>CM062819.1:788818052-790081220 GCA_031772625.1 Pinus tabuliformis | reverse complement strand
ATTGCTCTGAACAACTGAAGATCAAGTCGTCATGCCTTCTACTGACTGAGAAAACTGGTCCTCTGGTGCTCTGGAAATACTTTCTGGCCTCTGGAACTGAAATCCAACTTAACCACAGCAAAATTGATCTTGCTCACTAAAGCATATTTGATGCCTCTTACTGCTCCCGGGAGAAATCTTTGCCTTTCTCTACGTACACTCGCTAGATCTGGAATGCCTCCTCCAGTTCATTGTTTCTACCACTCTCTCATTGCTTCATTTCTCTGGCTCTCTTTCAGGCAACTAAATTCTGCTACTCAGGAAACGATTTCTCATGAAATCGAACTGCTGAAATAATTTTCCAAGCCCCATCAAATTCTTCTTTAATCCTTTGTTGAGACTTCAATGACAAAGATTAGATCTTAATTTTGCCTAGGATTAACTTGAGTCAATTCGTTTGAGTTTCTAGAAGATTCACACCATAACTTAATTAATTTTGATTAATTAGTCATATTCCCTAAGTTTAGACTTAAGAATTATTTTAAAAAATGACTAATAATCTAATTAAATCACTTCTAGGTGGAATTTCCAGAAACAATTTTTGGGTTTTGGAGATCTCATGTATTCTAGCCTCTCCGCAAAATTTGTGGCTAGAAAACATCTATGATACAAAAACTAACATATTTAAGTATCTTATAATATTCTCCAAGGTTTAAACAATTAACAATGCTTGGAATTTAATTGCCATTTTTTTGTGGAAATAATGTTTATTGCACAGCTATATACATCCACTCTCGATACTAGTTTGGATTAAGTCTCATCCAAAACTACATTTTAATAAATATTTGTTTTGGAAATCTATATCATAGATATTTTGTATAAATTTCTCATTTCCCACTCCGGTTTTTAGTTTCACCTTATTTCTCCCATATAGTTAAATGCCCTTTCCCCATAACCATACATTTAACAAGCTGGAAAAAATAAATTTGTTGAAAACACAAATTCTGGAAATTTTACAGAATGCTGGAAAATTGCAGAAATAAAAAATCAGCAGTAATAAACAGCCATTAAAACACATTTAAAAACACTGAGATTTTTTGTCAATGTGACCCTGGAAAAACCCCCTACAACTCTTGGGGAAAACAGTTTGAGAGCTCTTCTTTATTTCTGGAAAATGCCTTTTTACAGTAAGAAAAATATTCAGCAAAAATCAGCAAGCAAACTTTTACAACTTATCTCAGACTTGCTGAAACTTCAGCCTTGCTGAAACTCCGCCTTGCTGAAAACTCGCCCTACTGAAACTCCGTTGTACAGAGTTGCTGAACTCCGCCTTGCTGAAACTTCGCTGCTGATACTCCGCTGCTGAAACTCCGCTGTTGATACTCCGCGGCTGAAACTCCGCTGCTGATACTCCACTGCTGAAACTCCGCTCTGCTGAAACTCCGCTGCTGAAACTCTGGCTCACTGTCTAGAAATCTCCCTTGCTCTCTTGCTCTCCTTCTCTCAATCGCTCATGAAAGAATTGAATGACCTTTTCCTCCTTTTCCTCCATTAATCTAACCCCAAGTGACTTTTGGGTGATTCAAGTGACTTTTGGGTGATCCCTAAAAATCCAATGGCTGAAATAGATTGAGATCTAAGGCTGAGATTAAATGCTCATTTAAATCTCACTTTTTATTTTTTTTATTTTTTTTTACACCATTAAATAGACCTTGAATTAATTTTTATTTTTCCAACCCTTGAGTTCCTCTAATTTTTTTTATTTTTTTTTACGAATATTTATATTACTAACTAATATTTTTATCTAACAATTTAAAATAATTTTTAATTAATATATTTGAAATTATTTATGTATTTTTATTATTATTATTATTATTATTAATTTTACTTTATTAATATATTAATACATTTGAAATTAATTTAATTTTATGTTTTACTTATTATATTATATTAATTTACTCCGAATATATATATATATACCCCTTATCGTGGTCAAACTAGCCGTTATAATTAACTAATATTTTTATTTAATAGTTTAAAATTATTTTTATTCTTATTCTTGTTAATTAATATATTTGAAATTATTTATTTATTTATTTATTATTATTATTTAATGATTTACTAATTTTACCTATTCTAGTATACATTTCTAACAATTTTAAATTAATTTAAGTTTATTAATATATTTAAAATTAATTGATTTGTAATTAATTTATTATATTAATTTATAACTGAAATTTCTTTTATATAAATAAAATAAATAAATAATATAAATTAATATAATACCCTTTCTCATGGTCAAACTAGTCGTTATCAGGTCAAATCTAGCTGTTGTCTTTTTAGCTGAAATCTGAGTCAGTGGATATTCTGCCCTATCTATTTAAAGTGCATAGCCAGATCTGCTCATTCAACTTGTCCTGACGATGAACCACACTGGTTGGTTCGAAACGCGTCGACAAAAATTTCTCCATGTGATTTTCGCCGAAGAATTCTTCAAAAATTTGATATGGATCACAGAAGTCTCAATTCAATAATTCACCCCACTTTAATAAAGACCCACTTAGTCATTTATTTCCAAAGTCACTTTTCCTTTCTAATTTTTCATTGACTTTATAAAAGTCACTTTAAAATTAGACTTAGTAACTTTATCACTTAAAGTCACTTTTAAATTAGATTTAACTTTATAAAATTATAGAGTCACTTTAGGAGAAAAATTAAATTCTTTTGGACACTTTTCCCTAGGCCAAAGATCAAAGCCTAAGGGAACCACCTGTCCTCCGTTACCAAATTGCAACACTCCCTCTTACCGAGGAAGGTGTTCCTCACCACACCCATCTTGTCTCTGAAGTAAACATGTTTGCCCCGTGGTAAGGCTTTGGTAAGAATATCTGCAACCTGCTCATCAGTGGAAATATACTCAAGCTTCACAGCTCCCTTTTGAACATAGTCTCTGATGAAATGATATCTGATCCCGATATGCTTTGACCTGTCATGAAATACTGGATTCTCCGTGAGTTTAATGCAACTCTGATTATCACAGTAAATCATTGAAGGTCTCAACGGTTGACCAAATCAGCCAAACAACATCTTGCGAAGCCAATAGCCTCACAACTAGCTTGAATGGCTGCCATATACTCTGCTTCCGCTGAACTCAGTGCTACTGACTGCTGCTTCCGGCTCAACCATGACACTACTGCTGAACCCAACCCAAAACAACACCCTGAAGTGCTCTTCCTATCAGAAGCACAACCTGCCCATTCAGAATCAGTGTATCCTGCCAATCTCACTCCATCTCCCTAGCTGTAGTCCATACCATAATCCACTGTCCCCTACAAGTACCGCAAAATGTGTTTTGCAACCAGCCAGTGAACCTTCCTAGGCTCACACATAAACTGACTCATCGTGTTGACTGCAAAACAAATATCTGGTCTAGTGTTGACCAAATACATCAAGGAACCAATCAGCTGCTTGTACAATGTGGGATCCACCAACTCGGAATCCGAAGCATGAACCTTCTTCCATTTGGTGATCATCGGTGTCGACATGGGTCTACAATCCTCCATGTGGAATCTGCTAAGGATGTCCACAATATACTTCCCCTGCCCCAGGAAGAAATGCCCCTCCTCCTGCCACACCTCCAAGCCCAAAAGTAATGCATCAAGCTGATGTCCTTCATCTCAAACTCTGTCGCAAGATCTCTCTTGCAGTGCTCTATGAGTCTCTCTGCACCTGTAATGACCAAGTCATCCACATACAGCACCAGAATGAGAGGCTCCTCACCAATCACAATAAAGTAAAGGTTCGGATCTGCCTCACTCTTTGTGAAACCCATCCCCTGCAAATATGTATCTATCCTGGAGTACCAAGCTCTGGGAGCTTGCTTCAGGCCATAAAGGGCCTTCTTCAGTCTGCACACATGGGACTCCTTCCCATGCACCTCAAAGCCCTGTGGCTACTCAATGTACACCTCCTCCTGTATGAAGCCATTGAGAAATGCAGTCTTCACATCCATCTGGTGGATCTTCCAACCCATCTCTGCTGCTATTGATATATTGGAGTGGATCGAAGTATATCGAGCCATGGAGCGAAGGTCTCCTCATAATCAACTCCCTCTACCTGGGAGAACCCTCTAGCCACAAACCTTGCTTTGAATTTCTCAAATGTTGCCATCTGCAGGATGCTTTACCTTGTAAAGCCATCTGGAAGTAACCACGGATTTGCCCTCAGGCCTCGGCACCACCTCCCAAACATCATTCTTCATGATAGAAGAATACTCCTCCTACATGGCCTCTCTCCAGACCTGCTGGCTAGCTGCCTCCTCATAGCTAGAAGGCTCAGATTCAAGGATGCTGGTAACCATCGCCATATAGCTATAAAACCTCTCAGGTGGTCTACTCTCTCTGACCGGCCTCTTTGGCTCAGCAATAGATGAGGCATCTCTCAAGCTGTCCTGAAGCCACTTGGGCTTCCTCTTCCCTGAGCGCACTTCTCCCACCGGAGAATGAAACTCCTCCTCCTCATCATCATCAGAGCTTGAACTCCTGACTGTCTGTCTGTTGTCCTCCTGCCTGCACCTGAACCTGTAGAAGCTGAGGTATCGTCTGAACTGTCCATCAGTGGACTCCCTAGTGAACTGCTCTGTGAACTGCTCTGCATGCTGCCCGGAGCACCACCCCTCTGGCTCAGCGAGCCACTGCTCACTGACGGACCTGACATCCTCATAGATGTACCTTCGGATCCTCCTGATCCCTACCCACTGGATCCCTGCGACTGACTCAACTGCCACTGAGGGTCTGGCTGATCCAGATACTCTAACTCTCGTGACCTCCTAAAGGCCATGTCCTCCTCGAACTTCACATCCTGTCTGACAACAACTCTCCTCTATGCAGGAATGTAAATCCGAAAGGCCTTTGAGGTCTCACTGTAGCCCACAAAGATACCCTTCTCTGCGGTGGGCTCTAGTTTGGTCCTCTTCTCCTTGGGTATATAGGAGTATGTAATGCATCCAAAGATATGAAGATGACCAATATCAGGCTTCTTCCCATAGAAAGCCTCCTCTGGAGTCATGAGCCCCAAGGCACGATGCGGACTCCTGTTCTGCAAGTAAACAGCTGTGTTGCAGGCCTCTGCCCACAAGAACAATGGCAACCCCTGATCATGTAACATGGCTTTGGCAGCCCCTATGATGGATCTGTTCTTCCTCTCTGTAACCCCGTTCTGCTGGGGGTTGTAAGGAACAGCGAACTCCCTCATAATGCCTGCCTCCGCACAATAGTCACAAACTCTCCAAGGGTGTACTCTCCTCCATTGTCCGACCTCAGGGACTTGATCTTTCGACCTGTTTATGTCTCCACAAGAGCTCTGAACTCCTGAAACCGCTTGAAGACCTCACTCTTGGTCTTCAAAAAATAAATCCAGGTCCTCCTGGAGTGATCATCAATGAATAAAACATAGTACTCATATCCACTCAAGGAAACATGAGACATCCGACCGCTCACATCGGAATGAATCAAATCAAGTATCCCAGTCACTCTGTTGTCACTGCTGGGAAAGGGGATTTGGCAAACTTGCCCATCACACAACCTCTATAAGTATCAAAGTGATCAGTACTGAAATCTGGCACACCTATAGTGATCTCCCGCAATGTCCTCAAGGCTCCATGATACATATGTCCCATCCTGCGGTGCCAAATCTCACACAGCTCAGAACTGCTAGCTCTGCTGTCGGTACTACTGCTCAATGCCAAAAGGGGCTGGAATGCAGACTTGTACACCTTTGCATGGCGTACACCTATCACTCTAGCTGAATCAGCTGGAGTGCCCCTGGGATACATCAACACCTGTCCTCCCCTGAACAGTACCTCATATCCTCTGTCCTTCAAAGCTGAGACGGATATGAGGTTCTTCCTCATCCCTGGCACATAAAGAACATATGACACTTTCAAGGGAGGTTTGGACTCCCTCTGAAATGTCAGTGTCCCCACCCCGACTGCTCTAACAACTCTGTCATCACCGAGTACTACCTCTATATCAGTGCCACTCTCTGAAAGCTCTGAGAAGTACTCACGGACTCATGTCATGTGACGTGAAGCCCCATTATCCACATACCAAATACCTGAAGATGCTCCGCTAATCGAGAAAAAGCGTGCTCCCTATGAACCTGTGTGGCAGGTGATCCTGCACTAGAGGACTCACACGTAGTGAACGCAAACTCCCGGTCAAAACGACCTGCAAAGTCCTCAATCTCTGCTGAAGCTACCACGTCCTGGTTCTTCCCCTTCTTCTTCTTCTTCTCCGGACACACAACTGCATAGTGTCCCATCTTTTGAGAATTCCAACACTTCACCTTGGAATAGTTCTTCTGTGTGTTCCCCTGTTTACCTTTACCTTTGCCTTTGCCCCCACCACTGCTTGTGGAAGCCTGCTTCTTCCCTTTGCCTTTCTTGCCTCCTGCCACCAGTGCTACATCCTCATCCTGCTCAACTGGCTTGGCTGCCCCAAGCTGACCATTCCTGATCTGTGTCTGAATGCAATCATCCCAAAACCTCTCCCATGTGGGAAAGGTCTCACGTGCACAAACCCCATCAACAAAGTTCAACCATGAACGGGGAGGCCATTCACTGCAATCCGCACCAACTCAGTGGGTGGAATGGCCTCTCCAATCGCTACCAACTCATCTCTCACATTAGTAATCTTTGTGAGATATCCAGCTGCACTATCATTACCCATCTTAATGTTCTTCAGCTTCTCCTTCAGGACCATCTTCCGGTTCTCATTGGTACTCTGGTAGAGATTGGACAATGTTGTCCACATCTCATGGGCATTGCTCTTTCCTCTCACATGAGAAATGCAATGGTCTTTGATTCCGTCTAGAATCAGCCTCTTACCCTTGTTGTTCTTTTTATTATAAGCTGTCAACTTAGTAGCATCAGTAGGCACAACAACAGGGTTTTGTGTGGTATGCACCATGATATCCCAAACTTCTGCCTCCTCAAAGATACTCTGCATTCTCTCCTTCCAAACGCTGTAATTTGTATGCCCATCCAGCCTATCCTCCACCCTCAATCCCAATGACATCCTGCTGTCCTAAAACTGAAAAATAGCACTGCTGTAATAAAGATAAAATTGTTGTTTATGAAAAAAATCAGCTTGCTGGAATTTTCTGAGTGAAAAATCAGCAGCTGTAATTTTTCCTTTTGCTGTCCCAAACTGTCCTTCAGCACTCAAGCTCTGATACCATGTAGAAATTTCTCATTTCCCACCCCAGTTTTCAGTTTCTCCTTATTTCTCCCATATAGTTAAATGCCCTTTCCCATAACCATACATTTAACAACCTGGAAAAAATAAATTTGTTGAAAACACAAATTCTGGAAATTTTACAGAATGCTAGAAATTGCAGAAATAAAAATCAGCAGTAATAAACAGTCATTAAAACACATTTAAACACCGAGGTTTTTGGTCAATGTGACCCTGGAAAAAGCCCCTACAACTCTTGGGGAAAACCAGTTTGAGAGCTCTTCTTTATTTCTGGAAAATGCCTTTTTACAGTAAGAGAAATATTCAACAAAAATCAGCTAGCAAACTTTTACAACTTATCTCAGCCTTGCTGAAACTCCGCCTTGCTAAAACTCCGCCCTGCTGAAACTCCGCTGTTCAGACTTGCTGAAACTCCGCTGCTGAAACTCCGCTGCTGATACTCCGCTGTTGAAACTCCGCTGCTAAAACTCCGCTGCTGATACTCCGCTGCTGAAACTCCGCTCTGCTGAAACTCCGCTGCTGAAACTCCGCAGCTCACTGTCCATAAATCTCCCTTGCTCTCTTGCTCTCCTTCTCTCAATCTGCTCATGAAAGAATTGAATGATTTTTTCCTCCTTTTCCTCCTTTAATCTAACCCCAAGTGACTTTTGGGTGATCCCTAAATCCAATGGCTGAAATAGATTGAGATCTAAGGCTGAGATTAAATGCTCATTTAAATCTCACTTTTTATTTTTTAATTCACCCCACTTTAATAAAGACCCACTTAGTCATTTATTTCCAAAGTCACTTTTCCTTTCTAATTTTTCATTGACTTTATAAAAGTCACTTTAAAATTAGACTTAGTAACTTTATCACTTAAAGTCACTTTTAAATTAGATTTAACTTTATAAAATTATAAAGTCACTTTAGGAGAAAAATTAAATTCTTTTGGACACTTTTCCCTAGGCCAAAGATCAAAGCCTAAGGGAACCACATGTCCTCCGTTACCAAATTTCAACATATTTGACATCATTGTGAATCAACATGTACTAGATCCATGAGGCAAACATGATACCCTCCCTCGGAGGGATGCAATGCTTGGTATTGTGAATGGTGACCATTTTCGATATGAGATGATGGGGATAATGAGGAAAAATAACATCAAATCCATGGTCGACGTATATGACTCTTTTTTATAGGATTGAGGGCATTTGAGCTAGATGATAGTAGAGGCATTAGGATTAGGTGAACTAGATGCAAATAGTTGGGGCCATTTTAGGAGGAGTTTGATTTTCAATGCCATTACACTCAATGAAAAAGGATTATATTGCTTGGGAAAAGTATAGCAGCAAGTTGTTACAAGGTCAAGTTGGGATAAAAATATTCAATGGTACGAGTTAAAAATGGCAATAGCTTCTGGTGGTGGTTGGGGGAACTATGGAAAATAAATTCCCCAACCATGACTCAATATTCTCTTGGTTATCTCTTCCTAACATAACTTTAACATGCAAAAAGATTATCCAAAGGGGTAAGGACCAAGGCAAATGTTTTTGGTGAAGGGAAACGGTTGAATCAATGTATCACATCTTTGTGAGTTGCCATTTTACCTAGAAATTATAGAGTGCTACTAGAACCATGGGATATTTTCCACCATGGGAAGGAGATACGCTTGAAGAAGCCTAACATGCTTGGTTTTCTAAGAGAGGTACTCCTAAATTTTTTATTCCTTTTCCATTACACATCATTTAGGTATTTGGACTACTAGAAAGAATGTGATATTCCAACTCAAGCAACCATCTTTGATATCCATTATATACAAATTTGAGTTATCTATGTTGGCCTAGAAAAAAGAGGAATTTCCAAGCAAATGTGATAGGTCCCCTTGCTTGTGGTGGATCACACAAGTTCTCATTATTCTTGCAATGGTGCCTCGTGATGAAATATGAGTAAAAAGGAGGTAGGAGACATAATTCAGTACATGAGTAACACTACTCTTTCTTCTAAGGAATGTTATTTACTCCAAGAACTACGCATAAATTCATGGAATTGATATTGAAACAATTTTGACATTAACTCTTAACATAGAGGTCAATACTTTGGCAGTGTATGAGGATCTAAGATAGTATGTGATTGGTTGAATTTTAGATCCCATTGTACACATATTTCTCTCTCTCATGCTATAAACAAAGTGAAGTAACTCATATCTTGGTTCCATATTCCATTCATCATTCACATCTATAGTGAACACAATAAAAAGATAAACATGATTGCTAAGGATGCATGTGATTTGGAAAAAGGTAAGGTTGAAATTCTTTGCCTTGTTGAATAGGAGAGGATCTATATATGGAACCTTTTATCTCTTAAATTCATCCAAATTGGATCCTTTCCAAACTTTACAATAAACACTTAGTTTCTTTCCCTTTCGTAAATTTTATAAACATGTCCTTTTATAATTTTATTTTGTCTCTTTTTGTTTGGAAAATTGGAAGTGGAAATGAACCATTGTAATGGTTTGACTTCCAAATACAACCCATTAAAACAATGAAAGTTGTATAAAGGACATGGAGAGGAAGATGCATGGAAAACTTGGGGAGTACAATAACAAAAATGAGAGCTCAAATAGTGTAATCTACTTGAAGTTTAATGGATGAAGTAGTTAAGGATCCTATCCACACTAAGCAAAGGTGTCTTTGAGCCATGGCCATCTGCTATTTTGGTATTGGCCATGAGTAATAGTACACATAGTGTGTGTATAACTCACCGCTTTGTAATTTCTTACTAATCATAATAAAAATCTTCATTAAATGTTGGAATCTATAATTTATCGTTTCAATCTCATGGTGGGTGTGTGTTCATTGTATTCTTGTGCACATGAAAAATTTGTGCTTTGGATGTATTGGTTACAAATTACAATAATCTATTACATTTTGGGCATTTTTCCTTTTCCAACGATTGTCCACAACCATAAATTGATTGTTGGCCATTTTTCTTCTTCCCATGGACCACCCATAGCCATTTATTGCTTGTTGGATGATTTTGTTTTATCCATAGGCCATCCACGATGCTTTAATGCTAGGTGGGAAACTTTCCCTTGCACATAGGTCATTCATAGAACTCTACAACTCGTTGAGATGTTTTACTTATATGTATATATACCTCTACTCACTTGCTAGTAAATTATTTTCAACCTCCGATCTCTAGATTCATTTTTATACTCATGACAACTCTTCTCTTTAAAACATAGTCCATAAATATGTTTTTAGACACAAAATAATGAGGATGCTCTCTTTCGTCATTTTTTCTATTTCATTGGTATGAAAAGAAACATATGAGCAAATAATCTAGAGATGTATTGGCACTTTTGTAGCAAAGTATTTTTTATTTTTTATTTTTTATTCAGAATTGATGTGTTAAGTGGAATATTTTGTTGTTTGTAGTGTTCAATAACATGATGTTTCATTTCCCTTTAAGATGGAACCCATAGTGGTTATAACATAACAAAGATAGAGGCTACAAAGTTATTTCTATGGAATATACTACCACAAAAGCTATTACGAGGTTACAAAGGCTCTTAAAGAGGCTATGAAAATTGTTGAAGAATCTTGAACTCTAAATTGAACAAACATTGAATTTTAATTTTCTATAATAAGCATTTGGGTTGATGAAATATATGAGCCATAGACTCATTGTCTATTGATTAGACATATTGGACTCCAAGCTAGTATGTGATTAGTTGAATGGAAAATCCCATTGTACACAATTCCCTCTCTCTCTCTCTCATATTCTGATAAAAGTGAAGGCACTCGTGCCTTGGTTCCACACTACATCTGTCATTCACATCCACAAGGAACATAATTGAGCAGCATAAATTCTTGTTAAGAATGCATGTGATTTGGAAAATGGTAAAGTTTAACTTATTTGTTATGATGGATAGGGGAGGATCTACATGAAGAAGCTTTTCATCTCTCAAAATGTTACTACATTGTAAAATCAAGCATGCATATATATATATAGATATATTAAAAAAAAAAAGTAAATTTTATATGTTTTGTCTTCATGTATTTTGTAAAGAGTAGCCACTACTTATTTTGGTAAGGGGGACAAAGGTTTCATTTGTAACAGCCATAATCAAAAGTCCATGTAATAAATTTAATAAAGGAAAAATAATAACCAAGGTCACAGGACACACATTCCAAGTTGAATGTTGCGCAAAAACATAGTGACGAGGATCACTTGTGATTAATTAATGGCTATGGAAATTGGAAAAGGAAATGGAAAAGGCTTTAGAAAGGCAAAGTGGCATTAATTGGCATTTTATTTATGAAAATAATGGAAAATGTGAGAAAAGGAAGGTGAAAGGTCACAGGTTACATGTGAGGATGAAATTGAAGGAAAATAATGGAAAATGAAGAAAATAGAGGCTTCATTCTGAGGATTAGTACATAGTTTTTCGTTTGTGTTAGGCTTTTGTCAGTGTTAAGCTTTTTGTCAGTTTTAGCTTGGGCTCTCTCTTCTATTCTCTCTCTCTCATACTCTTGGACACTGGAGTTTTCTTGGAGTACCCTTAGAGGAGTGTGGAATACTTGGGATTTAGAGTAAGAAGGCAAAGGAAAAGTGGGAAATTGTAAGAGTACAATAGGATCAATAGCTACAATAAGTTTTTCTTGCAAGTACCGAATTGCATGTATGATTTCCTTGATAGTTTTGGCATGCGTGGCACATGCATGTGGTTTCTTGGTTATGATCTGCCATTGGCATGGAGGATTTCCTGGATTGATAGTAGTTTTGCTTAGCCTTTCCTTTTCCTAGATAGCTATGGTGTTGTGGATTTTATCTTTATTTTCTAGTTGGTGCTCATGTTACTTATGGTTGTGGGTTGAGTTACTAGTTCCTAGAGCCTTGGTTGGAAAAACTCCCTGGAAGCCCTGTAACAGCTTGGATTGAGTTACTAGCCTTGGAAGCCTTGCTTGGACAAATTATCTAGAGCCCTTGGTGGGTTCAGTTACTAGTCCTGGAAGCCCTGGTTGGACAAATGCTTTGGAGCTCGACAATAATTGTGGGTTGAGTTACTAGTCCTAAAATCCTTGGTTGGAACAAACGCTCTGGAGACCTGGACAATTGGGTAGAGACCAATTTGGTGATGGTTAATGATGCCTGACCATGAGGTGGAATCACTGGTTGAGGGTTGAGGTGGTTTGGCCTCTGGAAGCCCTGGTTTGGTTTTCTTTGATTTGTTTCATGGGATCCCACATTCATGCTTGGAATATGGCGCAAAGGTGATTGGTTGTAAGAGGGATTTGTTTCAGCCCAATCTACGGTTGGGTGGTACATCGAAGTCCCTGACTTGATTGGATTTGCATATGTTAATAAGATATCCTTTTTGTTTGGTATTTTCATGAGTAAATGTGCTTGTCATTATGTGGCTTTAATATTTGTTTCATCACTGATGTATCTCTAGTTATTTGTTGGTTATGAGCATGTTTTATGATAATCTTGATGTATGGCTCTCATAATGTTTTGGTGAGTGTATGAAATTTTAGTGAATGAATGATCTAATAGATGACAATGTAACTATTGGGAGGAGATATGAATCCTCCTCGACGATTCTCATATAAGTATGAGATCACTATATTCAAATTTGTTGTTATGACTTGCAGATTTCATGTTTATGATATGTTTGAAGAAACTTTTGTCATGGCTAGTAGGGGTCATATCAAGTCCTTGGTCAAGTGTTTACGTTAATAATCTTATCTCAGTGTTAATTACCTTTTCTGGAAGTTTCATGAAGTTCTGGGCAGAGGCTTGAGACCTAGCCCTGAAAAAGTGGCATAGAATCTGGTGTCGCTGGGTCAGAACTGCCTAAAAAAGGCCACATTCGCATGCATACCTTGTTGTGGATCAAATGAAGGGTCTCAGTCACATGAATGGATTTTCATGGGAGCAACTAGGGGTCTATATCATAAAAACATCAAGTCGTCATAAAGTTTGGGCACCTAGACGGGTTGGTTGCTTCCTGAAGGTTCTATAACTCCTGAGGAAGGTCAGATTGTTCTTATTTTTTTGGTCCCACTTCCTTAACTGTACTTGGGGAGTTGAATCATATCATAGTAACTCTTCGTCACATGTTTACCCGGGTTGTTTGGTTAGCTTGGGTAAATGTGGGAGGAGGGTGTTACATCTTTTTAGTTAATTCCTTTAATTTGAGAGAATCCTTTGGCACCAACCAAGCCTTATGTATTTCAACACTTATGTCTAATAAATACTTGGTTATATATACTGATTTACACTTGACAAGTTTTATTCCTTCAAAGGAGGTGTAATATTCCAAGTATCATTCACCATTAAGGAACAATATTTTCATTCCTTGTTGTGTCGCAATCTATATGGCTAGAATATTTTGCAAATGTTTCTAGATCACGAGTCTTTGAAACTCAAGCAAAAGAGATGAGGCTCACTAGAACTATGGACATGTATGTCATTAATTTGTAGGATCATCAAAAAGATTACAAACCACTTCTTGCATTGAACAAATCCATCTCGGAAGTTTTGTTTTGGACGTAGGTTCATGTTAAATGGATTCAACCAGAGGAAAGTTAGTAGGTAGAGATGAATTTTTGTCCTCATGTTGACGATGATGGACCTGGCAACATTCATGGGATCTCCTCGATATGAAGTCTCGATCATACCTCACACCATTTGGTGTAGGAGTCCCGTCCAGTATAAAGGCCCGTTTCTAAATCCTTAAATATTTGCCTTCACTCTAACTATCAGAACAAGAGAGTGATGCAATGGTATCTTCAAAAGTGTGCCTCATGAGTGTGCAATGCAACTGTGTCAAGGTTCTCTTACTGCAAATGGGGAGAGAAAAGTGAGCCTCTAAGTGAGAGGTAATAGTACAACTTAGGAAGATACACACATGAACCAGAAGGACTTGTCTAACATCCAGTGGAATAGTCAACAGTGGATGTGACAGTCGTTACAACCAAAAAACAAGGAAAGATATGTTTATCATCAAGCAAAATAGTTCACAGCGGATGTGACGGTTGTTATAACCAATAACAAAGGCAAGATATGTCTAGTATCCTACATAATAGTCCATAAGGATAGGACAACAATAACAACCATTACAACACATTCTCAACAAGATAAGCACTAAAATAACTGAAATAGTTGCACTATATTAGTACATGTGAAAGCAAACATGAAATACAAACATCCACAAAATAGTCTTACAAACATCCATAAGTCATGCATGAAGAACGTGCTAGCCTTTTTTATCAAGCAAAAGTTCCAAGACTCATATTTACATTGTATATCACTACCCCAGTAGCAGGACATTGGAGACACTCCTTGCTCCTCAAACAACTAGTTGGTCTCTCTAATGCCTCGCAAGAGGATCCAAGGTGAAAATTCCTTTGCTCATACAATGAGGGGGTATATATAACCAAGGGGTGATGCTTCCCCTTTGTGACTCTTTGACTACCCTCGTGACTATTCAATTTACATGACTCTCTATATTCATGTGCGTCCTTTGGACATCAGCTTTAAATTTGAGTATAATATACATGGTCCACAATGACGATGTGGCATACGAAAACTCATGACATGACACTACTGATACGAACTGCTTGGATGTTGTGGTAGTGTCAAGCCACTACTGTTGTTGCGAGTGATTTCCTTTTGAGAATGTTTTTGTCTTCCAAAACCTCATGGCTTGGTGACAAGAATCTTCAATGATCTCAAGTCTTGAGTGGTCTTCGCAAGTTGGTGTCCCTTTGCTTTGCCTTGATAGATCAACTTTCATGCTTAGCTACAATAATTTCCTTTGCATGTATTCCTCCATCATCTCGCTAGGTTCATGTATCTGCAATTCACTTGCGATGAGATGACATCAACCCGAAAACCTCCTAGCTTAAGATGGTGCATTCTGGTCTGAGCCAGAACAACGTTACAAGTTGGGAAAGGAGGCTCAGTGAATGCACATTGCACAGTCCCAACAACTAGGTTTGAGGTTTGAGGCCAGGAACTATCTCTCAGTGCAATTTTGAGAGACAGTGAGTCTAGATGAAGGAGGGGCCACTACGGAAGATTTTTGTGCAGTTTTGGAGAGGAACGTTGACTGAATTCTATGCAGTTTTGGAGAGGAACGTTGACTGAATTCTGTGCAGTTCTGGGAGACAATGGGTTAGGATGAGGAGAGGACTACTGAATGCAGCGTCTACGCAGTTATGGAAGGTAAGGTTGATTGAAAATATTGCGTAATTATGAAAGGGAAGATTGGGTCTTGGGCTTAGGAATTACACAATGAATAAGTCCTTGGGGATAGGAATTGCGCATTGCGCAAATCCAACGGTCAAGGTCATAGCCTGCTGACTGGAACTATGCAATGAGTATTCTAGTCAGGTTGGGTGAAGCCAAGTTGAAGGGTCGGGGAGCTTCTTCGGAAAAGGCTAAGTGCAGGACCAATGGTACTGATAGGTGAAGTGATGAAGCTTCAACTATGTCCTCCCACTTAGAATACTTGATGACTCAACAACATTGACCACCCATGACACATGAACAACACTTTCACTTGTATGTGACTACTTCATGGCCAGCTACGACAAGTGTGACACCCAAGATAGACTTTATGATGACCGTGATGACACTTGTGCGACGATGCTCAAAACTTTGTGAATGAGTGTGACAGATGTTCATATGGTTATGAAAACTTGTAAACACAAAGATGAGCCCTTGAAACCACCAGAATGTGCTTATGCATAAAGTGTGACAGCCAACATGTGAAAGACGACATCTTGTGTATCATGCGAAAGGAAGAGAAACACTTAATGAAAATAATGGAATGACTTTCAGTGTGTCAACCATACATGTCATTGAAGACATAATGATATGACAATGATAAATTGTCCTTCATACTACACTAAGAATTGCATTTCAACTTCATGAATGATGTGATTTGTTTTTTGTACCTACCCTCCAAAGGGTTGTGGATCAGATGGAGTTTTTCATGTCGTCTTGATCTCTGATCTTCTATCATACCTCAGGGTTCCTTGATCTTCTTATCTGATGATTATCTTTTCTCCTCAACTCCTTAAGTGTCATATAGCATGTCCTCCTTCTTCATCATCTCGCCATAGTGTAAAAGATTTCCTGCATCTGCAACTCACTCATGAGGAGATGAGATGACTCTAAAAACACCTAGCCTAAGATAGATCACTTGGATTCATGAACTAGGTCAGTACTGAGTGACAGGTCAAGGGAGAGGAACCAGTGACTGTGCATTTCAAGCAACCAAGGGTAAAGCTTGATCACTGAGACTGTGCAATGCACAACTTAGGCCAGACTGAGGGAAATTTATGCATAGTCCTCACTGAGGGAAAAATTTGCCTAGTGCCCACTAAGGGACATAATTGTGCAATTCAAAAAGGCAGTGGTTGTTTCGGGATGGGGCCCGGGGAGGAAAAACTACACAGTTTTAGGAGGTAAAGGGGACTAGGCAACTGAGAGGATTGAGGGACAGAATTGCATAGTTTCTGGAGGTAGTGAGCTCTGGCCAAGGGAAGGACACTAGAGGAAGCATCTGTGTAGTTTTGGAGGCCAAGGGAGGCTGGGTTTTCTGCGCATTGCACATTTACACCAGGAAAGGGAAAAACTTGAAGGTTGAATATGCGAAGTGCACAGTTTATGATTCCTCAAGGTTCCTTGGTCTTCTTATCTCATGATTATCTTTTCTCCTCAACTCCTTAAGTTTCATCTAGCATGTCCTCCTTCTTCATCATCTTGCCACAGTGTAAAACATTTCCTGCATCTGCAACTCACTCATGACGAGACGACATGACTCTTAAAAACCCTAGCCTAACATATATCACTTGGATTCATGAACTAGATCGGTACTGAGTGACAGGTCAGGGGAGAGGACCCAATGACTGTGCATTTCAAGAAGCCAAGGGTCAAGCTTGATCACTAAGACTGTGCAGTTCACAACTCAGGCCAGGTTGAGGGAAATTTTTGCAGAGTCATTGATCCAGGTGGATGTTGATGGCCACCCACCTATCCCACTTGGACCCCCACAGTTGTCTGTTTCAGTTTTTCAGTTTCTTTATTTGTAGCACAATTTACTATTTTTAGCAGTTTTTCGGGTCCTGAACTTCCTGAGCCGTTTTGAGGCCCTAAACAACGTTTTTTGGGAAAACTGGGAGCAACATTAATCCATTGACCCATGTTTCTCTTTGTAAAGTTGTAGTCCTCGGATAGATATTTCTAACGAGGTATTGTGCGCGTCAAACAGAGATCGTATGCCAAAGTTACGACCCTGGGAAGTTGATGTACCAATTTACCCAAAACGGGGCCCACAGTTTGGCGTTTCATCTTCTAGGGTTAGGTTTTTGGATGTTTAGGGTTTTCCATTATTTCTCAACAATAAATAGGCTTTTGAGCCTCATTTTAACACAGTTAAGATGCATGTAGCCGCCGCATCTCTTCTCAGAGATAAGCTACCATCGCCCTAGCTAGTTTATTTCCATTTCTGTTTGTAAGCATATTTCAGTATTTTACAGTGATGAAATGAAGTATTATTTCTGCTGCATCTCTATATGTATGGTTATATCTGTAATTTTTTGCGTTCCTATTTAAATCTAGATCAATCCTCACTGAGGGAAAAAATTTCACAGTGCCCACTGAGGGACAAAATTGCACAGTTCAAGCAGGCAGTGGTTGTTGTGGAATGGGGCCCTGGGAGGACAAATTTCATAGTTTCAAGAGGCAAGGGGGACTAGGCAGCTAAGACGCTTGAGGAACAAAACTATGTTGTTTCCAGAGGCAGTGAGCTCTAGCTGAGGGAAGGACACTAGAGGAAGCATATGTTCAATTTTGGAGGCCAAGCGAAGCTGGGTTTTTTTTGCATATTACGCAGTTTTAATAGGCAAAGGAAAAAATTGAAGGTAAGATATGAAGTGCACAATTTAATAAGGTTGGATGAGGCTAGGTTGCTAGGAATCCTCCGTATTTTGGCTAAGTGTGGGAGAAGTGGATTTGTTGTGAACAGTGATAGAACTTGATTGTCACCACACACTTGGACATTGGGTGACACAACGTAGATAATCCAGAACATAACATACTTCTCTTAATGCAACAACCCTTGTGGAAACTTACAATAAGTGTGGCTTCGACGATAGACTTTATGAGGATAATGACGACACTTTGTGTAACACTGCATGAAACTTTGGAAATGAGTGTGGAAAAAGTCTATATGATGAGAAAAACTCATTTTCACAAATATTTCCCTTTGAATCCAACCAAAACTCCCCTTTGCATGATATGCGGTAATTCCCATGCCCGAGGACGACACTTGCTATATAAAGATAAAAGTGTAAATGCCTCTTGAGATCCAAGAAGGGAGCTTGAAATCATTAGCTCACAAATGAGTGACTAAGGAATGACTGATCATAGGATCCACAGTAGGATCCAAAATTTGAGTGTAGGCCAAAATTTTGGAGGGTGTTGCAGTCGCTATAGCACTTGGTGACACACTAGTAGAATCCAACTTCTCTATTTTAGTTAACTCCTTCCGTGCAGGGCCTTGGTTCTTCGGGGATTATTGATTCATTGTGTAGATTACTTTGTCCTTCCTACTTTCCCCATGAATAGACATGGTCCCCTATATACCTTCTCGGTTGAACAAAACATAAAATTTAGCGTAATCACAATATTTCAAGTTGGGAAGGGTAGTGTAGCTTGCGATCTTAAGATTTTCAGAGTATAATTTGTCATCTCTGGTGTTTCTACGCTGCGAGTGGACATGGACAGTACCCCAACGGATTCACATAGGAACACAAACATTACTTCATTGCTAATGAGCCTGGATAGTACCTAGGCGAAGTTGCTTGCTTCACCTCTCTTCACAGGAAGCTTTTCTCTTCTTTCTGCTTTATTTATTTATTTAAAGCAAATTGTGCATTGGAAATTATTTATTTTGGGGCGGAAGAGGGCGTTATGAAACCAGCTTAAAAAAAGATATAAAAGATAGATCAACGCCTTAGAAATAAGCCTCTTCGAGGGGGCAACCTCCTTTACATTACACAAATGAACAATTCTTAGATGATACAAATGACAACACCTCCTTTCTATATATAGCAGTCTAAGGGGTCATAATATAATCAGATCCGACATAACAATAATAATGTAAGGGCGCAATAATAACAATAGTGGGCTTCTATGGGGCACAATAATAACAATGTGGGGACTACATGGGTATAACAATATAATAAGGGGATTGTACTAATAACAATAGGGGTTGCACTAGTAGTATAGGGTCTAACATGCCCCTCTCCTTCAAAAAGTGTTGTCCTCAATGCTTGAGTAGTTCTTGATGATTCTATATAAAATTCTTGTCCTCCCATGTGGAATATTCAATGGGTAAGTTCTTCCACTTGATGAGATACTCTGAAAGTGATCGATTTCGTAGCTGTCAGGTTCTTGTTTTTGTGACTGCTCCAGGTTCCAATATGATTTTTCTTTCCTCTTAGAGTTCTGGAAATATTGTTTGAATTGGGATCTTCTGCAACTTTTGAATGAGTGGCCACACTTTTTCATCCTTCTTCCATTCATCTCTTGATTCGTTTATCCAGTCTGGTTGGATAATAGATATAGCACAAAACAATGCTTCCACATCCTCATCCTTTCTTGAGAGTGCATTTGCAACAAATTTTTTCTTCCCTTTTCTGTAGATGATGTCAAAGTCATAACCCAACATATTTGTGACCCATTTTTTCTGTTCTTAGAAAGATAATATTTGTTCTAAAAAGTATTTAAGAGTATCATGATCCATTTTTACCTTGAAGTGTCTTCCCATTGGGTAAGGTCATCGTTTCTTAAGTGCATGTACTATTGCCAACATTTCCTTCTCATAAATAGCTTTCTTGAGATGTAGTTGTAAAAATGCCCAATCACCTACATCAAAACTTTTTTCACTACGATGTTGATCTACCTATTGTTTCATTCGATTCTGCACCAAAGTGGTGTTATCCTTTAAAAGTTGTATAACTTGTTGTTGATGCTCAATGTGATCTTTCACTGCTTGAACCTTTTTCTTCTTGATATGTCCTTCTATCTTGAGAGTTTGAGGAGTGGTAATTTCTTCCAATGCTTTAAAAGATATAATTGGATTCATTTCTTGATGCTCGATGTGATCTTTCACTTCTTGAACATTTTTCTTCTTGATATGTCCTTTTATCTTGATAGTTTTAGGAGTGTTAATTCCGGCCAATGCATTACAGTATATTGTTGGATTCATTTCTTCTTTCTTGATGTGATCTTTCACTTCTTGAACCTTGTTCTTCTTGATATGTCCTTCTATCTTGAGAGTTTGAGGAGTGGTAATTCTTGCCAATGCTTTACAAGATATGGTCGGATTCATTTCTTCTTTCTATAGGGTTGGTTCTAGGTGTATATCCTCTTATTTTGATGTTTCTTGACCCTTTTCTTCCTCCTCTTCATAATCTATGTAAAATAATTTCTTCTCAGCACACTTATGACCTTTAGTGCATTTGCTATCACAATTGTAACAAAGCCCTTTTCCTCTTTTTTCTTCCAATTGTTGTGGTGTAAACCTTGTAGGTTGTGGAAGGATAGGATAAAAAACACTTCCGTAATTATAGTCATGAGTGTTGGGATTCCTTGTTTCCGTAATTCCGCTTTCAATTTTTCTTGCCCACCTGAATGCCTTCTCCAATGAATCAGGTTCCCAAAGACGAACCTCATGTTGAATGTTATCCTCTAAAGTACCTATGAAGACATCAATCCTTTGCTTCTCTAGAATATCATTTACCCTTATATTCAATTTTTGAAAGTCCTCAATGTGCTCTGCCATTGAACACTTTTGTTTGAGATTTCTCAATTGGCTAAAGAAGGTGTTTCTCTTTGTATCCTCATAATGTGCTATCATTTCCTTTGTGAAAATTGACCACGTAACAAGTGGTTTACAAGAACAAATCCCTCTAAACCATAAAAACTGATCCACTTCTAAATATGAAGATGCAATACGTACCTTTTATAATAGTTGCACCTCATGTAGATCAAAATATTGCTCCATTTGTAGTATCCAATTTACCGAATCCTTGCCATCAAAGTTCCTCATCTCGATTTTTCTTGATTTTAGGAGCTCGATCTTGAAACAATTGTAACTCTATAATTTTAGATCTCCAAGTTCTGAAATTTCTTCCTCTGGTAGCTCTCCGAGTTCTCTTTCTAACCCCACAAGTCTTATCAAAATTTGATTATCCAGGAAAGAGTTATGCCAAATCTCCCACGGTGACCTGATTATAGCACTAGTTCAGTAAAGCGAACTTGTACGACATGCCACATGTCACTGTTTTGACCTTCGGATCTGAAAAATATACACAAAAAACTACTCTCTGTCCTCTTTCTATAACTTCTTACGAAATTTCAATTTGATGCTCAGAGAGAAATTTAGGACGATTTTCCCAAGGTCACCTGTTTAGGATGTAATTCGGGAGTCTGCAAAAACTCTAACTTCCTCAAATCATATATCTAAAAATATAGCAAGACAAGATCTGAAATTCAGACGCGATATTCAGCGCAATTTCTTCTCAAATGGGTTTTTTTTGTAGATTCTGAAACGTCGCAGAAAAGAAGTTATAGTGAAAATTCCATGCTGACCTATTTTGGAGCAGCGAAACCCTAGAATTCAAAGCTATGATACCAAATGTTATGGAACCAGCTCAGAAAAAGATAGAAAAGATAGATCAACACCTTAGAAATAAGCCTCTTTGAGGGGGAAACTTCCTTTACATTACACAAATGAACAATTCTTAGATGATACAAATGACAAGACCTCCTTTCTATATATAGGAGTCTAAGGGGTCATAATATAATCATAGTAGACATAACAATAATAATGTAAGGGCACAATAATAACAATATGGGGACTACATGGGTAAAATAATATAATAAGGGGGTTGTAATAATAACAATAAGGGGTTACACTAGTAGTACAGGGGCCTAACAGAAGGATCCCTACTTATTGAGAGAAAAAGAAGTTGTTCCTTCAGAGAAGCGTATAGAGATCTCTAATTTAGGTTTGATCGTTTAGATTTTCCCCTTCTCTGCTTCTACTAGTCGGATAATCCTGAGAACACCAAAGAAGAAAAACTAAGTATAGGCATGAGATTTTTGAACTAGACATGGGATTGGACCAAAATCTCCTTACAGATGGATCGTATTTTCCATCGAAACTTCATCGGCCAAAAGGTGTAACCAACACAAGGAAGACAGACCAATGGTTAGCCAAACACTGAAGTGTCACAAGACTCTTTATAGTTCGGCCACACACATACTAAGAACCAAAACCAGGTCCAAGCACAACACTTATTCGCATGATGAAAACAAAAGGGAAAACTCAACAAGAAAGAAAACACAGAAACAGAAGACAAAACCAGAAGACAAGAGAAAAAAATGGCTAAAGAAAACATGGTGTAGAACCAGAATAAGAAAATGAGGACAAAATATAGGGAACAAGTGCAAAATGAGTGCAAGAGAGGGAAAACTAGGATGCAACTAATCCCACTCCTAACCTAACAACTAGAAGGTTGGGGTCACCTATAATGAAATTTCCAATGAAGCCACCGTAGTCGTTCCTGACTTGCATCCACAAAGATATAAACAATTAAAATAAATAAAAAGTGATGTGCAACAGAAGATATAAAAACTTGAAATATTACACAAGAAAAGGTGTATCACAACCACTACTTTCATCCAATCCACATGCTTACCTTTTCGATGAATACCATTTTTCAGCAAACAGGATGCAAGTACCACAAATACATGAGACCCATTGGGACTTGGTGAACGGAGAAGAACTTGATTTGTGTGACAACTTGTGCATTCATTATCACTCAAGAGGATTTTTGGTGCAATGAGAGGACAAATTTACAACATCAAATTTGCAAGAAGACCCAGGAGCTGACCATTAAGGGATAAATTCGATAAGTATGATTCTTTCGGGCAAAGATAGTCCTTGAGATGATCAACTTCACAATTCCAAGACTCTGTGAGAGATGCACATTCCCAACCCTAGTTTGATGCGAGAGATTCGCATGAAGATGAATGAACTGTAACACATTCTTGAATTCAATCAGAAGTAAAACCTTGAAAATATAAAATTTCACACCCGGAATACCAAAAAATTTTCACAAGGATATTTACATCTAGTGAAATCATGCAAAGATATGGATTGTGCAAGAGAAACCATATTTGACTTAATTTGGGGGGGCTTACCAGAGTTGCAAGATCTAGACATAACCATCAGCGGAAGTTGAAGTGCCTCGACTCCCTGGCAAGTCCCTAAATTTCCTAAGATTTTAGAATCACATTTTGAAGCTTGCACCAGATCATGCATGGTTTGAGGATACTTGTTATTGTTGGTTTCGGTAAGACCACTCCTAATTGGATAACAACCATCTCTGTCACAAATTTTAATGTATTTTTCAACTTCAATGACCAGATTGATCAGGTCGGAGGACTCTTATGATCGCAAATTCAAAGATAAATGAATAGGTGAGACCTCATGAGCAAGATGATTTGAAGAGTTGTCCTCATGAAAGAGAAGAGATTACGAGAGGTGGGAAGTGTTATCACTCCTCCAGATCTCCAAGGCTGAGGAAGAGTCCAGCTGAGGTAACCACAGACCAACCTTTTGACTTGGTAGCTAGCCCTACCAAGTCGGAGAGGGCTCTCTACAAAGGATCACAGCCAAGAGGGCTGGATGGATTAGGGTTTTAGGCTAGATATAGTAGCTTAGGGTTTTGATTTTATTTGATTGGAGTGGTCACTCGATGAGTGAATTAGGTCAGAGAGTGAACTAGGTTAGGGCAAAAGAAAATGAGAATTGCATACATCTGATGGGGCAAGGTAGAAATGTACTTTAACACTTTTTAGTATATTAATGGAATGGTTTAAACTAATGAGGTGCTAAAAATAGCATGGAAATCATGAATTCTTTTTAAACCGAGGAAATGACAGAAATTATGATGATTTTCCCAAAACAGAGCATAAAAGATGAATTATGCTTATCACCCTTGAAAATCAAACATATTTAGAAGTGAAATGGATCATGGAAAATACAAAAAATTCACACACATGTAACTGAAGAAAAAACAATATCAAAATACCATGCCACAGGAATCCCAACAAAACAGCTGCAACTCATCCAATATATTCCATGCCAAAGTCTAAAACACTAGTACAACATCCAATGGAGTCCAACCTCTGAAAGAGTGAAGAAAGGGAAGATATAGACTTAAAAAAAAACTCCTCCCATCCTTAGGGGTCAAATCCATGAGAGGAGGAGAAATTCCACCAAAATCTAAACTAATAGCTAGAGTGTAGGGTGTTCAAAGTGACTCATCCCTAATTACATTGCAAATGATTCATCTGACTTGATGAAGACTATTAACCTAATGTATTTACCCCTAGGTAATAGTAAAATACCATAATTACATCTATAATATCAATTACATCAGCAAAATGTTGATTTACCATAGGTTAAAATAAAATCTACAGAAGAACAATGAAAAATTAGGCCAACTATCAAGTGCGCAACACCTATGCCAAGTGCGCAACGCCTGTGACAAGTGCGCAACAACATCTTTAGACCCACTTTTGCCAGCCTTCCCTGTGTCCAAATTGAGCCCAGGATAGCTCATTGGAAAGATTATCATGTATAGTTTCTAAATCTGACTTTAGTTTCAAAATGGGCTTGATTTTACCCTCCAAAACTTCATTCTCCCAAGACTGGTCAAGTGCGCAGTGCTTGGGCCAAAAATGAGGCAGAAACATGATTTTTTGCTTGTTTTTGGCCCTTTTCACCTGCTAGTTTTGCAAACTAAGGCTGGAAACATGGTTTTCTTATAAATATTCATCATTATGCATCCAGTGGTGGTCTCCATTCTCTCAAAAAGTGCCCCAAAAAAGCCTAGGCACTGCACATTTGATCATGCAGTTGATTTATGGGCAAGTGCGTAGCGCCAGAAGGAAGTGCGCAACGTTGACTTCAAATCGACTTTTGAGTGCCTTACCGAAGTCCAAATTGAGCCCATGATAGCTCGTTGGAAATATCTCTCTTGGATACACAATGGACCTATCAAGAACTGAAAATGATTAATTATAGCCCCTCAAAAATCAATTATCCCAAGACTGGTCAAAAAGTGCAAAATGAGGGTGCAAAAATGATGTGTGATCGTGCAGGAAACTTTTGGAGGTCTTTCTCAACTCAAAATTGAGCTCATGATAATTCAGGAGAAAAACTGATTTTCCCAAGGTCACTCAAGAAGTGCAACAACTCTCTTGTAGCAACTATATTTTTGACATTTCTCCAAAAACATAACACCTATGTAAAAAATTAAGGACTTTTTCATCCTTAGACTATTATGGACAAAAACCTCTCTTAATTTTGTAAAATTCATCTTTGTTTGGTTGGAAACATAAGAAGAAAAATTGGCCCTATGTGTGGCAAATGATTTGTCCCTTGGAATGACTTCTTGAAAAATGATGGAGACATGATGTTAATGAGTTTGAATGGCCTCATACTTGATGAAATGACCTCCCTTATGCATCCTTTGCTCAGATATCTTTGATTCCATAGCCAACCCTAGCTCAGTGGGAGAGGAAATCAGGGTCTAGTGCTTGTGGAAAATGACGATTTGGACACCCTTGGGAAAAGACAACTCCCTTTGGCATTCACTTAACTTTTTGAAACATTACCCTTTCACTTGATTATTTCCTTTGACAAATTTATCTTTTGATGGTCTTTGAGAACTCTTTGAATTTGAATTTGCTTTAATGAAGTTGGCATATAGAGATTGTGTTGGCATCTTAGGAACAATACTTATTACATATAATGAACATAAAATTACGTGATGAAATAAGCATTTCTCTTTACAAATTATATTCGCAGGGTGAAGAGATGTTATTTGATCACAATTTACTTGCTGGTATTATGCAATGGAATGGAGTTTTATTGGAACCTTGGAAACCCTAATGACGTAATGAAACCTTGAAAAACCCTAAAATACCTAATGAACCTTGAAGGATTGAATTTCAAGATGACATGACTGATGTGATGGCATGATGTCATTAAATTTATGGACAATGGATACTCAGCAAGGTTGAAATGAGCTAGCAAGGGGTAAATTTCTAAAAGGAGTAAAGCAAACCCTAATTCAACTTTCAGTGACCAAATTTTGCATGACGACCTAGTGAAATGACAAAAATTTCAAAATGGGACCCTAATATGATACGAAAAGAGGATTTTTTATCACTGATGGTAGTATGCAAATACTAACACTAATAGGAAGGGTTCTCTATGATTTGATTGTTTTCAATTTCATCATGGACAACCTCACCGCCTTGTGTTAATCGAGGGGATAAATAATCAGATGAAGAAATAGAAGAGCATGGAGTATCTTCGTCGCAATTAGATGCGTTGCAAACGGTAGGACACAAGGGATAGTGAGGTGAAGAGGAAGTTTCGATATGAACATCTTCTTTGACAGAAATAGATTCTAGATCTAAACTCAAATCTTCATGAGAAACCGAAAGATCATGTGATGTGCTTGGGCATTCGTCAAGACATACAACAATAAAGTCATTGTCATTAGAATGATTACTATCCAAGGCTAAGGTTTGATTGAAATAATTGATTGCATTGGATTCTCTACCGAGATTAGAAGATTGAGAATCATCCAAGAGAGGAAACTCGTAATTTTGACATGGAATATTTTGAAAAAGAGAGGAAAGATTGAAAGCATCTTCACCTTTCTACTCCTCTACCTACGTAATGTGACTACTTTGTACCTTATTGTAATTTGAGCCAGCATCTTGAGAATCAAGAGAATGTGAAGAACCAATTGATGGAGTAGATCGATAAAGCGGGTCATGGTGTAAAGAGTCAAGATATGTAGATGATAGAGGATAACAAAAACCCAGATTAGCTTTGAGACTAGAGTTGTGAACGAGGACAACATCTTGCGAAACAAAGGAGTGAGTCATCACCATAGGATTCATGAACCATTTTGGACTTTCCTGCATTGAATCTGAATCATGAAAGTGGAAGAAGAATGAGAAGATGGACTGGATATTTGATTCGCAGATTTCCCAATTTTACAACCACCACAAGGAGACACCCGCATCGAGAATGGAAAGGGAGGAGGACAAAGAAAAAAAGGGGCAATAATCTCCTCCTCTGAAATTTTTGGTGTCTCTTGATTCACAAGAGTTGTGGAAGCAGAAAATTTAGGAGGTTCGGGTTCATTGTATGAAGAGACAAGAACTAAGCGCTCAAACTCTTGTTTCAAGAAATCCCAATTCAGATGCTTTTCAAGAATTTCATAACAGAGGTGAAGGAATCGATTAGAAAATCCTCAACGGATTCATCAGGCTTCATTCTTAACAGATTGATTCTTCCACAAGCATCTCATTAGTTATACTTATCAAAGGCTTTATCAAGCGTCTTGGAAAGTTGGTCAAGTCAATGGATAGAAGCAATGGGTAATGTATGACACCAACAGTTAACACGACCTTCAAATGTGAGGGTGAGTAACATAGTCATGACATATTTGGAACATATTTTGTGACAAAGATGGACAACTTGAAACAAATGTTCACAAAAAGTTGATTCACCCTCACCATCGAACTAAATTGGGACACGTTAAGCTTTGAATATGTCCTGCCACTTAGAATACTTGAATACTCAACAACATTGACTAAACATGACACATGAACAACACTTTCACTTGTATGTGACTGCTTGATGACCAACTACGACAAGTGTGACACCTAAGATAGACTTTATGATGACGGTGATGACACTTGTGTGGAAATGCTCAAAACTTTGTGAATGAGTGTGACATATATTCATATGGTTAGGAAAACTCCTAAACACAAATATGAGCCCTTGAAACCACCATAATGATCTTATGCATAAAGTGTGACAACCAGCATGTGAAAGACGACATCTAGCCTATCTTACGAAAGGGAGTGAAACACTTAGCGAAAACACATGGAATGACTTTCAATTTTGTAACCATACCTGTCATTCAAGACATAATGATTGAAAATAATAAACCATCCTTAATACTACACTAAGAGGTGCATTTCAATTTCATGAAAGACGTGCTTTTTTTCCGTACCTACCCTCCAAAGGGTTGTGGATCTGATGGATTTTTTCATGCGGTACTGATCTTTGATCTTCTATCATACCTTAGGGTTCCTTGATCTTCTTATCTTATCATTATCTTTTCTTCTCAGCTCCTTAAGTGTCATCTAGCATGTCCTCCTTATTCATCATCTCTCCATAGTGTAACAGAGTACCTGCATCTACAACTCACTCATGACAAGATGACATCAGTCTGAAAACCCCTAGCCTAAGATAGAACACTTGGATTCATGAACTAGGTCGGTACTGAGTGACAGGTCAGGGGAGAGGGCCTAGTGACTGCACAATTGTGTAGTTCAAGCAGATAAGGGTCAAGCTTGATCACTAATACTGCGCAGTGCACAGCTCAGGCCACACTAAGGGAAATTTCTGTATATTTCTCACTAAGGTAAAAATTTGTGCAGTTCCCACTATGAGACAGAATTGCGCAGTTCAAGTAGGTAGTGGCCACTATGGGATGGGGCCCTAGGAGGACAAAATGCGCAGTTTCAAGAGGCAATGAGGATTGGGAAGCTGAGAGGCTTTAGGGACAGAACTACATAGTTTCTTGAGGTAGTGAGCTCTGGCTTAGGGAAGGACACTAGAGGAAGAATCTACACATTTTTGGAGGCCAAGGGAGCCTCGGATTTCTGCACATTGCATAGTTCCAGCATGCAAGGGAAAATCTTGAAGGTTGAAGATGTGAAGTGCGTAGTTTAGGAAGGTTACATGAGGCTAGGTTGTTAGGAATCCTCCGGAGTTTGGCTAAGTGTGCGATTAATGGAACTGATGAGAACAGTGATAGAACTTAACTGTGACCACACACTTGACACTTGGTGACACAATGTAGATAATCCAAAACATATGAAAACATATTTCACTCAATGCACTAACCTTTGTGGCAACTTACGACAAGTGCGGCTCCGACGATAGACTTTGTGAGTATAATGATGAAACTTTGTGTAACAGTGCGTGAAACTTTGGAAATGAGTGCAAAACATGTCTATATGATGAGAACAACTCATTTTCACAAACATTTCCCTTTGAAGGCAACCAAAACTTCCCTTTGCATGATATGCGATAATTCCTATGCCCGAGGATGAGACTTGCTATATAAAGATAAAAGTGTAAATGACTCTTGAGATCTAAGAAGGGAGCTTGAAATCATTAGTTAACCAATGAGTGACTAAGGAATGACTAATCACAGGATCCAATGTAGGATCCAAAATTGGAGTGTAGGCCAAAATTTTGGAGGGTGTTGCGGCCACTACAACACTTGACAATACACTAGTAGAATCCAACTTCTCTATTTTGGCTAACTCCTTCCATGCAGGGCCTTGGTTATTTAGGGAGTATTGATTCATTATGTAGATTACTTTGGCCTTCCCACTTCTCCCATGAACAGACATGGTCCCCTCTATGCCTTCTTAGTTGAAAACAACATAAGATTTATCCTAATCACAATATTTCGAGTTGGGATGGGTAGTGTAGCTCGCGAACTTAAGATTTTCAGAGTATAAATTTTCATCTCTAATGATGCTATGCTACCAATAGGCCTGGACAGTACCCTAAATGTCACCATGACTATTTGCAGTTAGTATGGCTCTATCAACAGTCATGCTATCCTCTTAGGCAAGTCTTATACCTATGCTCTCCATGTCAAACTCCAAAAAAGAGAGAAAGTCTTTATAAATGTATTTATCTCTGGGTACGCAGGTTCTCTCAACCTTACCTGCGGGTACGCACCCAATGTTCACAAAAAGCTGCGTCCTTGGACGCTCTGTATGTAAAGGGGCAGGTGCGTCCCCCTGTAAAGGTCAAAATGCGCAAGTTTCATCTTTAAAAAGTTACTTGTGGTCATTTCTAGAGCATTCTAGAAGGTTGTTCGACGTGTATTGAGCGCCTCCAGATAGTTCATGTACCCCTACCAAAGAGGAACTTATCCCATCAATAAGGGAGCTATCCCATCCAAAGAGGGGATTATCCCATTGATGGTGGACCTGATTAACTTCCTCTTGAGCACTATAAATACAGGCATTGGGCCAGAAGGAGGGGAGGTTGAAAGCTAAACATTTCTAAGGGTAGATGCTGCAGGAATTAGGACTCCCATTTAGAAGCTTGTGAGGAGAGATTGTCATCTTTACTTGTTCTATTTGGAAGTGGGTGAGCTTTGTCAAAGTAAAGGAGAACTCTTGATGGACCCTGGGAGGGACTTGCACAACACCAAGGCTCAGGTTGTAATTGTTCCTTTTGTTTCCTATTAATGCAAATGAGTCCATTCTTCTCAATAACTTGTTATTTATGAGTTGTTTCATGTACTCCTTGGTCTATGTGTTAAATATGTTTTATTCTATGAGATTATCAAGTGCTATTTAATCGTTTGATTGTTAGTGGATGCAGGTTTCAAAGTGAAGGAGGAGCTCATCCGGATCCGCGGAGCTGGACTGCTACAACAGCGTTGGACTACAGGTAGGATCTAAACACTTGATTTCTTATATGGTAAATGCATGTTTAGAGAAGGATTGCCCTTGTTTGTCTTGTTTGTCACTAGAGAGTCTTAGGCTCCTAGGGAGGTTGATTTGTGTCCGCATTATCGACTCTTTCCGCCTGACAAAATGGCGACTCCGCTGGGGAATCCATTGATGTGAAAGTCTTTTCCTTTGTATGTAACTTTGCTCTGAGAAAAGTCATTTATTTTCTGGTTTTTGGCTCTGTGACTTTGTTTCTGGGTGGGTTAGCTTAGGGTTAGATTCAATTTAGTTTTTCTTGAATTTTCCAGTAGGACGCACCCTCTGAGTATTGCACAGTGCGTCCCTGGACGCACTGTCGTTGTGTGCACAGAGCGGGCCCGCACCTGTCTTAACGGGTTGCCTGCGTCCCCTGCTAAAATTTAAGAAAATTCCATTTTTTGCATTTTTTCTCTTAGATTTTGCTTTTTATTAGTTTTTACTGCCCAGATCCATTAGTCTCTTGTCAAAGATCTTCACCTAAGCTTGTTTCATTAGCATTCCTACTCTAAGCTTTCATCAATTGGGTGTTTTGAGTCTCTTTCTTGAGAAATTCTTAATTTGATTTCCTTTGGTCATTACTTGGAGGTTTGTCTCAGTCTTTTCACAATTTTGCATCTTTTTGCTTTTGTTTTTGCAAAAAAATTTCCCCCTCATTCGCCGGGGGGGGCTAAATTGTGTATGAGTGTTAATCGCCTTTGAGTGTTTTTATTTTTTGATCTTTGGAACTCTCACCCAATTTTCTCGACTTGCACTTGATTGGTTCTTAGATTACATTAGAATCATCTTGTGTTTGAGAATTCTCTTGCATAGATCACATTTGCATAATTAGAATTCTCATTTTCAGAATATGAATGAAAAATGTGCATAGATTACATTTGCATACTTTTCAAGTGAATTGTGCATAGATTACAATTGCATAGCTTACATTCTGAAAAATCAATCGTAGATTTAGATCAGCTTTCTTTGATTTGAATTTACATAAAAATAAAAATAAAAAAATGGTTTGGAATTGATTTGCATTAGTTTTTCTTGATGAAATTAGTGCATTAGAGAATTTGTTATATTTTCTCTTAGTGATCAATTTTTTGCATTGTTGGAAGTGAATGGAAACTCTTTCCTTACTCTAGTTAGGATTCATCGAATTGAAAGGATTGCATTATCATATTCAATTGCATTCAGTTGAGTCGGGTCATAACACCATTGGTTTCATATCCATTTACCCATTTGAGTAATAACAGCCTTAATAACACAACGCTTAATTAAAATTCATCTAGTAATTTTTACATTTCTAGGGCTCTGAAACACCAACATAGCTTAGGCTAGTGTCTTGGAGTAGGAGAGTAATTAACTCTCCAAGACAGCAAAACCAAACAAGTAGCTCATCTTGTGGTAGAATAAATCCAATTGTTTCATTTGTACTCTGGGAAAGCTCCTCTTAAAGGAGAAGCACGAGCTCGTGTCCGAACCAGTGAGGGGATTAATCCTCCCTCGTTGGGAATGACGCCAGACACGCACGTATTACAAACGGTAAACCTCGGATTAACCATTGTCGAGGAGCCAGGGGTCACTTGTCGGTAAACCTTGGATTATTGTCAAGGAGCCGGCAAGGGGATTGAGCTTGATACTCTGCCCTTGCGTGCTGTCGGAGTGTAGACTGTTCCCCCAGGTGCATTTGTTGCTGTCGGTAAACTTAGTGACCATTATATTTAGGGTTCTACCCAAGGTGACGGTGGAGGGAAGATCCCACTGTACCTGGAGCAGACGTCGGCTAGACTCACTTGGATTTTCTGGGGGGTTCACTTCACTCGAGACGGTTAAAGTGGAGGAACTTGGTCCAGTCTATTCATTAAGCAGGTTGCCGGGGTAACTGTTCCACCCGCCACTTCTGTACTGAATTCTGCGATGTTGGATTTCATCCCCAACTAGTGTTTTCGGTCTGGAAGGTTACTGTTTGTGTATGGTTTGACTCCTAGATTTGATAGCGCGTGTTAATTTGTTTGTTTTTACTTTTAGAGACCATAGGTGTGAATTGTGAATTTTAATTGTTAGGTGTAAATTGTGAATTGTTAATTTTAGTTTTAAAAATTGTTAATAAAATTCACTGAAGTTGGATATAATGGCAAATGTTCCGGATTTTACCAACCTAGGAACCCCTCCTAACGAGAATCCTAGTACTTTTCCTTACTTTGGAAATGTTGGTCCTCCTTATATGGCTACTTTGTCATTACCTGGATTTACAATAGGATTACCGATATGGTTATTTTCAACTTCATTGGCCCAAAGTACTCCAATTGTTCCATCTCAACCGGATGCTTCACCTCAACAGAGTTCACCATCTCAACATCACCAACCTTCTGTTGACCCTTTACCTTCTTCGCCTAATTTTTCTTCCTCCATTTCTTCCTCTTCGCCTGGTAAAAGTCTTGATGCTAGTAACCAGGAGGCTAAGAAGAAGAAGAAAGGGAAGAAGAAGAAGAAGAAGAAGAAGAAAGATAAGAAAGAAGTCAACCAACCAACCATGGCTGTAAGTGTTAGTTGTGTTGAGGAAAATTCCGACATGCATCGTAAACCCAAATACCCTTGCAGGCTTTGTAAGGGTGACCACTTCCTTGTCAATTGTCCTGGTATTCCAAAGGTCTTGGAAGTATGGTCAGAAAAATCTCATCAACTTTCCGTTGATCCATAAACCAGTGATAGTCAGGTTCCTGGGAAAAAGGGTAAAGTTAGGTTTCCTTGTAAGTTATGCAAAGGGAGTCATCAAACTCACATTTGCCCTCACATGGATGAAGCCTCAACATTGTTGGAAAACCTTACTGTTCCACAGCAAGAATTTCCAACTGGTTACCGTAAACTTTCTCCCAACCTACCGTCAACTGACAGAGTGATTGATCTAAATTCAAGTACAGTCGATCACGCTCTTCCATTGGAGAGTGAAACTCATGTCACTCTAGTTGATGATCTATTAGTTGATCAAGTGATCGATTCAATTTCACATTCGGTCGATCCCACTTTCCCTTTAGAGAGTGAACTTCATACTACTCAGGTTATTCTTGTTACATCAGATTCTCCTATGCCGAGGGGCATTTCACCTGTTTCTACAGAACCCCCTCCAAGTACTGAGGTCTTTTCCTTTGATTGGAATAGACTGACAGAACCTCGTCTTCCTTCCTCCATCCCTTTCCAAATCATTGTCAAGGCTGGTGGTAGGGACATACATCGTACTCAGGTAGATGAAGGTGCTTCTGTCAGTATTTTATCCTCAACTGTTTGGAAAGCTTTGGGTTCCCCTCAGCTTGCGCCTATTACGCAGAATCTGAAAGCTTTTAACAGAACCATTAGTGAACCTTTAGGGATCCTTCCTAAGTTTTCTATTACCTTGGAAGGTAAAACTGTCTGTATTGATCTTATGGTTGTTCGAGGTCCCTTGGATTTCAATTTACTCCTTGGGCGAGACTATGTTTATGCAATGAAAGCTGTCGTATCGACACTCTTTCGCGTGATGTCTTTCCCTCACAATGGCAGTATTGTGACGGTAGACCAGCTTTCGTTCCCTAGTCTTGTTTCAACTACCAATAATATGACACCCCTAAATGTTCCTGATTCTAAAGTGGTATCCACCCTGCCACGGGTCAATTATGTGGCAACTGGTCCCATGTTTTCAGTTACCGATGTAAGTGAGCCTCTCACTGTTTGCTCATCTTCCTTTGATTTAGATCCGGTAATTGACATGGAAAACTCTAGGGGATTACTTGAACACGATGTTCTTATCCCTTTCGAGTCCCTTGACATGTGTTCCTTCCAGAGCACTATTCTTCCTTCTGATGAAGACCTCTTGGAAGCCATGATCAAGGTGTGTCCATTGACATGTCTTTCTTCCAGTTGGAAGCCATGATCAATGGTGTGAGGATAGTTTCTTCTAGTCTCAACCTCATTAAAAAATGAAACTGGAAGTCATGAGCATAGTTCCTTGTCTTGTGTCAAGCTCATTAAAAAAGGAAACAAGGAGTTGTGAGGAAAGTTCCTTTTACTGTGTCAACCTCGTTAAAAAATGAATCAGTGTGCGCGAGGATAGTTCCTTTTCCTGTGCCAACCTCGTTAAAAAATGAAACAGGTGTCTATGAGGAAAGTTCCTTTTACTGTGTCAACCTCGTTAAAAAATGAATCAGTGAATGTGAGGAAAGTTCCTTTTACTGTGTTAACCTCGTTAAAAAATGAATCAGTGAGAACGAGGATAGTTTTTTCCTGTATCAACCTCGTTAAAAAATGAAACAGGCTAGCATGAGGATAGTTCTTTTACTGAGTCAACCTCATTAAAAAATGAATCAGGTAGATTTCAGGTTATGTAGGTATATTGTAGAAAGTAGGATTTCGAGGAAAGTTCCTTTTACTGTGTCAACCTCGTTAAAAAATGAATCAGTGTGACGAGGAAAGTTCCTTTTACTGTGTCGACCTCGTTAAAAAATGAATCAGGTATGAGGATAGTTCTTTTCTTGTGTCAACCTCCTTAAAAATGAAACAACTCCCTTTTCAAAGTTAAATATTGAAAGTAAACCTTCATTTCATCCAGCCGGTTGAATGGAATGAAGCCTGGGGGGCATGTACCTCGCTTTGCATCATTATCCTGGGGGCATGCGAACTTTTTGAGCATAGTTCCTTGTCTTGTGTCAAGCTCGTTAAAAAATGAAACAAGGAGTCTTGAGCATAGTTCCTTGTCTTGTGTCAAGCTCGTTAAAAAATGAAACAAGGGTAGGTTAAGTCGGTAGATTGTAGAGCGTAGTCATGAGCATAGTTCCTTGTCTTGTGTCAAGCTCATTAAAAAATGAATCAAGAATTTTAGAGCATAGTTCCTTGTCTTGTGTCAAGCTCGTTAAAAAATGAATCAAGGTTTTTTAGAGTAAAGTTTCTTGTTAGGTAGATTGTAGAGAGTAGTCATGAGCATAGTTCCTTATCTTGTGTCAAGCTCGTTTAAAAAATGAAACAAAGGTTTTGAGGATAGTTCTTTTCCTGTGTCAACCTCACTAAAAAATGAAACAGCTCCGACAAGTCTTTCCAAGATCTTGAAAGTAAAGCTTCATTCCATCCACCTCATTGAATGCAATGAAGCTTGGGGGGCATGTACCTTGTTTTGCGTCATTATGCCGGGGGCATGTGAACTTATAACAAGCATTGTTTCAAGCTTGCGTAAACATGAAACCGAATCCGAGCATAGTTCTTTTCCTGTGTCAAGCTCGTTAAAAAATGAAACAAATCCTCCTCTAATTGAGTTGAGAGTTTGACTAGACCTCATAAATGTTAAGTTGTATATTTAGGTTAGTTATTTCAGTTTTTGCATAATTTTCTTATAGTTTTAGGTCAAGTCTTTCCATGATCTCGTAACTCAACCTTCATTTCATCCAACTGGTTGAATGAAATGAAGCTGGGGGGCATGCACTCTAGAAGTCATGCTTAGGGGGCATCAAGCACAGTTTTTTCTCTGTTTCAAGCTTGTGTAAAAATGAAACTACTTTGAAGCATAGTTTTTCTCTGTTTCAAGCTTTTGTAAAAATGAAACCTATCTCGAGTCAATTTCAGTTATTTTCAAGACTCGTCAAACTCATGAAAATCTCGAGATTATTTTGCTATCTTTCATTCTCGTAAAACAAATGAAAATGCCGAGTTCTTTCCGTCTTTTCCTGCTCGTAAATTAAATTGAAAGTCGGCCATATGAGTACATTTTTATCCCTTTTTCGAACTCATTAAAATTTACGAAAAAGTGAAAACTATGAGTACATTTTTATCCCTTTTTCGAACTCATTAAAATTTACGAAAAAGTGAAAACCATGAGTACGTTTTTATCCCTTTTTCGAACTCGTTAAAACTTACGAAAAAGTGAAACATCAGAGTCATCTTTAAGCCCTTTTTCTGACTCCTAAAACATGAAAAGATCGCCGAGCGTTTCTTTTACACTCGTTAAAACGGAATTGAAAGACGGTCCCCTTATAGCCCTTTTCTGACCGTAAAAACAGGAAAAGTTTGCCGGGTTTTTGTCGTTTCAAACTCGATACTGGAAATAAAACGACGTGTCCTTGATTGCTTTTTACTTTTCAGGTCAATGACACTAATCATGAAAGTACTCCTTGGTCACAAGATCAAGCGGTTCCCCCAGGTATTATTTTATACTTTTTCGGGCTTGAGGGACACAAATTTACAAAAAAGTTCACCTTGGAGTCTTCTTTAGTTTTTTCAAACTCTCTAAAATTGAAAAACGTCGAGTTTCTCCTATACTGGACTCGTTAAAATTTCACAGTAAAGGACCTGTTTGATTACAAACAGGAACGGACCACTCCTTCTTAGGGTCCGAATCTAAACTAAGTTGGACTCATCCGAAGGATGAGCTTATAATCAAGCATATGTTATCCTCCTCAAGCTTGTAAAAAATAAAGAGGTACTTGCCAGAAATGGTGGGGGAAAAGAGAGAAGAATGAGCCTATTTGTTATCCTTTGTCTCAAAAGAAACCTTATTACCACTCTTGAACACGACACTTTTCATTCACCTGGGTTGGGAAATCCTTTGCCTCACAGTTGATCAAACCACATTGAAAGTCTTCAGCCGGGTTCCGGGGATTAACTTTGAGTCATTCGTTACCAAGCCATCTGTTGTGTCGTTATGTGTTCAAGAGGTCTGCAAACAAAACTTTCATCTGCAAAATACTTATCATCCATTTGACCATCCCTGAGTCAGTCCTTACAGCAACATTTCTTCAACTTGAACAATGATTTCGTGTTGCGGGCTTGCCTGCAACGAGTCGCTTTCTATCGACATCAGCACATTATCTAGAGAGATGACTTAGAAATCGTCAGTACCTTGGAGTCTGCATGCATCAATGGCAGGTTTCTCGCCTTTGACGTCAGTTTACATCATTGATTTTCGATCAAAGGATTCCGTGAAATGTTCGACATCAACTCATTTATTCACATCTCATGGATTGTACTGGGTACTTTGAGAACCATTGACATTACTGGTGGTCTCTCTCACGCTTGTTAACAGTTTACATCATCGACTGGTAATCAAGTGGTTTCTACCATGTTCGACATCAACTCATTTATTCGCATGGCTAGAATCGTACCAATTCGGGAAGTAGAAATGAAGACCCTGGATCTAGTTTCCACCATCCAGGCTGCGAGGAGTTTTGTATTCATTATCTAAGTAGACTAATCATAAACAGATGGCTGCGCCCATACTGTGTCTACAAAAGTCTATCATTATGATGTACTGCAAGATCATTCCTGTATCAGAGTAGTTAGTCTGTTAGTTAAAGTTTTAATCTGAGTATGGGAATGCCTACCTCAGTGATGATATAATCTTATACATGTATTTTGTGTTGAAAATTGCAGGTTCTGACCAGGCTCTCCACGAGATAATCCTTGAAATGATAAAGCGCTTCACCCTTCCTAGATAATACAAAACCCTAATCTATTACAGGCTTCGCACTTTAGGGGGCAATCTGTTACACTAAAAAATGTCACCATGACTATTTGCAGTTAGTATGGCTCTATCAACAGTCATGCTATCCTCTTAGGCAAGTCTTATACCTATGCTCTCCATGTCAAACTCCAAAAAAGAGAGAAAGTCTTTATAAATGTATTTATCTCTGGGTACGCAGGTTCTCTCAACCTTACCTGCGGGTACGCACCCAATGTTCACAAAAGCTGCGTCCTTGGACGCTCTGTATGTAAAGGGGCAGGTGCGTCCCCCTGTAAAGGTCAAAATGCGCAAGTTTCATCTTTAAAAAGTTACTTGTGGTCATTTCTAGAGCATTCTAGAAGGTTGTTCGACGTGTATTGAGCGCCTCCAGATGGTTCATGTACCCCTACCAAAGAGGAACTTATCCCATCAATAAGGGAGCTATCCCATCCAAAGAGGGGATTATCCCATTGATGGTGGACCTGATTAACTTCCTCTTAAGCACTATAAATACAGGCATTGGGCCAGAAGGAGGGGAGGTTGAAAGCTAAACATTTCTAAGGGTAGATGTTGCAGGAATTAGGACTCCCATTTAGAAGCTTGTGAGGAGAGATTGTCATCTTTACTTGTTCTATTTGGAAGTGGGTGAGCTTTGTCAAAGTAAAGGAGAACTCTTGATGGACCCTGGGAGGGACTTGCACAACACCAAGGCTCAGGTTGTAATTGTTCCTTTTGTTTCCTATTAATGCAAATGAGTCCATTCTTCTCAATAACTTGTTATTTATGAGTTGTTTCATGTACTCCTTGGTCTATGTGTTAAATATGTTTTATTCTATGAGATTATCAAGTGCTATTTAATCGTTTGATTGTTAGTGGATGCAGGTTTCAAAGTGAAGGAGGAGCTCATCCGGATCCGTGGAGCTGGACTGCTACAACAGCGTTGGACTACAGGTAGGATCTAAACACTTGATTTCTTATATGGTAAATGCATGTTTAGAGAAGGATTGCCCTTGTTTGTCTTGTTTGTCACTAGAGAGTCTTAGGCTCCTAGGGAGGTTGATTTGTGTCCGCACTATCGACTCTTTCCGCCTGACACACTTCTCCCATGAACAGACATGGTCCCCTCTATGCCTTCTTAGTTGAAAACAACATAAGATTTATCCTAATCACAATATTTCGAGTTGGGATGGGTAGTGTAGCTCGCGAACTTAAGATTTTCAGAGTATAAATTTTCATCTCTAATGATGCTATGCTACCAATAGGCCTGGACAGTACCCTGATAGAATCACACAGGAACATAAACATTACTTTGTTGTCAGAGAGCCTAGACAGTACCCCTGTGGAGCTGCTTGCTTCACCTCTCTGCGCAGTAAGCCTTTCTCTTATTTCACCTCTATTTATTTATTTAAAGAGAACTTTGCATTAGCACTTATTTATTTTGTGGTGGAAGAGGGATCCCAACTTATTGAAAGAAGAAGAGGTTGTTGCTTCAAAGAAGAATATAGAGACCTCTAATTTAGGTTTGATAATTTAGATTTTTCCCCTTTTGCGCTTCTACTAGTCGGATAACTTTGAGAACACAAAAGAAGAAAAACTGAGTATAGGCATGAGGTTTCTAGACTAGACATGGGTTCATGGTTGGACCAAACTCTTCTTATGGACGGATCGTATTTTCCGTCAAAACTTCATCGACCAAAAGGTGTAAACAACACAAGGAAGACAGACAAATGGCTAACCAAAATTTTAAGTGTCACAAGACTCTTTATAGTTCAGCGACACACATACTAAGAAGCCAAAATAAGTCCAGGCACAACACTTATTCACGTGATGAAAACAAAAGGGAAAAACAAACAAGAAAGAAAACGCAGAACCAAGAAAAAAATCCAGAAGACGAGAACAAATGGCTAAAGCAAACATGGTGTAGAACCAGAATAAGAAAACGAGGACAGACTACAGGAAATGAGTGCAGAATGAGTGCAAGAGAGGGAAAACTAGGATGCAACTAATCCTACTTCTAACCTAACAGCTATAAGGTCGAGGTCACGTATAGTGAAATTTCCAGTGAAGCCACCATAGTCATTCCCAACCTGCACCCACAAAGATATGAAAAATTAAAACAGATAAAAGTGATGTGCAACAAAAGGTATAAAAACTTGAAAAGCTTGCACAAGAAAATGAAGGTCTTGCCTGTGGGCCGAAAGGTGTGTCACAACCAATACTTTCATCCAATCCACATGCTTACCTTTTCAATGAATACCAGTTTTCAACAAACCTCAGAAGCTTCTTGCGGATGTGTCTTCATCTACACCAAGCTCCTTAGCAAGCACGAGGAAAGATTGAAACTTGTTGTTTGCTACAAATCTTTCCAAGTAAGATTGTCCAACCATTCAGCATTGGATCATAAAATTCATGATGGCCCTCTTGAAAATCCCAAAATCTTGGAAAAAGTGAATTTCAATTAGAGGAGTGGGATCATGATGGGAATCTTGTAAGGGGAAATAGATTTGATCTTCTTCAGCAATCATGCAAGGACAATGAGGACTTTCCATAACCATCAACGAAGGCTGAAGTGCCTCACCTTCTTGAAAAAAATTGAATGGAGAGATGTTGAACAATGAACATCAAGGAGTGTGAAATAATTGTCATTAGATGTGTTGATGGGAAAATGATAAGCTGAATGAAACTTGCCAAAAACAAAGAAATGATCAGATGAGTTGATTGAAGCATTGGATTAATAGTTTGTAATAAATGAAGAAAAATCGATTTGAACAGTCTTGCGAATGCTCTGAATAATCGAACCAAGTTCCTTGTGAGCCAAACATGATACACCATTTTTCTGCAACTGGTGACAAATTGTACAAGCATCATACTCATCAAAAGAGTTTAAAGAGGATGTCAGCACTACAAATACATGAGACCAGTTGGGACTTGGTGAACAGAGAAGAACTTGATTTATGTGACAACTTGTGCATTCATTATCACTCAAGAGGATTTATGGTGTGATGAGAGTACAAATTTTCAACATCAAATTCACAAGAAGGCCAAGGAGTTGACCATTAAGGGATAAATTCGATAAGCATGATTCTTTTGGGAATAAATAATCCTTAAGATGATCAAATTCCAAATTCAAAGACTCTATGAGAGATGCAGGTTCCCAACCCGAGTTTGATGCGAGAAATTTGCGTGAAGATGAATGAACTGTAACAAATTTTTCAGTTTGATCAAAAGTAAAATCTTGAAAATTTGAAATGTCACACCAGAAATACCAAACATTTTTCACAAGGACATTCACATCAAGTGAAACAATGCAGAGAGATGGATTGTGTGAGAGAAACCTGATCTGACTTAGTTCAAGGGGCTTACCAGAATTGTGAGATCCTGACATAACCATCCACAAAAAATGAAGTGCCTCGACTCCCTAGAAGGTCCCTGAATTTCCCAAGATTGTAGAATCAGATTTTGAAGCTTATAACAGATCATGCATGGTTTGAGGATAGATGTTATTGTTGGTTTCAGTAATACCATTGCTAATCGGATAACAACCATCTCTGTCACATATTTTACCAAATTTTTAAACTTCAGTAACCATATTTCTCGAGTTGGAAGATTATTTTGATTGCAAATTCAAAGATAAATGAATTGGTGAGATCTCATGAGCAAGCTAATTTTAAGAGTTGTCCTCATGCAAGAGAAGAGATGATGAGGGGTGGGAAGGGTTTTCTATGATTTGATTGTTTTCAATTTCATCATGGACAACCTCACCGCCTTGTGTCAATCGGGGGGATAAATCATCAGATGATGAAACTTAAGAGCATGGAGTATCTCTGTCATAAGTAGATGTGTTGAAAACAGTAGGAAACAAGGGATAGTGAGGTGAAGAGGAAGTTTCGATATGAACATATTCTTTGACCAAACCAAATTCTAGATCTAAATTAAAATCTTCATGAGAAACTGAAAGATCACGTGATGTGCTTGGGAATTTGTCACGACATAGAGCAATAGAATCATCGTCATTAGAATGATTAATGCCCAAGGCTGGAGTTTGATTGAAAGAATTGTTTGCATTGGATTCTCTACCAAGATTAGCAGATTCAGAATCATCCAAGAGTGGAAACTCATTATTTTAACATGGAAGATTCTGAAAAAGAGAGGAAAGATTGAAAGCATCCTCACCTTTCTACTCCTCAACTTGCATAATGTGACTGCTTTGTACCTGATTGCAATTTGAGCCAGCAACTTGAGAGCCAAGAGAATGTGAAGAACCATCTAGTGGAGTAGATTGATCAAGCAGATAATTGTGCAAAGAGTCAGGATATGTATATGATAGAGGATAATAGAAATCCATATTATCTTTGAGACTTAAGTTGTGAATGGTGACTACATCTTGCAAAACGGAGGAGTGGGTCATCACCATAGACTTCATGAGCCATTATGGACTTTCCTCCATCGAATTTGAATCATGAAAGTAGAAGAAGAATGAGAAGATGGACTAGAGATTTGATTTGCAAATTTCCCAATTTTACAACCACCGCGAGGAGGCACCCGCATCAAGACTGGAAAGGGAGGAGGACATAGAACCAAAGAGGAAGTAAGATACTCCTCTAAAATTTGAGGTGTCTCATGATTCAAAAGAGTTGGGGAAGAAGAAAAATTAGTAAGTCCAGGTTCACTATACGAAGAGACAAGAACCAAGCGCTCAAACTCTTGTTTTAAGAAGTCCTGTTCAGATGCTTTTTAGGAATTTCATAACAGAGGTGAAGGAATCGATTAGAAAAATCTTCAACGGATTCATCAGGATTCATTCTTAAAAGATTGATTTTTCCACAAACATCTTGGTAGTTATACTTATCGAAAGATTTACTAAGAATCTTAGCAAGTTGGTCAAATGAATGGATAAACGCAATGGGTAATGTATGACACCAACGATTAAAATGACCTTCAAATGTGAGGGTGAGAAATCTAGCCATGAAATATTTGGAACACATTCAGTGAAAAAGACAAAGACGGATAACTTGAAATAGATGTTTACAAAAAGTTGATTCACCCTCACCTTTGAACTTAAATTGGGACAGGTTATGAATAACTTCCGCAGGGATGGTACTATTAATCTCTTTAGAAAAGCATCGGGATATTATGATTTGGGGAAGACTCAACATGCACAACCTATCATCTGGCCCTCCTTCTAGCGCCAGAAATGTTGACGGTGCTAGACCCGCCAACATTCACGTGATCTCCCCTATATGAAGCCCCAATCAAACCTCACACCATTTGGTGTAGGAGTACCATCCGTTATAAGGGACCGTTTGCCAAATCCTTAAATATTTACCTTGACTCTAACTTTTATCACAAGAGAGTGATGCAATGGAATGTTCAAAAAGCAAGGGGAGTGAACCTGGTGAGTGTGCAATGCAATTGTATCGAGGTTCTCCTACTACAAAGTGGGGGAGTAAAGTGAGCCTCTAAGTGAGAGGTAATAGTACCACCCAGGAAGAGACACACATGAACCAAAATTCCATGTCTAACATCCAGCGGAATAGTCCACAATGGATGCGACAGTCATTATAACCAATAAACAAGGGATGACTCATTTATCATCCAGCGAAATAGTCCACAATGGATGTGACAGTCATTATAACCAATAAGCAAGGGAAGATCTATCTATTATCCTGCAGAATAGTCCACAAGGATGGGACAACAATAACAACCATTACAACACATTCTCAACAAGATAAACACTCAAATAACCGAAATAGTTCAACTATCTTAGTACATGTGAAAGCAAACATGAAATACAAACGTCCACATAATAGTCTTACAAACATTCATAAGTCATGCATGAAGAATGTGCTAGACTTAAAAGGCTTTTGTTATCAAGAAAAATTTCCAAGACACATATTTAGATTGTACATCACTAGCCCCAGTAGTGGGACATTGGATCAACTCATTGCTCCTCAAAGAACTAGCTGGTCTCTCTAATTCCCTGTGGGAGGAGCCAAGGTGAAAAGTCCTTTGCTCATACAATGAGGGGGTGATGCTTCCCCTTTGTGACTCTTTGAATACCCTCATGACTGTTCAACTTCCAATGAATTTTCAACTTACATGACTCTCTATGTTCATGTGTGTCCTTTGGACTTCCACTTTACATTTGAGTATAATATACATGGTCCACAATGACGATGTGGCATATGAAATCTCATGACAAGACATGACATGGCATTGCTGATATGAACTACTTGGACGTTGTGGTAGTGTCAAGCCACTACTGCTGTTGTGAGTGATGTCCTTTTGAGAATGTTTTTGTCTTCCACCTCCTCATGGCTTGGTGACAGGAATCTTCAATGATCTCAAGTCTTACGTGGTGGTCGCGAGTTGGTGCCCCTTTTCTTTGCCTTGATAAATCATGATCAACTACAAGAATTTCCTTTTCATTCCTTCCTCCTTCATCTCCTTCTCCATCATCAAGCCAATTTCCTATATCTGTAATTCACTCATGATGAGACGACATCAGCCCGAAAATCTCATAGCCTAAGATTGTGCAATATGGTCGAGGGACTAAGCCGGAACTGAGTTACAAGTTGGGAAAGCAGGCTCAGTGACTATGCATTGCGTAGTCTCAGCAACCAAGGCTAAGCCTTGAGGCCTGGAACTATGCAATGTGCAGTTTAGGCTTTGCCGAGGGACAATATCTGTGCAGTCTTGAGAGATAATGAGTTTGGATGAAGGAGGGGCCACTGCAGAAAATTTCTACGCAATTATGGAGAGGAAGATTGAATGAATTCTATGTAGTTCTGGGAGACAGTGGGTTAGGATGAGGGGAGGACCACTGAAGGAAACCTCTACGCTATTCTAGAAGGGAATGTTGACTAAAAAGATTGCATAATTCTGTATAGGAAGGTTGGGTCTTGGGCTCAGGAATTACACAATGCAACAATCTTTGTGGACAGGAACTGTGCATTGTGTAGACCCAAGGGTCAAGGTCACAACCTGCTGACTGGAACTGTGTAATATGGACTCTAAGCAGGCTGGGTGAAGCTAACTTGAAGGGTCACATAGCTTCTTCAGAAAAGGCTAAGTGCGGGACCAGTGAGACAGGTAGGTGAAGTGATGAAGCTTTGACTGTGTCCTACCTCTTAGAATACTTGATGACTCATTAACATTGACCACCCATGACACATGAACAACACTTTCGATTGTATGTGACTCCTTCATGGCCAGCTATGACAAGTGCGACACCCAAGATAGACTTTATGACGACCGTGATGACACTTGTGCGACAGTGCTCAAAACTTTGTGAATGAATGTGACAGATGTTCATATGGTTAGGAAAACTTGTAAACACAAAGATGAGCCCTTGAAACCACTAGAATGAGCTGATGCATTAAGTGCAACAACCAACATGCAAAAGATGACATCTTGCCTACTTGCGAAAGGGAGCGAAACACTTAACGAAAATACATGGAATGACAGTGAAACACTTAACGAAAACACATGGAATGACTTCCAGTGTTGCGACCATACATGTCATTGAAGACATAATGATATGACAATGATAAATTGTCTTTCATACTACACTAAGAGGTGCATTTCAACTTCATGAAATATTTTCTCTATTTTTCGTACCTACCCTCCAAAGTGTTGTGGATCAGATGGAGTTTTTCATGCGGTCCTGATCTCTGATCTTCTATCATACCTCAGGGTTCCTTGATCTTCTTATTTGATGATTATATTTTCTCCTCAACTCCTTAAGTGTCATCTAGCATGTCCTACTTCTTCATCTCCTTCTTCATCATCTCACCATAGTGTAATAGAGTACCTGCATTTGCAACTCACTCATGACGAAACGACATCAGTCTGAAAACCCCTAGCCTAAGATAGAGGACTTAGATTCATGAACTAGGTCGATACTGAATGGCGGGTTAGGGGAGATGGACCAGTGACTGTGCAATTGCATAGTTCAAGCAGCCAAGGGTCAATCTTGATCACTGAAACTGCATAGTGTCCATCTGAGGGCAGACTGAGGGAAATTTCTTCATAATCCTCATTGAGGGAAAAATTTGCACGGTACGCACTGAGGGAAAAAATTGTGTAGTTCAAGTAGGCAGTGGCCGCTGCGGGATGGGGCCCTGGGAGGAAAAACTATGCAGTTTCAGGAGGCAAGTGGGACTAAGCGGCTGAGAGGCTTGAGGGATAGAACTTTTAGTTTCTGAAGGTAGTGAGCTCCGACTGAGGGAAGGACACTAGAGGAAACATCTGCGTAGTTTTGGAGGCCAAGGGAGGATGGGTTTGTTGTGCATTGCACAGTTCCAACAGGAAAGGGAAAATTTTGAAGGTTGAAGATGCGAAGTTCACAGTTTAGGAAGGGTAGATGAGGCTAGGTTGCTAGGAATCCTCGGGGTTTGGCTAAGTTTGGGATCAGTGGAACAAATGTGAATAGTGATTGAACTTGATTGTGACCACACACTTGGACACTTTGTGACACAATGTAGATCATCCAGAACATATGAAAACATGCATCGCTTAATGTAACAACCTTTTTGGCAATTTACAACAAGTGTGGCTCTGATGATAGACTTTGTGAGGATAATGATGCCACTTTGTGTAATAGTGCATGAAACTTTGGAAATGAATACGGAACATGTCTATATGATGAGAACGACTCATTTTCACAAATATTTCTCTTTGAATCCAACCAAAACTCCCCTTTTCATGATATGCAATAATTCCCATGCCCAAGGACGAGACTTGCTATATAAAGACAAAAGTGTAAACGACTCTTGAGATCCAAGAAGGGAGCTTGAAATCATCAACTGACCAATGAGTGACTAAGGAAAGACCGATTACAGGATCCATAGTAGGCTCCAACATTTGAGTGTAGGTCAAAATTTTGGAGGGTATTGCAGCCGCTACAACACTTGGCGACACATAGTAGAATCCAACTTCTCTGTTTTGGTTAAATCCTTCCATGCAGGGCTTTGGTTCTTCAGGGAGTATTAATTCATCATGCAGATTACTTTGGCCTTCCCACTTTCCCTATGAATAGACATGGTCCCCTCTATACCTTCTTATTTGAACACAACATAAGATTTAGCGTAATCACAATATTTCGAGTTGGGAAGGGTAGTGTAGCTCGTGAGCTTAAGATTTTTAGAGTATAATTTTTCATCTCTGGTGTTGCTTTGTTACCAGCAGGCCTTGATAGTACCTCAATGGAGTCACGCAGGAACACAAACATTGCTCCGCTGCCAGCGAGCTTGGACAGTGCCCCGATGGAGTTGCTTCACCTCTCTACGCAGGAAGCCTTTCTATTATTTCGCCTTTATTTATTTATTTAAAGAGAATTGTGCATTGACACTTATTTATTTTGGGGCGAAAGAGGGATCCCAACTTATTGAGAATAGAAAAGGTTGTTCTTTCAGAGAAGCATATAGAGACCTATGATTTAGGTTTGCTCGTTTAGATTTTTCCCCTTTTGTGCTTCTACTAGTCGGATAAGATTGAGAACACCAAAGAAGAAAAACTGAGTATAGGCATGAGGTTTTAGGACTAGACATGGGTTCATGGTTGGACCAAACACTCCTTACAGATGGATTGCATTTTCCATCAGAGCTTCATCTGTCAAAAGGTGTAACCAACACAAGGAAGACAGACAAATGTCTAGCCAAATGTTGAAGTGTCACAAGACTCTTTATAGTTCGGCCACACACATACTAAGAAGCCAAAACAGGTCCAGGAACAACGCTTATTCGCATGATGAAAACAAAAGGGAAAACTCAACACGAAAGAAAACACAGAACTAGGAAACAAAACCAAAAGACAAGAGAACAAAATGGCTAAAGAAAACATGGTGTAGAACCAGAATAAGAAAACTAGGATAGACTATAGGGATCGAGTGCAGAATGAGTGTAAGAGAGGGAAAACTAGGATGCAACTAATTCTACTCCTAACCTAGTAGCTAGAAGGTTGGGATCACGTATAACGAAATTTCCAACGAAGCCACTGTAGTCGTTCCCGACCTACATCCACAAATATCTGAACAATTAAAACAGATAAAAAGTGATGTGCAACAGAAGATATAAAAACTTGAAAATGTTGCACAATAAAAGGAAGGTATTTCCTGTGGGCATAAAGGTGTGTACTTTCATCTAATTCACATGCTTACCTTTTCGATGAATACCATTTTCCAACAAACCTCAGAATCTTCTTGCAGATGTGTCTTCATCTACATTGAGCTCCTTAACAAGTGTGAAAAAAGATTGAAACTTGTTGTTTGCTACAGAGCTTGCCAAGTAATATTGTTCCAACCATTCAGTTATTGGATCGTAAAATTCATGAAGGCCCCCTTGAAAATCCCAAAATCTTGGAAAAGTTGATTTTTCAATTAGAGGAGTGGGATCACTATGGGAATCTTGTAAGCAAAAATAGACCTGATCATCTTTAGCAGTAATGCCAAGACAGTGAGGACCTACCATAACCATCAGTGAAGGCTGAAGTGCCTCTCCTACGTGACAAAAATTTTAATAGATAGATGTTGAACAATGAAGATCAAGGGGTGTGAACTAAATGTCATTGGATTTGCTGATGGGAAAATGATAAGTTGAATGGTAGTCGCCAAAGAAAGAGAAATTATTAGATGAGTTGATTGAAGCATCGGATTCCCAATTTGCAATAAATGAAGAAAAATCGATTTGAGAAGTCTTTCAAATGCTCTGAACAATCAAACCAAGTTCCTTGTGAGCCAAACATGATAGACCATTTTTTTGCAACTGGTGACAAATTGTACAAGCATCATAGTCATTAAAAGAGTTTAAACGTGATGCCAAAACCACAAATACATGAGACCAGTTGGGACTTGGTGAATGGAGAAGAACTTGATTCGTGTGACAACTTGTGCATTCATTATTACCCAAGAGTATTTCTGGTGCGATGAGAGGACAAATTTGCAACATCAAATTCGCAAGAAGTCCTAGGAGCTAACCATTAAGGGATAAATTCGATAAGCATGATTCTTTCAGGAAAAGATAGTTCTTGAGATGATCAACTTTGCAATTTTAAGACTCTATGAGAGATGCATATTCCCAACCCAATTTTGATGCGAAAGATTTGCATGAAGATGAATGAACTATAATAGATTCTTGAATTCTATCAAAAGTAAAATTTTGAAAATTTGAAATGTTACACCCGAAATACCAAACACTTTTTACAAGGAGATTTGCATCGATTGAAACCATGCAAAGAGACAGATTGTGTGAGAGAAACCAGATCTGACTTAGTTCGAGGGGCTTACCAGAGTTGCGAGATCCTGATATAACAATCAACAGAAGTTGAAGTGCCTTGACTCCTTGGGAAGTCCTTGAATTTCCCACGATTGTAGAATCCCATTTTGAAGCTTAGACCGGATCATGCAAGGTTTGAGGATAACTGCTATTGCTGGTTTTAGTAAGACCACTGCTAATTGGATAGAAACCATCTCTATGACAAATTTTACTGGATTTTTCAACTTCAATAACCAAATTTCTCAAGTCGGAAGACTCTTTTGATCACAAATTCAAACATAAATGAATTGGTGAGATCCCGTGAGCAACCTTATTTGAAGAGTTGTCCTCTTGTAAGATAAGAGATGATAATGGGTGGGAAGGGTTCTCTATGATTTGACTGTTTTCAATTTCATCATGGACAACCTCTTCGCCTTGTGTCAATCGAGGGGATAACTCATTGGATGAAGAAACTGAAGAGCATGGAGTATCTTCATCGCAAGTAGATGCACTGCAAACAATAGGACACAAGGGATAGTGAGGTGAAGAGGAAGTTCCTATATGAACATCTTCTTTCATCGAACTAGATTCTAGATCTAAATTAAAATCTTCATGGGAAACCGAAAGATCACGTGATGTGCTTGGGCATTCGTCATGGAATACAACAACAGAGTCATCATCATTAGAATGATTACTGCCCAAGGCTGGGGTTTGATTGAAAGAATTGATTGTATTGGCTTCTCTACCTATATTAGCATATTAAGAATCATCCAAGAGTGGAAACTCATTATTTTGACCTGGAAGATTCTGAAAAAGAGAGGAAATATTGAAAGAATATTCACCTTTCTTCTCCTCCACCTGCGTAATGGGACTGATTTGTACCTAATTGCAATTTGAGCCAGTAGATTGAGAATCAAGAGAATGTGAAGAACTAGTTGGTGGCACAGATCAATCAAGCGGGCCATGGTGTAAAGAGTCGGGATATGTATATCATAGAGGATAACATAAATTTGGATTAGCTTTTAGACTAGAGTTGTGAACGATGACAACATCTTGTGAAACGAAGGAGTGAGTCATCACCATATGCTTCATGAGACATTCTTGATTTTCCTCCATTGAATCCGAATCATGAAAAGCATGAGAAGAGTGAGAAGATGGAATGGATATTTGATTTAAAGATTTCCCAATTTTACAACCATCGCAAGGAGGCATCCACATTAGGACTGGAAAGGGAGGAGGACAAAGAACAAAAGGGGCACTAAGCTCCTCCTTTGAAATTTGAGGTGTCTCATTATTCGAAAGAGTTGGGGAAGCATAAAAATCAAGAGGTTCATGTTCATTGTATGAAGAGACAAGAACCAAGTGCTCATACTCTTGTTTCAAGAAATCTCAGTTCAAATGCTTTTCAGGAATTTCATAACAGAGGTGAAGTAATTGATTAGAAAAATCCTCAACGGATTCATTAGGATTCATTCTTAAAAGATTGATTCTTCCACAAACATCTCAGTAGTTATATTTATCGAAGGCTTTATGAAGCATCTTGAAAGTTGGCCAAATGAATGGATAGAAGCAATGGGTAATGTATGACACCAATGATTAACACGACCTTCGAATGTGAGGGTGAGTAATCTATCCATGAAATCTTTGGAACATATTCTATGAGAAAGACAAAGATGGACAACTTGAAACAAATGTTCATGAAAAGTCAATTCACCCTCACCATCGAACTTAAATTGGGATAGGTTATGAATAACTTCCGTAGGGATGGTACAATTAAGCTCTTTAGAAAAACATCCCGAAATTATGATTTAGGGAAGAGCCATTTTAAATAAGAGATTCAAACCAGACTCAACGGGCACAACGTGTCATCTGGCCCTCCTTCTAGCGCTAGAAATGTTGATGGTGTTGGACCCACCAACATTAAGGGGATATCCCCGACATGAAGTCCCAATCATACATCACATCGTTTGGTGTAGGAGCCCCATATTGTATAAAGGTCTAGTTTCCATATACTTAAATATTTTCCTTGACTCTAACTATCAGCACAAGAAAACAATGCAATGGCATCTTCAAAAACCAAGGGGACTGTGTGTAATGTCCCCTAATAATCATAATAATAATAATAAATAATATAATATAATATTAAAATATAAGCAAATAAATAATAAACAATAAAGAAAAGATAATAATAGTAAATAGATAATAAATAATGAAGAACTATAATAATAACAAATAAATAAAATAGTAAAGTTCTATATATATATATATATATATATATATATATATATATATATATATATATAAGTAAGATATAAAATAGTAACGATAAGTAAAGTTAACAAAAAGTAAAATAAAATAAGAAATAGTTAATTAGGGGAACTATAAAAATAATAAAAATAAGTAAAGTTATCAAAAAGTAAAAATGGATAAAATAAGAAAGAAATAAATTAAGAGAAAATTTAACTTAAGTAAAACTTAAAATAAAAAGTAAACTTAAAATAAAAGTTGCATGTTGACACATGGAATGTGTGCATGCGGTTCCCCTTCCAATGTTTGGTCTATTTAATAGACGATGAGGAAGATGAGAGATCATTCCATCATCCATTCTCTTGGGAGAAAAGTGTTGTGAGACAAAGGATTCCCTGGTAGTAGTACGTTGAATAAGGGCTCGGGGGTGGCTAGTTGTAGAAAGATTATATGTAGCTGAGCCTACGCTTGGGTAAAGAGTCGTCCCCAAAACTCTGTTGCGGTTAGCGAGATTCAAATAGTGTTCAACTCCAAAATTTCAAGTAAGGAATATCATCGCTACAGGTAAGTTTCCTTTGCTCCTATTTCTAAAAAAGTCTATGCTAATTAGTTGAATAGAGGTGTGTTGATTGCAAATCGCATAATTGATGTAATTATTTGTATATTTTAATTTCGGGTTTGTTACAATGTGTCTGGTGAGTGTGCAACACAATTGTGTCGAGGTTCTCTTACTACAAAGGGGGGGGGATAAAAGTGAGCCTCTAAGTGAGAGGTGATAGTACCGCCCATGAAAAGACACACATGAACCAGAAGGACCTATCTAACATCTAGTGGAATAGTCCACAACGGATGCGACAATCGTTACAACCAACAATAAAGGGAAGATCTGTCTATCATCCAGCGGAATAGTCCACAATGGATGTGACAATGGTTATAACCAATATGAAAGGAAAGATATATCTAGTATCCCGCTGAATAGTCCACACGGATGGGACAACTATAACAACCATTACAACACATTTTCAACAAGATAAGCATTAAAATAACTGAAATAATTCAACTATCTCAGTACATGTGAAAGCAAACATGAAATAAAAACGTCCACATAATAGTCATACAAACATTCATAAGTCATGCATGAAGAATGCGCTGGCCTTAAAAGGCTTCTGTTATCAAGCAAAGGTTCCAAGACACATATATACATTGTACATCACTAGCCCAAGTATTGGGACATTAGAGCCACTCCTTGCTCCTCAAAGAACTAGCTGGTCTCTCTAATGCCTTGCGGGAGGAGCCAAGGTGAAAATTACTTTTCTCATACAATGAGGGGATATATATAACCAAGGGGTGATGCTTCCCCTTTGTGACTCTTTGACTACCCTCGTGACTGTTCAACTTTCAATGACTTTTCAAATTACATGACTCTCTATATTCATGTGTGTCCTTTGGACTTCCATATACATTTGAGTATAATATACATGGTCCACAATGATGATGTGGCATATGACAGCTCATGACAAGACATGTCATGGCACTACTGATATGAACTGCTTGGATGTTGTGGCAGTGTCAAGCCACTATTGCTACTATGAATGATGTCCTTTTGAGAATGTTTTTGTCTTCCACCTCCTCATGGCTTAGTGGCAGGAATCTTCAATAATCTCAAGTCTTGAGTGGTGGTCGCAAGTTGGTGTCCCTTTGCTTTTCCTTGATAGATCAACTTGCATGCTCAACTACAAGAATGCCCTTTGCATGTCTTCCTCCTTCATCTCCTTCTTCATCATCCTACTATGTTCTTGTATCTGCAATTCACTCATGACGAGATGACATTAACCCGAAAACCTCCTAGCCTAAGATGGTGCATTATGGTCCAGGGATTGAGACGTAATTGAGTTACAAGTTGGGAAAGGAGACTCAGTGACTGCACATTCCGCAGTCCCAGTAGCTAGCACTGAGGCTTGAGGCTTGGAACTGCACAATGCGTAGTTCAGGCTGGGCTGAGGGACAATCTCTACACAATTGTGAGAGACAGAGAGTATGACTGAAGGAGGGGCCACTGTGGAAGATTTCTACGCAGTCCTAGGAGACAGTGGCTCAGGATTGGGGGAATACCACTGAAGGAAGCCTCTACGCAGTTCTGGAAGGGAATGCTGGCTGAAAATATTATGCAATTCTAGAAGGGAATGATGGGTCTTGGGCTCAGGAATTGTGCAATGTAGCAATCCCGAGGGACAGGAACTGCACATTGCATAGATCCAAGGGTCAAGGTCACGTCCTACTGACTAGAACTATGCAATACGTAGTCTAGGCAGGCTAGGTGAAGCCAAGTTCAAGGGTCGAGAGCTTCTTCGGAAAAGGCTAAGTGCGTGACCAGTGAGACTGACAGGTGAAGTGATGAAGCTCCAACATTGTTCTATCACTTAGAATAATATAAGACTCAACAACATTAACCACCCATGACACATGAAAAACACTTTCACTTGTATGTGACTGCTTCATGACCAGCTATGACAAGTGTGACACCCAAGATAGACTTTATGACGAACGTGACGACACTTGTGTGACAGTGCTCAAAACTTTGTGAATGAGTGTGACAAATGTTCATATGGTTAGGAAAACTCGTAAACATAAAGATGAGCCCTTGAAACCACCAGAATGATCTTATGCATAAAGTGCAACAACTAGTATGTGAAAGACGACATCTTGCCTATCTTGCGAAAGGGAGAAAAACACTTAGCGAAAACACATGGAATGACTTTCAGTGCTACGACCATACATGTCATTGAATACATAATGATATGACAATGATAAATTGTCCTTCATACTACACTAGGAGGTGCATTTCAACTTCATGAAAGATGTGCTTTGTTTTTCATACCTACCCTCCAAAGGGTTTTGGATAAGATGGAGTTTTTCATGCATTCCCGATCTCTGATATTCTATCATACCTCAGGGTTCCTTGGTCTTCTTATTTAATGATTATATTTTCCTTAGCTCCTTAAGTGTCATCTAGCATGTCCTCCTTCTTCATCATCTCGCCATAGTGTAACAAAGTACCTGCATCTGTAGCTCACTCATGGCGAGACGACATTAGTATGAAAACCCCTAGCCTAAGATAAAGCACTTGGATTCATGAACTAGGCTAGTACTAGGTGACGGGTCAGGGGAGAGGGCCTAGTGACTGTGCAATTGCGTAGTTCAAGAAGCCAAGGGTCAAGCTTGATCACTGAGACTACACAGTGCACAACTTAGGCCAGGCTGAGGGAAATTTTTGCAAAGTCCTCACTAAGGGAAAAATTTCCGCAATGCCCACCAAGGGACAAAATTGTGTAGTTCAAGCAGGCAGTGGTCGTTGTGGGATGGGGCCTTGGGAAGACAAGCCGCACAATTTCAAGAGGTAAGGGGGACTAGGCAGCTGAGACGCTTGAGGGACAAAACTGCGCTGTTTTTGGAGGCAGTGAGCTCCGGCTGAGGGAAGGACACTAGAGAAAGAATATGCGCAGTTTTGGAGGCCAAGGGAGGCTGTGTTTTCTGCATATTGCACAGTTCCAATTGGAAAAGGAAAAGCTTGAAGGTTGAAGATATGAAGTGCACAGTTTAAGAAGACTGGATGAGGCTAGGTTGCTAGGAATCCTCCAGATTTTGGCTAAGTGTGGGATCAGTGGATTTGATGTGAACAGTGATAGAACTTGACTATGACCACACACTTGGACACTTGGTGACACAATGTAGATCATACAAAACAAATGAAAACATACTTTGGTTAATTCAACAACCTTTGTGGCAACTTACAACAAGTGCGGCTTCGATGATAGACTTTGTGAGGATAATGATGACACTTTGTGTAATAGTGCGTGAAACTTTGGAAATGAGTGCGGAACATGTCTATATGATGAGGACAACTTATTTTCATAAAGGTTTCCCTTTGAATCCAACCAAAGCTCCCCTTTGCATGATATGTGATAATTCCCATGCCCGAGGATGACACTTGCTATATAAAGATAAAAGTGTAAACGACTCTTGAGATCCAAGAAGGGAGCTTGAAATCATCAACTGACCAATGAGTGACTAAGCAACGACCGATCATAGGATCCATAGTAGGCTCCAAAATTTGAGCGTAGGCCAAAATTTTGGAGGGTGTTGCAGCCACTACAACACCTCACTATCAACATTTGAAGAAGAAACCATAATATGATTAGAAGATGATGCAAAAGAAAAAATGGCTTGTAGGTCAATATGGGACAAACACCAAATTATGTTTGTAGGCTAAGTGATTTTCATCACACTTAACATCTCTTGTAATAAACATTTCAATGGAATGAGGTTGAAGAAGTCTATAATTGCTTACATCTTCAAAATATCCAACAAAAATGCACTACTCACTTTGAGGCTTTAATGCTTTCCTTTTATCATTAGGAATGTGAGTGCATGTTTTGCTACCAAACATATGGAAGTGAGTTAAATATGCTTAGTTTTACTCCATGCTTCTTATGGTGTTATATTTTTGTGGGAGCATGAGTGTAATTTACCATGCAATTGGCACAATTGATGGTTTTTTTCCAAATAATGAAGACTTGATTTGATAAATTAGATCATACAAATTACCATTCCTTTAATATGTGATTCTTTCTCCCAACAACACCATTTTTCTATGGTGTATATGGAATAGTATGTTGCATTTGAATGCTTATGCAACACAATAAGTTGTAAATTTGTTATCCACATATTCATTTCCATTATGTGTTCTTAACCTCTATAATTGATGTCCATATTTTTTCTCCACTATAGGCCAAAAACGCGTCAAAAAAATTACTTTAAAGATTTAAGAAATAAACCAAGTGTGCATAGAGAAGTCATTAATGAAATTTAAGAAGCACTTGCACCTAGAGAAAGATGGAGAAGAAAGTGGACCACACAAACCACTGTGAATAAGTTGCAAAGGGGATGAGACATGCCAAGAGGCACATTTGTCAAAATTGTTTCGATATTGTTTATTGAGAACACAGATGGTACAAACACCATATTTGTAAGAAATGATAGGAAGACAATTCACCATATTTGATTATATAGTTGTTACAATGAGTGATAGTTTAGATGACCAAACTGCTCATGCCAAAGTTTGCTCAAGTCATTGCTATGAGCAACCAAAACTAATGACCCAAAGTTGTCAAACTTGTACAACTTAGTAATATCCATATAATATCCTAACAAGAAAAGATTGACTTCCAAAATATCAAATTCCATTTTCCTTTCCCTTACCTCAAGGACTCATCTCTCTTGTAAAGGAGGATCATACCATCACATACTTGAGAATATTGCATAGGGCTCTTCCTTGATAGAATAATTGATTAGATGGAATTTCTTGAAAAATTAGAAAGATTCCTCAAAATTCCTAGCCTTAAAAACACCTTAACCTAGTATCTTACATAGTGATGTTTAAATCCACACTCAATAAAATGACCAATTATATCATCCTCCACATTCTTGGTTCTAAATATGGGAATGACAAGGTTAGTAAAATTTTCATTGGACTACGTCTAGGTGGTTGCAAATTCTCAACAAAATCATAAATCCAAGCTGATTATTTTATTACAACGTGTGTTGCTATTTTTCGTGGTAGTGTAAGTACGAGGGACAACATGTTTCTTTTTGAGCCAAAGGAGCCAATTGAGCATGTGACTTAACCTTAGGTCAACTATCTTTTTTTGCTTAAGCGAGAGTATTTCCTTCTATTTCACTGAATAAAAAATTACAAAAATATATTACAACCCACGGCACTGTGGCCCACAAGAAAATCGGGCCCCACCAAACCTAAGAAACCGAGCCATAGTCTTGCAAACCGGGCCAAAGGCCCACAACACTTTACCAACCACCGTCAACAATGCGATCTGTTTCCAAAGATCTAACGGTCGAGAAGTGATTTCTGGAGCTCACCTAGCACACCCTTTATCACACTAAACGGACCCGATAAGATTTCAAAACCGTCTCTAAAGTCATATTGGGTCTGCCTGGGGAGATAACTCACGGGCTTTTTATCTGCCTGAAATCCATGAGATGTGAGCGAATCCTAATGAAGCTCGCGATTAGCACAGAAATTAACACCAATTGCGGACCCCGAAGCTCCTATAGAGACCATTCTTAATCGCATTTCAGGTCCGATTGGAAGGTTAACCAACGAGCAGTTTGCCACACGAAATGCACTGTATTTCCGCGATTACGCTGACCTGCCCACTCTTTAATGAGGATCTTCGGTGCCAAACAATAGAAGGCTACTGTTAATGTTTTCCTTAAGACTTGTTCTATAATAAGTTTCCCGCCCGAGAAACTTATAACTATAGATTTCCGTGTCCATTTCCCGCCCGATAACCAGAGTAAACCCCTAGTTTCACTCTTGACCTCCTGCTCATACTTTTTCCTCATGTCGACTAAAAGTCCTCTATACATGAAGAACGCTCTGCTTATACATCATCCTGCTTATTTCCTCTGTTCAGGCAGATCTCCCTGTCTAATGTTGCTTGTTTGTGGCACTCATCCCTCAATCGACCTTGAGGAGTATCTTACTATTCATATATTTTATTGTTTTTGGCAAATAGAACGCCTTCATTAACCATAATATCCACTAACCTATTGGTTGTTCTTCGCACATGAATGAAACTAAGGGTTCTCATGGTGCGCAGGTGGGATTGAATAAGTTGATAGACTTGCAGTAATCTCCAGTGTTTCAAAACTTTGTCTGGCACTGTGCCATTGCAAATTTTCTTAACTGAGTTGATTATCAGTTCAGAATCAGCTTCAATAATGGTATTATGTAATTTTGAGTCCTTTAGGATTTCTAGGCATTCCTCCAGGGCCATGAGCTCTGCCATATTATTAGTGGCTTTACCCATATGACTGTGAAAGATGGCTTTTATTAAACCCTTGTCATCTCTTATTACTCCTCCATACCCAGCAATGCCAGGGTTTCCTTTTGAGGCCCCGTCTATATTGCACTTCATAAAACCAATGGGGGGGTTGCCAGAGATCCTTATCAGCTGATATATGACTTACATTCTTGGTTATTCCCTGGGGGAAGAGCCCCTGAAGGCCCAACTGAAGCAGAATCTGCCTATCCTATTCATGAGGTTGGTTCTTAGGGGGGGTTTTACAAGGTTTCCTACAGTCTCTTTGAGCTGTCCTATGATCTGATCCATAATGCTCTAGGCAGAACCACTCATGTTCTTGAAGATTCTATTGTTGCGATCTTTCCATACATCCCAAATTAGAAAGCCAAGAACCAGTTCCCCAGCTTTGTTGATTATTTCATTTGCAAAGAAATTACTCCTCCAATTCCTCAAAGTGATTTTGATGCTGCCAATGTCCTTGTCTGAATGTCTAAACATTGAAGCTACCTAATTCCACAGAGTGGAGGTGAATGGGCATAGGTTGAGAAGGTGTTCCATAGTTTCTTCTTGTAAATAGCAAAGCTGGCATCTTGATGGACCAATTACCCCTCTCTTCCACAGGTTTTCCCAAGTTAGAATCTTTTTATGTTGCACCAACCACATGAACAGTTTGATTTTCATCCAAATTTGATTCTTCCATAAGTCCTTCCAAACCGTATCAGGGTTTGTAAAGTCAAGCCCAAGGGCTATTCACTTGGCCTCTTTAAGGTTAAAGTTCCCTTCATTGTTTTTTCCCATCTCAGTTGGTCTGAAGATGTTGAGATCAGAATATTGCTCTATTCCAAGATAGCTGTGAGAGCTTCTACCCGGGCCTTCAATGGAGAGTCCTCACTATAAATCAAATTCTTCCATACTCTCCATTTTCCTTCGTTTATACCCCAATCCCAGAAGTCATTTACCCTATGTAACCCTTTGTCATCGGTATCCTTCTTGAGATTGTCAAAATCTTCTCTTAGTAGTTTTGGTTCCTGTTGCCAATTATCTTCCCAAAACCAAGCAAGGTTTCCATCTCTAATTTCCAAAAAGCTGTGTTTTTTAGCAATAGCTCTATTCTCCCAAGCTTTGTTCTAGATGTGGGATCCTTTGATTATTCCAGACATTCTGATGTGCTCCCTTTCTTGCCAATTGTTTGCATATTTCTGTTTCCAAACCTTGGCCCAAGGGGCATCTGATTCCTTTAGCCATCTCCACCATATTGTTGCCCCCAAAACTTTGTTTATGATTTCAGGGTCATCAAGTCCCAAACCTCCATGTGTCTTAGGTTTACATATCTTTTCCCAGGCTACCAGAGCCCATTTCTTTTTTTTCTTCCCCTTTGCCCCAAAGAAAATCTCTTTGAATATTTCTAATGTGTTGCATAGCTTCTTTAGGAGCTGGGAGTGCTGAAAACATGAAAATAGGAACAGTTTGTAGGATGGCTTTGGTAAGCACTAGTCTTCCTGCCAAATTCAAAGACCTGTTTGTCCATTTCCAGTTTCTATCCTAAAGTCTATTAATAACAGGCTCCCAAACTATCTTGCTTAGAGGTTTGTCTGTTAGAGGAACTCTCAGATATTTGGAGGGTAGTATTTCTCTTTGAAAACCTAGAATTCTGGTGAGGTTTCTCTGTATAGCAATATCAATATTAAAAAAGAAAATCTTTGATTTGGTAAGGCTTACCTCAATACCTGTAGCCATAGCAAAGTCTTTCAGAATTTGTTTGAAGGCAAGAGCTTCTTTGACCGTAGGTGTACCCTGCAGCATGGTGTCATCCACAAATTATTGATGGGTCAAAGCATCCCCATTCATGGTGAGTTTGAGCCCCTGAATTTTGCCTTCTACTTTGGCATCTTTGATCGCATTTCCCAGCCCTTCCATCATGAGAATAAAGAGGAAGGGTGAGAGTGGATCTCCTTATCTAAGACCTCTTGTAGGCTTGAAGGTTTTGGATGGTGAGCCATTCAGTAGTATTGAAAAGCTTGAGGTGGTAACGAGGGCCATTACCCATCTTATCTAGTTATGGTCAAAGCCATATTCTTTTAGAACTTCCTTGATGTATGTCGAATTAAGCTTGTCATAAGCCTTTTCAAGATCAAGTTGCATGATCATGCATGTTTGCTTATTGCTTTTTAAAGAGTGGATTACTTCATGAGCTTGAATGATATTGTTTAGGATTTGTCTACCTTCCACATATCCAGTTTGCTCCTCAGACACTAGAGTTGGAAGAAGGGGCTTAAGCCTGTTTGCAATTATTTTGGAAATAAATTTGTACACCACATTGCATAATGCTATGGGTCTGAATCTATTTGGTGTCATAGCATTTTCCTGCTTTGGGATCAAGGCTATGAAAGAGGTATTGAGTGCCTTCAAAACAATTTTGTTTTTCCTTGAGTCCTCTACCACCTCCAAAATATCTTGCTTGTCTATGTTCCAGCATGCTTTGAAGAAGTCAACATTGAAACCATTCGAACTAGGAGCTTTCCCATTCTGCATTTCTTTGATGACTTCACTGACCTCCTGTTCATTCACTGGCCTGTTAAGATTATAATTATCTTCTCTTCTCACAAGCCTAGGTATGTGTTTTGTGAAGTCATTGATGAAATGTGATCTGTCTATGAGGGGCTCCTCTGCTATGCCTTGGAAATGTTGAACCAAAGCCGATTCTATTTCTTTGTGGGTATTGAGCTGTATTCCTTGCGTATCTTTTAGTTTTAGAATCCTGTTATGAGACCGATGATCCATAATGGATTTGTGAAAAAACCTTGTGTTCCTATCTCCTTCTTTTAACCATTGGACTCTCAATTGTTGTTTCCATAAGATTTCCTCTTTCTTACATAAGCCTTCCTAGTCCTGTTGAAGTGAACCAGCTTGCTGCTTACCCTCCTCGGTGAATCCCTTTGTGATGAGCTCCAAGTTAATTTCCTGTAGCTTTCCCTCAACTACTTTTTTGGCTTCGAAGATATTGCCAAACTCATTCTTATTCCAATCTTTCAGCCTGAGTTTGATGTGTTTCAGCCTTCGCTGCAGAAGGAACATTTTAGTACCTTGAACATTCAAATATTCTATCCACCATTTTTCAATATTGTTGTTGAAGTTCCACAGTGTAAGAATTCCTCCTGCTGTGTTGTCTGCTTTAACTTCTAGATATTCATACTTAATAAGCCACTTACTATGAATTTCTCTTATTTTGTCTACAAAACATTTTGTTTCATGGATAAATACCAAATCTAGTTTTTCCTCCTTCATTCTATTACTGAGATTTCGTTGTTTCCTTTTACTTCCTAGACCCCTAATATTCCATGTTGTAAGCTTCATTAAGAAAGATTTGTAAATGAGTAACTAGTTAGGTCTTTCATCTTACCTGAGTTGATCATGAGTTTTCCACATTCTATCAGCAACTCATTTTGTCTTTTTCTTCCTCTTTTCCTTCCTGGGTTCTTGGGAGTGTGTCCCTCTGTTTCCTCCATAGTTTTGACCCCTCCATTATCCTAACTATCATGGTTCCTTTTGACCCCCGAACCCTTTGCCTGAGTTCTCAAGAGGAAGAGCTGTTGTACTCTGTTAAATTCCTCTTGAGGTAGCGAATCCACTCCTTTGGTAGTTCCTTCCTCCAGGAATTTTTCTAGATCTAGATGCTCCCTTTCCAGTATGTCCTGCAGTTCCTGCTCCTCCGTTCCCACTTCACTTGAGGTCATCTCTTGGTCCCTATCAAGTTCCATCGTGCTGGGTTGATCTTCCTTTTGTTGGCTCTTGTTAGATCTATCCTCTATGCTGTCATCCTTTTCCTTCACTGGATTGTCCTTCACTGCTTGCTTCTCTCTTTCAACCTCCTCTTCTTCTTCTAATATCTTGAACCTATTATGACTAGGTTGCTTTTCCTCATAGATTTCTTTTTTGGTTCTTTCTCCCCCCTTTTCCCTTGCCTCCCACTTTAGTAAAGCTTTCAGTCTCTTTACCTGAGGTTGCTTTGGTGCTGCTCTCCATTTTATTAACTGGGCAGTCTCTGAAGAGGTGCCCGTGTTCATGGCATTTGCGACATCTGAAGGGTATATGCTCATAATCCACCGCTTGCACCCAATCTTCATCATAAACCTCTAGTATTATTTCATCTGGCAAAGCCCTATAGAGGTCCATTTCCACACATATTCTAGCAAAGGAGGTATATTTTCCATGTAGTGTGGCCTCTGATATTTTTATGAAATTCCCTAGTTTATTACCTATGGCCTTTAATGATTCTGGCTGCTAGTAATCTAGAGGTAGGGAATAAAGTCTTATCCATACCAGCACTGAAGTAAAAGTTTCACGCTCCCGGACAAAGCTCATCACCCAACGTCGCATATGGAGACCTGCAGCTGCATAGAACTAAGGACCTCCTTCAAACATCCTATCCTTATCCTCTATGTTTGCAAACACAACTGTGAAGAAACCCTTGGATCCAAGGTGCAGATCTATATCTCCCTTGGGTTTCCAATGGTTCTTTATCCATGCATGTAGGGCCTTCTCCGTTGGCCATACCCCCATGAATTTGCATATCACTGCATAGCTCGCCATGTGCTCCCTGTGCGCCTGTAGCGCTGGGTCACTTAACACCACTCGGGGTGTGATGGAAGCCCTTGGTTTACAAGGTCCTGTTCGAATTCTAGGGTCAAATTTTTGACTGTCTGCTTCTGTATGTTTCTCTCTTCTGACTTCCTCCTGCGTTTCTGCCATCTTCTGTGCTATGTTGTTTTCCTGTTTTCCTCTTTCTGTACATCCGGTTTCCCCTTCCACGGGCTTCTTGAAATGATTGAAGACTACATGACTGTAGGAGGGAGTAGAACTCCCCCCTTCAAGCCCCTCCATGGTGCCCAACACTGAAATCTTGCTTCAAACCCTAGTACTGCGCGTTTTCCTTCCTCACAGTTGCTCCGTCCCAACTTTTTTCCGTCATCAAAATTGCTCCAACCTTAGGTCAACTATCATAGTGAGTGATCCACAACAAATATATTAGTCATCTAGATCAGAAGAATTTATTGTTTGTTACCCATACTCCAATACGAAATCCATTTTAGAAACTTCTACATCATTCATAAAATAAAATTATCCCTCACCTCTTCCTTAATTTGGGGGGCATAAGAAAAGGCTTAAACATATGGGAGGATAAATTGTGAGGTGCAAAGAATATACTTTGAACAATGGATTTCGTTGCATTGAACCATTAAGTACTTGCTATAATATCAACGCTTAACACTGTATCTTCCTTCCAAAGAGCCAATTGAGGAGGATGGATTTGATCTTGTCACACTCTTACTTATTAAATAGCACATGGTGTTAGAGATTTTTTAAGATCAAATATAATCTATGGGATAACCGTTTGGAGTAGTTCCCACCATAGAAATAAGAATCCCCTATGTTTATAACAATCATTTCAGAGGTGGATTGATCACCATACCACCTTCTCCACATGTGAATATTATCGAGATATTTACATAAAGATCTAACTTACACCTCCTCATTTGTCCATGATCTAGAAGTGGATACCATCTCTAATCATGTTAGGGCAAGTGAAATATAACTCATTGTAGGTTGACCAACAAGGTTTTCATCTACCAGTATACTATACCTAAAAATGGAGGGGTTTACAACAAGCAGTTTTCCTTGTTTACAAGGAGCATAAAGATGATGATGCACATATTTTTCTCAGATTTAGTTGAAAAATATATTTTTAGAGATAAAGTATGTCAAGAGTCTTATTCAACTATTTTATAAGATCATTTATAAAACTTGGTAAGATAAAACAAAGCTTTGCTTAATAAACCAATCTAAATTTAAAACAAGATTAAAAAGCAAATGAACTACAAAATCATGCATCAATAAACACAACTGAACACAGAATTCATTTAAAACCTTGATCATTCCTTTCCAAAAAAAATATTTTTAATAATAATTTGGCTCAAAACTCTTAACTTTTTCCAAATTTTTATATATATCATTATTCAAAACTTATTACAAACTATTTATATATATTATAATTCAAAACTATAAATAATAATTTATTTCAAACTATTAATTTTTTCAAAACAAATGGATTATACACTACAATTCAAAAACTATCTCTCACACATATTTAATTATAATCATAATTTAATTAACTCATTTCCAATTTCAAAATTATAACTCATTGAGTCGAGAGATTCATTCTACAACCCAATACGATGTGTACGGGTGTCCGTCCTTCATCAAAATTGAAATTTTGGTTATGTCGACCAAAATAAAAATTTAAAAAAATGTAAAAATTAAAAAATTAAATAATTATACAAAACATTTATAGAGCCGAGAGACTCATACGTTGATAGCTAGCAGACTTGAGATAATCTATTTAGCGAGGGGTGTCAGCAGACTTGGGATAATCTATTTAGCGAGGGGTTTGTCCAGAAGCGGGAAGCATTTATTTTGAAGCTTCACAGAAAAAGCGCTGAATACATCAAGCAGATGAAGAAGCAATCTGTGCCATATGCTATCTTTAGTCTCGTGGACATTATCTGTCCCATATCCTATCTTTAGTCTGGTAGACGTTAAAATACTTTCTTCCTTTTTTACTTTCTATTAACTCATACAAAAATTTGAAAGTAAAAAAATTAGATCCCTCTAAATTAAATCCATATTTAAAATAAGTTTATACTAATTTATAATAATATTAATAATTTTTTATTATTAATTCTTACATCAAACTTCTTTAATCTTTTAAGTATCCAATAATATTAACAAGAAGTTTTTAAATCAAACTTCTTTAATCCTTTTAAGTATCCAATAACATTAACCAGAAGTTTTTAAATCAAATTTGTATCCATGGATAGACGTATCGTGTGGCATCTTGGAAATATTTTTTCCTCTTTGATTTTTGCCATTTTTAAACATATTTAATAAGATCGCCATTTTTAAACCTATTTAATAACATCGACTCACCGCAAGCATCCAACATTCTAACCCAGTTTGAACAAAATTAAAAAGATGAAGTGTCAATTGAGAACAAGTGATCAAACTGGCACCGGACTTCATAGATAGAATGGACGTGGATGAGATTAAATTTGCAAAGCTGTTGTAGCAGGATGGCAATGACGGCGAATCTCAATCTCTATCTGGTGGCGCCTTTTACGAATTATGACCAGAAATCTCCCTGGAACAACTCCAATGACAGGTGAGCGACGAATCCTCTGTCTGTTAGTTTTCATGGATGCAGAAGCTGAGCATTCAAAGGCATGCAGGTTGAGGTTGAGGTTGAGATTGAAGTTACCCTGTTGCACGTCCCACTCGAGGAAGCCACGCTTTCAATGCAGAGCATCCATCAACGACAACGACAAGAAGGTACCTGAGCCTAATGAAGGTTTATCTTCATTTCCCCTCTTTATATTTTGTATTCCTTTTAATCAGTTTAGCTATCCAAACTGCATATTTATCATGTGGGAATATCTGGAAAGCGCATTTGTTTTGTGGAGAATTTGATAGGAAATCATCCATTTATGAGCAACGTCGTTGAGAGTTAAATCCACTGATATCCTTCTTGTGTTGTTCCATATTCATCTATTAATCTACTTAAAATTTGCTTGCATCCTGTGACTTCATGTCTGGGTCAGCTTGCTGCCCGGTTTCGTGATAAGATGTTTTTCACCGTAAACATCAGAAATTGTGCATTTTTGAATTTGACACGCTAAGCTCAGTGTTCAAATGTAGCTCTATGCTTATAGTTATTAGGCACCTATGTTCTTGATGTGCCTTGGGAGGTTCACCGCAGCTACTTACGAAGCATTGGTCCTTGTACCAGGTATACTTCTAATCGCTGGATTTAAAAATTCATTGCAAGCCTCACACTGCAATTCTTCACAATAAAATTATGTTGCGGAAAATAAACTGGAACTGCGAAAAATAGATGCACACACAATTAAAATGACACCAATGTTTTTGGATTAACGGCCCTTGGAAAACCTCGAAGGGAAACCGGTGCGGTAGATGAAGGTTTAATTTTATTATGCAGGAGAAAAATCCGAGTACATAAATTTGGATGCCAATCTGACTATCCACCGACAAAAATCTCGCCAAAAATATTTAGGAGAAAATTTCTCCCTCTGCCAAAATAATTCGGCCTTCTCTGGGCTTGCTCACACTGCCTGACTATCTGCTCGCACCACTGGCATGGGCAAGTCGTAAGACCTCTAGAACTGCTTCCAACTAGGCCCTTCTAGCCTCACTATGTCACTAGAAATGAGTCGTTCTACTTTCCAGGTGCTCTCCTAGCCTCCTGCAACTAAAATGATCTACTTCCGACACTTGCGTTGGAGTTTCTGGCTCACTCGCTCAACTTGGACAACTTTCTTGCAGAATATTTTGGCCTTCTCTTTTGCTGGCTCTCTGGAACTGGAAATCACTAGGAAATTCCTCTACTATTGCTCCCTCTCACTATTGCTCTAGCTCGAACTCTTCTTCTTGCTGAATCATTGCACTGGATAGCTCGATCTGCCCAAGGAACTCGCTCTCCCTCTTAGTCGATGTGTCTGTCTCCATCCCCATCGTCTTGCTCTTATAATCTCTCATTGGATCACCAATGACCATGATTAGATCCTCATCAATGACTAACGTCATCTCAAATTCGATCCATGTGAGTTTCTAGAGCTTTCTCACCTTTCCTTAATTAATTACTATTAATTAACCAGTTTTCCTAAGTTAGACTTAAGAAAAATTAAATGATAGTTAATTAATTTAATTAAGGTGTTTCGCAAGCTTGTCTGTTAAATTTTAGGTATGTTCTATGCTTAGAGCAATTTATTTCAATTTTCGTAGTTAGCTCAATATCTTTTCTAGATTAGCAATCACATCAGCATAATAGTAAATTGCAGATAGAACATAAACATAAATCGTAGAAGACAAGCCAAGACAAGAGGACACAAGATGTGGCGCTAGCCAGGGACAAACCCCAATGTGGGGAAACCCTTGATCAATTCTTCTTATATGTTCTTCAATAGTTCAGCAGAGAGAGTTAGAGAGATAGTACATATACAATAGAAGTCAACACTTTGACTTATCTAAATAAGAGCAGAGATCATCTCTAAGAAGATGATACATGAGGTAGCTAGACTCAGTTGAAGACATGTTGCTTCAACTGATTCTCCAAGGTGACTCCATCACCATGTTGAGCCTATCACTGTGCTACACCACGTTGCACCATCATACCATGTCCAACATCACTAAGCTACACCATGCTGCACCATCACTATGTTCAGCATCACTGAGCTACACCATGCTGCACCATTACTGTGTCCAACATCACTGAGCTTCACCATGCTGCACCATCACTATGTCTAGCATCACTAAGCTACACCATGCTGCACCATACATCCTGTACCCATCGCTGCTACTGTGTGCACTATGCATCTTGTACCCATCGCTGCTATTGTGTGCACTATGCATCCTGCTGTCATATACTATGTTGTCTATAATGTTACAACATTCATCATAAGACCAAGGTGGCTAGCTATAGTGCTATGGCCTGCGGCCTAGCACATAGCAATGCTAATGTCTTCTTCTCTATGACAACGTTAGAGTGACAACAATAGGCTTCCGTTAAGACAACGATTGGATCTATCATTGTGTTTCAATCAAAACAACAGTTAGAGCATCCTTATTTAGAACAACATTAAGGATAGCTGAAGGTGTGGCTTCTTTATCTCAGCGTTTAAGTGTGAGAGCATTCCTTCCATGATAGCGAGGGTATACCTTTCATGACTGCGTGTAGGATGAGGGTTTTTCCTTCCATGACAGCGAGGGCATTCCATGTGTAGAACACTCTTCTAAGACAATGTTTAGGTGGCATCTCCATTAGGCAGCGTAGCAACTAAGTTTAGGGCATCTCCTCTCCCTTAGTCCTGCGGCTAGGGTTCCTGCCTTCATTTCCATGGCTGCGTATTTAGGGCATCTCCATAACTGTGGTTAGGGTCACCCTTGGGACAACATATTAGACAAGGGCTGTCTTCCTTGACAGCGTAGAGGATTAGGGCATATCTTCTTCACAACATGACTGCGTCCTAGATCTAGGTCATGCATAGGGCTATCATGAGATAGGGCATCATCTTCTAGGATTGCGCTTCCACTTAGGGATTCTTCTCTCCACTAAAACCCAAAACGAGTGGAGAAGAAGAGATCTCAAGTGAGTTGTGTCTTTGCAAGGCACTTGTATTTATACTAAAACGTGGAGCACAAGTGGGGGTAGTTTGGTTGCTGGCCGACCTTAACAAATTGTCCCATAACACAAATAAATTCATAACTCCATGAATACTTATCAGGATTAGATGATCTTTAGATCAATCCTACACCTCTCGATGAGAGGAATCCAAGAAAAATATCAGTTGCCATAAATAAGATGACCCACATGGAGTTTGGCCCTAGTTTCCAATTTTAACACTCCCTCTCAACTAGGGAGAACTCCATCCGCTGATCCATCTGCTAGACTGTACTATCTCTGCCTCCACTGCTTTGCACTGCTCTGCTCTGCTCTACTGAACCATGAAGAAGAAGAATTGATCGAGAATGGCTCATACCATTCTTTACTGACCTGAAGTCAGTTTCATTGATCACAGATCAATATCACAAGAGAGTGTCTCAAACCACTCATACTGACCCGAAGTCAGTTTCATTGATCCTAGATCAATATCAAAAGAGAGTGTCTCAAACCACTCATACTGACCCGAAGTTAGTTTCATTGATCCCAAGTCAATATCATCCTAGCATAGGGGGTACGGTAGATACACGATGCGTCCATCGGTACTACTATGGTTCCTATCCTCATTTCCCTACTCATTGGCCAGATGAGAGGTACTTCCCATGAGTCTCAGATTGCATGGGTAGGATGTCTCAGCAGGAGAAGGATGAACCACTCATCCTGCCTACATGTCGCAAGGGGTTTCCTAGGGGAAGGCTGAACCACTCACCTTGTACACAACAAATCACTAGGGGAAGGCTGAGCCACTCACCCTATGATTGTGTCTCGACAAGAGAGGGATGAACCACTCATCCTTCCTACATAGCAAACCACTAGGGGAAGTTTGGACCATTCACCCTATGGCTGCTCATTGCTCCACGGTGTACCCCTAAGCCCCCCAGAGCTCCCAGAGCTCAATGTCCATATCATATAGGACCCTTAGGAGAGAGTCTCTCCACGACTCCTACTCGTTCTCGGAAAGTCACAAATTTGACCTTTCGCAGGGGCTTCGACAAAATGTCGGCGACCTGCACATCAGTGCCAATGCGATGGAGCCTTCTTGCTCATCGATGTACCATATCCCAGATAAAGTGGTACTTGATGTCTATATGCTGGAGCGATCATAGAATACGGGATTCCTCAATAATCGAATCCCCCTGTGGTTGATACAGAAGATCACGGTGGTAAACAGCTCACTGAAGAGCTTCCTCAACCAGGCAGCTTCACAAGAGGTCATACTCGTAGTTATGTATTCGGTCTCAGCAGTGCTCAAAGCAACCGTCTTCTGCTTCCTGCTCATCCAGGATATCATAGCAGAACCCAAAGAGAACCAGCACTCAGAAGTGCTCTTGCGATCCTCCACATTGCCTGCCCAGTCAACATTCGAATAATCATGTAGCTTTACATTTCCGGTAGTGTATCTCAATCCATGAGAGATTGTGACTCGAAGATATCTTAGAAGATTCTTGGCACCAATCTAGTGAGGCTCAACCATATATGAGCTCAACATGCTAACTGCAAAACATATATCCGGATGGGAGTTCACCAAGAACATCAATGCTAGAATGAGTTTATGAAACTCAGAGGCATTTCCCAAATCAGGTCCGACATCCCTACCACATAACTTCTGAGAGTTTACATCAAGGTAGTCATGGACTTGTAGTTCACCATTCCAAATTCGGAATCCATCTCCCTCTTACCTTTGCAAATGAGAGGGTCTGCACCTGTTAGAAAGAGGTCGTCCTCCGAAGGTGCTAGTATGAGAGGTTTATCATCCACAACCTTCAAGTAAAGGTTTGGATCGGCTTCACTCCTAGTGAATCTCAGCTTCATCAAACAACTATCAATCCTCTCATATCAAGCCCGGGGTGTTTTGCTTCAAGCCATAGAGAGATTTCTTTCACCTGCATACATGAGATTCCCGATCATGAATCTCAAACCCCTCGGGTTGTTCCAAACTTGTGGAATTGCTACATGAGGGGAATGGTACCCTTGTAAGATTTTCCTTCAGTACATCTCAGACATGTACCTTCATGCTCTTCTTGAATTTAGGCATCCCAGTCACCATCTGACTCACATCGTGTAGGGCCCCATAATAAGCATACCTTCAGTGCTATAGGAGAGATGTGTCAACTAACATGGTCCCCAATGGACTTCCTGCAACTTGATACAAATTGCCTACCTTGAATAAAAGCATCTTTGAAAATTCCAAAACACGTACCTTTCCATCAATGAATGTCACCTTGAAACTTTTGACTTCCATTGCCGAAATGGACACCAGGTTCTTCTTGCGATCAGGTACATAAAGAGATTCTTGTAAATGAATCGAGTTACCCTCATTCAATTGAGGGGTAACATTCCCTACACCCTTTTTGGGATAGGTGGCATTGACTCCAAGTATAATCCCACGATCGTGTCCATCTCTACCAAATTTGAGAGAGCACCCTTCTATTCGATGAAGTGCCTTGAAGCACTACAGATTCCCAAAGAGTTTGGAGGAGAGGGCCAATATAACAACATTTGATTCTTCATACCTAGGGTTCCTTGCTTTCTTTGAAGAGTCGGCCATTTCCTTGATGTCCTGCATTACCTGTCATTCCTCTGATCATTGAAGATGTCCCTGGAGTGATTGTTATCATCATCGAGTGATGTGTCCTTACCATTCAGACACTCCTTCGCATAATGGCCGAAGTTATTGCAAGCAAGGCATCTGCCCTTCCTTCCAACCTTAGATCCAGACTTCTCATTGATGTGATCTTTAGGTAGGCCATCAGAAGCTTTTGCTGCGCCACTCGGATATTATTCTTTGCTTTGACTTCACCCTTGGTGAATTTGAAGAGGGATGAAGAACCCATTGAGCCTTTTTTTCCTTTCCAACTGTCTTCGGTGATTGCTCTTTCGCTCTTGCTTGGGCTTTGTCTTCACCTCAACTCTGATACCAGTTAAATTTTAGGTATGTTCTATGCTTAGAGCAATTTATTTCAATTTTCATAGTTAGCTCAATATCTTTTCCAGATTAGCAATCACATCAACATAATAGTAAATTGTAGATAGAACATAAACATAAATCGCAGAAGACAAGCGAAGACAAGAGGACACAAGATGTGGCGCTAGCCAGGGACAAACCCCAATGTGGGAAACCCTTGATCAATTCTTCTTATATGTTCTTCAATAGTTCAACAGAGAGAGAGAGATAGTACATATACAACAGAAGTCAACACTTTGACTTATCTAAATAAGAGCAGAGATCATCTCTAAGAAGATGATACATGAGGTAGTTGGACTCAGTTGAAGACATGCTGCTTCAACTGATTCTCCAAGGTGACTCCATCACCATGTTGAGCCTATCACTGTGCTGCACCATGCTGCACCATCATACCATGTCCAGCATCACTAAGCTACACCATGCTGCACCATCACTATGTTTAGCATCACTGAGCTACACCATGCTGCACCATCACTATGTCCAGCATCACTAAGCTACACCATGCTGCACCATCACTATGTCCAGCATCACTAAGCTACACCATGCTGCACCATCACTATGTCCAGCATCATTGAGCTACACCATGCTGCACCATACATCCTGTACCCATCGCTGCTACTGTGTGCACTATGCATCCTGTACCCATTGCTGCTACTGTGTGCACTATGCTGCACTATACATCTTGCTGTCATATACTATGTTGTCTATAATGTTACAACATTCATCATAAGACCAAGGTGGCTAGCTATAGTGCTATGGCCTGCGGCCTAGCACATAGCAATGCCAATGTCTTCTCCTCTATGACAACGTTAGAGTGACAGCAATAGGCTTCCGTTAAGACAACGATTGGATCTATCATTCATGACTGTGTTTCAATCAAAACAGTAGTTAGAGCATCCTTATTTAGAACCGCGTTAAGGATAGTTGAAGGTGTGGCTGCTTTATCTCAACGTTTAAGTGTGAGAGCATTCCTTCCATGACAACGAGGGTATACCTTTCATGACTGTGTGTAGGATGAGGGATTTTCCTTCCATGACAGCGAGGGCATTCCATGTGTAGAACACTCTTCTAAGGCAGCGTTTAGGTGGCATCTCCATTAGGCAGTGTAGCAACTAAGTTTAGGGCATCTCCTCTCCCTTAGTCCTGTAGCTAGGGTTCTTGCCTTCATTTCCATGGCTGCGTATTTAGGGCATCTCCATAACTACGGTTAGGGTCACCCTTGGGACAGCGTATTAGACAAGGGTTGTCTTCCTTGACAATGTAGAGGATTAGGGCATATCTTCTTCACAACATGACTGCGTCCTAGATCTAGGTCATGCGTAGGGCTATCATGAGCTAGGGCATCATCTTCTAGGACTGCGTTTCCACTTAGGGATTCTTCTCTCCACTAAAACCCAAAACGAGTGGAGAAGAAGAGATCTCAAGCGAGTTGTGTCTTTGCAAGGCACTTGTATTTATACTAAAACGTGGAGCACAAGTGGGGGCAGTTTGGTTGCTGGCCGACCTTGACAAATTGTCCCATAACACAAATAAATTCATATCTCCATGAATACTTATCGGAATCGGATGATCTTTAGATCAATCCTACACCTATCGATGAGAGGAATCCAAGAAAAATATCAGCTGCCACAAATAAGATGTCCCACATGGTGTTTGGCCCTAGTTTCCAATTTTAACATTGTCTCACAAAGCCTTTTCTGGGTTTTGAAGATCTCATTTTCCTTAGTCTTTTAGACACAAATCAAGACTAGAACACTTGTCTGATGCTACAAAAACTAACATCATCTAGTTGATAGAGGCCAACTACTCTATGTACAATTTGTTCAACAATTAATAGAAGAATTGAGTAGTGCAACAACAACAAGCTAGTTTTTCTCTTGGAAGGGTTTCCACCAGAAACACTTGTGTCGTTTTGTGTGCATGTGTTTCTTGATGTTGTTCATGGTGTTAATGTGTTGATTCTATGTTAGTCTTACATGCTATATTTGTGATTAGATGATGAGTTTGTTGGTTTTTGTAGCATTTGATGTGTTCTAGCCATGAAATTTGGTGGAGAGGCTAGAATACATGAGATGTCCAAAACCCAAAAATCATTTCTGGAAATTCCATCTAGAAATGACTTAATTGTTGAAGTTTCTAAGTTTAGTTAGTTTAGAAACCCTTCATGCAATTTTTTTGATTTATTCCTACCTACTTGTTATTTTTTCTTTAACAAGTTATTTACAAAGTAAACACTGAAAATAAACACCAGTGCATGCTCAACATATTATAGATCAGCAACTAAAAGAGACAAGAACAAACACACCACATGACACCATTATTTTTGGACCAATGTCCCCGGAAAAACCCAATGTGGGAAAACCGGTGCAGCTATCTGAGGGTTTTCTTATTAAGCAATATCAGAGTACAATCTGGGTGCCGAAACTGGCCTACCCAACAGAGAATTTCCTTAGCAGCTATGCCTCACAATTTGAGAGAAATCTCCTGGCTGGAACCCCGGAAAATCCTTCCGGCAGCTCCTTAGCACAAAACTGCTCTGCAACCCCAGTGTCTGCCTAATTTGGACTGCGTCAGCCCCTCTCTGTCTCACGCTGGCTCTGCGTCAACCTTTCTTGGCCTACGTCAGCCCCCTAGGAGGCCTTGTGTCAGCGTTCTGGGCCTCTGCGTTAGATATGCTGGCCTCTCTGGTGCTCTGCGCAGCACTTGGATGCCTTTGCGTGGCCCTGCGTGAGCCCTTGCTGGCTCTACGTCACTCTCCTTGGTTGCTGCGATGCTCTCCTGGCATAATCTCTGCCTTCTCTGTTTCTCTGTACTCAATGCCCCTCAGCTGCTCTCCCGAACACTGATTCTATCTCTCTTAGCAAACCCTGCTCTAGAGAATAGAATGACTGATCACTCTGGTGTGTTCTCCAAGTGACCTTCAAGCCTCCTCTTATACTTTTCCTGTTGACATATCAACGACCGAGATTAAGTCCCTAATCGATGGCTAGGATTAGATCTAGCTTGATCCATGTCTTTTGGACCATTCTAACACAGTTTTATATTAATTCACATTAATATCTTAATTTCCCTAAGTTCAGACTTAGGGACTCCATTAAAAATATTAATTATTTTAATATCTCCCAAACTCTTTAGGATCTGCCCAAACCCTTTCTGAGTATTGGAGATCTCATGTGGTGAGGGGCAGGGATAGTGATCTGGAGGAATTTTTCCAGATCCAGAGAGACCACAATAAGAAGGTCAAGTTATTCCCAGTGAGGCAGCGCAGTTGCTTTAGAGAAGTAATTCGATTTGCTGGAGAGTAATTCATTCTCAGTTCTAGAGGTCGAACAGAGGGTCCAAAGTACTGGAGAGGCGATTTCCTCAGCAAAGACAGGCAAAACGACTTTTTCAGAGGCAGGTTGGAGGCTTGACGTCAAAGGGTCTGCGCAAAGTAGTGCAGAGGCTGATGCAGAGGGTCTAGGTAGCCGAGTTTTTGAAGGAAGTTGTGCTGAGATTGTTTGTGGAAGAAGGGTAATTCCCTTAAAATAATTTTTCCCATATTTTATTACTGTTTAGATTCCCAGTTGGGCATCCATAGATTGTACTCAGATTTTCACTACTGCATAATAATAAAAACCCTCCCAAGTTGGGTTTTTCTGGGGACATTTGACCAAAAATAACTGTCATTTTTATGTGTGTTCTAGTATTTTCTCAGTTCCAATGTTATTTATTTTCCGCAGTTTTATTTGTGAGGGTTGTACTGTGTTTATTTCGATGTTGTCATAGCAATAAATTGAATAATAAATTTATCAGTTAGAAGAAATAATAGCAGTTGTTGCAATAGGATTTTAGTTTTGGATTTTTCACATGGTATCAGAGCGTAAGTGATTAGCTGGGAAGCTCAAAAGCGGAGGAAAGAAATTTGTTGTTCAAAGGGAGCAACAAATCGAAATTCTTAGAGGCAGCGCAATGCTTAGACAGTCAGGTCGAATTGCTGGGGCAAAAAATTCTATTTTCAGTTGTAGGGTTGCAGAAAAGTCAAGTTGCTTGAGATTTTGATTCCAACAGTCAGAGGGAGCAACAAAAACTCAAATTTTAGCTGAGTAGATTCCTTGGTTGGACGCAGAGGGTTTCGCAGCAACAGAACCAACGTCGGGTGGAAGAGAAAAGCACACACAATAAATTTTCTCTCAGGTGATCTCGAGTTTTAGAGATCTAATTTTTCCAGTTGCAGATTGGCAGTAGCAGTGAGTAGATATTCTCACTCCAGAAAGGAGTGCGAGTAGCAGATCCAACAACCAAGCAGCAGGAAAGAGGGAGATTTTCGGGTTTATTTTCTCCAGATATTTGAGTTTCACAGCTTTGCAAAGATGGTCGTATGAGATTGCCAGAGAAGGCGTACGAGTTTGTCAGATTGCAGATCTGGATCGACTTCCAGTTGCTGGAGACAGGTGCTGGAGGAGGTGCGAGTTGTCTAGTGCTAGCTGCAAAGCGAAGAAGGGTCCCAACCAGGGACAAGGCTCGAAAGGAGATAGTGGGGCACCAGATCCAGGTGGAGGAGGAGTATGAGACTCCAATGTGCCAGATGGGCAGGGTCCAACATAATTGCAACAAGGAGATCATCAGATCAGTTCCGGATTGTTGCAACGGGACCATCACCTTTGCTACAGGAGCCCACAGTATCATAGTAGCAGGTTTAGTGCCAACAGATGCAATCTGTCATTAGACAGTTGCAAGGCTAGTTGTAGTCAGTACCCGGGAGACAATTTCAGAACTAGTTGTAGTGACACAGGCAGTGTGAATTGGCCAGTTGCAGTATACAGATGCAGTTCCAGCCAGAAAATTCCCCGCGAAGTGCTATGCAGTCCAGTTTCCAGTACAAGATGACAGTGCAAGTTGCCAGAAGGGAGCAAAGAGATTTCCCATAGGGAGTGTTACCCACCACTTTGTGGGTGATATCCCTAGGAATTTTTTTTCTCCATGATGAGCCTTAGCCGGGAGTGAGCAGCCCCTTGATGCCTCCTACTAGCTCGTCGTGCCTTTTCTTTGCCACCTGAGTCAACCATGTGGTTCCTCACCCACCTATATTGATCGTATGTTTGAAGGTGGACCTCCCGAATCTAAAGGTATGTCTTGTCATTTGAGAATTGAGTATTGAGTTTACTTAACATGGATACTTCTGGGTATGGATTGATGGGGGGATTTGGCGGAAAGAGTGGGCGTAGTTTGTACTCTTGTCTCCTTGATCTCCTTTGGTTGTTACCCTTGGATCTTAGTCCCATGGGATCTCCTTTATTGACCATTTGGTTCTAGTGTGGTACCACTTGGGAAGCCCTAACTTTGGGTACGTGGTCCTACTCCTTTACCCACACATACTACTCCCTTTCCATTCACTATATCCCCATTCATCATTTCTCCCACCTGGGTCCACATAGGGTTAGCTTCCCTATCCCCTGCCCCCACCTTGAGTCAGGCCTAGAATGATGCCCCGGAGGTTGAGTCAACTAAAAAAAGAAAGAAAAAGCATAATGGGCCACATTTAACAGGAAATTGTACCGCAAAATGCAAAAGATGGCCGAGACAAAACTAATTAGCATGTGGGAAAAGCCAACACATGAGCTCTACCCCATCCATGGCCATCACCCTCATTGCATAGGCCCTAGATAAGCCTCCTTTATCACTCAAGAACCTATGATTGTCCCAACCCCTGGAGGGCAATGAACCACCCTACCTTAAAGGGGGTAACCACTGCTGTATTATACACATCATGCTCTTGTCCTTTGAGCCCCGAACAATTAATCAAAGAAAATTCATAAAAGGCAAAAGGCATATGAAGAAGGGTGGAAAAAGCAAGGTTGGGGCACCTCATGTACCATGATTGCTTCCTCCTATACATTACATACCAGGTGTGGGCTTCCCCTTATCTAACTACCCCTATGCCCCATTATGTGGCTCAAGGTTGCCCCTCTCATTCCCTATTCCATCTCACCTATTTGTCACTTGCCACCCCCATTAGAAGGATGTACCTTGGACATACTATCCCCTCTAAGGGTTGAAACCACCTAATAAGGTACTTGGCTAACCCCCTTTGGAGTTTGGAGACACTAGCACATGCCAAAGCCCACTACGAAAGGGCATGCCATTATGAAGTGCCCACTTTGTTATCCATGGTTTGTAAGCTCTTTTACTTGATTATTTTAATGACTGATTGTATTGGAAGCCTAGGGGACGCATTGGATCTTATGTAGGATTGCAGGTGGTTTCCATTTGGGTTTGGCTTCCCTATATGGGATCCTGACCCCCAGAAGTCCACATTGGCACATGTAGGGTGTGCATAGAGAGCCATGGGCCGCCATAGCAGCAGACAACACCTAAGATCTATGTTGCACGGAACTTCTAGGAACCAAACGTTTCGGGACGTACCTGTACCCGAAACTCCGGAACTCGACTTTTATGTAATCATCAATGAGAGTTAATATAGACTTGGTTTTCCTTCTCAATTGTCATATATGGGTCTTATTCCCTTTTTTCTTGCAAGATAATGTGTTCTTCCTTTATCTATAAATTTATTTTTAAATATATAAACAGATATGGCGTTTCAGCCAACGTTTCAGTCGACGTTTCCATTTTTGGGAGGTGACGTTTCTAAACGTACCTGTTCTGTTTTGGAAACTCCGAAATGTTTCTGCGTTTCGTGCAACTTAGCCTTAGATCTTCATGGACCATTGCAGAGGATCTACAAGCATATCCGATTCATATGGAGACCCATGGGGTCATTGATGTGCCCTCAGACCCACTGAGAGCACCACATGTCTACTACTTGGAGAACAAGAGGCCACCCCCATGTCCATCATGTTCTGAGGAATTTATTCCTCAATATGGCACTTCAGGATGTTATTGAGCCTTTGGAGGGCCTACGACATGCATACATTATTATTTGGCTCCTTACGAGGCTTATTTTTACATCATGAGCTAGTATGGTGGGTTTATCACCATAAGGAGTTATTATTTGCACGTTATTTTATTGTTAGGGGCCCATACGCTGATTCGAATTCCTTAGGAGGCTATATATTGATGATAGATACATTCATTTGGATCATCACTTGACTTGAGATCTCTCTAGTCTTAGAGAATTTTCGCACTTTTTCCTTGGAGGATATTTTTGGAGATGGATGAATTTTGATGTATGGATCTGGGCTATTTCTCTTATCTTAGAGCTTTGTTATGCAAACAAATTGCTGGTTGGATATACTCTATAATGTTGTAAGTGCTTTTCATTGTTTTTATTCTTGTTGTTGCATACTACTAAAATTAGGGCTAGTTGCTGCATTATTGTAATGTGGAATTGAACAATGTTTTAGTTATTAAATGTATGGGCCAATGTTATATGAATGAAATGTCCTAGAGATTACTTATCTCGAGAAGCTTGCATCATTTGCTTTAAAGTATAAATGCTTGAAAGTCACTTTTCTTTTCTTACTATCTACATTGGTTGAAGTTGACTTTCTGGGCGTCCTTGATCAAGAATCCAAGTTCTTACTCATTATCATATTTGACTCCATATCCCCAAGTGAATTAGACATTGGTCCCTTAAAGGGGTCATCATTTTAACCTTCCTTTTACTATTTTCCCCTTTTCCCCCAAGTCTAGCCCCATTAGGTCACCTAGGGCATCAATTTCCCAACAATTGGCCCAAGGAAAATTTTCGATATCCAGGCTACTGCGCTGGTGGGTCCCCTCCCTCTCCTCCAAATTTGAGGCCATTTTGATGGTGGAATCTCCGAGAATCCCAAGGCCTAGCTCTATGACTGAATTTTGCCTAAGCATCCCTAAGGCTAGACACTAATAGGATCACTTCAACCTTTTGAAGTAAATATTCTTGTTTGGTCCTTTTTCCTCACCTTTTCCAGGATAGGAGCATCATTGGCTACTATATTCCATCCCCGAACTTGGGTTGGGTTCACTTGGCCCCGTGTGGTCCCACTTCTCAACAAGGACTATTTGTCAAAGACCATTTGGGAATCCAAGTTTCCAAGGATTATATGGATTGAGAAGCGCCTTTATAAGCCTATCCTTTTTCTGTTAACCCTCCAATCCTCACCCTGGTGGACCAAGTCCCTTGCTTAAAGAGCAAGCAAGTTCCATTCCTCACTCCACCCTTGGGAAAGGGTTTTCAGGGTAATTTCTCATCTATCCATTGACATCTACTTTACAAAGTGATCCATACACTACCGAGACTCCTCCCATCGGTGAAAGTCCGTAAAGAGCAGGGAGACTTAGCTGTGGTGACAGTGGGCTAAGCCTCCACCGTTGCCCTTGACCTAGCAGTTGCCCTCTTAAGAACCTCTTTTAGGTCCCCTACTGGTTTGAGTGGTAACATTTCTGGTGCTGTTGTCGGGGAGGAAGCAGGTTTGCCTCCCTAGTGAATCATTGAGGAATTGATTCATTGACGACATTCTTATTATTCCTCTGGCAACTCCACTCATTGTCAAAACCCCTAGTTTGCTTGAAGGTGACAACATTCCTCCTTTAACTAGGGCTGCTGCAAGAAGGAACCGTGAACCATCACCTGTTGGCACCGCTCTCCTTCCTGAATTCAAAAAAGTTAGTGACTCAACTCCGAAAATGATGGGTGCTACTAGCACTAGCAATAACAAGATGGCCAAAAGTCAAAGACATTTGGTTAGTGTATTTTCTCCTTTGAAACTCGGTAATGATCCCAAGCCCTTACCTGAAAAATATGACCGATGGTTACCCAGGTTCAAGGGAGATGCCACTATAAGTGCCCGTGATTTTGTTGAAGAGTTTTATTGGAAATTGTCCCCTAGGTTGATCTTTGATGAAGATAGGGTCATGATGCTCTTTGCCTTATCACTTGAAGGACAAGCTAGAGAATGGTACCTTAGTCTCCCTCCTGGCTGTATCTCTGATTCCGATGAATTTGGAGACCTATTCATGAAAAGGTGGTCTTGCAATGCCCAAGGAACCTTCAACATCGAGAAATTTTATTAGATATCTAAGGGAAGGGAAAGCCTTCAAGAATTCATTCAAAAGTTTGATAGGGTTGTACGGGATATCCTTGATCACCTAAAGCCTTCCGATGTCAACATCCTTGATGAATTTGTCAAAGCTGTGGGGGGTCACCTAACATATGCCTTAAGAGACAAGAAACCTTCCACATTGGCTGAAGCTAAAGAAAAGCGATTGAGGTTGAGGAAAACCTTCACATCTCAAAAATGAATGTTGATGACATCCCTAAAACCAAAACTGAGACCAAGAAGGAGAAACCAAAGGATCAACATGAAGAAACCATTTGGGCTATCCTCAAGAAGATGGACAAACTTAGTGAGGAATTTCATTCACGGGATTGAATTGTTATGAACAAAATCACTACTTTGGAGAAGGCCCAAAAGTCAAATTTTGTCCCAAAGGTGAAGCCTTTTCGAAGAAAGCAAAGTGATGAAGATAAACCTAGCTCATCTCAAGTCCCAAACACCTTGGCCCCAACCAATATAGTGGACCAAGACTCTTCCTCTGAAGATGAGCCTTATGAGAGTGATGATGATGAAACAGATGAACAAACTAACCTTGTAGAAGCTGATATATTCAACATTCTACTTGGAGGTTCATACACTCACCCTCCCATCAATGAGGTCATGACCAAAGTTGAAAAGAAGAGCCTATCCTAAACAATGATGAGCATAGTGGAAGATTCAAAGGGGTCCAATATTCCCGAAGAGACCATGGCAAAGACCCTGCAAACTCCAAAGAGCCTAACAAAGAGGAATCTCTTCCCAAGCAAGATCCTCCCAAAAATGTACCCTCTAAAGAGCCTCCCAAAGAGAAAGCCCTTTCAAAGAACCCTTCAAAGGATTCCCAAACAAAAGCTAAACCAAAAAAGGGCCCTCAAAAGGAAGAAAACACCAAAAGGAAAGAGAAGGGAAAACATGCTGGGCTTAACATTGATATGGATGCTGCTATTGGAAAGATGACCGTATCTGTCCCTCTGAAAGAGATTGCTAAACTTCTTGAGCAAGGGCAGCAAATTAAGAAGTCATTAGGTTTTGAAGAGGAAGAATTAACGGAAGACTTGCAAAACATTCACATTCTCGATCGAAACCCCGGACACGAGCCTTTCATGCTTACTTTGGCCATCAGTGACCTTTATCTTCATAATTGTATGCTCGACTTAGGGACTTCCGCAAACATCATGCCTTTAACCGTTATGAAGCAATTGGGTCTCAACATTACCTAACCATACAAGAAGGTGTGTGGGTTTAACTCCAAACCTGTGGAAGTGGAGGGTCTCATTAAAGATCTTAAGGTTTCTCTGGCTAGAAACTCCGACATATCCCTTGTCATGGACATTGTTGTCATCGATATTACGGATGTATGGGGGATGTTTCTATCTAGGAAATGGGGAGCCACTGTTGGGGGGCATGTTCAAATGGATCTATCATACGCTACCATCCCTCAGTGTGATGGGACCCCTTTCATCCTTCATAGAGAACCTACGTACCTATCACATGTGATTGAACCTGGTCCTTACTATGAAGCACATAACACTGCGAAGCCCTCCCTCATTCTCCCTTCACAAGAGGTCTGTATCCTTAAAAGACCAAACCACAAGCCAAGAAAAAAGTGGAAACCAAAGAAAGAATACAAAATAGGGGACTTGGTCTTGGTGGACAAAGAGTTAGTTCCTGTAAGGATTCATGGGAAAGTTTGGGATGACTATTACTACATTGCCAAACTCAACGACGAACTTTGGCCTCAACTAGTCAAAATAAGTCGTATCACTCCTTTCCTTGATTCTTGATGTTGTACTATATGCATGTTAGAGTAGGATGCATTGCATAATGATTTCTGCATTAGAACTAACCGCATATGATGTTTCTCATGATAGATTAGATTGCATATAAAAAATAAAAATTGCATATTTCATTGGTTAATGGGCTAACATTAAGCATGGGTGATCATTAGACATTGTGAAAAACATGCTATCCCATGTTTTTGATCTTTGACATGTGCAGATAACAGGGCTATAGTGACCAACAGATTGCTGGAGTTCTCGTGACCTCTCGTTCGAGCAACCTCGTCCACTTCTACGAGAGATCACGCCCCAGTTGGAGCTAGATGTTACCCACCGCTTTGTGGGTGATATCCCCAGGGAATTTTTTCCTCCATGATGAGCCTCATACGGTAGCCAGTAGCCCCTTGATGCCTCCTACTAGCTCGTCATGCCTTTTCTCTTCCAACTGAGCCAACCATGTGGTTCCTTACCCACCTGTATTGATCGTATGTTTGAAGGTGGGCCTCGCGAATCTAAAGATATGTCTTGTCATTTGATAATTAAGTATTGAGTTTACTTAACATGGATACTTTTGGGTATGGATTGATGGGGGGATTTGGCAGAAAGAGTGGGCTTAGTTTGTACTCTTGTCTCCTTGATCTCCTTTGGTTGTTACCCTTGGATCTTAGTCTCGTGGGATCTCCATTATTGACCATTTGGTTCTAGGGTGGTACCACTTGGGAAGCCCTGACTTTGGGTGCGTGATCCCTCTCTTTTACTCGCACATACTACTCCCTTTCCATTCACTATACCCCCATTCATCATTTCTCCCACTTGGGTCCACATTCCCATTCTGGGTCCACATAGGGTTAGCTTCCTTAACCCCTGCCCCCACCTTGAGTCAGGCCTAGAATGATGCCTTGGAGGTTGAAGCAACAAAAAAAAGAAGAAAAAGCATAATGGGCCACATTTAACAGGAAATTGTACCACAAAATGCAAAATATGGCTAGGACAAAAATAATTAGCATGTGGGCAAAAGCCAACACATGAGCTCTGTTGTCGCACAAAATGTCTAGGCACCGCGACAACGCTTAGATCGGGGGGTGTCACCCTGATCCCCAATCTCTTCGTTTACGCTGTCTCCCTACAATTGGCTAAAGGGGGTAGACCCTATGGAAAAATGGAATGAAGAAGAACTAGTTGGGAACCAACCAGTTCGGGAGACACAGTGAGGCGATCAAGTACTTGATTAAGATTTAGCAAGACTTAGGATTTGATTAGATTTTAAACGATTAATATCAGTGCCTTATGGAGTCAACGATCTTGCTAGGGAAATGAAGACCAAGTAATCGATTAGCAACTGCTGCTTAGATGAATGACTATCTTATATGAAATGCAGATCCTAAAACTAATGTGAGATGCAAGAATCTTGGTTAATTTTAGTTAAATGCCTATTTAAATGTGGATCCTTCAATCCTTTTTGTGTTGAGTTTCATTTCGTAGTAATTGGCAGAGAGAAGATAAGGAGAAGCACACTAAGGTGTGATTAACGATACCTCTCCTGAAATTCTAACATACCCGGTGCCTCCGGCGCTGCAGAGAGTTGTGGCTCTGACGACTGCAAGGTCACCGTTTTAAGTACTATTAAAACAGGCTTCTCAAGCAAAGATTGATGGATACCTATCTCTCTATCGACCAAGCTTATGCTTGGAAGTAAATTTTATCATGCAAAGCTAACATATATGCAAATGCACCAAAAGATGAGATAAAGTTAGACTCGAGGAAGGGAAAACACTTGTGTCGCAAAAGCTCTCAATTACCCAAATGAAATGTTCGCCTTATAGAAGAAGACTTAAAAATAAACTCTTGAAGATATTACAATTAAAACACAAGCTTATTTCAAATCTTTTTGATACAATTATAGCTCAAAGAGAACAAAAACCTTCTTTACAATTTAATATCAATGTCAACAGTTTCAAAAATACTCAGCTTAGGAAACAGAGATATGCAAATCTATTTTAATTCCACGACAAAATTCTTTAACAATCGCTTGAAAATATTTGCAAAATGTTTAACATGTAACGAGCATTAAATAATTCAAGCAATGACGATCAATTTCGATAGATGCACAATGTTCTAGCAATTAAATTTCTAGAGATCCAAATACTTTAAACAACCATGAAATTTAAATGTTGACCAATTTCGATCCTAGAATTAAAAGATGTATGCTTAGTGACCCAAATTTAGGAAAATTTACCACTTTCCTATAGTTAATCTTTAGATGCAAAAATTCTAAACGTGCTTAACTACAAAGAAATGAGAAATGCTAATACCACAAAAGTTCACCTTTAGATTTAATCCTTAGCACAAAAGACACCAAGGAGGAGTTAAAAAATTGACAAATTTAGTTAGTCCTTTAGGAAAACTTTTTCAATGTGCTAAGTTTATAAAGCAAGATTAATGTGGTAAATGATTAAAAAATGTGACCAAAATAAATAAAAAAGATTTAATAATTTTTAAATTTTTTAATGGGCCAGAGGCCACATAAAAAATTTAAAACCTTTAAATGTGAAAAATTATTTTGATTTCTAGTCACACAATATAAAAATGAAGTCCCTTCCTTATTTCTTAATTTTTTAGTTTTTATTTTTAGGGTTTTTAGATATTTATAAATTTTTTAGATTCTTTTGAATTTAAAAAGAAGAAGAAGAAGAAGAAGAAGTCAAAATAAAAAATAAAACAAATCAAAATGTAAATGAAAAAATAAAACCAAAATCGAACCCCCTTTTAATTGTTTTTTTTTAAAACCAAATTAAAATGACAAAACGAAAATCATAAATCCAAAATAAATATTAAAACTAATCTAAATCATAAAATGAAAATATGCCAAACTTCGACCCTACCTATCTAACCCAACGTATGAGCATACAAATAAAAGAAAGAAGGAAAATAAAAATTGAAGTGTACTTGCAGGACTGGCGACAACGTGGACTCGACGGCGGCAGAGAGGGGAGGGATAGCAGAAATGAGGCAGCGAAAGGATGAGGAAACTCGACGACAGAAGGGAGGACGCAGGTTCTAGATGCTGGGACAGGAAACTGCGTGTAGAGGAGAGGGGATGGTGATGCGGGAAAGCAGAGAGGGAGCAGTGGGGAGAGAAAGCTGACGATGATGAGAGAGATGCTGCAGTGTTTGCAGGTTGCAGGCTTGCATGGAGAGGCAGGAAAAATGCAGCAGATCGGGCAGTGTATGAGGCAACAAAAGTATGGAAGGAGCTGCTTGGAGCAGAAAAATCTGAGGGTTGAAAAGATTAGCGGATAAGGGAGGCTACAACAGCGTGTGCCAGAGAGATAAACAATTTTGGACAGCAAGGGAGAGGAATAAAACCCATGGCAACAAAACCCTTAAAAAATTTCAAAAATAATTCTGCTGGAAAAACTCCAGGCAGCAAACAGATCTGAAAAACTTCAGAAAGCGAAGAAACTATAGCCCAAACTCAAGATCAACCAAGAAAAATGAATTTCACACTTGTGCGTCAGATTTATCAATGAAACCCTTGCAAAAATAAATTCTTTCCAGACTTAATTTTTTTTTTGAAACCCTTGGACCGCAAAAAAATTGGATAGTCTCCCTGGAAAAATAATTTTGAGGCCAAATCTTATTCTCCAGGGCCTAGATCTGGCTTTCAAATCAAACTTCACCTTCAGATCTGCAACCTGTACTTGAAAAGACAAACACCCAGAACCTTGATATACAAAAAATAAATGAAACCCCAGAAACTCAAGTCAGAAAAACCAAAAAAATTTACAGATCTATGCACAGGAATAGCAGATCTACCAGATTTGGCGAGCGTGAGTCCAACTCCGCTCCTAGATTTGATAACCTAAGGCTCTTAAAAGTCAGATTTATCAATTTAACACAATTTTTTTTGAAATTTTAAATTTAAAAGGAGGTGCTTTGCCCAAAACCCTTCATGCATCACCAATAAAAATATCTTATGATAAGCCCAGGATCAAATTAAGTTGGGATCTTCAGAAAACACGGATCAAGAGTTGGCTGGTCCAACTGAAAACTTCCCTGAATGCCCAATGATCTAAAAAATCAAGACTTTCCTGCAAAACTCAATTCAACCATTAATATAGAGCGAGAAAACGATAATAAAATTTAGATTAAATAGAGATACCTGCGATTATATTCAAAATTTAAATTATCATTCAAACCCCAGCGACTGAGCAAGATACCTGTACTCAAATCACTCTTCAAAAAACTATCATCAATGGCTAAAAAGGAATCAATGCATGAAAATGACACATCTTACAGTATTTCCACGAAGAGTAACACCAACAGAAATTAGCCACAAAGTCTTTCTTTATTGTTCATAAAAAGATTACAAGAGAGATTTTCACTTAGCACACGACTCAAAGATCGGATCATCTCAACTGACAAATGACCTCCTATTTAAAGATAAATCTTCCAATGGCTAGTTCGAGTGATCCTTGTCAAAGCAATATCGACCGTCGATGAGGATTAAAATTTCTTTTAATCTCATTGGTCGAAATATTAAATTCTTGAGGAAATTCGAATTTTCCAATTAAATGCATTTTAATTAACTCAAAAATATTTTTTTTGAGTTAATTTCCTAAAAAATGTGACTTTGACTTAAACCCTAGGGACCAAAGGCTTAAAATTTAGCAAAATAATTAATAGAGATCCCTGCTATTATATTCAAAATTTAAATTATCATTCAAACCCCAGCGACTGAGCAAGATACCTGTACTCAAATCACTCTTCAAAAAACTATCATCAATGGCTAAAAAGAAATCTATGCATGAAAATGACACATCTTACAGTATTTCCAGGAAGAGTAACACCAGCAGAAATTAACCCCAAAGTCTTTCTTTATTGCTCATAAAAAGATTACAAGAGAGATTTTCACTTAGCACACGACTCAAAGATTGGATCATCTCAACTGACAAATGACCTCCTATTTAAAGATAAATCTTCCAATGGCTAGTTCGAGTGATCCTTGTCAAAGCAATATCGACTGTTGATGAGCATTAAAATTTCTTTTAATCCCATCCGTCGAAATATTAAATTCTTGAGGAAATTCGAATTTTCCAATTAAATGCATTTTAATTAACTCAAAAATAATTTTTTTGAGTTAATTTCCTAAAAAATGTGACTTTGACTTAAACCTCAGGGACCAAAGGCTTAAAATTTAGCAAAATAATTAATTTACCTTAGTCCTGGGACCTTTTAAAATTCGAATTTTAAGGACTCACGAATTTTGCCTTTGGAAAATTTAAATTTACCTACGGCCTATATTTAATTAAATTTACAGCTTAGGATTTTAATTAATTTTTGGCCTGAAAATTTAATTAATTAACCTATGAGGGGATAAATTATTTTTCCAACCCTCAAGACACTTTACATCATCATTTTCATATCTTTACATCACAAGGGGCAAAACCTATCTGAAATAGACCCTCACAGACTATCCATTTTTGCGACACATATAATCAAGCAGACTAAGCAATTTGTAATAAAATAACCTAACCAAATAGTTATGATTATTCCCAAATCACTTTTACATAGACTCGATCTATAAAACTAGGATTCGCCTAAGATCCCAGTGACAAAATTCATTCCGGGTTTGGGGTAAGGCTGAAGGAAAACTCTGCCGACCATCCGAGAATGGATCGGTGATACAAGAAACCTTTCGGAGTGTAGATCGTCACCAGAAAAATAGGTTTACCTAGGCAATTACATACATAACACAGATCTGCTGAGATTATTTACATCATATACATGAAGAATGGGTATACATTATAACATGACAATCAAGTTGATGATGAAAGCTGGACGACATGGACACATTGATCAGGCACTATCCCTTTTGTGAAAAAAGGGGGTGTACTGCTATGGGTCGTTGACATGTAGTGGTCAATATCTGGCTCTACTTGGGGACACGTTGTTGCACTGTAGGAATATGTGAATCCAGAATTTGCATCCACGTAACACACAATATAACATAAGTAGCGTCCATTCAAAAATCATCATATAACATTAAGCACAGGAAAGATATAAGCTCTTCATTTATTAACTATCTAGTAACATGAAAAGTAAATCTAATACTAAAGCATAAATGAATTGCTGAAATGACAAGGTGTAGGGTTAGAAATACAATACGGAGGATGCCCCATGGCATTAGATGTTATCTTTGAAGAATAGCTTGAGCATTTGGCCATTCACAGGTAAGTTAAGTTGTTAGCCATGCAATCTGCTCAAGTGGAATGAATTTGGCCCTGCAATGTCTCGGATAATGTATGGTCTCGACCACAAACTGTCAAATTTCTTATGTTTTCTCGGTTTTACATTGGAGTACCATATCTCCAACCTGCAAAGATCTAGATCGAGATGATTTATTAAAGCTTTCCTTAATGTTAGATTGACTTTTACATATATTATCAAAAGCTATCCTACGAGTTTCATCCAACTCCACAATCTGATCAATTCTATTTTGAACAACATCTTTATTAGTAGAAAAATGCTGAAGGAGTTGATACGCTGGCAATTTTAGGTGCACAAGTAAAGTTACATCCAAGCTATAAACTAATTCAAAGGGAATTTTACTAGTAGCTTTCTTTTTAGTAATCCTATCTTCCTATAAAGCATACTTGATTTTGCTATCCCAAGATTTCTTATTATCTCCTATTATCTTCTTGATGATGGTTTTGAGATTTTTATTACTTGATTCAGCAAGTCCATTACCCTGAGGATAGTAATTTGATGAATGAGATAAGACAATGCCATACTTGAAACAAAAAGATGAAAATTCTGAAGAACTAAAAGCCTTGGCATTATCAGTAGTGATCTTAGCAGGGACACCAAATCTAGTAATGATATTATTTTCAATGAAATCCATAATGACCTTTTCAGTGGCATTCTTAGCAGGGATGGCTTCGACCCATTTAGTGAAATAATCAGTGGTAGTCAAAATCCATGAGTAGCCATTGCTAGAATTTTCATGAAACTTCCCAATGAAGTCCAGACCCCAATGCTGAAAAGGTGCCTCCACAACCACAGGTTGTAAGGGCAGGGAAGCAAGCTTCTGTTTCCTAGTGAACAGTTGGCAGGCTTGACAACTTCTAACAAACTTATGCACATCAGAAAAAATCGAAGGCCAATAATAACCAGCTCTCAGAATTTTGTGGGCAGTAGTTCTAGCAGCATAATGACCACCACAAAATCCCGAATGAAACTCAGAAATTAACTTCTTGGACTCAATTTCATCAACACACCTAAGTACTATGCCCTCAGGATTTCTCCATCCAAGGCCATCCTTCATGAGGCAATACTTAGTGGCTTTTAATCTAAGAGCCCTTCTCTTATGAGCGACTAAATGGTTAGGACATGTAAGATTTAACAAGTAATAAATAATGTCCTTGTACCACTCATGCTCTCCTAATCTTTGCAGCTCAGGGGAAGATGAATCGTTAAGACAAATCAAACCAAGAGCTTTCTCATTACCTTCGGTCATCATTTGCGCCAAGCCTTGGCCTTTGACTAACTTGGTGGGTCTAATCTCTAAATCATATTCTTGTATTTTAGTAACCCACCTAGCACGAGTCCCTAAGCAATCAGTTTGAGTTAATATATCTTTAACAACAGAATGTGGGACAAAAGCAATGATTTTGGAATAACCCACATAAGTTCTGAAGTGCTTAAGAGATTTGACTAAGGCATAGGCTTGCTTTTCCATGGTATTGTAATTTAATTCAGAATTCTGAAGCACTCTACTCATGAAAGCAATAGGTTGCTCGTGACCATCCCTATTTTTCTGCAATAAGACACCGACGATGGTATCTTTAGAAGCGAAAGAGAAAATCATGAAATCCTTAGAGTAATCAAGACTAACTAAAACAGGGGCTTTTGCAATAGCACCTTTGATTTCTTGAAAAGCCTTTTTGCCATCTTCTTTCCATACAAATTTTACATCTTTTTTCAGAAGACTTTGAATAGGCTTAGCTACTTCTGTGTAATTTGGAATAAATCTTCTAAGAAAATTTGTTTTTCCAAGAAAAGACTGAAGGGATTTAAGATTATGGGGGAGAGGAATCTTTTGGATTGCCTCAACTCTTTCAAGATCAACCTTGATTCCATCATTAGAAATGATGTGACCAAGTAATTTCCCTTCAGTTACCCCAAAAACAGACTTAGCTGGATTTAAGGAAATCCCATATTCTCTACATTTATCAAAAACTTGCCTAAGATGACTTATATGACTAATACCATCCTTAGAAAAAATAGTAAGTTCATCCTGATAAATTTCGATAAACTTTCCAATTAAACCCTTGAAGGCATAATCCATAGCCCTTTGAAACGTAGCCCCAGAATTGGTTAATCCAAACAACATTCTAATATATTCGAAAGTACCCCATGGTGTGGTGAATGTAGTTTTGTGACAATCCTCTTTCTTAACCCATACCTGATTATATCCAGAAAACCTTCTAGCAATGACATCATTCCAGAACCAGTTACTCTTTGCAACATAGTCTTCATGTTTGACAAAGGGTAATTATCTTTCTTACATGCTAGATTAAGGTTTCGAAAATCGACACAAAGTCTTATTGTACCATTCTTTTTCCTAACAATTACCAGGTTGGAACACCATCTTGAATGCCTCGTTTGAGCAATAATTCCTGCTACAAGCATCTTTGAAAGCTCCTTTTGAACCAAAGGGGCTAACTTAGGATTTATTTGCCTAAGCTTTTGACAAAAGGGTTTAGCATTTTCATCTTTCAAGGGGATAGTGTGCTCCATGACATCTTCCCTATAACCTTTTAATTCATCATAAGAAAATGCTAAAACATCCCGATATTCACGAAGTAAATTGGTTAACTTTTTCCTTTCTTCATCATTAGTACCCTTACCAATTTTGATAATCTTTGGATCCCTAGAGGTACCAATGTTTACCTCGATGAATTCGCCTAGATCCATTTTATTTTCCTCTTTCATCTTTGTGGCATCATGCCGATCAAAGTGCTGTTCTAAAGAAACCACATTCCTAGGAGTAGGATTTATAATATCTTCATGATCATCAGATCCATCCTCCTTAGAATCTATCCGAAAATTTTCAAACTCATCCAAATTATCAAGAAAACGAATCACTTGTTTCTCGTCATCAAAAACTTGCCAATGCTCAGAGTTATCTGGAACAGAAGGCCTAAATATCACTTCCATTTTTATCTTATCCTTAATCAACCCATCAAATAACTGCAAAGTAGAAGTAGCTACGGCAAGCTCATCTGCCGAACTATTCTGCTCTCTTGGGATAGCCTCAAGGTCAAGGGCATCAAAGTATTCCATAGTATCCCATACAACATTTTGATAATTCCTTAACCTTTGATTTTTACATGTAAATTTATTTTTAATTTGCATGATAATTAAGTCAGAATCCCCCTTGATGCTAAGCAACTTAACTCTTAAAGCCTTTGCCAACTCAAGACCCAACAACAAAGCTTCATATTCAGCAATGTTGTTGGTTGCTTCAAATTCCAATCAATAGGCAAACTTGAAAATATGACCAAGGGGAGATTTTAATACTATTCCTGCACCTTTACCATGCCTAGACGATGCACCATCAAAATACATGTACCAAACTTTATCCTTGAGATCCCCAATCTTTTTATCAACCTTATCATCGGGAAGAACTATGGAATTAGACAGAATAGCATAATTCCCAATGTCAGATTGTTCTTTAATTATCTCATTATGAGGTCTCTTAGGATCTTCAACATGGAATCTTCTCTCAGGCTATCTATTAAGTCTCACAAAACCATCACCTCTAGGAGAAGGAATTGTAGCATATGACCAATTCATTTGAATACTCCCTCCTAGATTAGAGGCCCATTTTCTAGATAAAAGCATACCCCAAGCATTAGGCACATCAACAACAACAATGTCCATAACAATCATAATGTCAGGGTAAACCGATAAATGAACTTGTAAATCCTTGATTAGACCATGAACTTCAATCTTCTTAGAATCCATGGCACATATATTGTAGTAAGGCCTAGAAACTCTTAAATTAAGCTGTTCCATGACCCTCTTGGTCATGACACAAGTTGATGCACCAGAATCCAACATACAATTATTCAATTTATACCCATTAACCATCAAAGTAATAAAGAATGGCTGATGTTCCTTGTTATCTGAATCCAAACTTTGCAAATATATAGGAGCATCCTGATAATCAACCTCAGGTGCCTTCTGTTGAGAAACATTCACTTGAGGAGCTTCAATAGCTTTTAGTAACTTAGCCCTTTGGGAAGGAATCTTCGCAATCTCGGTGCTAGCAACCCATATTTTTGCATTATTAAACCAACTTCCAAAATCGATATCTAATACAGAGTTTGAACCTGGCTTAAAAATTCGAGGGGGAATTTGATTCCCACTTTGATCCTTATCCCTTCTTTGATAAATTAAACCCTTATCTTTAGCAATTTCCATTATTTGCTCCGGAGAAGGCTTTTCACCTTATAATTTAACCATCACATCATTTTCATGCTCAAAATTATTTATACTAAAAGTTGATGTGGAAGGCATAACATCTCGACTGTTTTCCTTAACTTCCCTCCAATCTTCCATAGACAAAGAAAACTCTTTACTTGCTACATTTATTTGATTACTTGCCCCAAACATTCCATTATCCAAAATCCTTCTAACTGTGGGGCAAGTAGCCTCCTCATGAAGAGCATCACAAGCCCGACAATAAGGCGGAGCATCATCGACCAAATTAGTATATTCAAGCAGATTAGGTGGTCTCTGCTCACTAGATTGACCTTTCTTCTGCCAATTATTATTTCGATTATTATTATTATTTCTAGGCTGGAAATTCTGCATTTGAGCTCTTTCCATTTGAACCAACCTATTCTGCAAAGTAGTTATCTCCTTAGCATGGTTAGAGGTTAATTTCGCTTGGTTAAGCTCCATGCTTTCAATTTTTTGCAGTAATTTCTGAATAAGGTCGTTATCAGATTCTTTAACCTCTTTCCCTTTAGGTTCTTTCAATTTCGTTGAAGCCCTATCAAAACCTGGGATTTCAGACTTCCCAGATGCTGCCTTATCTTTTTCAAGCTCTACCGCTAAAGCTTGACAATCCCTATAATCAGGAAGTTTAGCACGTCTTAACTCATAAGAGGGCTCAAGGCTAAAGGCATCAATATAGAAGTCCCGAAGAGATTTATCAGTAGGTTTATAATCTTGAGGTAATTCCTTAATAATATCATTGAATCTCTTGTTAAATTCTTTTGCAGTCTCATTTTCTCTTATCTCCATACTTTTCCTTAAAGGCATTAACAATCGATTGCAAAGAATCAAATGAATTACGAGGCTTTTCCGTAAACCAATCTAAAGCATCCCCCTCCAAGGTAAGAACAAAAAGGGTCATTTTTACATCTTCATGATTAAAATCAGTAGCCCTCACATACTTACCCAGCCATGAACTAAAAGCTTTTAGATGAGAGTTAGCACTAATTGCATTATTGCCCTGAAAGGTAGGCAATTTATCCATCCCATGTTTTGGAGTATCATTGGGATAACCTTGAATGTTAGCAAAGTTACAAGGGGCAAATATGTCCATGATGTCGTGTTCGACCGAGTTAGTAAAAAGCAAATAGATATCACAGAGGGCTTCTTGTCCGAGATTAACAAGAAGGGTACAAGAAGAGAGTTTATGTAATCGTACTCTGAGAGCTTTCAAGATCAGGAGCAAGATTAACCAAACTGCTTGGATGTCTTCTAGTATACACTCTTGCAGAAGATAGAGGAAGTGGAGTCGCCACCTGGACAAAAGTCTAACTCGAAATAACTCGAAAGCAAGGAACGTATCCTAGCAAGAGATGAAAGGATGAGAAGAAAGAAATGAGATGAATGTCGAAGAAACCAAGGATAGAAAGAACTCTATCCCCGGCAATGGCGCCAAAAAATGTTGTCACACAGAGTGTCTAGGCGCCACGACAACGACTCAGATCGGGGGTTGTCACCCTAATCCCCAATCTCTCCATTTAAGCTGTCTCCCTACAGCAGGCTAAGGGGGGTAGACCCTATGGAAAAATGGAATGAAGAAGAACTAGTTGGGAACCAACCAGTTCGGGAGACACAGTGAGGCGATCAAGTACTTGATTAAGATTTAGCAAGACTTAGGATTTGATTAGATTTTAAACGATTAATATCTATACCTTATGGAGTCAACGATCTTGCTAGGGAAATGAAGACCAAGTAATCGATTAGCAACTGCTGCTTAGATGAATGACTATCTTATATGAAATGCAGATCCTAAAACTAATGTGAGATGCAAGAATCTTGGTTAATTTTAGTTAAATGCCTATTTAAATGTGAATCCTTCAATCCTTTCTATGTTGAGCCTGATTTCGTAGTAATTGGCAGAGAGAAGATAAGGAGAAGCACACTAAGGTGTGATTAACAATACCTCTCCTGAAATTCTAACATACCCGGTGCCTTCGACGCTGCAGAGAGCTGTGGCTCTAATGACTGCAAGGTCACCATTTTAAGTACTATTAAAACAGGCTTCTCAAGCAAAGATTGATGGATACCTATCTCTCTATCGACCAAGCTTATGCTTGGAAGTAAATTTTATCATGCAAAGCTAACTTATATGCAAATGCACCAGAAGATGAGATAAAGTTAGACTCGAGGAAGGGAAAACACTCGTGTCGCAAAAGCTCTCAATTACCCAAATGAAATGTTCGCCTTATGGAAGAAGACTTAAAAATAAACTCTTGAAGATATTACAATTAAAACACAAGCTTATTTCAAATCTTTCTGATACAATTATAGCTCGAAGAGAACAAAAACCTTCTTTGCCATTTAATATCAATGTCAACAGATCTTTCAAAAATACTCAGCTTAGGAAACAGAGATATGCAAATCTATTTTAATTCCACAACAAAATTATTTAACAATCGCTTGAAAATACTCACAAATGTTTAACATGTAACGGGCATTAAATAATTCAAGCAATGATGATCAATTTCGATAGATGCACAATGTTCTAGCAATTAAATTTCTAGAGATCCAAATACTTTAAACAATCATGAAATTTAAATGCTGACCAATTTCAATCCTAGAATTAAAAGATGTATGCATAGTGACCCAAATTTAGGAAAATTTACCACTTTCCTCTAGTTAATCTTTAGATGCAAAAATTCTAAGCGTGCTTAACTATAGAGAAATGAGAAACACTAATACCACAAAAGTTCAGCTTTGGATTTTATCCTTAGCACAAAAGACACCAAGGAGTTAAAAAATTGACAAATTTGGTTAGTCCTTTAGGAAAACTTTTTCAATGTGCTAAGTTTATAAAGCAAGATTAATGTGGTAAATGGTTAAAAAATGTGACCAAAATAAATCAAAAAGATTTAATAATTTTTAAATTTTTTAATGGGCCAGAGGCCACATAAAATATTTAAAACCTTTAAATGTGAAAATTTATTTCGATTTCTAGTCACACAAAATACAAAAATGAAGCCCCTTCCTTATTTCTTAATTTTTTAGTTTTTATTTTTTATTTTTAGGGTTTTTAGATATTTATAATTTTTTTATATTTTTTGAATTTTAATTAAAAAAAAGGTCAAAATAAAAAACAAAACAATGAAAATGAAAAAAAAAAATTAAAACCAAAATCGAACCCCCTTTTAGTTTTTTTTAAACCAAATTAAAATGACAAAACGAAAATCATAAATCCAAAATAAATATTAAACCTAATCTAAATCATAAAATGAAAATATGCCAAACTAACCCAACGTACGAGCATACAAATAAAAGAAAGATGGAAAATAAAAATCGAAGTGTGCTTGCATGTCTGGCGGCAGAGAGAGAAGGGAAGATGTAGGTTTTGGAGGCTGCGACAGAAAACTGCGTGTAGAGGAGAGGAATGGTGCTGCGGGAAAGCAGAGAGGGAGCAACGGGAAGAGCAAGCTGACGATGATGAGAGAGACGATGCAGTGTTTGCAGGTTGCAGGCTTGCGTGGAGAGGTAGAAAAAATGCAGTGGATCGGGCAGCGTATGAGGCAGCAGAAGTATGGAAGGAGCTGCGTGGAGTAGAAAAATCCGAGGGTTGAAAAGATCAGCGGATAAGGGAGGCTATAACAGCGTGTGGCAAAGTAATAGACAATTTCAGACAACAAGGGAGAGGAATAAAACCCACGACAACAAAACCCTTAAAAGATTTCGAAAATAATTCTGTTGGAAAAACCCCAGCCAACAAATAGATCTGAAAAACGAATATCACACTTGTGCTTCAGATTTAACAATGAAATCTTTGTAAAGTTAAATTCTTTCCAGACTTAATTTTTTTTTTTAGAAACCCTTGCACTGCAAAACATCTGGATAGTCTCCCTGAAAAAATAATTTTGAGGCCAAATCTTACCCTCCAGGGCCTAGATCTAGCTTTGAAATCAAACTTCACCTTCAGATCTGCAACCTGTACCTGAAAACACAAACACCCAAAACTCGGATATTAAAAAAATAAATGAAACCCCATAAATCCAAGTCAGAAAAACCAAAAAAATTTATAGATCTATGCACAGGAATAGCAGATCTACTAGATCTGGCGAGTGTGAGTCCAACTTCGTTCCCACATCTGATAATTTAAGGCTCTTAAAAGCCAGATTTATCAATTTAGCACAGAAAAATTTTGAAATTTTAAATTTAAAAGGAGGTGCTTCGCCGAAAAACCTTCATGCATCACCAATAAAAATATCTTATGATAAGCCCGAGATCAAATTAAGTTGGGATCTTCAGAAAACACGGATCGAGAGTTGGCTGGTCCAACTGAAAACTTCCCCAAATGCCCGATGATATAAAAAATCAAGACTTTCCTGCAAAATTCAATTCAACCATCAAAATAGAGCGAGAAAACAATAATAAAATTCAGATTAAATATAGATACCTGCTCTTATATTCAAAACTTAAATTATCATTCAAACCCCAACGACTGAGCAAGATACCTTTACTGAAATCAATCTTCAAAAAGATATCATCAATGGCTAAAAAGAAATCTATGCATGAAAATGACACATCTTACAGTGTTTCCACGAAGAGTATCACCAGCAGAAATTAACCCTAAAGTCTTTTTTTATTGCTCATAAAAAGATTACAAGAGAGCTTTTCACTTAGCACACGACTCAAAGATTGGATCATCTCAACTGACAACTGACCTCCTGTTTAATGATAAATCTTCCAATGGCTAGTTCGAATGATCCTTGTCAAAGCAATGTTGACCGTCGATGAGAATTAAAATTTCTTTCAATCTCATTCGTCGAAATATTAAATTCTTGAGAGCTTTTCACTTAGCACACGACTCAAAGATCGGATCATATCAACTGACAACTGACCTCCTGTTTAATGATAAATCTTCCAATGGCTAGTTCGAATGATCCTTGTCAAAGCAATGTTGACCGTCGATGAGAATTAAAATTTCTTTCAATCTCATTCGTCGAAATATTAAATTCTTGAGAAAATTCGATTTTTCCAATTAAATGCATTTTAATTAACTCAAAAATAATTTTTTTGAGTTGATTTCCTCAAAAATTTGACTTTGACTTAAACCCTAGGGACCAAAGGCTTAAAATTTAGCAAACTAATTAATTTACCTTAGTCCTGAGACCTTTTAAAATTCGAATTTTAAGGATCCACGAATTTTGCCTTTGGAAAATTTAAATTTACCTGACCTATAATTTATTAAATTTCAGGCTTAGGATTTTAATTAATTTTTGGCCAAAAAATTTAATTAATTAACCTATAAGGGGATAAATGATTTTTCCAACCCTCAAGGCACTTTACATCATCATTTTCATATTTTTTACATCACAAGGGAGAAAACCCATCTGAAATAGATCCTCACAGACTACTCATTTCTGCGACACAAATATAATCCAACAGACTAAGCAATTTGTAATAAAATAACCTAACCAAATAGTTAGGATTATTCCCAAATCACTTTTACATAGACTATATCTATAAATTAGGACTCGCTTAAGATCCCAGTGACAAAATTCATTCCGGCTTTGGGGTAAGGCTGAAGGAAAACTCTGCCGACCATCCGAGAATGGATCGGTGAGACAAAAAACCTCCCGGAATGTAGATTGTCACTAGAAAAATAGGTTTACCTAGGCAATTACATACATGACACAGATCTGTTGAGATTATTTACATCATATACATGCGGAATGGGTTTACATTATAACATGACAATCAAGTTGATGATGAAAGCTGGACGGCATAGACACATTGATCAAGCGCTATCCCTTTTTTGAAAAAAGGGGGTGTACTGGGTCGTTGACACGTAGTGGTCAACAAGCTCTACCCCATCCATGGCCATCACCCTGGTTCCATAGGCCCTAGATGAGCCTCCTTTATCACTCAGGAACCCATGATTGTCCCAACCCCTGGAGGGCAATGAACCGCCCTACCTTAAAGTGGGTAACCACTGCTATATTATACACATCATGCTCTTGTCCTTTGAGCCCCGAGCAGTTAATCAAAGAAAATTCATAAAAGACAAAAGGCATATGAAGAAAGGTGGAAAAAGCAATGCCAGGGCACCTCTTGTACCATGACTGCTCCCTCCTATACATTACATACCAGGTGTGGGCTTCCCCTTATCTAACTACCCCTATGTCCCATTATGTGGCTCAGGGCTGCCCCTCTCATTCCCCATTCCGTCTCACCTATTTGTCACTTTCCACCCCCATCAGAAGGATTTACCTTGAACATACTGTCCCCTCTAAGGGCTGAAACCACCTAATAAGATACTTGGCTAACCCCCTTTGGAGTTTGGAGACACTAGCACATGCCAAAACCCACTACGAAAGGGCATGCCATTATGAAGTGCCCACTTTGTTATCCATGGTTTGTAAGCTCTTTTATACGATTATTTTAATGACTGATTGTACTGGAAGCCTAGGGGACACATTTGATCTTATGCAAGATTGCAGGTTGTTTCCATTTGGGTTTGGCTTCCTTATATGGGATCTTGACCCTCAGAGGTCCACATTGGCACATGTAGGGTGTGCATATAGAGCCATGGGCCTCCACAGCAATAGACAACACTCCTCAGATCTTCATGAACCATTGCAGAGGATCTACAGGCGTCTCTGATTCATATGGAGACTCATGGATTCATTGATGTGCCCTCAGACCTAATGAGAGCACCATAGGTCTACTACTTGGAGAACAAGGGGCCACCCCCTTGTCCATCATGTTCCGAGGAATTTATTCCCCAATATGGCACTTCAGGATGTTATTGAGCCTTTGGAGGGCCCTTTAACATGCATACATTATTATTTGGCCCCTTGCGAGGCTTATTTTTACATTATGAGCTAGTATGGTGGGTTTGTCACCATTAGGAGTTATTATTTGCACATTATTTTATCTTTAGGGGCCCATAGGCTAATTCAAACTCCTTAGGAGGCTATATATTGATGTTAGATACATTCATTTGTATCATCACTTGACTTGGGATCTCTCTAGTCTTAGAGAATTTTCGCACTTTTTCCTTGGAGGATATTTTTGGAGATGGATGAATTTTGATGTATGGATTTGGGCTATTTCTCTTATCTTGGAGCTTTGTTATGCAAACGAATTGCTGGTTGGATATACTCTATAATGTTGTAAGTGCTTTTTATTGTTGTTATTCTTGTTGCTGCATACTGCTAAAATTAGGGCTAGTTGCTACATTATTGTAATGTGGAATTGAGCAATGTTTTAGTTATTAAATGTATGGGCCAATGTTATATGAATGAAATGTCTTAGAGATTATTTATCTTGAGAAGCTTGCATCATTTGCTTTAAAGTATAAATGCTTGAAAGTCGCTTTACTTTTCTTACTGTCTATATTGGATGAAGTTGAATTTCTGGGCCTCCTTGATCAAGAATCCAAGTTCTTACTCATTATAATCTTTGATTCCATATCCCCAAGTGAATTAGGCACTGGTCCCTTAAAGGGGCGATCATTTTAACCTTCCTTTTACTATTTTCCCCTTTTTCCCCAAGTCTAGCCCCATTAGGTTACATAGGGCATCAATTTCCCGAAAATTGGCCCAAGGAAAAATTTTTGATCTCCTCTAGGCTACTGCGCTGGTGTGTCCCTTCCTCCTCCAAATTTGAGGCCATTCTGATGGTGGAATACTGGGAATCCCAAGCCTTAGCTCTAGGACCGAATTTTGCCTTAGCATCCCCAAGGCTAGACACTAATAGGATCAATTCAACCTTTTGAATTAAATATTCTTGTTTGGTCCTTTCCCCTCACCTTGTCTAGGATAGGAGCATCATTGGTTGCTATATTCCATCCCCGAACTTGGGCTGGGTCCACTTGGCCCCATGTGGTCCCACTTGTCAACAAGGACTATTTGTCAAAGACCATTTGGGAATCCAAGTTTCCAAGGATTATAGGGATTGAGAAGTGCCTTTATAAGCCTATCCTTTCTCCCTCAACCCTCCAATCCTCACCCCTTACCCCTGGTGGACCAAGTCCCTTGCTTAAAGAGCAAGCAAGTTCCATTCCTCACTCCACCCTTGTGAAAGGGTTTTCAGGGTCGCTTCTCACCTATCCTTTGACATCTACTTTACAAAGTGATCTACTGGGACTCCTTCCATCGGTGAGAATCCGCAAAGAGCAGGGAGACTTAGCTGTGGTGATAGTGGGTTAAGCCTCCACCGTTGCCCTTGACCTAGCAGTTGCCCTCTTAAGAACCCCTTTTAGGTCCCCTACTGGTTTGAGCGGTAACAGGGAGATCGAGACTCAAAGGGAGTCTAGTTTCAGAGGAAGCATCTTATGGAAGCTAATACTTCAGGATCTCGGGAGGTCATATTCATTATTGCAGTAATTGCAACAACAATGTAGAGATAACAACAGAGTAGTAGCAATGACAATATGAGTATATCAGAGTGCTACAGAGAGTGGTTAGGGTCCTTAAGGAGTCCTGCTCATGGATCATTACCTGGCTACGGGGGCCCACACTATTCAATAGAAGGATGGATCCGTGTTAGTTGATGCAGTTAGTACTAAAGTGATAGTTGAAGATTAGTAACAGTTAGATGCTGAGGAGCACAGTGCAGTGGGCATAACAGAGCAGGTGGCTCAGTGCAGAGTTGGCAGTAGTGAAAATTCTTCAGTGATAGTGTAGATGCGAGTAGTAGTCAGGGAAAGGTGGAGAAAAATGTTCTTCGAGTGATCACCTATTGGTGGACCAGTGCCTTAATCCCTTGGGGAGAATGGAGTCTAGGAGAATATTGAGAAAGGAACTTGTATTTCGGTCAAGGAGGCCTTAAGGACTACTTCATTTGGCCTTTAGGGCAAGAAGATGAGACCTCATAGCTTTTATACTTTGCTTGGAAAAACGAGATGGTCTATCAAGATAAATTCACTTGTGGAATTATCCCTAGGATATTTCATTCACATACATGGCCCAAGCATTGAGAGATGCTATATAGAAACAATAATTCCACAAATTTGCAATAATGCGATGCTACAATTAGCCCTAGTATAGCGAAAATCCCATTCAATGCATATGACAAAAGTAAAACAATAATAACATTAAATGTGTGTACTTACATGTAATAGAACATATCCAACAATCAACAATTTGACAATAAAGAAGCTCAAAGATAAAATACTCCAATCCAAACATCAAAATTCATCCATGCTCCAATTCTTCATCCCAGAAAAAGTGCGAAGTTTTCTAAAGAGAAGAGTGATCCAATCCAAAGTGATGATGAGAAAATGAACTCATCTCACTTGTATTTATACACTAATTAGGAGTTCAAATTAGTCTCTTAGGCCTACATAAGCACCAAAAATAAAATAATGTGCTAATAACCTAACTTTTGGTGACAACCCCACCAAACTAGCTCATAAATGAAATAATAAGCCTCTCAAGAGGTCAAATGATAAACAATACATGTCGCAGGGCCCTCCAAGATGCCTGATGAGGTCCATAGGTGCCATAATGAAGAATAGGACCCTCAAAAGCGATGGACAAGGGGGTGGCCCTTTGTTCTCCAAACAATAAAGCAGTGGTGTTTCCAGTGGGTGTGGGGGCACAATAATAACCTCATGGGTCTCCAAATGATTTGAAGATTCTTGTAGACCATCTATAATGGCTCAGATGATGGTGTAGTTGATGCCACATCATCCTACAAGTCCTGGGTCAACTACCAAGTGCATGGTACATTTGTGGGTTTGGCTGGGCAAATGTGAACCAGGTGCATCTTCCTTGTGCAATAGGTGGATCTCGGGCTGATATTTGAACATCTCTAGGGCTCCATGGAGTGCTATCTACTGTTGTGGAGGCCCATGGCTCTCAAAACACACCCTACATGTGCCAATGTAGCCCTCTGGAGGGTTAGAACCCTGTATAGGGAGACCAAACCCAAGATGCATCTGTGAAAATTCGAGAATCCTCACCCGAATCTACTTACTGCAGCAACTGATTACAATTCTCCTATTTGTGAATTACTGAAACAAATTATCTATTGCTTCCTACAACAAATATTGAAGCTAATACAATTGCAGCCTTCACTTTAATTAATTAATTTGCTCAAAACAAAAACAAAACAATAGAGAAAAATCCACACAAGTGACACAGTATTTTTTGGACAAATGTCCTCGGAAAAAACCAATGCGGGAAAACCGGTGTAGCAGCATTGAGGTTTTTATATTATTAAGTAGTAGTTTTTGAATACAACTCTGGATGCCCTTCCGACAATCCAATTACAGAGAAAATAAACTGGCAGAAAAACTTAGTGAGATTACCTCACTCTACTTGGTGATTCCCGACTGTTCCAACAACTGAACCAACTGTCCCCGACTATCTTTGCACTGGCCCTGCATCAACCTAAAAAGGCTCTGTGTCAGCTCAACTGGGAAATGTCTTGCCTTCTGGAGCAGTTTCCAGCCCTCCCGGCTCAGAAATGTCAGCTCCTCTGCAAAACTCGAACTTCTGCTCTGGATGACTGTGTTGTCTCTGCGTGAGCCCTTCTGGCTTAGCGTCAAGCTCTGCGTGGGCCCTTTTGGCCCAGTGTCAACCCTTCTGGTGTCTCTTTGCCTCTCTCTCCTGCGTATCCTAGGTCTTGGAGAAGATACTCCAACCCAACTATCCTTGCCCCTCACTGCAACATCTCATTATCAAAATTCTCCCGACAACTCTGCTCTACTTCAGAAAACTAATTCTTTGAACTCTCTGTGTGTCTTTCAAAGTGACCCTCAAGCCTCCTTAAATGATCTCTTCATTGACATTGAATGGCCCGGATTAGAAGGTAATCAATGGCTAATGTCATTTCTGCTTGATCCTCGTCTTCTTCTAGAAGTTACACCCACAGTTTATATTAATACCCTTTAATTATTTTATTTTCCTAAGTTTAGACTTAGGGTCCCTTTAAAAATAATTAATTATTTTAATACAACTGTTTCTGGGTGGAATTTCCCAAAATGCTTTCTGGGTTCTTTGGAATACATGTGCCCAAGCCTCCTTGCAAAATTTGAGACTTAGAGCACATCCGATGCTACCAGAAATAAACACTCCCTCTTAGTGAGGAATGTGCTCTAGAAATGCCTCCCACTGAAGCATCATACTGACTTCATATCATCGTCCTCTGTATTGCTGATGTATGACATACTATCCACCAACCACTGCGCAAATGCTGCATCTGTACTGCTGTTGACCCTACCACTGTCAACACTGCATCCGTACTGCAACTCCCTCTCAGTTTCTGCATCCGTGCTGTTGCTGGCATTGCCACTGCCACCTGCCACTGCACTACATACTGTTGTTGCTACTGCATCAACAACGGAAAAATATCCCAAATTACTGAACTATTTGTGTTCAGTATGATACCATGGGAATGCTGGTGCCTGACTCCTGCTAGTCTCTATGCCAACCCTCTAAATCTACTACACTGCTGCTAACCTCTGCTCTGTGCCATCTTAACTACTGCCAACTCTGCTCTGCGTTGTTCAGTCTCTAATGCTAATAAGACTTATACTATCCTAACATGCATATAGTAAGGCTAATACTAAGTGTAATCATAAATCCAGTGCAACCAACATATCATCACATCAATATACATATGCCTGCCAGTATGATTACTCATGTAGCAACTCCCAAATTGAATGTGGACATAGTCACATGGCGGATGAGGTGGGTGGGAGGCGGGCAAAAATGGTCTCCCTCCGCGGTAAAGGGAAGTCCTAAGAGAAAGAAAATAGGTCAATCTAAAGGTGTCGGGCTTTCTTTCTTGGTACACAATGGTGGAATGAATGATCACTCTCAAGAATTCGTTATCACTATTATTGTCTATAATGTTATGCTTTGTAGATGCCACAAGGTTGTGATGAGAGGGGAACGAAGGGTTAGCGAAAGAAGGAGTGCAACAAATGGGTTTCTCAAGGTGATGGTCACATTGGAGAGGGGAGGTCATGGAGTGATCAAAACCCTGAGGGTGTGTCTGAGGAGGTAAAGTATAATCAATGAGGGGCTCTTCCTTGACACTATACTTGGGCTCATGGTTACTTGAGATCATATGACAAGGGGTGAGGGGATCACTTGATGAAGACTCAAGATGATGAACAATAGAAAAGGGCAAAGGGGAAGGTGAAGTCTCAACGAGATCCTTTTCTTGAAAATCCAAATCTAGAGGCTCAAGTGATTTGAATATACTCCCAAAATCATAAGGAAAGTAGGTATGAGCAAGGGCCTTATCAATCCTATCATTGCTGGTACCAAAGATAGGGTCTTCCCAAAAAGGAGAATCAATCATCCCCAATTGCTCCTTTTCATGCAAGGGAAAATGATAATTCTCCTTCCCAAAGGTATCGATGGATATGTCCTCATAAATAATGCCCGGGAGAAGGGGAGGACCGATCTCAACCTCATCCTCCTTGTCGGTGTCATAAACGGGAGCATAGTCAAACTGAGGACCAACAATTTCCCATTTCTCTTTTTCAATATGGAAATAATCTTCAATGTCATCCTCTAAGGGGCTAATGGGATCACCTTCCTCAAGGATCACCTTCCTCAAGGTTCTCAAAAGGAGAATCATTAGGAGTACTATCTGTGAAAATTCTATCACTGCAACATCTGATTTACTTTGCCTACTTATTTTCAATAAGTTATTTATGAAATTCCTTCAATAAAAATTAAAATAAATTCTGCTGCAGATATCACACCATAATACATAAACAAACACATCCACAAGAATCAACATATCGACACAGATATTTTGGACAACAGTCCCCAGAAAAACCCAATGTGGGAAAATCGGTGCAGCAAGGGGGGATTTTATTATTCAACAGTTCTTCAGTACAACCGGGTACCAAACTGGATACCCAACATAGAGAAAAATTCTCCAGCACTTCTCCCAGTCCCAGCGTCAGCCTGGCTAACCTCTGCGTCAGCCCCTGCTTGTCTGTGTCAACCCTCGGCCTCTTCGCGTCACCCATGCAGGCCCTCTAGTGATTGCGCAGTCTCCTGCTGCCTCAGCGTCTGCCTCTCCTGCCTCTGCGTTGGTCTTCTGTTGCCGATCCTAACCCTCTGCTCCATACTTGCTGCCTCCTGCTTCTCTCCAGACCACTAGTTCGAATTTCTCAGCTAACCCCGTTCCAGAAATCGAACTAACTAGTCTCCCTCAGTGTGTTCCTCAACTGACCCTCAAGCCTCTTCTTATACTTTTCTCGTTGGTTCATCAACGGCCGAGATTAAGTCCCTAATCAACGTCTAAGATTAGATCTGGCTTGATCCATGACTTTTGGACCATTCTAACTTAGTTTTATATTAATTCACATTAATATCTTATTTTCCCTAAGTTTAGACTTAGGGACTCCATTAAAAATATTAATTATTTCAATATCTTCCAAACTAGTTAGATTCTGCCCAAACCATTTCTGGTTCTTGGAGATCTCATGTGCTTTAGCCTCTCCACCAATTTTTGTGGCTAGAGCACATCCGATGCTACCCTAAATCAACACTCCCTCTTAGCGAGCACTGTGCTCTAGTAATACTCCTCATTGAGTATCACCCTGATCATCTCGCATCGATCCCTATGCTGATGCTAAGCCTCTCTGCCCAACATCCTCTGCGTTGCTGCATCCTGTACTGCTGCCCATGGCTCTGCTACTGCCACTACTGCATCTGTATGGCAGCTCCCTCTGCATTCGTGCTGCTGCTGGTCCTTTTCTCCCAACACTGCATCCGCACTGCAACTCCCTCTGCATCCGTGCTGCTATCACCCCCATTTCTGCTACTGAAACGGGTTCTTTATCATCCCCATATTTTCCCTGAAGTAATCAAACTTTGTCCTTCCAAGGGCCTTGGTGAGGATGTCTGCCACCTATTCTCCTGTAGGAGTGTAGCTCAACTGTACAGCTCCTCGTTGGACACAGTCTCTGACAAAGTGACACTGGATATCAATATGCTTTGACCGATCATGAAACACTGGATTCTCAGAGAGCTTGATGCAACTCTGATTATCGCACATGATCCTGGTCGCCTCCATTTTCCTTTTGAATAGGTTCACAAGCAGTTTTCTAAGCCATATGGCCTCACACGAAGCTGTGCTCGTTGCCATATATTCTGCCTCAGATGAGCTCAGAGCCACAGACTTCTGTTTCCTACTGCACTAGGAAGTCATTCCTGATCCAATGTTGAAACAATACCCAGAGGTACTTTTCCGATCCACTGAACTTCCAACTCAATCTGCATTAGTAAATCCACTCAATCTGATATCCTTACCCCTGGCGTACAAGAGTCCATAATCGACTGTTCTTTGTAAATACCTGAGAATGTGTTTGGCTGCTGCCCAGTGCGCCCTCTTCGGTTCCACCATGAACTGACTGAGGGTGTTGACAGCATAGCAAATGTCTGGCCTAGTATTGACCAGATACATTAGGGACCCTATGAGCTGCCTGTATAGGGTGGGATCAACATCCTTGTCTTCTGATGCATCAATCTTCTTCCAGTTGGTGATCATTGGAGTAGCCATGGGTCTACAGTCCTCCATCCTGAATCTTTTCAGGATTTCTGTAGCATACCTCCCTTGCCCAAGGAAGATCTCTCCCTTCTGCTGCCAAACTTCCAACCCTAGGAAGTAATGCATTAGTCCCAAATCCTTCATATCGAATTCTGTGGCTAGATTCTTCTTGCAGTCCCCAATGAGCCTGGATGATCCTATCAGAAAGAGATCATCCACATACAATACTAAGATTAGCGACTCATTCTCTATAACCAGATAGTAGAGATTCGGATCTGCATCACTCTTGACAAATCCCATCTTCTGCAAGTAGCCATCGATTCGACCATACCATGCTCTAGGTGCCTGTTTCAGCCCATACAAGGCTTTCTTCAATCTGCATACATGAGACTTCTTCTCATGTGTCTCAAAGCCCTCTAGTTGTTCAATGTATACCTCTTCTTCTATTACCCTGTTTAGAAAAGCCGTTTTGACATCCATCTGATGAATCTCCCACCCCATCTGAGCTGCAAGAGATATCACGGTCCTAATAGATGTATACCTGGCTACCAAGGCGAAGGTCTCCTCGTAGTCAATTCCTTCCTTTTGAGCATACCCCTTAACCACAAACCTAGCCTTGTATTTTTGAACACTGTCGTCTACAACGTATTTGATTTGTAGATCCATCTCGAACCTACTACTGATCTGTCTTGAGGTCTTGGCACTACCTCCCAGACATCGTTTACCATTATAGAGTTGTACTCCTCTACCATCGCATCTAGCCAAACCTAATGTTGAGTTGCCTCTTGGAAACTGGCAGGCTCCCCATCCTGAGCTACTAATGCCTGATATCTATCTGGCTGTTTTCACTCCCTCTTATTGTTTCTTGGCGCACCGATGAAGTCCTTTGCATCTCGCAGAATCTGACGAAGTTCCCTGCTAGTTCTTCCTCTGCTAGCAGGTGCCTCTATTAGCTCCTCCTCATCCTGTGAATCTTCCTGATCCGAGGAAGAATTCTTTACTTCTGTTGGTTGAAGAGGTTTAACCAACGGCTCTTCTTTTGACTGCTCCTCAGAAGGCATCTCACGAGATTTTCTGAAAGCCCTGTCCTCCATGAACTTTACATCTCGTCGAACCACTACCTTCCTGCTCCCTGGAAGATAGATTCTGTATGCCTTAGTGTTCTCGCTATATCCCACTAGATATCCCTTTTCTGCAGTTTGATCCAGCTTTTTCCTTTTTTTCCTTGGGTGTGCGGTAATATGCTAAACTCCCAAATATCCTGAAATGGCTGACTTCAGGCGTCTTCCCTGTGAAAACTTTCTCTGGAGTAATCTTGCCCAATGCCCGATGAGGAGTCTTGTTCTAAACATAGACTGTTGTGTTGCATGCTTCTGCCCACAGGAATTTTGGCATATCCTGATCATACATCATGGCCCTAACTGCTTCTACAATAGTCCTGTTCTTCCTTTTTGCTACTCCATTCTGCTTTGGATTGTACGGAGCTATCCACTCTCTTCTGATGCCCTCCTTAGCGCAAAAATCAATGAAGTCCTTATCGACATACTCTCCTCCATTATCTGAGCGCAAAACTTTTATTTTCTTCCCAGTTAGATTCTCCACCAGAGCCTTGAACTCTTTGAATCGACAGAAAACCTCGTCCTTGGTTTTCAGAAAATAAATCCAAGTTTTCCTTGAGTGGTCATCAATGAAGGTAAGGAAATACTCGGCACCACTAAGAGCTTTGGTGGACATAGGTCCGCAGATATCTGAGTGTATCAATCCTAGTACACTCTTGGCCCTGTGTTTACTCCTAGGAAATGCTGCCTTGGCATACTTTCCTAGAGCACATCCTCTGCATACATCATCTCGTTCCGTACTAAGATCCAGAACTCCTGTTACAGTGCTCCTGAGAATTCTCAGAGCCCCATGGTGCAAATGTCCCATTCTTCTGTGCCATAGTTCGTTCAAGTCCTTGTCTCCATGACTGCCTATTAGTGCCATTGGTGATTCTAGTTGTAATCTGTACAACCTGTTACTTTTGATCTCAATCTGCACTTTCTTTTTCCAGCTCGGGTGTTTGACGTATACCTTCTCCTTGATGAAGTAGACGTCATAGTCTTTGCCTTGAAGTTGCGACAGGGAAAGTAAGTTCATCCCCAATCCTGGTACATGCAACACATTTGTAGCGCGGAACCGTTCTCTTGATTCTGTTTGAAAAATTATAGTACCCTTCCCTACTAGAGTACACTTTGCCTTGTTTCCCATCGTGATCTGAAAGTTCATCTTCTCTTCTCGATACTCTGAGAAACATTCCCTGATTCCCATCATATGCCAAGAGGCTCCACTGTCTATATACCATACTTCTGATGATGCAGAACTAGTCATACAAGCCACTTCTTCTTCCATCTTGGAAGCCAACATGGAGAAATCGAAATCTCTTGTGCAATTTTATGAAAATCTGTGCGAGTCCCCTGATGTGGATGCCTCTGCATCATGGTCTCGACCCATAACTGATTTTCCCTTCCTGTCTCTGATTACTCCCTCTGATACCATGTGAAAATTCTATCACTGCAACATCTGATTTACTTTGCCTACTTATTTTCAATAAGTTATTTATGAAATTCCTTCAATAAACATTAAAATAAATTTTGCTGCAGATATCACACCATAATACAGAAACAAACACATGCACAAGAATCAACACATCGACACAGATATTTTGGACAATAGTCCCCGGAAAAACCCAATGTGGGAAAACCGGTGCAGCAAGGGAGGATTTTATTATTCAGCAATTCTTCAGTACAACCGGGTGCCAAACTGGCTTACCCAACAGAGAGAAAAATTCTCCAGCACTTCTCCCAGTCCCAGTGTCAGCCTGGCTGACCTCTGCATAGCTCCCAGACACTCTGCATCAGCCTTGGGCCTCTTTGCGTCACCCACGCAGGCCCTCTAGTGACTACGCAGTCTCCTGTTGCCTCAGCCTATGCCTTGAAGGCCTTGTGTCTGCCTCTCCTGCCTCTGCCCTGGTCTTTTGTTGCTGATCTTGACTCTCTACTCCGTACTTGCTGCATCCTGCTGCTCTCCAGACGACTAGTTCGAATTTCTTAGCTAACCCCGCTCCAGAAATTGAACTGACTGGTCTCCCTCAGGGTGTTCTCCAAATGATCCTCAAGCCTCTTCTTATACTTTTCACATTGGTTCATCAATGGCTGAGATTAAGTCCCTAATCGACGACTAAGATTAGATCTGGCCTGATCCATGACTTTTGGACCATTCTAACTCAGTTTTTTATTAATTCACATTAATATTTTATTTTCCCTAAGTTTAGACTTAGGGACTCCATTAAAAATATTAATTATTTTAATATCTTCCAAACTAGTTAGATTCTGCCCAAACCATTTCTGGGTCTTGGGGATATCATGTGCTTTAGCCTCTCCACCAATTTTCATGGCTAGAGCATTTCCGATGCTACCCCAAATCAACACTATCCTTGAGAAAGATAAGGTTAGTCTCAACTTCACTTTCCATAGACTCATTTTTCTCAACACACGTTCTCAAAGTCATTCAATTCATCATGTGGACCCGATGAAGATGATCATCACCTAGATTACCAAAGCTTTCACCAAACCCCCTTTCCAAGATCTTGTCACATATAACAGGAGGAGGGTTCTCTTCAGACACTGAAGGGGAACCGGGGCATCTTCCACACCTTTACCAAGACTCTTTTCAAGATTATTCCTTTCATCATGTAGCTTTTCCTCAAAGGGGTATCTACGAGCCATCCATTCTTCATGAGGGGTGCCACCTAAAATTAACAAGAGCATAGACCTAGCCCATTCTTTCGGCCAAATCCTCCCATTAATCCATGCTTAGAAGCGTCCATGATAAGAAAACTACAATACTCAATTACCAAATGACAAGGCATACCTTTAGGTTCGGGAGGCCCACCTTCAAACATACAATCATGGCAGTGTTGATTTCTGGTAGCATTGGATGTGGTCTAAACCTCACAATTTGCAGGGAGTCTAGGTCGCATGTATTCTAGAATACCCAGAAGTCGTTTTGGGAAATTCCACTCGGAGACAATTTTATTAAAATAATTAATTATTTTTAATAGATGCCTAAGGCTAAACTTAGGAAATTAAAATAATTAAAGGGTATTAATAAAATTGGGTGTGAATCTTCTAGAAAAAGACGAAGATCGAGTCAATATGATTTTAGCCATTGATTAGAATTTAATCTGGGCCATTGATTACTCAATGAAAAGATTATAAGAAGAACTTCCATGGGCATTTGGAAAACACATCGAGTGAGATCAAGAGATCGATTTCTCAAGAGAGCACTGCAACAATTGCTAGAGAAGTCATCGAGAAATTTCTTGTAGTGAGGGTAGGGATAGTTTTCCGGTTGGAGAGTTTCTTGATTCGGGGATACATTACAGAGAAGGAAGAGAGAGATCCAGAAGAGGCAGCGCAGTGCCACACAGAGGCAACACCGAGCTTCAGAGGGAGTCCAAGATTCAGCTGGGAAGTCGAGTTCCAGAGCCAGAAGTTGGGGTGTGAGACTGGAGGGCCAGAGGAATGAAGTTCCAGACAACAGAAGATCTGTGGAAGAGGTGACACAGACCCCAGAGAGGCTGATGCAGAGGCTGCGCAAAGCCTGTGTGGGGCCAACCATCCATGGCCTGGATCAATGTCGGTTTTCTAGTGCTAGTGTGAGGTATTTCTTTGCCATTCAGATTCTTTGTATCGGATAGTGAGTAAGGCATCCAAAGATTGTATTCATAAACTACTGCATAATAATACAAACCCTCAGCTGCTGCACCGATTTTCCCACATTGGGTTTTTTCAGGGACATTTGTCCAAAAAGAACTGTGTCAATTGTGTGTGTGGTTATTCCTTCTTAGTCAGTTCTTGTTTCCGCATGTAATTTAATTACTGAAGGCTGCAACCGTATTTACTTCGATATTTACAATGTAACACAATAAATAACTTGCAAAATTAACAAGTAGGAGAAGTAATGTCAGCTTGTTGCAGTAGGGATTTGGGTCTCTAAATTTTCACATGGTATCAGAGGGCAGGTGAAGCAAGAGAGCAGATCGGAAGAGCCCAACGTTGAAGAGAAGAAGGGAGATCGAAGTGTTGCGTAGGCAGTAGATCGAATCCCCAGAGGGATTGCACAGTCCAGGCCAGGAGGGAAAGTTTCTCGAGGAAAATCTCTCTCTGAGTGAGTTGACAGAGAGGTAAGATTTCCAGTTCATGATTTGTCAATGGCAAAGGGAGTAGCGCAACAACAGATTCAACGCAAAGAAGTCTTCAAGTGGGACCCAGTTTTCTGCAGTGGTTGCTGGGCCAGAAAAGCGTTAGAAGAAGGAAGAAGACACTTTTTGAGGGAATTTCTTCCTCAGTGAATTCTGAGCCAAGGAATTCTATTTCTCAGTTGCTGAGCAGCAGTAGCGAGGAGCAGATCTACTAACTCCAGCAGGGAGTGTGTAGGCCAGCCTAACAGTTGCGCAAAGGAGAGGGATTAGTTTGACTTTTATTGGCAGAAATAGTAGCTAATGGGTTGAGAGATCAAGATCGATTGGACGAAGCATCCAACTATGTGATCTAGAAGGCTAGGATCTCCTGCCTTCTAGATGAGCATAATCTCAAAGCCTATGTTGATAGTGTGGTAGCTGAACCCGCTGATGCAGATCCGCTCAAGAAGTACAAGGCTGAGATGGTGAAGGTCAAGTGGTTGATTCTCGAGAGAGTGAGGGATCACGTTGTATGTCACATCGCTGGCAAAGGGACATCTAAAGAGATGTAGGATTCCTTGGCTATGTTGTATCAAGGATCTTCTGAGCAACGAAAGATGTACTTGGAGGAGAAAATGAGATCTACGACGATGCAGAGGTGGGAACACATTGATTCGTTCCTATTGAAGCTTCAGGAAGTCCGAGACCAGTTGGCAGTTGTAGGATCAACGCCTCAACCTACAAAGATGGTGAGGTTGGCCTTGAATTTAGTCTTAGAAGAATGACAAGTATTTGTCCAGCTTATCCTAGGCATAGAGAAATTGTTGGATTGGGAAGGGATGTGGGCCACTCTTCAACAGGAAGAGATGAGGTGAGACTTAGTCAAGCGCAAACTTGATGGCAACAACAGCAGTGGGACGAAGCCCAAGGAGGAGGAGGAGAATGCAATCCTTGCATCAAAAAGGCAGTAGGAGCATCAGAGGCGGAAGAAGGACGTCTCTAAGATCAAATATTTCTGGTGTGGTGAATTTGGTCACTACGCTATGTAGTGTCCTCTCAAGAAGAAGGACAAGGACGAGAAACATGATCCGCAGGCTACAACCGCAAGGATCGAGGAGGAGGAGTTTGCCATGATTTCCCAGATACCTCCAGGGGAGAGGTGGGTGATCTAGTACTGTAGTTCGAAAGAACTGCAGATGGGCAGGATCCTTGAGGAATCCACCTCTTGGATCAATACCTTGCTATGGGAGCCCATATCAGAAGTAGCAGGATGGACCAATGTTAGTTGGTGCAGAATAATACCGGAGTGACAGTTGCAGTGGCTAGGAGCGCCAGAGACTGAGTAGTGCAGAGCAGAGTTGGAAGTAGTGCAGTTGGCACAGTTCAGAGTCAACAACGCAGAGACTTCAGAGGGTCAACGCAGAGACTAGCAGCAGTAAGAACAACAACAATAGACACATGACGCTGAACACCTTTGGTTCAGTATTTTGGATGTTTTTCTGTTGCATTTCCTCAGTAGTTGGTGGGCAGTGATGTCTGGCATCAGCAGCGCAGAGGGAAATGTTACAAAGTCAGGGTGATGCTTCAACAGTTTGCATTACTAGGGCACATTCATCGCTAAGAGGGAGTGTTGATTTCTGGTAGCATCGGATGTGCTCTAAGCCTCAAAATTTGTAGGGAGTCTAAGATACATGTATTCCAGAATACCCAGAAATTGTTTTGGGAAATTCCACCCGGAGACAGTTTTATTAAAATAATTAATTATTTTTAATGGGTGCCTAAGTCTAAACTTAAGAAATTAAAATAATTAAAGGGTATTAATAAAATTGGGTGTGAATCTTCTAGAAAAAGATGGAGATCGAGTCAATATGATTTGAGCCATTGATTAGAATTTAATCTGGGTCGTTGATTACTCAATGAGAAGATTATAAGAAGGACTTCGATGGGGATTTGGAAAACACATTGAGTGAGATCAAGAGATTGATTTCTCAAGAGAGCAGCGCAACAGTTGCTGGAGAAGTCATCGAGGATCTTTCTTGTAGTGAGGGGCAGGGATAGTTTTTTGGTTGGAGAGTTTCCTGATCTGGGGATACATTGCAGAGAAGGAAGAGAGAGATCCAGAAGAGGCAGCGAAGTGCCATACAGAGGCACACGTAGCTTCAGAGGGAGTCCGAGATTCAGCCGGGAAGTCGTGTTCCAGAGCCAGAAGCGGGGTGTGAGACCGGAGGGCTAGAGGAACGAAGTTCCAGACAACAAAAGATCCGTGGAAGAGGTGACACAAACCCTAGAGAGGCTGATGCAGATCTGCGTAGGCTGATGCAAAGGCTGCACAGAGCCAGCGTGGGGCTAGCCATCCAGGGCTTGGATCAATGTCGGTTCGCCAGTGATAGTGTGAGGTATTTCTCACTAATTTCTCTGCCAGTTAGATTCTCTGTATCGAATAGCCAGTAAGGCATCCAAAGATTGTATTCAGAAACTACTGCATAATAATACAAACCCTCAGTTGCTGCACCGGTTTTCCTGCATTGGGTTTTTCTGGGGACATTTGTCCAAAAACAACGGTGTCAATTGTGTGTGTGGTTATTTCTTCTTGCTCAGTTCTTGTTTCCGCATATAATTTAATTAGTGAAGGTTGCAGTCGTATTTACTTCGATATTTACAGTTTAACATAGTAAATAAATTGCATGAATTAACAAGTAGGAGAAATAATATCAGTTTGCTGCAGTAGGGATTTGGGTCTCCAAATTTTCACACGCAGATGGGTGAGGGACGACATGGCTGGCTCAAGTCGCGGAGAAATGGCACAATGAGCTAGTTGTTGGCTGCAAGGGGCTATTGGCTGCCAGCCGAGGACCATCTCGGAGAATTTTTTTTCTCCCAGGGATATCATCCACAAAATGGTGGGTAACATATGGCTCCAATTGGGACGTGATCTCTCAAAGAAGTGGACGAAGCAACTCGAACAAAAGGTCACGAGAACTCTAGCAATCTCTTGGTTACTGCAGACATGTTACCTGCACATATAATAGTTGAAAAACATGGGGAAACATGCTTTCGCGACATCTCATGATCGCACATGCTTGGATTAGGCCGATAAAATTGACTCATAGAAGTAAAAGACAGTTTTTAAAATCTAAATGCAGCTAATCTATCATGAGAAATATCATATGACATTAGTTCTAATGCAAAATCAACATGCAATGCATCCTACTCTACCATGCATATGATACAATATCAAGTCTCAAGGAAAGGGGTGATACGACTTAATTTGACCGGCTCGGGCCAAAGTTCGTCGTTGAGTTTAGCAATGTAATAATAGTCCTCCCCAACTTTTCCATGAATCTTGACAGACATTGGGTCTCTATCAACCAAGACCAAGTCCCCGACCTTATATTCCTTTTTAGGCTTCCACTTTCTGCTTGTTTTGGGATTTGGTCATTTGAGAATGCAAACTTCTTGTGACGGGAGAATAGGAGAAGGCTTCTCAATTTCATCTGTTTCATAGTATGGGATTGGTCCAGGCTTGATCACATGACAAAGGTAGGTAGGCTGTCTATAGAGGACAAAAGGGGTAGTATTGGTCTACGGGATAGTTGCATATGATTGGTCCATTTGGAGATGGTCTCCAACTATGGCTCCCCATTTCCTAGATAAGAGCATCCCCCACACATCAGGGACACATATGACCATAACATCCATGAGAAACGATATATCAGGGTTCCTAGCCAAAGAGACCTTTAGGTCTTTTATGAGACCTTCCACCTCTGCTTAGAGTTAAAACTCAATACCTTTTTGTATGGGCGAGTGATGTTGAGACCCAATTGCTTCATGACTTTTAGAGGCATGATGTTTGTGGAAGCCCCTGAGTCTAACATATAATTGTGTAAGAAGAGGTCATTGATAGCCAAAGTGAACATAAATGGTTCATACCTAGGGTTTTGGTCAGGAACATGAATGTTTTGTAAGTCTTCGAGACTTCTTGATTTGTTGTTGTTGCTCGAGAAGTTTTGCAATTTCTTTCAAAGGAACTGGTATGGTTATTCTCCCCACGGCAACTCCTATGTCAATGTCATGTTTAGCCTCTTTTCCCTTCTCTTTCTTCCTGACGTTTTCCTTTCTTGGAGCATCCTTTTTTGAATTAGCTTTGGTTGCGGGATCCTTCTTGGGAGGAATTTCAGGGGGGGACTCCTTGGGAGGGGCTTGCTTGGGTAATGAGTCTTCTTTAGATGGCCCCTTAGAGGTTGCAGGGTCTTTCTTATTTTCTTTTCGTGAATATTGGACCCCTTTGAATCTTCTGTTGCTATCAGACTTAATAATGGATTCTTCCTTTTCTTCTTTAAGGGTGACCTCACTAATGGGAGGGTGTGTGTACGAGCCTCCCAATAAAATGTTGAAGATGTCAGATTCCACAAGGTTAGCTTGCTCATCAATTTCTTCATCCTTACTTTCTCCCTCTTCACTTCCCTCATCCTTAGAAGATGAGTCTGGCTCAACAACATTTGTTGGAGCCAAAGTGTTTGGGAATTGAGATGAGCTTGGCCTATCTTCTTCATTTTGATTTTTGGGAAATGGTTTTCTTTTTGCAACATAACTAGATTTTTGGGCCCTTTCCAAGGCATTGATTTTATTCATGATAACCTTGTCATGTGAGTTGTCTTCTTTAGTAAACTTCTCCATTTTCTTGAGGATGGCCAGGAGGGTTTCTTCATGTTGATCTTTGGACTTCTCCTTCTTGACCTCGACTTTAGCTCAAGGGTGGTCACTGACATCTACCTTCGAGATTCGTATGTGTTTTCCTCAACTTCCATTACTATCTCTTTGGCTTCAGCCAATGTGAAAGGTTTCTTGTCCCTTAAAGCATAGGTTAAGTGACCACTTACGACTTTTATGAATTTATCAAGGATATTAGCTTCAATGGGTATCAATTGATCAGGGATATCCTTGACTACCCTATCAAATTTTTGAATCAATTCCCTATGTCTTCCTTTCCCTTGGTTATTCGATAGAATTTTTTAATGTTAAAGGTTTGTTGGCCTTGCATGACCATCTCTCCATGAATAGGTCTTCGAAGTCATCAAAGTCTTGTATGCATGCTGGGGGAAGGATAAGGTACCATTCTCCTGCTTGTCCTTCGAGCGATAAGGAAAAAAGCATCATGAGCCTATCCTCATCGAAGATCATCCTAGGGGACATCCGGCAATATAATTCCCCAACAAAGTCATGGGCAGTCCAAGTAGCATCCTCTCTGAACTTAGGTAACCATCGGTTATACTTTTTAGGTAATGGTTTGGGATCATCACTCAATTTCAAAGGGGAAAAACACTAACCAAGTGTCTTTCGGTTTTTCATCTTGGGTTGGTTTTGTTTTGGGTTAGTGTTAGAATAAGATGTTGTATTTGAGGAAGGATCGCCGACTTTTTCAAATTCAGGGAGAAGTGTGGTTTTAACAGGTGATGGAGTTCGTTCTCCCCTTCTTGCAACTGTTGATTTGTGGTAGCATCGGATGTGCTCTAGCCATGAAAATTGGTGGAGAGGCTAAAGCACATGATATCTCCAAAACCTAGAAATCGTTTGGAGAAATTCTACCTGGATGAGGAGATATTAAAATAATTAGTATTTGTAATGGGGTCCTAAGTATAAACTTAGGAAAATTAAAATATTAATGTGTATAAATATAATTTTGGGTTAGAAGGTTCCAAGAGACGAGGATCAAGCCAAATCTAATCTTAGTTGTTGATTAGGGACTTAATCTCGGTTGTTGAAGACTCAACAGGAAAAGTATAAGAGGAGGCTTGAGGGTCAGTTGGAGATACACCAAATTGATCAGTTAGTTCGATTTTCTGGAGTGGGGTTGGCTGAAAGAATCGAACCAGTGATCTGTTGCAGCGAGGGGCAGTTCGACACGAGGTCGAGAATACATAGCAAAGAGGCAGAGATAATGTCGGAGAGACAGCCTAGAGGAAGCTTGGGTTGACGAGGAGTTTGGAGGGCCAGCGCTGAGGACGCAGAGCTGATGCAAGCTGACGCAGAGGCTAGCAGAGCTGACGTAGGATGACACAGAGGCTCGCAGAGTTAACGTAGGATGACACAGAGGCTAGCAGAGCTAACGCAGAGGGCTGAGGCGCTGTGCTGGGTGATTTTTGTGGGGCAGACTGAGTGTTGGTGAGTTGACGCAGAGCCGTAGGAGGGTGACACAGTCTCTAGTGGGTGACACAGTTCCAGAGGGAAGCTTGGAGCAGCTTTCGCTGTCCAGCTAAGGAACAGTCACTGTGGGGCTCATCTTTCGGTTTCAGATCAGCTGAAATATCTATCTCCAAAGGGAGGTACTACTGCCGAGGGCATTCTCTATTGGGTTAGCCATTTCTGGCACCCTAGTTGTATTCAGAAACTGCATAATAATAAAACCCTCATATCTGTTGCACCGGTTTTCCCGCATTGGGTTTTTCCGTGGACGATTGTCCAAAAATAACGGTGTCCCTTGTGTGATTGTCTCAGTTATTTCAGTCGCTGATCTGTATATGTGTTAAGGCTGCATTTGTGTTTATTTCTATATTTATATTTATAAATAACTTGTTAATGGAAAGAATAAGTAGGAGAAAATAAACCAGATAATGCAGTAGGGATTTATGATGTGTCAGACTTAGATATTTCAACATCAGCAACTCTAGTTAAGGGAAAAATGTTGTCACCTTCAAGTAAACTAGGGGTTTGGATGATGAGTGGAGTCACCGAGGAATGCTTGTAGATGTTGTTAATGAATAAATTCCTCAATTATTCACTAGGGAGGTTAACCTTCTTCCTCACTGGAAACGGTGCCAAAATGTTATCGCTCAAACTAGCAAGGGGTTCTAGAGGGGCACTTGCTAGGTCAAGAATAATAATGAAGCTAAAGCTCACTATCACCACGGCTAAAGCTTCCTACTCTTTACGGACTTTCATTGATGGGAGGAGACACGATATATGGGGAATCATTTATGAAGGACAGATCAGCTAAGATTGGTGTGATGTGATTTCGGGGACCGTTTCCTAGGAGAGGTTCAAGAAAGGGACTTGCTTGCTTCTTAAGCAAGGTGAAAGGCTTTCTAGGAGAAGGGGATGAGGATTTAAGGGCTAGGTTTAAGGAGTGTGAATTGTAAAGGAGCTTCCAAAACCCTAAAATCCTTTTTGAACTTGGTTTCCCAAGTGGTTTTTGAAGAGTTGACTTTTCAAAGGTATGGGACCACACGGGACGAAGTGGACCAAGGTTAGGCCAAGAGGGAGGAGTCTAGCAACCAATGATAGATTTGACCTAAACAAGGAGGAGAAAGGGATCAATGAAGTGATTTTCAATAAAAGGTGCAAAAGGATCCCTATGAGGAACTAGCATAGGGAAACTTAGGCAAAACCCAATCTCAAGGCTAGGGCTTGGGATATCTCACACCCACCGTTAGAATTTTCTAAAATTTGGAGGACGCCAAGGAGAGACACTAGCGTAGTTGATACCAAGAGATCAAAGTTTTTCTATGGGTGGTTTCTTGGAAAAATGATGCCCTAGGCACCCTAATGTGGCTAGACTTAGAATAGAGAAAGAGAGGTGAAGAAAAATAATTATTTAAGTGATCACCTTATGGTAGATTAGTGCCTAATCCTTTGGGGAGATTGGAGTCAAGGCAAATATTAGAATGGACTCCGTTTCTAGGTCAAGGAGGCTCTAAGATCGAATTCACTTGTCGTATAGGCAAGAGAGAGTGATGTTAAAAGCTCTTATACTTCATTTTACAAGGTAAGGTGGCTTGTCAAGATAAATTAAAGCATGGGATTATCCCTAGGAGAATTCATTCAACATACATGGTCCATATATAGAGATATGTTATATAGAAACATAATTCCACAATTTCGCAGTAAATGCATGCAACAACTAGCCCTAGTATAGCGAAAATCTCATCATCAATGCATGTGACAAAGTAAAAGAATAAATAGCATTAAATTTGTACTTACATGTAAGAGAATATATCCAACCACCAAGAAACTTGTCAATCAAGAAGCTCCAAGATAAGAAAGACAATCCATACATCAAAATTCATCCATGCTCCAAAATTTCGTCCACCAAGAAGGAATAACGAAAATCTCAAGAGAGATAAAAATCCAAAGCAAATGATGATGAGAAATGAACTCTCATCATTTGTATTTATACACCTCTAAGGAGTTCGATTTAGCTATTTGAGCCTACATTAGCCCCTAAATTAAAAATAATGTGCAAATAACTAACTTTTGGTGCCAAGCCCACCAAACTAGCTCATAAAAAATAACAAGCTTCTCAAAAGGTCGAATGATCAATAATACATATCGTTGGGCTCTCTAAGAAGCCTAATGAAGTCCATAAGTGCCACAATGACGAATAGGACTTCCAAAAGTAATGGACGAGGGGTTGGCCCCTTATTCTTCACATAATAAACCTGTGGTGCTCCCAATGGGTGTGAAGTCACACAAGTGACCTCATGGGTCTCCATGTAAGTCAAAGTTGCCTGTAGACCATATGTAAGGGCTCAAATGATGGTGTAAGTGATGCCACATCAACATACAAGTCTTGGGTCATCTGCCAAGTGCATGGTACGACTATGGGGCTGGCTGGATAAAGGTGAACCAGGTGCATCTTCTTCGTCCAATAGGTGAATCTCGAGCAATCTTTGAACATCTCTGGGTATCCATGGAGTGTTGTCTATTGCTGTGGAGGCCTATGGCTCTCAACACACACCCTACATGTGTAATATTCCTAATTAGCCATGGCTAATTGGAATATTCGATTTTGTTCAATTTTTGCCTTCTATAGTTATTTGTAAATAAAAAAAGTGAGGACAGGGGACATAACTCACTTTTAGAATAAAAAGTCACTTCCTGGTAGCACAACGTTGTGACTTAGAGGGGATCCAAGGGGGCCAAAGGGGGACGTAGAAATGGAGCCCACGCAGACACATGGAGGGACTGTGCAGGAGGGAAGAAACACGTGGCAAGAGAGGAATCATGCAGGAGGAGGTGAGCCTTGGGATTGAGAGAGGCAAAAGCTATAAAGGAGAGAGGAGCCCCCTCATTTTGATCATTCTGGTTATGAGCATTTGTGATAGTCATTTCGACTTAGAGCATGCTGGCTGTTTAGCTAGTCTGCAGCACTGTTTAGTGCATTGAGTGTCTCCGTTCGGAGATCTCACCCTTAGCCCTGGGGGACTTCGAGTGCCTGCTCAGGCAAGGTATTTCCATTGGCATTCCAGCAGTAGTTTCATCAGCATTTCAGCAGCAGTTTCATCAGCATTTCAGCAGCAGTTTCATCAGCGTCTTTGAGGAATTGCGCAGAACCCCAAGGGGGTGATTTTCGGGGGTCGGCCATTTCAGAAAAGCTTTCTGGGTTTTTCTGGGTTTTTTGAGTAGAGTCCGATTCCAGAGTTTCAGCCTTTTCTGAGGAGGGGAGCAGCCCCAAATCCTCATTCGATTTCCAGCAGTAGCAACAGCACGACAGTTTTCCAGCAGCTGGGATGCAGATTAGTGTGAGGCCATTCCAGGAAAGCTTTCTGGGTTTCTTGAGTAGAGCCCGAATCCAGAGTTTCAGCTTTTTCCGAGGAGGGGAGTAGCCCCAAATCATCATTTGTTTTCTAGTAGTAGCAGCATCCACGTAGAGAGGCCATTCTTGTCATTCTGAGAGTATTTCTTCACTTTCCTTGTGCAAGTCGAGGTGCCATCTGTCTAATCACCTCTTATACTCATTTATTGCTTAGTATAATAAAATGGTTTAGCATTTCTCGCTGCATTTCTTGTGTATTTGCTTATATCCCGGTTTACATTATTATATGCTGTTCCATTGTTATTTTATCACTTCTGGGTTATTATATCATTTGCACATATTTGGTTGGAGTTTTTGCTGGGGTTTGAGGAATATTCTGGGTTAGGGATATTATAGTGGTATCAGAGCATAGATCTGGCTCAGCCTGTGGAGCTAGCAATCTATGACATCGGGGGAAAAACCCTATATCTGTTACAGAGGTCAGAGATATAAAGACACTAGGTGTAGGTTGGAGAACACTTACGGAGAGGGAGGCTGTGTTCCGGTGGTGGATGCAGAACAGGAGGACACTGTGGTGGACGCGGAGCAGGAGGATCTGATGGCAGATGAGGATGGGAAGAGATTTGCGGATATGCTCCTCAAATCAGTGCAGGCACTGTCGAGGCAGATTGAGGTGATGGGGCAGAGATTCAAGGCAGTAGAGGCCAGACAGCGTGAGAGCCCACGAGTTTTTCAGATTGGTGAGGGATCAGGTGCATCCCACCACTTGCCAGAGCAGCATGATACTGTGTAGCAGGTGGCTTCACATGCCCCTACACGCTCTACCATGCCCACTTTCTTAGAAGCCGACACGGGGGCCGTAGCCCAGCAGGAGGCAGAGCCCGGACATATGGGCGATTATTTTGCAGAGTACCAGGCCTATGGGCAGGAGTTCAGGGAAGCCCTCTCATTCAGAGATTTTGTTAAGCTCCAGTAGGATAGCAGACCCCGCGACCATCACAGAGGGTACCGGCATTACCATGATGGCGACAACCACTGTGTAGCAAGTAGATTGCACTTGCCTACGTTTGATGGCTCATCAAATAGTTCGGCAAAGTCTTGGGTGGAGAAGTTGGACATTTATTTCTAGCTTAACTAGATGTCGGAGGCAGAGGCTATCAAGGTGGCAACATTTCATTTGGATGGCGAGGCCCAGGATTGGTGGTTTCATGGGATGGTTACACTAGGGCACTCCATAGTGACGACATATGTTGAGTTTACAAGGAGACTGATGGAGCAATTTGATCGGAGGGATCCAGAGCAGCATTTCGTTGAGTTGACGAGGCTCAAACAGACCGGGAGCCCAGAGACCTACATTGCAGATTTCTTGAGGGTCTCCGTGATGGTGCCAGACCTATCCACGACACGGAGGGTATATATGTATGTTGAGGGGTTAGCAGAGCCACTTCGGGGTTTAGTCCGATCCACTAGACCAGCCACACTCCAAGACGCTATCAGCAGGACCCGGGACTTACAGGATGTCTTACCCAAGACCCGAACACCTTACCCCCAGAGACAGACTTTCCAGTCTAAGGGGAAGGATGTGAGGATTCCACCTCCAAAGGGAAATCCAGGACGAGTACAGCTTGACGATGATGCCAGGAGGGAGCTGAAGAAGAAGCGGTTGTGCTTCACTTGTCAGGAGCCATGGGCACCAGGACATAGATGTGCTGCTGGTAAAGCACATTTTATTGAGGTCTTCTCCGAGAGCAGTGGAGAGGAGGATGACGAGGATGATGTGGAGGCAGGAGATAGCCATGCCATACAGGGTCCTTTTCCACCACCACCGCTAGCAGTAGGTGGTGCATCTTTTGCACCCACCGGAGGGGCCCTTGCAGCATTGCGAGGAGTTCCGAAGTATCTGACGCTACGCGTACGAGGGACAGTACGTGGCCAGCACGTATTAGTTTTGGTTGACAGTGGGGCCACCCATAACTTCATCGATTTACAGATGGTTGAGTGGAGAGGTATACAGACAGAGAGCTTCGATGGGTTTTCAGTCTTGGTCCCAGGAGATCAGACCATGACATGTGCTCGTTATGTTCTAGAGCTTTTAGTGACGATGGGCACCTACACATTGACTGACCACTTTTTCGTGGTCGATATTCCGGACACTAACATGATACTGGGTGTTTAGTGGCTTATCACTCTAGGGAAGGTCACGACAGATTGGACGACCCTGGAGATGGAGTGGGATGATGAGAAGAAAGGGAGACATGAGAAGATACGGGAACAACACACATATCCGCCTCAGACTGTTTCGGCTCATCGGATGGAGGCAGTCTTCTGAAAGGGAGACATAGAGTGGGCAGTAGAGCTGCGTGCATTAGAGGCAGGGACTACAGGGCGGACGGTACATCCGGAGATACAGTCCATCCTTGACCGATATGCCATAGTGTTTGGGGAGATTCCGCCAGGAAAGCCACCGGACCGGGGGTTTGAGCACACTATCGAGCTTGAGTAGGGCATCCAGGCAGTGATCACCACCCCCTATAGGCACCCCAAGGCCTATCGAGATGAGATTGAGCGGGCTATCCAAGAGTTGCTGGCTCTTGGGCACATTCGACCGAGCACGAGTCCTTTTGCTTCTTCTGTGGTGTTGGTGAAGAAGAAGGACGGTACATTGAGGATGTGCATCGACTACAGGGTGAGGACTGATCACAACAGCCTCAAGTTCTTTTTGGAGCAGAAGCAGCTACAGGAGAGGCAGCAGAAGTGGATCAGAAAGATCCAAGCATATGACTTTGACATTGAGTATGTCAAGGGTAAGAAAAACGTGGTAGTAGATGCCCTTTCACGTAGACCAGCCACATTGTCTCTTATGAGCTTGGATACAGATTGGAGGGCTCGACTCTTAGTAGAGTACTCCAAGGACAGGTTTGCATGTGAGGTCCTGGATGGGCAGGTGGCAGATGACAGGTACAGGGTGGTCGATGAGATCATCTATTACAGGGATCGGATCTTCTTGACTGAGGGGTCTCAGCTCAAGAAGAAGATACTCCAGGCATCACATGATTCACCTTTGGCAGGACATCAGGGGTTTACCAAAACCTACAGGGCCATTAGAGAGAGGTTCTCATGGAAGGGCCTCAAGGAGGACGTACTCTAGCACATTCGGGATTGCGATGTTTGCCAAAGGAACAAGGGAGAGATGAGCCATCTTGCGGGTTTATTGCAGCCTCTTCCCATATCGGAGGGGAAATGGGAGAGTATTTCGATGGACTTCGTCATAGGGTTGCCCATGGTACAGGGCAAGGATTGTATCTTTGTTGTCGTTGATCGACTGACAAAGTACACACATTTTTTTTGCCATATCCGCACACTATACAGCAGCATAGGTGGCCGAGTTCTTCAGAGAGATTTTCAGGCTACATGGTCTTCCTAAGACCATCGTCAGTGATAGGGACAGCCGTTTCATGGGCGGGTTTTGGCAGGAGCTTTTCCGGTTGGTGGGGACAGAGTTGACACCGAGTACCAGTTATCACCCACAGACGGATGGGCAAACAGAGATAGTTAACAAGTGGCTGGAGAGCTACTTGCGTAACTATGTCAGTGGGCAGTAGCGAGCATGGCTGAAGTGGTTGCATCTGGGGGAGTACTCCTACAATACTTCACATCACATGTCCATTGGTATGTCACCATTCTATGCCTTATATGGGTATCATCCTTTATCTTTTGCTGACGTGATGTTTGGTGATAGCAAGGCTCTTAGAGCCAAGATTTGGATCCAAGAGAGTCAGGATATCCTCCGAGCTCTCAAGGATAACATGGCTACAACACAGAACCAGCAGAAGCTGTATGTCGACAGGGGTCGGGTGGAGAGATAGTTCGAGGTAGGGGACATGGTCTACCTACGATTACAGCCATACCGATAGTCGTCACTGAAGCAGAAGGGGGCTGAGAAGCTCAAGCCCCGCTTTTATGGGCCATACAGGGTGATACGCAGGATTGGACAGGTTGCATATGAGTTGGAGCTGCCCCAAGACAGCAAGGTTCATAACGTTTTTCATGTATCATGCCTGAAAAAGGCATTGGGGCAGCAGGTGACAGTAACAGATGAGCTACCACCCATGGATGATGAGGGGCATTTGGTATTGTAGCCAGAGGCTATCATTGATACCAGGGAGAGGCAGCTGCGGAGCAGGACGGTCCGGGAATTCTTGGTGAGGTGGAAGAATTTGCCAGATGAGGATGCCACTTGGGAGAGTGAGAAGATCTTGCAGCATCCATCATTTCAGTTGCTTGAGGACAAACAACATTTTGCTGGGGGAGACTGTAATATTCCTAATTAGCCATGGCTAATTGGAATATTCGATTTTGTTCAATTTTTGCCTTCTATAGTTATTTGTAAATAAAAAAAGTGAGGACGGGGGACATAACTCACTTTTAGAATAAAAAGTCACTTCCTAGTAGCACAACGTTGTGACTTAGAGGGGAGCCAAGGGGGCCAAAGGGGGACGCAGAAATGGAGCCCACGCAGACACATGGAGGGACTGCGCAGGAGGGAAGAAACACGTGGCAAGAGAGGAATCATGCAGGAGGAGGTGAGCCTTGGGATTGAGAGAGGCAAAAGCTATAAAGGAGAGAGGAGCCCCCTCATTTTGATCATTCTGGTTATGAGAATTTGTGATAGTCATTTCGACTTAGAGCACGCTGGCTGTTTAGCTAGTCTGCAGCACTGTTTAGTGCATTGAATGTCTCCGTTCGGAGATCTCACCCTTAGCCCCGGGGGATTTCAAGTGCCTGATTGGGCAAGGTATTTCCATTGGCATTTTAGCAGTAGTTTCATCAGCATTTCAGCAGTAGTTTCATCAGCATTTCAGTAGTAGTTTCATCAGCGTCTTTGAGGAACTACACAGAACCCCAAGGGGGTGATTTTCGGGGGTCGGCCATTTCAGAAAAGCTTTTTGGGTTTTTCTGGGTTTTTTGAGTAGAGTCCGATTCCAGAGTTTCAGCCTTTTCTGAGGAGGGGAGCAACCCCAAATCCTCATTCAATTTCCAGCAACAGCAGTAGTACGACAATTTTCTAGCAGTTGGGACGCAGATTAGTGTGAGGCCATTTTAGGAAAGTTTTCTGGGTTTTTCTGGGTTTCTTGAGTAGAGCCTGAATCCAGAGTTTCAGCTTTTTCCGAGGAGGGGAGTAGCCCCAAATCATCATTTGTTTTCTAGCAGCAGCAACAGAACAACAACAACATCCACGCAGAGAGGCCATTCTTATCATTCTGAGAGTATTTCTTCACTTGCCTTGTGCAAGTCGAGGTGCCATCTGTCTAATCACCTCTTGTACTCATTTATTGCTCAGTATAATAAAATGGCTTAGCATTTCTCGCTGCATTTCTTGTGTATTTGCTTATATTCCCGGTTTACATTATTATATGATGTTCCACTGTTATTTTATCACTTCTGGGTTATTATATCATTTGCACATATTTGGTTGGAGTTTTTGCTGGGGTTTGAGGAATATTCTGGGTTAGGGATATTACAACATCCCGCATAGGGAGACCACACCCAAGATGGGGACCACCTGCAATCCTGCATAAGATCCAATGCATCCCCTAGCCTTCCAGTACAATAGGTCATTAAGGAAATCGAGTAAAAGAGCTTACAAACAATGGACAACAGGTGGGGACTTTATAATGGCATGCTCTTCCATAATGAGCTTTGGCATGTGCTAATGTCTCCAAGCTTCAAATGGGGTTAACCAATTATCCTATTAGGTGGTTTCTACTTCTAAAGGGGATAGTATGTCCAAGGTACATCCTTCAAAAGGGGGTGGCATGTGATAAAGAAATGAATGGAGTAGGGAATGAAAAGGGGTAGCCCTAGGCCACATGTTGGTGTACAAGGGTAGCTAGTAAAAGGGAAGCCCACACTTGGGTATATAATGTATAAGAGGGACAATCATGGTACATGAGGTGCCCCAGTCTTGATTTTTTCACCCTTCTTTTTATACCTTTTGCCTTTTATGATTTTTCTTTAATTAACTGCTCGGGGCTCAAGAGGTAAGAGCATGGTGTGTGAGATACAACAATGAATACCCCCTTTAAGGTAGGGCGGTTCATTGCCCACCAGGCATTGAGACAATCATGGCTTCCTAAATGATAAAGGAGGGTCATCTAGGGCCTGTAAGAACCAGGGTGATGGCCATGATGATGGGCTAGAGCTCATGTATTGGCTTTTTCCCCATGCTAAATGTGTTTGTCCTGACCATATTTTGCATTTTGTGGTACATTTTCTTGTTGAATGTGGCCAATTATCCTTTTACTTTTCTTTTCAGTTGCATCAACTTCTCCTCGTGGTAATTTTCTTTTAATGAATGGCTAAGATCATTTTGGCTTGATCCTCGTCTTCTTCTAGAAGATACACCCACAGTTTAGATTAATACCCGTTAATTATTTTAATTTCCTAAGTTTAGACTTAGGGACCCATTAAAAAAATTAATTATTTTAATAAAACTGTCTCTGGATGGAATTTCCCAAAACATTTTCTGGGTTTTGGGGAATGCATGTACCCAAGCCTTCTTGCAAAATTTGGGGCTTAGAGCACATCTGATTCTACCAGAAAGAAACACACTCTCTTAGCGAGGAATGTGCTCAAGTAATGCCTCCCCCTGACTTCATAACATCGTTCTCTGCGCTGCTGATGTTTGACGCCCTGTCCACCAACTACTGTGCTGTTGTTGCAACTGTATTGCTGCTGACCCTACCACTATCAACACTGCATCCGTACTATAACTCCCTCTCAAGTGTTGCATTTGTGCTGCTACTAGCACTGCGACTGCTAACACTGCATATGCACTTCAACTTAAACTGCCAAAAGGAAATTGAAAAAAAACATCCCAAAATCTGAACAAGTGTTTAGCATAGATCCATCTCGATGCTGAAGATCTGACTATTGCTAGTCCCATGCTGATACTCTGAAGCCACTGTGCTACTTCTGCTCCTGCACTGTGCCTCTGTACACTGCTGCAACTCTGCACTACGTTGCTCAGACTTTGTGCTCTTAGCCACTGCATCTGTCACTCCAACACTCCTTTGCATCAACTGATACTCCCCCAGCCTGCTACCTCTGACTTTGGGCTCCCGTAGCAAGGTTGTGATCCAAGAGGTGGGCACTTCAAGGAGCTTTCCCATCTGCAACTCTTTTGAACTACAACTCTAAATCAACCCACCTCCCTCCTGGAAGTATCTTGGCTGTCATGGCAAACTCCTCCTTCTCGATCTTCGCGGGTGCAGCCTTCAGATTGTGCTTCTCATCCTTGTCCCTCTTCCTGAGAGGACGCTGTGTTGCATAGTGACCCATTTCACCACACCTTAAGCATTTTATCTTCGAAACATCCTTCTTCCGCTTCCGCTGCTCCTACTGCCCCTTAGATGCAAGGGCTACATTCTCTTCCTCATCCTTGAGCTTCGATCCACTATTGCTGCTTCTGTCAAGTTTACACTTGACTAGATCTCTCCTCAGCTCTTCCTGCTTGAGCGCTGCCCACATTCCATCCTAGCCTGTCAAAGGCGTCCTGCCCAGGATGCTCTGGACAAAGACTTGCTACTCTTCTGGGACTGAATTTAGGGCAAGTCTCACTGTCTCGGAACCTTGAGGTGTGTGAAAATTCCTTAAACCAGAATCCCTACTCCAACAACTAATGGTATTTCTCCTACTTGTTAGATTTACATGAACATTTTATTTGCAATTTCCTACGGCAAACATCAAAAGACATACACTGCAGCCTACACCAAAAATAATATGTCGGAACAAGAGACTGAACAATAGAGAAAGATACAACACAAATGACAGTTGTTTTTGGACAAACGTCCTTGGAAAAACCCATTGCGAGAAAACTAGTGCAATAGATCTGAGGGTTTTTATTATTAAGCTGAAGTTATTTATGAATACAACTTCTGGATGCCTTCTCGGCAATCCAGTTACAGAGAATATCACTCGGTAGAAGAAATTAGTGAGAATACCTCACTCTACACTGCAAGTCCTGATTGATCCGGCGTCTGAACCAACGAGTTCCCCGGTTACTTCTGCGCTGCCCCTGCGTGGGCCTGCATCAACATCTAAGGCACTGTGTCACCTCTGTTGGGAATCGATTTTCCCTCTGGAGCTTATTCCAGCCCTCCTGGCTCAGAATATCCAACCCTCCAGCAAGTTTCGAACTTCTGCATAGGAGGCTCTGCGCTGCTCTGCGTGGGGCCTGCGTGAGCCCTTTTTGGCTCTATCACCCTCTCTGGCCTCTGCGCTGCCTCCTTTGTGTGTCTCTCTGCCTCTCTGTTGAGTATTCCTAGCTCCGGAGAAGATCCTCCAGCCAAAACTCCCTCTGCCCCTCTTTGCGTGATCACTACAAATCAGTGCGCTACCTCTAGCTTCAGCAATTCGATCTGACTGATCAACTTTGTGTGTGTTTTCCAAATGACCCTCAAGCTTCCTTAAATAATCTTCTTGTTGACATTCAACGACCCAAATTAGAAGTTAATCAAAGGCTAAGATCGTTTCTGCTTGATCCTCGTCTTCTTCTAGAAGTTACATCCACAGTTAGATTAATACCCATTAATTATTTTAATTTCCTAAGTTTAGACTTAGGGACCCATTAAAAATAATTAATTATTTTAATAAAACTGTTTCTGGGTGGAATTTCCCAAAATGCTTTTTGGGTTCTTTGGAATACATGTGCCCAAGCCTCCCTGTAAAATTTGAGACTTAGAGCACATTCGATGCTACCAGAAATCAACACTCCCTCTTAGTGAGGAATGTGCTCTAGCAATGCCTCCCACTGAAGCATCACCTTGACTTCATAACATCGTCCTTTGCGTTGCTGATGTTTGACATGCTGTCCACCAACTACTGCATTGTTGCTGCAACTGTACTACTGCTGACACTGCCACTGTCAAGACTGCATCCATAGTACAACTCCCTCTCAAGTGATGCATCTGTGCTGCTAGTAGCACTGCCACTGCTAGCTCTGCATCCACACTACAAACTTCAACTTTCAAAAGGCAATTGAAAAATATCCCAAAATCTGAACAAGTGTTCAGCATGGATGCATCTCGATGTTGACGATCTGACTGCTGCTAGTCCCATGCTGTCCCTGTGAAGCCATTGCGCTTCCACTGCTACTGCATTGTGCCTCCCTGCACTGCTCAACTCTGCACTATGTTGTTGAGACTTGGCGTTCTAGCCACTGCATCTATCACTCCAACACTCCTCTGCACCATCTGACACTTAGTCCATCCCGCTACTACTGATCTGGGCTCCCGTAGCAAGGAATTGATCCGAGAGGTGGTTTCCTCAAGGATCCTACCCATTTGTAGCTCTTTCGAAGTACAACTCCAAATCAGCCCACCTCGCTCCTGGAGGTATCTCGGTTGTCATGGAAAACTCCTCCTCTTCGATCTTCGCGGGTGCAGCCTTCGGATCGTGCTTCTCATCTTTGTCCTTCTTTCTGAGAGGACATTGTGTTGGGTAGTGACCCATTTCACCACATCTAAAGCATTTGATCTTCGAGACGTCCTTCTTCTGCCTCCACTACTGTTGCTGCCCCTTGGATGCAAGGGTTTCTGTTTCTCCTCCTTGGGCTTCGACCCACTGCTGCTGCTTCCGTCAAGCTTACACTTGACCGAGTCTCTCCTCAGCTCCTCTTGCTTAAGAGTTGTCCACATTTCATCCCAATTTGGCAAAGTCGCCCTGCCCAAGATACTCTGGACAAAGACTTGCCACTCATCAGAGACTGAGTTGAGGGCCAGTCTAACCAACTCGGACTCTTGAGGTGTAGACCCCACAGCTGCTAACTCGTCCCAGGTCTCTTGAAGCTTCGTGAGGAACCGATCTATGCGCTCTCCCTTTTGCATTTTTGCAGATCTCAGTTTCTGCTCTAAGTTCATCTTCCACTGCGCGAAAGATCCTTGATACAGCGTTGCCAAGGCATCCCACATCTCCTTAGCAGTTGCTCTGCTAGCGATGTGACATACTACATGATCCTTTACTCCATCCAGGATCATCCTTTTAGCCTTCGCCATTTCTGCTCTATACTTCTTCAACGGATCTGTATCTGCAGGCACAACCACCATGTTGTCGACATAGGTCTTGAGAGAATGCTCATCTAGAAGGAATGACATCCTTGCCTTCCAGATGACGTAGTTGGATGCCCCATCCAACCTGTCCTGATCTCTCAACCCACTGGTTGCCATCTCTGCCACGAAAATGTCGAACTGCTCCTCTCTGCTTCTTACTGCTGTTGCTCAGCCAATAAGAAAATAGACTTCTTGGCGGGAAGTCTACTGAGGAAAAATTCCCTCACTGTGCTTCTCTTCTCTCTTCTGACGTCTTTCTACCCAGCAAAATGGCCTATAGAAAAATTGCGTCCCACCATCTCTCCCTTACGCTGAGGCTCAGCGCTGCTTCCTCTGCCACGACAAGATTGCGATCTGGAAGCCCTCCTCTCTGTCGACTCACTCAAAGAGAGACTCTCCTCGAAACTTCAACCCTCCTGGCTAGGACTGCTCAAATTGCTCTGGAGATTCGAACTACTGCTTCCTGCAGCTATTTTGATCTCCTTTTCTGCGCATCGTGGGTTCTCTGGCACTGTTAGTCTTGCTTCACCTGCACTGCTTCGAAACCATGTGAAAATTCCTTAAACCGAAATCCCTACTCCAGCAACTGATGGTATTTCTCCTACTTGTTAGATTTACATGAACAAGTTATTTGCAGTATCCTACGGCAAACATCGAAATACATACATTGCAACCTACACCAAAAATAATATGCTGAAACAAGAGATTGAAAAATAGAAAAAGATACAACACAAATGACAGTTGTTTTTTGACAAATGTCCCTGGAAAAACCCAATGCAGGAAAACCGATGCAACATATCTGAGGGGTTTTATTATTAAGCTGAAGTTATTTATGAATACAACTTCTGGATGCCTTCCCGACAATCCAGTTATAGAGAATATCACTCGACAGAAGAAATTAGTGAGATTAGCTCACTCTACACTGCAAGTCCGGGCTCATCTGGCAACTGAACCAACGAGTTCGCCAGCTACATCTGCGCTGCCCCTGTGTGGGCCTGCGTCAGCATCTAAGGCACTGTGTCACCTCTGCTGGGAATCGATTTGCCCTCTGGAGCTGATTCCAGCCCTCCCGGCTCAGAATATCCAGCCCTTCAACAAGTTTCAAACTTTTGCGTATGAGGCTTTGCACTGCTCTGTGTGGGGCTTGCGTGAGCCCTTTTTGGCTCTGTGTGTAATGACCCATCTTTAATATAGAGGGCGCAAGAATATTAGCATGCATATGATAGCTACATATGCATGTATCGCATGCATTCCACTAGTATTTATATTCTAAAATTAACTATAAATGTTGAATATCATGACACTCCTTCAAATAGGAGTTACCTTCACCCATCAACACGCATATTGCTTAATGCATCATAATTAATGAGCAAACACCAATGATATAAATTTAAAAAGTATAAAGTAAAAAGGGTTATAAAGAAACAGATGTAAAAATTAAGTTAATTTTTAAATATGGTTATATAATTAAATATCCCAGAATATTAATAAATTATTAAAATGATAAAGTAAATCAAAATAAAGTATCTAGTATGAACCTAGGGCATTTATATTAAACAAACAAAAATCCTAAATATACTATAACCACACCTTTAAAAGAGTATGACTCACGTTATACAGAGGGAAAAGGTGTCACTACGAATGGAAGCGGTGGGTTCGCTGGTGGAGAGAGCGGTCACCGCCAAGGAAGGATACATATAGAGGTAGAAGGAGTTTTGGAGGGGATCTGAACCGGGGGGAAAAAACAAGATTGTGGAGAAAGGAGGAAGAACGAATAATCTGAGGATGGTGGGAAGAAGCACAGTGGGAAGGAGCCTTGCTTGTTCTGAAGTTTTTGGGCACGAGGGAACAGAGTGCAGTAGCAATTGAGAAGCATTTTGGACTGAGTACCTAGGTTGTACTTAGTTTCGCTGGGAGGTTATGGTCTTTTGGTAACAGGAGCGAGCTCAAGAAATTCTAAAGACTCTTCATCCGTAGGAAACCAGGTAGGTACTTCTCATCAAATCAATCAATTTGAAATATAAAATTTTGTTAGAATTTTAAAGCAGGTTCTTGAAAATTTCATATGCTGTTCAGAGTAAATAGTTGTTTAAAATTATTTACAGTCTTTACACTGTGTCACCCTCTCTGGCCTATGCGCTGCCTCCTCTGTGTCTCTCTCTGCCTCTTTGCTGAGTATTCTTGGCTCCAGAGAACATCCTCCAGGCAAAACTCCCTCTGCCCCTCTCTGCGTGATAACTACAAATCACTGCGCTGCCTCTAGCTTCAACAATTCGATTTAACTGATCAACTCTCTGCGTGTCTTCCAAATGACTCTCAACCTTCCTTAAATAATATTCTCGTTGACATTCAACGACCCATATTAGAAGCTAATCAATGGCTAAGATCATTTCTGCTTGATCCTCGTCTTCTTCTAGAAGTTACACCCACAGTTAGATCAATACCCATTAATTATTTTAATTTCCTAAGTTTAGACTTAGGGGACCCTTCAAAATAATTAATTATTTTAATAAAACTGTTTCTGGGTGAAATTTTCCAAAACACTTTCCGAGTTCTTTGGAATACATGTGCCTACGCCTCCTCACAAAATTTGAGAATTAGAGCACATCCGTGCTACCATAAATCAACAACGTCTAGACCCCACAACTGCTAACTCATCCCGAGTCTCCTAAAGCTTCATGAGGAATGGATCAATGCGCTCCCACTTCTGCATCTGTGCAGATCTCAATTTCTGCTCTAAGTACAGTGTCGCCAAGGCATTCTACATCTCCTTGGCAGTATCTCTGCCAACGATGTCACTGACTATATGATCCTTCACTTCGTCGAGGATCATTCTCTGTCTTTGCCATTTCTACCTTATACTTCTTGAGCGGATCTGGATCCGCGAGCTCAACCACCACACTGTCGACGTAGACTTTGAGAAAATGCTCATCCACAAGGCACGGCATCCTTGCCTTCCAGATAACATAGTTGGATGCACCATCCAACCTTTCCTGATCTCTCAATCCACTAGATGTCATCTGTGCCAAACGAAAATGTCGAATAGCCTCCTCTCTCCTACTGCTGCTCAGCAAATGAGAATTCCGACTTCTTGGTTGGAAGTCCTTTGAGGAAGAATTCCTTCAACCGTGTCTCTCCCTTCCTTATGACGTTTTTCTGCCCAACTGCTGCCTGCAGAAAACTACGTCCCACCAAAAACCCCTCTTCGCTGAAGCTACTGCTGCGCTGCTCCCTCTTGTTGATTTTTGGTAGCATCAGATGTGCTCTAGCCTTGAAATTTGGAGGAGAAGCTAAGGCACATGAGATCTCCAAGACCTAAAAATCGTTTTGAGAAATTTCACCCGATGAGGAGTTATTAAAATAATTAATATTTTTAATTGGTTGCTAAGTCTAAACGTAGGAAAATAAAAATATTAATGGGTATTAATAAAGATAAGGGTGAGAAGCTTCTAAGAGACAAGGATCAAGTCTGTTTTAATCTAGCCATTGATTAGAGACTTAATCTCGGTTGTTAATTCATCAACAGGAAAAGTATAAGAGAAGACTTGAGGAGCATTTGGAGACACACTAGTAGATACTCAATATCTCTAGGAAAATCAGTAAAGGAGATCGATTTAAGAGGGAGAGTTGCAGGGTGGAGGAAGAGGAGGGCTTCAGCAGTAGTCATTCACTGAGGAGGAGGTGATGCAAGGACAGTGGGAGACAGCGCAGAGAGAGACGCAGTTCAAAGGAGAGACGTAGCTCTCACGCAGGCTGACGTAGAGGGATGCAGAGCCACTCAGAGCCACGCTGAGCCATGTAGAGTGACGTAGGAGTGGGAGCATGGTCTCCAAAGTGTCAGAAAGTCTCAAAGGGAAAGTCTCAAGTGTTTTCTTTTAGTTTCTCTGTAAAATCATTTCTCGTAAAAACAATCACTGCTGATGATTAATAATGCCCTCATCTGCTGCATCGGTTTTCCCACATTGGGTTTTTCCGGGAACAATTGTCCAAAAACAACAATGTTGATGTGATTGGTTCTTGTGCATACATTTTTCTCTGTGTAATTGTGTGATAACTGCAGTAGAATTTATTTTAATATTTGTTGAAGGGATTTCGTAAATAACTTATTGTGAATAATAAGTAGGTGAATAAATTAGTTGCTGCAGTAGAATTTCAGTTTAGAAATTTTCACACCTCTGCCACTGACAGGGCTCGATTTGGAAATCATACCTCTCCGTTGTCTCACTCAGAGAGAGATTTTCCATGAAAAATTGACCTCCTGGCCTGAACTGCACAATCCCTCTGGGGATTTGGATTGTTGCCTCTGCAGAAATTTCGAATTTCCTTCTTCCTTCAGCGTTGGGCTTTTTGGCTCTGCTCTTCTTGCTTCACTTGTAGCTCTGATACCATGTGAAAATTCCTAAATCGGAATCCCTACTGCAACAATTGATGATATTTCTCCTATTTGTTAAATACCTTTAAACAAATTACTTGCAGTTTCCTACAACAAATATCGAAATACATACACTGCAGCCTTCACATAATTAAGTATAATGCGGAAACAAGAAACTGAGCAAGAAAGAAAATAAAACAAAATGACACTGTTATTTTTGGACAAATGTCCCCGGAAAAACCCAATGCGAGAAAACCAGTGCAACAGTTCTGAGGGTTTTAATTATTAAGCAGTAGTTATTTCTAAATACAAACTTTGGATGCCTTGATGGCTATCCAGTATAGAGAAATTCACTCGGCAAAAGAAATTAGTGAGATTACCTCACTCTACACTGCAAGTCTCAGCTGATCCGACAACTGAAACAACGAGTCCCCGACTACCTCTAAGTTGTCCCTATGCAATCACTGTTGAAATTTCTAAGTCTGACACATCATAAATCCATACTGCATTATCTAGTTTATTATCTCCTACTTGTTCTTTCCATTAACAAGCTATTTATAAATATAAATACCGAAATAAACACAAATGCAACCTTAACACATATAAAGATCAACAACTAAAATAACTGAGACAATCACACAAGGGACACTGTTATTTTTGGACAATCATCCACGGAAAAACCCAATGCGGGAAAACGGGTGTAGCAAATATGAGGGTTTTATTATTATGCATTTTTCTGAATACAACTAGGGTGCCAGAAGTGGCTCACCCTAAAGAGAATTTCCTTGGCAGAAGTACCTCTCCTCGGAGACATATATTCTCACTGATCAGCGTCTGGATGATTGATCCCACAGCAACTTCGACAGTTCCTTAGCTGGACAGCGAAAGCTACTCCAAGCTTCTCTTTGTAACTGTCACCCTCCAGGGACTGCGTCACCCTCTTCTGCTCTGCGTCTGCCTCTCATCTCCTAGTCTTCCCCACAAAAGTTCCTTAGCATTGCCTCTTCAGCCCAGCTTCAGCTCTGCTAGCCTCTGCTGCTTCTGCGTCAGCCTCTTGGCCCTCTATGTTAGCCTCTTGGCCCTCTGCGTCACCTGCGCTGGCCTCCTTAGCCTTTGCGTTAGTCCTGGCTGCCTCTACGTCAGCCTTCCAAGGCTTTGCGCTGTCTCTCTGGCACTTTCTCTACCTCTCTGATATGTATTCTCGGCCTTCTGCCGAACTGCCCCTTGCTGCAACAGATCACTAACTCGATTTCTCAGCAAACCCTGCCCCAGAAAATCGAATTCTTGATCAACTTGGTGTATCTCCAACTGACCCTCAAGCCTCCTCTTATACTTTTCCTGTTGACGATTCAACGATCGAGATTAAGTCCCTAATCAACGGCTAAGATTAGATTTGGCTTGATCCTCGTCATTTAGAACTTTCTCACCCATTTTATATTAATACACATTAATATTTTAATTTTCCTAAGTTTATACTTAGGAACCCCATTAAAAATATTAATTATTTTAATATCTATCCATCCAGGTGGAATTTCCCCAAACAATTTCTGGGTCTTGGAGATTTCATGTGCTTTAGCCTCTCCACCAATTTGCATGGCTAGATCACATCCGATGCTACCACAAATCAACACTCCCTCTTAGCGAGAAATGTGCTCTAGTAATGCTCCATCACTGAAACATCACACTGATCCTCACCCCCGGTACCTGTGCTGATGCTTGGCTTGTTGCCTCACATCCTCTGCACTGTTGCTCCCTGTACTACTGCCCATGACACTGCCACTGCCATTGCTACATCTATACTGCATCTCCCTCTCAACATTCTGCCCATGCTGCTCCTAGCACTGCCACTGCTAACTGCTGCACTGCAACTCAGTTGCTGAGAAGTAGGTAACTGACTTCTCCCAAATATGGACATCCCAGTTAGTTTGGAAGCTTTGTGATGCTGAAGCTTCCTCTGCTGCTATCCTATGCTCCCTCTGCTGCTAATGCGCTGCTGCATACACCTCTGTGCCTCTCACACTGGTGCAACCTCCACTGTGCTGCCTCAGATTTCTGCACTCAAGCATTGCCTTGCTGCTCCACTACACTTTGCTCCACCCGACACTTGTCATCATGCTACTGTCGTTAAGGGCTCCCGTAGCTGGATGTGATCCAAGAGTTTGGGCACCTTAAGGATCTTGCCACTAGTATGTAGTCCTTCTGACTACAACTCAATGTCTCCCCACCTCTTCTCTAGAGGTGCATGAGCACTCATGGCACAATCGTCATCAGTCTTGACCTCTTTCTCTGCCTTAGCTGGAGCTGCCTTTGAATCAAAAGCCTCTCCCTTGTTTTTCTTCCTGGGACACTGGGATGCATAATGTCCCAACTCCCCACAATGGAAGCACTTAACCTTGGAGATGTCCTTTTTCTTCCTCTTCCCTTGTTGTCCCACAGATGCTAGAGCCGCATCCTCCTCCTCCTCTTTCTTGATTCGACCTCCCTTGCCACTACTCCTCGCCTTGGTCATCCTCCTGATCTCTTCCTGGCGAAGAGTTGCTCACATTTCCTCCCAGCTGGGAAGAGTAGCCTTGCCCAAAATACTTTGGATAAATGTTTCCCACTCTTCGGAGACTGCATTCAGGGAAGTCTTGACCATAAAATTTGGATCCAGTGTAGACCCCATGGAAGTAAGCTGGTCGTGAATCTCCTGCAAGTTGAGAAGGAATTGATCTATTTGCTCTCCCTTTTGCATTTGATATGACTGCAACTGATTCTCCAATAGCATCTTCCTCTGCACGGAAGATCCCTGGCATAAGGTGGTCATCACCTCCCACATCTCCCTTGCTGTGTTCTTCTCAGCAATATGTGGTATGACATGATCTTTGACCCCATCTAGGATCAAGCATTTTTCTTTCGCCTCGCCCTCCTCATACTTTTCATTATCATTCTGGTCAACTGGAACAACTACGGTTTTCAAGGTGAAGTCCTTGATGGGATGTCTTTCCAGGATTGCCAGGATCTTGGCCTTCTAGATGACAATGTTGGAAGCCCCGTCCAACCTGTCCTGATCCCTTAATCCTTTCATTGCCATTTCAGCTCCTCTTTTGGACTCCCTTTGAGTCTCGACTTCCCTCTTGGAAATCTCCCTCTAATTCCTGATTTCCCTCCTGGAAATCCTTTGGCCAACTGTCGAACTACTCATCTCCAATCCTCCTTTGCCGTTGCAACACAAATTTGGATTCCTTGGCTAGAAACCCGTCAAGGTAGTGATTCCCTCTGCCTTGGATCTGTCTCCTTAGACACTGTTATGCTTCAACAGAAACAACGTTCCACCAGCTCCTCAAATGACAATCTGCCCACAACTCCCCAAGCTTCAGCAACTGAAGAAACTGAGCCCTTCAGGCTCTGCGCAATCTTGGAAAAGGCTGAATCTGCTCCCCTTGGCCATAGTGTCAATCCTTCCTAGCTAGGAAAGATGACCGGGCATTGCGTAGCTCTGATTTGCCCCTCTGCCTTTGCGCTGGACCTTCTCTTGGCTTGAAATGTTGACGCAGGCTCTGCGTCACTTCTCTAGCTGCTTCTGCTCTGGAACATAACTAGGGTTTTCTTTTTGGAATATAACTAGATTTTTGGGCCCTTTCCAAGGCAGTGGTTTTATTCATGATAACCTTGTCACGTGAGTTGGCTTCTTCAATAAACGTCTCCATTTTCTTGAGGATGGGCAAGAGTGTTTCTTCATGATGATCTTTGGACATCTCCTTCTTGACCTCAGCTTTAGCTCTAGGGTGGTCAGTGACATCTACCTTCAAGATTTGCAAGATTTTCTCAACCTCCATTGCTATCTCTTTGGCTTTAGCCAATGTGGAAGGTTTCTTGTCCCTTAATGCACAGGTTAAGTGACCACCTACGACTTTTATGAATTTATGAAGGATATTAGCTTCGGAGGGTTTCAAATGATCAGGGATATCCTTGACTACCCTATCAAAGTTTGAATGAATTCCCTTATGTCTTCCCTTCCCTTGGCTATTTGATAGAATTTTTCAATGTTAAAGGTTCCTTGGGCATTGCATGACCATCTCTTCATGAATAGGTCTTCGAAGTCATCAGAGTCTTCTATGCATGCTAGGGGAAGGATAAGGTACCATTCTCTTGCTTGTCCTTCGAGCAATAGTGCAAAAAGCATCATGAGCCTATCTTCATCGAAGATCATCCTAGGGGACATCTACCAATTGAATTCCTCAACAAGGTCATGGGCAGTCCAAGTAGCATCCCCTTTGAACTTGGGTAACCATTGGTTATACTTTTTAGGTAATGGTTTGGGATTATCACTCAATTTCAAAGGGGCAAAAACACTAATCAAGTGTCTTTCACTTTTGCTCATCTTGGGTTGGTCTTGTTTTGGGTCAGTGTTAGAACTAGATGCCATATTTGGGGAAGGATCACTAACTTTTTCAAATTCAGGGAGAAGGGCAGTTCTAACAGGTGATGAAGTTCGTTCTCCCCTTCTTGCAGCAACCCCAGTTAAAGGAGGAATGTTGTCACCTTCAAGTAAACTAGAGGTTTGGATAATGAATGGAGTTTCCAGAGGAATGCTTGTAGCTGTCGTTAATGAATCAATCCTCAATGATTCACTAGGGAGGTAGACCTTCTTCCTCCCTGGCAACGAAGCCAAAATGTTATTGCTCAAACAAGCAGGGGGTCCTAGAGGGGCACTTGCTAGGTTAAGAGCAACAATGAAGCTAAAGCCCACTGTCACCACAACTAAAGCTTCCTACTCTTTACGGTCTTTCACCGATCGAAGGAGACCCGATATATGGAGAATCACTTATGAAGGATAGATTAGCTAAGATGGGTGTGAAGTGATCTCGGGGACCGTTTCCTAGGGGAGGCTCAAGAATGGTACTTGCTTGCTTCTTAAGCAAGGTGTAAGGCTTTTTAGGAGAAGGGGATGAGGATGAATTGTAAAGAAACTTCCAAAACCCTAAAATCCTTGTTGAACTTGGTTTCCCAAGTGGTTTTTGAAGAGTTGACTTTTCAAAAGTATGGGACCACACGGGACGAAGTGAACCCAGGTTAGGTCAAGAGGAAGGAGTCTAGCAACCAGTGATAGATTTGAGTTAAACAAGGAGGAGAAGGATCAAATAAGTGATTCTCACTCAAAGGTGCAAAATGATCCCTATGAGGAACTAGCCTGGGGAAAATTAGGGAAAAAGCCAATCTCGAGGCTAGGGCTTGGGATATCTCACAACCCCATCGTCAAAATTTCCTCAAATTTGGAGGAGGCCTAGGAGAGACATCAACGCAGTTGAGACGAAGAGATCGAAGTTTTTTTATGGGTGGTTTGTCAGGAAAATGATGCCCTAGGCACCCTAATGTGGCTAGACCTAGAATCGAGAAAGAGAGGAGAAGAAAAATAATTCATTAAGTGATCACCTTATGGTAGACGTGTGCCTAATACTTTGGGGAGATTGGAGTCAAGGCGAATATGAGAATGGAGTTCGTTTCTAGGTCAAGGAGGCTCTAAGATCAACTTTGCTTGTCATTAGGGCAAAAGAGAGTGACCTTAAAAGCTTTTATACTTCGTTTTAAAAGTAAGGTGTGTTGATTTCTGGTAGCATCGGATGTGCTCTTAGCTTCAAAATTTGCATGGAAACTAGGACACACATATTCCACAATGCCCAGAAATTGCTTTGGGAAATTCCACCCGGAGACAGTTTTATTGAAATAATTAATTATTTTTAATGGGTGCCTGAGTCTAAACTTAGGAAAATAAAATAATTAAAGGGTATCAATCAAACTAGGGGTGAAACGTCTAGAAGAAGACGGGGAACAAGCCAAAATGATCTAAGCAATTGATTAGAATCTAATCTGGGCCGTTGGTTCTCAACGAGAAGATTATAAGAGGAGGCTTGATGGGCATTTGGAAAACATATCAAGTGAGACATCATAGACCAAATTTCTCAGAGAAGGCAGTGCAACAGTTGCTAGAGAGAAGATCGAAGTGATTTCTTGCAGTGAGGGGAAAGGATAGTTTCGGTTGGAGAGTTTCCTGATCCGGGAATATATCGTAGAGGAGGCAGAGAGAGATCTAGAAGAGGCAGCGTAGAGGCCACACTGGGCAGTGTGAGGCCAAGCAGAGGCAGCGTAGAGCTTCAGAGGGAGTTCGAATTCCGGCCAGGAGAGACGCGTTTTAGTGTAGGAAGCCGGGGTGTGACACCGGAAGGCCTGAAGTTCGAATCTTGAGACAGCAGGAGACCCAAGAAGAGGTGACGCAGATCCCTAGAGAGGTTGACGCAGAACTACGTAGGCTGAAACGGTATCTATGCAGAGCCAACGTGGGGCTAGCAATCTAGAGCTTGGATCAGTGATAGGTCTCCAGTGATAGTGTGAGGTATTTCTCACTAATCTTTTGCCAGTAAGATTCTTTGTATTGGATAGCCAACAAGGCATCCAAAGATTGTATTAAGAAACCACTGCTTAATAATACAAACCCTCAATTGTTGCATTGGTTTTCCCGCATTGGGTTTTTGCGAGGACATTTGTCCAAAAATAACGGTGTCATGTGTTGTGTATTTATTTCTTGCTCAGTTTCTTGTTTCTGCATTTAATTTTAATGAGTGAAGGCTGCAATGTATTAGCTTTGGTATTCGCTGTAGGATGCAATAAATAATTTTGTTCAATAATTAACAAATAGAAGGAACTTAATTAGTTGCCGTAGTAGAAATTTGGGTCTTCCAAATTTTCACAAGGTGGCTTGTCAAGATAAATTAAAGCATGGAATTATCCCTAGGAGAATTCGTTCAACATACATGGCCCATATATAGAGATATGCTATATAGAAACACAATTCCACAATTTCGCAGTAAATGCATGCAACAACTAGCCATAGTATAGTGAAAATCTCATCATCAATGTATGTGACAAAGTAAAAGAATAAATAGCATTAAATTTGTACGTACATGTAAGAGAATATATCCAACCACCAATAAACTTGCCAATCAAGAAGCTCCAAGATAAGAAAAGACAATCCATACATCAAAATTCATCCATGCTCCAAAATTTCGTCCACCAATAAGGAATAACGAAAATCTCAAGAGAGATACAAGTCCAAACGAAGTGATGGTGAGAAATGAACTCTCACCATTTCTATTTATACACCTCTAAGGAGTTTGATTTAGATATTTGAGCCTACATTAGCCCCTAAAATAAAAATAATGTGCAAATAACTATCTTTTGGTGACAAGCCCACCAAACTAGCTCATAAACAAAATAACAAGCTGCTCAAGAGGCCGAATAATCAATAATACATATCATTGGGCTCTCTAAGAAGCTTGATGAAGTCCATAAGTGCCATAATGATGAATAGGACTTCCAAAAGTAATGGACAAGTGGTTGGCCCCTTGTTTTCCATATAATAAACCTGTGGTGCTCCCAATGGGTGTGAGGGCACACAAGTGACTTTATGGGTCTCCAAGTAAGTCAAAGATGCCTGTAGACCATCTGTAAGGGCTCATATGATGGTGTAAGTGATGCCACTTCAGCATACAAGTCCTGGGTCATCTGCCAAGTGCATGGTACAACTGTGGGGCTGGATGGACAGAGGTGAACCAAGTGCATTTTCCTCGTCCAATAGGTGAATCTCGAGCAATCTCTGAACATCTTTGGGGATCCATGGAGTGTTGTCTACTACTGTGGAGGCCCATGGTTCTCAACACACACCCTACATGTGCCAACGTATGTTGATTTTTGGTAGCATCGGATGTGCTTTAGCCTTGAAATTTGGAGGAGAGGCTAAGGCATATGAGATCTCCAAGACCCAGAAATCGTTCTAAGAAATTCCACCTGGATGAGGAGTTATTAAAATAATTAATATTTTTAATGGGTTCCTAAGTCTAAACTTATGAAAATTAAAATATTAATGAGTTTAATAAAGATAAGGGTGATAAACTTCTAAGAGACGAGGATAAAGTCTATCTTAATCTTAGCCATTGATTAGAGACTTAATCTCGGCCATTGATTCATCAACAGGAAATGTATAAGAGAAGACTTGATGATCATTTGGAGACATTGACAGATACTTAGTATCTCAAGGAAAATCGATTCTCAAGTGAAGGAGATTGATTTCAGAGGGAGAGTTGCAGGGTGGAGGAAGAGGAGGGCATCAATGGCAGTCTGTGATTGAGGAGGAGGTGACATAGGGACAGTGAGAGACAGCGCAGAGAGAGACACAATCCAGAGGAGAGATGTAGCTCTCACGTAGGCTAACGCAGAGGGACGCAGAGCCACTCAAAGCCACACTGAACCACGCAGAGTGACATAGGAGTGAGGGAAGGGCCTCCAAAGTGTCAGAAAGGCAGAAAGGGAAAGTCTCAAGTGTTTTCTTTCAGTTTCTCTATAAAATCATTCCTTGTAAAAACGATTGTTGCTAAAGATTAATAAAACCCTCATCTGCTTCACCGGTTTTCCCACATTGGGTTTTTTCGGGGACGATTGTCCAAAAACCACTGTGTTGATGTGATTGGTTCTTATGCATGTATTTTCTCTGTGTAATTATGTGATAACTGCAGTAGAATTTATTTTAATATTTGCTGAAGGGATTTCGTGTAATATTCCTAATTAGCCATTTGAGCTAGTCACTCCGACTTAGAGCACGCTGGCTGTTTAGCCTGTTTGCAGCACTGTTTAGTGCATCGAGTGTCTCTGTTCGGAGATCTCACCCTTAGCCCTGGGGGACTTCGAGTGCCTGCTCGGGCAAGGTAGTTTCAGCAGTATTTTGCAAGAGGAGCGATTTCTGGAGTTGAGGAGGAGCTGAGCATTTTGATGACTGCGCAGTCTTGAGAGGGGAGGACGCAGTTCCTTTTGGTAGGAGCTCCGGATTGGGGTTTTGTGGAGGATTTGAGCTTGGAGATTGAGCAAGGGATCAACCCTTGCATATTGGAGGATTTTGGCAGAGTTTCGGGTAGAGTTTTGGAGGATTCTCTTTAGGAGCAGCGCAGAGCCTTGAGGGATTGCGTAGATCCCCAAGGGGGTGATTTTCGGGGGTCAGCTATTTTAGAAAAGCTTTCTGGGATTTTCTGGGTTTATTGAGCAGAGGCTGATTCCAGAGTTTCAACATTTTCTGAGGAGGGGAACAACCCCAAATCCTCATTTGATTCCAGAAGTAGCAGCAACACAGCAGTTCTCCGGTAGCTTGGACGTAGTTCAGAGAGAGGCCATTTCCTTACCATTCTGAGTGTATTTCTTCACTTGCCTTGTGCAAGTCGAGGTGCTATCTTTCTTATCACCTCTTGTACTCTTTCCATTACTCAGTATAATAAAATGGCTTAGCATTTCTCTCTGCATTTCTCGAGTATTTGCTTATATTCCATGTATGCGTTATTGTATGTTGCACTACTGTTATTTCTCTGGTTGGATTTTACTTGTGTTTGAGGGATATCTATGATAAGGGATATTACAGTGGTATCAGAGCATAGATCTGGCTCAGCCTGTGGAGCTAGCAGTCTATGACACCGAGGGAGAAGCCCTACATCTGTTACAGAGGTAGGAAATACAAAGATATTGAGCGTAGATTGGAGAACACCTACGGGGAGGGAGACTGTGTTTGGGTAGTGGACACAGGACAGGAGGAGCCTGTGGTGAACACAGAACAGGAGGAGCCTGTGGTGGACGCAGAGTAGGAGGATCCGATGGCAGATGATGACGGGAAGAGATTTGTGGACATGCTCCTCAAATCAGTGCAGGATCTATTGAGGCAGATCTAGGTGATAGGGCAGAGATTCATGACGGTGGAGGCTAGACAGCGTGAGAACCCACGGGTTTTCCAGGTTGGTGAGGGTTCGGGTACATCCCACCATTTGCCAGAGCAAGGTGCCACTCAGCGTGATACTACTCAGCAGATGGCCTCACATGCCCCTACACGTTCTACCATGCCCACTTTCCTAGGAGCAGACACGGGGACCGGAGCCCAGCAGGAGGCAGAGCCCGGTCATATGGGCGATTATTTTGCAAAGTACCAGGCCTATGGGCAGGAGTTCAGGGATGCTCTCTCATTCAGAGACTTCGTTCAGCTCCAGTGGGATAGTAGACCCTGTGACTATCACAGAGGATACCAGCATTATCATGATGGAGACACCCACTGCACAGCTAGTAGATTCCACTTGCCTACGTTTGATGGCTCATCAAACAGTTCGACAAAATTTTGGGTGGAGAAGCTGGACATCTATTTCCAGCTTAACCAATTGTCGGAGACAGAGGCCATCAAAGTGGCGACATTACATTTGGACGGTGAGGCCTAGGACTGGTGGTTCCATGGGTTGGTTACACTCGGACACTCCACAGTGACGACATATGCCGAGTTCACCAGGAGACTGATAGAGAGGTTTGATCGGAGGGATCCGGAACAACACTTTGTTGAGCTGACGAGGCTCAAACAGACCGGGAACCCAAAGACCTACATTGCAGACTTCTTGAGGGTTTTAGTGATGGTGCCAGATCTATCCACGGCACGGAGGATCTACATGTTTGTTGAGGGGTTAGTAGAGCCATTTCGGGGTCTAGTCAGATCCACTAGACCAGCCACACTCCAGGATGCTATTAGCAGGACCCGGGACTTACAGGATGCCTTACCCAGGACCTGGACATCTTACCCCAGCCACAGGCTTTCCAGCCTAAGGGGAAGGATGTGAGGATTCCACCTCCAAAGGGGAATCTAGGATGAGCACAGATTGATGATGATGCCAGGGGGGAGCTGAAGAAGAAGCGTTGTGCTTTACCTGTCAGGAGCCGTGGGCACCGGGACATAGATGCGTTGTTGGCAAAGCACATTTTATTGAGGTTTTCTCCGAGAGCAGCGGGGACGAGGATGAGGAGGATGATGTGGAGGCAGGAGATAGTCATGCTGCGCAGGATCCTTTGCCACCTCCACCACCACCAGCAGGTGGTGCAGCTTTTGCACCTACCGGAGGGGCCCTTGCAGCATTGCGAGGAGTTCCCAAGTATTTGATGCTGCGCGTACGGGGGACAGTACGTGGCCAGCGAGTATCAGTTTTGGCTGACAGTGGGGCAACCCACAACTTCATCAATGCACAGATGGTTGAGCGGAGAGGTATACAGATAGAGAGCTTCGATGGCTTTTCATTTTTGGTCCCAAGAGATCAGACCATGGTGTGTGCTCATTATGTTCCAGAGTTATCAGTGACGATGGGCACCTACACACTGACTGACCACTTTTTCGTGGTCAATATTCCGGACACCAACATGATACTAGGTGTTCAGTGGCTTATCACTCTAGGGAAGGTCACGACCAATGTTGCAGGAAGCGCCCCCCCCGGATCCTAGGCCCGAAGCGCGCCCCGTACGGAAGCGCCCAGGAAGCGCCCCCGGAAGCGCGCTTCCGAAAATGGCGAAGCGCGCTTCGGCCTTTTTAATGCGCTTCCTGGAAATTAGGAAGCGCCGGCCCCGAAGCGCGCTTCGGATGGCGCTTCGGGCCTCCGAAGCGCAGCGCTTCGGGCCAGGAAGCGTGCGCTTCACGCAGCGCTTCGGAGCGCTTCCTCCAAAACCGCGCGCCCAAGGGAAAAAAACCTCATTTTTTTAATTTTTTTTTAAAGTTAACTTAAGTTAGCATTGAGGGGGTGGGTTAGGGTGAGGTTAGAGTGAGGTTAATGTGAGGAATGAAAAGAATAAAGCCCCCATTCATTCCTCATTTTCTCACTTTGAGTTTATGAGAGTTGGAGAAGAGAAGAGAGGAGAGGAGAAGAGAAGAGAGGAAAAGAGAGGAGAAGAGAGGAGAGCTTGGAGGAGTGAAGAAGGAAGAGCAAGGAGAAGGAGGAGGAGCTTGGAGCAAGAGCTTGGAGGACTTCATTTACAAGAGCTAAAGAGGTAAGTTCAAACCCCAAACTCCCTTATTTTTTGTGACAATTTTTTTGTATTTTTCTCCTCCCTCTCCTACTCTTTCCCATTGTTTCTACTTGCTCCTTTATTTACAGGTTGTCCACCACCTATATCCATATTCCAAGATGGTGTTCTTTTGGCTTCTATGTATCATTCCACTCTTGGTTCTAATGATGGCAAAGGTGAATAGGAATAGAAGGGAAGAAACAGAAGAGGGCAGTGGTGATGGTACCAATATGAGTGACCCAATGTATGATGAGGAGGAAGGGTTTGAAGAGGAAGGGGATGAACTTGAAGGGGACACTGAAACACAAGATGGGAAAGCTACATTAACACCCTTGTGGAACTATGTGACCAAACTTGATGGGGGAAAGGGTGGTGGATCTTACAAATTTGTGTGCCCTCATGGTTGTCATGGAGGAAAACCATATTGTGGTTCATATACCCGTCTGAGGAGGCATCTTTGTGGGGTGCTGGACAGTGATGAAAAAAAGGGTTCTGTGGGGGTACAAATTTGCCCAAACATTTCAACTGAAGAAAGAAGAAAATACATCCAAATAGAGATGGCTGCACAACAAAAAAACAAGAAACAAAAAACTCATTCTGAATCAAGTGCAACCTCTAAATTTGGTAGTTGCTCATCTCCTCATGGTACTTCTGCAAGCTCTGGAGGTAGAAGAACAATAGGGGATTTCCTTAATGTTGCTGGGAGGGATGATGTGGATGGAAAGATAGTCCGTTTTCTTTGTGCTTGCGGTGTACCATTCAATGTGCTTCGCTCTCCCTATTGGCATGAAATGGTAAAGGCCATCAATGAAGCCCCAAAAGGATACAAGGCCCCCAACTATGAGAAAGCTAGAACAGTGTTATTAGAAAGAGAAAAAGCTAAGGTTCAAAGAGCTTTGACACGTTTTACAAATGAGTGGGTAGATTCTGGGGTATCCATTGTATCAGATGGGTGGACAAATATTAGAAACCAACATTTGATAAATGTTCTTGGTGTTTCTTCTAGTGGTGCAGTATTTATTGCATGTCATGACTCCTCCTCCATCACTGCATCTGCACAAAACATTGCAGATCTCCTATTGAAATCAATCAAAGATGTTGGTCCGAATAATGTGGTTCAAGTGATCACAGATAATGCAGCAAATTGTAAGGCAGCAGGAAAAATTATTGAGCGTACTCATCCACACATCTTTTGGTCTGGGTGCCTGGTTCACACATTGAACCTTTTGATGCATGATATTGTGAAACACAAAGAATGTGGGTGGATTGCTGAGGTTTACAGGAAAGGGAAGCAGCTCATTAAATTCATCACAGGGCATACAAGGGTAAACTACTTCTATGGCACTTACTCCAAGTTGCAATTGCTTAAAATTGCAAAGATAAGATTTGCTAGTTATTACCTCACCTTTAGGCGGCTAGTGAAGGTGAGACAAGCTTTAACTAATCTGGTGTGTGCTGAAACATGGGATGAAATTAACACTGACACAGATGGTGCTAATGCAGTCAAGGACACTGTTCTTGACAGTTACTTTTGGTCACAGGTTAAATATGTTTTGCAATTCACCAAACCAATTTATTACATGATCAAGTTTGCAGATTCAGATCGACCAGTAATTGGGGAGGTGTATGAGCAAATGGATAGCATGTTGGGGCAGATTAAAGACATTGTTGAGCCTAGAGATACCACCTTGTACAATTATATTCGTGTAGAGGTGCAAAACCGATGGGAAATGCTAAATATTCCATTGTATGCATTAGCATATGTTTTGACACCTAAATACTATCATCCATCATGGCTTTCAACACCAGCACCTGGGGGGGGAAGCAGGAGAAAACCACACCAAGATAAAGAGGTTCACGAAAAATATATGGCTGCATTGAGTAAATTAATCCCTGATGAGGAGGACGCTGCATTGGTACGGAGACAGGTGAGCAACTATACGCTCAACACTGGTCCATTTGGGAGCATGCATGCAATTAAAGATCGAGAGACTTTTTCTGCTCTTGAGTGGTGGAACATGCATGGAGGGGGTACTCCACTTCTACAGAGTTTGGCATTGTGGGTGCTATCACAGGTGGTAAACACTTCTTCTGCAGAGAGGTGTTAGAGCTCTTATTCTTTCATCCACAGTGTTAAAAGGAACAGGTTGAGTTTAGACCGGGCAGAGAGCTTGGTTTATGTTCATTACAACTTGCGATTGTTGTCCCATTACTGTGAAGATGCAAAGTCTAATAAAGACTTGTTGATTTGGGACAAGAATCCAGAGGAGCCCAATTTGGAGGATGGAGTGTTGCGACTAGAGCAATTAGAGGATGCTCTTATCCAGGTATGTCCATTGTGGTATGAATTTTCCAATTTTCCCTTATAAAGCATTTCTCTAATTCATGTTTTTAATTTTTTTGTTAACTAGTGTTTTTTTTTTGCATGAATTTTTTGAGCGATTCTAGGATGATGATGACCGTGTTGATATGCCACCACCCCCACCCCCATCTGGTCCCTTGGTTCCTAGGTTCCATGGTTCAACACCAACAGCAGGGGGTTCTTCTTCATCAGTTTCAGTGCCACGACTTCCACTGGCACCATCTTCTTCATTGCCACCATGTGGAGGCCCGCCACCACGTTCTATTCGTGGTGGAAGGAGGAGAGATTAGTAGATATATTCACAATCTACTACTTTTTGTCATAGATTACTCATTAGACTTGTAGACTTGTGAATTTGAATTTTGAACCTTTTTGGCTTGGCGGTGACCAAGTGACATATTTTGTAAACATTATTATTTGAATTTTGGACATGACAAATGTTGACAGTTGCTCACTTGCTAGATAAATCATAATATGCTCTATGTTTTATGTTTTATAATATGCTTAAATGTTTTATGTTTTATAATATGCTTAAAAATTTGATGTATGTTTGTAATAGCTAGAATATAGATGATTGCTGTACATACTAGTAACTACAATGGAATCATGGATGCCATATCTATCTTGATTTATGCAAAAATATGCATGTTTTCATGTCTTCTACAATTAATTTGGTATTTGGGATGTTTGTTTTGAGTATAAATGCAAAAAAATATAAAAATATATATATATATAGAGCAGACGCTTCCGCGGACGCTTCGCTTCCTAGATTTTTGGAAAATGACGCTTCCGCGCTTCCGCTTCCGCTTCCGCGCTTCCGCTTCGTGCAACATTGGTCACGACAAATTGGAAGGCCCTAGAGATGGAGTGGGATGATGAGAAGACAGGGAGGCATGAGAAGATACGGGGACAGCACACATATCTGCCTTAGACTGTTTCGGCTCATCGGATGGAGGTAGTCTTCCGAAAGGGAGACGTAGAGTGGGCAGTGGAGCTGCGTGCATCAGAGGCAGGGACCACAGGGCAGACGGTGCACCCAGAGATACAATCCATCCTTGACCAGTATGCCACAGTGTTTGGGGAGATTCCGCCGGGACAGCCACCGGACCGGGGATTTGAGCACACCATTGAGCTTGAGCAGGGCATACCCCCTATAGGCATCCCAAGGCCTATCGGGATGAGATTGAGCGGGCCATTCAGGAGTTGCTGGCTCTTGGGCACATTCGGCCGAGCACGAGTCCTTTTGCTTCTTCCGTGGTGTTGGTGAAGAAGAAGGACGACAGATTGAGTATGTGCATTGACTATAGGGCCCTGAACAAGAAGACCCTGAAGAACAGGTACCCCATACCCAGGATCGATGAGTTGATGGATGAGTTGAGAGGAGCATGATTCTTCTCAAAGATTGATTTGAGATCTGGGTACTATCAGATTCGCGTGAGGGAGCAGGACATTCTCGAGACCGCCTTCAGGTGTCACTATGGGCACTTTGAGTTTTTGGTGATGCCCTTTGGGCTAACCAACGCGCCAGCTACATTCCAGTCCTACATGAATCACATCTTCCGCAGTCACTTAAGGAAGTTTGTGTTGGTGTTCTTTGATGATATTCTCATTTACAGTAGGACTTGGGAGGAGCATCTCTAGCACATTGAGACAGTGTTGCGCATCTTGGAGGAGCAGCAGTTCTATGCCAAGCTCTCCAAGTGTGAGTTTGGGTTGACAGAGATGTTGTACTTGGGACACATCATAGGGGTGGATGGAGTGAGAGTCCATGAGGAGAAGATCAGGGCCATTAGAGATTGGCCGAAGCCGAGGAACGTGACAGAACTCCGGGGATTCATTGGCATTTGTACTTACTACCGGAAGTTCGTTAAGAGTTTCTCACAGCTTGCTGCACCCCTGACAGATCTGACGAGGAAGGGGGCATTCAGTTGGTCGGATACAGCACAGCGAGCCTTTGACAGGCTCAAGGAGGTTATGAGTAGTTGCCCAGTGCTTGTATTGCCAGATTTTTTGTAGCCATTTGTTTTGGAGTGTGATGCGTCGAGAGAGGGGATCGGCGCAGTGTTGATGCAGGGAGGTCACCCTATAGCCTTTGAGAGCCGGAAGCTCCTTCCGCATGAGAGGTTGTATTCTATATACGACAAGGAGATGCTAGCCATTATGCATGCATTGGCCAAATTTCGGCAGTATTTAGTGGGTAACAGGTTTAGGGTGAGGACTGATCACAACAGCCTCAGGTTCTTTTTGGAGCAGAAACAGCTACAAGAGAGGCAACAGAAGTGGATCAGTAAGATCCAAGCATATGACTTTGACATTGAGTATGTCAAGGGTAAGAACAACGTGGTAGCAGATGCCCTTTCACGTAGACCAGCCACGTTGTCTCTTATGAGCTTGGACACAGACTGGAGGGCTCGACTCTTAGTAGAGTACTCCAAGGACAAATTTGCATGTGAGGTTCTGGATGGGCAGGTGGCGGATCATAGGTACAGGGTAATTGATGAGATCATCTACTATAGGGACCGGATCTTCTTGATTGAGGGATCTCAGCTCAAGAAGAAGATACTTCAAGCCAATGTTGCATGAAGCAGGGACGAAGCAGGGATGTTTTTTGGAAGCGGGGACGCGGAAGTGTCATTTTGCAAAAATCTAGGAAGCGAAGCGTCTGCTATATATATATATGTATATTTATATTTTTTTGCATTTATACTCAAAACAAACATCCCAAATACCAAATTAGTTGTAGAAGACATAAAAACATGCATATTTTTGCATAAATCAAGATAGATATAACATCCATTGTACATTAATGATTAATTATTCGAGCATCAACCATCTAGAATCTAGATTCTTCTCCTCTTGTCTAGCCTTTGCCTCTACCTCGATTGTCTAGGGATATTGGTCAACATTGCCCAATTTTGATCAAACTACCTAATTCAAGACTTAAAATATGGTAGAAAAAGCTTAACATGCTTGATCGATGATTTTGACTTGATTGAAAGGTAATTTTTTGCTAAGGGCGTGCCGCGTGACAAAGGAGTTCAACAATCAACACCACCAACACTAGGGTACATATAGGGCTTGGTGCTCTTGATTAAATGCTAATCGCATACCTTCATACTTGATATAATCTAATGAAATGCCACAATCCCATTGATCATGAATTCCTGAAAACTGTTAAGTTTGCTGAATTTTGAATAGGATATGAAATTCTATTTTCTCCATATGAAGTCCAATGAGGTTGGAGCCACTCTCAAACATCCTGAGTCATTTCATGGTAATGCTAAAAATTTAAGTAAAAGGATGAAAATGAAAAATAAAGGAGAATGTCACTTTTACTTTAAGAATTTAACATTACCATGAGGGAGCATCTGCTATATTTATATTTTTTTATATTTTTTTGCCTTCATTCCTCACCCTAACCCAAGGTGGACCCACCCCCAACAAGCAAACTCACCTAAAATTAAAAAAAAATTTGAAAAAAAAAACGATTTTCTAAACAGCGCGGCGCTTTTCCGGAATCGTACGGAAGCGTACAGGAAGCATACGCTTCGCCCTCCGAAGCGCCACGCTTTGTACTGCCGAAGCGCCGTACGAAGCGCGCTTCGGAGGAAAGCTTCCGAAATTTCCAGGAAGCGTCCAAAACAGGCGGAAGCGTGCTTCCGAATTTTGGAAGCGCGCTTCCGGGGACGCTTCCTGGACGCATCCGCACGGGACGCGCTTCGGGCCTTAGAACCGGGGGGGGGGGGCGATGCTTCCTGCAACATTGCTTCAGGCATCACATGATTCACCATTGGCTGGCCATCAGGGGTTTACCAAAACCTTCAAGGCCATTAGAGAGAGGTTCTCATGGAAGGGCTTCCAGGAGGACGTACTCCAGCATATCCGGGAGTGCGATATTTGCCAGAGGAACAAGGGGGAGATGAGCCATCCTGCAGGATTATTGCAGCCTCTTCCCATTTCGGAGCGGAAATGGGAGAGTATTTCGATGGACTTCATCACAGGGTTTCCCATGGTGCAGGGCAAGGATTGCATCTTTGTCGTCGTTGATCGACTGACAAAGTACGCACATTTTTTCGCCATATTCGCACACTACACAGCAGCATAGGTGGTCGAGCTGTTCTTCAGAGAGATCTTCAGACTACATGGTCTTCCTAAGACCATCATCAGTGACAGGGACAGCCGTTTCATGGGTGGGTTTTGGCAGGAGCCTTTTCGATTGGTGGGGACGGAGTTGACACCGAGTACCAGTTATCACCCACAGACGGACGGGCAGACGGAGATAGTTAACAAGTGGTTGGAGGGCTACTTGCGTAACTATGTCAGCGGGTAGCAGCGAGCATGGATGAAGTGGCTGCATTTGGGGGAGTACTGCTACAACACTACACATCACATGTCCATTGGTATGTCACCATTCTATGCTTTGTATGGATATCATCCTTTATCTTTTGCTGACGTGATGTTTGGTGCTAGCAAGGCTCCGAGAGCCAAGATTTGGATCCAAGAGAGTCAGGATATCCTCCGAGCTCTCAAGGATAATATGGCTACAACGCAGAACCAACAGAAGCTATATGCTGACAAGGGTCGGGTGGAGAGACAGTTTGAGGTAGGGGACTTGGTCTACCTACAATTACAGCCATACCGACAGTCGTCACTGAAGCAGAAGGGAGCTGATAAGCTCAAGCCCTGCTTTTATGGGCCATACAGGGTGATACGCAGGATTGGACAGGTTGCGTATGAATTGGAGCTGCCCCAAGGCAGCAAGATTCATAACGTTTTTCATGTATCATGCCTGAAGAAGGCATTGGGGCAGCAGGTGACAGTGACAGATGAGCTACCACCCACGGATGATGAGGGGCATTTGGTGTTGCAGCCAGAGGCTATTATTGATACCAGGGAGAGGCAGCTACGGAGCAGGACGGTCCGGGAATTCTTGGTGAGGTGGAAGAATTTACCGGATGAGGATGCCACTTGGGAGAGTGAGAAAATTTTGCAGCATCCATCACTTCAGTTGCTTGAGGACAAGCAACATTTTGCCGGGGGAGACTGTAATATTCCTAATTAGCCATGGCTAATTTGAATATTCAATTTTGGTCAATTTTTCCTTCTATAGTTAGTTATAAATAAAAAGGTAAGGAAAGGGGGGACATAACTCACTTTATGAATAAAGTCACTCCCTAGTAGCACAACGTTGTAACTTAAAAGGGGAGCCAAGGGGGCCCAAGGACCACGTAGAGAAGGGGCCCACGTACACATTTGGAGGGACTGCGCAGATGGAGAAGGAACATGTGGAAAGAGGGAGGCTACATTGGAGGAGGTGGGCCTTAGGGTTTTGAGAGAGGCCAACGCTATAAAGGAGAAAGGAGCCTCCTCATTTTGATCATTCGATTATGTTGCATTTGAGCTAGTCACTCCGACTTAGAGCACACTGGCTGTTTAGCCTGTCTGTAGCACTGTTTAGTGCATCGAGTGTCTCCGTTCGGAGATCTCACCCTTAGCCCCAGGGGACTTCGAGTGCCTGCTCGGGCAAGGTAGTTTCAGCAGTATTTTGTAGGAGGAGCGATTTCTGGAGTTGAAGAGGAGTTGAGCATTTTGATGACTACGCAGTCTCGAGAGGGGAGGATGCAGTTCCTTTTGGTAGGAGTTCCGGATTGGGGTTTTGTGGAGGATTTGAGCTTGGAGATTGAGCAAGGGATCAACCCTCGCATATTGGAGGATTTTGGCAGAGTTTCGGGTAGAGTTTTGGAGGATTCACTTCAAGAGCAGCGTAGAGCCTTGAGGGATTGCGTAGATCCCTAAGGGGGTGATTTTCGGGGGTCAGCTATTTTAGGAAAGCTTTCTGGGCTTTTCTGGGTTTATTGAGCAGAGGTTGATTCCAGAGTTTCAGCATTTTCTAAGGAGGGGAACCACCCCAAATCCTCATTTGATTCCAGCAGTAGTAGCAGCACAGCAGTGCTCCGGCAGTTTGGATGCAGTTCAGAGAAAGGCCATTTCCTTACCATTCTGAGTGTATTTCTTCACTTGCCTTGTGCAAGTTGAGGTACTATCTTTCTGATCACCTCTTGTACTCTTTCCATTACTCAGTATAATAAAATGGCTTAGCATTTCTCTCTGCATATCTCGAGTATTTGCTTATATTCCATGTATGCGTTATTGTATGTTGCACTACTGTTATTTCTCTAGTTGGAGTTTGCTTGTGCTTGAGGGATATCTTTGATAAGGGATATTACATTTTGTAAATGACTTATGGTGAAGAATAAGTAGGTGAATAAATCAGTTGCTGCAGTAGAATTTCAGTTTAGAACTTTTCACAATGTATCCCTCTGGAGGGTTAGGACTCTGTATAGAGAGACCAAGCCCAAGATGGGGACCATCTGCAATCCTGCATAAGATCCAATGTGTCCCCTAGCCTTCCAGTACAACAAGTCATCAAGAAAATCGAGTAAAAGAGCTTACAGACCATGGACAACAGGTGGGGACTTCATAATGGCATGCCCTTCCATAGTGGGCTTTGGCATGTGCTAATGTCTCCAAGCTCTAAATGGGGTTAACCAAGTATTCTATTAGGTGGTTTCTAATTCTAAAGGGGATAATATGTCCAAGGTACATCCTTAAAAGGGGGTTGGCATGTGATAAAGAGATGAATGGAGTAGGGAATGAAAAGTGGTAGCCCTGGGCCACATGTTGGGGTTCAAGGGTAACTAGTAAAGGGGAAGCCCACACTTGGGTATATAATGTATAAGATGGAGCAATCGTGGTACATGAGATGCCCCGACCTTGATTTTTTCACCCTTCTTTATATGGCTTTTGCTTTTTATGATTTTTCTTTAAGTAACTGCTTGAAGCTCAAGGGGTAAGGGCATGATGTGTGAGATACAATAGTGGATACCCCTTTAAGGTAGGGAGGTTCATTGCCCACTAGGGGTTGGGACAATCATGGGTTCCTAAATGATAAAGGAGGGTCATCTAGGGCCTGTAGGAACTAGGGTGATGGCCATGATGATGGGGTAGAGCTTATGTATTGGCTTTTGCCCATGTGCTAAATGTGTTTTTCCCAACCATCTTTTGCATTTTGTTGTACATTTTCCTGTTGAATGTGGCCAATTATGGTTTTACTTTTCTTTTCAGCTACATCAACCTCCGGGACATCATTCCAGGCTCGACCCAAGGTGTGGTTAAGGGGAAGGGGAAAGCTAACACTATGTGGACCTAGGTGGGAGAAATGATGAATGGGGTTATAATGAATGGAAGGGGAGTAATATATATGGATGAGAGAGTGGGACCACACAACCAAAATCGGGGTTTCCCATGTAATACCATCCCTACAACCCAAGGGTCAGTAAAAGAGATCCCACGGCACTAGGGTCCAAGGTTGACATCCAAAAAGAGGTATGGTGGACAAGAACACAGACCTAGCCCGTTCTTTTTGCTGAATTTGCCCATTAATCCATACCCAAAAGTGTCCATGATTAACAAACTACATACTCAATTACCAAATGACAAGGCATACCTTTAGGTTCGGAAGGTTCACCTTCAAACATAAGATCATGGCAGATGGGTGAGAGACCACATGGCTGGCTTAGGTGGTGGAGAAATGGTACAACGAGCTAGTTGGTGGTTGCAAGGGGCTGCTGGCCGCGGTAGAGGACCATCTCGGAGAAATTTTTTTTCCTAGGGATATCACCCACAAAATGGTGCGTAACAAACCCAATAGGTTGATAGGTGTTGGTTGCATGTCATTCCATTTCCTTGCTCTTCTCTTCTTCCATTTCTTTCTTTTCCATATTACTTTTGCCATTTCCATTTCCAAGCATATATTACAACCTCTTTTGTTAAGACTTGTTGCACCCATTTTTTTTCAACATTCCAAGGAAGCAGGATCGAGAAGCTTGAAGATTTTTTTTTCAAAGCTCAGAATCATTAGCTAGCAATTTGTCATGTCATTGTAAACCCATTCTGTAAATTTGTAATGTAAATGATGCTAGTACGACCATTTAATTATGTAACAACCTAGGTAAGGCTATGATTTTGGTGACGATTTCATTCTAGGAGGTTTTTCGTCTCACTAATTATTTATGTTTCTAAACATGGATGATCGACAAAGTTTTTCCCTCAAGCCTCAACCCCAAAGCTAGGGTAGAATTTATCGTTGAAGTCTTAGGTGAGTCCTAGTGTTTTAGTCAAGTCTATTGTAAAAGTGATTTGAGAATAATTTAAGCTAATTGACTAAATTATTTTATTACAAATCATTTGGTCTACTAGATCATATTGTGTCGCAGAATTGGGTAAATATTATGAGGGTCTATAACAAACGGGTATTCAAATTTTGAGGGTTGAATTTGTAAAACCTTATGTAAAAAATATTTTAAGTGCATGGTCCCTCATACTTAGACACCACGGCTAAAAAATTTGAGGGTGGAAAAATAATTAATCCCCTCATGAGTCAATTTATTAATTTTTCTTGCGAAAATAAAATTGAATTTTAAACCAAAAAATTAATTAATTTAGAGTCAAAATTAAAATGTTAGAGAAATTAATTTCTCCAAGTGGAAAAATTCGTGGGTCTAAAAGAAGTTAATTTTTGGAGGTCCCCCACTAAGGGAATATTGGAAATTTCAAGAAAATTTGGACCCATAGACCTTGGTGGTTAAGTCAAATTCAAATTTTGGAGGAAATTGGTTCAAAATAATTATTTTTGAACTAATAAAAATTGGTTTTAATGAGAAATTCGAAAATTCCTCAAAAATAAGTATTTTCGATCGCAGAGATTAAAAGTTGATCAAATATTTATCAATAGTCGAGATTATTTTAATAGGGATTAAGCGAACTAGCCCTTATTTTCCACTTGGAGAGATTTATCTATAAATAGAAGGCATTTTGCTTCTATTCTATATCTTTGGTCTGATGTAATTTTGCAAACCCTGGTGTGAAGCCACTGTTCCGCTGGGAACGTTTGAATCTCATAATAAAAGACTTTGGGGTACAATTCATGGTGTCTTTGTCTCATTGATCTGTGGTATGTGCTTTTCTATATTGTGCTTCAATATTATATGGATTGTTATTTCATTTGTAGATGATAGGAACATTTTATTGATAAGTTTTGGGCTTATCTTAGGTGATCCGATTCATTGTATGATCTAACGATTATTTTTGAGAAATATATATAGAGTTTGTAGATTTCCCAACCCATGGGCTCCAAGTTCACAGGCTCTGGGCATAGGCTGACCTTGTTTGGATCTTGGTTATTTTATGTGATTTTCTCACTTTGCTAAGGATGTGGTTAATATCTATCTTTCGAAATACATCAATCCATTGTCAAATACCATAAAAATTATTCTTCCAAAAACTCTTTCAAGCATTTTATAATTTGTATATATTCGGAAATTAATTTTGTAAATAATTTTTGTAGAATAATTTTCTAACCCTTGTTTGTAGCAAACTGGGGTTTGGGGTTTATTTTTCAAATTTTGAATATATTGGGATTTTGGTTACTTGTATTTTCATTTGTGCAAGTGATATTCAAGAAAATTTGTTGGGTTGGAGCTAGATCTAGGCCCTTGAGGATAAGATCTAGTCTCTAGAATTTTTGCAGGGCCAACATCAGTGAGTTTTGGGAAAATACTGAAGATCTTAAGCAAAATTCATTTTGGCAAGGGTTTGTAAATTCTTTTAGGGCCTCTAGGCCTAGTGTCTTCCTCTCTAGCCCTAGTGTGGCCCTTGTTTTCCCTATAAACCTATCTATCAAACCTTTTTCTCCCTGGCTGTGGGCTTTTCAAGGCCTTAAGGCCTAGCCGTAGGCCCCTAGAAGCCTCGTCCTGCCTCCCTAGCCCTTTCTGTGGGCTTCATTTGCCCTTTTAGGTCTGGCTGTGGGCCTTAAAGGCCTCTGCCTTCTCCTCCCAGCCCTCTACCCTCCTTTTCCTGTCTAGGCCTACCCTCCTTTCCCTCGGCTGCCCATTTCTCGCCTTCGTCTGCCTTGCCGTGGACTCTCGAAGGCCTCTCAGCCTTGCAGCAGCCCTTGTGGGCTCTTCTTACCTTAGCGTAGGCCTCCATTTGGCCTCTCCCCTTCACTTCCCCTTCCTTGAGCCTAACGCTAGCTCTCTAGGGCCTAGTGTTCCCCTAGATTTGCCTCTATTGTCCTCTATTGATCTCTGTGGTAAGAATTTGATTTTGGGTTTGATTCTTGGTGCGTTTTGCAAAAGTATCGGGCATAATTTTTTGTGTTTTCAGGTGCCATAGCAATTGGAAAAAAATTGTGCAAATTGGGCAAGTAAATTCAAAGCCTAGGGCCTAAGGGTTTGAGCTCTAACGCTCTTTTTTCCTCACTGTTTGCTACAACAGTCTAATATCTTCTTAAAAGTGGTAAAAGGCACCCAAAATTGGTCTAAAATCAATTCGTAAGTTGTTGGACACATCAAGGAATAAATTGCATAAGTTGGGCAATCCTAATTTGGCATGAATCTATGAGTTTTGGTGACTGTCATCTCTGTATAAGAAGTCTGATATAACATTGGTATTTGCATCATAAAAGGGCTAATCAATTCATAATTTCATATCGACAAACTTGGTTTGACACTTTGGGTTCATATTTCTCATATTTAGCAAGCATATGCATCTTGCATTTTGCATCTAGGAGGCTCTAAAGTGGTTTATCTCTTTGCTGTTATAAAATCAATTATGGTTCACTGAATATCTAACATAAGTCATCTATCTTTTTTTTGTTCTAGTAGCTAAGGGCAAAAAGGTTTATTTCATGGTTTATGTGCTATTGTGAAGAACATTAAGCTAACATTGTGTTTTCCTTGTGAGTTCGTAAGCTATAAAGTTCATAATTCACATCTAATAAAATCACTCTCTAAAGCACATAATCTAATGATCTTGGTTGCCTAAGTGAGATAATCTAAGAGTTCATTGGATGCTGGTATTGTGTTGGATGATTTAAGTCACATTACTTGTCTTTGAAGTATAATTGTTTTCATCATTCTAATTGACATAAGAACCTTGGTGAATAGTGCTCTTATATTGTCATTCTTATTGGCATTAAAATTCTAAGTGTTCTTTACTTGAAGGCTTCTAATCCTATCGAACATTTCTTGGATAATTGGTGTTGAGTAATATTGGCATCTATCTTATTATTGAATTGAGACTTCTGTGATCCATATCAAATTTTTGAAGAAATCTTCGGCGAAAATCACATGGAGAAATTTTTGTCGATGCATTTCGAACCAACCAGTGTGGTTCATCGTCAGGACATCTATCTTGTCCTGGCATCTATCTTGTTGAACTATCTTGGAAGATTTCTAATTGATTGGCATCTTGTATTGAGAATCATTGGCTAATTGTTCTAAGTTGTGCTCTAATTGTTATTTATAGTTCATGCTTTAAGAAGATATCTAATTGTGAACTCTTTATTGGTGACTCATTATGGAGAGCATATTTCTTGTAATTGGGCAATTGCTTGTTGTGGATATATTTTATATCTTGTTGGCACTTATATCGTTGAGCACTTTGTCTTGTCTTAAGATTTGTTTCCTAATTCATTAATAATTACTATTGTTATAAGATAATCAACACTAAGTACTTATAGAACATTAAACAATCTTAATTTAAGAAACACTAATAATCTTTGCATCTCATTATAGGACTAGTCTTGCATCTAATAACTTACCTCTAAGCATAAGCTTTGTTGATAGAGATAATAGGACAACCTTTCTCATATAGCTTGAGGAGCTTAACACCTCTTTAGTGGTTAACATGGTGACCTTGCAGTCGTCAGAGCCACAGTCTCTGTAGTGCTGGAGGCACCGGGTGGTTAGTACTTGAGGGGAGGTATCGTTAATCAAGCCTTTGCTTACTTCCCCTTGGCCTCTTTCTCACAACCTACTCTAGAGACTAGTGTCAAAATAGTTAAGAGGAATGACACACCTAGAATAGGAATTTAATGAAAAGTAACCAAGATTCTTGCATCACACCTAGGTCTTAGGATTTTCATAATATATTGGATAGTCATTTATTCAAGCGGTGGTTGTTCATCCAGTTACTTGGTCTCTAATCGGTATAAAACAAGAAATTGACTCCATAAGGCACTAGTGTTGCATCTAAATTTAATCTAATCTATAAATCTTGCTAAATCAACCAAGTGGCTAGGCCATTCAACTATGTCTCCTAGACTTGTTGGGATCAGAGTGACAACCCTCGACCTGAGTCCTTGTCCCACCGTGCTTGTACAATCTGAGCGACAACATTTTTTGGCGCCATTGTCGGGGACCAATTTTTTGATCCTTGGTTTTCACGACATTTTCTCCTTCACATCATTTTCTCAATCTTTCAATCCTTCATTTGAGCCGACAACACCACATTTTCTGGTGTCATTGATAACTCTTCATGTTTTCATCACCTTATCTTTTGTCATCTCACTAATCCTTTAATTTTGTCTATCCGCACCTTTAACACTTAGATGTTCCAGTTGGTTTCCTGTTTGGGTGGCGACTCCACTTATTCATCCATATACAAGAGCTTACTCTAGAAGAAATCCTAGTAGCTTGGTTAACCCCGCTCTTGATCCTGAAAAGGCTCTAAGAGCTCAGTTAAACAAATTACATTCTAGAAAGCATTTAATCTTTCTCTGACAGGAAGCCCTCCCTGATATCCACTTGCTTTTTCTTAATCCCGCCAATCAAGGATCCTTGTATTATTATAGTCCTTGCATCTTTGCCAACATTCAAGGATATTTGCATGATATTCCAGATGATTCAACCATAAATAAGCTTCCGACATTCCAGGGGAATAATGCAATCAGTGCTGAAGCTCACATAAAAAAGTTTAACACTTTTATACAAAGATATGCTCATGCGACTGCATACAATCATGAGGATGTTAAAATGAAGTTGTTTGTCCTTACATTAGAAGAGGTCGCATTGGATTGGTTTCATGACAAGTCGAATAATTCTTTTGACTCTTTGCGAGCCCTTCCTGATGCATTCAAAGATAAATTTGGGGATAAGAGAGAGGAAAATATTTGGTTAAAGAACTTAACTCCATCAAGAAAAGAGAAAATGAAACAGTTGAGGAGTTCAACCAAAGTTTTAATGGTCTTCTTAAAGATATGACTCAAGATTATAAGCCACCTGACAAAACAGTGCTAGAGCAATATCTTAAAGCATTTAATGTTGACACTCAATATGAGATTAAACGTGCCAAGCCTGCTACTTTAGTTGTTGAAGAATTAGAAAAGGATAAGCTTCGGGAAAGTCAGAGGTTCCTGGTTTTGAAAGAGGTCCAGTTAAATCTAAAGGAATGGAAATTAAGGAGGTAGAGCATGATCTGATTAAAGAATTAACTCAAATGGTTAAGGAAAAGAGAGTTGATTATGCTCGAGAAATTAGTGCCATGCAGTATAGGTTGATTTAGATGGAAAGAAATCAAGCCCAGAATATGCAGCCTAGGAATAATAATAACAACAGAGGAAACAATAATCCATGGCCGAAAAGGAATCCTCCTAATGATCAGAGACCTCCTATTCCACTTGAGTCTGACAACATTGTTGATCAACATTTACCAATTTGCAGACCATGTGAAAGTTTCCATGACGAAAGTGCATGTTCCCTTGCTGGGAAAATCTTAGATGAAGGAGCAAATGAACAAATAAGTAATGTTGATCAAAGTTCTTCCAAGGAAAGCCATTGCACATACATGATTTCTTCATCCTTCACCATCAATAATTTCAACGATGAAAAAGATCCTATCACACAGATGTATGGTGAAAATCCATCTCAAGAACAAATCCTGAAAATTGCTAAAAGTAAGGGTTATACTTATCAGAGAAAAAGTAAAGAACAAAGTCAAAATAAGCAGGTTGTGTCTGAAAGATATGAGTCAGGATTGAAAGTGGATTGGGTCGCATGGATTAATAACATTAAGATGTCTATGACTCTATCCTAGTGCTCGAACTTCTAAAAATTCCATCTCAGAGGGCATCATTCTTTAAAGCTTTGTGTATAGTTCAACAGGACAAGATTGATAATAATCCAAAGGATGAAGAAATTAAGTTAAAGGATTTAAATTGCTACATGACTAATGAGAATCATCAACCTTTCTCCTAACTTTGGATATTAATGATTGTCTGCTTCATAATTGCATGCTTGATTCTGGTGCTTCAACAAATGTTATGACTAAAAAGGTTATGGACCAGTTGAACTTGAGAATTTCTAGGCCTTACCATAACATTTGCTCGATGGATTCTAGAAAGGTTGAAGTCCTTGGTGTGGTCAAAGATTTATAGGTCTCCTTAGCTAACTATCCATACAAAATCATCACCATGGATATAACTATTATTGATGTGCCAAATGTATGGGGAATGCTCCTATCTAGGAAGTTTGCAGCCGACTTGGGTGGGTCTATTCAGATGGATCTTTCAAATGCCACTATTCCAGCAGCAGCAGGTGGTATGGTCAGATTATACAGGGAAGCCGAAAGAAGATACCATGTTGAGTATCTGAAGAGACCAGAAAATGGTGAAGAAATTAAGCCACAGGGTCACCACTGCATTTTGAGGCAGAATTCATCCAATCAGTTTATCACTTCTCTTCATCTCTTGTCCCGTCCCATCTTCCAAGCAGAAAAAGAAGAAGGATTCAGTTTGACAGAAATATGCAGCACAATGATGAACATTTACATCAACAAAAAATGATAAAGTTTCAGCAAGGGACATGTGATAAACAACCCATTGATCTACATGTTAGCAAGAAAATGTTCCAGATTGTGCCACATAGATGAAATCTAATGTCATGGGGCATCTTTTGTATAGTATCTCTAACCCTACTCCTTTTCATTCATGTCATTAGTTGTTTCTATTTTATACATTTGAAGTTATATGTTTTTTCATTTCAGTTTGTTAGAGTAGATTTTTTCTATTCCAGCAGATACTCTATGTATGCATGATGATTTCAATTTTGAATGGATATCTATTTGATAGACTTCAGTTTTATTGGATACAAGATTTTAGATTCTCACATTGATCTATTGAAGCAATGCATCCCCATATGGAGGCAAATGTTGCACCCAATTTTTTTCAACATTCCAAGGAAGCAGGATCTAGAAGCTTGAAGATTTTTTTTTCAAAGCTCATAATCATCAACCAACAGTTTGTCATGTTGTTGTAAACCCATTCTGCAAATTTATAATATAAATGATGCTAGTACAATCATTTAATTTTGTAACAACCTAGGTAAGCCTATGATTTTGGCGACGAATTTTATCCTAGGAGGTTTTTCGTCTCATTGATTATCTGTGTTTCTAAACACGGATGATCGACAAAGTTTTTCCCTCGAACTTCAACCCCAAAGCTAGGGTGAAATTTATCGTCGAAGTCTTAGGTGAGTTCTAGCGTTTTAGTCGTGTCTATTGTAAAAGTGATTTGGGAATAATTTAAGCTAATTGACTAAATTATTTTATTACAAATCACTTGGTATACTAGATCATATTGTATCGCAAAATTGGGTAAATATTATGAGGGTCTATAACGAATGGGTATTCCCCCTTTGAGGGTTGAATTTGTAAAATCTTATGTAAAAAATATTTTGAGTGCATGGTCTCTCATATTTAGACACTGTGGCTAAAATATTTTAGGGTGGAAAAATAATTAATCCCCTCATGAGTCAATTAATTAATTTTTCTGGCAAAAGTAAAATTAAATTCTAAGCCAGAAAATTAATTAATTTAGAGTCAAAATTAAATTGCTAGAGAAATTAATTTCTCCAAGTAGGAAAAATTCGCTGGTCTAAAAGAAGTTAAGTTTTGGAGGTCAAAATTTCAAGAAAATTTGGATCTTGGACCTTGGTGGTTAAGTCAAAGTCAATTTTTTGAGAAAATTAGTTCAAAATAATTATTTTTGAACTAATAAAAAATGGTTTTAATGAGAAATTCGAAAATTCCTCAAAAATAAGTATTTTTGATAGTAGAGATTAAAAGTTGATAAAATTTTTATCAATGGTTGAGATTATTTTGGTAGGGACCAAGCCAACTAGCCCTTATTTTCCACTTGGAGGGATTTCTCTATAAATAGAAAGCATTTTGCTTCTATTCTCTATCTTTGGTCTAATGTAATTTTGTAACTGCTGGTGTGCAACCAATGTTCTGCTGGGAATATTTGAATCTCATAATAAAATGCTTTGGGGTACAGTTCATGGTGTCTTTGTCTCATTGATCTGTGGTATGTGATTTCCTATATTGTGTTTCAATATTATATGAATTGTTATTTCATTTGAAGATAATATGAACATTCTATTGGTAAGTTTTGGGCTTATCTTAGGTGATCTGATTCATTGTATGATCTAACGATTTTTCTTGAGAAATATATATAGAGTTTGCAAGTTCCCCAGCCCTTGGGCTCCAAGTGCACAAACTATGGGCATAAGCTGACCTTGTTTGGATCTTGGGTATTTATGTGATTTTCTCACTTCGCTAAGGCTGTGGTTAATATCTATCTTTCGAAATACATCAAGCCATTGTCAAATATCATAAAAATTATTCTTCCAAAAACTCTTTCAAGAATTGTATAATTTGTATATATTTGTAAATCAATTTTGTAAGTAATTTTTTTAGAATAATTTTCTAACCCTTGTTTGTAGCTAATTGGGGTTTGGGGCTTATTTTTCAAATTTTGTATATATTCGGGTTTTGGGCACTTGTATTTTCATTTGCGCAGGGGATATTCAAAACAATTTGCTGGGTTGGAGCTAGATCTAGGCCCTTGAGGGTAAGATCTAGTCTCTAAAATTTTTGCAGGGCCAACATCAGTGAGTTTTGGGAAAATACTGAAAATCTGAAGCAAATTTCATTTTGGCGAGGGTTTGTAAATTTTTTTAGGGCCTATAGGCCTAGTGTCTTCCTCTCTAGCCTTAGAGTGGCCCTTGTTTTCCCTATAAACCTAGCTATCAACCCTTTCTCTCCCTGGCTATGGGCTTTTCAAGGCCTTAAGGCCTAGCCGCAGGCCCCTAGAGGCCTCGACCTACCTCCCTAGCCCTTGCCGTGGGCTTCATTGGCCCTTTTAGGCCTGGCCGCGGGCCTTAAAGGCCTCTGCCTTCTCCTCCCAGCCCTCCGTCCTCATTTTCCCCTCTCAGCCTACCGTCCTTGCCTTCGGATGCCCATTTCTCCCCTCTGTATGCCTTGTTGTGGCCTCTCCAAGGCCCCTCACCCTTGCAGCAACCCTTGTGGGCTCTGCTTACCTTAACGTAGGCCTCCATTTGGCCTCTCCCCTTTGCTTCCCCTTCTTTGAGCTTAACGCTAGCCCTCTAGGGCCTAGCATTACCCTAGCCTTGCCTCTATTGTCCTCTCTTGATCTCTGTGGTAAGAATTTTATTTTGGGACTGATTCTTGGTGCGTTTTGCAAAAGTATTGTGCATAATTTTTGGTGTTTTTAGGTGCCATAGCCATTGAAAAAAATTTGTGCAAATTGGGCAAGTAACTTAAAGACCTAGGGCCTAAGGGTTTGACCTCAAACCCTCATTTTTCCTCACTGTTTGCAACAGCAGTCTAATATCTTCTTAACAGTGGTAAAAGACACCCTAAATTGGTCTAAAATCAATTCATAAGTGGCTGGACACATCAAGGAATAAATTGCATAAGTTGGACAATCATAATTTGGCATGAATCTATGAGTTTTGGTGACTGTCATCTGTGCATAAGAAGTCTGATATAACAGTGGCATTTGCATCATAAAAGGGCGAATCAATTCATAATTTCATATCGACAAACTTGGTTTGACACTTGGGTTCACATTTCTCATATTTGGCAAGCATATGCATCTTGCATTTTGCATCTAGGAGGTTCTAAAGTGGTTTATCTCTCTCATTGAATATCTAACATAAGTCATCTATCTTTCATTGGTCTAATAGCTAAGGGCGAAAAGGTTTATTTCATGGTTTATGTGCTATTGTGAAGAACATTAAGCTAAGATTGTGTTTTCCTTGTGAGTTCATAAGCTATATAGTTCATCATTGACATCTAAAAACTCACTCTCTAAAACAAATAGTCTAATGATCTTGGTTGCCTAAGTGAGATAATCTAAGAGTTCATTAGATGCTGGTATTGTGTTGGATGATTTAAGTCACATTACTTGTCTTTGAAGTATAATTGTTTTCATCATTCTAATTGACATAAGAACCTTGGTGAATAGTGCTCTTATATTGTCATTCTTATTTGCATTAAAACTCATGCTTAATAGCTTGTAGTCTAATCAAACATATCTTGGATAATTGGTGTTGAGTAATATTGACATCTATCTTGTTGAACTATCTTGGAAGATTTCTAATTGATTGGCATCTTGTATTGAGAATCACTGGTTAATTGTTCTAAGTAGTGCTCTAATTGTCATTTATAGTTCATGCTTTAAGAAGATGTCTAATTGTGAACTCTTTATTGGTGAGTTGTTGTGGAGAGGATATTTCTTGTAATTGAGAAATCATTTGTTGTGGATATCTTTTGTATCTTGTTGGCACTTATATCGTTGAGCACTTTGTCTTGTCTTAAGATTTGTTTCCTGATTCATTGATAAGTACTATTGTTATAAGATAATCAACACTAAGTACTTACAAAACATTAAACAATCTTAATTCAAGAAGAACTCATAATCCTTGCATCTCATTCTAGGACTAGTCTTGCATCTAATAACTTACCTCCAAGCATAAGCTTGATTGATAGAGATAATAGGACAACCTTTCTCATCTAGCTTGAGGAGCCTAGCAACTCTTTAGTGGTTAACACATTGACCTTGCAGTCTTTAGAGCCACAGTCTCTGCAGCGTCGGAGGCACTGGGTGGTTAGTACCTGAGGGGAGGTATCGTTAATCAAGCCTTTGCTTGCTTCCCCTTGGCCTCTTTCTCACAACCTACTCTAGGGACTAGTTCCAAAATAGTTAAGAGGAAGGACACACCTAGAATAGACTTTTAATTAAAAATAACCAAGATTCTTGCATCGCACGTAGGTCTTAGGATTTGCATGGTATATAGGATAGTCATTCATTCAAGCGACGGTTGTTCATCCAGTTACTTGTTCTCTAATTGATATAAAGCAAGAAATTGACTCCATAAGGCATTGGTCTCACATCTGAATCTAATGTAATCTATAAATCTTGCTAAATCAGCCAAGTGGCTAGGCCATTCAACTGTCTCTCGGACTTGTTGGTTACCTGTAAGGGCCATTAAAGCAGATTCATGAACCTGTAACTAATTTCTTCAATTTTTGTTTTGCAGAATTAACTAACAGAATTAATGAAGGTACTTACCTGTGCACTTGCGGTTGTTGATGTCTACCACTGCTCTGCTACGGTTACCAAAAGACCGAATCCACCCAGCCAAACTGAGCAGAACTTGGCTACTCAGTCTAGTAAGCTTCTGAGTCGAAGCAGACTGTTCCCCCGTGCCCAGAACCTCAGAACAATCTGCACTCTTCCTTCCTGTGGATAATTTCAGTTTTATGATCCTCCTCCTCCTTCAGTTCCTCCATTCTTTACCTTCCTCCCCGGTCCCCTTCTAAACTTCTGTTCGGTGGTTTTATCTGATTTCCTGGCGGTGGCCGCTCTTCCACCAGCAGACCACCGCTCAACCTTCTCGTGACACCTCCCATGTCACGTATCACATATCTCTGTTATGGTTACGTGAATGTTTATTTCATTTATAGTTTGATTAATTATTTTTCTTTATGATTAAAGTGCTTTTAATATTAAGATTAAAACATTATACTACCTCTTTAATTAATTTCTTATATATATATATATTTGTTAATCAATTTATTAATTTATTAATATAATTTTTATTAATAATCTAAAATATATAATTTATATAACTCTCTTTTAGTTTTTACCCATTAATCATGATTCATTAAGCAATATGGGTGTTGATGGATAAGTAGAACCTCTATTCGAAGCTACTTATAGTTAATTTAGTATATAAATACTAGTGCGGGGTATGCGACACATGCATATGTAGCTATCATATGCATGCACCGTATGCCTGCTATTATTCTTGCGTTCTTTATATTTATAGATAGGTCGTTACATACACTCCCCCTTCAGAAAACTTCGTCTCGAAGTTAGAGTTTTTATCTTATCTGATTACTTATGATAGCAATTAGTACATTCTTTTTAGGATTGTAAATCGAGTTTAATTTTTTTTTTAATGTAAGGATACTATTAAATTGGTGTTTTGAATACTTTTAGGTTTATGATTTTAATGGTCATGCCTTGCCCTAACCAGGGTCCCAAGCTATTCTAAAATCATCCTATCCTTCCTAATCTCTTCCGCTCCATCCTATCCGTCCTCTACTGGAGTATGCCATTGCGTCAGTTATACTGACTTAACCATTCATAAACTCTAAGGATGACAACCTCGGCTATACCGACCTGATTCCTAGTGGGCATCCAACAGTCATCATTACACGTCTAGGGGAGCGTGATTCACACAGTCCTCCCATAACTCCAGGGTTTGGAGGATAAACGGTGGGCAACACCTCCACCCCTCCCGATAGAATTAGAGTTAATACCCTATCATAGAATCTCTTGGAGCCTTAATTGTTCTGAGGTTTTGTCATCACGTGGTCATTTTGGTAACGGATATTATCTGCAATCATAAACACTTGTCCATGCATTTATAAAATGTGCATTAACATATTCAAAAACAAATAGCTTGTGTATAATTCATACATGTCAACTACAGTATAACATACTTTGCCATATTCTAGTCATGTCATTGACTTTCATATTAAAATGTAATTATTCTTTGATTTCTATCTCATCAATCATATTGATACGCATAAATTAAACAGAATTATAATATCTTAATTCCTATAAGAAGCAAAATCACTTAAATATTTTAAACTTTACTATGACAACTATAATTTAGTAAGATCAATAACATATTCCGTCTTGGTATCCATGTACCAGTGGAATTTAAACAGTTATTATGTCATAAAAATTCACGTTTATATATGATCATTCAAAATGGTCATGAGCCTCTGATTTACAGTAAAATAAATATATACAAAACATAGTTTAAAGTTCTTTCAAAATTGACACAGATTAGGGTATTTTTGACATATGTTCTCTGTATCTTTCCAAGTAGCTGATTCAAGGCTATACTTGTCCCACTGGACCTTAACTTGGTCTACTAGACGATTTCTGAGTTGTCGAACTCTACGTTCCAGTATACGTAATGGTTCGACCGATATGATTCCCTTGTCCGATACCTGCAGTTCCTTCCATTGAAGGTTATGAGATTGATCAGCTATATAATGTCTTAATACAGATACATGAAATACATTATGAATTTTATGCAAGTGAGGTGGCAGTGCAAGACGATAGGCGACAGGTCCAACTCTTTCCATGACTTTAAATGGTCCAATAAATCGAGGTGACAACTTTGTCCCTTTTCCAAATCAAATAGTACTCTTATTTGGTTTGATGCGGATGAAAACCTGATCCCCTACTTCATACTTCCTATCAGTTCTGTGAGCATCAACATAACTTTTTTGTCTATCCTGTGCTTCCTTTAATCGTTGTCTAATTTGTCTTACCTGCTCTTCCATTTCTTGGATTAATTCTGGTCCTATTATCACTCGATCTTCTAACCTGTCCCAATTTAACGGTGTTTTGCATGGTCTGCCGTATAATGCTTCAAATCGAGGCATTCCAATCGAACTGTGGTAACTGTTATTGTATGCGAATTCGACTGAGGATAAGTACTTTTCCCAGTGTGATTGCTGATCCATAACATACATTCTCAACATATCTTTAAGTACTTGATTTACCCTTTCTATTTGCCCATCGGTTTCAGGATGATAAGCTGTGCTCAAATTTAGTTGAGTTCCTAAGGCTGACTGCATGCAAGTCAAAAATCTTGAAGTGAATCGTGAATCTCTATCGGATATAATCTTCTTAGGTACTCCATGAAATCTGATAATTTCATTTATGAATACTCGAGCTACGTCAACAACTTCGTAAGTATCTCTTATGGGAATGAAATGTGCGCTTTTTGTTAACTTATCCACTACTACCAGAATGGCATTGTGTTTTTGAGAAGTAAGAGGCAGTCTAGTGATGAAATCCATAGAAATGATCTCCCATTTTGTCATAGGAATGTCATGAGGTTGTAAGAGACCCGCTGGATGACAATGATCTGCTTTTACTTGTTGACATTCCAAACATTTTGCAACAAATTGAACGATATCACGTTTCATGCCCGACCAAAAGAAGAGTTTCTTGGTATCCGCATACATTTTCCTTACTCTAGGATGTGCACAATACACTGCTTTGTGGGCTTCCTTAAGGATAGTGTCTCGAAGATCCTTATTATCAGGAATATACATCTTTCCATGGAATCGTAAGATTCCATCATCTTCTTGTTCATATCCTTCAAACTTAGATTTTTTTGGCTTTTTACCTTCAAGACTAGATCTCACCTTTAAATACCAGCTATATTTTATGAGATATTCTAGTACTCGTTGCTTTAAGTCTACTTTCATAGGTATGAGAGAGAATATCCGTGGTCTTCTGCTTAAAGCATCTGCTACTACATTTTCTTTTCCCTTAATATATGATATTCCAAAGTCATATTCGCTTAGGAATTCACTCCATCGTCTTTGTCTAGCATTTAAGTCTTTTTGGGTGAACAAATATTGTAGACTTTGACGATCACTTTTAAGCGTAAAACTTCGCCCTACCAGATAATGTCTCCAAATCTTTAGAGCTAGTACTACAACAGCTAAAATAAATCGTGAGTAGCATAGAGTTCTTCATGAGGTTTTAACTTTCTGGAGGCATATGCTATTACTCCTCTATCCTGCATCAATACTGCACCTAGCCCTTGTTTGGATGCATCAGTACATACTGTAAAATCTTTATCCATATCAGGGACTCTTAAGATTGGAGCACTGGTCAGTAGTCTTTTGAGTTCAGAGAATGCTTTATTACATTCCTCAATCCATTCATACTTAACACCTTTACGCTAAAGGGTTGTAATCGGCTTTGCAATTTTGGAGAATCCCTCCACAAATCTTAGGTAGTAACCGGCTAAACCCATAAAGCTTTGTACTTCATGTGCGTTTTTCGGTATTGACCATTCCATGATTGCTTTTACCTTCTCAGGGTCTACTGAAATCCCTTCACCTGATATGATATGACCTAAGTAATGAATCTTTCCCTGAAAGAATGAACACTTGGATAATTTTCCATACAACTGATGTTTTCTAAGGCAGGACAATACTACTCGTAAATGATCTTCATGCTCTTTCTTATTCTTAGAATAGATAAGAATATCATCTAAAAAGACTTGTACAAATTGATCAAGATATTCGCGGAAAACACTATTCATAAGATTCAGGAATACTGCTGGTGCATTTGTTAATCCAAATGGTACCACAGTAAATTTATAATGTCCAAAATGTGTTGGAAATGCAGTCTTAGAAATATTGCTTTCAGAAATCCTTAGCTGATGATAGCCTAATCGAAGATCAATTTTTGAAAAGACAGCAGCTCCTTTCATTTGATCGAAAAGATCATCGATTCGAGGCATAGGATATCGATTCTTTACTATAGCTCGATTCAAGTCTCGATAATTTATGCATAATCTTAAGGATCCATCTTTCTTCTTACAAAAATTACAGGAGCACCTTAAGGTGATATACTGGGTCGAATATGTCCTATATCCAATAGTTCCTTCAATTGAATTTGCAATTCTTGAAGTTCTAGAGCTGTCATTCTATAAGGTGTTTTAGAGATTGGTTGAGTACCAAGTTTCAATTCAATAGTGAGATCTATCTCTCTTACAGGGGGTAATCCTAGTAGTTCCCTTGGAAATACATCTGGAAATTCGGCTAACACCAGATATTGTTCTAAGGATGGTCTTCTTTCTTTACTTACTTCTTGAACTACATATGCCTGACAACCTTTTCTTAAGCAACGCTTCATTTTCATTGCTGATATGTAGCATAAAGATACTTTTCTCTTGATTCCTTGAATTTGGATCGCTTTTCCTTCATCATTTATACCCAAAATTATTTTCCCGTAACAATCTACCCAAGCTTGATAAGCTTCTAGCAAATCCATACCTATGACAAGATCATAGGTTTCTAAGGCTGTGACATAAACTTTCAGTTTAGTCGTACAGACTCCTAGGTCAATTTTACATTGATCCACACTTAAGTCTACGGATTGGAGTTTTCCTGAGGCCATTTATACCTGTCTAAAATCATTTTGTCTGCGAGTTGCCAACCCACATTTGTTTAATGCATATGACGAAATGAAACTATTTGTGGCACCAGTATCAAATAAGATTTTGAGTCTTATACCATTAATAATACCTGAAGATTCCACTACAGTGGATTGATGTGCTGCTTGGTCATTGTTGACTACTGCATGAATTCTATGATTACCTTGATTATTTGATATTGGTTCCTTTCCAGTCCTATGCAATATACTTGACGAAGCTTCTGGACAATCACGTTGAAAATGCGGTCCTCCACATCCCCAACAATTAACCTGCGTTGATCCTCTTGAATCAGGATGTGAATTTCGAGATAAAGAGCTTCGTCCTCTCATGTTGTTTCCTCTCGAATTTCTTCCTCTATTGGTAGTTCCACGAGATGTCCATGGACTGGTGTTCGATGATTCAACGGCTATAGTATTAACTGCCATGGGAGCTCTTGTTCCTACATTTCTTGAGGTAAATCTATTACCATAAGGTGGCCTTGAGCTTCCTCCCCTGAAGAAATTTCGGGGAGTCTTTCCTGGAAATCCTGATTGTAAAGGTTCTGCTGGCCCTATATCCTTTTTGATTCTCAGATGTTCTTCTGCATAACGGCCACATTCTACTGTCTCAGCTATTGATGATGGTTTCCACATGCTCACCAAGGCCCTGATGCGAGGATTTAACCCAAATATGAAGCGTTCAACTTGACGTTCATCAAAATCTAAGTAGTGAATGTATTTTACAAGTTCCATAAACCTTATCTCATATTCTTCCACCATTTTATTACCCTGAACTAAGGTATGGAAGGCTCTGGCTTGCTGTTGTTGAAAGTATGGGGGTAAATACTTTGCGCAGAATCTTTCCTCGAGCAATTCCCAAGGGACATTATCCAATGTAAGGTGTAGTTGTTTTTCCAGATTTCCCCACCAAATCAAAGCACTTTCCTTTAATTGAAATATAACAATTTTTGTTTTTGTAGAAGAAGAATATTCTCTTAATATAAAACATCTGTTCTTTCCTTCTAACCATGCCTCAGCATGTTCACTTTCTCGACCTCCTGAAAATTTTGGGAGTTTAATTTTCTAAAGCTCCCTAGAAATATCTTCTTTTGATGTTTTATACTCAAAATTCTTTGGTTCCGCTGAATTGGTTGCTAAAGGTTGAAGTTCTTCTTTGGTCTTAGCCATAGTTGACCCTTTTAATGTTTCCAATAAGGCTTCCAATGAGTTCATTATCACGGTCAACTCCAGTGCTGTAGCGATTGGTGTTGATGACGGTCTCGGTGGATACGATGATGATGGTGGTGGCGATGGGGATGATGATGACGACGGTGGTGGCATTAATGACGGTGATGTTGCCCGATCACGTCGTCGTCGCTCATATGTCCTTACCATTGTAATGTTTCCTGTGTACATAATAAAATTCTATAAAAATTTGAGGTAGACATTCAAATTTAACATATAGTTTTCTTTTTGCAATTTCACATTAATAAACGGGTATAGTTTTTTTTTTTCTATTTTTATCTGCTAGGCAGATCTTACTGGTACCGAGGTCAAGGAGGATGGTCTCGTGACCTCCTTGTCCTAATGCAGGGTATTCTATCCTAATATGAAATAATGCAGGTTTTTTTTTTTTTAATAAAGGTTTTCAAAATGTTTAATAACTTAAGCATTTAAAAATAAATATACATATATATATTTAATGATTGTATCGGTATTTTGAGATTTAATGGATACATATTTTGGGGACGTTTCTTATATATATATTTTACATGATTTACTTTATTATTTTAAGCATTTTTAGTTTTAGATTTATTTAAATTTTGATACATATTTTATATGACTTACTTTGTTGTTTTAACAATTTTAAGTTCTAGATTTATTTAAACTTTGAACTTTAACTTATTTAATTGTTTGAAAATTAATCGAAACCTGAACTAAGTAAGACAAATTTAATTTTACTCTTGTAATATACGGTTTTGATGCCTGTAAATATTTTATAAATTAATGTCATGTCCTCCCATTGATCTACAATATAAAAGTCAAAACAAAAAATAAAATAAAAATATGTCCATCGAATTTAACCTCCTCTAAAACTCTATACCACTGCCACGCAGGACGTGAGAATGACAAACACCGAAATAGGTTGGGGTTTCCAAAAGACGCCGATGGGTTGAATTGTTTGGTAGATTACATTACTGTCATTCCTGTAGGTCACTAAAAATTCGTTTTCTCCTTTCTGAGGCTTGCTCTCTCCGCTGCGCGTGGAAAGTTGATTCGCTTTCACATTTACGTGGCATGCTCTTCTTTAATCATTTGCATATGAATGACGCGAATAGAACGGGCAGATTGTTTAATCGTTATGCTTTCAGGGCAGAGTTTCCGTGTTCAAAACCTAACCCGACCAATTGTAAACATTTTTTTTTAACATGCAGCTCGAGTGGTCAGTTCCTGTGGGTTGTCAGGCCGTTGCGTTGCCACCGAATAAACACACAGCGTAGACGCTAAGGTGGTCGGTTTACTCGCGGGAGATCACGGGTTCGATCCCGCGGACTTGCAAAACATTTTAATCCCAAATTCCCTTTTCATGAAGTACTGGAACTGGAGTTCTAACCCAGAAAAAAAAAAAAGAAAAAAAAAAAAAAAAAACGTGTAATTTGTTCATTTCTACACGGCATTACATATGTCTAAAATTTATTTAAAACGAATGAGGCGATTTAACATATTATTATCACTTAATCGACATCCTAAGGTTTCCTACTTTAAAATGCCCAACGCTGAACCATCTGTATTGATTTTCCACCATACAATTGTCGCTACTCATTAGGATTTGATGATTTCAGGTCAATTCGTAACCTCCAAAGATGAGTTTCTTTTGTTTTCTGTAGGTTTCCCTGAGGTTTCGACATCCATGGCTTTAGCTGACACCTGTAAACCCTAATTACAGGAAACCCTGATGTTAGAAACCTGTAATTTGACAGCAATAATTGTCTATTTAAATTCTTCAAATTCTCAATTCCTGGAAGCTATCTGGGTCGATACGAAATAAAGCGATTTAAGGCTCGAAATCGTGGGCAGGTTTCCTGTCGAAAACCAGTTTTCTAATCCTGGAAATCTTAAAAAAAAAAAAACCGCCCTATGAGAACTGCCTGAAAGCAGCCCCAAAAACACAACTGCTTCGTTCAGCGATATTAAACCATTGAGCAGAAAAGGAAAAACAAATTACTGCCCAATACATATGAGTTTTGATGTGCTCATGGCTTTGAGTATGGTAAAAGTTCGAGGACATAGCTGTGGGCGTATGGAAATACAAGACCTGATTTGAGAACATACGTATGACAGGAATGATACCCATATTGGCTATAACCATTATGATACTGTGTTTTTATGATAAACAGAAATTACAGTTGATTTTCACAGTTATTCCATATCGTGTGGAGAGCCTGAAGGCCCGAAAGCGTTCAACCAAGCTCTGATACCAGATGTAAGGGCCATTAAAGCAGATTCATGAACCTGTAACTAATTTCATCAATTTTTGTTTTGCAGAATTAACTAACAGAATTAATGAAGGTACTAACCTGTGCACTTGCGGTCGCTGATGTCTACTGTTGCTCTGCTACGGTTACCAAAAGACCGAATCCACCCAGCCAAACTGAGCAGAACCTGGCTACTTAGTCCAGTGAGCTTTTGAGTCGAGGCAGACTGTTCCCCGTGCCCAGAACCTCAGAACAATCTGCACTCTTCCTTCCCGTGGATAATTTCAGCTTTATGATCCTCCTCCTCCTTCAGTTCCTCCATTCTTTATCTTCCTCCCCGGTCCTCTTTTAAACTTTTGTTTAGTGGTTTTATTTGATTTCCTGGCGGTGGCCGCTCTTCCACCAGCAAACCACCGCTCAACCTTCTCGTGACACCTCCCATGTCACGTATCACATATCTCTATTATGGTTACGTGAATGTTTATTTCATCTATAGTTTGATTAATTATTTTTCTTTATGATTAAAGTGCTTTTAATATTAAGATTAAAACATTATACTAAGTACCTCTTTAATTAATTTCTTATATATATCTATATATATATATATATTTTAATCATTTTATTAATTTATTAATATATTTTTTATTAATAATCTGAAATATATAATTTATATAACTCTCTTTTAGTTTTTACCCATTAATCATGATTCATTAAGCAATATGGGTGTTGATGGATAAGTAGAACCTCTATTCAAAGAAGTGTCATGATATTTGCTACTTATAGTTAATTTAGTATATAAATACTAGTGCGAGGTATGCGGCACATGCATATGTAGCTATCATATGCATGCACCGTATGCCTGCTATTATTCTTGCGTTCTTTATATTTATAGATAGGTCGTTACATTACCAAAATGTCTTGCATTTATATCTTCCATAGCGACTACCCCCCATAGCCTGTTGTTGGGAGACATCTAAAACAGAGAGGTCGGGGATTAGAGTGACAGCCCCCGACCTGAGTCGTTGTCGCACCATGCCTGTACAACCTGAGCGGCAACAAGGCTTACTATTGAAACTTCACCTTGAGCCTCCACCTCATAGGCTTAGTAGTCCTACCTCAATGAAGTTGTCCTCGTGTTTGAGGAGAGCCAACATAATGTGTGGCAAAGCGCTGCTGAGATGATAGTGGAGAGCCTTTTTGGGTAATACAAAGCTATTATCCTGGTGCATCTTTACACTTTTGTGGGTACTAGATTTAGTTGTAACCTTTGAAACCGGATTCGTTGTTTGAGGGCCACGTGTTTGAATCCGGCGAATCGGATTCGATTCAAACTAATTCGAGTCCAGATTTCGTGACATGTCGTGTCCGAATGGGACACGATCGAATCCAGATCATGTCCCGTTTGGACACATTGTGTCACGAAATCCGGACACAACTCGGCAAACCAGGACCCGCGTGGCCATAAAGGGGCGAAAATGCCTCTATTTGTTATCATTTTGTGTCATTTCTTTTGCAAGAGGTGAGTTGTGGGTTTGCTGTTAGGAGTTTGGAGCAAGGAGCCAAGGGTTTGGAGTGTTTTCAAGGAGATTCAAGCAACAGGTAAGTGCATTTCCTCTCTATTTTTTTGTATTTGTATTACAACAGTTTGTATATGCATTTCTTTTACAAATTTGTGCATGTTTTGCTTTTTTTTTTTTACAGTATTCATGGCTCAATCAAGGGCAGCAGGTAGGGGGCAAAGGAAGGGTAAAAATGTCTCCATTGGAGATTCCCCTCCTCCCCCAATTTCATCAGAGTCCGCTGCAAGTAATGTTGAGGGAAGACTTCCTCCTAAAGGTAACATTGAGAAATATCCCTTGTGGAAATATGTTACAAGAGAGGATGGGCCAAGCAGCAAGGGAAAGGGAGGAGGCAATGTGAATTGGAGATGCAACTTTTGCCACAATACTTTCACAAGCACATATTTTCGTGTGAAAGGCCATTTGTTGGCTTTACCAGGTTGTGGAGTTGGAGCTTGTACACAAGTTCTTTTACCAAAGAGGAAAGAAATGGAAAAAGAGTTCACTGTTGGTATGGCAAATGTGGCTGCAAAATAAAAAAAACCAAGAATGATGACCCCCTTCCATTTTAGAGGAAATACAACAACAAATTTCCATTTGAGAGTTCTATTGGGGGACAAGCAACAAAAAGAAATGCAATTTCACTTGGTCCAATGGACAATATTTTTCAAAAAGAGAAACAGGAAGAGCTTGATCTCACCATTGTCTTTTTTCTATCAAAACTTCATATCCTTTAATATTGCACGCTCACCTCTATTTATTGAGATGTGCCGAGCTCTAACTCATGGGTCTCCATCATGGTATGTGCCTCTTGGTTTAGAGAAGCTTAGAACCACATTGTTGACGAAGGAAAAAAAAGAGGTGCAAAAACTACTTGAGCCTATTAAAGCATCATGGCCAACATCTGGGGTTAGCATTGTTTCTGATGGATGGACAGATCCAGCATGACACCCACTCATCAACTTCATGGTGTCTTCCTTGAATGGTCCAGTTTTCTTGAAAGCTGTGGATACACTTGGAGAATACAAGGATGCACAATATATGGGTGAGTTGTTTATTAAAGTTATTGAAGATGTAGGTGTTGATTCTTGTGTGCAAATCATTACAAAAAATGCACCTGTTTGCAAGGCTGTTGGCATGATTGTGGAAGCTAAATATCCACAAGTGTTTTGGACACCTTGCATTGTCCATTCATTGAACTTAGCACTGAAATTCATTGCTTCTGATGTGCTTTGAATTGGTAACATTATTGAGGATGCACGACATATCCGTAACTTTGTACAAAATCATACAAATGCCCTCACTATCTATAAGGAGTACAACAATCTGTCATTGTTGAAGATTGTGGATACACGGTTTGCCTCTTCATTCATTATGTTGAAGAGGTTGAGGGAGGTCAAGACCGCTCTTGGGGCCATGGTTATTTCAGAGTTTTGGTCTTTTTGGAGAAAGACAGATCAACTAGCTTCTAAAAGAGTGAAGGACACAATGCTAGATGATGCTTGGTGGGAGAGGGTAGATCTAATTATTCAGATCATGGACCCTATCATTTCTTTGCTTCGATTTGCAAATACATACAAACCCATCCTAGGAGAGGTTTATGAGGGACGAGATTCCATGATTGAGTCTGTGAGGAGCATTATTCTACAGAGTGAGTGCCCTGAGTATGAGACATCACCAGAGGCCTTCTGTGGTACTATACAGGATATTCTTGTCAGTAGATGGGACAAGAATTGCACACCTTTACATTGTTTGGCTCACTCATTGAACCCAAAATACTACAACCATGAGTGGCTGAATGGTGGACCTTCCCACAGATTCCCTCCTCACATGGATGGTGAAATCTCACAGGGGAGGAAAGATGCATTCAGGCGGGTTTTTCAGGATAGAGCATTGTTTGATGAGGTGGAGGATGCCTTTGTAGAGTTTTCCACTAGCACTGATCAATTTGCAGGATATGATGTGATTAGAGACAGGGGGCTAAGAAGCCCTATTCTTGGTGGGCAAATCATGGGGCAACAAGCCGTCCTCTACAGCAGTTAGCCATGAGGCTCCTCTCTCAGGTGACTTCATCCTCTTGTTGCGAGAGGAATTGGAGCACATATGGAAATTTGTATAGTGTTAAGAAGAGAAGGCTTGAGTAGGAGACAATGGTGTATGTGCACACCAACCTTCATCTTATTTACAGGCAGAGGGAAGAGTGGTTGAAGGGAAAGACAAAGATGTGGGATGTCTTTCCTGATGATATGGGTCTGGACAATAGTGTTGAGTTGGCATTGGCCAACATGGATTTCAATGATCCAGTGTTAGAGCTTGTTAGATTTGATGATGGTGATATTGTAGAGGGGTCATCCTCCACACCAGCAGATGCAAAGACGACTATGGATACAAGGGAGGAGGAGGATGCAGAGGAGAGCAGTGGTGACCATGATGATGAGGACAATGATGCTGATTTTGATGATGACTATGAGGATTGATGACTCATGAGTCATGGGCTACCTACTGCCTTGAGGCTTGTATACCTGTAGTTGTTTTGTATTTTCTATTTCTATTTGCCATTGGCATTGCACTACCTATGTAACACATTTTGATTTTCATGACTTAATGAGAAAACCACAGCTGTCAATGTCTTTATTTTACTATCTTGTCTTTCTCCTATTGGGTCATTGATGAATTGAATATGTATTATGATTTATCATTTATGAATTTAGAATTTATGATTCATTGATTTATCATTTATGTGACATGTATTTGAATTTTATATGTACTATGCATGCTTATATATATATATATATATTTTTTTTTAATAAAATAATATATAACGTATCCGAATGTGTCCTGTTCTAGGGGGTCAACATGTCCGAATCCGACACCCAAATCCCCGTATCCGACGAATTCCGAATCCCCATGTCAGGTTACTTAGGTTGTAACATGAGCATCAAAAACTTGTGTCTCTTTTGTGCATATTCCTTCTCGTATTTGCTTTTGTGTGTTCATTTCTTTCTCCATGTTTCGATTCTGAGCACACATCAATTGGTATTAGAATTTTTATTTAATGTTAATTGAGAATTCAATCTTTGATTCACAAGAGCAAGCTTGGTGTGCTTCTGCTCATCTAGGTGAACTGTTTGACTTTTCTCATCTTGCTCCACCTCTGGTCCACATCACCTATAACCAAATAACCACATGAAGGCATTGTAAGCATGATGCGAGTGCGTAAATTCATCAGATGTAATAAAAAATTGCCTTCTTTTGACCAGGTTTTCTGGCAACAAGCTCTTAAGGTGAACTTTATGAGACCCAAAAATAAGTAGTCCAAGAATTAAGATTGCTATGGTTGAATTTAAACGGTATGTGGTATAAGAAATCAAACTAGTAGAACAACTTTATTTGGCTCGAAACCCTTTGGTTTTGAATCTGCTGGATTCTTGGAGAGTTTTAAGGTGAAAGGATGACAAAGCACTGGTGAGATAAACTTATACAAATTCAGCATAGGAAGTTTAATTCTGTGCAATATCTATGTCACAATTTTTTATAATTAATAAATTATCATGTTTTTAGCAGCCAATATATTTGCATGATGCACATTCATTCTAGGCATGTTTTGTGGGATTTGCTCATGTTATGTGTCTATTGATATTTTTATATTATAACCATAACTAAGAATGGTAATATCCCCTGATAACATTTTTGGGAATTCTAACATGGTCACTGTATTTTCTATGTTAACGTTATCAGGAAGGAAGGGATCTGGATAACAGTGGTCAAGAGTCATTGCCTTCAGGAGACTCTGATGATAGTTCAACCGCTCATCTTGAAAAGGAGCAGGTGAATACCTTGTAATTAGTTTTCACCATTTGAAGATTAAGATGGATATGATTTTCTTCGGCATTTAGACTGTAAATTGTTATCACAATATTTCAAGCAGCTAAATAAAGTGAGCTTATTCCTTTTGACGTTGATAGATGTATGTGGTATTTGGATTTATTGACAAGATTCACCTCAACAGGATGATTTTGATGCTTCCAAAATAACAAGTGGATCTCCCCTTCCAGGAGTTAAGGTACTATTATGCATGTAGATACTTTGGAACATGTCTTCATTTCTTCATAAGGTGGAAGCAGACTATGGAAAGTGGCAAGTTAAATGAATATATTGGTTAGTATTTTAGAACAAAAGATAGTCAACACGACTGCTATATAGTACAGTGTAGGCAAAGAGATTGATAATGACAATGTGCAACTTTGAGCTAGTTCCTCTTCTTCTATTTTAAATTTCTGCTAATCAGTTTTATGCGATGCTGTATACCATTTTTTGTTACCATGTGAAGCCACCTAGTGAGCCTGTAAAGATTCCAAAGGCAACGCTGGATGTTCTCAGAGATCAAGTATTCGGCTTTGATACATTTTTTGTTACAGGTCAGGAACCTTACGAGGTGAGAACACAGAATTTTAAGCATGCACATTTAATACAGGCAATATCTATTTTGAATGTGTTGTGAAAACACTAATTTTAAGTACGCATATTTAATACGGATACTATCTATTTTAAATATGTTGCAATTCTTACTCACCATTATCATATTTATAAATTCATCAATAATGAGAACAATCAAATAGTTATTGAAGTTCATAATTGGGCCCTTGAGTAAGGGAACTAGAGAGGAAAGTTGGCTTTATTTTTTCTCGTGGGGCAGAATGTTTGTCCACTTGTTAACATGAAAATATTCTTTCCTCAATAATTCTTGTGGGGCAGAATGTTTGCCCACTTGTTAACATGAAAATATTCTTTCCTCAATAATAGTTTTTCTTTTGGAAGGATATGCTATTTCCACCATTAACACTGTGCTTTTCCATGTCTTTTATTCTCGTTTTTTAAAAGAATGACCTAAAGCTGGTTTTCTTTTTTCTCGTTGCATCCATGAAGTATCCAATGGTTGTTTTGTCATTCTTCATGCAGATTTTGTTTTCGTAATGCATTTGTTCAAAGTAATGCCTCTCTCTTAGCCTTATTAAAAGTTTAGTTAGGTAACTTTACAATCTCAATGCTAGATGATTGGATCAGTAGAAGTTGACAGCCTTAATACTTGTTTCCAAATTCTAGCTTTGAGTTGCTAGTTTGTAACAATACCCCGGTCTGTAGTATGTTGCTCTATATAAGTGAAATTAGTTGCAATATGAATTTCTAAAATTATCCTGTTGTAAGAATCTAAGAATATTCAGTCCATTGAACTATTCTCTTGAAATAGTAACACATAGGCGAGAGACCCAGATCCAGATCCAATAGTATCTTTGTATCCAATAGCCTTATACTGTCAAGGAACTAAAATAAGTAATTAAAGATTGATGGCCACAAGTAGTCAGGGGCTAGAGTATTGAAAAGTAGTAAAACTCACTACTATGGGCTGCCTTCTAAAATGTTAATCTACATAAACTTAAAATGCTTCGAATAAGATCCTTAGAGCAGCAGCCAGTTGGCCCAAAGGGGTTGGCTTTTTTACGCTTTGAAAATGCATGGTTCATTTGCATTTTAATGGGCCTTTCTTATCTTGCCAGCAGAACAACATACCCTTGGAGTACAGTGGCAGTTATAGGCTGTACGAGACACTTATGGCCATTTGGGTTAAAAAACAAGTATGGCCATTGTGGAGAACAATTATGGCTGTTTGGGTTAAATAATGTCCATTTACAGCTTCTCCCTTCAATAACAAAATAGAGGATGGGTTCAATTAAGATTGCGCAAAAAAGAGGAGATCCAAATAGGCAGAACATCAACAGGAACAATTCAGAGATAAAGTGCAAGCCAACCCAAGACAAAACAGACTAAAAAATGATGCACATGTACATCCAACCCAAAACAGAATCTCAGCTTTGAGGTTTTTTAAGGAAAGGAAGCTTTAGGTTCAGAATATAAACTCTCCTTTCCTCTTTTTGTTGGGGAGGGTAAAGAGAACAATCATCCTGTTGACCACTACCGGTCAACTACCCATGCAGTACACCCCCTTTTTTTTGCAAAAAGGGGTAGCACTCGATCGACATGTCCGTGCCATCCTGCAGTCATCAGCAGCTTGATCATTTTAATTGTAAACCCAGTCTGCATGTATGAATTGTAAATAATCTTAGCAGATATGAGTCGTGTATGTAAATTGCCTAGGTGGACCTAACTTTCTAATGGTAATCTACATCCCGGAAGGTTTTTCGTCTCACCGATCCATGATCGGCAGAGTTTTCCTTCAGCGTGACCCCAAAGCCGGGATGGATTTTGTCATTAGAATTTTAGGAGAATCCTAGTGTGTTAATCTGCTAGATTATAGTTGTGTCGCAGAACTGGGTGGTTTATGAGGGTCTATGATAAAGGGGTTTTCCCCCTTAAGATGTAAATTGTAAAAGTCATGATGAAAAGTGTCTTGAGGGTTAGAAAATGTTTTAATCCCCTCATAAGTCCTAAGTCCTAGGTCCTAGGAGATTTTTTCAAAAGCTAAGTTCGAGGATCCATTTTAAAATGAATTAAAAAATTAAATAAATAAATATAATAATAAAAAATAAAACATTATAAAAATAAAAAGAATAAAATAAAAAATAATAAAAAAATTATAAAATAAAACAAAAACCCTAAAATAATAAAATAATAATATTTTGAGTGAATGCATGCAAAATATCATTTTTTAATAAATTAACAAATTCGACGGATGAGATTAAGAGATGTCTTGATCCTCATCGACGGTCGAGATCATTTCGACATGGATCACTCGAACTAGCCGTTGGGATCTTTTCCTTTAAATAGGGTGCTAGGGTTCATTTGAGATGAGAATGGATCTGTGAGTCTTGCGCTGAAGAAGCTCTCTTGTAGTTCATTTCTTTTGAGCAATAAAGAAGACTTTGGGGTTAAAAATCTTGCTGGTGTTACTCTTTTGAAAATGCTGTAAGATTGTTCCATTTTTTCTGCATAATTTTATTTTCAGCCATTAATGATAGCTTAATGAAGATTGATCTAGGCACAGGTATCTTGTCTGATCTTTGGGGTTTGAATAATAGTTTAGATTCTGAAATATAGTGGCAGGTATCTCCATTTGATCGGGGTTTCACTATTGTTTTCTCCTTCTATGTTGATGGTTGATTTTAAGCTGTGCAGGAAATCCTTTTTTTCAGATTACCGGGCGTTAGGGGAAGTTCTCGGCTGAACCAGCCAACTCCCGGGTTGTGTTTTCTGAAAGAGCCCAGCCAGTTCTTGATCCCGGGCTTATCATTCGAAATATTTTTTATGAATGCATGCAGGGTTTTCTGAAGCGTTTTACATTAAAATCAAATTCTGAAAATATTACTGCTGTTATTGCTAAATCTGGTTGTTGCAGAGTCACAAAACTGTAAATAATTTTTCTGGCTCCTAGGGGTTTTTTTTTTTTTTTAGGGTTCTGGTTGCTTGTTTCATCGCTTTCAGGTCACAGGTGCAGGTTTTGTGGTGAGTTTCAGTGGCTTTTTCTGAGTACTCCGTTCCATCTTCGTGTTGCTGGCTCTTTCAGAAATCAAATCCGCAGCTGCAAGCTCCTCGCCAGTCCATTTTCATCAGACCCTCATTCTTCTCGTTCATCCTGCGTCAAAATTACCCCTGCTTGCTCCATTTGCTGTGGCTCATATCTGCGTTCACTCTCATTTACGTTGCCAATCGCTCCTCAGTCTTGTCACGCATACCTACGTCCTATGCTTATCTGCTCAAGTCGTGCCCACAGTTTCGTTCTTCTACTGTGCACACCTGCAAAACGAAATATACACGGGGGGCTGGTTTATATATGCATAGGCGTTTTGAGATTGCGTCCTGCATATACTCAGCGCTCAGCATTTTTTTTTAACAGGGTCAGCGCAGTTTTGGAATACGCCTGGGGTTTCACTGGGAAATGAAGTCCTGAATGGCATCTGCGTGGCTTTAATATCCTGCAAGAGACCACACCATTTTGCTGTCTACCGCCGTTTCAAACAGTGGCGTGAGGTTATATCAGGTATTGACATGACTGCGTAAGAAAAGCCATTCGATGTGAACCATTTAACGCCAGGTAGTTAATCTGAGCAAATCGAAGTCGTTCAATGCAGTGCTCAGGTAAGTTTTCAAATTCGATTCAAATTTTTTTGACCCCCGCTGCAGTACATCATCGTATCGTAGGTTTCGAATTTGTCAACACGCCTAGGAACGGCCCGCAGGCCCGTCGAGCGCTCCACCATCACCTGAGCTCACGCTATTTTTTCTAAGGGGCTAACGCGTCATGATTTTCGAAATGTCCATGGTTAGGCTCTTCACGTTTTTGTCTTTAGTTTTAGGTTTCGTTTCGGTTTCATGAAGTATTAAAAAGAAAAGAGGGGTAGCGTTTAAATTTTAGGTTCATCATAGTTTTAGTTTAGTTTAAATTATTTTTTTTCTTTTTTTTTTTTAAAGTTTCATTTATTTTGTTTAAAATTTAGTTTCGTTTTATTTTGTTTGAATCTTTTAAAAAATAAATAAATCGTAAAAAAAAAAAAAGCTTTAATTTTTAACTTTTTGGTTTCATTTTGTAGATTTGATTAAAAAAAAAAAAAATTGGTTTAGGTTTAGAAATCTAATTTTTGATTTAGTTTAATTTGATTTCATTAATTTGGCTAAATAGTTAGATTTTATTTCATAAAAAAAATTTAAAAATTTGAAAAAGTATAAAGAATATTGTGGAAGTTTTCTTTTGCCAGATTCAGTTATTCTCGGGAAATTATCACGTCATATTTTTTTTCACGCTGAGATTTAAATTTATGTGGAATGAAAGTTTATCATTTTAGACAAGTCTGCGCATGAATGATCATCTTAAAGATTAGCTGCATATGATATCTGGTTAATGATTTATAATTGCGTGGTTGTTTAAGGCATTGATTGAAATTTTCTTGATTGCTGGATATCGGTCATTACAGGAACTTTGTGGTTTTGGCAGATAATCTTGCGCTCTTCTAAGTCATTTAATGATAAATGATGGCTGTTCATGGTTTATATTTTTACATCATCTAGCAAGTAATCGTTTAAACATCACGCTCATAAGGCACTGGTCTGTTAAATTAATAAAATCTTTTAGTGCTTCGTGTCTCCCAACCTAACTGTTTGGCAGTTGGTCTTCATCATCTCATAGGGTCTACCCCCCTTATCCGTGGGAGACAGGCTTAAACGGAGAGACCGGGGATCAGGGTGACAGCCCCCGGTCTGAGGGTTGTCGTGTCAATCTGCGCGACAACATTTTTTGACGCCGTTACCGGGGACAGAGTTTTTCTGTTCCTGGCGTTTCATCGACATTCATCTTCTCATCTTTCTCATCTCTCATTTGAGCTGGCAGATTCAATCTTTTGGGTTATCATTTGGATCTTTCATCACCTTATCTTTCGTCATATCAGAAACTTCTCTTCGATTTGTTTCTTGTTTGGGTGGCGACTCCATTTTCTTATTTTCCCAGACAAGAAACCTCTCTCATATCAGCGTGTTTGTTGCTTTTTGGATCTTAGAATCAGATTCATTGTTCAAGTGGCGACTCCACTTCTTTCATCTATTATTTTTCTTGAGCAGAGATCTCGTTCTATCATCCATTTGATCCCTTATTATTCATCATGGATTATTCATTTAAACCATGTCATTTTACTGACCGTCTCCATGATTTTCCGGAGGAGGCCATTTCTAAATTACCTGTGTTCTCGGGTGGTGATTCAATCGTTGTTAGAAGGCATCTAGGTTTGTTTACTCGCATAATGATCATATATTGTAGACCCCCTCAGTTTAATCATGAAGATATCAAGATGCGTCTTTTTGTCTTTTCTTTAGAGGGTGATGCTTTGAATTGGTTTAACAATTTTCCTAAGGATTCTTTCACTTCTTTACAAGACATTGTCAATGCTTTTAAAGATAGATATGGTAATCCAAACAGCTTGCCTTCTGCCCCTAAAATTGTGCAACAGAATAAAAGTAATTTGATAAAAGGTCCAGCTGACGGTGAAAGATTCCAAGACGATTCTTCATATCAGAATGTGTCATCCACCTGTACTATTGCAGATCAAATTCATGATAATGGAAAAGCAGGGATAAGTGACAACGAAAAGGAAGATCAAAAGCAAATTATACAAGAACTAATGCTGCTGGTAAAAAATATGGAGATTAATCAAACTAATTACGTCAATGATGTGAGAACTTTATGCACCCACCTGGAAAAACGTAATAGGGAGATGGAGATTATGCAAAATCAGCATGCTAAAGAAATTGAGGCCATAAAGACTAATCATGACACAGTAATTAGTTTCATGCAAAGCAAGATGTCAGGCTTAGAGGAAAATATGGCGACCATGAAAGCTGATCATGATAGGGAAATTAATTCTATGCAAAACAAGTTATTAACTATGGATGAAGAAATGACTATCATGACGTTCGATCATAATAATCAGTTGGCCACCATGCAAGCAAATCATAAAGAAGAAATAAACTCCATGCAGCATTGCTTGATGAATATAAAGGAAAAGACTGATAAAGTAATAAAAGATATGGAAGAAGACCATGTCAGGCAAATCAATGCTATAAAGGTTGAACACTCTAGTTAGATGGATGCCATTAAAATACAGGTTCAAAAGTTTCAACAATGGTCAAAGGATGAGAGAAACTAGGGGACATCAACAGATCAGGAGCCTTCTCATTTGTCGCAACAAGTTCCATCTTATTATGAGGAGGTCATTGGTTCGATTGAAAGATGGTTAATTGAAGGTGATCCAGATAGACTTAAAAATGATAAAGATCAGATGCAGGATAAAGAAAGACATGTCACGCATATCTTACATACTTCATCTGATAGCTTTGAAACAGAAAGTTACATGTCATCAGTGATACAGCCTGCCACAAAGAAAAAGCGCAAGAGAAAGAAAATGAGAAGAAGATTTGATGCATCAGACGGCCGTGAGCAGCTTGATTTTCGGATAGGAAAAAGTCCTACCATATGCAGAATTGGACATGGCACATCCGACAAGCAGCCGACAGATTTGCCTGAAAGCAGGCAAATGCTCAGTATACACTATATTGAACACATCTGATGCCAGGGGCATCCGCTGTATTTCTAACCCTACTCCTTGTTTTTTCCGCATTTTCATTTCTGTTTTAGGATTAGATTTACTTTTCTAGATAGTTAATAAATGAAGAGCTTATATCTTTCATGTGCTTAATGTTATATGATGATTTTTTGGACGGACGCTACTTATATTTTGTTGTGTTGCATGGATGCAGATTCTGGATTCTCACATTCCTACAGAGCAGCAACGTGTCCCCAAGTAGAGCCAGATGTTGACCACTACTGGTCAACTACCCATGCAGTACACCCCCTTTTTTTGCAAAAAAGGGTAGCACTCGATCGACATGTCCGTGCCATCCTGCAGTCATCAGCAGCTTGATCATTTTAATTGTAAACCCAGTTTGCATGTATGAATTGTAAATAATCTTAGCAGATATGAGTCGTGTATGTAAATTGCCTAGGTGGACCTAACTTTCTAATGGTAATCTATATCCCGGAAGGTTTTTCGTCTCACCGATCCATGATCGACAGAGTTTTCCTTCAGCCTGACCCCAAAGCCGGGATGGATTTTGTCATTAGAATTTTAGGAGAATCCTAGTGTGTTAATCTGCTAGATTATAGTTGTGTCGCAGAACTGGGTGGTTTATGAGGGTCTATGATAAAGGGGTTTTCCCCCTTAAGATGTAAATTGTAAAAGTCATGATGAAAAGTGTCTTGAGGGTTAGAAAATGTTTTAATCCCCTCATAAGTCCTAAGTCCTAGGTCCTAGGAGATTTTTCCAAAGGCTAAGTTCGAGGATCCATTTTAAAATGAATTAAAAAATTAAATAAATAAATATAATAATACAAAATAAAAAATTATAAAAATAAAAAGAATAAAATAAAAAATAATAAAAAAATTATAAAATAAAGCAAAAACCCTAAAATAATAAAATAATAATATTTTGAGTGAATGCATGCAAAATATCATTTTTTAATAAATTAACAAATTCGATGGATGAGATTAAGAGATGTCTTGATCCTCATCGATGGTCGAGATCATTTCGACATGGATCACTCGAACTAGCCGTTGGGATCTTTTCCTTTAATAGGGTGCTAGGGGTCATTTGAGATCAGAATGGATCTGTGAGTCTTGTGTTGAAGAAGCTCTCTTGTAGTTCATTTTTTTTGAGCAATAAAGAAGACTTTGGGGTTAAAAATCTTGCTGGTGTTACTCTTCTGAAAATGCTGTAAGATTGTTCCATTTTTTCTGCATAATTTTATTTTCAGCCATTAATGATAGCTTAATGAAGATTGATCTAGGCACAGGTATATTGTCTGATCTTTGGGGTTTGAATAATAGTTTAGATTCTGAAATATAGTGGCAGGTATCTCCATTTGATCGGGGTTTCACTATTGTTTTCTCCTTCTATGTTGATGGTTGATCTTAAGCTGTGCAGGAAATCCTTTTTTTCAGATTACCGGGCGTTAGGGGAAGTTCTCGGCTGAACCAGCCAACTCCCGGGTTGTGTTTTCTGAAAGAGCCCAGCCAGTTCTTGATCCCGGGCTTATCATTCGAAATATTCTTTATGAATGCATGCAGGGTTTTTTGAAGCGTTTTACATTAAAATCAAATTCTGAAAATAATACTGCTGTTATTGCTAAATCTGGCTGTTGCAGAGTCACAAAACTGTAAATAATTTTTCTGGCTCCTAGGTTTTTTTTTTTTTTTTTTTTTTTTTTAGGGTTCTGGTTGCTTGTTTCATCGCTTTCAGGTCATAGGTGCAGGTTTTGTGGTGAGTTTCAGTGGCTTTTTCTGAGTACTCCGTTCCATCTCCGCGTTGCTGGCTCTTTCAGAAATCAAATCCGCAGCTGCAAGCTCCTCGCCAGTCCATTTTCATCAGACCCTCATTCTTCTCGTTCATCTTGCATCAAAATTACCCCTGCTTGCTCCATTTGCTGTGGCTCATATTTGCATTCACTCTCATTTACGTTGCCAATCGCTCCTCAGTCTTGTCACGCATACCTACGTCCTATGCTTATCTGCTCAAGTCGTGCCCACAGTTTCGTTCTTCTACTGTGCACACCTGCAAAACAAAATATACACGGGGGGCTGGTTTATATATGCGTAGGCGTTTTGAGATTGTGTCCTACATATACTCAGCGCTCAGCATTTTTTTTTAACAGGGTCAGCGCAGTTTTGGAATACGCCTGGGGTTTCACTGGGAAATGAAGTCCTGAATGGCATCTGCGTGGCTTTAATATCCTGCAAGAGACCACACCATTTTGCTGTCTACCGCCGTTTCAAACAGTGGCGTGAGGTTATATCAGGTATTGACATGACTGCGTAAGAAAAGCCATTTGATGTGAACCATTTAACGCCAGGTAGTTAATCCGAGCAAATCGAAGTCGTTCAATGCAGTGCTCAGGTAAGTTTCAAATTCGATTCAAAATTTTTTGACCCCCGCTGCAGTACATCATCGTATCGTAGGTTTCGAATTTGTCAACACGCCCAGGACCGGCCCGCAGGCCCGTCGAGCGCTCCACCATCACCTGAGCTCACGCTATTTTTTCTAAGGGGCTAACGCGTCATGATTTTCGAAATGTCCATAGTTAGGCTCTTCACGTTTTTGTCTTTAGTTTTAGGTTTCATTTCGGTTTCATGAAGTATTAAAAAGAAAAGAGGGGTAGCGTTTAAATTTTAGGTTCATCATAGTTTTAGTTTAGTTTAATTTTTTTTTTTTCTTTTTTTTTTTTTTAAAGTTTCATTTATTTTGTTTAAAATTTAGTTTCGTTTTATTTTGTTTGAATCTTTTAAAAAATAAATAAATCGTAAAAAAAAAAAAGCTTTAATTTTTAACTTTTTGGTTTCATTTTGTAGATTTGATAAAAAAAAAAAAAAAAAAAAAAAAAAATTGGTTTAGGTTTAGAAATCTAATTTTTGATTTAGTTTAATTTGATTTCATTAATTTGGCTAAATAGTTAGATTTTATTTCATAAAAAAAATTTAAAAATTTGAAAAAGTATAAAGAATATTGTGGAAGTTTTCTTTTGCCAGATTCAATTATTCTCGGGAAATTATCACGTCATATTTTTTTTCACGCTGAGATTTAAATTTATGTGGAATGAATGTTTATCATTTTAGACAAGTCTGCGCATGAATGATCATCTTAAAGATTAGCTGCATATGATATCTGGTTAATGATTTATAATTGCGTGGTTGTTTAAGGCATTGATTGAAATTTTCTTGATTGCTGGATATCGGTCATTACAGGAACTTTGTGGTTTTGGCAGATAATCTTGCGCTCTTCTAAGTCATTTAATGATAAATGATTGCTGTTCATGGTTTATAATTTTACATTATCTAGCAAGTAATCGTTTAAACATCACTCTCATAAGGCACTGGTCCGTTAAATTAATAAAATCATTTTAGTGCTTCGTGTCTCCCAACCCAACTGTTTGGCAGTTGGTCTTCATCATCTCATAGGGTCTACCCCCCTTAGCCGTGGGAGACAGGCTTAAACGGAGAGACCGGGGATCAGGGTGACAGCCCCCGGTCTGAGGGTTGTCGTGTCAATCTGCACGACAACACATCCCATGGGTCTCGAAAGGATTAAGGAGGAGGAGAACATGGATCCAAGAGTGAAAATCATAAAACAGAGAAGTTAACAAAAAACAATGACTCGGTAGATAGAATGGATTCCATGTAGTATACAGGTTTGTGTGAAAATTCCTAAACCCGGAATCCCTACTGCAACAAATTGATGTTACTTCTTCTACTTGTTAATCCATGCAAGTTATTTACTGTGTTATTTAATCGAAGTAAATACAATTGCAATCTTCACTATTTAAATTATAAGCGGAAACAAGAAACCGAGCTAGAAAGAAATGCAACACATATACATAGTTATTTTTGGACCCAATGTCCCCAGAAAAACCCAGTGCGGGAAAAACGGTGTAGCAGCTGAGGGTTTTATTATTAAGCAGTAGTAATTTCTAAATACAATCTCTGGATGCCTTCCTGACAATCCAGTTATAGAGAATATCGCTGATAGAGAGATAAGTGAGGTTACTTCACCCTATCACTGGAAATCCTGGCTGATCCAGCCCCTAAATGAACTGTCCCTAGACGCCTCTGCGCAGTCACTATGTCAACCCAACATCAAACCCTCTGGGGACAACGCCACTCCTCTCGATTGATTGATTTGCCTCTGAGAAATCGATTTCTTCCCTCCTAGTCTCACACCCTGGCTTCTGGCTCTAGGAATCGATTCTCCAACAAATTTACAAATTCCCTCTGGGCTTCTGCACTGCCTCTGGATGGCCCTGCGTGGCTCTGCGTCAGCCCCTCTGGCTTTGCGCTACCATTGTTGGATCTCTCTCTGCCTTCTCTGCTGAGTATTCTCCGACTGGGAAAGATTTCCCTTCGGATACTATCCCTGCCCCTCTCTGCAAAAGATCACCATCGAAAATCCCTCTGGTAGCTCCTCTGCTTCAAAAAATTGAACTTCTGATCTTCGCTCTGTGTGTTCCCCAAGTTCCCATCGAGCCTCCTCTTATAATCCTCTCGTTGATCAATCAACGACCCAGATTAGATTCTAATCAATGGCTAGGATCATATTGATTTGATCTTTGCCTTCTTCTAGAAGTTTCACCCATTAAAAATAATTAATTATTTTAATAAAACTGTTTCCAGGTGGAATTTCCCAAAACGATTTCTAGGTATTGGAGAATGCATGTGTCTAAGCCTCCCTGCAAATTTTGAGACTTAGAACACATCCGATGCTACCAGAAATCAACGCTCCCTCTTAGCGAGGAATGTGCTCTAGTAATGCAACCTGTTGAAGCATCACCCTGATTCTGAACCATATCCCTCTGCGCTGCTGATGTTTGACATCTTGTCCACCAACTACTGCGCAAATGCTGCATCTGTACTACTGTTGACCCTGCCATTGTCAACACTGCGTCCGTACAACAACTCCCTCTGAAATTCTGCATCCGTGCTACTGCTGGCCCTGCCACTGCCAACACTGCATCTACACTACAAACTTTCCCAACTGCTGCTGCTACTGCATAAGCAACAGAAAAGCATCCCAAATTATTGAACTAGTGTTCTATATGATGCATCCCGTTGCTGGAGTCTCACTGTTGCTAGTCTCTGCACCAACCCTCTAAAGTCTCTGCACTACTGCTAACTCTGCTAGGTGCCAACTACGCTGCTGCCAACTTTGCTCTGCATTGCTCAGTCTTTGGAACTCCTAGCCACTGCAACTGTCACTCCGACACTCCTCTGCACCAATTGACACAGGCCCATCCTGCTACTACTGATCTGGGCTCCCGTAGCAAGGTATTGATCCGAGAGGTGGACTCCTCAAGGATGTTGCCCATCTGCAGTCCTTTCTAACTATAGCTCTAAATTAGCCCACCTCCCTCCTAGAGGTATCTCGGCTGTCATGGTAAACTCCTCCTCGATCTTTGCGGGTGCAGCCTTCGGATCGTGCTTCTCATCCTTGTCTCTCTTCCTGAGAGGACACTGTGTAGCGTAGTGACCATATTCACCACACCTGAAGCACTTGATCTTCGAGACGCCCTTCTTCCACCTTCGTTGCTCCTGCTGCCCCTTTGTTGCGAGGGCTGCATTCTCCTCCTCCTCCTTGGGCTTCGACCCATTGCTGCTGCTACCGTCAAGTTTGCACTTGACCAAGTCTCTCCTCAGCTCCTCTTGCTTAAGAGCTGCCCACATTCTGTCTCAATCTGGCAAAGTCACCCTGCCCAGGATACTCTAGAGTCTAGACAAAAACTTGCCACTCCTCTGAGACTGAGTTGAGGGCCAGTCTAACCATCTCGAAACCTTGAGGTGTCAACCCCACAACTGCCAGTTCATCTCGGGCTTCCTGAAGCTTCACAAGAAATGGATCTGTTGACCACTATGTGTCAACTTCCCATAGCAGTACACCCCCTTTTCTTCGCAAAAAGGGATAGCGCTTGATCGACATGTTCATGCCATTCGACAGTCATCGTCGACTTGATCATATTATGTTGTAAACCCAGTCTGCATGTGTGAATTGTAAATAATCTTAGCAGATATGAGTCATGTATGTAAATTGCCTAGGTGGACCTAATTTCCTAGTGATAATCTACGTTCCGGAAGGTTTTTTGTCTCACCGATCTATGATCGGTAGAGTTTTCCTTCAGCCTAACCCCAAAGCTGGAATGGACTTTGTCATTAGAATCTTAGGAGAATCCTAGTGTGTTAATCTGCTAGATTATAGTTGTGTTGCAGAATTGGGTGGTTTATGAGGGTCTATGTCAAATGGGTTCTCCCCCTTGAGATGTAAAGTTGTAAAAGTCATGATGTAAAGTGTCTTGAGGGTTAGAAAATGTTTTAATCCCCTCATAAGTCCTAAGTCCTAGGTCCTAGGTGATTTTTCCAAAGGTTAAGTTTGAGGATCCATTTAAAAATAAATTTAAAAAATTAAAAAAAATTAAAAAATAACTGAAAAAAAAAAAATAAAAAAAAAAAATAATAAAATTTAAAAAATAAATTTAAAAAATAAATAAAAATTTAAATAAAAATAAAAAAATAAAAAAATAAAGTAAATACCTAAAAATAATAAAATAATAATATTTTTGAGTAAATAAATGCAAAATTTCAATTTTTAATGCATTAAAAAATTCGACAGATGAGATTAAGAGATGACTTGATCCTCATCGACGGTTGAGATCATTTTGACGTGGATCACTCGAACTAGTCGTTGGGAATTTGTCTTTTAAATAGGGTGCGAGGGGTCATTTGAGATGAGATTTGATCTGAGAGTCTGGTGCTAAAGAAAGCTCTCTTGTAGTCATTTTTTGTGCAATAAAGAAGACTTTGGGGTTAAAAATCTTGCTGGTGTTACTCTTCTGGAAATGCTGTAAGATTGTTTTATTTTTCTGCATAATTTTATTTTCAGCCATTGAGGATAGCTTAATGAAGATTGATCTAGGCACAGGTATCTTGTTTGATCTTTGGGGTTTGAATGATGGTTTAGATTCTGAAATATAGTCGCAGGTATCTCCATTTGATTTGGGTTTCACTATTGTTTTCTCCCTCTATGTTAATGGTCGATTTTAAGTTGTGCAGGAAATCTTTTTTTCAGATTACCGAGCGTTAGGGGAAGTTCTCGGCTGAACCAGCCAACTCCCGTATTGTGTTTTCTGAAAGGGCCCAGCAAGTTCTTGATCCCGGGCTTATCATTTGAAATTTTTTATGAATGCATGCAGGGTTTTCTGAAGTGTCTCACGTTAAAATTAATTTCTGACAATACTACTTTGATTATTGACAAATCTGGCTACTAAAGAGCCTTAGATCTGTAAATACTGTAAATTTTTTTGTTGGGTTTAGGGTTTTCAATTTCGTTTCTTGCACATATTATTTTAGGTTTTTGTTTTCCATTTACAGGTTGCAGTTTTCTGAAGATTTCCGAGGGTTTGATCAAAGTTATTTTGCTGCTCAGGGTTTATTTTTGTTACAGGAAAAATTCTTTTTTTTGGGCAAGCTGGATTGCTGCCATATCTGAGCTCCCTGCTTTCAATCTGCAAAATACATCCCATCCCACACAGCTGCCTTGGTTCCACGTGTACCTGCACACGATCTTTAGCTGCCATCGAACCTGCACATCAGCAAACTCATCGATCCTTAGTCTCCCATCAGCTGATGAGCAAACCTGCAAACCAAACAGAAATTTGCCCTCCTACGCTGCAACGTTCTCCCTCTTCCGCCATCGTCCAAGCTATTGCGTTCGTTTTTTATTTACCTTCAGCATCCCCTCTTGCTGTTTGTATGCTGCCACACACCTGCAAAATGCATCAGACCGGTTCACCCTTCCACGCTGCCTCTGTTCAAAACCTGCAATGATAAAACAACAAATCAATAAATCCGCATCACCTGCTAGCGGTTGTCATTGCCATTCCGCAGCTGCTCTCACCGCCGTCCAGAACCTGCACCTGCAGCAGCAAAACACCTGCTTCACATGCTCTGTTTTCAGCCGTCGAGTATCCAGACCTGGTCACCTGCGTGCTGCGTCCCATCTGCATCCTCCGTCAAAACCTGTACAAGACTGTAAGAATCACGTTTTTTTATTTTTCACGGGCCAGGTAATGCGTTTTGGTATATACGGGCCAAGTCTTTTTTTTTTATGCGTTGAATGGTAAGGTAGTTTTAGTTTAGGTTTAGATTTGCATTTTATTTCAGAGCTAACGTAGGTCTTTTTCCTTGATTGATTCGTTTTAGATTTATAAAAAAATTAAAATAACAAAAAAAAAAATTCGACTTTCATTTTTATTTTTTGTTTTAACTGTGTGCGATTTGATTTTAGATTTAAAATTTTAGGCTTCAGTTTTGATATTTTTTAGTTTAGTTTAGTTTTAAAGTAAAAAATGTCATAAAAAAATGTCATAAAAAATTCATAAAAAGAAATTAAATTTGGATTTTCATTTTCATCTTATTTTATTTTGTTTGTTTTGATTTTTATTAAAAAAAAAAATAATAATAATACTAATCTCATAAAAAATATAAAAAGATTTAATCTTTACTTTTTATTTAGTTTAGGTTTAGCTTCTTTTTTTTTTTTAAATTTAATTTAGGTCTCATAAAAAAAAAAAAAAAATTTTGTTTTCATTTAAATTAAAAAAAAAAATATTAAAAAATGCCATAAAAGGTTTAAGTTTTAGACTTTATATTGTTTTATAGATTAGGTGTTAGTTAGTTTTGTTTGGTTTGAATTTTGACTTCAACAAATAACATCTAAAAAAAATAAAAAAAAATTCTAGAAGTTTGATTTTTGTTTAAATTTTAGTTTTTTTTAGAATTAGATTTTTTAATTTTCATCTAGTTTAGAATAATTTTATTTCATTTAAACCAAAAGGAAAAAAACAAAAAAAAATAAAAAAAAATTAATAATAATAATAATTATAAAACTTCAAAAAATCATAAAGAATTTGTTTTTTTATAGTTTAGATTTTGATTTAATATCATTTAGATTTTTTTTGATTTAAAAGTTTCATTTAGTTTTAAAATTTTGTTTTATTTGAAAAATATAAAAATATTTTGTGAATTTTTTTGCCAATTTCAGTCTTGGCTCAGGAATTTCTTAGGTTTCATCTTTTATGCTGAGGCTAAAATTTTGATGTGGGAATTAATGTTTAATATGATTTAATGTTCATCTGAAGATTAACTGCATGAATGTGATCTCTGGTTAGCATTTTACGTGGTTGTTAAAAGCACTTTATCTTTCGAAATTTTAATTGCTGGAGTATCATTAAGTTGATTATCTCGCATTTGGTGAAAAGTTAAGCTTTGTTTGATGGTAAATGATTGTTGATGAGCTCATATCTCTGCAGCATTTGATAAATAATCGTTTCATCATTCATTTCATAAGGCACTGGTCTATTAACTTAATAAAAATCAATTAAGTGCTTGTTCCCCCTCGTGTCTCCCAACCCAACTGTTTCACAGTTGGTCATTCATTTTCCCATAGGGTCTACCCCCCTTAGCCGCGGGAGACAGGCTTAAACGGAGAGATCGGGGATCAGGGTGACAGCCCCCGATCTGAGCATTGTCGTGACAATCTGTGTGACAACAGGATCAATGCGTTCCCCCTTCTGCATCTACATAGATCTCCTAGTACATCTTTCGTTGCTCGGAATATCCCTGATACAATGTTGACAATGCATCCTATTGATCACTGGGATGACACCTGATGATTATATGAAAGACTCCATGCCCAGGGATGCTCCAGAGGACACTTGTACCATCAGATATCATCTGTCAACAGAGTTTTTTAACTCTATTTCTATCTTCTCATCATCTTTCTTGTACCCAGATTCCACACCTTGCGGGGAATTGTAATAAGTGATACTAGTGAAATTGTATGGGGTATGGGTAATCAAAATTACACCTCTCACCCTCAACTTTCTACTATGACACACTTTGAGGGTTAATAATGTGTTTTGGACCCTCAAAACCCACATTTCTTAAGATTAGTGGAAATTGTGGCATTTAATTAGACTAGAATTAAATAAAATAGAGAGAAATAATTTATTCCATATGATAGAATGACGTGGAAATGACTTGAAAATTATCCTAAGTCAAAGAGTTGAGTCAATAGACATGTGGAAGATGACTGAGCACACTGCATCATAAATACACCATTATTTCATAAAATCGAATTTCCCAGAGATAAAGCAACAGTTGCACATGTGGAAAATCGAATTTATTAGAGGAGCTCATGCATTGAAGGAATATTCCATGGTATATTTGGACTGAAGATTAGGTGGGGCCTCATCTCACAGTTATCTCAGGTTCTTCTACTCTTAACACTCCACTCTTGAGGATTACGAGTTTCACTTGGCTAGACTATGAGTTGCACATGGAGGAATCACGTAGAGCTATCTAGGGATCATCTACATATGTGGCATCACTTGGTTCGAGATTGCATTTGTTGACTGGAGTTATCACATTACTTGGATTCACTCATGGATGAGTTTACTATGCCATATATGGAATTCGATTTTGCTTTGATGTCTGTATCTTCTCCACATCGAACTTGACTTATCTTTGTTTGGGATTTGCTCCAAGTTCAGTTCTCACATGCATTCTTCCTTGGGATTTGCTCCCAACTCTCTATATAATGAGGCTATATGCTCTCATATTGTATCATGTAATGAGCTATTGGACTTGAGGAAAGTCTCCCATGTTGTACTTGCATACTTTCTTAATACAATCAAGACTTTGGGGCTATTTGGCTGGTGTTCTCTTGGCTTTATGAAGTGATGTCCTTTCATGCTACTGCTATTGTGTTTAATTTTTTTCGCATATTGAATTAATATTAGTTTATACTTGCCATCTTGCTTGGATTGATGTGTGCAAGCTATGTTGCACATATCATTGATTTAGAGTAGAATTCTAGGGATGAGCTTGCCAATTCATTTTAGGAGGAATGCTTGGTTTATCTTATTCATTATATTGCTCTAACCTTGTGCAAACTAATACGTGTTCAAGTGCGTAGGAAAGATCTTTTGCATTGTGTGTAGGAATCCATCTGGAAGTGGGAGAAATCTCAATTAGATCAACTCACTCCTGAGTCACAGCAATCCAAGACTAGACCATTTTTTCGCTCCAAGTTTTCCATCTAACGGAGAGCAAAAGGGAGTTTTCTTACTCTATAACTACTTGATCATCCATTTAAATTCAAAATACTTCTTTGATTCTAGTTCTTTCAAAGTTATATTTCTTATTCAAGAGTCATTTCCAAAGCTAGACAAGTATGGGGGTTCACTCCCATTACTGATCTGGAATTTATCCAGGACAAAGAATTAAAGGTATTACAGACTCATGTGCATGGATATGCCTATGTTACTTTATGCAACAGATCGATAAGATTGCAAAATACATAGACATTGAAGTAGTTAGGGAAAACACAACAGGAAAACATGTAATACAACAAGTTTAATAAGGAGTTCACCCAATGCTTCTGGGCTACGTCTCCTGGTCCAACTATCAGTGGGGGCCTCTCTATTATGTTTCCAAAGCAGAGTTTTTACAACAGTGAGCTCAATTGAGTCTCACTTAACAGATATAAATCAGTAGGATTGGAGTACACAAACTCTCCTTACTGAAACTCAACCACTGCTAGTCACAACAGTATGAGCCCAAACTGAGACTCATACATGATAGGCCTATGCCGAGGAGTTCGCTTGAACCTCTCAAGCCTTCTCTGGAGTACATAGACTCTCTAACTCTCTCTGGCTCTGTCTCGATACTGCCTTTGCTCTACAGGTTAGTTCGACCTACTTTCTCTGTTCTCTGCTTTCAGCTTTCTTACTCACTTTTCTCACTTCTCTCTAGCTGCTTGCTAGCTGCTTCTGTCAGTTTGTGGCTTTAAAGCCAATCTGTTTTCTGACAGTTCATTTCCACTTCTTTGAATTCCCCTGTTTTGTGTCATCATCACTGTGTAACGCTTCACAGGGAGGTGGCCACCTGTTTCATAACGAACTGAGTGTCAGTTCTCTTGGAAATGTTTGAATGGTCGTTATTTCCGTTTAACTCCCAGATTGCCCGCGAACATGATTCCCCTGCCAACTCATCGTTCATGCCGGACTTCAAACTTTATACACTCGGCCTGTTTATCTCGTTGAATTTGGTCATCCGTCAGATTGCATGTTCGCCGTCGATCTGGAGCCTCCAGATCCTATGGCCCCCGTCCATATCAGGCGGGTAAGTTGCATGATGTTTACTCGTCCAATGTAACCAGTTTTCTCTCTCTTCCGCCGGATGTGTGGCACCCAGTGTGTGGCATCGGATGATACTCGGTTGAAACCACTTACCGCTCAAAGCCCTTCCGATATCCTACCGGTTTTCGTGTGGGACCCGCCTCTGACAGAATCGGCGAATTCTGTACGTTTTTTGACTTTCCGGTTCCGGTCGCTTGGGGCTTTTCCTTCTCTGAGGGGTTTGCCCGGCTTGTCGCTAATCGCATATCAGAAACCTCCCCCATTTCTCCAAAAGACCTCCCGTTTCGCTGTTTTGTGGTAGTGCGCGTTACCATGGGCCAACAGTCTGCGCGCTTGACTGAGGGTCCTCGTTGCTCTGCGCTGCTCACAATTACAACTGTTCCGAGGGTATTCCTGATAAGCTCGACCTTTGCAAGTCTTTGAAACTTTGGCATGAATTTTACAGAGTTATGAAAACTTAGAGAGTGTTTTTAGGATCCAATTCGGATCACGGCCTTCCCACTGAAAAAGCTTTTGGACCACCAAAAGTTGGTTTTTAAGCATCCATCAAGTGAGGGTACTGATTCCTTGCTTGCCCAATTTCTATCCATTTTGCACTGCTTGGTTTCGAACCTTTGAGTCCAATCTTGAGGTACTCAACATCCCCTCTGCGCGTAGTTCTCACCTTCCGGTCCAGAACTGTATCTTCTTGCAATTCGTTAAGATATTTAGGCAACATATCATCAATAGAAGGTAATTGACTCTGCTCTTCGGGATCTTCAATCAATGAAGGTTCAAATAGTCTCAAGCTGTCTGCATTAACAACTGAGTAGATGTGCATGTAAGATGGTAAATCAAGGCGAAAAACATTCTCACCAATTTTCTTAAGTATCTTGAAAGGTCCATACTTTATTGGCTTCAGCTTCTTACCTTCACCTTGCATTTTGTCTTTGCTGATATACAGCCAGACTTGATCACCAACTTGGAAACTATGCTCCATTCGATGCTTATCATGCCTTGCCTTGTACTTGGCTTGGCTCTTTTCTAGCTGTTCCTGTACTGCCTGGTGAATCTCTTGGATTTGTTCGATGAACTTGGTTGCCTTGTCCACATCATTGTGTCCATCAACCGCTATGTCTTTACCAAAGACAAAATCCAAGGGAGACCTTGGTGTGAAACCAAAACAGGTCTCAAAAGGAGATCTCTGTGTAGAAGAATGTTTAGCTCAGTTGTAAGCATGCTGCACATAACATAAATGTTCATCCCAAAGCTTGGGATGCTTGCTGCAATAGCCTCTGAGCAACTGGATCACTGTCCTGTTGACCACTTCTGTTTGGCCATCTGTTTGCGGATGAAAAGCTATGCTCTTCTTCAGTCTGGTGTCCATCAATTCCCACAAACTCGACCAAAATTTCCCAACAAATCAGGTATCTCGATCAGATATAATGGAAGTGGGTAATCCAAAATGAACCCATACATGCTGAAAGAACAACTTTGCAGTTTGTTCAGCTGTAATCTGTTTGTTACAAGGTATTAAAATACACATTTTGCTGAACCTATCCACAACAACATATAAATAGTCATGACCTTTCCTAGATTTAGGCAGTCCCCCAACGAAGTCCATGGAAACACTTTCCCAAGGATGAAAAGGAACTGGTAGTGGAGTGTACAAGCCTAGTTTTCTATTGTTGGGCTTGCTTTTAGCACACATGGTACATCTTCTTACATATCTAGAAATTGTCTCATTCATTTTTGGCCAATAACAAAATCTTTGCAGCTGTGCAAATGTTTTACTTACACCAAAGTGACCCGATATTAGAGAAGTGTGTGCTTCTCAAATTGTCTTTACTCTTTCAGTTTGTGGAATGCATAACTTTCCAAAATGATACAAGAGTTGGTCTTTAACATGATAATCCAATTCTTCTACTTGTTTGCCATGACTTAAAGTTGCATATACATCTTTAAAATCTATAGCTTGAGCATACTGTTCAATGTAGCTTTCATGCAATACTGAATTATGCTTAAGTATAGTAGATGCATTTATGATTGGTCTGGACAACATATCTGCAACTTTATTGTGTATGCCCTTTTTATATCTGATGACTAGATGAAACTATTGTAGAAAACCCATCCATCTATAGTGCCTTGAATGCTACAACTTAGTTTGGGAGTGTAAATATTGAAGTGGTTGATGATCAGTATGTATAACTGTCTCTTTGCCCACTAAATAATGTTTCCACTTTTTCACACTCTGTACTAATGCATACAATTCTCTATCATATGTGGGATAGTTAACTACTGCAAAATTAAATGTCTCAGAATGATAACATATGGGTTTACCGTGCTGCATCAACATTGCTCCCATGGCATAGTCACTGGCATCCATTTTAATCTCAAATGGTCTTTGAAGATCGGGCAGTGCTAGTACTGGTGTTGTACTAATCTTATATTTTAAGGCGTCGTAAGCTTTCCGCTGTTTGCCTCCCCACTGAAACACCTTGTTCAATCCTGTTAAAGCATGTAACAAAGCTGCAACTAAGGAGAAATTAGAAATAAACTTTCTCCAACATTGTGCTGCTCCTAGGAAGCTTCTAACTTCTGTAGCAGATTTGGGTTTAGGCCAGTTTACAATGACTGCAACCTTAAAGGGATCTATCTTCAATTCACCACCCCCTACAATATGACCCAAATAATTCAAAGATGTTTTGCCAAATTCACATTTTGAGAGCTTAACATAAAGATTTTCTCTTTTCAAGACATCTAGAGTCTGCTTGACATGCTTTAAATGTTCTTCCCATGTTTTACTGAATATAAGAATGTCATCCAAATATACAATGACAAAATCATCAAGAAAATATTTGAGTACATCATTCATTACTCTCATGAAAGTGGCAGGAGCATTAGTTAAGCCAAAAGGCATAACCAACCACTCATACAAACTTTGCTTTGTTTTGAAAGCAGTTTTCCATGCATCTTGCTCTGCAACTCTGACCTGATGATAGCCACTATGCAAGTCCAACTTGGAAAAATAAACAGCTTCTTTTAACTGATCTAATAGATCATCTATGCAAGGAAGGGGATAATGATTTTTGATCGTTATCTTATTCAGTGCTCGGTAATCAATGCACATTCTCCATGAGCCATCTTTCTTTCTCACCAAGACAATTGGAGACCCACATGGTGATGTGTTAGGTTTAATGAACCCCTTCTCGAGCAGCTCCTGTACCTGCTTCTTGATTTCTGCATTCTCTAAAGCGGACAACCTGTACATTCCAATGTTAGGCAATAGAGCATCTTGCTGCAAATTAATATCATGTAATATTTCCTTTTTGGGTGGCAGACCCTTAGGTTCTTGAAATAGTATATCATATTCTAAAACAACTTTTTCTAAATCATCTTGCTGTTTAGCATCACAACCCTCAAATACATTGGTTTTATCAAGTTTCTTTTCCTTTACAACCATCAGTAAAAACTGTTTGCATGAATTTACAATTCTTTTCATCTGCCCTGAGTTTATGAGAGTATAATTATTCTTGAGTTGATGAGCTCTTACAATATATTCGATTCCATCTTTAACGAGTTGATACTTGTTCTCAGCTCTATAAAAAATAGTTTTCCTATCATACAAGTAAAGACTTCCTAAAACAATTCCACATATATCCAAAAGAACTATGTCTAACTCAACCTCATCTACAAATGCTGACCCAAAAGAAAACCTAAGTTTACATTGTCTAGTCACTTGTAGCTGTGCTTTATCACATAACCAACCTAATGGATATGGCTTTTTGTGAGGCATGGTTAGTAATCCCAACTTCTTTACAATTGCTTCAGAAATTAAATTTACTTGTGAGCCACTATAAAACAAAGTATCAATCTTTTGATGCTTGGAAATAACTTGAATATGAAAATGCTCATGTCTTTTCGTCTCATTTTCTTCATTATCAGTAGATTGTGCATAATTACTAGTAGATGCTTCAGAATTTTTACCTTTTATACCTGTGGCTGCGATTGTTGTTTCATCTCCTGAGTCTGACCCCAAATCCTTTTGAATAGTTGCAACAGTCTTCTTCTTTTTTCCCTCGAACTTCTTGGGTCTCAGCTCTGGATGCAGGATCTAGCAGTGTTCATCATCATGCCCATCCTTCTTACAGTGAGTGCATGAAGACTTGGTCTTTTGTACAGTATTTGCCTTCCTCTCTTTCCATTTCTGTTTTCTCTTTTCCTTGCTTTTGCTTGCAGTGGGTTTTGATGATCCCCCAACTTCTGGGTTCACATTCTTGCCTCTAGCCTCTAGATGTGTAGCTTGAACAGATACTTCATCTATGCTAGTGGGATTAAACATGAGAATAGTGTACCTTAAGTAGCTATGTAGACCACCTATATACTTCAACAGAGTTTCAGGTGAGTCTAAGGAAATTCCTAGAATCAAAGCTCTTTTCCTAAATTCTTGAGTGTAGCCTTGTACACTTTGCCCTTTTAATTGGCGAAGAGTTTTGCCAGCTCATCATGGCTTGCTGCATATAGGCTAGTGGATAGAATTGCTTTTTAATTGCAGAAACAAATTCACTCTAGACAGAAAGAATTTTACCATGTTTCTTCGTGTCAGTTTGTGTCCTGCTCCTGCCTTCCCACCATACCAAAGCAGTGCCTCCAAGGTGTAGGCTGGCCAGCTGAATCTTACTCTTGTCTGAATCGATGCTCTGCACTATGCAATAAACATCAATCTGTCTAATCCAATTATCAAGCTTTTCCGCATTCAACTCTCCATCATATATTGGCAAATCAAATTTAACATCTAATTTAATCAAAGATGTTTTATTTTTGTTTTTAGGGCTACTAGGAGGTGTGGGAAGTTTTTCTTCTTTCCCTTTGCCTTTAGAGTGGTCATGGAGGAGAGATTCTTTTGCTCCTTTATCTTGTTTGGAGTTTGATGGATCTCCTTCTCTACCTTTCTTAAATTCTCTATACATTTCCTCTACCATGGCTTTCATGGTCATGAAACCATCCATGAACTGGGAGTCTGATTCCAAGGGACTTTCTTCTGACATTTTCCTTTTAGGATAGACTCTTCCAATTTCAGGGTTAGCTTCAACCAATTCTTCTTCTCGTAATTTAAGCTTTGATCTAGTTAGCATTCAACAACAAAATCCAGCACAAGCTTGTCTAACCTTAGTAACCTAGAGCTCTGATACCACTTGATATGGAATATATCCAGGACAGAATTAAAGGTATTACAGACTCATGTGCATGGATATGCCTATGTTACTTTATGCAACGGATCGATAAGATTGCGAAATACATAGACATTGAAGCAGTTAGGGAAAACACAACAGGAAAACATGTAATACAACAAGTTTAATAAGGAGTTCACCCAATGCTCCTGGGCTACGTCTCCTGGTCCAGCCTTCAGTGGGGGCCTCTCTATTATGTTTCCAAAACAGAGCTTTTACAATAGTGAGTTCAATTGAGTCTCACTTAATCGATATAAATCAGTGGGTTTGGAGTACATAGACTCTCCTTACTGAAACTTGACCACTGCTGGTCACAGCAGTATGAGCCCAAACTGAGACTCATACATGACAGGCCTATGCCGAGGAGTTCGCTTGAACCTCTCAAGCCTTCTCTAGAGTACACAGACTCTCTGACTCTCTCTGGCTCTGTCTCGATACTGCCTTTGCTCTGCAGGTTAGCTCGACTTACTTTCTCTGTTCTCTGCTCTCAGCTTTCTTACTCGCTTTTCTCACTGCTCTCTAGCTGCTTGCTAGCTGCTTCTGTCAGTTTGTGGCTTTAAAGCCAATCTGCTTTCTGACGGTTCGTTTCCGCTTCCCAGCGTTCTGGTTCTTCTGCCTCTGTCCGTTTGAATTCCCCTGTTCTGCATCATCATCACTGTGTAACGCTTCACAGGGAGGTGGCCACCTGTTTCATAATGAACTGAGTGTCAGTTCTCTTGGAAATGTTTGAACGGTCGTTATTTCCGTTTAACTCCCAGATTGCTCGCGAACATGATTCCCCTGCCAACTCATCGTTCATGCCGGACTTCAAAATTTATACACTCGGCTTGTTTACCCCGTTGAATCCGGTCATCCGTCGGATTGCATGTCCGCCGTCGATCTGGAGCCTCCAGATCCTACGGTCTTCGTCCATATTGGGCGGGTAAGTTGCATGATGTTTACCTGTCCGATGTGAGCGGTTTTCTCTCTCTTCCGCCGGACACATGGCACCTAGTGTGTGGCATCGGGCGGGACTCGGTTGAAACCGCTTACCGCTCGAAGCCCTTCCAATATCCTGTCGGTTTTCGTGTGGGACCCACCTCTGACGGAATCGGTGAATTCCGTACGGTTTTTGACTTTCCGGTTCCGGTCGCTCGGGGCTTTTCCTTCTCTGAGGGGTTTGCCCAGCGATATGCGATTAGTGACAAAAACCTCCCCTGTTTCTCCAAAAGACCTCCCGTTTCGCTGTTTCGTGGCAGCGCGCGTTACCATGGGCCAACGGTCTGCGCGCTTGACTGAGGGTCCTCGTTGCTCCGCGCTGCTCACAATTACAACTGTTCCGAGGGTATTCCTGATAAGCTCGACCTTTGCAAGTCTTTGAAACTTTGGCATGAATTTTACAGAGTTATGAAAACTTAGAGAGTGTTTTTAGGATCCAATTCAGATCAATTACTTGAGCCAGTACTTTGTAAATTAAATTCTAAGTTTAGTTTTGGTTTTTTTTCTAATTTCACACTGACAATTGTTTTTTTTTTGTGTTCTGCAGCCCATAGGCTTGAGCATTGGGCAGCAAGAAGCTTGAGGAGAAGCTTTGGGAAACTTCTCACTCGTGTGTATGCAGGACCCCCTCACGCTTCCAAAGACTGATTTCTAGGGAGGCCATAAGCACTTAGGAGAGAGTTGCAAACTCATCTAGGGTGTGGGCATTTTGAGTCTTGTGAATCTCTTTTGGAGATTGTTTTCCATCTTCAAGTTTGTTGTTGTTATATTTTTTTGAGAGAGAATCTAGCTTTGTTAGAGTCCCATCTTTGTAAAGATATCTCTCGTATTGTGGGCTGCCCTCTTAGAGGCATTTTTACCTGCTTTAAACGCTAATAAAGGATACAAATTTTTGTTGGAGGGAGCTTGGGATTTTTCCCATGGCATCCCCTTTCCTCATTTAGAGAAGGATTTCTTGTGGGTGGCCTAATCTTGCTTCTAGTTTTTCTTAGCTTTTTAGCTTTTAATTTCATATTGTGCGTTCTTAAAATCAACACATTTCACTTCACATGCAAATTTTTACTAATCTTCTATTTAAATTCCCACATGCATACACTTTCAAATTGTAAACTTGAGAAGATCTCATCTTATGTGTAAACACTTCATACTTTCGAAAGTTTTAATTGTTTCATAATTTCTTCAAGTATATGCTTCACTACTTGGTCAATTTATGCTATATGTCATGAAAACTATTGGAGCACTATCATTTATTTGAAACAATTGTAGCTTAAGAGAAATCTATTTCATTTTACTTGCTTATTTTCCATTCAATGGTGCAAACACATATGGCTTATTTACATTCTAGCCTCTCAAGTTTTGCAAACTATTTCTATTTGAAGTATTTGCATTTGCATTAGTTTAATTTGGGGAAATTTAACACAATTTTCACTTCATCTAGGCATTTCTAAAACTTACCTCCAACTTAAGTTGGTTGAATAGACTTTTAGGGACCTTATTGACTCTTCATTGTGAGATCCAAATATTTGGGCGAGGATGAGGTCTGAGGAATAGAGTTCAATTATAACTTTGCCTTAGCACTAATTAGTAAAAAAAACCAAGAACAGCGTTCCATCACATTTGCTTTGTTTGCAAAGTTTTTAAATTTCTTGCTATCTTGATGGTTTAAAGTCTCACATGCAAATCTTATTTCAAGAGGCACTTTGGATGCAAACATTGTAATCTCTTTTAATTTTGCAACAAGTTTAATTTTCTTGTACTTGGAAATTGGCTTATCTTTTGGTTTAATTGCATATTGTCATGAATGGTTGATTTCACTTTCAAGTACTATTATTTTGGGGTTGCAAACTTAATTGCATGTTGTCAGCTTGGTCTAACATTTGAGTTCTTTTTATCATCTCATTCTCACAAGTAGATTTCTAGTTGTATTTTTTTGAGCAAGATAGTTTCCATGCTTTGATTTGTAGACTTATTCATCTTAAAAACGTTCATAATATCTTGTGCTAACAATTTATTGTTTCACTTTTCAGGATTACTTTGGCTTTCCATTTCAAAGCATTTCACTTCATTTTAAGCAAATAAAAATTTCATTTCTTAAAGAGAAAATACTTTGAAGGCACTGGTTGTTTATGTATTTCATGCTTATCTTATGTATTGATGGTTATTTCTCATATCAGTTTTTTGCTTATAAATCTTAAAGAAATAATCTATTTAACTCTAACAATTCTTCTAGAAACTCACATCTTTTTAACTTAACTTTTCATTAGGGACCACCCCCCTTAGCTAACTTAAGAGATAGCTCAAACAGAGAGAGTCAGGATTAGTTTGACAGACCCTTCTCTGAGTTCCCTGCCACCAACCACACCTTGTGGGTTTGAAGGCTTTTCTCACTAACTTGTAGGTAGGTGTAGGCGGTAGGGTCAACACATCCCACATCTCCTTGGCAGTATTGCTGCTAGCAATGTGACTGACTATATGATCCTTCACTCCGTCGAGGATCATTCTCTTTGTCTTTTCCATTTCTCCCTTGTACTTCTTGAGTGGATCTGGATCCGTGGGCTCAACCACCACGCTGTCGACGTAGACTTTGAGAAAATGCTCATCCATAAGGCACGAAACCGTTGCCTTCCAGATCACATAGTTGGATGCCCCATTCAAGCTGTCCTAATCTCTCAATCCATTGGCTACCATCTCTGCCAATCAAAAAAGTTGAATGACCTCCTCTCTCTTGTTGCTGCTCAACAATAGAGAATTCAAATTCCTTGGCTAGGAATTCTCTGAGGAAGAAATTCCCTCAGTGTCTCCTTCTCTTCCTTCTGATGTCTTTTTGCCCGCAGAAAACGATGTCCCACTGGAAAACCTCCTCTTCGCTGAAGCTACTGTTGCACTGCTTCCTCTGCCACCGACAAACTTCGATCTAGAAGTCTCACCTCTTTGTTGACTCATTCAAAGCTCCTGTAGCCGGATATGATCCAAGAGTTTGGGCACCTCAAGGATCCTGCCCCTAGCGTGTTGTCCTCCTGACTACAACTCGATGTCTCCCCACCTCTTCTCTAGAGGTGCATGAGCACTCATGGCACAATCATCATCAGTTTCGACCTCTTTCTTCGCCTTAGCTGGAGCTGCCTTTGAATCAGAAGCCTCTCCCTTGTTTTTCTTCCTGGGACACTAGGATGCATAATGTCCCAGCTCCCCACAATGGAAGCACTTTACCTTGGAGATGTCCTTCTTCTTCCTCTTCCCTTGCTGTCCCGCAGATGCTAGAGCCGCATCCTCCTCCTCTTTATTGATTCGACCTCCTTTGCCACTACTCTCCGCCTTAGTCATCCTCCTGATCTCTTCCTAGCGAAGAGATGCCCACATCTCCTCCCAATTAGGAAGAGTAGCCCTGCCCAAAATACTTTGGACAAATGTTTCCCAATCCACAGAGACTGCATTCAGGGCAGTCTTGACCATAAATTCAGGATCCGGTGTAGACCCCACGGAAGTAAGTTGGTTGCGAATCTCCTGCAACTTGAGAAGGAATGGATCTATCTGCTCACCCTTCTGCATTTGATACGATCGTAGTTGATTCTCCAATAGCATCTTCCGCTACAGAGAAGAGCCTTGGTATAAGGTGGTCAGGTTGTCCCACATCTCCTTTGCTGTGTTCTTGTCAGCAATATGTGGTATGACATGATCTTTGACCCGTCTAGGATCATGCACTTCGCCCTCGCCATTGCATCCTCATACTTCTCGTGCTCAGCTGGGTCAACTGGGATAGCCACGGTTCTCAAGGCAAAGTCCTTGCTGCAATATCGATCCAAGACTGCCAGGATCCTGGCCTTCCAGATGACAAAGTTGGAAGCCCCATCCAACCTGTCCTGATCCCTCAGTCCGTTCACTGCCATTTGAACTCCTCTTTTGGACTCCCTTTGAGTCTCGATTTTTCTTCTGGAAATCTCCCTCTAAGTCCTGATTTCCCTCCTAGAAATCCTCTGGCTAGCTGTCGAACCGCTCCTCTCCAATCCTCCTTGAAACTGCCACTCGGATCTGGATTTCTTGGCTAGAAATCCATCAAGGTAGCGACTACCTCTACCTTGATTCCATCTTCTTAGACACTGTTCCGTTTCGATAGAAACAACGTCTCACCAGCTCCTCAAATCACAATCTGCCCATAGCTCCCCAAGCCCCAGCAACCGAAGAAACTGAGCCTTTCATGCTCTACGCAATCTCGGCAACGGTTGAATCTGCACCTCCTGGCCACAACATCGATCCTTCCTGGCTGAGAAAGATGACCGGGCACTGCATAGGTCTGATCTTCCCCTCTCTGCCTCTGCGCTGACCCTCCTCTTGACTTAAAATGATGACGCAGGCTCTGCATCACTTCCTCTCTAGTTGCTTCTGCTATGGAACAACGCTGTCTCTCAGGACCACTGCTACTACTGCAAATTCTTCAGATTACTGTTGGTGCCTTCAGTTCTCCTGTGATCTGCAACGCTCTGATACCATGTTGAAATTTCTAAGTCTGACACGTCAGAAATTCCTACTGCATTATCTAGTTTATTATCTCCTACTTGTTCTTTCCATTAACAAGTTATTTATAAATATAAATACCGAAATAAACACAAATGCAGCCTCAACACATATATAGATCAACAACTGAAATAACTGAGACAATCACACAAGGGACACCGTTATTTTTGGACAATTGTCCCCGGAAAAACCCAATGCGGGAAAACCGGTGCAACAGATATGAGGGTTTTATTATTATGTAGTTTCTGAGTACAACTAGGGTGCCAGAAATGGCTCACCCAACAAAGATTTTCCTTGGCAGTAGTACCTCTCCTCGGAGATAGATATTCCGGCTGATCAGCAATCGGATGATTGATCCCACGACAAATATGGTAGTTCCTCAGCTGGACAGCGAAAGTTGCTCCAAGATTCTCCACTGCTCTGCGTCACTCTCCAGTGACTGTGTCAACCTTATGGCTTTGCGTCAGCTCAACAACACTTAGTCTGCCCCACGAAAATTACCCAGCACTGCCTCTTGGCCCTGCGTTAGCTCTACTAGCCTTTGCGCAGCTACTGCTGCCTTTGTGTCAACCACTTGGCTCTTTGCGTTAGCCCTCTGGCACTCTGTGTCACCTACACTAGCCTCCACAGGCTCTGCGTAAGTCCCAACTGCTTCTGCATCAACCTTCCCAGTCTCTGCGTTGTCTCTCTGGCACTATCCCTGCCTCTCTGCTTGTACTCTCGTCCTTCTGCTGAACTGCCCCTTGCTGCAATAGATCATTGGTTCGGTTCTCTGAGCAAACCCCGCTCCAAAAAATCGAACTGGTTGATCAATTTTGGTGTATCTCAAACTGTCTCTCAAGCCTGTTGTTATATTTTTCCTGTTGAGTTTTCAATGGTCGAGATTAAGTCCCTAATCAATGGCTAAGATTAGATTTGGCTTGATCCTCGTCTCTTGGAACCTTCTAACCCAAAATTATATTAATACACATTAATATTTTAATTTTCCTAAGTTTATACTTAGGACCCCATTAAAAATATTAATTATTTTAATATCTCCTCATCCGAGTAGAATTTCTCCAAACGATTTCTGGGTTTTGGAGATCTCATGTGCTTTAGCCTCTCCACCAATTTTCATGGCTAGAGCACATCCGATGCTACCACAAATCAACACATCAAAGTTGCACAATGGTTGGTGGGCAATGGCAGGCAGTCATAGTGGCGAAACATCAACAACATATAGAGGGTGATGCAGAGATAGGGCGTTGTAGCACAACGACACTAGAAAACCTTCCTCGTGAAGAGTGAGTGTTAGTTTTTGTAGCATCAGATGGTGTTCTAGTCTCGACAATTGTCAGAGAGGCTAAGAAACACAAGCACTCCAGAACCCATAAAAGGTTTAAGAAAAATCCACCTAGAAATGCATTAATTAAGTTAATTAATTACTAATTATATTTTTCCTAACTTAGGGAAAATGATTAATTAATAGGAATTTGATGTCGCACAGATTGTCACGACAACGCTCAGACCGGGGGCTGTCACCCTGATCCCCGATCTCTCCGTTTAAGCCTGTCTCCCGCGGCTAAGGGGGGTAGACCCTATGAGGTGATGAAGACCAACTGTCGACCAGTTGGTTTGGGAGACATGAAGCACTAAAATGATTTAATTAATTTAGCAGACCAGTGCCTTAAGAGATTGGTGTTAAAACGATTACTTGTTAGATGATATAGAAATACAAACCATGAACAGCAATCATTTATCATCAAACAACTAGAACGGCGTAAGATATCTGTTAAAACCACAAAGTTCTTGTAATGACCAAATCTCAATAACGATATCCAACAATTAAGAAAATTTCGATCAATGCTTTAAACAACCACGCAATTATGAATCATTAACCAGATATCATATGCAGCTAATCTTTAAGATGATCTTTCATGCGCAGACTTGTCTAAGATGATAAACATTCATTTCACATAAATTTAAATCTCAGCATGAAAAAATATGACGTGATGATTTCCCGAGAAAAACTGAAACCTGGCAAAATTCCCACAATGCCCTTTTTATGCTTTTTCAAATTTTTAAATATATATATATATATATATATATATATATATATATATATATATTTTTTTATTTTTTATTTTTTTTAAAAGGTAAACTTTAAAACTAAATTAAAATAAAAATAAAACTTAACAAATGCTAAACTAAATGTTAAACTGAAACAAAACTCAAAATTATTAAAATCTACTTTAATTTAAATTAAAATCTAAAACTAAATCTCTAACCTAAAAAAAAAAAATCTAACAAAAAAAACTTTATTAAATCTTTTTATTATTTTCATTAAATTAAATCTAACATTTAAACAAAACCTAAACCTAAATCTATTATGACGGAACCATGTTAAAATCTAATCTAAATAAAACGTAGAACCTAACTATGCATGATACAACTAAAAAATAAACAATCAAAAGTTTAACGCTATACCCTAAAAAAAAAATTTCGATTGACTATTACCGTCTGCGTGAATGAAGATTGTGTAGCAACGAATTTTTTGCTGACGCCCACGCTGAAGCCTTTGTTCGTCTGCGTGAATGAAGATTGAGCACGTTTCTGCTTATCAGCAAAAGGAAATTCGACGGCGGATAAAGATTTCGAAATCTTGCAGGCCCACGAAGTTTTCCCCAGCGGCAGCTACACGCTACGGTTTCGATACCCTACACGCACAATGCTACTGATCCGCAGGCTGAGGATGCCGAGCTACAAGATTTCGATTGGAATCGGATCTTCTTAGCAAGTCACATGAATGCAACGCCTTACGCTAAGATTTGCAGTTACGTTTAGAGAAGAAATGAGCACGATTCCTCGTGCGTACGCAGAGAGAACCTTCCTCTGTTGACGGCTTTAGCACAGAAATTGCTCAGCCAACGCACCGATATATGAATGGATCGCCCAGAAAAACTCAGTGTATGCGTTACACCCCCAGACAGGACCGCATGATGGTTTTCAGAACGTAGAGAATCGCTGCTTGAAGGGATCGAGCAGAATGACTCATGCAACAATAAAAAATGGCAGCCTCTATGAGGAGCCAGGCAATACGTTGCAGGATAAAGAGATTTATTGGCCAGGTCACAAAACTTTCTGTCTTTCTCGTTCAGAAATCCCTGGAGAAAAACCCTGTACCTGCAATTCCAAGGAAACAAAACCCTAATGAAAACTGTATAAAGCAGAATTTGAAACCCCAGATCAGCTGAGTATTTTATAGATTTTGGCCCCTAAAATGCCAGATTTAGCAATAATCACAGCAATATTATCAGAATTTAATTTAAATGTAAAATGCTCCAGAAAACCTTGCATGCATTCATAAAAAATATTTCGAATGATAAGCCCGGGATCAAGAACTGGCTGGGCTCTTTCAGAAAACACAACCCGGGAGTTGGCTGGTTCAGCCGAGAACTTCCCCTAACGCCCGGTAATTTAAAGAAAGATTTCCTGCACAGCTTAAAATCAACCATCAACATAGAAGGAGAAAACAATAGTGAAACCCCGATCAAATGGAGATACCTGCCAATATATTTCAGAATCTAAACTATCATTCAAACCTCAAAGATCAGACAAGATACCTGTGCCTAGATCAATCTTCATTAAGCTATCATTAATGGTTGAAAATAAAATTATGCAGAACAAATAGAACAATCTTACAGCATTTTCAGAAGAGTAACACCAGCAAGATTTTTAACCCCAAAGTCTTCTTTATTGCACAAAAAAAATGAACTACAAGAGAGCTTCTTCAGCACAAGACTCACAGATCCCTGATCTGAAATGACCCCTAGCACCCTATTTAAAGGAAATGATCCCAACGGCTAGTTCGAGTGATCCATGTCGAAATGATCTCGACCGTCGATGAGGATCAAGACATCTCTTAATCTCATCCGTCGAATTTGTTAATTTATTAAAAAATGATACTTTGCATGTATTTACTCAAAAATATTATTATTTTATTATTTTTAGGTTTTTTGCTTTATTTTATAGTTTTTTATTATAATTTTTATTTTCTTTTTATTTTTTATTTATTTTATTATTTGGTTGTTTATTTATTTATTTTTAATTTTTTAATTCATTTTTAAATGGATCCTCGAACTTAGCCTTTGGAAAAATCACCTAGGACCTAAGACTTAGGACTCATGAGGGGATTTAAAACATTTTCCAACCCTCAAGACACTTTACATCATGACTTTTACTTTTACATCTTAAGGGGAAAAACCCATTTAACATAGACCCTCATGAACCACCCAGTTCTGCGACACCACTATAATCTAGCAGATTAACACACTAGGATTCTCCTAAAATTCTAGTGACAAAATCCATCCCGGCTTTGGGGTTAGGCTGAAGGAAAACTCTGCCGATCATGGATCGGTGAGACGAAAAACCTTCCGGGACGTAGATTATCACCTAGAAAATTAGGTCCACCTAGGCAATTTACAGACATGACTCATATCTGCTATGGTTATTTACAATTTATACATGCAGACTGGGTTTACAATTAAATTGATCAAGCTGTCGATGACTGCAGAATGGCACGGACATGTCGATCGAGCGCTACCCTTTTTGCAAAGAAAAGGGAATGCACTGCTATGGGTAGTTGACCGGTAGTGGTCAACATCTGGCTCCACTTGGGGACATGTTGCTGCACTGTAGGAATGTGAGAATCCAGAATCTGCACCCATGCAACACACAGCAAGACATAAGTAGCGTCCATCCAAAAAATCATCATATAACATTAAGCACAAGAAAGGTATAAGCTCTTCATTTATTAACTAATCTAGAAAAGCAAATCTAATCCTAAAACCGAAATGAAAATGCTGAAATTACAAGGAGTAAGGTTAGAAATACAATACAAAGGATGCCCCATGGCATCAGATGTGTTCAATATAGTGTATACTGAGCATTTGCCTGCTTTCAGGCAAATCTGTCGGCTGCTTGTCAGATGTGCCATGTCCAATTCTACATATGGTAGGACTTTTTCCTATCCGAAAATCAAGCTGCTCGCTGCCGTCTGATGCATCAAATCTTCTTCTCATCTTCTTTCTCTTGCGCTTTTTCTTTGTGGCAGGTTGTATCACTAATGACATGGAACTTTCTGTTTCAAAGCTATCAGACGAACTATGTAAGATATGCGTGACATGTCTTTCTTTATCCTGCATCTGGTCTTTATCATTTTTAAGTCTATCTGGATCACCTTCAATTAACCATCTTTCAATCGAACCAATGACCTCCTCATAATAAGATGGAACTTGTTGCGACAAATGAGAAGGCTCCTGATCTGTTGATGTCCCCTGGTTTCTCTCATCCTTTGACCATTGTTGAAACTTTTGAACCTGTATTTTAATGGCATCCATCTGACTAGAGTGTTCAACCTTTATAGCACTGATTTGCCTAGCATGGTCTTCTTCCATATCTTTTATTACTTTATCGTTCTTTTCCTTTATATTCATCAAGCAACACTGCATGGAGTTTATTTCTTCCTTATGATTTGCTTGCATGGTGGCCAACTGATTATTATGATCGAACGTCATGATAGTCATTTCTTCATCCATAGTTAATAACTTGTTTTGCATAGAATTAATTTTCCTATCATGTTCAACTTTCATGGTCATCATATTTTCCTCTAAGCCTGACATCTTGCTTTGCATGAATCTAATTTCTGTGTCATGACTAGTCTTCATGGCCTCAATTTCTTTAGCATGCTGATTTTGCATAATCTCCGTCTCCCTATTACGTTTTTCCAGGTGGGTGCATAAAGTTCTCACATCATTGACGTAATTAGTTTGATTAATCTCCATATTTTTTACCAGCAGCATTAGTTCTTGTATAATTTGCTTTTGATCTTCCTTTTCGTTGTCATTTGTCCCTGCTTCTCCACTATCATGGACTTGATCTGAAATAGTACTGGTGGACGACAAATTCTGATATGAAGAATCGTCTTGGAATCTTTCACCGACAGCTGGACCTTTTATCAAATTACTTTCATTCTGTTGCACAATTTTAGGGGCAGAAGGCAAGCTATTTGGATTACCATATCTATCTTTAAAAGCATTAACAATGTCTTGTAAAGAAGTGAAAGAATCCTTAGGAAAATTGTTAAACCAATTCAAAGCATCACCCTCTAAAGAAAAAACAAAAAGACGCATTTTGATATCTTCATGATTAAACTGAGGGGGTCTACAATATATGATCACTATACGAGCAAACAAGCTTAGATGCCTTTTAACAGCGATTGAATCACCACCCGAGAACACAGGTAATTTGGAAATGGCCTCCTTCGGAAAATCATGGAGACGGTCAGTAAAATGACATGGTTTAAATGAATAATCCATGATGAATAATAAGGGATCAAATGGATGATAGAACGAGAACTCTGCTCAAGAAAATCAATAGATGAAAGAAATGGAGTCGCCACTTGAACAATGAATCTGATTCTAAGATCCAAAAAGCAACCAACAAATAGATATGAGAGAGGCTTCTTGCCTGGGAAAAATAAAAGGAATGGAGTCGCCACCCAAACAACAAATGAACTGAAGAGAAGTTGCTGATATGTGGGAAAATAAGGCGATAAAAGATCCAAATGATAACCAAAAAAGTTGAATCTGCCAGTTCAAATGGGAGATGAGAAAGATTGAAGGAATGATGAGAAATGAGAAGATGAATGTCGAATAAACTGAGGACAGAAAAAACTCTCCCCGGCAACGGCGCCAAAAAATGTTGGCGTTGCCGGCTCAAACGAATGATAGAAAGATGAACGATGAATGATAAAAAGTCGTTGAAACACCGAGAATAAAGTATCCCCGACAACGGCGCCAAAAAATGTTGTCGCACAGATTGTCACGGCAACGCTCAGACCGGGGGCTGTCACCCTGATCCCCGATCTCTTCGTTTAAGCCTGTCTCCCGCGGCTAAGGGGGGTAGACCCTATGAGGTGATGAAGACCAACTGTCGACCAGTTGGTTTGGGAGACACGAAGCACTAAAATGATTTAATTAATTTAGCAGACCAGTGCCTTAAGAGATTGGTGTTAAAACGATTACTTGTTAGATGATATAGAAATACAAACCATGAACAGCAATCATTTATCATCAAACGACTAGAACGGCGTAAGATATCTGTTAAAACCACAAAGTTCTTGTAATGACCAAATCTCAATAACGATATCCAGCAATTAAGAAAATTTCGATCAATGCTTTAAACAACCACGTAATTATGAATCATTAACCAGATATCATATGCAGCTAATCTTTAAGATGATCCTTCATGCGCAGACTTGTCTAAGATGATAAACATTCATTTCACATAAATTTAAATCTCAGTGTGAAAAAATATGACGTGATGATTTCCCGAGAAAAACTGAAACTTGGCAAAATTCCCACAATGCCCTTTTTATGCTTTTTCAAAATTTTAATTTTTTTTTTTTTTTAAAGGTAAACTTTAAAACTAAATTAAAATAAAAATAAAACTTAACAAATGCTAAACTAAATGTTAAACTGAAACAAAACTCAAAATTATTAAAATCTACTTTAATTTAAATTAAAATCTAAAACTAAATCTCTAACCTAAAAAAAAAAAATCTAACGAAAAAAAACTTTATTAAATCTTTTTATTATTTTCATTAAATTAAATCTAACATTTAAACAAAACCTAAACCTAAATCTACTATGACGGAACCATGTTAAAATCTAATCTAAATAAAACGTACAACTTAACTATGCATGATACAACTAAAAAATAAACAATCAAAAGTTTAACGCTATACCCTAAAAAAAAAATTTCGATTGACTGTTACTGTCTGCGTGAATGAAGATTGTGTAGCAACGAATTTTTTGCTGACGCCCACGCTGAAGCCTTTGCTCGTCTGCGTGAATGAAGATTGAGCACGTTTCTGCTTATCAGCAAAAGGAAATTCGACGGCGGATAAAGATTTCGAAATCTTGCAGGCCCACGAAGTTTTCCCCAGCGGCAGCTACACGCTACGGTTTCGATACCCTACACGCACAATGCTACTGATCCGCAGGCTGAGGATGCCGAGCTACAAGATTTCGATTGGAATCGGATCTTCTTACCAAGTCACATGAATGAAACGCCTTACGCTAAGATTTGCAGTTACGTTTAGAGAAGAAATGAGCATGATTCCTCGTGCGTACGCAGAGAGAACCTTCCTCTGTTGACGGCTTTAGCACAGAAATTGCTCAGCCAACGCACCGATATATGAATGGATCGCCCAGAAAAACTCAGTGTATTGCGTTACACCCCCAGACAGGACCGCATGATGGTTTTCAGAACGTAGAGAATCACTGCTTGAAGGGATCGAGCAGAATGGCTCATGCAACAATAAAAAATAAAAGGCAGCCTCTATGAGGAGCCAGGCAATACGTTGCAGGATAAAGAGATTTTATGTGGCCAGGTCACAAAACTTTTCTGTCTTTCTCGTTCAGAAACCCCTGGAGAAACCCTGTTCCTGCAATTGCAAGGAAACAAAACCCTAATGAAAACTGTATAAAGCAAAATTTGAAACCCCAGATCAGCTGAGTATTTTACAGATTTTGGCCCCTAAAATGCCAGATTTAGCAATAATCACAGCAATATTATCAGAATTTAATTTAAATGTAAAATGCTCTAGAAAACCCTGCATGCATTCATAAAAAATATTTCGAATGATAAGCCCGGGATCAAGAACTGGCTGGGCTCTTTCAGAAAACACAACCCGGGAGTTGGCTGGTTCAGCCGAGAATTTCCCCTAATGCCCGGTAATCTAAAGAAAGATTTCCTGCACAGCTTAAAATCAACCATCAACATAGAAGGAGAAAACAATAGTGAAACCTCGATCAAATGGAGATACCTGCCAATATATTTCAGAATCTAAACTATCATTCAAACCTCAAAGATCAGACAAGATACCTGTGCCTAGATCAATCTTCATTAAGCTATCATTAATGGCTGAAAATAAAATTATGCAGAACAAATAGAACAATCTTACAGCATTTTCAGAAGAGTAACACCAGCAAGATTTTTAACCCCAAAGTCTTCTTTATTGCACAAAAAAAATGAAATACAAGAGAGCTTCTTCAGCACAAGACTCACAGATCCCTGATCTGAAATGACCCTTAGCACCCTATTTAAAGGAAATGATCCCAACGGCTAGTTCGAGTGATCCATGTCGAAATGATCTCAACTGTCGATGAGGATCAAGACATCTCTTAATCTCATCCGTCGAATTTGTTAATTTATTAAAAAATGATACTTTGCATGTATTTACTCAAAAATATTATTATTTTATTATTTTTAGGTTTTTTGCTTTATTTTATAATTTTTATTTTCTTTTTATTTTTTATTTATTTTATTATTTGGTTGTTTATTTATTTATTTTTAATTTTTTAAATTTTTAATTCATTTTTAAATGGATACTCGAACTTAGCCTTTGGAAAAATCACCTAGGACCTAAGACTTAGGACTCATGAGGGGATTTAAAACATTTTCCAACCCTCAAGACACTTTACATCATGACTTTTACTTTTACATCTTAAGGGGAGAAACCCATTTAACATAGACCCTCATGAACCACCCAGTTCTGCGACACCACTATAATCTAGCAGATTAACACACTAGGATTCTCCTAAAATTCTAGTGACAAAATCCATCCTGGCTTTGGGGTTAGGCTGAAGGAAAACTCTGCCGATCATGGATCGGTGAGACGAAAAACCTTCCGGGACGTAGATTATCACTCAGAAAATTAGGTCCACCTAGGCAATTTACAGACATGACTCATATCTGCTATGATTATTTACAATTTATACATGCAGACTGGGTTTACAATTAAATTGATCAAGCTGTTGATGACTGCAGAATGGCATGGACATGTCGATCGAGCGCTACCCTTTTTGCAAAGAAAAGGGGATGCACTGCTATGGGTAGTTGACCGGTAGTGGTCAACATCTGGCTCCACTTGGGGACACGTTGCTGCACTGTAGGAATGTGAGAATCCAGAATCTGCACCCATGCAACACACAGCAAGACATAAGTAGCGTCCATCCAAAAAATCATCATATAACATTAAGCACAAGAAAGGTATAAGCTCTTCATTTATTAACTAATCTAGAGAAGCAAATCTAATCCTAAAACCGAAATGAAAATGCTGAAATGACAAGGAGTAAGGTTAGAAATACAATACAAAGGATGCCCCATGGCATCAGATGTGTTCAATATAGTGTATACTGAGCATTTTCCTGCTTTCAGGCAAATCTGTCGGCTGCTTGTCGGATGTGCCATGTCCAATTCTACATATGGTAGGACTTTTTCCTATCCGAAAATCAAGCTGCTCGCGGCTGCCTGATGCATCAAATCTTCTTCTCATTTTCTTTCTCTTGCGCTTTTTCTTTGTCGCAGGTTGTATCACTGATGACATGGAACTTTCTGTTTCAAAGCTATCAGACGAAGTATGTAAGATATGCGTGACATGTCTTTCTTTATCCTGCATCTGATCTTTATCATTTTTAAGTCTATCTGGATCACCTTCAATTAACCATCTTTCAATCGAACCAATGACCTCCTCATAATAAGATGGAACTTGTTGCGACAAATGAGAAGGCTCCTGATTTGTTGATGTCCCCTGGTTTCTCTCATCCTTTGACCATTGTTGAAACTTTTGAACCTGTATTTTAATGGCATCCATCTGACTAGAGTGTTCAACCTTTATAGCATTGATTTGCCTAGCATGGTCTTCTTCCATATCTTTTATTACTTTATCGTTCTTTTCCTTTATATTCATCAAGCAACACTGCATGGAGTTTATTTCTTCCTTATGATTTGCTTGCATGGTGGCCAACTGATTATTATGATCGAACGTCATGATAGTCATTTCTTCATCCATAGTTAATAACTTGTTTTGCATAGAATTAATTTTCCTATCATGTTCAACTTTCATGGTCGTCATATTTTCCTCTAAGCCTGACATTTTGCTTTGCATGAATGTAATTTATGTGTCATGACTAGTCTTCATGGCCTCAATTTCTTTAGCATGCTGATTTTTCATAATCTCCATCTCCCTATTACGTTTTTCCAGGTGGGTGCATAAAGTTCTCACATCATTGACGTAATTAGTTTGATTAATCTCCATATTTTTTACCAGCAGCATTAGTTCTTGTATAATTTGCTTTTGATCTTCCTTTTCGTTGTCATTTGTCCCTGCTTCTCCACTATCATGGACTTGATCTGAAATAGTACCGGTGGACGACACATTCTAATATGAAGAATCGTCTTGGAATCTTTCACCGACAGCTGGACCTTTTATCAAATTACTTTCATTCTGTTGCACAATTTTAGGGGCAGAAGGCAAACTGTTTGGATTACCATATCTATCTTTAAAAGCATTAACAATGTCTTGTAAAGAAGTGAAAGAATCCTTAGGAAAATTGTTAAACCAATTCAAAGCATCACCCTCTAAAGAAAAAACAAAAAGACGCATTTTGATATCTTCATGATTAAACTGAGGGGGTCTACAATATATAATCACTATACGAGCAAACAAGCCTAGATGCCTTTTAACAGCGATTGAATCACCACTCGAGAACACAGGTAATTTGGAAATGGCCTCCTCCGGAAAATCATGGAGACGGTCAGTAAAATGACATGGTTTAAATGAATAATCCATGATGAATAATAAGGGATCAAATGGATGATAGAACGAGATCTCTGCTCAAGAAAATCAATAGATGAAAGAAATGGAGTCGCCACTTGAACAATGAATCTGATTCTAAGATCCAAAAAGCAACCAACAAATAGATATGAGAGAGGCTTCTAGCCTGGGTAAAATAAAAAGAATGGAGTCGCCACCCAAACAAGAAATGAACTGAAGAGAAGTTGCTGATATGTGGGAAAATAAGGCGATAAAAGATCCAAATGATAACCAAAAATGTTGAATCTGCCAGTTCAAATGGGAGATGAGAAAGATTGAAGGAATGATGAGAAATGAGAAGATGAATGTCGAATAAACCGAGGACAGAAAAAACTCTCTCCTCGGCAACGGCGCCAAAAATGTTGGTGTTGCTGGCTCAAACGAATGATAGAAAGATGAACGATGAATGATAAAAAGTCGTTGAAACACCGAGAATAAAGTATCCCTGGCAATGGCGCCAAAAAATGTTGTCGCACAGATTGTCACGACAACGCTCAGACCGGGCGCTGTCACCCTGATCCCCGATCTCTTCGTTTAAGCCTGTCTCCCGCGGCTAAGGGGGGTAGACCCTATGAGGTGATGAAGACCAACTGTCGACCAGTTGGTTTGGGAGACACGAAGCACTAAAATGATTTAATTAATTTAGCAGACCAGTGCTTTAAGAGATTGGTGTTAAAACGATTACTTGTTAGATGATATAGAAATACAAACCATGAACAGCAATCATTTATCATCAAACGACTAGAACGGCGTAAGATATCTGTTAAAACCACAAAGTTCTTGTAATGACCAAATCTCAATAACAATATCCAGCAATTAAGAAAATTTCGATCAATGCTTTAAACAACCACGCAATTGTGAATCATTAACCAGATATCATATGTAGCTAATCTTTAAGATGATCCTTCATGCGCAGACTTGTCTAAGATGATAAACATTCATTTCACATAAATTTAAATCTTAGCGTGAAAAAATATGACGTGATGATTTCCCGAGAAACACTGAAACCTGGCAAAATTCCCACAATGCCCTTTTTATGCTTTTTCAAATTTTTAAATTTTTTTTTTTTTTTTTAAAAGGTAAACTTTAAAACTAAATAAAAATAAAAATAAAACTTAACAAATGCTAAACTAAATGTTAAACTGAAACAAAACTCAAAATTATTAAAATCTACTTTAATTTAAATTAAAATCTAAAACTAAATCTCTAACCTAAAAAAAAAAATCTAACGAAAAATACTTTATTAAATCTTTTTATTATTTTCATTAAATTAAATCTAACATTTAAACAAAACCTAAACCTAAATCTATTATGACGGAACCATGTTAAAATCTAATCTAAATAAAACGTAGAACCTAACTATGCATGATACAACTAAAAAATAAACAATCAAAAGTTTAACGCTATACCCTAAAAAATAAATTTCGATTGACTGTTACCGTCTGCGTGAATGAAGATTGTGTAGCAACGAATTTTTTGCTGACGCCCACGCTGAAGCCTTTGCTCGTCTGCGTGAATGAAGATTGAGCACGTTTCTGCTTATCAGCAAAAGGAAATTCGACGGCGGATAAAGATTTCGAAATCTTGCAGGCCCACGAAGTTTTCCCCACCGGCAGCTAGACGCTACGGTTTCGATACCCTACACGCACAATGCTACTGATCCGCAGGCTGAGGATGCCGAGCTACAAGATTTCGATTGGAATCGGATCTTCTTACCAAGTCACATGAATGAAACGCCTTACGCTAAGATTTGCAGTTACGTTTAGAGAAGAAATGAGCACGATTCCTCGTGCGTACGCAGAGAGAACCTTCCTCTGTTGACGGCTTTAGCACAGAAATTGCTCAGCCAACGCACCGATATATGAATGGATCGCCCAGAAAAACTCAGTGTATTGCGTTACACCCCCAAACAGGACCGCATGATGGTTTTCAGAACGTAGAGAATCGCTGCTTGAAGGGATCGAGCAGAATGACTCATGAAACAATAAAAAATGGCAGCCTCTATGAGGAGCGAGGCAATACGTTGCAGGATAAAGAGATTTATGGGCCAGGTCACAAAACTTTCTGTCTTTCTCGTTCAGAAATCCCTGGAGAAAAACCCTGTACCTGCAATTCCAAGGAAACAAAGCCCTAATGAAAACTGTATAAAGCAAAATTTGAAACCCCAGATCAGTTGAGTATTTTACAGATTTTGGCCCCTAAAATGCCAGATTTAGCAATAATCACAACAATATTATCAGAATTTAATTTAAATGTAAAATGCTCTAGAAAACCCTGCATGCATTCATAAAAAATATTTCGAATGATAAGCCCGGGATCAAGAACTGGCTGGGCTCTTTCAGAAAACACAACCCGGGAGTTGGCTGGTTCAGCCGAGAACTTCCCCTAACGCCCGGTAATCTAAAGAAAGATTTCCTGCACAGCTTAAAATCAACCATCAACATAGAAGGAGAAAACAATAGTAAAACCCCGATCAAATGGAGATACCTGCCAATATATTTCAGAATCTAAACTATCATTCAAACCTCAAAGATCAGACAAGATACCTGTGCCTAGATCAATCTTCATTAAGCTATCATTAATGGCTGAAAATAAAATTATGCAGAACAAATAGAACAATCTTACAGCATTTTCAGAAGAGTAACACCAGCAAGATTTTTAACCCCAAAGTCTTCTTTATTGCACAAAAAAAATGAACTACAAGAGAGCTTCTTCAGCACAAGACTCACAGATCCCTGATCTGAAATGACCCCTAGCACCCTATTTAAAGGAAATGATCCCAACGGCTAGTTCGAGTGATCCATGTCGAAATGATCTCGACCGTCGATGAGGATCAAGACATCTCTTAATCTCATCCGTCGAATTTGTTAATTTATTAAAAAATGATATTTTGCATGTATTTACTCAAAAATATTATTATTTTATTATTTTTAGGTTTTTTGCTTTATTTTATAATTTTTTATTATTATTTTTATTTTCTTTTTATTTTTTATTTATTTTATTATTTGGTTGTTTATTTATTTATTTTTAATTTTTTGATTTTTTAATTCATTTTTAAATGGATCCTCGAACTTAGCCTTTGGAAAAATCACCTAGGACCTAGGACTTAGGACTCATGAGGGGATTTAAAACATTTTCCAACCCTCAAGACACTTTACATCATGACTTTTACTTTTACATCTTAAGGGGAAAAACCCATTTAACATAGACCCTCATGAACCACCCAGTTCTGCGACACCACTATAATCTAGCAGATTAACACACTAGGATTCTCCTAAAATTCTAGTGACAAAATCCATCCCGGCTTTGGGGTTAGGCTGAAGGAAAACTCTGCCGATCATGGATCGGTGAGACGGAAAATCTTCCGGGACGTAGATTATCACCTAGAAAATTAGGTCCACCTAGGCAATTTACAGACATGACTCATATCTGCTATGATTATTTACAATTTATACATGTAGACTGGGTTTACAATTAAATTGATCACGCTGTCGATGATTGCAGAATGGCACGGACATGTCGATTGAGCGCTACCCTTTTTGCAAAGAAAAGGGGATGCACTGCTATGGGTAGTTGACAGGTAGTGGTCAACAGGATTAATTAAGGAAGGTGAGGTTTCTCTAGAAACTGGCACGGATCGACTAGGAAATGATCTCAGCCTTTGATTAAATTTTAATCTTAGCTGTTGGAGTCCCAACTGGAGATTATAAGAAGAGTTCGATGGGTAGATGGAGTGTTGATTACTGGTAGCATTGGATGTGCTCTAAGCCTCAAAATTTGTAGGGAGGCTAGGACACATGTATTACACAATACCTAAAAATCGTTTTGGGAAATTACTCTCGGAGAAGGTTTTATTAATATAATTAATTATTTTTAATGGGTGCCTAAGTCTAAACTTAGGAAATTAAAATAATTAAAGGGTATTAATAGAATTGGTGTGAATCTTCTAGAGGAAGGCGAAGATCGAGTGATTAAGATCTGAGCCATTGATTAGAATCTAATTTGGGCCGTTGATTACTCAATTGGAGGATTATAAGAAGGACTTCTATGGGCATTTGGAAGACACATTGAGTGAGAGATCAAGGATCGATTTTCTCAAGACAGCAGCGCAGCAGTTGCCAGAGAAAGTGATTGACGAGATTTCTTGCAGTGAGGGGCATGGATAGTTTATGGAGGAAGTTTTCCTGGTCCGGAGAGTACAAGGTAGAGAGGGAAGAAAGACATCTAGAGAGGCTGATGCAGAACCACGTAGAGCTACGTTGTGGCAACGCAGAGCTTCAGAGGGATACCGAAATTCTGCTGAGGAATAGTTGGGATCTAATGCCAGAGCCGGGGTGTGAGATTGGGAGGCTAGAGGGCCGAAGTTTCCAGCCAGCAGAGGATCAAGATGAGGTGCAACGCAGTCCCAGCAGTAGTGACACAGTGATTGTGTGGGTGTGACGCAGTATTGTGTAGAGGCTCATCTCTAGCGCTGATCAGTGCCGAATCTTCCTGTGACAGATTGAGATCATCTCACTACGTTTTTTCCCAGTTAGATCTCTGTATAGGATTTCCAGTTTGGGCATTTGAAGAATTGTATTAAGAAAACTACTGCTTAATAATACAAACCCTTAGTTGCTGCACCGACTTTCCCACATTGGGTTTTTTCGGGGACATTTGTCCAAAAACAATAGTGTCACTTATGTATGCTATTTCTTTCTTGCTCAGTTCTTGTTTCCGCATATTATTTAAATAAGTGAAGGTTGCAATAGTATTTACTTAGATATTTACAGTGTAACACAGTAAATAAATTGCATGAATTAACAAATAGGAGAAGTACTATCAGTTTGTTGTAGTAGAAATTTGGGTCTCCAAATTTTCACATGGTGTCAGAGCACATGTGATGCAAGAGAGCAGACCATAAGAGCCAAACATTAAAGAGAAGGAGGGAAATTGAAGTGTTGCATAGGCAGTAGATCGAACCCCTAGAGGGATTGCGCAGTCCAGGCTAGGAGGGAAATATTCTGAAGGAAGATCTCTCTCTGAGTGAGTTGACAGAGAGGTAAATTTCCAGATTGAGATTTGTCAGCGGTAGAGGGAGCAGCGCAGTAGAAGCTTCAGTGCAGAGCAGTCTTTAGGTGAGATGCAGTTTTCTGCAGCAGTTGCTGGGGTAGAAAAACGTTAGAAGAAGGAAGGAGACACTTCTGAGAGAATTTCTTCCTTAGATAATTCCTAGCTAGGGAATTCGATTTCTCAAGTGCTGAGCAACAGTAGAGAGGAGAAGATCTACTAACTCCAACAAGGAGTGTGTAGGCTAGCCTAGTAGTTGTGCAGAGGAGAGAGGAGGCAGTTCGACATTTTGTTGGCAGAGATGGCAGCTAATGGGCTGAGAGATCAAGATCGGTTGGACGAAGCATCCAACTATGTGATCTGGAAGGCTAGGATCTCTTGCCTTCTGGATGAGCATAATCTCAAAGCCTATGTCGATAGTGTGGTAGCCGAACCTACAGATCCAGATCCACTCAAGAAGTATAATGTTGAAATGGCAAAGGCCAAGCGGTTGGTGCACGATGGAGTCAAGGATCATGTTGTATGTCCCATTGCTGGCAAAGGGACTGCCAAGGAGATGTGGGATTCCTTGGCTATGTAGTCCATTATATCAGGGATCTTCCAAGTAGCGGAAGATGTATTTGGAGCAGAATTTGAGATCCATGATGATGTCGAAGGGGAACACATTGATCCATTCCTTGCGAAGCTTTAGGAAATCTGAGACTCGTTGGTAGCTGTGGGATCAACACCTCAGCCTACCAAGATGGTGAGGCTGGCCTTGAATTCAGCCTTAGAAGAATGGCAAGTGTTTGTCCAGAGTGTCCCGGGCAGAGAGAGATTGTTGGATTGGGAAGGGATGTGATCCGCTCTTCAGCAGGAAGAGATGAGGCGAGACTTAGTCAAGTGCAAACTTGATAGCAGCAGCAGTAGTGGGACGAAGCCCAAGGAGGAGGAAGAGAATGCAACCATTGCAACAAAGGGGTAGCAGGAGCAATAGAGGCGGAAGAAGAACATCTCAAATATCAAATGTTTCCAGTGTGGGGAATTTGGTGACTACGCTACGCAGTGCCCTCTCACGAAGAAGGACAAGGACGATAAACATGATCCACGGGCTGCAACTGCAAAGATCGAGGAGGAGGAGTTCGCCATGATTGCTCAGATACCTCCAGGGGATAGGTGGGGTGATCTAGTACTGTAGTTTGAAAGAACTGCAGATGGGTAGGATCCTTGAGGATTCCACCTCTTGGATCAATACCTTGCTACAGGAGCCCATATGAGAAGTAGTAGGATGGACCAGTGTCAGTTGGTGCAGAGGAGTGCCGGAGTGAGTTGCATTGGCTAGGAGTGCCCGAGACTGAGCAGCGCAGTTTGCACAATGTAGAGTTAGCAGCAACACAGAGGCTTCAGAGGGTAAGTGAAAAGACTAGCAATAGTCAGATCTCCAGCAACAGATGCATCATGCTGAACACCCTTGGTTCACTATTTTGGATGCTTTTTCGTTGTTGTTGCAACAACAACAACAGTTGGAGAGGGTTGCAATGTAGATGCAGGGTTGGCAATGGCAGGGCCAGCAACAACACAGATGCAGAATTTGCGTAGTACATGGGCAGTGATGTCAGACATCAACAACGCAAAGGGAGATGTTACAGAGTCTGGGTGATGCTTTAGCAGGTTGTATTACTAGAGCACATTCCTTGCTTAGAGGGAGTGTTGATTTACGGTAGCATCGGATGTGCTCTAGGCCTCAAAATTTGCAGGGAGGCTAGGACACATGTATTCCACAATACCTAGAAATCGTTTTGGGAAATTCCACCTAGAGGAGGTTTTATTAAAATAATTAATTATTTTTAATGGGTGCCTGAGTCTAAACTTAGGAAATTAAAATAATTAAAGGGTATTAATAGAACTAGGTGTGAATCTTCTAGAAGAAGATCGAGTCAATATGATCTGAGCCATTGATTAGAATCTAATCTGGGCAGTTGATTATTCAACTAGAGGATATAAGGACTTCGATGGGCATTTGGAAGACACATCGAGTGAGAGATCAGAGATCGATTTTCTCAAGAGAGCATCGCAGCAGTTGCTGGAGAAAGTGATAGAGGAGATTTCTTGTAGTGAGGGGCAGGGATATTTTCCGGAGGAAGTTTTCTTGATCTAGAGAGTATAAGGCAGAGAGGGTAGAAATATGTCTAGAGAGGCTAACACAGGACCACGCATAGCTATGCTGTGGCAGCGTAGAGCTTCAGAGGGAGACCGAAATTCTGCTTAGGAATAGTTGGGATCTAGTGCCAGAGTCGGGGTGAGACCGGGAGGCCAGAGGGCCGAAGTTTCCAGCCAAAAGAGGATCAAGAGGAGGTGCAACACATTCCCAGTAGCAGTGACACATTGACTACATGGGTGTGATGCAGTACTGCACAGAGGCTTATCTCTAGCGTAGATCAGTGCCGGATCTTCCAGTGATAGTGTGAGATCATTTCAGTACCTTTTTGCCTAGTTAGATCTCTATATAGGATTGCCATTTTGGGCATCCATAGAATTGTATTCAGAAAACTATTGCTTAATAATACAAACCCTTAGTTGCTGCACCGGTTTTCCCGCATTGGATTTTTCCAGGGACATTTGTCCAAAAACAACAGTGTCACTTGTGTATGCTATTTCTTTCTTGCTCAGTTCTTGTTTCCACATATTATTTAAGTATGTGAAGGTTGCAATAGTATTTACTTCGATATTTACAATGTAACACAGTAAATAATTTGCATGAATTAACAAGTAGGAGAAGTAATATCAGTTTGCTGTAGTAGAAATTTGGGTCTCCAAATTTTCACATGGAGGAATACACTTGTGATCAATTTCCTTGGGAAATTCGATTTTTCTAGAGAGCAACAACATTCTACCGCAAGAGTTCGATCAAGAATAGGGACGCAGAGACAGAGAGGGGCAAAGATGTCTAGTCCGGAGGAAGTTTTCTAGTTCCGAAGAGTCAGCAGTAGAAGGACTGTATTTCCTAGTGAGGCTATGCAGACCCAATGCAGATAGCTTCAGAGGGAGATTGATTTTGCTGAAGGGAAAGATGATTTAGTTGCGATTGGTTCGGAAATTCTTTAGGAGGCCAAGCGAATTCCCTCCAAAAGCAGAGTCATCCAGGACGTTGTTAGTTTTTGTAGCATTGAATGTGTTCTAGCCACGAAATTTGGTGGATAGGCTAGAATATATGAGATCTCCAAAACGCATAAATTGTTTTTGGAAATTCCGCCTAGAAGTGTCTCAATTAGATTATTAACCGTTTTTTAAATATTTCCTATGTCTGAACTTAGGGAATATGGTTAATTTCAGTATTAATTATGTCAAGGCGAGAATCATCTAGAAACTCACACGGATCGATCCAGAGATAATCCTAGCCATCGATTATGTTTTAATCTTAGCCATTGGTTCTCCAACAGAGGATTATAAGAGGAGGTCGATGTGGTGATGGAGGGATCACTTGAGACACTTGAGCAGTTCGATTTCTTGGCAGATCTATTTCTAGAGTAGTAAAAGTCAGTTGTCGGAGAGAGCTAGAGATCGAAGCAGTGAGTGAGGGGTAGAGACAGTGAGGATGGAGAAGGAATTCCAGATCCAGCAAGTGCATTTGTAGAGAGGCAGAAGAGCCACAAAGAACCTGACACAGGGGTAACACAACAACTTCTAGAGGCAAGTTCGATTTGCAGAGAGGGAGAGACATCTTCAGTTCCAAAGGTCGGGAAGGAGTCCCAGAGTGATGGAGAAGCATCTTTCCAGTCAGCAGAAGGCAAAACGACTTCATCAGAGACCAGTCAGAGGCTTGACGTCAAGCAGTTTGCGCGGAGCAGCTCAGAGGCTGACGTAGAGGGTCAGAGGGACAAGTTTCAGAAGGCAAGTTGTGTCGGGAGATTTCTTGTGGGGTGAGGAAAATTCTTCACTAGATTTTTGCTAGTATTTTTCTTTATAAGATTACCAGATTTTGGCATCCAGTTGTACTCAAAATTTCTCACTGCTGCATAAAAATAAAAACCCTCACTATTGGACCGATTTTCCCAAGTTGGATTTTTTCGGGGACATTTGTCCAAAAATAACTGTCTCATATTTTATGTGTGTGCTAGCATTTCTCAGTTTCCAGCACATTATTTTTCCACAGTATTTTATTTGTGAAGGTTGCAGTGTGTTTATTTCGATATTTGTCGTAGTAGATAAATTGTTAAATTAATTAACAATTAGGAGAAATAATACCAATTGCTGCAATAGGATTCCATATTGGAATTTTCACATGGTATCAGAGCACAGTTGATCAACCAGAGAGCTCAGAAGTGAAAATAAGGAATTTCGCTGCTTAGTGTGGGCAGTAGGCCGAAATTCCCAAGGGCAGCGCAATCTTTTTCCAGAGAGGCCGAGTTGCTCGAGGAAGACCGATTTTTTCGGAGAGGGGTAGAAAAATTTGATCCTTCTAGATCGAGTGATTCCAGAGACAAAGGGAGCAACTCACATTTTCGTTGAGCAGATCTCTAGTTGAATGCAGTGGTTTTTGCAGCAATTCGCTAGAGCAGAGCCAACGTTAGGGTGGAAGAGAGAAGAGCACACACAGAGGGAAAATTTTCCTCAGGGAACTTCTCCAAGGAAATTTTCCTTGTGAGTGAGAGATTTTTTCTCTCTAATTATTTCTATCAGATACTTGCTGATTAGATTACCAGTTGGGCATCCATAGATTGTGCTTAGATTTCACTGCTACATAATAAAATAAAACCCTCATTTGCTGCACCAGTTTCCAAGCATTGGGTTTTTCCGGGGACTTTTGTCCAAAAATAACTGTGTTAATTTTTATGTGTGTGTGCTAGCATTTCTCAGTTCCAACGCTATTTTATTTTCCGCAGTTTTATTTGTGAAGGTTGCAGTGTGTTTATTTCGTTGTTGTTGTAGCAATAAACTGAATAATTAATTTACCAATTAGAAGAAATAATACCAGTTGCTGTAATAGGATTTCAGTTTTGGAATTTTCACATGAGACTCCTTCGAAAATCTACTACTTTGCCCCTCTACCACTTGCAACTCGACCTCTGACTTGATTTCTCCTGCTGAATCACCTGCACTGGAAAATTGAACTATCTAGATCACTGAGTATCTGCGATTCTGCACTGGTGTGTTCTCCATCTGCCCATCGACTTCTTCTTATAATCTTCTGTTGGAGCACCAACGACCAAGGTTAGAACTTAATCAAAGGCCCAAATTAATTCCCTGTCGATCCGTGTGGGTTTCTAGAGAATTATCACATTGACTTAATTAATTCTGATTAATTAACCAGTTTTCCTAAGTTTAGACTTATGAAACATTAAGAAATAGGTTAATAATCTAATTAAGCCTTCTCTAGGTGGAATCTCCAAAAACGATTTTTGGGTTATAGAGATCTCATGCATTCTAACCTCTCCACTAAGTTTCGTGACTAGAACACATTGATGCTACAAAAACTAACACAACCCTTTCATAAGATAGTTATAAGTGATGGGTGAAATGGAATGGGGTGTACTTCAAGAATGGAGCCATAGTCTTATGCTAGGTTATATTAAACCATTTTCCATGAGCACCATTGTAGAAGGAGAAATTAGCAATGACTGAGTTGGAAAACACTTGCATGTAGTAATGGTTGATGTACTTCACAATAGATGAATACACATTCATTGGATAAATATGCTAGAATCTAGATAGATGATTGTATTGAGAAAAGAATGGATGAGAGGCTAGTTGTTTGTGGATTGTGGTAGGGACTGTTGGTTGACAAGCTACATCATTAGAGAAAAATTCTCTCTTAGGGTTACCCATGTATGTGGATGGGTAACATAATCAATGGTCTTCATGTGCTTCTCTAAGATCGTAAACAAGTCTTTGATAGATATGGATGTGGATGTTAAAGGTTGCACGTCAACCTTAGGTTCATTTGGAGAATCACAAAATCAAGCTTTTTAGAATATGATATCCATCTTCCTAATCATTTGGATATGCTTCTCTAAGATCGTAAACAAGTCTTTGATAGATATGGATGTGGATGTTAAAGGTTGCACGTCGACCTTAGGTTCATTTGGAGAATCACAAAATCAAGCTTTTTAGAATATGATATCCATCTTCCTAATCATTTGGATATTCTTATTGTTCAAGGATCCGTAGTAGCAACAACAAAATAAAAAATCTCAGAACCAACCCCATGCAAATCAGGGGGTAATAGGCCACATGTGTGCCTTTTACATGCCCTTGCTTGGTCTTTTTATTATATTTGGAGCATATTCTTGGAGGGCACACTTGTGGAGACACTTGCTATTCTTGGAGGTATATATTTTATTATTTCATAGAGTTTTGGCTTGGTCAAAATCCTAATTTGTCCTTATCCCCATGGATTTCTCTTGTGGGTATGGTTTACTTGCTATTTTGGGGTTTGACTACATCATTTCTTTAGGAGATCTCCATCTACTTGGCACCTTGCATATTCATTCATGGAGTTGGTTGCCTTGGGATTCATACATGTGGATTGGTTGCTTCCATCTTGTGGACCACTTGCCATTTTCGGAGGTTGTTATGGAGTAGCGTGTTGCAGGGCATACTTTGTGAGCTCTTCTAGGTGAACCTTGAGCACATTCTCCTAGGTTAAACATTATTTTATTGTATTTGCAGGCATCCATTCTTGGAGGGTGAATTATATGTAGACATATTGCGCGTTGTTGGCCTAGTTATCATGCCTATTCTTAGTTGTACATCCTTTCTTGGAAGCTTTTGATGTAATATCTTTCCTTTTTTTTGGATGAGGGCAAGTTTTCATTGAAAGGCTTGTGTCCACATGATTTGACATGGTCAACCATGGATTGAGGAGGGATCTAACTGCTACAATTTTATATTATTTCTTTGACTTGTCATAAAGTTAGTTAATAGAAATGATTTTTTATTGTATCAGAGAAAAAATTCACTTTATAAAGAGGAGATTTCTCTCCACTGTAATGGTTTTTGTGGCTTTGGGGATTGAAGAGTTCCCTCCTTATAGTCCAATTGTACATCATATGCTTGGAGCCTTATGGAGGATTTTAGGTATATTGTTGTTTTATGTGAGGCTTTGACTATGCATTTCATATGATGATTTTTGTAGTAGGAATTCCTTGTAGCATGTTACGAATGCCTTGTGGTGAACCATGTTTCATCTAGATAGAGAAATGTGAGGATGTTATCCCCTTATTTCTATTGTTGTTGTATTAACCTCTCATCCAATAAAATTATTTGTTGTTAGATTACCAGAAGGGAGAAACTACTCACTTTATAAATAGGAGCTTTCTCTCCACTGTAATGGTTTTTGTGGCTTTGGGGATTGAAGAGTTCCCTCCTTAGTGTTCATTTGTACATTATATGGCGGGAGACTTATGGAGGATTTAAGGTATATTATCATTTTATGTGAGGCTTTGATTGTGCTTTTTCAATTTCATATGTTGATTTTGTAGTACGAAATCCTTGTAGCGTGTTACGAATGCCTTGTAGTGAACCATGTGTCATCTGGATAGAGAAATGTGAGGATGTTATCCCCTTGTTTCTGTTGTTGTTGTATTAACTTCTCATCCAATAAACCTAATTGTTGTTAGATTAACATAAGGGAGAAACTACTCACTTTATAAAGAGGAGCTTTCTCTCCACTGTAATGGTTTTTGTGGCTTTGGGGATTGAAGAGTTCCCTCCTTAGAGTTCATTTGTACATCATATGCTTGGAGCCTTTGTTAGTTTTTGGTAGCATCGGAAGTGCTCTAGCCTTGAAAATTGGTGGAAAGGCTAAGGCCCATAAGTTCTAAGGAAGCCAGAAACCGTTTGGTGAAGTTCCACCCTGATTGTATTTTATTAAAATAATTAATATTTTTAATGGGGTTCCTAAGTCTAAACTTAGGGAAATTAAAATATTGATGGGTATTAATCAAAATATGGTTGAGAATGATCTAAAAGGCGGATCATGTCAAGTTTTAATCTTAGCCGTTGATTAGAGACTTATTCTTGGCCGTTGAAGTGTCAATGAGAAAAGTATAAGAAGGAGGCTTGGGTTCAGTTAGACACACACAAAGAGATTGAGGAAATCGATTTTTTGAGGTGAGAAGTTCTCGAGGAAAATCGATTGGGGAGATCTTGCAACAGAGGGGCAGTGAGAATTAGGGAGAAGGAATTTCTAAAGAGTACAAGGCAGAGAGAGAACAAAGAGACATCTAGAGGAGGGTTGATGCTGGCCTACGTAGTGATGACGCAGAGGCAACACAGTTAGTGAGGGGAAGTCGAGTTTCGGCTGAGGGAATTCAAAGTTTAGTTGCTGGAAGACAGGGTGTGAGACTGGAGGCAAAAAAGTCTATTTCTCAACCAGCAGAGGATCCATAGCGGAGAGGCAGCGTAATACCCTGGAGGGGTGACGCAGTTTGACACAGAGGCCATCAGAAGGTGACGCAGAGCCTTTAGAGCTGAGGATCAGTTACTGATTCTCCAGTGACAGGGTGAGATCATTTCACTAGTCTTTTGTCCAGTATTTTCTCTGTAAAGGGTTGCTAGTTGAACATCCTAGATTTGTATTCAGAATTTTCTTCTGCATAATAATAAATCCTTAGAGCTGCTGCACCGGTTTTCCCGCATTGGGTTTTTCCGGGGACTATTTTGTCCAAAAATAATTCTCCTATGTATCTTGTTCTTTGCTTAGTTTTCTGTTTTATGTAATCAAATATTAAAGTAGTGTAGGCTGCAGAAGTAATTTGCTTTAGTATTCAGAGAATAACTTGATAAATTAAAATCAAGTAGGTGAAGTAGATTCAGATTTGCTGCAGTCGGGGTTCCTTGAGGATTAGGATTTTTTACAGCCTTATGGAGGATTTCAGGTATATTATCATTTTATGTGAGGTTTTGACTATGCTTTTTCAATTTCATAGGTTGATTTTTGTAGTAGTAAATCCGTGTAGCATGTTACGAATGCCTTGTATGAACCATGTGTCATCTGGATAGAGAAACGTGATGATGTTGTCCACTCATTGCTATTTCTGTTGTATTAACCTCTCATCCTATAAACTTAATTGTTGTTAGATTAACATAAGGATAGTTTCATGACAAGGTTGGACTATCACACCTTTAGCCTAAAAGATAATTTTCTGCTACAAAAATCAGCAAGCCATGGCTGATTTGTGGCATGCATAGCAGCCCCTATTGCCCACATCTTCATGCACTTGTGCTCTTTGATCCATACTTCCTTGACTCCATTTGCTGAAGGAGTGATTAGGCACTTGGTCTTGGGGTTTTCCTTTGTTTTCCTTCTCACACCATTTCTTCTTCCATTTTACTACATCCATTTATTTTGCTTAGACTTACTATTCACTAAATCACCCCTTGCCTATACTCTGTAGCCATATCAATTCTAACTTTTAGGTAAGCCCCCCTTGAGTTGGAGAAAAACAAACTAAAAGTGAGAGGAAGAGCTAGTGTGGTGATAGTGGATCACTTTCTCGAGTTGCACAAGACTAGCCCCTTCATGCTTGGGACTTTACATCATATGGGGCGCTAAATTTTTTTGTAACAAATCTTGCTATGATTGGCAATTACCATGTCCACAATGCATTCCAACAAAATATCATGCTAGTTTCCCATTATGCTGTGTATCATGATGCTACAGTCAAAGATGGAATAAATAATACTTGCATGTATAATATGTTGATTTCTTGTAGCATCGGATGTGCTCTAAGTCTCAAATTTTGCAGGGAGGCTTACACACATGAATTCTCCAATACCCAGAAATCGTTTTGGGAAATCCACTCGGAGATAGTTTTATTAAAATAATTAATTATTTTTAATGCATCCCCAAGTCTAAACTTAGGAAATTAAAATAATTAATGGGTATTAATCTAAACTGTGGGTGAAACTTCTAGAAGAAGGCGGAGATCAAGTAAATATGATCCTAGCCATTGATTAGAATCTAATCTGGGCTGTTGATTGATCAACGAGAGGATTATAAGAGGAGGCTTGATGGGCACTTGGAGAACACACAGAGGGAAGATCAAAAGTTCGATTTTCTGAAGCAGAGCAGCTGCCGGAGAGATTTTTGAAAGTGATCTTTTGTAGTGAGGGGCAGGGATAGTATCTGAAGGGAAATATTTCTTGGTCGGAGAATACTCAGAAGAGAAGTCAGAGAGAGATCAAGCAGAGGCAACACAGAGCCAGAGAGGCTGATGTAGAGGCAGCGCAGAAGCTAAGAGGGAGTTCGAAAATTTGTTGAATGAATCGATTGCAGAAGCTAGAAGCCGGGGTGTGAGACTGGGAGGTGAAAATCGAATTTCGTGGGCAACAAATCGATCAATTGAAGGGGTGACGCTGAGGGTGTGACGCTAGGCTGACGTAGTGACAGTGCAGAGGCAACTAGGGGCAGTTCATTCAGTGGCCGAATCAACCAGGATTTCTAGTGATAGTGTGAGGTAATCTCACATATCTCTCTGTCAATAATATTCTCTGTACTGGATAGCCAGGAAGGCATCCAGAAATTGTATTCAGAAATTTCTATTGCTTAATAATAAAACCTTCAGCTGCTGCACCAACTTTCCCACACTAGGTTTTTCTGTGGACATTTGTCAAAAAATAACTGTGTAGATGTGTTGTCTTTCTTTCTTGCTCAGTTTCTTGTTTCCGCATATAATAATTAAAGAGTGAAGGCTGTGTTGATTTGGGGTGGCATCGGATGTGCTCTAGCCATGAAAATTGGTGGAGAGGCTAAAGCACATGAGATCTTCAAGACCAACAAATCGTTTTGGAAAATTCCATCCAGATAAGGAGTTATAAAAATAATTAATATTTTTAATGAGTTCCTAAGTGTAAACTTAGGAAAATAAAAATATTAATGGGTATGAATAAAGATAAGGATGAGAAGCTTATAAGAAATAAGGATCAAGTCTATTTTAATCTTAGCCGTTGATTCATCAACAAGAAAAGTATAAGAGAAGACTTGAGGGTCAGTTGGAGAGACACTTGAGGGAGACCAGTCAGTTCGATTTTTGGAGCGGGGTTTGCTGAGAAATTCGAACTAGAAATCTGGATTGCAGTAAGAGGCAACAAGTACATAACAGAGAGGCAGAGATAGTGTCGGAGGACTAGCGCAGAGATCAGAGAGGCAAACACAGAGCCAATCAGAAAGACGCAGAGGCAGCTGGATTGTGCAGTCACTGGATCTGGATTGCAGTAAGAGGCAACAAGTACATAGCAGAGAGGCAGAGATAGTGTCGGAGGACTAGCGCAGAGATCAGAGAGGCAAACACAGAGCCAATCAGAAAGACGCAGAGGCAGCTGGATTGTGCAGTCACTGGAGGGCTTGCGTGGGTGACGCAGAGAGGCCAAGTGCTGACGCAGTGAGGCAGTGTGTTGACGCAAAGGGTTTGGGAGTTGCGTAGAGGCCAGTTGGACTAACTTTGAGCTTAGGGGAAGCATCGAAGGTTTTATGGTATTACTGCCGTGTTGTTATCTATATTGGTTGAACTAGTTTGGCACCTTAGTTGTACTAAAGAAAAGCTTAATAATAAAATCCTCCTCTGCTGCACCAATTTCCTCACATTGGGTTTTCCGGGGACAATTGTCCAAAAATAACGGTGTTGATGTGTTTGATTCTTGTGCTTGTATTTGTTTCTATATAATGGTGTGATATCTGCAGTAGAATTTATTTCAATATTTACTGAAGGGATTTCGTAAATAACTTATTGGAAAATAAGTAGGTAAAATAAATCAGTTGCTGCAATAATAGAATTTTCACATGGTATCAGAGGAAGGAATCAGAGACAGAAAGGGAAAATTGATTATGGGTCAAGATCATGATGCAGAGGCATCTACATCAGGAGACTCGTGCAGATTTTCAGGAAATTGCACAAGAGATAGAAATTTCAATTTCTCTATGCTGGTTTCGAGATTGGAAGAAGAAGTTGCTTGTGTAACAAGCTCTGCATCATCAGAGGTATGGTATATAGATTGTGGAGCCTCCCGGCATATGACGGGAATTTGGGAATGTTTCTTAGATTATCAGGAGGAAAGGATGATTTTTCAGATCACCACGGGGAATAAGGAAGAGTGTACTCTAGTAGGGAAGGGTACCATAGTTTTTCAAACAAAAACAGGAGAGCGGTTCCGAGCTACTAATGTGCTACATGTGTCAGGACTGGGGATGAACTTACTTTCCATATCACAACTTCAAAGCTAGGGCTATGATGTTTTCTTCATTAAGGAGAAAGTATACGTCAAACACCCGAGTTGGAAAAAGAAAGTGCAGATCGGAATCAGAAGTAACAGGTTGTACAGGTTACAGCTAGAATCACCAATGGCACTAATAGGCAGTAACGAAGACAAGGATTTGAATGAACTATGGCACAAAAGAATGGGACATTTGCACCATGGGGTTCTGAGAATTCTCAGGAAAACTGTGACAGGAGTTCCAGATCTTAGTACAGAACGAGATGATATATGTAGAGGATGTGCTCTGGACAAGTATGCCAAAGCAACATTTCCTAGAAGTAAAAACATGGCCAAGAATGTGCTAGGATTGATACACTCACATATCTGCGGACCAATGTCCACTAAAGCTCTTAGTGGTATCGAATACTTCGTCACCTTCATTGCTGACCACTCTAGGAGAACAAGGATTTATTTTCTGAAAACCAAGGACAAGGTTTTCTATTGATTCAAAGAGTTCAAGGCTCTGGTGGATAATCTGACAGGAAAGAAAATAAAAGTTTTGCGCTTAGACAATGGTAGAGAATATGTTGGTAAGGACTTCACCAATTTTTGCGCTAGGGAGAGCATCGGAAGAGAGTGGACAACTCCTTACAATCCGGAGCAGAATGGAGTAGTAGAAAGGAAGAACAGGACTATCGTGGAAGCAGCTAGGGCCATTATGTATGATCAGGATATGCCAGAATTCCTGTGGGCATAAGCATGCAACAAGATAGTATATGTCTAAAATAGAACTCCTCATTCTTGCATTGGGCAAGATTACTCCAGAGAAAGTCTTCATCGGGAAGACACCTGAAGTCAGTCATTTCAGGATATTTGGGAGTTTGGAATATTTCTGTATACCCAAGGAGAAGAGGAAGAAGTTAGATCAAATTGCAGAGAAAGGATATCTAGTGGGATATAGTGAGAACACTAAGGCATATAGAATCTATCTTCTAGGGAGCTGGAAGATAGTTGTTCGACGAGATGTGAAGTTCATGGAAGATAGGGCCTTCAAAAAATCTCGAGAAATGCCTTCCAAGGAGCAGTCAAAAGATGAACCGTTGGTCAAACCACTTCAACTAGTGGAAGCCAATAATTCTCCTTCCGAACAAGATGAATTAGAGGAAGAGGAGGAGTTAATAGATGCACCAGCTACCAGAGGAAGAACGAGCCGGGAACTCCGACAGATTTTGCGAGATGCAGAAGATTTCATTAGCACACTGAGAAACAATAAAAGGGAGCGAAAACAACCAGATAGATATCGGGCCTTGGTAGCTCAGGATGGGGAGCCCTCTAGTTTTCAGGACGCTACTCAACTTCAAGTTTGGATGGATGCGATGGTAGAGGAGTACACCTTTATAATGGTGAACGATATCTGGGAAGTTGTGCCTAGGCCTCAGGACAAATCAGTGGTAGGTTCGAGATGGATCTACAAGATTAAATACTCTGCAGACTACAGTGTGGAAAAATACAAAGCCAGGTTTTTGGCTAAGGGGTATGCTTAGAAGGAAGCAAGAGACTACGAAGAGAACTTCGCCCCAGTAGCCAGGTATACATTTATTAGAACCGTGATATCTCTTGCAGCACGGATGAGATGGGAGATTCATCAGATGGATGTCAAAACAACATTCTTGAACGGAGTAATAGAAGAGGAAGTATACATTGAACAACCAAAAGGCTTTGAGACACATGAGAAGAAGTTTCATGTATGCAGATTAAAGAAAGCCTTGTATGGGCTCAAACAGGCACCTAGAGCATGGTATGGTCGAATTGATGGTTACTTGCAGAAGATGGGGTTCGTCAAGAGTGACGCAGATCCAAATCTCTACTGTTTGGTTGTAGAGAATGAGCCTCTAATCCTAGTATTATATGTGGATGATCTCTTCTTGACAGGATCATCCAGGTTCATCGAGGACTGCAAGAAGAATCTAGCCACAGAATTCGACATGAAGGATTTGGAACAGATGCATTATTTCCTGGGGTTGGAAGTTTGGCAACAGAAGGGGGAGATCTTCCTTGGACAAGGGAGATATGCTACAGAAATTCTGAAGAGATTCAGGGTGCAGGATTGTAGGCTTATGGCTACTCCAATGATCACCAACTAGAAGAAAATTGATGCATCAGAAGACAAGAAAATTGATCCCACCTTATACAGGAAGCTCATAGGGTCCCTGATGTATCTGGTCAATACCAGGCCAAACATCTGTTACACTGTCAACACCCTCAATCAGTTTATGGTGGAACCAAAGAGGGCGCACTGGGAAGCAGCCAAACATGTTCTCAGATATATACAGGGAACAGTCGAGTATGGACTCTTATACACCAGAAGCAATGATATCAGACTGAGTGGGTTTACTAATGTAGATTGGGCTGGAAGTTCAGTAGATCGGAAAAGTACCTCTGGGTACTGTTTCAACATTGGATCGGGGATGACCTTCTAGTGTAGTAGGAAACAAAAATCCGTAGCTCTGAGCTTAGCCGAAGTAGAATACATTGCCACTAGCACAACTTTGTGCGAAGCCATATGGCTTAGAAAATTGCTTATAAACCTATTCAGAAGAAGGATGGAGGCGACCAGGATCATGTGTGATAATCAGAGTTGTATCAAGCTCTCTAAGAATCCAGTATTTCATGATCAGTCAAAACACATTGATATTCAGTGTCACGTTGTCAGAGACTGTGTCCAACGAGGACCTTTGCAGTTGAGCTACACTCCTACAGGAGAACAGGTGGCGGACATCCTTACCAAGGCCCTTGGAAGAACCAAGTTCGCTTATATCAGGGAGAAGATGCGGATGGTAAAGAATCCATTTAAGTAGTAGAAATGGATAAGTGTCAGGTGTTGCAGTGCTATGAGCAGCATGATGCAGCGTTTGAGAGAGAGTTGCAGTGCATGTACAGTGTTGGGAAGAAGGACCAGCAGCAGCACGGATGCAGAGGGAGTTGCAGTATAGGTGTAGCAGTGGTAATGGTAGAGCCATGGGTAGCAGTACAGGAGGCAACGGTGCAGAGGATGTTGGGCAGCAGGCCAAGCATCAACATAGGTACCGGTGTAGGATGATAAGGGTGAGGTTCGATGGTGGAGCATTACTAGAGCACATTCCTCGCTAAGAGGGAGTGTTGATTTGGGGTAGCATCAAATGTGCTCTAGCCATGAAAATTGGTGGAGAGGCTAAAGCACACGAGATCTCCAAGACCCATAAATAATTTTGGAAAATTCCATCCAGATAAGGAAAATAAAAATTTTAATCGGTATAAATAAAGATAAGAATGAGAAGCTTCTAAGAGATAAGGATCAAGTCTATTTTAATATTAGCCATTGATTAGGGACTTAATCTCGGCCGTTGATTCATCAACAGAAAAAGTATAAGAGAAGACTTGAGGGTCAGTTGGAGAGACACCTAAGGGAGACTAGTCAGTTTGATTTTTGGAGCGGAGTTTTCTGAGAAATTCGAACTAGAAGTCTGGATTGCAGTAAGAGGCAACAAGTACATAACAGAGAGGTAGGGATAGTGCCGAAGGACTAGCCCATAGATCAGAGAGGCAGACGCAGAGCCAATCAGAAAGACATAGAGGCAGCTGGATTGCGTAGTCACAGGAGGGCCTGCGTGGGTGACACATAGAGGCCAAGTGCTGACGCAGTGAGGCAGAGTGTTGACGCAGAGGGTTTGGGAGTTGTGTAGAGGCTAGCTAGACTGACGCTAAGCTTAGGGGAAGCACCGAAGGTTCTATGGTATTACTGTCGTGTGGTTATCTATGTTGGGTGAGCCCGTTTGGCACCCTAGTTGTACTCAAGAAAAGCTTAATAATAAAATGCTTCTCTGATGCATCGGTTTTCCCACATTGGGCTTTTTTGGGGACAATTGTCCAAAAATAATTGTGTTGATGTGTTTGATTCTTGTGCATGTGTTTGTTTCTATATAATGGTGTGATATCTGTAGTAGAATTTATTTTAATATTTACTGAAGGGATTTCATAAATAACTTATTGGAAAATAAGTAGGTAAAATAAATCAGTTGTTGTAGTAACAAAATTTTCACATGGTATTAGAGGAAGGAATCGAAGAGAGAAAGGGAAAATCGATTATGGGTCAAGATCATGATGCAGAGGCATCTACACCAAGAGACTCGTGCAGATTTTCAGGAAATTGCACGAGAGATAGAAATTTTGATTTCTCTATGTTGGCTTCGAGATTGGAAGAAGAAGTTGCTTGTGTAACAAGCTCTGCATCATCAGAGGTATGGTATATAGACAGTGGAGCCTCCTGGCATATGACGAGAATCCGGGAATGTTTCTCAGATTATCAGGAGGAAAGGATGAATTTTCAGATCACCATGGGGAATAAGGCAAAGTGTACTCCAGTAGGGAAGGGTACCATAGTTTTTAAAACAGAAATGGGAGAGCGGTTTCGAGCTACCAATGTGCTAGGACTGGGGATGAACTTACTTTCCGTATCATAACTTCAAAGAAAGGGCTATGACGTTTTCTTCATTAAGGAGAAAGTATATGTCAAACACTCGAGTTGGAAAAAGAAAGTGCAGATCGGAATCAGAAGTAATAAGTTCTACAGGTTACAGCTAGAATCACCAATGGCACAACATCACCCAACTGGGGAATCGACTAGTAGCCCAGAGTCACTGCTCTCAGCCTCTCGGTCTCACACCCCGGCTTCCGGATGCTGAAGCTAACTCTCTGCTCTGATTTTCGACTTTCTCTCTCTCCCTTTGCGTTGCTTTTGCATGGCCCTTCCGACCCTACGTCAACCTCTGCGTCAAGGCTACTGGATCACTCTTTGCCTCTCTGTTGATGATTCTCTGACTGAGAATCTCTCTCACGGGAAGCTGCTATCCCTACCGCTCAACTGCAAGAAATCTCCTCAATCGATTTTTTCCTCCTCAGAACTTCTCACTTCAGAAAATCGATTTCTTGATCTCTCTTGGTGTGTTTTCCAAATGACCGTGAAGTCCCTTCTTATATCTTCCTGTTGGACAACCAACGACCTAGATTAACTCCTAATCAAAGGCTTAGATCATTTTGACTTGATCTCTGTCTTTTTCTAGAAGTTACACCTACAATTAGATTAATACCCATTAATATTTTAATTTTCTTAAGTTTAAACTTAGGAACTCCATTAAAAATATTAATTATTTTAATAAAATCGTCTCTGGGTGGAATTTCCTAAAATGCTTTCTGGGTTCTTTGGGATGCATGTGCCCAAGCCTCCCTGCAAAAATTTGAGGCTTAGAGCACATCCAATGCTACCCCAAATCAACAGAATGATCATCGATGGAGTGAAGGATCATGTAGTCTGTCACGTAGCTAGCAGAGCCACTGCCAAGGAGATGTGGAATGCTTTTTCGACACTATATCAGGGATCTTCCGAGCAGCGGAATATGTACTTTGAGCAGAAGATGAGGTCTATGCAAATGTAGAAGGGGGAACACATTGATCCATTCCTCACTAAGCTTCAGGAGACCCGAGATGAGTTGGTAGCTGTGGGGTCAACACCTCAAGCTTCTGAGATGGTAAGACTGGCCCTAAATTCAGTTTCAGAGGAGTGGCAAGTCTTTGTCCAGAGTATCCTGGGCAGGGCAACTTTGCCAGACTAGGATGGAATGTGGGCAAATCTTAAGCAGGAAGAGCTAAGGAGAGACTTGGTCAAGTGTAAGCTTGATGGGAGTAGCAACAAGTGGGTCGAAGCTCAAGGAGGAGAATGAGAATGCAACCCTTGCATCCAAGGGGCAATAGGAGCAACGGAGGCAGAAGAAGGATGTGTCGAAGATTAAATGCTTTAGGTGTGGTGAATTCGGTCATTATGCTACACAGTGTCCCCTCAGGAAGAAGAACAAGGATGAGAAGCATGATCCGAAGGTTGCAGCCGTGAAGATTGAGGAGGAGTTCGCCATTGCAGCCCAGACGTCCCTAGGAGGGAGATGGGGTGGTCTAGAGCTATAGTTCAAAAGGAATGTAGCTAGGCAAGATCCTTGAGGAGTCCACCTCTCGGATCATTACCTTGCTACGAGAGCCCAAATCAGTAGTAGCAGGATGGACTAGTGTCAGTTGGTGCAGAGGAGTGCCAATGTGATAGTTGCAGTGGCAAGAAGTGTTAGAGAGTGAGCAGTGCAGCGCAGAGTTGGTAGTACTGCAGATGGCACATAGCAGAGGTCAGGAACAGCGCAAAGGTTTCAAAGGGTCAGTGCAGAGACTAGCAGCCGTCATAATTCCAGCAACGAGATGCATCATACTGAACACCTGTTCAGTAATTTTGGATGCTTTTCCGTTGCTAATGTAGTAGCATCAATAGTTGGAGAAGGTTGCAGTGCAAGAGCAGTCGGCAGTGGCAATGCCAGTAGTAGCAAGGATGCAAAATTTCAGAGGGAGTTGCAGTATGGATGCAGTGTTGACAATGGCAGGGTCAGCAATAGTATAGATGCAACATTTGCGCACTAGTTGGTGGGCAGGATGATAGACATTAGCGGCGCAGAGGGAGATATTACAGAACAGGCTGATGCTTCAGCAGGTTGTATTGCTAGAGCGCATTCCTCGCTAAGAGGGATTGTTGATTTCTGGTAGCGTTAGAGGTGCTCTAAGTCTCAAATTTTGCAAGGAGGCTTAGACACATGCATTCTCCAATACACATAAATCGCTTGGAAATTCCACTCGGAGACAATTTTATTAAAATAGTTAATTATTTTTAATGGGTCCCTAAGTCTAAACTTAGGAAATTAAAATAATTAATGGGTATTAATCTAAACTGTGGGTGAAACTTCTAGAAGAAGGTGGAGATCAAGTCAATATGATCCTAGCCATTGATTAGAATCTACTTTGGGTCGTTGATTGATCATTGAGAGGATTATAAGAGGAGGCTTGATGGGAAATTGGAGAACACATCGAGTGAAGATCAGAAGATCGAATTCTTGAAGCAGAGCCGTTGCCAGAGAGGAATTCGAAGTGATCTTTTGCAGTGAGGGGCAGGGTTAGTTTTGGTTGGAGATTTCTCCTGATCCAGGAATACTCAGCAGAGGAGGCAGAGAGAGATCCAGCAGAGGCAGCGCAGAGCTAGAGAGGCTGATGTAGGGCCATGCAGAGGCAACACAGAAGCCGTGAGGAGGTCCAAAAATTTGTTGAAGGAATTGATATCAGAAGCCGGGAGTCGGGGTGTGAGATCGGGAGGTGAAAATCGAATTTCTTGGGCAGCAAATCGATCAACATAAGGCGTGATGTTGTCCCTAGAGGTTGTGACGCTGGGATGACGTAGTGACTGTGCAAAAGCAATGCAGAGGCAGCCAGGGGTAGTCCATTCAGTGGCTGGATTGGCTAGGATGTTTTGTGATAGTGTGAGGTAATCTCACTTATCTCTCTGTCAATGATATTCTCTGTACTGGATAGCCAGGAAGGCATCCAGCGATTGTATTCAGAAATTGCTACTGCATAATAGTAAAAACCCTCAACTACTGCACCTATTTTCCCACACTGGGTTTTTTAGGGGACATTTGTCCAAAAGTAACTATGTAGATGTGTTCTGTATTTCTTTCTTGCTCAGTTTCTTGTTTCCCCATATAATAATTAAAGAGTGAAGGCTGTAGTTGTATTTACTTCGATATTTACAGTAGAACATCGTAAATAACTTGCATGGATTAACAAGTACGAGAAGTAACATCAGTTTTTTGCAGTAGGGATTCCGGTCTAGGAATTTTCATAGGTGGCAGTGCTACTGAGGTTGTAGATGAGGTTGAGGCATCCTCAGACTCTGAACCATATGATGTCTATGTAGCTCTTGATGATGATGATGATCATGTGTCTAGTAGTGGTGATGGATTTGATGATTGATCATGTGTAGAGTCTAGACTTGTAGTCTTGTAGTAGGCCGATGACTTCATAGCTTGTAGAATTGTTTTTGGACTTTATAGGCCATTTAGAGCCTCATTGTTTATGTATTTCGTCCATAGATATATATTGCACTCGGTGTCATTTTTATATATTCACCTTTACATGGTATATAAATGAGCAAGCTTTGCATATTTTGTCTCTATTGGCTTGGAATCATGGTTTTAAATCTTAAAAATAGTTTTTTTCACTAAAAATTAAGTATTTAATGTATTTTTTTAAAAATCGGTTCATTGAGATCTGACCAGTCTCGGGTTGACTGATTTTGGTTTGAAACCCGGTTTACTAGTTGGACTGGTCCGGTCACTGGTTCCAGTTTTCAAAACTATGCTGAGAAGTCGGAAGGACTTGGATGGGTCATAAAGGCCTTTAACCAGAGGTGATTGGCCTAGAGAAATTACACGATTGGACAAATCTTCTCCTAAGAAGTCAGAAGGACTTGGCTAGGTCATAAAGAGCTTTGACTAGAGGAGATAGATGTAGTTAACCTGTGAAGCCAAAAGAACTTGGCTACTAGAAGGACTTGGCTAGGTCATAAAAGACTTTCACTAGAAAGGTGAATGGTCCAAAGGCAAATTGTCTCATGAGAAGCTAGAAGGACTTGGCTAGGCCATAAAGGAATTTGACCATAGGAGATTGATTCATTTTCCTAAGAAGCCACAAAGGACTTCGGCCAAAAAGCCCTAGAAATTTACATTGCCCACTCTAGGATGGAGTTATCTTATAGACATACATTAACATGGAAATCTCATGGACTTCTCTTATGGAGGAGAAATTTCAGCTAAGGGGAAATCTGTTGTAGAGAATATCTCCCTTGCTAAAAGGGAGTGTTGATTTTTGTGTAGCATCGGGAGGTATTCCTGCATGCTAAGAGGCCTCCCAAGTTGGCCAAGGAAAATTATGAAAATAGAAATTAGAAGTTTAATTTTTGGGGTTCATGTAGGCTCCAAACTGTCAAGTCGGTCTCACCATGAAAGGGTGTGACCCTTGGTCAAAACGCACCCATTTGACAAGTATAAATACACAAGGGACATCCTCATTTCGATCACTCATCACCACACAAGACATATTTTGAAGCAGACGTAGAAGGAGCAGAAAGGAGGACAAATTGATCAAGTTTGACTGTTGACTGCAGTATGGATCTGACTACAGGACGAGTTGCTGACATATTTGAGCTGAATGCAGGGCTGAAAATTTGACTATTTACCAACGTTGACTTTTGGTATTTCTAGTGGTTTGACTAGCATTGACTGGCTGGTATTTGACCAAGTTTGATTGGTATCTTGGACTTGGTTTTTGGCACAAATTTCTAGACAGTTTATGTAATTGTGAACCTTGTTGAAGAACAATTTCTCCTAGAAGAAAAGTTGTTGGGTTTTCTCCCAAGTTTGGGTTTCCCAGGGAAAATTTGTTGTCTCTATTGTGCATGCCTGTCTCTTTATGATCTTACTGTTTTCATTGCATTACTGCTGAGATATTCTATGTATAATTGCTTAATGTTATAAGTGGCATAAGATAAATTGATTGGAAATCATTAGGAAGTAATTATTAGATCAGAAGATCAGTTTCTACTGTGCATCCTAGTAGAAAAATCAACACATGTTTCAATGATGCTTTCCATCGAATTGTCACTTATCTTAGTGATCCTTTGTTTGTGTTTCCATGTGTTGCAAGTACATCATATCTAACAGATATTTGCCCTTATTGTTCTTTGGGGTGAACCTCAAGCAAGGTTCCTTAGTCAAAGAGCTTTTGTTACTAACAAGGCACAATCGGTAGAATTATGTGGAATCGTTATCTGCATATTCATGCTGGAATTTATGACTCATACTTTTGGCTTTGGTGATAAGCAGGGTGGTGTCTTGTTTAAAGGAAATCTACGGGGTGATGCAAATAAGAGTTATATGAAGCTAAAGGGGAGATTGCAGGTTTTTTTCTCATTATGCTTATTAATTCTCACAGGCTATGTTGTTATTGGTCCATGCTTATTTCAATAATGTTATCCAACATTTAAATATGCTGTCTGCAGGAGAGGTTTGGGGAACAATACAAGCTTTTTCTTTTAGTAAATCCAGAAGATGACAGGCCGATTGCAGTGGTTGTCCCCGAGGAATCATTGCAATCAGAGTCAACTGGTAACTACTTCCACAACTGTTAACTCTTGTACTTCGAAACAAGTATTATAGTGTATGGAACTTATTCCTGTAGGGTTTTATCATTTATGAGATTCTAGAAAGAACCTAAGCACTAGTGGAGGTGTATGGATGTTTTCATTGTAACGACAATATTGAATATAGCTAATACGTGTTTTATTATCTAGTCATTTTGACATATTTCCAAATGCATCTTAAGGATGTGAATTTCAGATTGGTACTTGACTTGTACGTACCACTAAGTTTTGCGTCAAAAATGTGCTTACAGTTTTAGGACAGTCTTTGTTGCTTGTGTGCTTCCTAAGCACATAAATGAAGCATAAGTGACAGAAGGAAAATAAGTGATGGGAAATGTCAATGCACACATAACTTTAACATGAAATTGGAAACAGATGTAAATAGATCGTATTTAAAATCCTTGAGAATTGATTAAAGTTCTCCAGTGTCAATGCCTCTCCTAGATGTACAAAGTAGATGCAAACAATGATGGCATAAGAAGATAAAAATTTATGCACACAGAGCACACATCTTGAGCAACTTCAATTTAAATTTGAAAGGGGAAGTTTGTCTATAATTGTTTCACATGATGATTGAATGTGTGCAGCTGTACCAGAATGGTTTGCGGCATCTGCATTTGGGTTGGTGTCTTTATTTACTATTCTTCTCCGAAACGCACCTTCCCTCCAAATGAACTTATTGTATGCTCCTCCCCTCTTTTTGGAGTTACATGTGTTAGCAAATTATTTTTGATACATGTGTGTATTGATTTTCACAAGCAGAAGCATTCTTGCAGTTTTCAATGGTTTATTATGTATGAATTTACATTGGAGAGAGATCCTGATTCTACACAATATATGAAACTTCAATCATAGTTGAGTTATTGAGTTTTCCTTTTCTTTTCCATAATTGCTACATGCTTTTAGGAGAAAGACTTGAATGATCAACTAACTCAGATAATCTTTGATTATTCTGATTATAAACTGTCTTGGATACTTTCGGAATTTTTCGCATGCACATCATGTTCATATTATATCATGCCTCTGTTTGGACTATCTGCCATTATTGTGGTATCATTATCTCTCAGATCTGCTCTGAGAAAACCTTTGAAATAATTGTGAGTGATTAGCATATGGTCATTGCTAATTACTCCTCCATTTGGACTGGTGCTTTTCTAGATACAGGAAGGGTGTCCCTAATGATTGTGCACTGACAACACTAAGGAAAATTTGCAAGTTTAGTACGAGTGATCAGCGCACAAAATTTGTGTATTTGATATGCATGCAAGCAACCAATGACACAAGAAAACTTTGTTAGATTGTAAGGTTTACTTACGTAATAATTTCAAGTTGTTGGGCATTAAGTTGTCAGATGATGGTTGAGAATCGAGATAATAATTCAACCACGTCAGCTCGAATAAGAATAAATTAGATCTTACAACAAATTACAATCTTTCTAAAACAGAAAAACACGATCATATTAAGTGAACCGAAGCTGATATTGCATATCTTTTTCGAGTTCCTCTTATTCATTCTTCATTGTGTTTATCATTTGTGCGTCATAGTTTATATGTCTTATATGGTATCAAAGTGGGAAGATCTTGAGGTTTTGAAAGATGAGATGCTGTGTTTGTTGCCGCTATAGAAAAACTGTAGCCTATAGAGAACGGCCATACATATTTGTCATTTTTTTTTGCATCAGCCATTTGTTAGTTTTTGTAGCATCGGGTGTGTTCTAGCCACGAAACTTTGTGGAGAGGCTAGAATACATGTATTCTCCAAAATCCAAAAATCGTTTCTAGAATTTCCACCTAGAGACGACTTAATTAAAATAATTAATCTCTTTTGATATTTGTTTTGGAGAATTTAGTATCTATGGATAAATACTAATTCCCTAGATAAGTAGTTGTGTCTAGAACAACAGTTTAAAGTGTTTTAGACTTTTCCTATAAGCAATAGATAAGATGAGAAGATAGAAGGCGTACCTGTAGTTCTGATTTCCTCTCGTCTCCCTTGTATCGATTCCGTCTCTCATTCCCATACTTAATCCGCTTGAGAAGTACCCTGTAAACACAACAGAAGACAAAAAACCGATCAAAGCATACGATCTATTGAATATAAGTGAAAGGAATCAGATACAATTCACACATATAAGCATTATGAAACAACACAAACATATGGGAAAAAGGTTCAAACACTTTATTAGATAGAAGAAGGAAATACAAGCATTTGTGTCTGTTTCAAAGCCATCCCTCCAGCTTGGATCCCATCCACATCACATCAAAAGCATGACAAACTTGTAGCATGGCAATATTTGCTTCAAAGCCAAGTCTCATAGCAGCATTATCTCCTTACAATTCAACATAGTCCAGCCCCTGATCACTTAGATGAGTGGTCAATTTATAGGAAGATGAAGGAGGTTTTGTCATTAATGGTGGCATTGAATGGCCTTCCATACTTAGAATTAGTTCCATGGAGGAAGGGATGAGAGGATAGGATGCACCTTAACTCATTCCTCATCTATTTTCGAGCTCATAGGATTTGATAAATCAGGGAAACTTCTAGATGACTCCAAAAGGTTAGAATATTCCTCAAACCCTATGTGAATTTCGCTCATTCTTGCCTAGCGCAGGTGAAAGGAAGCCTAAGTGCTTTGCAGAGCACCCTGGCAGTGGACTTAACTGCTCTGCAGCGCACCTTCATAAGGGCTTACCTGCACTGGTCCCTCTAGAGGCTATTTATGGATGTCTTCAAGTCATGAAACTGTCTGGGAAGGAGGCATTCAAAGGGGTGACTTGTTTAGGGCATGAAGCAACTGAAATTAGGGTTTGATGAGCCCTAAAACACTGATTTGAATGTTGGGATTTGATGTGCCCAAATAGATCTGTAACAGCTGCCCCCTAAAGCATGAAGTCGGAAAAATGCCAATGTCGAATGAAATGCTTTACGATGTGATGAGGAGGTATCAAAGTGGAAGGTGACTTGCATCAATTACAATACATATATCATGATATTTGATTTTACATGAATTGTTGAGGGAAGGCATACCCATGCTCAGCTTATAAACTTTCATTACATGTACATAAACAGTTGTCTACAGATATAGACCCATGATCGGAATGACCATCAATGTAAAGCCATTGTACATATGATTTAGTACTCCTGAAATCGCAACCCAGATGGATGAAACTAGATCTGGGGTCTTCAATCTCGTTCAATCGTTCGCTCAAGTATGAGTCTTAACCATGTGAACATGTGATCTGAAGTCGAACATGGGAAGACACCATCTGATTACCAGCCAATGATGTAAGCTGTTAACAGATGCGAGAGAAATCACCGATAATGATAATGATCCTCAAGGTACTACAGTACATTCTGCATGGTGTGAATGGATGATTTGATGTCGAACACCATACAAAGTCTTTCAGTCGAAGGCCATTGATGTATGCCTATCGCCGGAAGCGAGAAACCTGCCATTGATGCATGCAAGCTTCAAGGTATTGAATGGGTGTTTCTAAGTCAACTTCTTGGATAATGTGCTGATGTCGACAAGAAGCGACTCGTTGCAGGAGGGCCTTGATGTATCCCACATCATTGACATGAAACGAGTGTAATGATTTTAGAGATGGAATTTGACTGATGACACAAGGTTCATGAATGGCGGTCATGAAAATGAAGGCTTATGGTATTGCAAAAGATGAATTTTCATTGGATGACTTTTTTTGAACATGTTGGCGACACTAAAGTGAATTGGTAGCATTGACCCAAAACAAAGTGATGGATGGTATGATAGACCAATGGTGTGATAACCATCAAGCTAATAACCCAACCCAAATAGTCACAGTGATGGAGTGAAAGTGTCATGTTCAAGAGTGACTTGCTACCATAAAGTGGTTTTCTCCTTTTCCCATTTTCCCCAGTCATTGCTGACCAGTACCTCTTTATTTTTATCAAGCTTGAGGAGAATAACATATGCTTGTTGTATAATTTCACCCTTCGGGCGAATCCATCGCTATTTGATGTTTTAACGAGTCTAGCGAAGGTGAAACTCAATCTTGTCTAGATGGACAAGTTTGTCGCTATTTGATGTTTTAACGAGTTTAACGACAAAGATAACTCGGTCCTTTTCATGTTTAGAGAGTTTGAAAAGAGACAAAAAGAAAACTCCGCAAGTTCTTTTTCGTAAATTAATCTCTCAAGCCCGAAAAAGCGTAAAATAATACAAGAGAGATATTGTTTCCAATCCGTTAACGAGCTGGAAAGGACAAGTGTTGACAATCTTTTCATGTTTAGAGAGTCTGAAAAGAGCTTAATGAGGATTCCATTTTGAGGAACGAGTGGTGTCTAGGGTAGCAACTGGTTCCGACGATGCTGGAACTTCTCAAAACATGTTGATTGATGTGAAGAGGCTGGCTAATAAGACTACTCATTGCAACTGTTCCTCAAAAAAGGGTAAAACAACCAAGTGAAAGCATATGATCGGCCAAAGGGATGGTGGCGATGGGATGAAAACAACCAAGGCTCATCTGACAGAAAAGGTTGATGGAATGGCAATCATGAGGGTTAAAAATGGAAATGGGTTCATTTTTGCACAAGCTTGAACCATAGGGAACTATGCTTGGATTCAGTTTCATGTTTACACAAGCTTGAAACGAGGAAAAACTTTGCTTGAAATTGGTTTACATGCCCCTAGCATGATGAAAGGGAGAGTCTCCGGTAACTAGATGGAAGTCGCTACGGTGAAACAGGATGGTTATCCAACACCTTTTTGGCTTCGTCCAGATAGGGACAGAGGTGAATGGGGTGATTCCCTTCACATAACCTACCTGGAAACTTAACTTTACCACTAGGTGCATGCCCCCCAAGCTTCATTACATTCACCTAAGTAGACTACTCGTGGCTATCAGGTGGATGGAATGAAGGTTCGTTTACGAGATCAAGTGAAAGACTCGACTGGGATTTTACGAGATCAAGTGAAAGTCTTGACTGGGATTTTACGAGATCTAATCAAAGACTCGAATTGGAACTTTGTTTTGGAGAATTTAGTATCTACGGATAAATACTAATTCCCTAGATAAGTAGCTATATCTAGAACAACAGTTTAAAGTGTTTTAGACTTTTCCTATAAGCAATAGATAAGATGAGAAGATAGAAGGCCTACCTGTAGTTCCGCTTTCCTCTTGTCTCCCTTGTATTGATTCCGTCGCTCCTTCCCGTACTTAATCTGCTTGAGAAGTACCCTGTAAACACAACAGAAGACAAAAACCAATCAAAGCATACGATTTATTAAATATAAGTGAAAGGAATCAGATACAATTCACACATATAAGCATTATGAAACAACACAAACATATGGGAAAAAGGTTCAAACATTTTATTAGATAGAAGAAGGAATTACAAGCATTGGTGTCTGATTCGAAGCCATTCGTCTAGCTTGGATCCCATCCACATCACATCAAAAGCATGACAAACTTGTAGCATCACAATACTTGCTGCAAAGCCAAATCTTATGATTGATTCACTTTATTCAATTGATTATTCAGCCCCTTTAGCCCCGCTAATATTCGACTTTTCCCTTCGACTTGACAACTTTAGCATTATCTCCTTACAATTCAACATAGTCTAGCCCCTGATCACTTAGATGAGTGGTTAATTTATAGGAAGATGAAGGAGGTTTTGTCATTAATGGTGGCATTGAATGGCCTTCCATACTTAGAATTAGTTCCATGGAGGAAGGGATGAGAGGATAGGATGCATCTTAACTCATTCCTCATCCATTTTCAAGCTCATAGGAGTTGATAAGTCAGGGAAACTTCTAGATGACTCCAAGAGATAAGAATATTCCCCAAACCCTATGTGAATTTCGCTCATTCTCGCCCAATGCAAGTGAAAGGAAGCCTAAGTGCTCTACAGAGCACCCTGGCAGTGGACTTAACTGCTCTGCAGCACACCTTCATAAGGGCTTACCTGCGCTGGTCCCTCTAGAGGCTATTTCTGGATGTCTTCAAGTCATGAAACTGTCTGGGAAGGAGGCATTCAAAGGAGTGACTTCTTTAGGGCATGAAGCAACTGAAATTAGAGTTTAATGAGCCTTAAAACACTGATCTGAATGTTGGGATTTGATGTGCCCAAATAGATCTGTAACAACTGCCCCCTAAAGCATGAAACCAGAAAAATGCCAATGTCGAATGAAATGCTTTATGATGTGATGAGGAGGTATCAAAGTGGAAGGTGCCCTTCATCAATTACAATACATATATCATGATATTTGAGTTTACATGCATTGTTGAGGGAAGGCATACCCATGCTCAGCTTATAAACTTTCATAACATGTACATAAACAGTTGTCTACAGATATAAACCCATGATCAGAATGACCATTAATGTAAAGCCATTGTACATATGATTTAGTACTCCTGAAATCGCAGCCTGAACGGATGAAACTAGATCTGGGGTCTTCAATCTTGTTCAACCATTCGCTCAAGTAAGAGTCTTAACCATGTGAACATGTGATCTGAAGTCAAACATGGGAAGACACCATCTGATTACCAGCCAATGATGTACGTTGTTAACATATGCGAGAGAAATCACCGATAATGATAATGATCTGCAAGGTACTACAATACATTCTGCATGGTGTGAATGGATGATTTGATGTCGAACACCATGCAAAGTCCTTCGGTTGAAGGCCATTTATGTATGCCTATCGCCGGAAGCGAGTAACCTGCCATTGATGCATGCAAGCTTCAAGGTACTGAATGGGTGTTTCTAAGTAAACTTCTTGGATCATGTGCTGATGTCGACAAGAAGTGACTCGTCGCAGGAGGGCCTTGATGTATCCCACATGAACGACATGAAACGAGTGTAGTGATTTTAGAGATGGAATTTGACTGACGACACAAGGTTCAGGAATGACGGTCATGAAAATGAAGGCTTATGGTATTGCAAAAGATGAATTTTGACTGGATGATTTCTCTTGAACATGTTGGCGACACTAAAGTGAATTGATAGCATTGACCCAAAACAAAGTGATGGATTGTATGATAGACCAATGGTGTGATAACCATCAAGTTAATAACCCAATCCAAATAGTCACGGTGATGGAGTGAAAGTGTCATGTTCAAGAGTGACCTGCTACCATAGAGTGGTTTTCCCATTTTCCCAAGTCATTGCTGACCAGTACCTCTTTATAATTATCAAGCTTGAGGAGGATAAGATATGCTTGTTGTATAATTTCACCCTTTGGGCGAATCCATCGCTATTTGATGTTTTAACGAGTCTAGCGAAGGTGAAGCTCGGTCTTGTCTAGATGGACAAGTTTGTCGCTATTTGATGTTTTAACGAGTTTAACGACAAAGATAACTCGGTCCTTTTCAGGTTTAGAGAGTTTGAAAAGGGACAAAAAGAAAACTCCACATGTTTTTTTTCGTAAAATAATCTCTCAAGTCCGAAAAAGCGTAAAATAATACAAGAGAGATATCGTTTCCAATCCGTTAACAAGCTGGAAAGGACAAGCACTCGGCAATCTTTTCATGTTTAGAGTCTGAAAAGAGATTAAAGAGGACTCCATTTTGAGGAACGAGTGGTGTCTAGGGTAGCAACTGGTTCTGGTGATGCTGGAACTTCTCAAAACATGTTGATTGATGTGAAGAGGCTGGTTAATAAGACCACTCATTGCAACTGTTCCTCAAAAAAGGGTAAAACAACCAAGTGAAAGCATATGATCGGCCAAAGGGATGGTGGCGATGGGATGAAAACAACCAAGGCTCATCTGCGAAACCAGAGATTCTGGGTTCGATCCCCAGCGGAGTTGCCAATTTGTTTTGGAGAATTTAGTATCTACAGATAAATACTAATTCCCTATATAAGTAGCTATATCTAGAACAACAATTTAAAGTGTTTTAGACTTTTCCTCTAAGCAATAGATAAGATGAGAAGATAGAAGGCCTACCTGTAGTTTCGATTTCCTCTCGTCTCCCTTGTATCGATTCTGTCTCTCCTTCCCGTACTTAATTCGCTTGAGAAGTACCCTGTAAACAGAACATAAGACAAAAACCGATCAAAGCATACGATCTATTGAATATAAGTGAAAGGAATCAGATACAATTCACACATATAAGCATTATGAAACAACACAAACATATGGGAAAAAGGTTCAAACACTTTATTAGATAGAAGAAGGAATTACAAGCATTGGTGTCTGATTCAAAGCCATTCGTCCAGCTTGGATCCCATCCACATCACATCAAAAGCATGACAAACTTGTAGCATCACAATAGTTGCTTCAAAGCCAAATATCATAGCAGCATTATCTCCTTACAATTCAACATATTCCAACCCCTGATCACTTAGATGAGTGGTCAATTTATAGGAAGATGAAGGAGGTTTTGTCATTAATGGTGGCATTGAATGGCCTTCCATACTTAGAATCGTTCCATGGAGGAAGGGATGAGAGGATAGGATGCACCTTAACTCATTCCTCATCCATGTTCAATCTCATAGGAGTTGATAAGTCAGGGAAACTTCTAGATGACTCCAAAAGATAAGAATATTCCCCAAAACCTATGTGAATTTCGCTCATTCTCGCCTAGCTCAGGTGAAAGGAAGCCTAAGTGCTTTGGAGAGCACCCTGGCAGTGGACTTAACTGCTCTGCAGCGCACCTTCATAAGGGCTTACCTGCGCTGGTCCCGCTAGAGGCTATTTCTGGATGTATTCAAGTCATGAAACTATCTAGGAAGGAGGCATTCAAAGGGGTGACTTGTTTAGGGCATGAAGCAATTGAGATTAGGGTTTGATGAGCCCTAAAATACTGATCTGAATGTTGGGATTTGATGTGCCCAAATAGATTTGTAACAGTACCTAAGTCTAAACTTAGGAAAACTGATTAATTAAAGGGTATTAATTAAGTCATGGTGAGAATCTTCTAGAAGAAGATGTGAATCGATCTCTAGTTAATCTTAGCTATCGATTATGTTTTAATCTTGGCCGTTGAAGCCTCAATGAGAGATTATAAGAAGAAATTCGATGGGGGTTGGAGAACACACTTGAGGAGCAAGGAATTCAATATTGTTGGGAAATCGAACTCCAGAGTAGCAGCTGTGTGTTGCCAGAGGTGATTCAGTAGTTTTGAAGCAGTGAGAGAGGGGCAGGGATAGTAAGGCCGGAAGGAAGTTTTTCCAGTCCGGTGAGTGCATAGCAGAGAGACAACGTACTCCACAGAGAGGCTGACGCAGTGCAGAGAGGCAGTGCAGAGCTTCAGAGGGAGATCCGTATTTTGTTGAGGAGAAGTCGAGATTCAGTGGCAGGAGTCGGAGTGGGAGCCCGGAGGCTAGAAGATCGAGTTTCCAGAGCAACAGCTGATCAATAGAGTGAGAGAGACGCTGGTCCGAGCTAGGTGACGCAGAGGCAACGCAAAGGCAACAAGGAGTAGCTCATCTTGAGCTAAGGTTAGTGTCGGATCACCGGTGGAAGTGAGATTTTTCTCACTAGACTTTCTTAGCCATTTTCTCTGTATGGAAAGCTAGATTTGAGCTTCCATAGATTTGTACTTGAATTTACTATTGCATAATAATAAAACCCTCAGCTGCTGCACTGTTTTCCCAAGTTGGGGTTTTCAGGGGACATTGGTCCAAAAGTAACGGTGTTTTATTGTGTGTGCATCTATTCTTCCAATTTTATTTCTTCCGCAATATTTATTTTGTGAAGGCTGCGGTGTATATGTTTCGATATTTTCCTTAGGAAACTGCAAATAATTTGTTTAATTAATTTAACAAATAGAAGAAACATTATCAATTGTTGCAGTAGGATTCGGGATCACCGAATTTTCACATGGTATCAGAGCATAGATCGTAAGCTAGAGAGCTAAGTGCAGAAGGAAGGAGGTTGTTCGAATCTCTGCAGAGGCAACAGTTCAAAACCCTCTAAGGCAGCACAGTCCCTTGGGCCAAGAGGGTTAGTTTTTGAGGAAATTTATTTCTTTGAGAGAGTCGATAGAGAAAATAAATTTTCCAGATCAAAGATTGCCAGAGGTAGGGGGAGTAGCAATAGTTTCCTTGCAGAGCAGATTTTCAACTGGGACGCCGATATTTTCCAGCAGTTTGCTAGTGCAAAATAGAATCAGGAGGGAGGAAGAGAACGCACTGAGGGAATTCTTTCCTTAGAGGACTTCTAGCCCAGAAGTTCGAATTTTCCTAGCAGGGTAGCAGTAGTTGTGTGTAGAGTTTCTCACTCCAAAAGGGAGTGCGAATAGCTGGGTAGCAGTTGCGTAGAGGAGAAGAGGAGGAATTCAACATTTTTGGAGAGATGGCATCAGCAGGGTTGAGAGATCAAGATCGGTTGGAGGGAGCCTCCAACTATGTGATCTGGAAGGCTAGAATTTCCTGCCTTCTAGATGAACATGATCTCAAGACTTACATCGATAATGTGGTAGTTGTACCCATAGATGCAACTTTTCTTAAGAAGTACAAGAAGGAGATGGCGAAAGCAAAGAGGTTGATCCTTGATGGGGTTCGAGATCACATGGTATCTCACATAGTTGGCAAAGATACTGCCCGACAGATGTGGGAAGCACTTTCTACGTTGTGCGAAGGATATTCCGAGCAACAAAGATGTATCTTGAGGAGAAGCTGAGATGCACAAGGATGCAGAAAGGGGAGCGTATAGGACCCTTCCTTACTAGGCTTCAGGATGTTCAGGACTAGTTGTCTTCAGTAGGGTCAGTGCCCTAGCCTACAAAATTGATGCGGTTAGCTCTTAACAACGTTTCCGAAGAATAACAAGTTTTCGTCCAGAGTATCCTGGGCAGCGAAAAACTGCTAGATTGGGAGGGTTGATTTGCACCAGGAGGGGATGAGGTGATATTTGGTGAAGAGCACCATCAGTGGTAGCAGCAACAGTAGTGGGACGAAGCAAGTAAAGGAAGAGGAGAATGTATCCCTCGCATCACAAGGGCATTAGGAGCAGTGCAGGAGGAAGGGCATTTCCAATGTGAAATGCTTAAGATGTGGTGATCTTGGCCACTACAACACTCAATGTCCTCTCAGAAAGAAGTACAAGGAGGAGAAGCAGGATCAACAACCTGCATCCACTGAGGTCGACAGGACGTCCTCCAGATTAGAGGAAGAGTTTGCCATGATCACCAAGATACCTCTAGGAGTGAGGTGGGGTGATTTGGTTTTGTAGCCCCAGAGAGCTACAGGATGGGCAGGATTCTTGAGGAGGTCCACCTCATGAATCAATACCTTGCTACGGGAGCCCATAACACGCAGTAGCAGGATGGATCAATGGCAGTGGGTGCAGTCAAGTGTCGGAGTGACAGATGCAGTAGCTAGTAGAGGTTAGATACTGGATAGCCCAGTGCAGAGTTGGTAGCAGTGTAGTTGGCATAGAGTAGAGTCAGCAGCAGCACAGAGGCTTCAGTGATAACACAAAGTCTAGCAGCAGTCAGGACTCGAGTGATAGATGCATCATACTGACCACAGTTGGTTCAGTATTTTGGATGTTTTTCCGTTGCAGTTGTTGCAGTTGCAGCAGCAGCAGATTGAGAGGGAGTTGTAGTGTAGATGCAGTGTTGGCAGCAGTTTAGAAGGGCTAGCGGCAGCACAGATGCAACGCATACAGAGTTGTTCAGTAGTTGGTGGGCAGCAGAGCCAGACCTCAACAATGTGACAGGAGGTGGTGTAGAAACATGGTGTTGCTTCAGTGGGTTGCAGCGCTAGAACACACTCCTCGCTAAGCAGGTAAGTTAGTTTTTGTAGCATCAGATGTGTTATAGCCACGAAACTTTGTGGAGAGTCTAAAATACATTTAGTCTCCAAAATCTAGAATTTGTTTCTGGAAATTTCACCTAGAGACGACTTAATTAAAATATATTTTTTTTTTTTAATGGTACCTAAGTCTAAACTTAGGAAAACTGATTAATTAAAGGGTATTAATTAAGTCATGGTGAGAATCTTCTAGAAGAAGACGTGGATCAATTTCTAGTTAATCTTAGCCATCGATTATATTTTAATCTTGGTCGTTGAAGCCTCAACGGGAGATTATAAGAAGAAATTCGATGGGGGTTGGAGAACATACTTGAGGAGCAAGGAATTCGATATTGCTGAGAAATCTAACTCCAGAGTAGCAGTTGTGTGTTGTTGGAGGTGATTCAATAGTTTCGAAGAAGTGAAAGAGGGGTAGGGATAGTGTGAAAATTTCTAAAATGAAATTCTACTGCAGGAACTGATTTATTTCACCTGCTTATTATTCACAATAAGTTATTTATGAAATCCCTTTAGCAAATATTAAAATAAATTCTACTGCAGTTATCACATAATTACCTAGAGAAAAATACATGCACAAGAACCAATCACATCAACACAGTTATTTTTGGACAATTGTCCTCGGAAAAACCAATGCGGGAAAACCGGTGCAACAGATGAGGGCTTTATTAATCTTTAGCAGTAATTGCTTTTACAAGGAATGGTTTTACAAAGAAACTGAAAGAAAACACCTGAGACTTTCCCTTTGAGACTTTCTGACACTTTGGATACCCTGCTCCCACTCATGCATCACCTCTGCGTCACTTTGTGTGGCTCAACGTGGCTCTAAGTGGCTTTGCGTCCCTCTGCATCAGCCGGTGTAAGGGCGACATCTCTCCTCTGGATTGCATCTCTCTCTGCACTGTCTCCCACTGTTCTTGTGTGACCTCCTCCTCAGTCACTGCTTGCTGCTAATGCCCTCCTCTTCCTCCACCCTGCAACTCTCCCTCTAAAATCAATATCCTTTACCTGAGAATTGATTTTCCTAGAGATACTGAGTATCTGCCAGTGTGTCTCCAAATGATCCTCAATTCTTCTCTTATTCTTTTCCTATTGATGAATCAATGGCCGAGATTAAGTCCCTAATCAACGGCTAAGATTAAAAGATACTTGATCCTCGTCTCTTAGAAGCTTCTCACCCTTATCTTTATTAATACCCATTAATATTTATATTTTCCTAAGTTTAGACTTAGGAACCCATTAAAAATATTAATTATTTTAATAATTCCTCATCTGGGTGGAACTTCTCAAAACGATTTTTGGGTCTTGGAGATCTCATGTGCTTTAGCCTCTCCTCCATATTTCAAGGCTAGATCACATCCGATGCTACCAAAAATCAACACTCCCTCTTAGCGATGAATGTGCTCTAGCAATGCCTCACTATAGAAACATCACACTGATCTTCTGCATTGATACCTGTACTGATGTTTGGCTTGTTGCCTTACATCCCCTGCACTGTGGCTTCCTGTACTGCTGCCCATGACATTGTGATTGCCACTGCTGCATCTGTACTGCAACTCTCTCTCAACATGCTGCATCATGCTGCCCATAGCACTGCTACTGCTAACTGCTGCACTGAGCTCCTGACACTTATCCATTTCTGCTACTGAAATGGATTCTTTACCATCCCCATCTTCTCCCTGAAATAATCAAACTTTGTTCTTCCTAGAGCCTTGGTGAGGATGTCTGCCACCTGTTCTCCTGTAGGAGTGTACCTCAACTGTACTGCTTCTCGTTGGACACAGTCTCTGACAAAGTGGCCCCTGATATCAATGTGCTTCGACCGATCATGAAATACTGGATTCTTACAGAGCTTGATGCAACTCTGATTATCACACATGATTCTAGTTGCTTCCATCCTTCTCCTGAATAGATTCACAAGCAATTTCCTAAGCCATATGGCTTCGCATGAAGCTGTGCTAGCTGCATATATTCTGCGTCAGCGGAGCTCAGAGCCACGAATTTTTGTTTCCTACTACAGCATGAGGTCACTCCTGATCCAATGTTGAAACAGTACCCAGTTTTACTTTTCCGATCTACTGAACTTCCAGCCCAATCTGTGTCAGTGAATCCACTCACCCTGATGTCATTGCCTTTGGTGTACAATAGTCCATGCTCGGCTGTTCCTTGTATATACCTGAGAACATGTTTGGCTGCTGCCTAGTGTGCCCTCTTAGGTTCCACCATGAACTTACTGAGGGTGTTGACAGTGTAACAAATTTCTGACCTGGTATTGACCAGATACATTAGGGACCCTATATGCTGCCTGTATAAGGTGGGATCAACGTCTTTATCTTCTGATGCATCAATCTTCTTCCAGTTGGTGATCATTGGAGTAGCCATAGGTCTACAGTCCTGCATCCTGAATCTCTTCAAGATCTTTGTAGCATATCTCCCTTGTCCAAGGAAGATCTCACCCTTCTACTGCCAAACTTCCAACTCCAAGAAATAATGCATCTGTCCCAAATCCTTCATGTCGAATTCTGTGGCTAGGTTCTTCTTGCAGTCTTTGATGAGCCTGGATGATTCGGTCAGGAAGAGATCGTCCACATATAACATTAGGATTAGAGGCTCATTCTCTACGACAAGAGAGTAGAGATTAGGGTCTGCGTCACTCTTGACGAACCCCATCTTCTGCAAGTAGCCATCAATTTGACTGTACCATGCTCTATGTTGATTTGGGGTAGCATCGGTTGTGCTCTAGCCACGAAATTTGGTGGAGAGGTTGGGGCACATGAGATCTCCGATACCCAAAAAGGGTTTGGGCAGATTCTAAACAGATCAAGAGATATTAAAATAATTAATATTTTTAATGGAGTCCCTAAGTCTAAACTTAGGGAAAATAAAATATTAATGTGTATTAATATGAATCTGTGTTAGAATGGTCCAAAAGACATGGATCAAGCCAGATCTAATCTTAGCTGTTGATTAGGGACTTAATCTCGGCCGTTGAGATGTCAACAAAAAAAGTATAAGAGGAGGCTTGAGGGGCACTTGGAGAACACACTGAGGGAGACCAGTTAGTTCAATTTTTGGAGCAGGGTTTGCTGAGAAATTGAACCAGTGGTCTGGAGAGCAGTCAGGAGGCAGCAAGTACGGAACAGAGAGACGGAAGATCAGCGTAGAAGAGGTAGACGGAGAGCCAGAGGAAGCCACGCAGAGGTAGCAGAGACTGCACAGAGCCAGAAGGGCCCGCGTCATCCATGCAAAGGCTGCAGGAGTGATGCAGAAGCCCAGAGAGGCTGCGCAGAGCCTCAGTAGTCTGACGCAGAGGGTTTCAGGTTGACACAGAGGGTTTCAGGCTGTAGCAGAGGTCAGTAGGGCCTACGTTGGGTTTAGGAAAGTGCTGGAAGTTTGTTTATCTGTGGGTAAGCCAGTTTGGCACCCTGTTGTACAAGAAAATTGCTGAATAATAAAATCTTCCCTTGCTGCACCAATTTTCCCACATTGGGTTTTTCCGGGGACATTAGTTGAGAATAACTGTGTCAATGTGTGCATATTTTTGTTTTTGTATTACGATGTGATATCTGCAACAATATTTATTTTAATGTTTGTTGATGTAATTTCATGAATAACTTATGATGAAATAAGTAGGAAAAGTAAATTAGTTGTTGCAGTGATAGAATTTTCACACTCTAGGTGCCTGTTTAAGCCCATACAAGGCTTTCTTTAATCTGCATACATGATATGTCTTCTCGTGTGTCTCAAAACCTTCTCGTTGTTCAATGTATACTTCCTCTTCTATTACCCCATTCAAGAATGTCGTCTTGACATCCATCTGATGAATATCCCACCCCATCTGTGTTGCAAGAGATATGACGGTTCTAATAGAAGCATACCTGGCTACTGGGGCGAAGGTTTCTTCATAGCCTATCCCTTCCTTCTAAGCATACCCCTTAGCCACAAACCTGGCTTTGTATTTCTCCACACTACCATTTGCAACATATTTGACCTTGTAGATCCATCTCGAACCTACCACTGATCTGTCCTGAGGCCTAGGTACCACTTCCTAGACATCATTGACCATTATAGAGCTGTATTCCTCTACCATAGCATCCACCCATACTTGATGCTGAACGACCTCTTGAAAACTGGTAGATTCCCCAGCATGAGCTATTAAGGCTTGGTATTTGTCTGGCTATCTTCACTCCCTTTTACTATTCCTGGGTGCACCAATGAAGTCTTCTGCATCTCGTAGAATCTGTCGGAGTTCCCGGCTCGTTCTTTCACTGGTAGTAGGCACATCTATCATCTCTTCCTCTTCTTGAGATTCCTCCTATTCTTTGTCTTCAGGAGAATTTCTGGTACTAGTTTCCGCTAGTTGAAGTGGTTTGACCAACGACTCATCTTTCAACTGCTCCTCGGAAGGCATTTCTCGGGATTTCCTGAAAGCTCTATCCTCCATGAGCTTTACATCCCATCGAACTACTACCTTCCTACTCACTGGAAGATAAACTCTATACGCCTTAGGATTCTTGCTATATCCCACAAGATATCCTTTCTCAGTGGTTTGATCTAATTTATTTCTCTTCTCTTCGAGTATACAACAATACGCTAAACTCCCAAATATCCTGAAATGAATGACTTCAGGTGTCTTCTCGGTGAAGATCTTCTCCGGAGTTATTTTTCCCAATGCCCTGTGAGGAGTCCTGTTCTGGACATAAACTGTTGTGTTGCAGGCTTTTGCCCACAGGAATTTAGGCATATTCTGATCATACAACATTTCCCTAGTTGCTTCCACAATAGTCTTGTTTTTCCTTTCTCCTACTCCATTCTGCTTCGGATTGTAAGGAGTTGTCCACTCTCTTCTGATGCCTTCCTTAGCTCAAAAATTGGTGAAGTCCTTGTTAACATACTCTCCACCATTGTTTGAGCGCAACACTTTTATCTTCTTTCCTGTCAGATTCTCCACTAAAGCATTGAACTCTTTGAATCAGCTGAAAACCTCATCTTTGGTTTTCAGAAAATAGATCCAAGTCTTCCTGGAATGTTCATCGATGAAGGTGAAAAAGTATTCGACACCACTAAGAGCTTTTGTGGACATCGGTCCGCAGATGTCTGAGTGTATTAATCCTAGCACACTCTTATCCCTATTGTTACTACTAGAAAACATTCTCGGATTCCTGTCATATGCTAGGAAGCTCTACTGTCTATATACCAAACCTCCAAGGAGGCAGAGCTTGCTAAGTAAACGACTTCTTCTTTCAATCTGGAAGCTAACATAGAATAATTGTAATTCATGTCCCTTGTGCATTCTTCTGGAAATTTGCTCGAGTCCCCTTGAGTGGATGCCTCTGCATCATGCTCTTGACCCATAGTTGATTTTCCTCTCTTGTTGCCAGATCTCTCCTCTGATACCATGTGAAAATTTCTAAACTGAAATTCTATTGCAGCAACTGATTTATTTCACCTACTTATTATTCACAATAAGCTATTTATGAAATTCCTTCAGCAAATATTAAAATAAATTCTACTGCAGTTATCACACAATTACCCAGAGAAAAATATATGCACAAGAACCAATCACACCAACACAGTTGTTTTTGGACAATTGTCCCCGAAAAACCCAATGCGGGAAAATCGGTGCAGCAAATGAGGGCTTCATTAATCTTCAGCAACAATTGCTTTTACAAGGAATGATTTTACAGAGAAATTGAAAGAAAACACCTGAGGCTTTCCCTTTGAGACTTTCTGACACTTTAGAGAACACGGTCTCAACGTGGGAACAAGGTCTCTAAAGTGTCAGAAAGTCTCAGAAGTGGGAACAACGTGGCTCAACGTGGCTCTGAGTGGCTCTGCGTCCCTCTGCGTCAACCTGCGAGGGACGCAGAGCCACTCAGAGCCACGTTGAGCCACGTTGTTCCCACTCCTGCCACGTAGAGCCACGTTTAATTAATTAAATAACTTGTTGAATGTAAAGAACAAGTTGGAGATGATAAACCATTGATTGCAGTAGGATCTATGATGTGTAGATTCAGAAATTCTCACATGGTGTCAGAGCATTTCAGATCATAGGGGACTAAAGATACCAGCCGAGAGATCCAGAGAATTTACTGCAGAGAAGGAGCGCCCTGAGTGACAACACTATTTCAGAGGCAGAGGAGCAGCTGCAGGAGTGATGCAAAGCCAGAGGAGTGAGGCAGAGGCTCACACAGTGCCTACGTTAGCATTTCGAGCCAGCAGGGCATGACGCAGAGCCAGAGAGGAACCCATGCAGTGACTGCGTCAGCTCTCTGGGCCAGCGCAGAGCCTGAGAGATTCGAATTAGCCATTTGCCGACGCTGGAGGAGCAGAGCAGATTCGATCTGAGGAGCTGGTGGGATGTTGTTTCTGTTGGTGCAGAACAGTGTTTGTGGAGACAAAGCCGAGGTAGAGGGAGTCACTGCCTTGATAGATTTCTAGCCAAAGAAATCTAGATACGTGTTGCACCAGCAAAGGAGGATTGGAGAGGAGTGATTCGACATTTGGCCAGAAGATTTCCGTAAAGGAAATCAGGACTCAGAGGGAGTCTAGAGGAGCTTGTTTCTTAGAGGATTTCTAGCGCCAAAGAAATCCAGATCCAAGTCTTGCTGGATTAGCAACAGGAGAGGGAGAAGAGAACTTGTCCTATATTTGTTGAGCAGAGATGGCAGTCCATGGACTGAGGGATCAGGACAGATTGGATGGAGCATCCAATTTTGTCATTTGGAAGGCCAGGATTCTGGAAATCCTAGACAAACATCCCATCAAGGACTATGCCTTGAAAGTAGTTGCTATTCCGGTCGAAGTTGATCCGTTAAAGATGTACGAGGAGGCCTAGGTGAAGGCCAAGTACATGATCCTAGACGGCGTCAAAGATCATGTAGTACCACACATTGCTGAGAAAGAAAAAACAAGGGAGATGTGAAAATTCTATCACTGTAGCAATTGATTTACTTTTCCTACTTATTTCATCATAAATTATTCATGAAATTACTTCAACAAGCATTAAAATAAATACTGCTGCAGATATCACATCGTAATACAAAAACAAAAATATGCACACATTAATACAGTTATTTTGGACTAATGTCCCCGGAAAAACCCAATGTGGGAAAACCAGTGCAGCAAGGGAGGATTTTATTATTTAGCAATTTTCTTGTACAACAGGGTGCCAAACTGGCTTACCCACAGATAGAAAAACTTCCAGCACTTTCCTAAACCTAGCGTAGGCCGTACTGACCTCTACTACACCCTGAAACCCTCTGCGTCAGTTTACTGAGGCTCTGCGCAACCTCTCTGGGCTTCTACGTCACTCTTGCAGCCTCTGCATGGATGATGCAGGCCCTTCTGGCTCTGCACAGTCTTTGCTGCCTTTGCGTGGCTTCCTCTGGTTCTGTGTTTGCCTCTTCTGCGTTGATCTCCCGTCTCTCTATTCCGTACTTGCTGCCTCCTGATTTCTCTCCAGACCACTGGTTCAATTTTCCAGCAAACCCCGCTCCAGAAATTGAACTGATTGGTCTCCCTCAGTGTGTTCTCCAAGTGCCCCTAAAGCCTCCTCTTATACTTTTTTTTGTTGACATCTCAATGGCCGAGATTAAATCACTAATCAACGGCTAAAATTAGATCTGGCTTCATTCATGTCTCTTGGACTATTCTAACACAGATTCATATTAATACACATTAATATTTTATTTTCCCTGAGTTTAGACCTAGAGACTCCATTAAAATATTTATTATTTTAATATCTCCTGATCTGTTTAGAATCTGCCCAAACCCTTTCTCGGTATTGGAGATCTCATGTTCCCCAACCTCTCCACCAAATTTCGTGGCTAGAACACATCTGATGCTACCCCAAATCAACATTTCCTCTTAGCGAGGACTGTGCTCTAGCAATACTCCTCACTGAGTATTACTCTGATCATTCGGCATCGGTACTTGTGCCGATGCTAGGCCTCCTTGCCCAACATCCTCTGCACTGCTGCATCCTGTACTGCTGCCCATGGTTCTGCCACTGCCACTGCTGTATCTGTACGACAGCTCCCTTTACATCTGTACTGCTACTGTTCCTTTCTCCCAGCACTGCATCCGCACTGCACCTTCGTCTGCATCTGTGTTGTTGTTGGTCCTTTCTCCCAACATTGCATCTACACTGCAACTCCCTCTGCATCTGTGTTGCTAATACACTACTTTTGAAAGGGGTTCTTTACCATCCCCATTTTTTCCCTGAAGTAGTCAAATTTTGACTTTCCAAGGGCCTTGGTGAGGATATCTGCCACTTGTTCCCCTGTAGGAGTAGCTCAACTGTACAACTCCAAGTTGGACACAATCTCTGACAAAGTGACCTCGGATATCAATATGCTTTGACCTATCATGAAATACTGGATTCTCAGAGAGTTTGATGCAACTCTGGTTATCACACATGATCCTGGTCGCCTCCATATTTCTTCTGAATAGGTTTACCAGCAGTTTTCTAACCCATATGGCCTCACACGAAGTTGTGCTTGCTGCCATATATTCTACCTCAGACGATCTCAGAGCCACGAACTTTTTTTTCTTACTGCACCAGGAGGTTATTTCTGATCTAATGTTGAAACAGTACCCAGAGGTACTTTTCCGATCCATTGAACTTCCTGCCCAATCTGCATCAGTAAATCCACTCAACCTGATATCCTTCCCCTTGTTGTACAAGAGCCCATAATCAACTGTTCCCTGTAAATACCTGAGAACGTGCTTGGTTGCTGCCCAGTGAGCCCTCTTTGGTTCCACCATGAACTGACTGAGGGTGTTGACAGCGTAGCAAATATCTGGCCTGGTATTGACTAGATACATCAAGGACCCTATGAGCTGTTGGTCTACGGTGGGATCGACATCCTTGTCTTCTGATGCATCAATCTTCTTCCAGTTGGTGATCATTGGCGTAGCCATAGGTCTACAGTCTCTCATCTCGAACCTTTTCAGAATTTCTGTAGCATACCTTCCTTGCCCAAGGAAGATTTCTCCTTTCTGCTACCACACTTCCAACCCTAGAAAATAATGCATTCGTCCCAGATCCTTCATATCGAACTCTGTGGCTAAATTCTTCTTGCAGTCTTCAATGAGTCTAGATGATCCTGTCAGGAAGAAATCATCCACATATAATACTAAGATAAGTGGCTCGCTCTCTACGACTAGATAATAGAGATTCAGATCCGTGTCACTCTTGACAAACCCCATCTTTTGCAAGTAGCTATTTATTCAACCATACCACGCTCTTGGTGCCTGCTTCAGCCCATACAAGGCTTTCTTCAGTCTGCATACATGAGACTTCTTCTCATGAGTTTCAAAGCCCTTTGGTTGTTCAATGTATACTTCTTCTTCTATTACCCCATTCAGAAATGCCGTCTTGACATCCATCTGATGGATCTCCCATCCCATCTGGGCTGCAAGAGATATCACGGTCCTAATAGATGTATACCTAGCTACCGAGGTGAAGGTTTCCTCATAGTCAATCCCTTCCTTTTGAGCATACCCCTTAGCCACAAACCCGGCCTTGTATTTTTCAATACTGCCATCCATAGCATATTTGATCTTGTAGATCCATCTTGAACCTACCACAGATCTGTCTTAAGGCCTTGACACCACCTCCCGGACATCGTTTACCATAATGGAGTTATACTCCTCCAACATCGCATCTAGCCAGACCTGATCCTGAGCTGCGTCTTTGAAGCTGGCAGGCTCTCCATCCTGAGCTACTAATGCTTGATACCTGTCTCGCTGTTTTCACTCCCTTTTACTGTTCCTTGGCTCTCCGATGAAGTTCTCTACATCACGAAGAATCTGACAAAGTTCCCTGCTGGTTCTTCCTTTGCCAACAGGTGCTTTTGTTTGCTCCTCTTCCTCATCCTGAGAATCTTCCTAATCTGAGGAAGGATTCTTCACTTCCGTTGGTTGAAAAGGCATGACCAACAGATCTTCTTTCGACTGCTCCTTGGAAGGCATTTCGCGAGATCTTCTGAAAGCTCTGTCCTCCATGAACTTTACATCTCGTCGTACTACTACCTTCTTGCTCCCTGGAAGATAAATCCTGTATGCCTTAGCGTTCTCGCTATATCCTGCCAGATACCCCTTTTCTGCAGTTTGATCCAGCTTCTTCCTCTTTTCTACGGGTATGCAACAATATGCCAAACTCCCAAATATCCTGAAATGACTAACTTCAGGTGTCTTCCCAGTGAAGATTTTCTCTAGAGTAATCTTGCCCAATGCCTGATGAGGAGTCTTGTTCTGAACGTAGACAGCTGTGTTGCATGCTTTTGCCCACAGGAATTTTGGCATATCCTGATCATACAGCATGGCCCTAGCTGTTTCTACAATAGTCCTGTTTTTCCTTTCTGCCACCCCATTCTGCTTCAGATTATAGGGAGCTGTCCACTCTCTTCTGATGCCCTCCTTAGTGCAATAATCAGTGAAGTCCTTATCGACATATTCTCCACCATTATCTAATCGTAAGACTTTTATTTTCTTACCTGTTAGATTCTTCACCAGAGCCTTGAACTCCTTGAATCGACAGAAAACCTCATCCTTGGTTTTCAAAAAATAGATCCAAGTTTTCCTCGAGTGGTCATTAATGAAGGTAAGGAAATACTCGGCACCACTGAGAACTTTGATGGACATAGGTCCATAGATATTTGAGTGTATAAATCCTAGTACACTCTTGGCCCTGTGGTTGCTCCTAGGAAATGTCACCTTGGCATACTTTCCTAGAGCGCATCCCCTGCATACATCCTCTCGTTCCGTACTCATATCCGGAACTCCTGTTACAGTGATCCTGAGAATTCTTAGAGCTCCATGGTGCAAGTGACCCATCCTTCTGTGCCATAGTTCGTTCAAGTCTTTGTCCCCATGACTACCTATTAGTGCCATTGGAGATTCTAGTTGTAATCTGTATAACCGATTACTTTTGATCCCGATTTGCACTTTCTTTTTCCAGCTCGGGTGTTTGATGTATACCTTTTCCTTAATGAAGTAGACATCATAGCCATTGCCTTGTAGTTGTGACACGGAAAGTAAGTTCATCCCCAATTCTGGCACATGCAGCGCATTTGTGGCATGGAACCACTCTCCCGATTCTATCTAAAAAACTATGGTACCCTTTCCTACTGGAGTACACTTTGCCTTGTTCCCCATGGTGATCTGAAAGTTCATCTTCTCTTCTCGATATTATGAGAAACACTCCCTGATTCCTGTCATATGCCACAAGGCTCTACTGTCTATATACCATACTTCTGATGATGCAACACTAGTCATGCACGCCACTTCTTCCAACCTGGAAGCCAACATAGAGAAATCGAAATCTCTCTCTCTTGTGCAATCTTCTGAAAATCTGCGTGAGTCCCCTGAGGTGGATGCCTCTGCATCGTGGTCTCAACCCATAATTAATTTTCCCTTTTTGTCTCTGATTACTTGCTCTGATACCATGTGAAAATTCTATCACTGCAGCAACTGATTTACTTTTCCTACTTATTTCATCATAAGTTATTCATGAAATTACTTCAACAAACATTAAAATAAATACTGCTGCAGATATTACATCGTAATACAGAAACAAAAATATTTTCACATTGACACGGTTATTTTGGACTAATGTCCCCGGAAAAACCCAATGTGGGAAAATCAGTGCAGCAAGGGAGGATTTTATTATTTAGCAATTTTCTTGTACAACAGGGTGCCAAACTAGCTTACCCACAGATAGACAAACTTCTGGCACTTTCCTAAACCCAGTGTAGGCCCTATTGACCTCTGCTACAGCCTGAAACTCTTTGTGTCAGCTTGAAACCCTTTACATCAGCATGAAACCCTCAGCGTCAGCCTACTGAGGCTCTGCGCAGCCTCTCTGGGCTTCTGTGTCACTCCTGCAGCCTCTGCGTGGATGATGTAGGCCCTTCTGGCTCTGCGCAGTCTCTGCCGCCTCTGCGTGGCTTCCTCTGGTTCTATGTCTGCCTCTTCTGCGCTGATCTCCCGTCTCTCTATTCCATACTTGTTACCTCTTGATTGCTCTCCAGACCACTGGTTCAATTTCTCAGCAAACCCTGTTCCAGAAATTGAACTGATTGGTCTCCCTCAGCGTGTTCTCCAAGTGCCCCTCAAGCCTCCTCTTATACTTTTTCTGTTGATATCTCAACGGCCGAGATTAAGTTCCTAATCAACGGCTAAGATTAGATCTAGCTTGATCCATGTGTTTTGGACCATTCTAACATATATTCATATTAATACACATTAATACTTTATTTTCCTAAGTTTAGACTTAGGGATTCCATTAAAAATATTAATTATTTTAATATCTCCTGATCTGTTTAGAATCTGCCCAAATCCTTTCTGGGTATTGGAGAACTCATGTGACCCAACGTCTCCACCAAATTTCGTGGCTAGAGCACATCCGATGCTACCCCAAATCAACAGGATATGTGGGAGATGCTGACACGTTGTACTAGGGCACTTGCATCCAGCGGAAGATGCTATTAGAAAATCAGCTGAGACAGTACTAGATGCAAAAGGGAGAGAGATCGATCCTTTCCTCCTCAGGTTGGAAGGGATTAGAGACTAGTTGACTTCTGTGGGGTCTACACCAGATCCTGGGTACATGGTCAGGACCACTGTTGATAATATCGGCGATATATCGGCGATATTCGGAAATATCGCGATATTTTCGGCAAAACGATATATCGCCGAGAAAATATCGCGATATTTTCTGTTTTGAAAATATCGGCAAATATCGGCAAATATCGGAAAATATCGGCAAAATATCGCGATATTTTGAAAATATCGGCAAAATATCGGCTATATTTAAAAATTTGAAAAAATTATTTTTTATGCTTGCCGATATTTGCCGATATTTTGCCGATATTTTTGCCGATATTGCCGATAAGATATTTTCTGGACCCTCGCCGATATTTTCCCGATACCAATATTATCAACACTGGTCAGGACTGCCCTAAATGCAGTCACCGAGGACTGGGAGACATTTGTCCAAAGTATCTTTGGCAGAGCCACTCTCTCCAGTTGGGAGGAGATGTGGGCAACTCTTCGACAAGAAGAGATCAGAAGGTTGACCAAGGTAGGGGGTAGCGGCAAAGGAGCCTGGGTCAAGAAGGAGGAGGAGGAGGATGCAGCTCTCGTGTCATCAGGACAACAAGGGTAGTAGAAGCGGAAGAAGAAGGACATAACCAAGGTCAGATGCTTCAATTGTGGGGAACTTGGACATTATGCCACTCAGTGCCCCCGGAAGAAGGGCAAGGGGGAGGCTTTTGACTCAAAGGTTGCTCCAGCAAAAGCTGACAAGGAAAGCGAGGATGACGATTGTGCCATGAGTGCTCATGCGGCTCTAGAGAAGAGGTGGGGCAACATGGACTTGTAGTCGAGAGGGCTACATGATGGGGTAGGATCCTTGAGGTCCCTAAACTCTTGGATGAAATATGGCTATGGGAGCCCTTAACGACAGTAGCAAAATAACGGGTGTCAGTTGGAGCGAGATATGATGGAGTGACAGTGGAAGAGATAGAGTGCCAAAGTCTGAGGCAGCGCATTGGATGTTGTAGCAGTGCGAGAGGTACAGAGCAGTTTGTAGTAGTGCAGTAGCAGCAGAGGGTCAGCACAGATTAGCAGCAGAGGTAGCTTCAACATCACAAGGCATCCATACTGACTATCATGTCAGCTTTTGGGTGAAGTTTCAGTTACTTACTTCTCAGTAACTGAGTTGCAGTGCAACAGTTAGCAGTGGCAGTGCTATGGGCAACATGATGCAGCGTGTTGAGAGGGAGTTGCAGTACAGATGTAACAGTGACAGCGGCAGAGTCATGGGCAATAGTACAAGAAGCAGTAGTGTAGTGGATGAAGGGCAGCAGGCCAAGCATCAGCAGCACAAAGGACCGATCCAGTGGATCAGTGTAGTACTTCTGTTGAGAAGTGTTACTAGAGCACATTCCTCGCTAAGAGGGAGTGTTGATTTTGGATAGCATCGGATGTGCTCTAGCTCCAAAATTTTGTGGAGGGGCTAGGCCACATGAGATCTCCAAAACCCTGAAATCGTTTGGAGAGATTCCACCAGGATGAGGAGTTATTAAAATAATTAATATTTTTAATGGGTTTCTAAGTCTAAACTTAGGAAAATAAAAATATTAATTGGTATTAATAAGAATATGGGTGAGAAACTTGTAAGTGACAAAGATAAAGTCTATTTTAAATTTTTAATCTTAATCGTTGATTAGGGACTTAATCTTGACCATTGATTCATCAACAGGAAAAGTATAATAGGAGGCTTGAGTGTCAGTTGGAGATATATGTTGATTTTTGGTAGCATCGGATGTGCTCTAGACTTGAAATTTGGAGGAGAGGCTAAGGCAGATGAGATCTCCAAAACCCAGAAATTGTTTTGAGAAATTCCACCAAGATGAGGAGTTATTAAAATAATTAATATTTTTAATGGGTTCCTAAGTCTAAACTTAGGAAAATGAAAATATTAATGGGTATTAATAAAGATAAGGGTGAGAAGCTTCTAAGAGACGAGGATCAAGTCTGTTTTAATCTTAGCCATTGATTAGGGACTTAATCTCGATTGTTGATTCGTCAACAGGAAAGGTATAAGAGAAGACTTGAGGATCATTTGGAGACACACCTGTAGATATTCAGTATCTCAAGGAAAATTGATTCTCAAGTAGAGGAGATCGATTTCAGAGGGAGAGTTGCAGGGTGGAGGAAGAGGAGGGAATTAGCAGTAGGCAGTGGCTAAGGAGGAGATGATGCAGATACAGTGGGAGACAGCGCAGAGGAGACGCAGTCCAGAGGAGAGATGCAGAGCTTATGCAAGTTGACGCAAAGGGAGACAGAGCCACTCAGAGCCACGCTGGGCCACACAAAGTGACGCAAGGGTGACGCAGAAGTGGGAGTAGGGTCTCCATAGTCTTAGAAGGTCTCAAAGGGAAAGTCTGAGGTGTTTTCTTTCAGTTTCCCTGTAAAATTGTTCCTTGTAAAAGCAATTGCTGTTGAAGATTAACAAAGCCCTCATCTGCTGCATCGGTTTTCCCACATTGGGTTTTTCTGGGGACAATTGTCCAAAATAACTGTGTTGATGTGTTTGGTTCTTGTGCATGTACTTTTTCTCTGGGTAATTGTGCGATAACTACAATAGAATTTATTTTAATATTTGCTGAAGGATTTTGGTAAATAACTTACTGTGAATAATAAGTAGGTGAAATAAATCAGTTGCTGCAGTAGTAGGATTTCAGTTTAGAAATTTTCAGAATACATTGAGAGATCAAAGAGTTCTATTTTTCTAGGCGAGGTTTGTTGAGAAAATCGGGCTAGTGATCTAGGTTGCAGTGAGGGGCAGTTCGGAAAAGGGACTTCAGTCCAAGGCCGAGAATACATAGCTGAGAGGCAGAGCAGTACCGGAAGAGACAACACAGCTCCAAAGAGAGTGACGCAGTAGCCAGAGGGGTTGACGTAGTCATTTAGAGGCAGCACTGGGGTTTCTGTGAGGCAGAGAAAGCAACAGTTTAGCATATCGATTTCTGAGCAAGGAAGGCTCACTGGGAGGGTGACACAACTCCTAGAGGAGGTGATGCAGTTCTAGCGCAGAGCTTGGAGGAGCCATCGCTGCCCAGCACCGGGAACAAAGTTGTCGTCTGTGGGGATTGATCATCCAGTTGCTGGATTTTCCAAAATATCTGCCTCCGGATAGAGGTACTTCTGCCAGGTTTATTCTCTGTTGGGTGAGCCAGATTTGGCACTTTAGTTTTATTAAGAAATATGCTTAATAACACAAACCCTCTCTATGTTGCATTGGTTTCCCGAATTGGCTTTTTCCGGGGATGATTGTCCAAAAATAACTGTGTCCCTTGCGTGATTGTCTCATGTTATTTCAGTTCATAATCTGTATGTATGTCTAATCTGCAATAGTGTTTTCATCGCTGTTTAAATAATTAAATAACTTGTTGAATGTAAAGAACAAGTAGGAGATGATAAACTAGTGATTGCAGTAGGATTTCTGATGTGTAGATTCAGAGATTATCACAGAGTTATTGGGCATGTTACCCACCAAAAGTGGGTGACCCCTAAGAGAAAATTTTCTCCTAGTCATCTCTTCCAACCGATAACTAGCAGCCCTTGACAACCACCTTGTAGCCGATGTGATGTGCCATTCATATCTCTGCCATTCGCATCAGTCATATCTCTCGACCATTTGTCAAAAGCACATGTTGGAAGGTGGGATTTTGATCAAAAGGTACTTTATTTATTTTGCAATTGGGTGTTTATGCTTGTTTGAATATGGGCATTTTGACATGGATTATGGGGCAACTTGGAAGAAAGAAGGGTCTTGGCCGTAATCTTGTTCCCTCACCTTAAATGTGGTGTTAATTTTCAATCCTATTCGTGTTGATTTGGGGTAGCATCGAATGTGCTTTAGGCCTCAAATTTTGTAGGGAGGCTTGGGCACATGGATTCCAAAGAACCCAAAAAGCATTTTGGGAAATTCCACCCAGAGACAATTTTATTAAAATAATTAATATTTTTTAATGGGACCTTAAGTCTAAACTTAGGAAATTAAAAATATTAATGGGTATTAATCTATAATTGTGGTTGTAACTTCTAGAAGAAGACGAGGATCAAGCTAAAATGATCTTAGCCATTGATTAGCTTTTAATCTAGGCCGTTGAATGTCAACGAGAAGATTATTGAAGGAAGATTGAGGGTCATTTTGAAAACACACTAAGAGATCAGAGATCGAATTTATGAAGTGAGAAGTTCTCAGGAGGAAGTTCTGATTGAGGAGATTTCTTGCAGTTGAGGGGCAGGGATAGCATCTGGAGAGAGAGAGATTTTCTCAACCAGAGAGAGTGATCTAGTAACCCAGACGAAGAGGCTGACGCAGGGCCACGAAGGGTCACGCAGAGGCAGCGTAGAGGGTGAGAGGGAGTCCGATATTTTGTAGGAAGAGTCAGTTTGAGAAGCCGAGAGCCGGTGTGTGAGACCGAGAGGCTGAGAGCAGAGACTCCAGGCAGTAAATTGAAAAACAAACTAGGTGACGCAGTGCCTAGAGAGGTTGACGTAAGGACTGCATGAGGATTGCGCAGAGGCAGCACCAGAAGCAAATAATTTGGTTGATTAATTTAACAAATAGAAGAAACATTATCAGTTGCTGCAGTAGGGATTCCGGTTGAGGAATTTTCACATGGTATTAGAGGAGTGCAAGTGAAGTAAGAAGAGCAGAGCCGGTAGATCTAGCGCTGAGCAGAAGAGGGAGTTCGAAAAAGTTGCAGGAGGTAGCGATTTGAAACCCCAGAGGGTTTGTGCAGTGCTTATCTAGAGGGATGAAATTTCGAGGTACTCTCTCCGAGAGAGTCGATGGAGAGAAGGGCTTCCAGATCGAATTTTTTCCGGGGCAAAGGGAGCAACACTAAAGCCTCAGCGTGAGGAGAGCTGGTGGGACATATTTTTCTGCAAGCAGTTTGCTGGGCAGAATATCGTCAGAAGAAAGAGGAGAAGCATAACTAAGGGAATTTCTTCCTCAAAGAATTCCTAGCCAAGGAATTCGAATTCTCTAGAGTTGAGCAATAGCAAGGGGAAATAGTGTTTATAGCTACAGCAGGGAGTGCGTAGGCTAAGCAACAACAAAGAGGAGAGAGGAGGTCATTCGATTTTCTATTGTTTGGCAGAAATAGCAACCAGTGGCTTGAGGGATCAGGATAGGTTGGACGGAGCATCCAACTATGATATCTGGAAGGCAAGGATGTTATTCCATCTAGATGAGCATACCCTCAAGACATATGTCGACAATGTGGTGGCTGTCCCTGCAGATCTAGATCTGTTGTAGAAATACTAAGCTGAGATGGCAAAGGCCAAGAGGATGATCTTGGATGGAGTCAAGGATCACATGGTGTGTCACGTTGCGAGCAAAGGGACTGCTAGGGAGATGTGGGATGACTTGGCTATATTATATCAGGGATTTTCCAAGCAGCGGAAGATGTACTTGGAGTAGAATCAGAGATTTGCTCAAATGCAAAAGGGAGAGTGTGTGGATCCATTCCAAATGAAGTTGAAGGAAACCTGTGATGAGTTGTCTGATGCGGGGCATACACCTCAGGATTCAGAGTTGGTTAGACTGGCCCTCAATTCTATCTCAGATGAGTGGTAAGTCTTTGTCTAGAGTATCTTGGGCAAAGCAGCATTGCCGAATTGGGATGAGATGTGGGCAGCTCTAAAACAAAAGGAGTTGAGGAGAGACTTAGTCAAGGTTAAACTTGAAGAAAGCATCAACAATAGTGGGTCGAAGCCCAAGGAGGAGGAGGATAATGCAACCCTTGCATTGAAGGGACATTAGGAGTAGCAAAGACATAAGAAGGATGTCTCAAAGATCAATTATTTCAGGTGTGGTGAGATGGGTCACTATGCTACACAGTGTCCTCTCAATAAGGACAACGATGAGAAACACGATCCGAAGGCTGTGCTCACGAAGATCGAAGAGGAGTTTTCCATGACAGCCGAGATACCTCCAGGAGGGAGGTAGGCTGATTTAGAACTGTAGTTCGAAAGAGCTACAAATGGGCATGATCCTTGAGAAGTCCACCTCTTGGATCAATACCTTGCTACGAGAGCCGAATTTTGCAGTAGTAGGATGGACTAGTGTCGGAGAGACAGTTGCAATAGCTAGGAGCGCCAAAATCTGAGCAGCACAGAGCAAAGTTGGTAGTAGTGCAGATGGCACAAAGTAGAGGTCAACAACAACGTAGTAGATTTAGAGGGTCAGTGTAGATACTAGCAGCAGTTAGGCTCCAACATTCACGTGGTATCATACTGAACACAGTTAGATCAGTAATTTTGGATGTTTTTCCGTTGCTATCAGCAACAGTTTGTAGTGTAGTGGCAGTTGGCAGTGGCAATGCTAGTAGCAGCACAGATGCAACAACTGAGAAGGAGTTGTATTATGGATGCAGTGTTGACAGTGGCAGTGTCAGCAGCAGTACAGTTACAGTAGCAACGTAGTAGTTGGTGGATAGCATGTCAGACATCAACAACGCGGAAGACGATGCTTCAGAGTTAGAGCAGTATGCAGCAGTGTATATTGCTAGAGCACATTCCTCGCTAAGAGCGAGAGTTTATTTGGGGTAGCATCGGATGTGCTCTAGGCCTCAAATTTTGTAGGAATGCTTGGGCACATGGATTCCAAAGAACCCAGAAGGCATTTTGGGAAATTCCACCCAGAGACAATTTTATTAAAATAATTAATATTTTTTAATGGGACCCTAAGTCTAAACTTAGAAAATTAAAAATATTAATGGGTATTAATCTAATTGTGGGTGTAACTTCTAGAAGAAGACGAGGATCAAGCTAAAGTGATCTTAGCCATTGATTAGCTTTTAATCTAGTTTGTTGAATGTCAACGGAAGATTATTTAAGGAAGCTTGAGGGTCATTTGGAAAACACACCGAGAGATCAGAGATCGAATTTTTGAAGTGAGAAGTTCTCAAGAGGAAGTTCTGATCGAGGAGATTTCTTGCAGTAGAAGGGCAGGGATAACATCCAGAGAGAGATTTTCTCAACCGGAGAATCATCAGCAAAGAGAGTGATCCAGTAGTCCAGACACAGAGGCTGACGCATGGCCATGAAGAGGTAGCATAGAGGGTGAGAGAGAATCCGAGATTTTGCTGGGGAGAGTTAGTTTGAGAAGCCGAGAGCCGGGGTGTGAGATCGGGAGGCTGAGAGAAAAGACTCCAGGGAGAAAATCAATTAGCAAATTGGGTGATGCCGTGCCTAGAGAGGTTGACGCAGGGATTGTGTGAGGACTGTGCAGCAACAACATAGGGCTTGCCAGAAGCACTTCATCCAGAGTCTGGATCAGTCAGGATTTTCTCAGTGATTGTGTGAAGTAACCTCACAAATATTTCTGCTAGTATTTCTCTCTGTAATTGAATAACCACAGAGGTATTCAAAGATGTATTCAAAATTTGCTACTGCTTAATAATAATAAACCCTCAGATCTGGTACATCGGTTTTCCCACATTGGGTTTTTCCGAGGACATTTGTCCAAAAACAACAGTGTCATTTGTGTTGTATTTTCTTTCTTGCTTAGTCTTGTTTCCGCATAATTAAGTGAAGGTTGTAGTGTATGTGTTTCAATATTTGCCGTAGGAAACTACAAATAATTTGGTTGATTAATTTAAGAAATAGAAGAAACATTATCAGTTGCTGCAGTAGGGATTCCGGTTGAAGAATGTTCACAATTCCAATGGGACCTCCCCTAATGGCATGGGCTTTAGGAAGGGGCACTACTTGGGAATCCATGATTGATATAGCATAACCCCATCTCTCCTTGTTCCAAACTTACCACTTTCCATCTTACATTATGAGCCCCTATTCCACCTCCCTTCTTTGGGTTCAACTAACCATTGGTTCTCGGGGATTTGACATCCACACATCCTCATAACTAGGTAGGGTTTGGAAATGCATCTTGGGAGGTTGATGCAGCTAAAATAAAAAGAAAGAGCATATGATGGCCACAAGAAAAACAAAAGAAAAACCAAAATGCAAAAGATGGTCGGGACTTACAAATTAGCACTTGCAAAAAAGCCAAGTATGAGCTCTACCACTATGATATGGCCATCACCCGATTCTTGGGCCAATGTTTCACTATCTCATAGAAGACTGGGAACCCTTGCATGTCCCAACCCCTAATGGGCGATGAACTACCTGTGATATCCCCAACTAAATGAATTTTGCGAAGTATACTTTCATTCTTGCAATTTTGACATTAGGAGAGGATTTTGATAATTTGGAGACCTAGGAAAAGTGGGTTGAGTAGACCCCACTTTGATTTTTGAGTTAAGGAAGGCCATGCACATTATAAAGAACATAAATAGATTTGCTAGTGGAATGTGGGGGCCACGACAAGGGAGTTTGAACCACATGAGAATTTCGCACTAGAGGAGGGAAGAGAGAGAAAAAGGAGGTGCGAGTTGGTGGAATATGGGGCCCACCAAGGGAGAGGGCTTCAACACTTATAAATATCACAAGGGGACCTTCATTTGGTATCTTTTGTCTTTCTTATTCTAGAAATTGAAGTCTCTTGGAGCTATTGAGCACAAGAAGAGTGTCAGACTAGGAGTAACTCCACGAATGCACTTGTCTAATGCATTAGCCATATCATGGATTTATACATTCCCCTCTTAATTTGAAGGGATGTTGGTGAGTCCAAGCATCATTCTGAATCTTTCAAACTTTTCTCTTCCAAGCGCTTTGGTGAAGATGTCTGCAATCTGCTCATTTGTGGAGCAATGGCGTAAGTGGATTGTTTTGGCCTCAACATGATGTCGAATAAGATGATATTTTGTATTGATGTGCTTCATTCAATCATGGAACTTTGAGTTCTTGGCCAACTTTATTGCAGAAGTGTTGTCAATCAAAAGAGGAGTTGAATGTACTTGTTTCTCCTGCAAATCTTCCAGAATTTTCCTGAGCCACACAATTTCCTTCGTTGCTTCAGCTGCTGCCACATATTCTGCTTTAGTTGTGGAATTTGCTGGAACTGATTGTTTACGTGACCTCCCGGAAACAGTTCTTGATCCAAGACTCATAACATAACCTGAAGTAGATACTCCAGTTTCTTTATTTCCATTGAAATCTGAATCAGAGTATCCAATCAAGCTGAAGTCGCCCACCTGTGTATACTTAAGCCCAAAGTCTTGAGTTCCCTTCAAGTACTTTTGAACTCTTTTTGCAGCAGACCAATGACCTTCATAAGGCTTTTGCATAAACCTAGGGAGGATTCCAACAACAAATGAAATGTTTGGCTTGGTAGTAGTCAGGTAGTTGAGACTTCCTACGAGTTGTCTTTACTTCATTGCATCCTCAAATTATTTTCCTTTAGTGGATGTGAGCTTGAAGTTTTGTTCCATTAGAGTAGTCAAAGGATTGCACTCAGCGATGCCAAACCTGTTCAAAAGATCTCCAATGTACTTCTTCTGAGAGAGGAATATAAACTTCGGATGTTGAGTTACTTCAATACCAAGATAGTAGTGAACATAGCCCAAATCTGTCATTTCAAAACCTTTCTTCAATTCCTTCTTTATGGATGCAATGTAGCTCTCATTGTTCCCTGTCATCAGAAGATCATCTACATAAACCACAAGATATACAACTGTTTTGCCAACTTTATTGACAAATAAAGTTGAATCATCAAGATCATAATGTTTGAAGTTGAGTTTTAGAAGATGCTCAGTTAACTTCTTGTACTAGGCTCGTAGTGCTTGCTTGAGGCCATACAAGGATTTTACAAGCTTGCATACTTTGTGTTCCTAACCCTTCACAACAAATCATTCTAGTTGGGACATAGAAACATTCTCTTTCAGATCTCCATTCAAGAAAGCATTTTTTACAACCATTTGATGGACTTTCCAACCGTTCTGTGTTGCTAAGGCAACGAGTGTTTGGATGGAAACCCATTTTGTCGTGGGGGCAAAAGTCTCCTCATAATCGACCCCTTCCTTCCGTGAAAAACTTTTTGCCACAAGCCTAGCTTTATGCTTGTCAAGTGAGCCATCTACTTTATACTTGTTTTTGAAGACCCACTTGCAACCAATTGGTTTGGTTCCCAATGGAGGATCAACTAGCTTTTAGGTGCCATTATTTATCAAAGTATCATATTATTTCTGCATCGCTTCTTTCCATTCATCATGAGAAGCGACTTCTTTGAAGGAAGTTGGTTTGAAATATGTAGACAAATTCAGTTCACAATCATAAGAAACATCCATATCAACTGGTGAATCAAGATTGTCTACATCACCTCCATTTTGTCTGGTTGAGCTTCTTGTTTAACGTCTTAAGTTAGATAATAATAGAAAGTGATGAAGTTTAACTTAACAATGTATTCATAACCAGAATTTAACAATCCACAGAAGCTCTAAGTTTGGAAAATTAACGAAGTTTAACAAATTCGATGTTTAGAATCCAGACAAGGACATTTTAAAGCAGAATTTATCAAATTAATACACAGATACATACCTGACTTTCACGTTTGAAGTCAATCCCAGGCTGTTGTAGCTCCAAATTTGCTTCCGTTACCACAATGACCAAAACCTCCTTGCCAAACTGGGCACAACCTTGGTACTCAGCTCCAGAATACTTCAGAATTTCAACACTCTAGCCCCCGTGTCTAAAAGCATCAAGAACAATCAAGGCTCAATGATCCACTCTGTTTGTAACTCTCTGTTGGAAAAATTCCTCTTCTTGCACTTCCAGTCCAAAGGCAAAAGATCCCCTCTCAGTAGCATCCCCTTCTCCTTATATTTCTCCGAATCACTACCTTTCTTCCCTCACCCGTCTCAGTGTCTTTGTCCCTATTACGTGGAACTCCACATGCCCTTGAACCTTATTTGATTTTTATGAGATTTTATTGAGTAGGTTCACCTTTTAAAAAGTATGCTATGTAGGATTACTTTAATTAGTTTAATTAAGGTTAACATTATTTTATTAATTAAATTAAATTAATTTATTTTATATATAATTTTAATTAAATTATATTATTATTTTATTTATTTTAATCAAATATAATTTGTAAATTAAATTATATTTTCTTTTAATTAAGGATTATCATATATATGTATATAAGGGTGGTATACATATCAACTACTTAACTTGATATACTCATTATATTCTGGTGAGATAGGAATTTATTTCGATAATCAATTCATTACCCTAATTTAGACGTTTTCCAGTATTAGCCAGTGTGTATACTAATGCAATACATGTGGCCTATGCATATGTAGCTATCATATGGATACCTCGTATGTATGCTAATATTCATATTTTGTTTGTAATTGTAGGTGGACCATTACATACATCCCTCCTTCCAAAAACTTCATCCCGCAGTTAGGGTTTATATAGTATATTGATAATTACTTAGTGATTAGTATAATCACAGAAGAATTGTATTTCAGAATTGAATTTGTTTGACATGGGGCATTTTAAAATTTGTATTATTGAATATTTTAAAATTTTACAACTATAATATTCATGTCCTATTCCTGTCGGGTTCCCAAGTTATTCCAAAATCATCCTATCTTTCCTAATCTCTTCTACTCCCATCCTATATATCCTCTACTGGAGTATACCATGGCATCAACTATACTGATCTAACCATTCATAGACCCTAAGGATAACAACATTGACTATATCAACTTGATTTCCTAGTAGGTATCCGAAAATCATCATCACACGTCTAGGGGAGCGTGACTCGCACAGTCCTCCCATGACTCTAGGTTTTGGAGGATGAATGGTGGGTAATACTTCCACCCTTCTTAGTGGGACTAGGGTCAACACCCTATCATGGAATTTCATTGATCCTCAATTGTTTTTTGAGCTTTTGTCATCATGTGGTCATTTTGGTAACGATGCTATCTGCAATGTAAACACTTGTCTATACATTATAACATATGTATCAATATAAATATATTCAAAACAAATTGTATTTAAATAACATTTTCTGTGTATTTCACATATGTTGCTATTTACAATATTGATCTTTGTGTTCACATAACATACTTGGCCATATCTAATCCATATATTTGTAAGTTGGTTTTCATATTAAAATATAGTCATTCTTTTATTGCTATCTCATTAATTATGTCGATATGCAAAAATGAAATAAAACTATAGATATCTTCATCCATAACATAATTCATGATTTAGATTTCATAGTAAGGTTAATCAAATATTAAATTTCATATGGGTATCCATATTCCAACAATGTTAAGTAAATAACATATTTCATATTGGTATCCATGTACCAACATAGTCAAGCAAATAACATATACCATGTACTAGCAAAATAAAAAATCATTTTTTACACGTGATAATCCAAAATAATAGTCTTAAATATCCATTCAAAATAAGGTAAATATATACAAAATAAGGTTTTAAGTTTGTCAAAATCAACACAGGTTGGGGTATTTACGACATATGGTCTTTGTATCTTCCCAGGTAGTTGATCCCGGACTATGCTTGTCCCACTGGACCTTAACTTGGTCTACCAGACAGTTCCTAAGCTGTCAAACCTTACGTTCCAGTATATGTAATAGTTCGACTGAAATGGTTCCCTCGTCCAATACCTGCAGTTCCTTGCATTGAAGGTTATGAGATTTGTCAGCGATGTAATGTCTTAATACATATACATGAAATACATTATGAACTTTATGCAAGTGGGTGGCAGTGCAAGACGATAGGCGACATGTTAACTTTAGATAACAATGGTATGTTCTATGCGTAAGATCAATTTACTTCAATTTTCTTATTAGCCCAATATCAATTTCCAGATTAGCAATCACATTAACATGACAATAAATGCAGATAGACCATAAATAAAACAGTAGAAGACAAGCCAAGACAAGAGGACAGAAGATATGATGCCAGCCAGGGACAAACCCCAATTTGGGGAAACCCTTTGATCAATTCTTCTTATTATAATTCAAAATTTCAGCAGAGAGAGAGTACAATATGCAATATTCACTTGCCCAATCAAAGTGAAATATGTCCAAACAAACAACAACGACAAAAAAGCCCTAACTAGAAAATCAACGCTAGTCAACAGGATAGAATTTGACCTCCAAAACAACTTGGTCAAACCGAGTTAACTTGGCCTCCAACAGTCACTCGAATCAGCCCAAAACAGTCCCGAAAACTTAGTCAAACTTGGTCAACGCTGCAGTCAAACCCTTCTACAGTCAACACTGGTCAAACAATACTGATTGCCTCAATTTCTGTGCCTAGAAATACGGTCTGCCCAATCGCAGTCAAACAAGGTCAACATTGCTGGTCAAACGATGGTCAAGCTTCCCTGAAATTCGGTCAACGCTAAAATAGAAAATTTGTCTTCTTCGCACGTGTGGAGAGAGAGAGGAGACTAGAAACCTGTACCCAATCAGATGAAGAGAGAGATGTATGAGAAGATGAGTGATGTCCAAATGAGGCAAAGGCACCTTCTATTTATATGCAAACATTGAGGATGAATAGACATGACTGTTGGGCTTTGGAGCCTACATTAGTTTGTTGGCCGACCTTGACAATTTGTCCATAAACAAAATAAATTCATAATTCCATTTGTACATGTCAGAATGAGATGCTATTTAGATCAATCCTACACCTCTCGGAGAGAGGAATCCAATAAAAATATCAGCTGCATCATATGAGCTGTCCAAGGTGGAGTTTGGCCCTAGTTGTTGAATTTAACATTCCCTTTCAACTAGGAAGAATTCCACTTGCCAAACCATCTGAAAATCAATACCAGCCCTATCATCCTTGCTCTGCTCTGCTGAACCATGAGTAAATAATGAAGAAATGATTGAGAATGTATCATACCATTCTCCACTGACTTGAAGTCAGTCTCCAATAATTGAGAGTGTATCATACTACTCTCCATTGACCCGAAGTTAGTTTCCATTGATCCCAGATCAATATCAAACATCCTAGCATAGGGAGTATGGTAGTACACGATGCATCCATCGGTAGTACTATGGTCCTTATCTTCATTTTCCTACTCATTGGCCAGATGAGAGGTACTTCCCATGAGTCCTAGACTGCATGGGTAGGATGTATCGGCAGGAGAAGGTGAACCACTCATCCTACTTTAATGCCATAGGAGAAGGTGAACCACTCATCTTATGCATATCTCAACATGGGGTATCACAGGGGAAGGTGAACCACTCACCCTGTACATCACACACCACTAGGGGAAGGTGAACCACTCACCCTATGGTCGCTCATCGCTCCAAGAAGTACCCCAAGCCCCCCGGAGCTTCCAGAGATCAACATCCATCTCATACGAGACCCTCATAAGAGGGTCTCTCCACGACTCCAAGTCGTTCACGGAAGGTTAAGAATTTGACCTTCTCCAGGGGCTTCGTAAGAATATTTGCGACCTGATCATTAGTCCCAATATGACGGAGCATTATTGCTCCCCGTTGTATGATATCCCGGATAAAGTGGTACCTGATATCAATACACTTCGAGCGGTCATGAAAGACGGGATTCTCAGAAAGACGAATCCCACTTTGGTTGTTGCAATAGATCACAGTGGTATCCAACACATGTCCAAACAGTTCACTAAAGAGCTTCCTTGACCAAATAGCTTCACAGGAGGCCATACTAGCAGCAATGTATTCAGCCTCAGCGGTGCTCAAAGCAATCAACTTCTGCTTCTTGCTCATCCAGAATATTGAAGCAAAACCTAGAGAGAAGCAACATCCAGATGTGCTTTTACGATCCACCATATTGCCAGCGCAGTTAGCATTAGAATAACCATGGAGTCTTACATTCCCGGCATTGTATCTCAGTCCATAGGTGATTGTGCCCCGAAGATATCTCAAGAGATTCTTGGCAGCAATCCAATGAATGTGATGAGGCTCAACCATAAACTGACTCAATGTGTTCACTGCAAAGCATATGTCTGGACGATAGTTCACCAAAGACATCAAGCCCCCCACGAGTTGACGTTACTCAAAAGGATTTCCCAAATTGGGCCCAGCAATGCTTTCGCATAACTTCTTGAAGTTAAGTTCCATCGAAGTAGTCACAGACTTGTAGTCCACCATCCAAAATCTTTCAAGTAGCTTCACAATGTATTTTCCTTGAGAAAGGAAAATCTCACCTGGGTTTTGCCAGACCTCCAACCCTAGGAAGTAATGCATCAATCCTAGGTCCTTCATCTCGAATTCGGAAGCCAACTCCTCTTACATTGATGAATAAGAGGGTCTGCACCATTCAGAAAGAGATCGTCCACATAAAGTACCAAGATGAGAGATCTATCATTCTCAACCTTAAAATAAAGGTTCGAATCAGCTTCACTTCTCGCAAATCCCAGCTTCATCAGATAGCTGTCGATCCTCTCATACCAAGCTCGTGGAGCTTGCTTCAACCCATAGAGGGATTTCTTCAACTTGCATACATGTGTTTGACGATCTTGAACTTCGAACTCCTGGGGATGTTCTGCATAGACTTCCTCCTTAATTGAAATGTAAGAAGGCAGTCTTGATGTCCATTTGGTGTAGATTCCATCCTTGCGAGGCTGCAAGGGCTACAATCGAACGGATGGTGGTATATCGGGAAACAAGTGCGAATATATCATCATATTCCACACCTTCCTTTTGAGAGAAGCCTCGAGCAACAAATCTAGCCTCGAACTTTTCAACACTTCCATCAGATCCATGCTTGATCTTGTAGAGCCATTTCTAGGTGACAACGGATTTGTCCTTGGGTCTAGGGACCAGATCCTAGACATCATTCTTCATAATCGACTCATACTCTTCAAAATTCGTGCTTTACAACTTCTTCGAATGTGCAAGGCTCAGATTGAACAATGGTGCTCATTGCAGTTAAGTACCCTTGGTACCTATTCAACCTTTTACTTTCACGAAATGTCCCTCTTGGTGCAACATGTCTCTCGACATCTTCGAGAGTTTACCTAAGCCATGAGGGTCTCCTTTTCAACGAGGAGGGCTCATGAGGAGGTGGATCAATGGGATCCATTGGTCCTTCAACATCGGGCATCGACTCATCCTGCAGTTCTCCCTGCTTTTTCGAATCTGCTTCTTTGTCCTTCTTTGGAATAGGAAGGTTAGTAATCTTCCCAAGGGCAACATCTTCATCAAAGGTGACATTGTGACTTATCTCCACTTCTCTTTGACCAAGCAAATAGATTTTATATGCCTTAGAAGTTTCACTGTAGCCCACAAATGTTCCTTTCTTCCTAAATGCATTCAATTTGCTACTCTTTTCTTTCGGCACATGAAAATACACGGGACTACCAAAAATTCTAAAGTGAGAAACATCAGGTTTCTTACCAGTGAAAGCTTCTTCGGGAGTTTTGGAGTCCAACACTTGATGAGGGCATCTATTTTGAATGTACACGACAGTGTTGGTAGCTTCAGCCCATAAGAACTTCAAAGGGCTTTGATCATGAAGCATAGCACGAGTGGCTTCTATGATAGAATAGTGCTTCCTTTTAGCAACAACATTTTGCTCGAGAGTATACGCGGTAGTAGTCTCCCTCTTAATGCCAGCTTCTCTACAATAGTTATTGAACTCGTTTGATTCATATTCAGTTTCATTATCGGTCCTCAATATTTTGATTTTCTTCCCTATTTGATTTTCGACCAAAGCTTTGAAAGAACGGAACCATCATAATACTTCTTCCTTCTTCTTCAAGAAATATATCCAAGTTTTGCGAGAGAAATCATCCACAAAGATAGCATAATATAAATATCCTCCCAAATAGTTCACGGACATCATACCAAATAGATCAGAATGAACCAATTGCAATATATCGGTAGTCTTGCTATCATTGGAGGGGAATGGTCCCGCTGTACACCCCTGACAAACACCTTCATGTTCTACTTTAAATTTGGGCATACCTGTCACCATCTTCCTTACATCGGGTAGAGCCTTATAATGTAGATGAGCAAACCTCCGGTACCATAATTCAGATTGAAGTGATGTGTCGCAAGACATAGCTCCCAATGGACTTCCTCCAACTTGATATAGCCTATCAACCCTGAATCCAAGTGTAAATGCATCTTTGAAATTTTTATTCCACACACGTACCTTTCCATTGATGAATGCTACCTTGAATCCTTTGTCCTCCATCGCCGAGATAGATACCAGGTTCTTCTTTAGATTGGGTACCTATAGTACTTTTTGTAGATGAATGGTGTTACCTTGATTCAATTGAAGAATAACATTTCTAACTCCCTTCATGGGATAGGTGGCATTGTTTCAAGGATAAGTTCCAAATTTGTATCCTTTTCAATCAGATTTGAAAGAGCTTCCTTATACTTAGTGAAGTGCCTTGAGGCACCACTATCAATCAACCAATTTCCCAAGGTATCCGGAGGAGAGGCAGTAGAGAGGGTAGATATAAGATAAAATTCTTTTTGCTTGTTATCAACAATATTAGATTCATCATACCTGGTGTTTCTTGATCTTTTGGGAGGGTGACCATTTCCATGTTGAGTAGCGGGAGCATTCATTTTTCCTTTATTGTTGAACCCACCATATTTTTGTTGCCCCTGAAATTGTTGTTGTTGTCATCATCATGAGGTGTATCTCTTCTATGAGGTGTATCATCATTGCTTTTTTGAACCTGCATTGTTCTTCTTTTTAGCATGAGTGGAGAATGTAGTATGGTCATTCCTATTTGAAGGCATATTTAGTTCCATCATCCTTGTTTCTTCTTAAGAACATCTAGTTAGGAAGTCTTCAAAACTTGGAATCCTATCGTTGTTAAGAATAGTAGTGTTGAACACGTGCCATTCACGAAGGAGTCCTCCAAGGGAAATGAGAGTGAGCTCCTATCAGCAATAGCTTCTCGAATCGAAAGAAGATCATTTTTGATCTCAGTAATCCTCATGAAGTAGGATTGAATGTCTTCACCTCTTCCCTTCTTTATATTCTTCAGATTGTTCTTGAGAAAGAGAACTTAGTTTGCATTGCTATCTTTGAACATGCCAACCAACCTGTCATACTTTTCCTTAGATGTGTTCAAATCGGAGATATATGCAACAAAATGCTCGCTAATAGAATCCCTCATAATCTTCTTTGCTTTGTCTTCGACCTTCTTGTACTTTGTTTTAGCGGTAGCTGGTGCATTTGAAGGAGGCTAAGAAATCTTTCCCTACACATAATCCATAACATCCTGCTCTTCCAAAGTCAAATCAAGAGACATATTCCATGCATGATAATTAGACTTATCATTGAGGTTCTCATCAGGCTTGAAGTAAGATGCGGAGGCCATTGACTCTTGTCCTTGTCCAACAAATCTCAGTGATTGCTCTTTTCACTCTTGTTTGGGCTTTGTCTTCACCTCAGCTCTGATACCATGTTAATTTTAGATAACAATGGTATGTTGTATGCTTAAGAGCAAATTACTTCAATTTTCTTATTAGCCCAATATCAATTTCTAGATTAGCAGTCACATTAACATGATAGTTAATGTAGATAGAACATAAATAAAACAGTAGAAGACACGCCAAGACAAGAGGACACAAGATATGGCGCTAGCCAGGGACAAACCCCAATGTGGGGAAAGCTTGATCAATTTTTCTTATTATTCTTCAAAAGTTCAACAAAGAGAGAGAGAGTACAATATGCAATATTCACTTGTCCAATCAAAATGAAATCTGTCCAAGCAAACAACAGCCACAAATATCCACAAACAAAAAGTCAACGCTGGTCAACAGGGGATAATTTGACCTCCAAAACAACTCGGTTAAACCTAATTAGTGTTACTTGGGAGCAGGAGTGAAAGCGGAGAGTGGGAGCGACATTTTTAGAAGTTCCCAGTTTGGGAGCAAATCCCTGAGCATTTTATATATATATATATATATTTATTTATTTATATTTTGATACATATATGTCAACAAAAACATGTAAAATGATGAATTAGATATAAAAACATAGAAAAACATAGATTGAACCATATAACAACAATCATCTAGATTCTAGAAGTTATAATCTTCATCAACCATGTCCACAAGTTAGTAACATAGTAACATACAACATATTGAGTTTCATGTTTCATCAATCTTAAAGTTTCAAGTTTTCAAAATTCAATATATAACATTTATCATCATTGATCACCAAAGTTGTACTTGTAAGCTAAGTGTAACCAGCACAACAAATAATATCTAACATGAAATGAAATGTTATAAAATGAAATGACTTTCAACTTTTATGAAGCATCATATTCATAATTCATTACTAATGAGTTATAATTGCCAACTTCAAACTTAAATTGTCATATATTGTTTAAAAAAATATCATAATAAAAATGAAAGTCAATAGTTATAAAAACTACTAGAAACTAGAAAAGACAAGTAAATCTATTATCTATTGCTTATGCTTGGGCCTCTTTCCACCACGAGAAATGTCTAATTTTTTAGTCTTGATGGAAAATCAGGATCTTTTTCATTATTATCACCCTCTAATAATTAATATCCAGAGGTATCTTTGTCATTACGTTTGTATCTGTATAGGGATCTTTGTCATTAATATCACCCTCTAAGCATTAAATAAGATACAAAAAGCATAGCATGTCAAGTCAAGATTTTGTTTGAGTGATGCGTTCATTTTTAGGAGGGTCGTGATAGAGGAGTTCGACAACCAATGCCACTAACATCAAGGTACATAGAGGGATTGGTTCTCTTGATTAAATACGAGTTCCATACCCTAATACATGACAAAATTCAATGGAAATATTGCAATCATTCAATGGAAACATTGCAATCCCGCTGTTGACCACTACGTGTCAACAACCCATAGCAGTACACCCCCTTTTTTCGCAAAAGGAATAGTGCCTGATCGATGTGTTCGTGCCGTCCAGCTATCATCATCGATTTGATCATCATCTTATAATGTAAACCCAGTCTGCATGTGTATAATGTAAATAATCTCAGTAGATTCGTGTTGTGTATGTAATTACCTAGGTAAACCTACTTTTTTGGTGACGATCTACATTCCGGGAGGTTTTTTGTCTCACCGATCCATTCTCGGATGGTCGGCAGAGTTTTCCTTCAGCCTTACCCCAAAGCCAGAATGGATTTTGTCACTAGAATCTTAGGGGAGCCCTAGTGTTCTAGATCGAGTCTATGTAAAAGTGATTTGGGAATAATCCTACCTATTTGGTTAGGTTATTTTATTACAAATTGCTTGATCTGCTAGATTATATTGGTGTCGCAGAACTGGGTAGTGTGTGAGGATCTTTTGCAAATAGGTTTTCCCCCTTGGGATGTAAAAATGTGAAAATCATGACGTAAAGTGTCTTGAGGGTTGGAAAAATAATTTATCCCCTCATAGGTTAATTAATTAAATTTTCTGGTAAAAAATTAATTAAAATCCTAAGCCAGAAATTTAATTAATTCTAGGTCCTAGGTAAATTTAAATTCTCCGAAGGCAAAATTCGTTGGTCCTTCAAAATTAAATTTTAAGAGGTCCCGGGACTAAGGTAAATTGATTATTTTGCTAAATTTTAAGCCTTTGGTCCCTGGGGTTAAGTCAAAGTCAAAATTTTGAGGAAATTAATTCAAAAATTTAATTTTTGAATTAATTAAAATGCATTAAATTGAAAAATTCGAATTTCCTCAAGAATTTAAAATTTCGACGGATGAGATTAAAAGAAATTTTGATCCTTATCAACGGTCGAGATTGCTTTGACGAGGATCACTCGAACTAGCTGTTGGAGGATTTATCTTTAAATAGGAGGTCATTTGTTAGTCAGTTCATCCGATCTTTGGATCATGTGCTAAGCGAAAAGCTCTCTTGTAATCTTTTTATGAGCAATAAAGAAAGACTTTGGGGTTAATTTTTGCTGGTGTTACTCTTCGTGGAAATACTGTAAGATGTGTCATTTTCATGCATAGATTTATGTTTAGCCATTGATGATAGCTTTCTAAAGAGTGATTTGAGTACAGATATCTTGCTCAGTCGCTGGGGTTTGAATGATAATTTAAGTTTTGAATATAATAGCAGGTATCTCTATTTATCTGAATTTTATTATCGTTTTTTCGCTCTATGTTGATGGTTGAATTGAGTTTTGCAGGAAAGTCTTGATTTTTAGATCATCAGGCATTCGGGGAAGTTTTCAGTTGGACCAGCCAACTCTCGATCCATGTTTTCTGAAGAGCCCAACTTAATTTGATCTCGGGCTTTTCATAAGATATCTTTTATGGGTGATGCATGAAGGGTTTTGAACTCAACATCTCCTTTAAACTTTAAGATTTTTAATTTTTTCTGTGCTAAATCGATAAATCTGGCTGTTGAGAGCCTCAAATCATCAGATTTGGGAGCGGAGTTGGACTCACATTCCCTAGATCTGATAGATTTGTCAGTCATGTACACAGATCTGTAATTATTTTCAGTTTTCTAACTTGGGTTTTAGTGTTTTGGGTCATTGTATATATCGTTTGGGTGTTTCTTGTTGTCTTGCAGCTATAGATCTGAAGGAGGAATCTGTATAGAGTCCAGATCTGGGCTCTGGAGGGTAAGATCTGGATCTTTGGGGTTCGTTAACATTGTTTTCCAGGGATATTATTCAGACATTTTGCAGTCTGGGGGTTTAAGTTTTTTTTTTTTTTTTTTATTAATCTGAAAAATTTATAGGAGTTCCAAAAATTTTTAGATCTGGAATTTTCGTGAGGGTTTCACTGTTAAATCTGAAGCAAGTGGATTGATATTTTAATTAAGATTTTTAGAGAGTTTTCAAAGGGTTTCTGGGCCACCATTTTGCTAATTAGTTCTTTGATTTGCTGTTTGGTTTTTTGGGGGTTCACTGTGCATTTCGAAATTTTTTTCTTTTAGAAACCCTTCTACTACAACATTCCTGTTGTCATTTTCCTCCTTCCATGTTGCTACCGGACCTGCATCACAAGAAAACCATACCTGCAGAGCTGCAAACCTGCGTGCTATCCACACCCTTCACACAGCTCCATTCCTCGCCATCCATCCACGTTGTCTAGATCCGCACACATTCCCTCATTGTCAGCTCTCTCCATGTTGTTCGGCTTCTACAATTCCATCTCTCATCGTAGTTGTCTACTTGCAAAAACCCTCCTCCGTCATACGCTACCTCCTTGTTGCACCCACATTCTTTTCCATCACTGCTGCTATACCTACGCACCCCTCCTCGCTGTTGTCCACCTGCAAACCCACACGTCCATCGTCCTTCTCCACCTGCGTGCTGCCTCTTGCAAGCCCTGCCCCTCCGACGGTTTCTCCATTTCCCTTTGCTCAGCCTTAGACCTCTGTATTCCCTCTTCTGCCATCAAGACCTGCAGCTGCAAAATATAAACGCATTCGATCTCATTTTATTTTGTATATATTCATTGGTTAGGTTAAGTTTCTTTTCGTTTAGTTTAGGTTTGTATATAGTTAGGATTATAGCATATGTCTATTTTTTAGTTTCATTTGAATTGAGTTTAGATTTAATCTTTTTATTTTGGTTTGATTTTTTATTTTCATTTTTGTCTAGTTTCGATTTCAGGTTTCCTTTTTTATTTATGATTTTGATTTTGATTAAAAATTATAAAGTTTAAAAAATCTAAAAAATTAAAAAACTTTTAAAGAATTAACGTTTTGATATTTTATTTTTCCCTTTCTTTTATTTTCTAATTTAAAAAATTCATTGAAAATCATAAAAAAAATTAAAAATCTAAAGGATTTGAAAAACATTTAAAAATATAAAAATTAAAAAAAAATTGTGACTTTAGAATTTGGAATAAAATAAATTGAAGGATTTACGCTTTCACATCAAGTATTTTTAATGTGGCTTATGGCCCATTAAAAAATTATTTTATTGACACTTTGATTTATTTTCCTCATCTTTCACATTAAATTAAGTTCTTAAAGAATAATTAAATTGCTTATTTGAAGTTCCTTAGTGTTATTTGGTGATTAAATGCATACTCATATTTTTTTATGGTCAAAGTGCGATAAATTTTTTGAAGTCGTATTGACTATTGGAGAAAGTTAATTGAATCTAAATCTGGGCAGTTAATGAAAGTCATTTTAAATCTGGAATCTCTTGCATGTTAAAGTTTTTGGGCATTTACATTAATTGTTCATGATTGTCGCTTTTTCACATCTATAGGTTTTCTCTGGATGACTTGTTATTACTTAGTCTGTGGTTAATTCAATATAAAAGACACTGGTCTGTAGTCATTTATATCTTGTAATTGTGTCCTATCTTAATGCATCTATCGTAATCGACCGATACTTGCTCTAAATTCATCAAGTTATTCATCATTAAATCTCCTAGAGTTTGTGTTTCATAGGCTATCATCACCCATTTACCTTAGGGACTACCCCCCTTGACTTCTCTAGGAGAGAGTCTAAATGGAGTGAGTAAGGATCAAGAGTGACAACCCTTACTATGAGCATTGTCGCGGTGCGTAGACACTCTGTGCGACAACATATTTTGGAGCCGCTGTCGAGATATTTTATTCTCGGCACTTCAACAACATTTTATCTTCATTCTCCTCATATCATCTTTATCATTTTAGTTGGCAGCGCCAACATTTTATGATGCCGTTGCCGGGGACCGATTTATTGGGCCTTGGCTTTACGACATTCATCTTTCATCTTTCTCATCTCTCAATTGAGCCGACAAAGCCAACACTTCTTGGAATTGCCACCGGGGACAAAGTTTTTTATGTCCTTGGTTTCTTTGACATCGTTTTAATCATCTCATCTTTTCCGCCATTCATTAGCCTATCAAGTAGCACAACATTTCCTGGTGTCATTTGATCTTTTCATCACCTTGCCTTTCGTCATCTCATTAATCGTTTCATCTGCACCTTTAGCACCTGGACATATCGGTTCGTTTCTTGTTTGGGTGGCGACTCCACTTATTCATCCATTATTTCTCAAACAAGAAACCCTCCCTTATATCCAGTTGTTTGCCTTTTGGATCTTAGAGCTAGATTCATGTTCAAGTGGCGACTCCACTTCTTTCATTTCTTACAAGAATTTCTAATAGAAGCTCGCTTCTTGTTGATCTCTTGATTTTCTTGAGCAGGGGTCTCTCTCTAGCATCCATTTGGTCCCTCCTTATCCCTTCAAGCAAGTCATCATGGATGATTCGTTTACCCTGTGTCATTTTACTGATTTTCTCCATGATATACCGGAAGAGGCCATTCATAAATTGCCTTTGTTCTCAGGTGGTGATTCAGTCGCTGTTAGAAAGCATCTATGCAGGTTTACTCATATAATAATCAAATATTGTAGTTCTCCCCAATATAAACATGAAGATGTCAAGATGCGTATATTTGCCTTTTCTTTAGAAAGTGATGCTTTGAATTGGTTTAATAATTGTCCTGAAGATTCTTTCGTTTCTTTACAAGACATCATCAATGCTTTTTTAGATAGATATGGTTATCAAGGTAGCTTGCCTTGTGCCCCTAAAATTATGCAACAGAATGAAAGTGATCTTGTAAAGGATCCAACTGTCAATGAAAGATTTCAAGACAATTCTCCATATCAGAATGTGCCATCCACTTGTACCGTTGCAAGACAAGTCCATGATAGTGGAAAAGCAAGTACAAGTTATCAAATGAGTGTCGACAATGAAAGGGAAAATGATAAGCAAATTATAGCAGAACTAAAGCAGTTAGTTAAAGACGTGCAGTGCAGTCAAACGTAGCTGGTAAAAATTATGGAACTTAATCAAGAAAAATTTGTAATTGATTACGTCAAGGATATGAGGACTTTGTACACCCACCTAGAAAAACATGATAAGGAGATGGAAATCATGAAAATTAAACACTTTGATCACGTAATCGACATGCAGAGTCAGCACACTAAGGAAATGGAAACCATGAAAGCTAATCATGACAGGGAAATTAATTCTATCCAAAGCAAGTTATTAGTCCTAGAGGAAAAGATGACGATCGTGGAATTCAATCATTCAAATCAAGTGATTGCCATGGAAGCAAATTATCAAGAAGAAATAAGTTCGATTCAGAACAAATTGTCAACTATGGATGAAGAAATGACCATCATCAGATTCGATCATAATAATCAGTTAGCTACCATGCAAGCAAATCATAAGAAAGAGATAAACTATATGCAAAACTGTTTCAGGGCATGAAAGCAAAGAATGATAAAATTATAAAGGACATGGAAGTTGTTCAAATATCTCTTCAGAATAGATCATTGGTCATATAAGAAAAGAAGGTACCATGTGTCATAAATACAGATGGAATACATATAATTGAAAACAGATTAAAAATAATGGAAGTTAATAATTCTAATCAGATGTCCATTATTCAGAATCAAATAAAGGCTATGCAAGCCAATCATGTCACTCTGCAAGAAAGATTCGTGAAAATTGAAGTCAATCAAGCAAAGTTAATAGTAAGACATGCCAGAGAAATGGGTTCATTACATAAGAGGCTGGAAGAGAGGAAATCGCAGGTCCTGTCTTATTGTGAATATCCTGAGAAAGAGGTTAACTCCATTAACGAAGATTTAACTAAGAATGACATGATCAAAGAAGAAATTAAAAGAGTTCAAGTTATAACTCATGACACTGTTAGAAAATTATATATTACGGAGCAATGGAACACATAAAATATTGCAGAAATATAAACACAGAAAACGCACAAAACAAGAGAGACACAGATATACGTGGTTCACCCAGTTTGGGCTACGTCCACCCCGAACAGCCAGTCCTTCCTTTCTATTATCCAGCAAAATGAAGAGACACAACCTACAACAAATTCGCTGTAATATCCTTTGTTTTCTCTCACAGTCTCACCTCTCTATTTCTCGCTCACAGAATACACATCTATTTCACAGCCTCAAATACAATACCCTCATACAAAGAGAGGGGTTGCCTTCTAGGGCAAAAAAACCCTAAACTAAACATAAGTTCTACCGTCAGATCATCCGCCTAATGAACGGCCCAGATTGACTAGAAATTACTATACTTTTACAAGGCAATTTTACAGCTGTTTTTAGCTTCGGGGGCCCCCCCGGACCCCCCCTGCAGCGAATATTTTATGGGTGGCATTTCGAACTGGGGTCCTATGTGGCGATACCTTTGAATATAGAAGATAATCAGGCTCCACACCCAACGGACACCTGTGAGACTAATCCATCATTCTTGACAAAGCAGATGCAGAATGAAGAAATGCATGTCATCCATATCCTACATACTTCATTTGAGAGTTTTGAAACATAATATTCCACGTCATCAGTGATACAGCCTGCCACAAAGAAAAGGCGTAAGAGAAAGAGAATGAGAAAGTGATTTGATGCATCAGATGGTCGTGAGCAACTTGATTTTCGGATAGGAAAAAGTCCTACCGTATGCATTATTGGACATGGCACATCCGAGAAACAACCAACAGATTTTCTTGAAAGCAGGAAAATGCTCAGTATGCATTATATTAAAAGCATCTGATGCCATGGGGCATCTTTGTATTGTATTTCTAACCTTATGCCCTGTTATTTCAGTATTTCATTTTGTAGTTAGATTTGTCTTTTTCATGTTGTTAGACTAGTTAATAAATGAAGAGCTTATATTTTTCCTGTGCTTAATGTTATATGATGATTTTTGGATGGATGCTACTACTTATGTTATGTTGTGTGTTGCGTGGATGCAGATTCTAGATTTTCACATTCTTCCAGTGTAGCAATGTGTCCCCAAGTAGAGCCAGATGTTGACCACTACGTGTCAACGACCCATAATAGACACCCCCTTTTTTCGCAAAAAGGATAGTGCCTGATCGATGTGTTTGTGCCGTCCAACTATCATCATCAACTTGATCATCATATTATAATGTAAACCTAGTCTGCATGTGTATAATGTAAATAATCTCAGCAGATCCGTGACGTGTATGTAATTACCTAGGTACACCTACTTTTCTGGTGACAATCTACATTCCGAGAGGTTTTTTGTCTCACCGACCCATTCTCGGATGGTCGACAGAGTTTTTTTTCAGCCTTACTCCAAAGCCGGAATGGATTTTGTCACTGGGATCTTAGGGGAGTTCTAGTGTTCTAGATCGAGTCTATGTAAAAGTGATTTGGAAATAATCTTAACTATTTGGTTAGGTTATTTTATTACAAATTGCTTGATGTGTTAGATTATATTTGTGTCGCAGAACTAGGTAGTCTGTGAGGGTCTTTTGCGAATAGGTTTTCCCCCTTGGGATGTAAAAATGTGAAAATCATGATGTAAAGTGTCTCGAGAGTTGGAAAAATAATTTATCCCCTCATAGGTTAATTAATTAAATTTTCTAGTAAAAAATTAATTAAAATCATAAGCCAGAAATTTAATTAATTCTAGGTCCTAAGTAAATTTAAATTCTCTGAAGGCAAAATTCATTGGTCCTTCAAAATTAAATTTTAAGAGGTCCCGAGACTAAGGTAAATTGATTATTTTATTAAATTTTAAGCCTTGGGTCCCTGGGGTTAAGTCAAAGTCAAAATTTTGAGGAAATTAATTCAAAAACTTAATTTTTGAATTAATTAAAATGTGTTAAATTGAAAAATTCGAATTTCCTCAAGAATTGAAAATTTCGACAGATGAGATTAAAAGAAATTTTGATCCTCATCAACGGTCGAGATTGTTTTGACGAGGATCACTCGAACTAGCCGTTGGAGGATTTATCTTTAAATAGGAGGTCATTTGTTAATCAGTTCATCCGATCTTTGGATCATGTGCTAAGTGAAAAGCTCTCTTGTAATCTTTTTAGAGCAATAAAGAAGGACTTTGGGGTTAATTTCTGCTGGTGTTACTCTTCGTGGAAATACTATAATATGTATCATTTTCATGCATAGATTTATGTGTAGCCATTGATGATAGCTTTCTGAAGAGTGATTTGAGTACATATATCTTGCTCAGTCGCTAAGGTTTGAATGATAATTTAAGTTTTGAATATAATAGCAAACATCTCTGTTTATCTAAATTTTATTATCGTCTTCTCGCTTTATGTTGATGGTTGAATTGAGTTTTGTAGGAAAGTCTTGATTTTTAGATCATCGGGCGTTCGGGGAAGTTTTCAGTTGGACCAGCCAACTCTTGATCCGTGTTTTCTGAAGAGCCTAGCTTAATTTGATCCCGGGCTTATCATAAGATATTTTTTATGGGTGATGCATGAAGGGTTTTGAGCTCAACACCTCTTTTAAACTTTAATATTTTTAATTTTTCTGTGCTAAATCGATAAATCTGGCTGTTGAGAGCCTCAGATCATCAGATCTAGGAGCGGAGTTGGACTAACATTCTCTAGATTTGATAGATTTGTTAGTTATGTACACAGATCTGTAATTATTTTCAGTTTTCTGACTTGGGTTTTCTAGGTTTTAGTTTTTTGGGTCATTGTATATATCGTTTGGGTGTTTCTTGTTGTCTTGCAGCTACAAATTTCATGGAGAAGTTTGTATAGAGTCTAAATCTAGGTCTTGGAGAGTAAGATGTGGATCTCTAGGGTTCATTAACTCATTTTCCAGGAATATTATTCGGACATTTTGCAGTCTGGGGGTTTAAGTTTATTTTTTTATTTTTTTTTAAATCTGAAAAATTTATAGGAGTTCCAAAAAGTTTTAGATCTGGAATTTTCATGAGGGTTCCACTGTTAAATCTGAAGCAAGTGGATGGATATTTTAATTAAGATTTCTGGAGAGTTTTCAAAGGGTTTTTGGGCCACCATTTTGCTGATTGGTTCTTTGATTTGCTGCTTGGTTTTTGGGGTCATTGTATATATTGTTTGGGTGTTTCTTGTTGTCTTGCAGCTACAGATCTGATGGAGAAATCTGTATAGAGTTTAGATCTAGGCCCTGGAGGTTAAGATCTGGATCTTTGGGGTTCATTAACATCGTTTTCTAGGGATATTATTTAGACATTTTGTAGTCTGGGGGTTTAAGTTTTTTTTTTTTTTTTTATTAATCTGAAAAATTTATAGGAGTTCCAAAAATTTTTAGATCTGGAATTTTCGTGAGGGTTTCACTGTTAAATCTGAAGCAAGTGGATTGATATTTTAATTAAGATTTTTAGAGAGTTTTCAAAGGGTTTTTGGGCCACCATTTTGCTGATTAGTTCTTTGATTTGCTGTTTGGTTTTTTGGGGGTTCACTGTGCATTTCGAAATTTTTTTCTTTTAGAAACCCTTCTACTACAACATTCCCGTTGTCATTTTCCTCCTTCCACGTTGCTGCCGGACCTGCATCACAAGAAAACCATACCTGCAGAGCTGCAAACCTGCATGCTATCCACACCCTTCACACAGCTCCATTCCTCGCCATCCATCCACGCTGTCTAGATCCGCACACATTCCCTCGCTGTCAGCTCTCTCCATGTTGTTCGGCTTCTACAACTCCATCTCTCATCGTAGTTGTCTACTTGCAAAAACCCTCCTCCGTCATACGCTACCTCCTTGTTGCACCCACATTCTTTTCCATCACTGCTGCTATACCTACGCACCCCTCCTCGCTATTGTCCACCTGCAAACCCACACGTCCATCATCCTTCTCCACCTGCGTGCCGCCTCTTGCAAGACCTGCCCCTCCGACGGTTTCTCCATTTCCCTTTGCTCACCCTTAGACCTGCGTATTGCCTCTTCTGCCGTCAAGACCTACAATTGCGAAATATAAACGCATTCTATCTCATTTTTTTTTGTATATATTCATTGGTTAGGTTAAGTTTATTTTCGTTTAGTTTAGGTTTGTATATAGTTAGAATTATAGCATATGTCTATTTTTTAGTTTCATTTGAATTGAGTTTAGATTTAATCTTTTTATTTTGGTTTGATTTTTTATTTTCATTTTTGTCTAGTTTCGATTTCAGGTTTACTTTTTTATTTATGATTTTGATTTTGATTAAAAAATATAAAGTTTCAAAAATCAAAAAAATTAAAAAACTTTTAAAGAATTAACTTTTTGATATTTTATTTTTCCCCTTCTTTTATTTTATGATTTAAAAATTCATTAAAAATCATAAAAAATTCTTAAAATTTAGAAAGTCTAAAAGATTTGAAAAACATTTAAAAATCTAAAAAAAAAAAAAAAGTGATTTTAGAATTTGGAATAAAATAAATTGAAGGATTTACACTTTCACATTAAGTATTTTTAATGTGGCCTATGGTCCATTAAAAATCTACTTTATTGACCCTTTGATTTATTTTCCTCATCTTTCACATTAATTTAAGTTCCTAAAGAATAATTAAATTGTTTATCTGAAGATTCTTAGTGTTATTTGGTGATTAAATGCATTCTCATATTTTTCTATGGTCAAAGTGCGATAATTTTTTTGAAATCGTATTGACTATTGGAAAAAGTTAATTGAATCTAGATCTGGGCAGTTAATGAAAATCATTTTAAATCTGGAATCTCTTGCATGCTAAAGATTTTGGGCATTTACATTAATTGTTCATGATCGTCGTTTTTTCACATCTATAGGTTTTCTCTGGATGACTTGTTATTACTTAGTCTGTGGTTAATTCAACATAAAAGGCACTGGTCTGTAGTCATTTATATCTTGTAATTGTGTCCAATCTTAATCCATCTATCATAATCGACCGGGACTTGCTCTAAATTCATTAAATTATTCATCATTAAAATCTCCTAGACTCTTTGTTTCACAAGCTATTATCACCCATTTACCTTAGGAACTACCCTCCTTGACTTCCCTAAGAGAGAGTCTAAACGAAGTAAGGATCAAGAGTGACAACCCTTACTTTGAGCGTTGTCACGGTGCCTAGACACTCTGTGCGACAACACCCCCAATCTTGAAATCTTGAAAAACTGATAAGTCTGCTGGATTTTGAATGATATCTAAAATTCTACTTTCTCCATATGAAATCCAATGAGGTCGGAACCACTCTCAAACATTCGGAGTCATTTCATGGTAATGTTAAAAAATTAAGTAAAAGGATGAAAATGAAGATTAAGGAGAATGTCACTTTTACTTTAAGAATTTAACATTACCATGAATCACATATTGAATGTCACTTTTACTTTAAGAATTTAACATTACCATGAATCACATATCAATACTAGGGCCATAAGCTTGATCATTAAGTTGCTCTACTCAAAACTTATTTGTTTCTTTGAAAAAAATTGCATTTGGAACATTACTGTGAGCAAATTGGGAGTGGGAGCGAGAGGGGGGGCGCTCTCCCGCAACACTGAACCCTATCAACTCGGCCTGCAATAATCATCCGAATTAGCCCAAAACAGTCCCGAAAAACTCAGTCAAACTTGGTCAACGCAGGTCAATGCTACTGTCAAACCCTTCTACAATTAACGCTGATCAAATAGTACGGATTGCCTCAATTCTGTGCCCAGAATTGCGGCCTGCCCAAATAGAAATTATCCCACCAAAATTGCAGTCAAACAAGGTCAACGCTGGTCAAACTTCCCTGAAATTCGGTCAACGCTGAAACATAAAATTTGTCTTCTTCTTCGCATGTGTGGAGAGAGAGAGGAGCCCAGAAATCCGTACCCAATCAGATGAGGAGAGAGAGATGTATGAGAAGATGAGTGATGTCCAAATGAGGCAAAGGCACCTTCTATTTATATGCAAACATTGAGGATGAATAGACGTGACTGTTGGGCTTCTGAGCCTACATTAGTTTGTTGGCCGACCTTGACAATTTGTCCATAAACAAAATAATTTCATAATTCCATTTGTACATGTCAGAATGAGATGATCTTTAGATCAATCCTACACCTCTCAGAGAGAGGAATCCAATAAAAATATTAGCTGCATCATATGAGATGTCCAAGGTGGAGTTTGGCCCTATTTGCCAAAGTTAACACGACAAGTCCAACTTTTTCCAGGATTTTGAATGGCTCAATAAATTGGGGTGACAACTTTGGCCCTTTTCCAAATCAGATAGTGATTTTATTTGGTCTGATGTGGACGAAAACTTGATCTCCTACATAATTCCTATTTGTCCTATGAGCATCAACATAACTCTTTTGTCTATCTTGTGCCTCTTTCAATTGTTGCTTAATTTGTTTCACCTGTTCTTCCATCTCTTGAATTAATTCTGGTCCCACTATTACTCGATCTTCTAACCTATACCAATTTAACGTTGTTCTGCAAGGTTTGTCGTACAATGCTTCAAATGCAGGCATCCTGATTGAACTGTGGTACCTGTTATTGTATGCAAATTTAACCAAGGGTAAGTACTTTTCCTTGTGTGTCTGTTGGTCCATAACATACATTCTCAGTATATCTTCTAGTACTTGGTTCACCCTTTCTGTTTGTAACTTTGTCCATTAGTCTCGGGAAGATAAGTTGTGCTTAAATTTAGTTGATTTCCTAAGACTGACTGCATAAAAGTCCAGAATCTTGAAGTAAATCGTGAATCTCTATGTGATATGATCTTCTTAGGTACTCCATGAAATCTGATAATTTCATTTATAAATACCCGAGCTATGTCAGCATCTTCGTAAGTATCTCTTACGAGAATGAAATGGACGCTTTTCGTTGATTTATACGCCACAACCAAAATGACATTATGCCTTTGTGGAGTAAGAGGTAGGTAGATGATAAAATCCATGGAAATTATCTCCCATTTGGTCATAGGAATGTCATGAGATTTAGAAGACCTGTTGGATGACAATGGTCAGCGTTTACTTGTTGGCATTCAAGACATTTTACAACGAATTGGACAATATCGCGTTTCATGCCTGCCCAAAAGAAGAGTTTCTTTGTATCAACATACATTTTATTTACACCAGGATGTGCACAATACAATGCTCTGTGGGATTCCTCAAGGATGGTGTTTTGGAGACCCCCACTATTAAGAATGTACAACCTTCCATGAAATTGCAAAATTCCATCATCTTCTAGTTCATATCTCTCAAACTTAGGTTCTTTTGGATTCTTACTATCGAGCTTAGATCTTACTTTTAAATACCGTCTCTCAAAATATGTTCTAGTCCTCGTTTCCTCAAGTCTACCTTGATAGGTATGAGGGAAAATATTCGAGGTCTTCTACTTAAAGCATCCGCCACAACATTCTATTTTCATTTAATGTATGAAATTCCAAAGTCATACTCACTTAGGAATTCACTCCATCATCTTTGCCTAACATTCAAGTCTCTTTGAGTAAACAAATATTGTAAACTTTGGTGGTCGCTTTTGAGCATAAAGCTTCTCCCTACCAGATAGTGTCTCCATATCTTTAAAGCTAGCACTACAGCAGCTAACTCTAAATCGTGCATGGCGTAGAGTTCTTCATGAGGCTTTAACTTTCTTGAGGCATACACTATTACTCCTTTGTCTTGCATTAATACTGCACCTAATCCTTGCTTGGATGCATCAGTACACACAGTAAAGTCTTTGTCCATATTAGGTATTTGCAAGATTGGTGCACTAGTCAACAATCTTTTAAGTTCAGAGAATGCTCTATGACATTCCTCAGTCCATTCATACCTAACTCCTTTACGCTGGAGGGTTGTGATAAGATTTGCAATTTTTGAGAACCCTTCTACAAACCTTCGATAGTAGCCAGCTAAACCCATAAAGCTTCGCACTTCATATGCATTTTTCGGTATCGACCAATTCCATGATTGCCTTTACTTTTTCAAGATCTACTGAGATCTCTTCACCAGATATAATATGACCCAAGTAATGAATCTTTCTTCTGAAAGAAAGAACACTTGGATAACTTTCCATATAACTGGTGTTCCCTGAGGCAAGATAATACTATCCATAAATGTTCTTCATGTTTTTTTCTCAATTTTAGAGTAGATGAGAATATCATCTAAGAAGACTTGTACAAATTGATCATGATATTTGTGAAAAACGTTGTTCATAAGGTTCATGAATATTGTTGGTGTGTAATGATCCTAAACAGGAATGTAAGTGATATACAAAGCATGCAAACAATCCAGCAATCAGAAAAATGAAATATGCATTAAGCACCCATGGAAACACTAGAAATAGAGAATTGCTGAGCCATTTTATTACTTCTTCAGGAGCAAAATACAATAGTAAAATAGAATGGTGCACCTAGGCTTGTCTCAATGGACAAGCTTGACAAAACCCAGGTGAGAAAGTGCTTAACTGAAGGCTGCTACAATTGCTGCACCAAACTGAACTGCGCTACCCCAGAAAACTGCTATGTTTGTTGACTTCGAAGGGCTGGAATCACTGCTTTCGTCCTCAGAAAATTATGAGATTTCAGCTCCTTGCTCCTTGGCCTAAACCCAGTGAAACCCACGAAGGAATTGGCCGAATGTTGACCTCGGAATTTTGACCCAAATTCCCCTTAGCTCCTCTAGCTGTTGTCTGAGTTGGGACCCCTATTTGACCCCTTAGATCTACCCATAAAATTCTATAAAATCAGAAGTGTGATCCTTGCCCAAAACCCAGAGAAACCCGGAAAGGGTTTCTCTTGGTTCCAACCTTCAAAAATTGACCTTTCACAGCTTGGCCCTCCAATTTCCAATTCTGTTGTTGTGACTGATTTTGTCAATCTATGCTCTCCCAACTCTAGCAATCCTCCTCAAATAGCCCTCCAAGTGATCTCCTACTTCTCTCGGCTAGCTCCAACTCTACAATTCCTTCCTCCAACTCCCACGTGAGCCTAGTGGTGGCTCTCTGCGTAAGCCCCGGGGAACTGTAAATCGAACTGTTGGGATCTTGGCTCTATTGGCTCCAAAACTCACAAAAAAGGCTGACCCTTTGTTTCTCCCCCAATCCTATAACTCTCTCGGCAAATGCTTGATCACTGATAGCTCGAAACTCCCCCTGCGTATTCTCCAGCTAGCCAGAAATACGCACTCCCTGTTATGGTTGAATGGTAGTGTTGTACACACTCCCGAAACTCCTGAAATACTTATGGAACTGCCTCTCTAGGGCAGGCACGAATGATCCCCAGAAGTAGAGTTTGAATCTCCCACTTGAGATATTCGTGGCTAAACAGTCGGTTGACTCAGCTAAACAGCAGAGCGAACAATGAAGTAATTTCGATTGCAAGGTGTAAGAATGAATCCAAATGAGAGATCTCTCCTCCTTTTATCTTTGTGGGCCTTCCTTGCCTCATGTGGGCCCCTCCATCCAACACTTAGAAATCCCTCCAAACCATTCGAATGGCCTAGTTCAAATTCCCACTTGGGTGGCCCCCACCTTCCACTAGCAACCAAATTAAGTCGAATTTCCTCCTAAGTCTGTGAGTCGAAAATGCTGGGTTCTTTCCCTTAGCCAAAATTGTGCAAAAATGTGTGGAAACACCCTGTTACAAATGTGTTTGAGAAGGGACATGACAATCCTCACCTCCCAATGGTTGCTTGCCCTCAAGCAACCTCAAAGCTAAGTGCTCCAAAATGTGCTCACCCTCCCAGGTGGCATCCTCATCCGGCAAGCTCCTCCAATGCACCAAAAATCGTTCGTCCTTAAGCAATGCCTAAGCAAGCATCCTTTCTAACTGCTGCTCCCCACTGCCACTGCAAAATGTGTCAGGGTCCCAGATGTGCCATTGGATCGCGCCTGACCTTTGCACTTTGCTGATATAAAAGAATCCTTCAATACCAGGATCCCAGGCAATCCTGTCCAACATGAAGCTTCCCTCGCTCCATTCACTATCCTGCTCGGTGAAAGCACCAGAAGTACCCTGCTCCATCAGTGACTCGCTAAAGCCCAATGGAAGATCTGTATGATCTCCCCCTATAGTAGCTGACGCATCCCTAAAGGTTATTGAGCTGTGAAGAGTTGTGATGCCCTAGATCCCTGCTAGTCCCAGAGTGGTGCCACCATGTTGATGCTGCGCTACTCTGACTATGTCATACTCCCCATCGTGTGCAGTCAGTATCCTCCCCTCCTCGAACTCGATGGAGTAATGAAAGAGGAAAGACACATCCTGCTTGGGCATCTCCATGGCACCAAGGCCTACCCATCCAGATCTAACTTCGAACCTGTGCAACAACAGAGAATGTGTACCTCCCCATATGATGAAACCCTCTGTGAACCCCTATGTGTCATCCCGTGAGCGAACTATATCACCTTCTGCCATGACTCTGCCATCACGAGTGATCTATTGATCAACGGAATCCTTGCATCCCATAGCCAGACCTGCTGCGCCATAGCCCTGTCAATGGATGGAATCCCTCGGTCCTCATCTCTAGTCCCTGCATGTGATTACTATATAAGCTCCATATATCGCGGGCTACACTGATGCATGCTAATCTGCCCTGTGTAGTACCGATGATCGCTGGGAGCCACATGTGCCAAAGAGCTACCTGCTTAATGCAACCAAAAGATGGGTATCCGATACTCGTAATCGACTCAGGGTATGTGAACCCCTCTTGTCCCTGCCAACCATCTCCCTTGGGTCTACCATGCGCCCTCTCGATAATGTGCCAATACAATGTCTAGAGGTTAGACACATACTGGAAAGATGCCTCAATCATACACGGTATCCTCTGCTCATGCATGGTCCTAACATGCCCTGTGGAAAGACTGGCACATGTCTCCCTCGTGACCTTCTCCCCAGATGTAAGCTCACTGATGAACGATATGCCACCCCAGTAGATGATCAGTGCATCCCCCAACTTGTGGTTGTCAACTCGTGCACCGACCCAATGCCACCACAAAGACCTCTCTCCCCTTGTGTGTTAAGTGTCATCCCAATATCTCGGGTGAGCTCCCTGTCCCCAGCTACTCCTGCCCAGAGTATCAAAGGACAATAGCCAAGTCGTTTGTGCCTGCAAGTGATGTATAAGAGGGACAGGCATGTGAGTCCCCATGGATACCATTGAGTATCACTCATTTGCGTTCCCATCGATCTTGGGTGGAGTACACCCAAAGGTATGCCCAGTGTCTCCATCCATAAGTCTCCTTGGAGGCAACCCTCCAAGACCTCGCTGTGCAACACCATATGCCCCTGCATGCCACCGAGTATCCCTGTAGTCCTCGACCTGGCACTGTACCCTGTAGCCTATCCTTGTACACCACTGGATACCTCGTGCTACTGCTATACCATCTCGTATCCTGCCTATGTCACTGTATCTGGCTCTCCCCAAGTGTACTTGATGCGAGGTGATTCAGTCAATGCAAACCAACATGATACATCAAACACCCACGCATCTCCATGCTCCTCTGCAGGCCACAACTCATCATTGCATACCTCTATACAACACTCGATGCTAGGTTCTAAAATTGGGTCTATACGCATCAGGTCGCATCTCTCTGCATAACATTGGACTCTGCGGCATATCGTTGTGCACCCCTGGGTACCACTGGCTACTGTCATACCACCCTGTATCATATGCCATCCTACATGTGCCAACACATCCACTAATCTGCTAGTAATCCCTCCATGATGTGGGCTACATCTCCCCATCTGCCTTGAAAGACCTGAGCAGTTTGACTCCTCACATGTCAATGGGAATGACACTATTGTGCCTATTGTCAGTAGCTCTAGTGTCCAATATACCAATGAGAGAGCATCGTCTCCATGTAATGCCCTGTCCGGTGGTCTGCCGATGCCACCTCCTCCTACCAACTCTTGCCATAGTAGGCTAATCACCCTATGACTCCATGCACAATCAATATGCCAAGACAACTCATGAAATTGGTTTGCTCCCCTGTCAAACCATCTTGTCACTAGTGTTGTCCTGGGCTGTGATGGAGATATGAAAATGTGTGTGTGCCAAAATGTCGGATTCATCACGCAGCTACTACCATTACCTAACGACTCTATGATGTGATGGGAAATGCCACCTGGATCCCAACAACAGTTTGGCCCACGAGTCCCTATGGTTATCCATGGCCTCTATTGAAATGTGGCCATGGATGTATCCAACCTCCTAGCCTGCTCCGTCGGGTACCAGCTCAGTACCTCTCGCCACCCAATCCCAAAGGAGGGATCGAATGTACAATCCCCTGTGGAAGAAACAAGCCCTCCAAGCTGATGCAGTGTCATACTCAGCTCATGTCGCTCAATCCTGCTAACCTGACCATCCCCTAGGATATGTCTAGACAATGCTGCCTCCCTCAATCCAATGCATAAGGGTGGTCTCATAATGTTGTAGATCTCGTCAATGTGCCTTTGAAATGAACTGTGCTGAAATCCCAACGTGTGGTCTCTATGTTGCCCCTCATCAATGGCTAGCCCAAAGGATGGTTGCACATCCTCCTCCATCATGGAATCAACATGAGCCTCCAACTGCTCCTCCATAGACAATCCAACACGCAAGACATGCTCACCAATTAGCTACAGGTGACTATCGTCTGGTATCTCTGGCATAGATCTAGATGCCTCTGTACCTATCATCTCCTCATCAACGATGGATATGTCTCTCGACACCTCATCAACCTGTGGTGCGCTACTATCACTTGAGTACTCAGTCACAACCCCAGATACCTCATCAATGGATACCTCAACAATGGATGGCACCTCCTCAATGGTGGACACCTCCGTGTCTCTTGGAACCTCGTCGATGGAAGGCCCTGTGGGTGTGTGCTCTACTCTCTCCCCCAAGGTGTCAACCAGAGCTATCAAAGGAATTTCCAACAAGGGCAACTCTTGCATTGCAGTTGACACATTGACATGCTCCTCACACTCTAGTGTGCCCTAAAAAATCTCCTTTTTAGGCTCCTGATATCTAAAGCTAGGTCTCCACCAGCAAAAGTGCCCCTTGGTCTCACCGTCTAACTGTCCCTGTCTTGTCTGCTCCTTTTGAGGAGATTTGATGCCCTGACTCTATCAACTTTCCCCACACAATGTAGATGGTTGCACCCCCACAGCCTGCGCACCACCAATGTCTCTGCTGTAAGGATGAGAATGGATTTGGTCTGACAGCTTCCTTAACTGGGCCAATCTCTCATCATTCCAATGGATTCCAGTCCATAATTCCTGCATACTAAATCTTCTTTGAGCCATAAGTTGTCTATGGTTTAACCTGTCACTATGCATACATGCTCATATCTTCCATGATCTAGATGGCTACCCCATAGCTGGCCAAGATCATGGCTCTGATATCACTGTAATGATCCTAAATAGGAATGTAAGTGATATACAAAGCATGCAAACAATCCAGCAATCAGAAAAACGAAATATTCATTAAGCACCCATGGAAACACTAGAAATAGAGAATTGCCAAGTCATTTTATTACTTATTCAGGAGAAAATACAATAGTAAAATAGAATGGTGCACCTAGGCTTGTCTCAATGGACAAGCTTGACAAAACCCAGGTGAGAAAATGATGAACTGAAGGCTGCTACAACTGTTGCACCAAACTAAACTACGCTGCCCTAGAAAACTACTCTGTCTGCTGACTTCAAAGGGCTAGAATCACTACTTCCCGTGCTAAGAAAAAATGAGATTTCAGCTCCTTGCTCCTTGGCCTAAAACCATAAAAACCCATGAAGGAATTGGCCGAATGTTGAACTCAGAATTTTGGCCCAAATTCCCCTTAGCTCCTCTAGCTGCTGGTTGAGTTGGGACCCCTGTTTGACCCCTTAGATCTGCCTAGAAAATTCTATAAAATGAAGAGTGTGATCGTTGCTCAAAACCCAGAAAAGGTTTCCCTTGGTTCCAAACTTCAAAAATTGACCTTTCACAGCTTGGCCCTCCTTCAATTTCGAATTTTGTTGCTGTGACTAATTCTGTCAATTTCTGCTCTCCCAACTCCAACGATCCTCCTCAAATGTCTCTCCAAGTGATCTCCTACTTCTCCCGGCTAGCTCCAACTCTACAATTCCTTCTTCCAACTCCCACGTGAGCCTAGTGGTGGCTCTCTGCGCAGGCCCCAGGTAACTGTAAATCGAACTGCTGGGATCCTAGCTCTATTGGCTCCAAAACTCACAAAAAAGGCTGACCCTTTGTTGCTCTCCCAATCCTCTAACTCTCCCGGCAAATTCTTGATCACTGATAGCTCCAAACTCCCCCTGCGTATTCTCCAGCTAGCCAGAAATACGCACTCCCTGTTGTGGTTGAATGGTAGTGTTGTACACACTCTCAAAACTCCTGAAATACTTATGGAACTGCCTCTCTAGGGCGGGCACGGATGGTCCCCCAAAGTAGAGGTTGAATCTCCCACTTGAGAGATTCGTGGCGAAACAACTGGTTGAATCAACTAAACAACAGAGCAAAAAGTCAAGTAATTTTGATTGCAAGGTGTAAGAATGAATCCAAATGAGAGCTCTCTCCTCTTATCTTTGTGGGCCTTCCTTGCCTCATGTGGGCCCCTCCATCCAACACTTCGAATTCCCTCCAAACCATTCTAATGGCCTAGTGTAAATTCCCACGTGGGTGGCCCCCACCTTCCACTAGCAACCAAATTAAGTCTAATTTCCTCCTAAGTCCCTACGTCGAAACTGCTGGGTTCTTGCCCTTAGCCAAAATTGTGAAAAAATGTGTGGAAACACCCTGTTACAAATGTGTTTGAGAAGGGACATGACCTGGTGCATGGTCAACCCAAATGGTACCACAGTGAACTCATAATGCCCAAAGCGTGTTCGGAATGCAGTCTTAGAGACATAGATAAATCTTTGAAAAGACATAAACTTCTTTCATTTGGTCGAAGAGGTGATCAATTCGAGGCATTGGATATATTCTTTACTGTAGCTCGATTTAAATCTTGATAGTCTATACATAATCATAAGGAACCATCCTACTTCTTGACAAAAATTATAGGCACACCCCAAGACGAGGTAATAGGTCGGATGTGTCTTATATCCAGTAGTTCCTTCAGCTGGATTTGTAATTCTTGAAGTTCAGGAGCTGTCATTTTGTAAGGTGTGTTAGAAATTGGTTTTGTACCAGGTTTCAATTCTATTGTGAGATCCAACTCTTTTTCAGGAGGTAATCATGGTAGTTCCTTTGGAAAAACATCCGGAAATTCAGATAACACCGGATATTGCTCTAAGGATAGTCCTTTCTCCTTGCTTACTTTTTTAACTGCATATGCCTGACAACTTTTTCTTAAGCACCGCTTCATTTGCATTGCTGAGATGAAGCGTAAAGACACTTTCCTCTTAATACATTGGATTTGGATTGTCTCTCCATCATTTATACAGAGAATTGTTTTCTCGTAACAGTCTACCCATGCTTGATGAGCTTCTAATCAATCCATCCCTATGATGAGGTCATAAGTTCCTAGGCCTGTGACATAAACTTTTAACTTAGTCGAACAAATCTCTAGATCAACCTTGCATTCCTCAACACTTAAATCTACAGATTGAAGTTCTCTTGAAGCAATTTCCACTTGTGTGAAATCGTTTTGTTGGCGGGCTGCCAACCCATATTTATTTAATGCATATGATAAAATGAAACTATCAGTAGCACCGGTATCAAATAAAATTTCGAGTTTTATGCTGATAATAGTACCTGAGGATTCCACTACAGTGGGTTGTTGTGTTTCCTGGTTGTTGTTGACTACTGCATGGATTCTATGATTGCCTTGGGTATTTGATGATGGTTCTTTTCCTGCTCTATACATTACACTTGATGAAGCTTCCAGACAATCACGTTGAAAATGTGGTCCTCCACATCCCCAACAATTAACTTGGGGTGATCCCCTTGAGTCAGATTGTGAGTTTCTAGACAAGGATCTTCGTCCTCTTGTGCTACTCCCTCTCATGCTCCTCCCTCTATTAGTAGTTCCTTGAGATTTTCACTGACTTGTGTTTGATGATTCAACAACTATAATATGAACTGTCATTGGAGCTCTTGCTCCTTCTCCTCTTGGGGTAAATCTATTACCATAAGGAGGTGGTCTCCCACCGAAGAAGTTCTGGCGAGTCTTCCCTAGAAATCCTAGCTATGGGGCTCTTGTTGATCCGACATCTCTTTTGATTCCTATATGTTCCTCTGCATAACGGGCACATTCAATTGCCTCTGTTATTGATAATGGCTTCCACATTTTGAACATGGCTTTGATTCGAGGATTTAGTCCATACACAAAATGTTCACCGTGATGTTCATTAATATCAAGATAAGGAACATATTTCACAAGTTCCATGAAACTTATTTCACATTCTTCCACTGTTTTGTTAGCTTGGACTAGCATATGGAAAGCTCTGGCTTGCTACTCTTGAAAGTAAGGTGGCAAGTATTTAGCATGGAATCTTTTCTCAAACAACTCCCAGGGAACATTATCTGTTGTGAGGTGTAATTGTTTTTCCAGATTTCCCCACCAAATCAAGGCACTTTCCCTTAACTAAAATACGAAAATTTTTCGTCTTGGAGGTAGAAGAGTACTCTCTTAGCACAAAACATCTATTCATTCCTTCTAGCCATGCTTCAACACGTTCTCCAGCTCACCCTTATAAAAATTCTGGGATTTTAATCTTCTACAGCTCCCTGGAAATATCTTCCTTCGGTTATCTATAATCAAAACCTTTGGGCTCCTCTGGGTTTCTTTCTTCAAGGTGAGGTTTCTCTTCCTTGGTATTGACTATTGGCGACCTTTTTAATGTTTCCAAGATGGCTTCCAATAAACGACTTATAACGGTTACCTCAAGTGCTAAAGTGGTTGGTGCTGATGATGGTTTCGGTGGTGGTGATGGCGATGGTGAAGGTGATGGTGATGACGACAGTGGTGGCGTTAGTGATGGCAATGTTGCCCGATGGTGTTGTTCTCGTTGATATGTCTTTACCATCACAACTTTTTCCTGGGCACATAATAAAATTATGAAAATATGAGTTACAATTTAGATTTATTAAATATAATTTCGTAAATTCAAGCTCACATACGGGTATAGTTGTTTTGCTATTATTACCTTTAGGCAGGTCTTACTGATACTACGGTCAAGGAGGGTGGTATTTCTATCTCCTTGTCCTAATGCATGGTGATTTATCCTAATGGTAATAATACTTATCAAAATTCATGGTACTTCATAGATCATAGTATCACTTTGTAATATTTTTCTAACATTTTCTAGTCTTAAATGCTCGTCCTAAATGCGGTTTTGGAAGGGGTTATATATTTTTATCCTCCTCTTTTTTTTCCTTTTTTTTTTAATCTTAATTTTCAAACTATTTAAATAGATTGATTTTTTTTTTTTTGAATCATAATTACTGAACAACTTGCACTATTTCAATAAGTGATTTTCTCTATAATCATTGCGTGCACACCCTACTTGCACTAAAATACATTGTTAGAATGCCTTCGTGTCGCAAATTATAAAAAAATCATAATAAGGAGCAGTCCCAAGGCAAGGACAATATACACAGATTTAAAATCTTAACATTGTAATCTCTATTGATTTGTGTAGCATCAGATGTGCTCTACCCAGGAAACTTTGTGGAGAGGCTAGAATACATGTATTCTCCAAAATCCAGAAATCGTTTGGGAAAATTAAACCTAGAGATGATTTAATTAAAATAATTAACTTTTTTAAATGGTTCCCTAAGTTTAAACATAGGAACTCTGGTTAATTAGAGAGTATTAATTAAATGAGGTGTGAATATTCTAGAAGAAGACGAAGATCAACTCCTAGTTAATCTTAGCCTTTGATCATGTTTTAATCTTGGTCGTTGGTGCTCTAACGAGAGATTATAAGAAGGCGTTTAATGGGCACTTGGAGGACACACTAGAGCAGATACTTAGTTGCTCAAGGAGATCGATTTTCTTAGTGGCTAAAATTCGGCAAGAGAAAATCGAATTAGAGAGTGAATTGCAGGTGGGAGAGAGAGGGCATCAGCATAGTCTGAGAGTGCAAGAGACATCTGGAAGGGGTAGCGCAGAGGAGTGACGTAGAACAACAATGTAAGGAGAGTGACGCAGGGCCTAGCAGTCACTGCGCATAGGGTGATGCAGGAAGGCCAGCGAAAGGAAAAAAGGCTCTCTTCTGGGTCAAAAAAACGCTGTGAAGTGTGAGAAATTCATCAATAAATTTCTCTCTGTGATTTCTCCTCTATTTTGTCTATCTGTATCTTGTACAAAAATTACTACCGAAGATTAATAAAGGAAACACTCATCTGTTGCACCGGTTTTCCCACATTGGGTTTTTCCGGGGACAATTGTCCAAAAATAACTGCCATTGTGATTATATATGTGCTAGTATTTTCCTTGTATTTACTTTCCGCGGAATTTTATTTGTGATAGCTACAGTGTATGTATTTCGATATTTGCCGTAGAAAACTGCAAATAATTTGTTCAAGTAATTTAACAAATAGAAGAGATATTATCAGTTGTTGTAGTAGGATTCAGGATCACCGAATTTTCACATCGTATCAGAGCACAAATCATAATTCTGAGAGCTCAGAGTAGGAAGGAAGAAGAAGGTTCGCATTTCTGCCTTGGTAGTAGTTTGAAACTCCAGAGGTAGCGCAGTCCTTGGGCCATGGAGGTCAAGTTTTGAGGGAAGATCGATTTCTTTGAGTGAGTTGACAAAGAAATTCAACTTTCCAAGATCAAAGCTTTTGTTGACACCTAATCATAGGGATTGGGTGAACAACTGTAATTAGCGTAAATAAATAATAGAGAAAATGGAGAGTCATCGGGAGATGAACTGAACAGTCACTCCCTCATGTATATGATAATGAACAACCTGAATGAGTAATACGATTACATTTGAGGAGTTACCTCTTGGTCTGACATGGTATTAGAGCCAACGCCATTTTTGGCTTCCCTCTCTACTTTGTAACTCCCTTCTGCCTATGTTCTGCCTATTTTACAAAACTGACCTCTTGCAACCACTCCACAGGTGTGCCTCTCTCAAGAATTTGATAACCGTTCTGCAGGTTTTCCCCTCTTTGGCAACTGCCACAGACGTTCCGCTAGTTATGTGAGGCAACTACTCGACAAGTGCAATTGAGTTATCACTCCCACACCTGCATGCATGCTACCTAGTGATATACCTCTCATGGTTTCATCACTCCCTTGGTTTCATAGTGTTAAACACGGGTGCGATGAATGAAATTCTCTTATGACTATGTATCGACGTTTTGGACCCTAATCGGGTATTTTTCTCTGTTCATACATTTTTATTTATAAATCACAGTTAATTAATGTTAAGCGTTAATACTGAGTGTTAAGAATTAATGTTGAGTTTAAGCGTTAAACCTTTCCTTAAGTGCCTTTATTAAAAATATGAATTAAGCACGTGGGTGGTATTGATAAGTGGGAAGCGGTATCTCGCGTGCCCTCAAGGCTTAAATGGTATTCCTAAAATTCACGCGATTAACCTTAGCAGGCGACACATAGCACGTGAAAACCACTTTTCTCGCGTGCTCTCGACCTGATATCGGTCGTGCAAGATTTCATGCGAGATTGCATGACAGTCGTTCGATTGGACGGGTCACATCGATGGTGGAGATTGTCCGGGTTGGTGAGCGGATGACGTAATATCCGTTGGATCTGGAGAAGTGAGATCAATGGTGCGGATTGAAGTGCTTGATAAAAGGAGAAGTCAACGAGGGACTGACAGTGATTGGTCAGATAAGCAGGACCCTCAGGGGGAAAATCCACATACAAAACCGGATTTTAGCGCAGCTGATTGGTTACAAAGTTAACCAGTAGTCGAATTACAGACTACCACCTCATTTTCGTCAACCTCCTGTGTCATTTTTTTACCAGCAGAAGAGCGATTTTTTTTACACAGTACACATTTTTAAAATGCACTCATTGATATCTGTTGTGGGAGTCATTCTCAATGGGAAGGAGAACTATCCTGAGTGGTCTCGGAAAATCCAACACTCTTATTTTTAATGAGTTGTTGAAAGGAGTGTGTGTTGGAAACGGAGACAAAGAGCCGAAACAACCTACCTCAGACAAGGAATTCGCCATTTGGGAAAATAAGAACAACAAGGCTTATGCATTGATTGCAGCATTAGTAAATGAAGAGGTGACTTGCCATATTTCGCCATTTTCCAATGCTTTTGAAGCCTTACAAAAACTGAAGGAACTCTATGACTCACACTCTGCACTTGAAGTTGTTCAACTCATGATTAAATTGTTCACCCTTCAATTACAAAATGATGATCCTCTTGCTCTTGCATCAAAAGAAAAATCTATTATCTCCCACAGCTGAGGAGAAACTCATTGTCCTTGGTCCACATCCGCCAGCAAGGACACTCCATTCATATGTTTGATGGCAAGCTTGAGGTGAGAAAAGCATCAGATCACTCACTTGTCATGACGGGGATAGAAGAAGAAAGGCTTCTCATGCTGCAGGGTACCTCTACTCATGCACAAAATTTCTCATACAATTATCATTATGAAGAAGGTACATTTCTATCAAGTTTATTATGGCATGCTAGATTTGGACACTTGAACTATGACAGCCTCCACTTGTTGAAGAAAAATGGTGTTATTGGTTTGCCTACAATTCCTAGGAATCTTAAGCAATGTGATGCTTGCATTCTAGGAAAGCATAGCAAACAGTCTTTTCATGATTCACATTCCAGAGCACATAGAAAATTTGAACTCATTCATTCAGATTTATGTGGTCCAGTGCCTGTTCCTTCTGCAAATGGAAATAAATATATGATTACATTTATTGATGGCTATACCAGAATGTGTTGGGTTTATTTATTGAAGAACAAATCTGATGCTTTTCAAACATTCAAGAACTTTCATACATGTATTGAAAATGATGCACAATCTCATATTGGCTCTATTCGCACTGATAATGGAAAAAAATGCACTTCAAATGAATTTGAAAACTATCTTCGCCAACATGGGATCAAACATCAAACAACTATGCCTTATAATCCCCAATAGAATGGAGTAGCTGAAAGAATGAATAGGACAATCTTAAATATGGTGCGCTCCATGATGTTTTTCAAAAATGTAAAAATGATGTTTTGGGTTAATGCAGTTCTATGTGCTGTATACTAAGTTGCACGAAACGGGGAAACGGAAACGAGTTTCCGAAACGGGAAGCGAAACGAAACGCGACCTCCCCAAATTTTGGAAACGGGGAAATGCGAATATATATATATATATATATATATATATTAGGAATTTAAGAAATATGTGCAATCATAAAGCATATATGATACATTCTAATTTATTACATTATGATAAAATTGTCAATTGTCAATGCATAGACTATAAGTATCTAAATTTACATCACATTTACTCATGAATAATCACATAATGAAAATAGAAATATCCAAAATCAGCCACGAGAAATTTCTAATTTTTTGTCTCGTGGTTGATTGGGAGTCTCCTCCTACATAGTCGAATGACCTTAGTGCTCTTGATTAAATACAAGTTTCATACCCTAGTACCCTACATTCTCTTGATTATTGGGAGTCTCCCCTGCATAGAGGGCTTTGTTCTCTCGATTAAATACAAGTTCCATACCCTAGTACATGATAAAATCCAATGGAAACATTGAAATCCCCCCAATCCTGAAATCCTGAAAAACAGATAAGTCTGCTGGATTTTGAGTAAGATCTAAAATTCTACTTTCTCCATATGAAATCCAATGACGGCGAAACCACTCTCAAACATCCTGAGTCATTTCATGGTAATGTTAAAAATTTAAGTAAAAGGATGAAAATGAAAAATAAAGGAGAATATCACTTTTACTTTAAAAATTTAACATTACCATGAACTGCATATCAACACTAGGGCAAACAAATGTAAGAGATCTACATTAGAAAAAAAAAATTAAAAAACAAATGTTTTTTTGGGGGAAACGTGGCCCGTACGGCCTGGAAACGCGTTTCCGGCCGTACGGCCACGTTTCCGTTTCGGGAAACGTGGTCGTACGGCCGGAAACGCGTTTCCAGGCCGTACGGTACGGGGAAACGCGTTTCGTTTCGTTTCCCCTGGAGAAACGCCCCCTAGGGCCACGTTTCCTGCAACTTAGGTTGTATATGTCAAGAATAGATGCCCATCTAATGCTATTAGAAACAAGACTCCTTATGAAATGTGGTATGGGCACATTCCATCAGTAAAACATCTCAACGTCTTTGGTTCCACATGTTATGCCTTGATACCAAAGGTATATAGAAACAAACTTGGTGCAAGAAGTCGTAAGTGTATCTTCCTAGGGTATTAAAACACCTCCAAAGCATAATGTCTTTATGTTGAAGTCAATAAAAAGTTTGTTGTATCTAGAGATGTAATCTTTCTTGAATCATCCAAAACTAACAATATTGTTGAGCGGAAACTTGATCGCTTGGATAGATTCGCAAATGCAAAATCATTTCAAGAATTTGATAATCAGATTCCACATCTTGAAGGGGGGATTCCTATACTAAATCAACCCGTGGAATCTTCTTTTGAAGCACTCTCTCCCCCGCATGAAACTCCAACAACGGATGATACTTTGAGTGATGTGATTGATAGAGTTGGGAGACTCAATCTTGATTCAGTGCCAACTCAATCAATGGAGCAGCTTGGACCATCTGAGAAAGGTCCTCCAAAGTGGTTGACAAAGACACTTGAAAGTGTTCATCCTGATGAGGTTGGAAATACAGGAACTAGAAATTCAACCCAGCAAAATGGAGGTGATGTAGATGACTCTGATTCACCTGTTGATATGGATGTTTCTTATGATTGTGAATTGAATTTGTTTATAGATATTGAACCAACTTCCTTCAAAGAAGCTGCTTCTCATGATGAATGCAAAGAAGCAATGCAAAAGGAGTATGATGCCATGATAAAGAATGGCAAGGTTGATCCTCCATTGGGAACCAAACTAATTGGCTGCAAGTGGGTCTACAGCAACAAGTATAAAGCTGATGGCTCACTTGACAAGCACTAAGCCAGGCTTGTGGAAAAAAAGTTTTGCACAGAAGGAAGGGGTCGATTATGAGGAGACTTTTGCCCCCATAGCAAAATGGGCTACCATTCGGACACTCTTTGCCCTAGCAGTTTAGAACGGTTGGAAAGTCCATCAAATGGATGTTAAAACTGCTTTCTTGAATGGAGATCTAAAAGAGAATGTTTTTATGTCCTAGCATGAAGGATTTGCTGTAAAAGGACATGAACATAAAGTATGCAAACTAGCAATATTGTGCTCTAGCAATACTCCTCACTGAGTATCACCTTGATCATCTGGCATCGGTCCCTGTGCGGATGCTAGGCCTTCCTGCCCACCATCCTCTGCACTGCTGCCTCCTGTATTGCTACCCATGGTTCTGCCACTGCCACTGCTGCATCTGAACGACAGCTCCCTCTGCATTCGTGCTGTTGCTGGTCCTTTCTCTTGGCACTGCATCCGCACTACAGATCCTGTCATCATGCTGCATTGTGCTGCCCACTACTGCACTGCAACTTAGTTATTGAGAAGTAAGTAACTGATCTCCCAACTGACCTCCCTGTTGGGCTAGAAACACCCACTGATGCTGAAGCTCCCTCTGTCGTTGACAAGTGCTCTCTCTTTCTGACCTCTGCGCTGCTGCAACAACTCCCTACATCTCGCACTGTTGCACACCTCGCTGTGCCTTCCTGCACTGGTGCAACACTCCTATTCCTCTCGCACTGCCGCAGCCTGCTAGCTCTGCGCTGTCTCGGGACTCTTGCACTGTAGCTCTCTTTGCCGCTCCATCTGCATCCATCTCTACCCACTCAGCCAGTTCTGCTACTCCTCGTCGGGGCTCCCGTAGCTAGGTCTAATCCAAGAGGCTGGGTACCTCGAGGATCCTACCTCTCATGCCTCTAGTCCTCCTGACTACAGCTCGATGTCTCCCCACTTCCGCTCAAGTGGTGGCACTGCCTTAGCCTCAGAAGACTCTCCCTTACACTTCTTCCTTAGGCACTGGGTCACATAATGACCCATCTCCCCATAGTGGAAGCACTTGATCTTGGAGAAATCTTTTTTCTTCCACTTCTCCTGCTTTCCCTTAGATGCTAGGGCCACATCCTCCTCCTCCTCCTTGACCTTGATCCCTTTGCTGCTGCTACTTGTCTTCGACTGCCGTCTAATCTCTTCTTGGCAAAGAGCTGCCCACATCTCGTCCAAAGGTAGGAGAGTCCCTCTGCCCAGGATACTCTGGACAAACACTACCCAATTTTCTGAGACAGCGTTCAGGGTTGTCCTCACCATAAGCTCCTGATCTGGTGTCACTCCTATAGCAGTCCACTGGTCTCGGATCTCATTCAGTCCTCCGAGGAAGGTGTCATTCAATTGACCCTTATTCATCTGATACGACCTCATCTGGTTCTCAAGCAACATTATTCTCTGCACAGAAGTATGCTGGTACAGGTTCTTGAGAGCCTCCCACATCTCAATTGTCGTTTCCTTCTCAGCTATATGTGGTACCACATGATCCTTGACCCCGTCAAGTGTTATTACTTAAGAATTCTAATGCCAAAATTTCTCATACTAGCTTGATGATAAAGGTCGGTGTTAGTCTAAGTTTGATTTTGTTTTTCTTAAGAGTCTGAGTTTTAGGGGGTCTTGAGTCAAGTATGCATTCTCATTCATCACTGTTCATTCTCATTCATCACCGGTCTCATAGCCATGTGTCAGTTTGGTTTAAAAATTACTATGTACCACAAAGCCTTTTAGGTGATTTCGTAGCGCATGTAACCATCCTGAAGTGTTTTCGCAGCGCATTAATCCTTTTTGGCAGTTTCGCAGCGCAAAAGTCCATTAGGTGATTTCGCAGCGCGAAAGTCCATTAGGTGATTTCGCAGCGCGATACGTTATTAGGTGATTTCGCAGCGCATAATTCAAAATTTACACTGACCACGCTACGAAATCGGAGATTCGTGCATTCCGCAGCGAATCTTTCCCAACTGTCAAATCTGTCAAGTTAATCTATGGCTGCGTCATTCATTGTTAGTTTGTGCACTCCACATATCACGTCCAACCGCTTATCTCCATTATTACAACCACCAGGTACGTTGATACACACGGAATACAAGTTCCAAGGAAAGCCAGGTATGCACAGTTTTAATGATGATTGTAAGCCTTGCATGAGAAACAAATCTGCAAGATTTCAATTTGAAAAAGCATTGTCATCAAGCGAGGCAGCAATTCAGGCGAGGCAGAGTTTGGAGTTTGAGCAGCGCTAGCATTTCCAGCCTCCATTACACTGAATCTTCATGGAGGGATCGGCAGAAAGGAAAGACCATAGATCAGGCAAATGTCTGAGAAACGAGCCTGAAGGTTTAGACATAACCTTGAAGAACAAAGAAGTCGAGCATGCATTTAAACAAGCTGGATGTTGGAATTTTTGCAAGAAGCTTAAGGGAGGTCATGCACAAGTTACTAAGGAATTTTCACTGAATTTCACAGGACTAAACTCAAAGGTTGGCATGCTGGAATTGCAGGTCTCACCAGACATGATATCCACGGTTACAGAGATTCCCAGAGGGCAAGAAAATTGGTTCAAGAATTTCAAATTTGACATGAACCCATGCAAAGAATTTCTAAAGCAGGAGTTCATTAACTCAGATTTGAGCAAGTCTGTTCCTAGAAGTTATGTTAAAGAATCATATGCCCATTTGCTTACTTGTATACAGAAGTACCTGACCTTTGAAGGGAGATATAACAAAGTGTATTCATACCATTTTAAACTTCTGTTGCATTTCACAGGGAATACTTCTATTGGTCTACCTTTTTACTTATTTCGCAGCTTAAGTAAAATGTGTGACAAGGTACAACTGAGAAAAGAAGCCTGTGAGACTTCATTGTTCCACCATGGCTTGGTTAAGTTGATTGTTCTACATGAACTCCAGAGGGTAGGCAGAGACTGGGACACATTCATATTCATGTCCGGTTTCAAGAGCAAGACCAGTCTCAGCCCTCAAGCTGCAAAGGAACCTGTAACAACAACCGGTCCTCAAGTAGAAACAAGAGCCAAGAGGGTTTCAAAGTTAAAGGCAAGGAAACAAGTGAGAGAATCTACCAGGCCACTGACTATTCAGGACACACCCCAGCAGTCCATTAAAGAGAAAACTCAGGTCAAAGAAACTGCACATGAATCAAGCACAAGTGGAGGAGTTCAAAGAAGAAGGACTAGGAGCCAGGTGGCTAAAGAAAAAGGTAAGTCAGTGAGTACTGAAGAAAGCCCTGTTTCAAAGGGAGACTTAAATGATTTATTGCAAGCAATTGACATTGAAGAGTCCCCATTAGTTCAAGCTAATTTGATGCAGTCAGGAAAAGAGAAGGCTAAGAAGGTTAAGGCCTCAAAGAAACTCAAGTTTGATGATCAAGTTGATCAATTTGTTTTTAAGCCCAGGAGATCCATAACAAGGAAGTTCAAACAAGTACAGGAGGTACCACCAAGAGCTGAAGAAACAGGGGAGGTGACACGGCCTCATGAAAGAAAGGATAAAGGCAAAACAGTTGCCACTCAAGAAGAAGGTAGTGTGGAAGACTTGAAAAGGAGATTGGAATCTGCCAACTTTGAAATTGCTAGATTAAAGAAAGCTGCTAGGAAATTTGCAGCTAAGGAGGCTTATTTCAACCAAATGCAAGCTCGGTGGGAGGACCAAACATTTCAAATTCCTGAGGTGGTTGATTTTAATGTTCAATTCCGTAGCTGGACTACTCCTGCAATAAAGGAAGCCCAATTTATCAGAAAAATCAATACAAACCTCAGGTCTGGGATCAAAGTAATGAAGAAACAAATTGAAGACTTAAAGATACAGTTGTGCTAGCGAAAAGAATCTCCATAAAGAAATCTCACTTCAAGTAAGGACATGTTTCAAAGTTTTGATGGTTTTGCTTGGTATAATCTTTTCAAACATTTCCATTCAGTTTTGAAAGGTCTTGGAACAGTTGAAAGAATGTTTAAACAACAAAGTGCTCAAATAGCAAAGTTTTGGGTTGAAACTGTGATTTTTGAAACAACTCAGCAGTTTCATAGCGCGCTACGAAACTGCTGAAAGTGATGACTAAAGCTCAGCAGTTTCGTAGCGCGCTACGAAACTGCTGAAGCTAAACAATCTAATATCAATCAACCGGTTTTGAAATATAAGCGGGAATTTTGAAAGGGGAATATATACAAGGCATCATCTGAAGCTATCAACATTCAACGAGGTCAAGGCAGGTGGAGAAAATATGGATTCGAATCCAACTTTAAATTTTTTGTCATAAAGTGAGCACATTTACCACAGTTCAAGATATGTCAAAACAGCTTGAAAGAGTTTTTGCCTTTACACATAAAGGAGGTGGACAGCACATCAAGGACGTGGCCATCTGTTACATTTTGGATAATCAAAGATAAAGGACATGCTTCTTTGGATTCGAAAATTGTGAGGCAAACTAAAGACCGATGAGCAAGGGTAGTTTCCTATGTTTCAGGGCAATGGAGAAAATGTGACATTGAAGACCAGCATGGAGTTTTGAACATTCATCACAGCCAAACTAAAAAGGGACCAGATGTCAAAGAACGAGAACCATTGTAATCAAGGCTATTATTAGCATAACATGGTGTTAGAATCCTACTTGATTTAGACCTCTAGAAAGTCTAGTTGAAGTTTGTTACATTAAATAGGCAGTTAAAAGTTAAACAGGTGTCATTAGAAGTAGATTTCGAGTTCCCCTAATGTTTAAGGAAGAATCTCAGTCAGGTCTATATATAGAAGAAAGGGAAATGTAATCAAGGTTGGAAGTTTATGTAAAAAAGCTCTGTTGTCAAGCTTATGTAAAGACTCTGTTTCTTTTGGTAATACAGTAAATGGCTTCTGCTGCTCAAGAATCATAGTGACTTCAATGTATGAATTCCTCTTGTTGTCTTTCATGTTGTATACAGTATTATGAGTACTTGATTACTTAGAAATCACTTGCAGTGTTCTAATTTCCTTCATATGCTCAAATACTGTCCCTTTTGTGTCTGCTGTACTTTATCTATATTGAAGTCTGAATGCCTTGATTTTATTGCAAAGCCAATTCACTGTTGATGCTAAATGACATATGACTCCATGAGCCCAATGGATGCTTGTTAATTTAGATTTTACCAGCCTCATTCTTATTTGTTCTATAAAGAGTTAGCCATCTCAATTATAATCACAAACCTTAAATCCTTGAGAGAGACCTCTCAGGCTAAGGAGGCTAAGCCTTAGCTAAAAGATTGGTCTGAAACAGTTATTTGAAGTCTTACTGGTCTGCAGCCTTCCAGGGCCTGATTTTGAGATAACATCAAGGATAATGCACTTGGCCGTCGCCATCGCCTCTTCGTATTTTTCGTTATCATTGGGGTCGACTGGGATAGATATAATCTTCAAGGTGAACTTCTTGACACGATTCCTGTCAAGCACCGATAAGATTCTTGCTTTCTAGACTGCGAAGTTCGATGCTTCGTCCAGTCTATCCTAGTCCCTTACCCTGTGTAGTGCCATGACGCTCCTCTACTTCCCCCTTGGAAGTTCTCTGTTTGACTCCTCTGAGTCTCTACTTCCCGTTTGGAAGTTCTCTTCCGAACTCCCTCTGAGTCCTGATTTCCCTCCTAGAAATCCTTCTGCCGCTTGTAGAGATGCCCCCTACTCTGATCGTCTTGTGCAACTGCACTGCTAATCTAGGTTCCTCGGCTAGAAACCCTTGGTAACAACTCCTCTGGACTTGCTATGTCAGGTACTATTCAGACTACAGTACCACACTAGCTCCACTCTGCAATATTTCTGCAGCCTTCTAGACTCTAGCAACTGCCTCTCCGTGAACTGCGTCAGCCCCTCTCTGCCTCACATTGGCTCTGCATCATCCTAGATGGGTTCGCGTTAGCCCTGGGATGCCCTGCGTCAACCCTCTGGCCCTCTACGTCAGCAACGCTGGCCTCTGTGAGGCTCTGCGCAGCTCCTGGCTTCTTCTGTGTGGCTCTGGCTGGCTTTGTGTCACACTTCTTGGCTTCTGCACTGCTAGAAACAACTTCTGTCACCTCAGGACAACTGTTTTCTGCTGCTATTGCTCCGCTTGGCTGATGCCTTTTAGTTCTCCTGTGATCTGCAATCACTCTCTGATACCATGTTGAAGTTTCTAAGTTTACTTAGCTTAGAAACCCTCCATGCACTCTATCTGATTTATTCCTACCTACTTGTTATTTTTCCTTAACAAGTTATTTACAAAGTAAATACTGAAAATAAACACCAATGCATGCTCAACATATTACAAATCAGCAACTAAAAGAAACAAGAACAAACACACCACATGACACCATTATTTTTGGACTGATGTCCCTGGAAAAACCCAATGCGGGATAACTGGTGCGGCTATTTGAGGGTTTTCTTATTAAGCAATATCAGAGTACAATCTGGGTGCCGAAACTGGCCTACCCAACAGAGAATTTCCTTAGCTGCTATACCTCACAGTTTGAGAGAAATCTCCTGGCTGAAACCCCGGAAAATCCTTCCGATAGTTCCTCAGCACAAAACTGCTCCTGCAACCCCAGTGTCTGCCCAATCTGGACTGCGTCAGCCCCTCTCTGTCCCACGCTGGCCCTGCGTCAGGCCCAGGAGGCCATGCGTCAGCTGCACTGGCCCCTCTGGTGCTTTGCGTAGCACTTGGTTGCCTCTGCATAGCCCTGTGTGAGCCCTTTGCTGGCTCTGCGTCACCCTCCTTGGCTACTACGCTGCTCTCTCGGCACAATCTCTGTCTTCTCTGTTTCTCTGTACTCAATGCCCCTCAGTTGCTCTCCCGATCACTGATTCTATCTCTCTTAGCAAACCCCGCTCTAGAGAATAAAATGACTGATCACTCTGGTGTACTCTCCAAGTGAACTTCAAGCCTCCTCTTATAATTTTCCTGTTGACATCTCAACGGCCGAGATTAAGTCCCTAATCAACTGCTAAGATTAGATCTGGCTTGATCCATGTCCTTTGGACCACTCTAACACAGATTCATATTAATACGCATTAATATTTTATTTTCACTAAGTTTAGACTTAGGGACTCCGTTAAAAATATTAATTATTTCAATATCTCCTGATCTGTTTAGAATCTGCCCAAACCCTTTCTGGGTATTGGAGATCTCATGCGCTCCAACCTCTCCACCAAATTTCGTGGCTAGAGCACATCCGATGCTACCCCAAATCAACAACAAATATTGTGCCTCATGATCCATTCAAGTAGAGTTCCCTTCACTCTTTTGAATTAAGTATTGGGGTTTTCGTAGTGCATTATATTAGATATCATTTTGGGATTCAACTGTGTTAAGTAAGTCATTCATCTATGACCATTTCCATGAGAGGTAGTCGTAACTGACTAATTTTTCATGATTTTTGAATAGTCCACTTAGCACTCATTGCATTGGGTGATGCTCACAGGGGTGAAGAAGTGGGATTGAAACTAGTGAAATGAATCACATAGCACCAATCATCACTTCCGGGGCTTGCACGTGGTAACCAAGACTTTCCAGGAGGTCACCCATCCCAGATCGCCTCTGGCTCAAGTGCGCTTAACTGTGGAGTTTTCCCCACAATCAAGTCCACTTAGCTTGCTACGCCATTCGCAAAACCTTAGCAAGTATTGTGTCTCATGAACCATTCAAGTAGAGTTTCTTTCACTCTTTTCAATTAAGTATTGGGGTTTTCGCAGTGCATTATATTAGATATCATTTTGGGATTCAATTGCGTTAAGTAAGTCATTCATATATGACCATTTTCATGAGAGATAGTCGTAACTGACTAATTTGTCATGATTTTTGAATAGTCCACTTAGCACTCATTGCATCGGGTGATGGTCACAGGGCTGAAGAAGTGGGATTGAAACTAGTGAAATGAATCACATAGTGCCAACCATCACTTCCGGGGCTTGCACCCAGCAACCAGAACTTCCCGGGAGGTCACCCATCCCAGTTTGCCTTTGGCTCAAGCGTGCTTAACTGTGGAGTTTTCCCGACAAACAAGCCCAGTTAGCTTGCTACCTCATTTGCAAAACCTTAACAAGTATTGTGCCTCATGAACCATTATTAGCATAACATGGTGTTAGAATCCTACTTGATTTAGACCTCTAGAAAGTCTAGTTGAAGTTTGTTACATTAAATAGGCAGTTAAAAGTTAAACAGGTGTCATTAGAAGTAGATTTCGAGTTCCCCTAATGTTTAAGGAAGAATCTCAGTCAGGTCTATATATAGAAGAAAGGGAAATGTAATCAAGGTTGGAAGTTTATGTAAAAAGGCTCTGTTGTCAAGCTTATGTAAAGACTCTGTTTCTTTTGGTAATACAGTAAATGGCTTCTGCTGCTCAAGAATCATAGTGACTTCAATGTATGAATTCCTCTTGTTGTCTTTCATGTTGTATACAGTATTATGAGTACTTGATTACTTAGAAATCACTTGCAGTGTTCTAATTTCCTTCATATGCTCAAATACTGTCCCTTTTGTGTCTGCTGTACTTTATCTATATTGAAGTCTGAATGCCTTGATTTTATTGCAAAGCCAATTCACTGTTGATGCTAAATGACATATGACTCCATGAGCCCAATGGATGCTTGTTAATTTAGATTTTACCAGCCTCATTCTTATTTGTTCTATAAAGAGTTAGCCATCTCAATTATAATCACAAACCTTAAATCCTTGAGAGAGACCTCTCAGGCTAAGGAGGCTAAGCCTTAGCTAAAAGATTGGTCTGAAACAGTTATTTGAAGTCTTACTGGTCTGCAGCCTTCCAGGGCCTGATTTTGAGATAACATCAAGGATAATGCACTTGGCCGTCGCCATCGCCTCTTCGTATTTTTCGTTATCATTGGGGTCGACTGGGATAGATATAATCTTCAAGGTGAACTTCTTGACACGATTCCTGTCAAGCACCGATAAGATTCTTGCTTTCTAGACTGCGAAGTTCGATGCTTCGTCCAGTCTATCCTAGTCCCTTACCCTGTGTAGTGCCATGACGCTCCTCTACTTCCCCCTTGGAAGTTCTCTGTTTGACTCCTCTGAGTCTCTACTTCCCGTTTGGAAGTTCTCTTCCGAACTCCCTCTGAGTCCTGATTTCCCTCCTAGAAATCCTTCTGCCGCTTGTAGAGATGCCCCCTACTCTGATCGTCTTGTGCAACTGCACTGCTAATCTAGGTTCCTCGGCTAGAAACCCTTGGTAACAACTCCTCTGGACTTGCTATGTCAGGTACTATTCAGACTACAGTACCACACTAGCTCCACTCTGCAATATTTCTGCAGCCTTCTAGACTCTAGCAACTGCCTCTCCGTGAACTGCGTCAGCCCCTCTCTGCCTCACATTGGCTCTGCATCATCCTAGATGGGTTCGCGTTAGCCCTGGGATGCCCTGCGTCAACCCTCTGGCCCTCTACGTCAGCAACGCTGGCCTCTGTGAGGCTCTGCGCAGCTCCTGGCTTCTTCTGTGTGGCTCTGGCTGGCTTTGTGTCACACTTCTTGGCTTCTGCACTGCTAGAAACAACTTCTGTCACCTCAGGACAACTGTTTTCTGCTGCTATTGCTCCGCTTGGCTGATGCCTTTTAGTTCTCCTGTGATCTGCAATCACTCTCTGATACCATGTTGAAGTTTCTAAGTTTACTTAGCTTAGAAACCCTCCATGCACTCTATCTGATTTATTCCTACCTACTTGTTATTTTTCCTTAACAAGTTATTTACAAAGTAAATACTGAAAATAAACACCAATGCATGCTCAACATATTACAAATCAGCAACTAAAAGAAACAAGAACAAACACACCACATGACACCATTATTTTTGGACTGATGTCCCTGGAAAAACCCAATGCGGGATAACTGGTGCGGCTATTTGAGGGTTTTCTTATTAAGCAATATCAGAGTACAATCTGGGTGCCGAAACTGGCCTACCCAACAGAGAATTTCCTTAGCTGCTATACCTCACAGTTTGAGAGAAATCTCCTGGCTGAAACCCCGGAAAATCCTTCCGATAGTTCCTCAGCACAAAACTGCTCCTGCAACCCCAGTGTCTGCCCAATCTGGACTGCGTCAGCCCCTCTCTGTCCCACGCTGGCCCTGCGTCAGGCCCAGGAGGCCATGCGTCAGCTGCACTGGCCCCTCTGGTGCTTTGCGTAGCACTTGGTTGCCTCTGCATAGCCCTGTGTGAGCCCTTTGCTGGCTCTGCGTCACCCTCCTTGGCTACTACGCTGCTCTCTCGGCACAATCTCTGTCTTCTCTGTTTCTCTGTACTCAATGCCCCTCAGTTGCTCTCCCGATCACTGATTCTATCTCTCTTAGCAAACCCCGCTCTAGAGAATAAAATGACTGATCACTCTGGTGTACTCTCCAAGTGAACTTCAAGCCTCCTCTTATAATTTTCCTGTTGACATCTCAACGGCCGAGATTAAGTCCCTAATCAACTGCTAAGATTAGATCTGGCTTGATCCATGTCCTTTGGACCACTCTAACACAGATTCATATTAATACGCATTAATATTTTATTTTCACTAAGTTTAGACTTAGGGACTCCGTTAAAAATATTAATTATTTCAATATCTCCTGATCTGTTTAGAATCTGCCCAAACCCTTTCTGGGTATTGGAGATCTCATGCGCTCCAACCTCTCCACCAAATTTCGTGGCTAGAGCACATCCGATGCTACCCCAAATCAACAACAAATATTGTGCCTCATGATCCATTCAAGTAGAGTTCCCTTCACTCTTTTGAATTAAGTATTGGGGTTTTCGTAGTGCATTATATTAGATATCATTTTGGGATTCAACTGTGTTAAGTAAGTCATTCATCTATGACCATTTCCATGAGAGGTAGTCGTAACTGACTAATTTTTCATGATTTTTGAATAGTCCACTTAGCACTCATTGCATTGGGTGATGCTCACAGGGGTGAAGAAGTGGGATTGAAACTAGTGAAATGAATCACATAGCACCAATCATCACTTCCGGGGCTTGCACGTGGTAACCAAGACTTTCCAGGAGGTCACCCATCCCAGATCGCCTCTGGCTCAAGTGCGCTTAACTGTGGAGTTTTCCCCACAATCAAGTCCACTTAGCTTGCTACGCCATTCGCAAAACCTTAGCAAGTATTGTGTCTCATGAACCATTCAAGTAGAGTTTCTTTCACTCTTTTCAATTAAGTATTGGGGTTTTCGCAGTGCATTATATTAGATATCATTTTGGGATTCAATTGCGTTAAGTAAGTCATTCATATATGACCATTTTCATGAGAGATAGTCGTAACTGACTAATTTGTCATGATTTTTGAATAGTCCACTTAGCACTCATTGCATCGGGTGATGGTCACAGGGCTGAAGAAGTGGGATTGAAACTAGTGAAATGAATCACATAGTGCCAACCATCACTTCCGGGGCTTGCACCCAGCAACCAGAACTTCCCGGGAGGTCACCCATCCCAGTTTGCCTTTGGCTCAAGCGTGCTTAACTGTGGAGTTTTCCCGACAAACAAGCCTAGTTAGCTTGCTACCTCATTTGCAAAACCTTAACAAGTATTGTGCCTCATGAACCATTCAAGTAGAGTTCCCTTCAATCTTTTGAATTAAGTATTGGGGTTTTCGCAGTGCATTATATTAGATATCATTTTGGAATTCAACTATGTTAAGTAAGTCATTCATCTATGACCATTTCCATGAGAGGTGGTCCTAACTGACTAATTTCTCATGATTATTGAATAGTCCACTTAGCACTCATTGCATCGGGTGATTCTCACAGGGGTGAAGAAGTGGGACAGAAACTAGTGAAATGAATCACATAATGCCAATCATCACTTTCGGAGCTTGCACCCGGTAACCAGGACTTCCCGGGAGGTCACCCATCCTAGATCGCCTCTAGCTCAAGTACGCTTAACTGTGGAGTTTTCCGCACAATCAAGCCCACTTAGCTTGCTACCCCGTTTGCAAAACCTTAGCAAGTATTATGTCTCATGAACCATTCAAGTAGAGTTCCCTTCACTCTTTTGAATTAAGTATTGGGGTTTTCACAGTGCATTATATTAGATATCATTTTGGGATTCAACTGCGTTAGGTAAGTCATTCATCTATGACCATTTTCATCAGAGGTAGTCGTAACTGACTAATTTCTCATGAGTTTTGAATAGTCCGCTTGGCACTCATTGCATCGGGTGATGGTCACAGAGGTGAAGAAGTGGGATTGAAACTAGTGAAATGAATCACATAGCGCCAATCATCACTTCCGAGGCTTGCACCTAGTAACCAGGACTTCCTAGGAGGTCACCCATCCCAGATTGCCTCTGGCTCTAGCGTGCCTAATTGTGGAGTTTCCCCACAATCAAGCCCACTTAGCTTGCTACCCCATTTGCAAAACCTTAGCAAGTATTGTGCCTCATGAACCATTCAAGTAGAGTTCTCTTCACTCTTTTGAATTAAGTATTGGGGTTTTCGCAGTGCATTATATTAGATATCATTTTGGGATTCAACTGCGTTAAGTAAGTCATTCATCTATGACCATTTCCATGAGAGGTAGTCGTAACTGAATAATTTCTCATGATTTTTGAATAGTCCACTTAGCACTCATTGCATCGGGTGATGCTCACAGGGGTGAAGAAGTGGGATTGAAACTAGTGAAATGAATCACATAGCGTCAATCATCACTTCCGGGGCTTGCACCCGGTAACCAGGACTTCCCGGGAGGTCACCCATCCCAGATCGCCTCTGTCTCAAGCGCGCTTAACTGTGGAGCTTTCCCCACAATCAAGCCTACTTAGCTTGCTACCCCATTTGCAAAACCTTAGCAAGTATTGTGCCCATAGTTTTAAAATTCAGCCGATTCGAAACGGAAACGGCCGAGTTGATCCGTTTCATTGCCCATAAATGTGACTCGGTGGAGGAAACAGTTCAGTAGGCTGAGTCAGCCATGACTCGGCCGAGTCATTCAATGACTCGGCCATGACTCGGCCAACTCGGCCGTTTCCATATTGACTCGGCTGAGTCATAACCAGTGCCCTATAACCCCATCAAAACAACGATTTGACATTTTTTAATGAAATTTTGAAGTGTTTGCTGATTGGTTTGGACTCCAATGTGTTTTATGAATTAGTTAAATGCTATTTGGGGTCCATTTCCCCCTCCCAAACCCTATTTAACACACTCAAATGCTCTCTACTATTGATATGCTATTCAAATTTCATGGTAATGTTAAATTCTTAAAGTAAAAGTGACATTCTCCTTAATCTTCATTTTCATCCTTTTACTTAAATTTTTAACATTACCATGAAATGACTCAGGATGGTTGAGAGTGGTTTCGGCCTCATTGGATTTCATATGGAGAAAGTAGAATTTTAGATTTCATTCAAAATCCAGCAGACTTATCAGTTTTTCAGGATTTCAGGATTGGAGGATTGCAATGTTTCCATTGAATTTTGTCATGTATTAGGGTATGGAACTCATATTTAATCAAGAGCACCAATCCCTCTATGTACCTTGATGTTAGTGACATTGATTGTCGAACTCCTCTGGGATTCGCTCCCAAACCAGGAGCTTCTAAAAATGTCGCTCCCACTCCCGTTTTCGCTCCTGCTCCCAAGTAACACAAAGAAGAGAAACCGTTTGGATAAAAAACGGTTAAATGATCTAGTTTATGTCCAATACAACCTCCGGCTCAGACGAAACCATTTGCTGAACAAAAGACCTGATTTAGATCCCATTGTGTTGGAAGACATTGATCCAACATCAGATTGGGTAGTGGAGAGTCGTCCAGCAGAGTTTGATCCTGATGAGGATCTTGATTTAGATTTAGATATCGAGACATCAGTTGAACTTGAACATGCTGTTCAGTTGAATGCAGATCCCAATCCACCAGCCTCGGTCTCATAGCCAGCAAGGACTCCAGTTGTAGGTGCTTCCTCTGCTCAGCCACGACAGAAGCGCAGCCGCATATCTACTCTATCTCAGCTTGCATCTGCTACAGTTGCACAGCCTGCTAGTGGTACCACTTCTACAGCTGCAGTTGGAGATGATGATGATGATGAGGAGCCATGGGGCCCCGTGTCTGACTCTGATGATGATCCAGAGATTGATCGACATGATCTTGGCTCCTCTGGCAGTAGCTACTAGCCAATAGCTGTAGTACTAGTACTGGAGTCTGGTCACAATTTACTTTTGTTGTAGAGGCCATTTCTAGCCTCCTTGGTTATGTGTTTTTTGTTTTGAGTCTTTGATCATGTATGACAGTTGACTATGTATTGCCATTGGGTACCATTTTGATATAATGGATTGGTTCATGAGCCTACTTTGATCATATGTTGTCTTCCATCTATATTATAATGCTGTGTGTTTGGAAACATGAATGAAAATCTTTAAAATTATGTTTAAAATCTTTAAAATTATGTTTTTTATAAAAAAAATAAATATTTAATGTATTTTTTACAACTACCGAGTCACTGAAATCGAGCCGGCCGAGTCATTACCGTTTCGGAGTCGGAGTCGGAGTCGATCCTCGGCCGAGTCGGAGTTTTAAAACTATGATTGTGCCTCATGAACCATTCAAGTAGAGTTCCCTTCACTCTTTTGAATTAAGTATTGGGGTTTTCACAGTGCATTATATTAGATATCATTTTGGGATTCAACTGCGTTAAGTAAGTCATTCATCTATGACCATTTCCATGAGAGGTAGTCGTAACTGACTAATTTCTCATGATTTTTGAATAGTCCACTTAGCACTCATTGCATCGGGTGATGCTCATAGGGGTGAAGAAGTGGGATTGAAACTAGTGAAATGAATCACATAGCGTCAATCATCACTTCCGAGGCTTGCACCCAGTAACCAAGACTTCCCGAGAGGTCACCCATCCCAGATTGCCTCTGGCTCAAGCGCGCTTAACTGTGGAGTTTTCCCCACAATCAAGCCCACTTAGCTTGCTACCCCATTTGCAAAACCTTAGCAAGTATTATGCCTCATGAACCATTCAAGTAGAGTTCCTTTCACTCTTTTGAATTAAGTATTGGGGTTTTTGCAGTGCATTATATTAGATATCATTTTGGGATTCAACTGTGTTAAGTAAGTCATTCATCTATGACCATTTCCATGAGAGGTAGTCGTCACTGACTAATTTCTCATGATTTTTGAATAGTCCACTTAGCAATCATTGCATCGGGTGATGCTCACAGGGGTGAAGAAGTGGGATTGAAACTAGTATAATGAATCATATAGCGCCAATCATCACTTCCAGGGCTTGCACTTGGTAACCAGGACTTCCCGGGAGGTCACCCATCCCAGATCGCTTCTGGCTCAAGCACGCTTAACTGTGGAGTTTTCCCCACAATCAAGCCCACTTAGCTTGCTACCCCATTTGCAAAACCTTAGCAAGTATTGTGCCTCATGAACCATTCAAGTAGAGTTCCCTTCACTCTTTTGAATTAAGTTTTGGGGTTTTCGTAGTGCATTATATTAGATATCATTTTGGGATTCAACTACGTTAAGTAAGTCATTAATCTATGACCATTTCCATGAGATGTATTCGTAACTGACTTATTTCTCATGATTTTTGAATAGTCCACTTAGCACTCATTGCATTGGGTGATGCTCACAGGTGTGAAGAAGTGGGATTGAAACTAGCGAAATGAATCACATAGCGCCAATCATCACTTCCGAGGCATGCACCCAGTAACCAGGACTTCCCGGTAGGTCACCCATACCAGATCGCCTCTGGCTCAAGCTCGCTTAACTGTGGAGTTTTCCCCACAATCAAGCCCACTTAGCTTGCTACCCCATTTGCAAATCCTTAGCAAGTATTGTGCCTCATGAACCATTCAAGTAGAGTTCCCTTCACTCTTTTGAATTAAGTATTGGGGTTTTCGCAGTGCATTATATTAGATATCATTTTGGGATTCAACTGCGTTAAGTAAGTCATTCATCTATGACCATTTCCATGGGAGGTAGTCGTAACTGACTAATTTGTCATGATTTTTGAATAGTCCACTTAGCACTCATTGCATCGGGTGATGCTCACAGGGGTGAAGAAGTGGGATTGAAACTAGCGAAATGAATCACATAACGCCAATCATCACTTCTGGGGCTTGCACCCGGTAACTAGGACTTCTCGGGAGGTCACCCATCCCAGATCGCCTCTGGCTCAAGCGTGCTTAACTGTGGAGTTTTCCCCACAATCAAGCCCACTTAGCTTGCTATCCCATTTGCAAAACCTTAGCAAGTATTGTGCCTCATGAACCATTCAAGTAGAGTTCCCTTCACTCTTTTGAATTAAGTATTGGGTTTTTGCAGTGCATTATATTATATATCATTTTGGCATTCCATTGTGTTAAGTAAGTCATTCATCTATGACCATTTCCATGAGAGGTAGTCATAACTGACTAATTTTTCATGATTTTTGAATAATCCACTTAGCACTCATTGCATCGGGTGATGCTCACAGGGGTGAAGAAGTGGGATTGAAACTAGTGAAATGAATCACATAGCGCCAATCATAACTTCTGGGGCTTGCACCCAGTAACCGAGACTTCTCGGGAGGTCACCCATCCCAGATCATCTCTGGCTCAAGCGCGTGTATTTTTGTTATGGTGTGCATCTGTTTTAAATAAAATACAAAGAATACATGTACAACCATATGCATGCCAACTGTTTGACAAAATACCATAGTGACAAACCCAAACAATCTCATAAACTGTAGTGGGATTTTTGAGATATTCCAAGGGGGGTATCTTACATAGTCAAGCCTCTCGCTCTAGAGAAAATTGCTTCCTCCACAATTGTATCTTCACCTCTCTTAGGGTTATTTTATAATTTCATTAAGCGAAAATCCCTAACCCTAATCTCCTAAGTGATCAATGGCTAAGCTTAAATCGTAAGCCTCACTTGAGATCAACTGTTGATATTATATCTAAGTCACTTAAATAATTTTATTATTTATCCTTAGAATTTTGGCCTAATAGTCCACAATAATTAGTGAGACTAGTTATTGTACTTTTCCTAAGTTAACCTTAGGAAGGAAATCATAAAATCACTTACTCCACCAAGAAAACACCTAAAGAGGCAATCAAATATCTTCTACGTGCTCAGACACCAAGCCAATGTAGAAGAACTTTCAAGTTTACAAAATCAACTAGTCAGAGTATTTTTTGTTATCTGCGTATTCTGTTTTTTGGGTAGTGAATGGAGGTTTCCTTGTAAGTTTTTTTGATGGAATGAAAAGCTGATTTGAAATAATTATCTATGCGTGACATATTAATTTTTATACTGCCACCATATTTTTCAGCAATTTGTGTGATTGATACATGATTAGATTTTTATTTCTGTTATTGAGTAAATTCAAGATCCAATTATTTAATAAAGAAACATAGGACAGCAGTCACCTAGGGTTGGAAAATTTACAATTGGGAATTGCATCTCTCTGGTCTTACAATGGTGTTTTCCTGGAAATATATATATATATATATATATAGATAGATAGGGCACGTCGCAGTAGATAACAGTATCAATTATGCAGTCAATAGCAATGGTATTAAAATCATTACAATAAGAACATTTTTTTAATTTGTTGAATATTGTGTCTGTTTAATTAGACATTATCCCTGAGTGTCCATATTGCATACAATTCCTTGTCCTTGGGCATGATTTCATCCACAATCATCTCATTCAATGTCAATCCACTTGGAAATACATATAAAATATTATTTTCTTCACGTGAATTTTTCAATATGGTAATCCCTTTGCCTGCACAAACGTTGGCCTTTTATTTGCCATTTACTACAAATATGTGATAAGCACATTATGAAAACTGGAAAATAAGTAGGGAAACCTGGCTTTGCATAGTGTTTCACCTGTATGCAATATCTGAGTGCATGCATTGGTACCAGTCTATAGACTGATTGAAATAGAAGCTGTTTCTTGATTCGTTACTTTGCTTTTGGTAGCAAATTGGTTTTTATTTGATACCATGTCTCGGACTTCACAGGTCATCTTTTGGAAATCTTGGACTTTTGAAGGAAGGCTTTTCTGGTGCATTGATCACAGCAATAATATTGGGGGCACATGAAATTGGCCATATTCTTGTGGCAAAGAGGGTTGGAGCTGATATTGCCGTTCCATATTTTATTCCTAGTTGGCAGGTGCAGTAATTGTTGTAGTCATGTTTACATAGTTCTTACTTGCGATAGTTTGCATTTTCCTAGTTCTTTTAGTGATTGTTCAGGTTTTTATTTCTCATTATTGGTTCCTAAACTACTAATGTATCAAATACTGATTGTTTACATGGTAGGTTATGAGAGATAGAGATAATTCTTTCCATTCTCAATGTGCATTGATGTTTTTGTTGGACAATCCTCATTACATGTATTAACCAATGATGACCGCCTAAAAATTATCTCTATGATTAAAACTTAATATGGAAACATTTTTGAAAAGGAAGTTAACAACTGATGTTGTGAAACGAATAAACTTTGTAGGATGAATTCCTCACAATTCGAATTCTGTACACAGTAGTTTGCTCAAGGATAGTTTCCCAATTCCCCAAACGAAGGAAAGTTCGTAGGGAAAATTTCCAGTTTCTGATAAGTTTGGCTCGCTGATAATTGAACAGCAATCCACCTTCGAATTCCCTTCTTGAACCTTCAAAATCAAATAATAATAATAATAATTCACTAGTAATGCAAAGGTAAGGTTTTAACCTTCAAAATCAAATAATAATAATAATTCACTAGTAATGCAAAGGTAAGGTTTTCTTTAGTTGCATGGCATGAAGGGACCATGTAACTCTTCATGCATTAATACCCCTGTTACCTTTGAAATTCACACCTAAGACGCCAAATTTCTAAGTCGCTAAATGTGAAGTCAAGGATAACTTAGAGTCACCGCCTGCTGTCACCTTAATGATGCACTCTCACACTAAATGTTGGAATCCTTTTCCCACAAAGGGGGCCTTCCCTAAGCAACTAAGTCTCAATGACAGCAAGGAGAAGAATAAATATATAGACCTACTGCAAATCTGGTTTATATTTTTGAATTGAATCATAATTTCCAGATTTGAGATCGGTCAAGAGCAATGTTACTGGACTTGGAATCAGTGATAAATTGGCGTGGCAAAAGGGCGAAGAGTTTTAATCGGATTGGGAAAAAATCAGTGAGTTCAATAGATAAAGATATGCACATATATTGAATTAAAAAAAAAATCATTGATATTCAATAAATCCATGTCCAAACAATGGATAATATCAATAGATGTCCAAAATATCATGAATGAATAAGTATCTTGTTGATTTGTGATAGCATCAAATGTGCTCTAGCCATGAAAATTGGCGGAAAAGCTAAGACACATAAGATCTCCAAGACTCAGAAATGGTTTGGGAAAATTCCACCTGGTTGGAGAGATATTAAAATAATTAATTTTTTAATGGGGTTCCTAAGTCTAAACTTAGGAAAATTAAAATATTAATGGGTATTAATATAAAACTGGGTGAGAATGTTCTAAATGACATGGATCAAGCCAAATCTAATCTTAGCCGTTGATTAGAGACTTAATCTCGGCCGTTGAAGACTTAACAGGAAAAGTATAAGAGGAGGCTTGAGGGCTAGTTGGAGATACACCTGGATTGATCAGTCAATTCGATTTTTTGGAAAGGGGTTTGCTGAGAAAATTCGAACTAGTGATCTATTGCATCGAGGGGCAGTGAGTACTTAGTAGAGAGGCAAGGATAGTGCTTGAGGGTCAACGCAATGACCGAAGAGGTTGACGTAGAGGCAGCAGAAGCTATGCAGAGGAAGTTGGGGACTGCGTAGAGGCTGAGGGGACTGCGTGGGTGACCCAGAGGGAAAGAGAGATGACGCAGAGAGCTAGAAGGCTGACGCAGAGGCTTCAAGAGCTAACCTGAAGGTAGCAGGGATGACGCAGAGCCAAGAGGAAGCACCTGAAGGATTTTTTGTGGGGTAGACTAGCTGAATATCTGTCTCTGAGAAGAGGTACTATTGCCGTGTAACAATCTCTGTTGGATGAGCCACTTCTAGCACCCTAGTTGTACTCAAGAATCTGCATAATAATAAAACCCTCAGAACTGCTGCATCAGTTTTCCCGCATTGGGTTTTTCCGGGGACGATTGTCCAAAAATACCGGTGTCCCTTGTGTGTTTGTCTCAGTATTTCAGTTGCTAATCTGTATATGAGTTAATGTTGCATCTGTGTTTATTTTCAGTGTTTATATTTATAAATAACTTGTTAATGTAATAAACAAGTAGGATAATTTAAACTAGAAATGCAGTAGGGATTTCTAACGTGTTAGACTTAGAAATTTCAACATATCTCATATATGTTATGAGTCCAAACATGATCCAAAGCACTGAGTCCTGACTTCTAACCAGTGACTACATAGAACTAGAAGCATCTGTGTCTAAAAGTTTACAAAATACTGCATACTAATCAGTAAAAAAAAAGTAACTAAGACTCTAAGAGTGAGAACTAGAAGCGATTCCTCCCACTCCTTTGCTTGCTTGACTCTCAAAATTCTCCAAATCATCCAGGCTTAAAAGAAGAGCTTCCCTATTGTCGCTCGGATTGTACACTTTATGCAACAATGCTCAGGGCAAGGGCTGCCACTCTGATCCCCGCCCTCTCTGTTTAAGCTATCTCCTAAATGCAGGCTAAGGGGGGTAGTCCCTATGGATGAAATGATGAGAAATTTTCTGGGAACCAACAAGTCCAGGAGGTACAACTAAATGACCTAACAACTTGAGTTAAAATTAAGCAGCAAGATTATTAAGCACAATTAGATTAAATTCTTTAAGATATGAGTGGTAGACTAGTGCCTTCAAGATTTATTACTTGCACAATAAAGATTAATACACGAAGTTACTGGATGAAGAAATGCTACAAGATGCAAAATCTATCCTTAAAATAAGTGCAAGACCTAATCTATAGTGAGATGCAAGATCTTGGTCAATTTTAATTAGATGCCTAGTCTAGGTGAATCCTTCCTCTCAATTATTTTGAAGCTAGTCTCAAACACAAGTTATAGAGAGAAGTCCACATGAAGGAGGCTAAGGCCTCTTTAACGATACCTCCCTTGGAGTTCTAACTACCCAGATGCCTCTGTTCCTAGAAGGGATTGCCCACAAGAGAACTGCAAGGTCACTTGTGTTAACTGTGAATGAGGGTCTAGACTTCTCAAATTGTGTGAAGAAGGTGGTCGTATCTCTCTTACAACCAAGCTTATGCTTGGAGGTGAATTTTAGAGATGCACTTTTATCCTAGAATGAAGATGAAATTATGTTAGATTTGCTTCAACAAGATTACAAATATGTAAAATGCTTCAATATGAGAAAATTAATTCACTTGTAACCAAGATGCTTAGAATGTTTACACAAGATTACAAAGATGCCAATAAAAACTTATGAAGCACTTTAGAGAATATCTTAGAAGCTATCCTAATCAAACAAGGTTAGCAACAATGATTACTTGATGATCCAAGATGCTTATTTGAATCCCTCTTATTTATATTGTAACAATTAGAATGCTTAGAGCATAATAACAAGCGCAGTACCTTCTTGTTACTTATATTATGAGCCAAATTAGAAACAATAGAGATTTGTAATTTTCTCTTAAGCACAATAGTAACAAGCACCAATATAGATAAGCACAAGGAGAGATGAGATTGCTAACAGAGATATGCAATGTATGAATAGGCTAACAAATGCATCTAACTAACTATGGATGCTACAAAGATAAACACAATGCAATGATGCAAGAATGCAAAGAGGAAAGGAGTTAATATGTAAGAGTGCTATCTTATCCTTAAGGCCCAAAGAAAGACCAATGCACTAATGCTCTTATCATTCAATGATCAGATCAGCCCACTTATTATTTGCAAACAAAGCAATAACAATGATGAATAAGCCTTTACTTAATGCAAGTTAATCCTTTAGGTTCTTAGGCTTATTAGAGAGCATTTTTAGGCCTTTTTCAAGGTGATTATTATGAGATGAAGCCACTGTTGTGATTAGCTTCAGATCTGGTTATTAATGTGACAGTTAAGAAAAGAGGAAAGGCTAGAGAGATCAGACCCTGAAGGCCTGTTACCACTCAATCTAGTAGGGGTCCTAGGATGGGTTCCAAAGGGGCAACTACTAGACCAAGTGGCAACAATGGGACAAAGACCCACTGTCACCTCAGTCAATGTCCCCTGCTCTTTATGGACTTTCACCAATGGGAGGAGTCTCGGTATAAGGGAAATCACTATAAATGGTATATCAATGATGGAAAGATAGTGATTTCAAGAGCCCATTCATAGGAGAGACTTAGATGATAGAGCTTATTTGCTCAAGAAGCAAGGTGTAGGGATCTCCAAGAAAGGCTTAAAAGAAAGCCTATACCTAGGGATTAGGGATATTACTTGATAAGGGATACCCTAGACCTAAGATTCCTAGGAGAAGAGGGTTTCTAGGTGGTCTTTGTAAATAAAGAGTGATAAAAGTATGGGACCACAAAGAAGCCCTAAGAGTACCCAAGCAAGGCCTAGGGTTTCGGGTGAAACTTTAAATGAAAGATCTAGACCAAGCAAGGGAGGAGAAGAGGATCAATGAAATTGAATTTCCCTTGAGTTTTTAGTGCAATGACCCTTGAAGAAGCCACTAACCAAGGAAACATAAGGACACGAACAAAATGGGAGCTAGGGCTTCAGATATTTCCAATTTTAGTTGTGGAAAATCCTTCAAACTTTGTAAGGGCCTATGGAAATCCCCAACATAGTTGTAGTCCAACTCGCACTTAGAATGGATGGCTCAAGAAGATTTTGCTTGATGCCCTAGGACACCTCTAGGGTTAGGACTTAGAGAGAAGGAGAGGATGCGAGAAAAGTTTTCTTTAAGGTGATCACCAAGGATAAGATCAGTGCCTAGCGTATTGGGAGAATAGAGTAAATGTGTTTTTGAAATTTTGGAGTACTTTTACCCAATCAAGGAGTCCTATAGCAACTTCACATAGCTCTAGAGGTAAATACTAGGTTACCAAAGGAATTTATACTTCTTATTGCAGCAATTTGATGACTTCTCAAGGCAATTATGAAGATAATTTACCCCTAGGAACATTCGTTCACCATACCCAAACATGTAACATAAGCAATACCTCATAAAATAAAAAATTTGACAAATTCGCATTCAATTAGGGCACAATTTCAAATTTCATCAGTGAAATTTCCATACATTGACAATGTATACAAGAGAGAACGATAAGCCATGAAAGAGTGCTTACAAGTATAGAGAATATATCCAATCATCAAAGAGAGACATAATAGAAGTTGCAAGACCAAGAAAAGGTATCCAAACATCGAAATGTATCAATGTTTCTCCAATTCGTCCATCAATAGCTAGAGTGAAGTTCTCAAGAAGAGATAGATACAAATCCAAGTGATGATGAGGAATGAATGATCCTCTCATTGATATATATGATCCTCTAAGGGTTCGATTTTCCCAATTAGGCCTAATGATGCCCCTAATAATAAAATAATGTAGAAAATAACACTCCTTAGTGACAAGCCCACCAAGATAGCTCCATAACATGAAAAATAAGCCTCTCAAGAGGGCCAAAATAGTGATACAATAGCTAGGAGGGCCCTTGATAGGCGTAGTGAAGTCCTTCATGTGCCAAAATGAGCGGAAGGGCTCCAAAAATAGTGTCAAATGGGTGGCTCCTTGATCTTGTTGATTTGCGGTAGCATCGGGTGTGCTATAAGCCTAAAATTTTGCAGGGAGGCTTGGGAACATGAATTCCAAAGAACCCAGAAACTGTTTTGGAAAATTCCACCCAGAGACAATTATATTAAAATAATTAATATTTTTAATGGGGTTCCTAGGTCTAAACTTAGGAAAATTAAAATATTAATGGGTATTAATTTAATTGTGGGTGAATCTTCTAGAAAAAGAAGGAGATCAAGTCAAAATGATCTGAGCCCAACAGGAAGATATAAGGAGGGGCTTGAGGGTCATTTGGAAAACACATCGAGATATCAAGAGATCGAATTTCTGAAGTGAGAAGTTTTCAGGAGGAAATTCAAGTTGAGGAGATTTTTTGCAGAGGGGCAGTGAGTATCTAGAAGAAGTAAGTTTTCCTGGGTCGGGGAGTACGAGGCAGAGAGAGGGAAGAACGACGTCTAGAGAGAGGCAAAGGCTGGGCCACGCGGAGCTGACGCAGTTGTAGCGCATGCCTTAGAGTGAAATCGAATTCCTGCTGAGGAAATCGAGTTTCAGTAGCCGGGAGTCGGGGTGTGAAACCGAGAGGTAGAGATTCGAATTTTCCAGCCAACAGAGGGTCCAGAGAAGGAGCAGCGTGATACCCAGCAAGGGTGACGCAGGAACTGCGTAGGAGTGATGTAGTTCTGCATAGAGGCTCCAGTTTAGCGTGATCAGTCTCAGATTTTCCCAGTGACAGGGTGAGATCATTTCACCATTCATTTTGTCTAGTATTCTCTCTGTATCGGATTGCTAGTTGAGCATCCAAGAATTGTACTTAGATTTTCTCTTGCATAATAATAAAGCCCTCAGAACTGCTGCAATGGTTTTCTCGCATTGGGTATTTCCAGGGACATTTGTCCAAAAATAACGGTGTCCTATGTGTTTGTATTTCCTTGCTCAGTTTCTATATTTCAGAATCATATTTAATTTGGTGTAGACTGCTTCAGTAATTTACTTCAATATTTCAAGAAGAAATCTGAAATAAGTTTGTAATGTAATTTACTATCTAGGTGAAGTAGATTCAACTGGTTGCAGTAGGATTCCAGAGATTGTTAGATATATGAATTTTCACATGGTATCAGAGTTTTTGATGTGAAATAGGAAGAGAAAATCTAACACTGAAGTAAGGGCCAACTTGCTGTAGCAAGCAATAGTTCAAATCCCCTGAGGGATTGCGCAGTTCTAGCCAGGAGGGCTATATTTTCAAGGTCGTCTCTCTCTGAATGAGTCAACAAAGAGGTAAGGCTGCTGGATCGAGAATTTTCCAAGGCAGAGGGAGCCACGTAGAGCCTCAGTGCAGAGCTAGAGGGACGCAGTTTTTTGCAAGTTGAGAGCTGGGCAGAAAAGTCGTCAGAAGGAAGTAAATAGCATAGTGAGGGAATACTTCCTCAGTGGTTTCTTGCCAAGGGAATTAGTGTTTCTCATTTGCTGGGTAGCAGAGGAGCAGCAGACTTACTACCTCCATCAGGGAGTACGTAAGCCAGCCTAGAAGCTACGCATTAGGCAGAAATAGGGAGTTGTTCGACAGTTTTCGGAGGATATGGCAACTAGTGGCTTGAGGGATCAGGAAAGGTGTGTCCAGCTACATCATCTGAAAGGCTAGAATGTCTTTCCTTCTAGATGACCTTGCCCTCAAGACGTATGTCGATAGTGTGGTAGTTGAACTTGCGGATGCAAATCCGCTAAAGAAGTACAAGGCTGAGATGGTGAAGGCCAAGAGGATGATCCTGGATGGAGTCAAGGATCACGTGGTGTGCCACGTTGCTAGCAGAGAAACTGTTAAGGAGATGTGGGATGCTTTCGCCACGTTGTATCAGGGATCTTCCGAGCAACGAAAGATGTACTTAGAGTAGAAGCTAATATATGCTTTGATGCAAAAGGGAGAGCGTGTGGATCCCTTCCTCACAAAGTTGAAGGAGACCCGTGATGAATTGCCGGTTGCGGGGCATACACGTTAGGATTCAGAGTTAGTAAGACTGGCCATAAATTTTGTCTCGAATGAGTGGCAAGTCTTTATCTAGAGTATCCTAGGCAGAGCAGCGTTGCCTAATTGGGATGAGATTTGGGTAGCTCTAAAACAGCAGGAGCTGAGTAGAGACTTAGTCAAGGTAAAACTTGATGGGAGCAACAACAACAGTGGGTCAAAGCCTAAGGAGGAGGAGGAGAATGCGTCCCTTGCATCGAAGGGACAGCAAGGGAAACATAGACAAAAGAAGGAAGTCTCCAAGTTGAAGTGTTTTAGATGTGGCGAGATAGGCCACTATGCATCCCAGTGTCCTTCGAAGAAAAAGGACAAGGATGAGAAGCACGATCCTAAGGTTGTAGCTGCAAAGATCGAACAAGAGGAGGAGTTCACCATGACAGCCAAGATACCTCCAGGAGGGAGGCGGGCTGATTTAGAACTGTAGTTTGATAGAGCTACAAATGGGCAGGATCCTTGAGGAGCCCACCTCTTGGATCATCACCTTGCTATGGGAGCCCATGATCAATAGTAGTGGGGTGAAGGAGTTTTCAGTTGGTGCCATGGAGTGTTGGAGTGACAGATGCAGTAGTTAGCAGTGCTAGAACTTGAACAACGCATAGTAGAGAGGCAGTAGTGCGTGGAGGCAAAGTGTAGAGCTTCAACAACGCAGTGGCTTCAAAAGACAACGCGGGACTAGCAACAGTCAGCCTTTCAGCACTGAGGTGTATCTACAGGATACCTGTCCAGTTATGGGTGTGTTTAGTTGCTTCTCTCAGCAACTGAGTTGCAGTACGGATGTAGTGTTAGCAGTGGCAATGCTAGCAACATAGCAGATGTAACATTCAGAGGGAGTTGTAGTACAGATATAGCATTGGCAGTGGCAGTGTCCAAGGCAGCAATATAGTTGTAGCGACAATGAAGTAGTTGGTGGACAGCATGTCAGACATCAACAACGCAGAGGACGATGCTTTAGAGTCAGAGTAGTATGCAACAACAGTGTATTGCTAGAGCACATTCCTTGCTAAGAGGGAGTGTTGATTTGGGATAGCATCGATGTGCTCTAAGCCTCAAATTTTGCAAGGTGGCTTGGGCACATGCATTCCAAAGAACGCAAAAACTGTTTTGGGAAATTCCACCCAGAGACGATTATATTAAAATAATTAATATTTTTAATGGGGTTCCTAAGTCTAAACTTAGGAAAATTAAAATATTAATGGGTATTAATTTAATTGTGGGTGAATCTTCTAGAAAAAGATGGAGATCAAGTCAAAATGATTTGAGCCTTTGATTAGGAGTTAATCTAGGCCGTTGGTTGCCCAAGAGGAAGATATAAGAAGGGGCTTGAGGGTCATTTGGAAAATACTCTGAGAGATCAAGAGATCGAATTTCTGAAGTGAGAAGTTCTGAGGAGGAAATTCAAATTGAGGAGATTTCTTGCAGAGAAGGGTAGTGAGGATTCGGAAGAAGGAAGTTTTCCTGGGCCGGAGTGTTGAAATTTCTAAGTATTACCCGTTAGAAATTTTATCTGTATTCTCTGGTTTATTTCTCCTACTTGTTAATTACAAACAAGTTATTTAATCATATATATACTGAAATAAACACAATATAGTCTCAACCATCTATAGATCAACAGCTGAAAGAAATAACAAACACAGAAGTGACACCGTTATTTTTGGACAACTTGTCCCCGGAAAACCCAACTTGGGAAAACCGGTGCAACAATTTGGAGGGTTATTTTATTATACAGTATTTTTGAGTACAACTAGCTGCCAAACTGGTTCACTCGACAGAGAAAATAATTCAGCAGTAATACCTCTCTTCGGAAGAAGATATTCTGAAAGTCTGCCCCACGAAACCCTCTCCAGCACAATCAGAAGCACTGCGTCAACCCTCCTGGCCTCCGCGTCAGCCCTTTGAGGCTCTTCATAGCCTCTCTGGCCCTCTGCGTCACTCCTGCAGCCTCTGCGTCACTCCTGCAGCCTCTGCGTGGATGACGTAGGCCCTTTTGGCCTTTGTGCAGTCACTGTTGGCCTTTGCATGGCTCCCTCTGGCTCAACGTCTTCCTCTCCCTGCTTTTGCGTTGGTCTCTCGACACTATCTCTGCCTCTCTGTCTTGTACTCATTGCCCCTCGTTGCAACTGATCATTGATTTGACTTCTATTAGCAAACCCCGCTCTAGAGAATCGAATGACTGATCACTCTGGTGTGTTCTCCAACTGACCCTTAAGCCTCCTCTTATACTTTTCCTGTTGGTCCTTCAACGACCGAGATTACATCTCTAATCAACAGCTAAGATTGGATTTGGCTTGATCCATGTCATTTGGAATCTTGTAACTCAGTTGTATATAATACCCATTAATATTTTATTTTTCCTACGTTTAGACTTAGGGACTCCATTAAAAACATTAATTATTTTAATATCTCCTTAACCGGGTAGAATCTACACAAACCATTTCTAGGTCTTCGAGATCTCATGTGCTTTAGCCTCTCCACCAATTTTCATGGCTAGAGCACATTCGATGCTACCCCAAATCAACACTCCCTCTTAGCGAGGATTATGCTCTAGTAATACTCCACACTAAGCATCACTCTGATTATACGACACTGGTACCTGTGCTGATGCTGGGCCTACCCGCCCAACATCCTCTTCACTGCTGCATCCTGTACTGCTGCCGATGGCCCTGCCACTGCCACTGCTTCATCCGTACGGTAACTCCCTTTGCATCTGTGCTGCTGTTGGTCCCTTCTCCCAACACTGCATCTGCACTGCAACCCCCTCTCATCATGTTGCATCGTGCTACTGCTAACTGCCACTGCACTGCAACTCAGTTACTGAGAAGTAAGTAACTGATCCACCCAACTACTGACATCCTTGTCAGACTAGAAACACTCTCGATGCTAAAGCTCTCTTTGCTACTATCTCGTGCTCTCTCTACTGCTCTGCGCTGCTGCAACAACTCCCTGCCTCTCGCACCGCTGCAAACCTCTTTATGCCATCTTGCACTACTACAACCCTCTCTGTGCTGCCCGAGACTACTACGTTGTAGCACTTTTTGCCGCTTCATCCGCATCCATTTCTACCGACATCTGTCATCCTACTACTTCTCACTTCTCACTTCAGGGGTCCTGTAGCTAGGTATAATCCAAGAGTTTGGGTACCTCAAGGATCCTGCTCCTCATCGCCTGTCGTCCTCCTGACTACAGCTCAATGTCTCCCCACCTCTTCTTTAGAGGTACATGAGCACTCATGGCGCAATCGTCATCCTCCCCTACCTCCTTTCCGCCTTCGCTGGCACTGCCTTGGAGTCAGACGCCTCTCCCTTATTCTTCTTCCTTGGACACTGGTTCGCATAATGCTCCAGTTCCCCACAGTTGAAGCACTTTATCTTGGAGAGGTCCTTTTTCTTTCTCTTCTCCTGCTTCCCAGCAGATGCCAAAGTTGCATCCTCTTCCTCTTCTTTCTTGATCCGAGCTCCTTTGCTGCTACTTCCTGTCTTGGAATACCGTCTGACCTCTTCTTGGGGAAGAGCCGCACATAGTTCTTCCTAATCTGGAAGATTCGCTCTACCTAGAATACTCTAGACGAATGTCTCCCACTCCTCGGAGATTGCATTTAGAATGGTCCTTACCATCAACTCCTGATCTGGCATGGCCCCTATGGAAGTCAATTAGTTCTGGATCTCCTTCAATCTATTGAGGAAGTGATCTATTTGCTCCCCCTTCTGCATCTGGTATGACTGCAGCTGATTCTCAAGTAACATCTTTCTCTGCATGGAAGTGTGCTGATACAACGTCTTCAAGGTGTCCCACATTTCCTTTGCCATTTCCTTCTCGGCAATATGCTGGACCACATGATCCTTGACCCCATAAAGGATTATGCATTTCACCTTGGCCATTGCGTCCTTGTACTTTTCATTGTCAACTGGGTCAACTAGGATAGCCACTGTTCTCAAGGCGAAGGCCTTGATGTGATGTCTATCTAGAATGGACAGGATCCTGGCCTTGTAGATGACAAAGTTGGATGCCTTGTCTAGCCTGTCCTAATCCCTCAGTCCATTCATGGTCATCTCTCTGCTCTTCCTTTCGACTCCTCCGAGTCTCTACTTCCCTCTAGAAGTTCTCTCTTCGGCTCCCTTTGAGTTGCTACTATCCTCCTGGAAGTTCTCTGTTAGACTCCCTCTGAGTCTTGATTTCCCTCTTGGAAACCCACGTGCCAACCGTTGAGTTGCACCTCTCCGATCTCCTGTGAACCTGCAACACTGATCTGGATTTCTTGGCTAGGAATCCGCCTAGGTAGGGACTCCCTCTACCTTGGTTTTGCCTCGTTGGGTATTGTTCTGTTTCGGCAACAACAACACCCCACCAGCTTCACTCCCCGCAATTTTCCCATAGCGTCCTATGCCCCAACAACTGAAGGACTGAGCCTCTAGGCTCTGCGCAATCCCGACACTAGCTGAAATGCTCCCCTAGCCAACTACGTCAACCCTCCTGGTCTCTGCGTGGCTCTTCATGAGCCTTTTCTGCCCTCCTTAGCCTCTGCGTTGGCCTCTCTCTGGCTCGAACTGATGACGCAGTCCCTTTGCGTCAACCCTTCTCTGCCGCTTTCTGCTAGGAACAACTTCTGTCACTCGGGACAGCTGTTTCTGCTGCAAATGCTTTGATTCAACTGGTGCCTTCAGCTCTCCTGTGATCTGCAACCATGCTCTGATACCATGTTGAAATTTCTAAGAATTACCCGTTAGAAATTTTATCTATATTCTCTGGTTTATTTCTCCTACTTGTTAATTACAAACAATTTATTTAATCATATAAATACTGAGATAAACACAATACAATCTCAACCATCTACAGATCAACAACCTAAAGAAATAGCAAACACACAAGTGACATTGTTATTTTTGGACAATTCCTCCTCAGAAAAAACCCAACTTGGAAAAACCGATGCAACAATTTTGAGGGTTATTTTATTTATGCAGTCTTTCTGAGTACAACTAGGTTCCAAACTGGCTCACCCGACAGAGAAAATAATCCGGCAGTAATACCTCTCTTCATAAGCAGATATTCTGAAAGTCCGCCCCACGAAACCCTCTCCAACACAATTTGAAGCCTTGCGTCGCCCTCCTAGCCTCTGCGTCAGCCCTTTGAAGCTCTGTGCAGCCTTTCTAGCCCTCTGCATCACTCCTGCAACCTCTGCATGGATTACGCAAGCCCTTCTAGCCTCTTCGCAGTCACTGCTGGCCTCTGCGTGGCTCCCTCTGGCTCAACGTCTGCCTCTCTTTGCTTCTGCACTGGTCTCTCGGCACTATCTTTGCTACTCTGTCTCGTTCTCACTACCCCTTGCTGCAACTGATCACTGATTCGACTTCTCTTAGCAAACCCCACTCTAGAGAATCAAGTGACCGATCACTCTAGTGTGTTCTTTAACTGACCCCCAAACCTCCTCTTATACTTTTCCTGTTGGTCCTTCAACGGCCGAGATTATATCTCTAATCAACAACTAAGATTAGATTTGGCTTGATCCATGTCATTTGGAACCTTCTAACCCAGTTTTATATTAATACCCATTAATATTTTATTTTTCCTAAGTTTAGACTTGGGCGCTCCATTAAAAATACTAATTATTTTAATATCTCCTTAACTGGGTAGAATCTGCCCAAACCATTTTTGGGTCTTGGAGATCTCATGTGCTTTAGCCTCTCCACCAATTTTCATGGCTAGAGCACATCCAATGCTACCCCAAATCAACATGGAGAATACGAGGCAGAGATAGGGCAGAACGAAGTCTAGAGAGAGGTAGACGCTGGCCCATGCAGAGCTGATGCAGTGGCAGTGTAGGCCTTAGAGTGAAATCGAATTCCTACTGTGGAAATCAAGTTTCCATAGTTGAGAGCCGGGGTGTGAGACCGGGAGGCAGAGATTTGAATTTTCCAGCCAGCAAAGGGTCCAGAGAAGGAGCAGTGTGATACCTAGCAAGGGTGATGTAGGAACTGCGTAGGAGTGACACAATTCTGCGCAGAGGCTACGCAAAGGCTCCAGTTCAGCGTGATCAACCTCAGATTTTCCCAGTGACAGGGTGAGATCATTTCACTATTCATTGTCCAGTATTATCTCTGTATCGGATTGCTAGTTGAGCATCCAAGAATTGTACTCATATTTTCTCCTGCATAATAATAAAACCCTCAAAATTGCTGCACCAGTTTTCTCGCATTAGGTATTTCTGGGGACCTTTGTCCAAAAATAACAGTATCGTATGTGTTTGTATTTCCTTGCTTAGTTTCTATGTTTCAGAATCATATTTATTTTGGTGTAGGCTACTTCAGTAATTTACTTCAATATTTCAAGAAGAAATCTGAAATAAGTTTGTAATGTAATTTACGATCTAGGTGAAGTAGATTCAGTTGGTCGCAATAGGATACCAGAGATTGTTAGATCTAGGAATTTTCATAGATTTCCAAGAAAATGACATGTGGTGCTCCCAAGTGGCTATGGGGGCACAAAATCATCCTTATGGGACTCCAACTGGATCGAAGAATTATGTATCCCATCTGCAATGGTTGGAACAATGATGCAAGCCCTCCCTTTGTTTTCCATGGTGAGACACAACCACATCTGGGCCCCAGATCAACTTCCAAGTGTGTGGTGCAAGTGTGTAGTCAATTGGGAAAGGCGGTCTAGGTGCACCATCATCATTAAACAAGTGGGACATGAGCGAATAATGAGTGGTGCTGATGGATCCCATGGCATGGCTATTTGCTCTTTATTGTAGTGGAGGCCCATTGCTCTCAACACTCACCCTACAAATGCTAATATGACCCTCTATGGGGCTTGGACCTCGTATAGGGAGACGAAACCCCAAGATGAAGACCCACCTACAATCCTGTATAAGATCCAATGTGGCTCCTCACCTTCCAGTACAACAAATCATTAGTGTAATAGTAAATGAGCTTACAAACCATGGAACCAAGTGGACACTTCATAGTGGCATGCCCTTCTGTAATGGGCTTTAAAGTGTGCAAGTGTCTCCAAGTTCAAGAAGGAGGTTAATCAAGGAAACTAGTAGGTGGTTTCAACCTCTAAGGTAGTGACAAGTCGTGCCATGTGATATAATGATAGAACGAAGTGGGGCATCAGGGAAAGTTTCCAAGCCAGATGCCATAGTACAAGGGCAACTATGATAAGGGAAGCCCACACATGGGTGTATGGATGTAGGAGGTAGAAATCGTGGTACATGAGTTAGCCCGACCTTTGTTTTTCCACCCTTCTTCATATGCCTTTTGCCTTTTATTGATTTTGCTTTTTATAATTGCTTAGGGCTTCAGGGAATGAGAGCATGATGTGAATGATATAGCAGTGAATACCCCCTTAAGGTTGGGCAGTGCATCACCCACTAGGAAATTGGACAATCATGAGTTCCTTATAATATTCCCCATCTCCCTCTCCGTCTTGCCGTCTGTCTGTGGGTGGTAACTAGTGTTTGGGGTGAGCTCAATACCCCCTGAAGAGCTCCTGCCAGAATCCTCCCATAAATGGGTTGTCCTTATCGCTGATTATGGTCTTAGAGAGTCCATGCAAGCGGAAGACCTCCCTAAAGAATAACTCTTCCACCTGAGAGGGTGAGTACCGTGTCGGAATGGCAAAGAAATGGGCATACTTGGTCAGCTGGTCGACCACAACATAGATATAATCCATGTCCTGCACTGCTGGAATCCCTGTGATGAAATCCATAGGGATACTCTCCCATTTCCCTTCAGAAATGAGGAGAGGCTGCAACAACTCGACTGGATGAGTCAACTCCCCCATGTTCCTCTGACACGCCTCACACTCCTGCACATACTGCAAAACGTCCCCCTTGAGGCCCTTCCATGTGAAGCGCTCTCTCATTGCCATGTATGTCTTCCTGGACCCTTGATGCCCTGACAATGGAGAATCATGGGCTGCATGAAGTATCTGCTCCCTCAATAATGAGCCTAGAACCAAGAATATGCACCCCTTGTAGTAGATAATCTCATCCACCACACGGTAGTGCTCATCTGGGTGAATTCCCTCTAAAATTTCACATGCCCGTTGATCCTTGGGGTACTTTGCTAACAACTGCGTCTTCCAAACATGGCAAATGCTCATGAGTGAGCCCTGCAGGTCTCCTGGAAAGTGCATCAGCTACCACTTTGTGCTTCCCCCGCACATACTAAATATCAAAATCATAGGCCTACACCTTGTTGAGCCACATTCGTTGTCTTTCATTGAGGCCTTGCTGCCCCATGAAGTGGCGAAAACTATTGTGATCTATCTTCACCTGAACCGGTTGCCCACCATGTATTGCTGGAACTTGACCAAAGCATGCATGATTGCCAACATCTCTTTGTTGTATATAGAATTCGATCACTCACGTGGTAGTAGCTTCAGGCTCTTGAAAGCAATGGGGTGCCCACCTTGGGACAAAACTGCCCCAATCCCCTCACTTGATGCGTCACACTCCAACGTGAATGGTTGCGTGAAATATGGGAGTGCTAATATTGGGAAACTACTCATCACCTCCTTGAGGTGATTGAAAGTTGTCTTAGCTCCATCCATCCATGCAAAAGCCCCCTTTTAGTCAAATCTATGAGGGGTGCCGCTAACTGTGAGAAGCCCTTGGCGAACTTTTGGTAATAAGTGCAAATGCCCAAAACCCCCTCAGCGCTGTCACATCTCTAGGTACTGGCCAGTCCCGAATGGCCCTGATCTTCTCCTCATGCACCTTGACCCCATCTGCGCCAATAATGTGTCCCAAGTAAAGCATCTCTGTCAGCCCAAACTCACACTTGGACAACTTGGCGTAGAACTGTTGCTCCTCTAAAATGCGAAAAACCGTCTCTAGGTGCTGCAGGTGCTCCTCCCATGTCTTGCTATAGATCAAGATGTCATCGAAGAAAACCAGCATAAATCTCCTCAAATGCTCCCTGAACACATGGTTCATGCATGACTAAAAAGTGGTAGGGGCGTTGGTCAACCCAAAAGGCATGACTAGGAACTCGAAATGCCCATAATGACACTTGAATGTTGCCTTCAGGATGTCTTGATCCCGCATTCGGATCTGATGATACCCTGACCGTAATTCTATTTTAGATGTTGAAGTTTCTAAGTCTACCAGCTAGAAACCCTCCATGCACTTTACTGATTTATTCCTACCTACTTGTTCCGTTACTTAGCAAGTTATTTACAATGTAAATATTGAAAATAAACACTAGTGCATGCTCAACATATTACAGATCAACAATTGAAGGAAACAGAAACAATCACACCAAATGACACTATTATTTTTGGACCAATGTCCCCGGAAAAACCCAATGCGGGAAAACCGGTGCAGCTATCCGAGGGTTTTCTTATTAAGCAATTTCAGAGTACAACCTGGGTGCCAAATCCGGCTTACGCAATAGAGAATTTCCTTGGCAATAGTACCTCTCAATCTGAGACAAATGTCCCAGCTGAAACCCTGGATAAACCTTTCGGCAGCTCCTCAGCTCTAATCTGCCCCAGAAATCCCAACGTCTGCCTTTCTGGACTGCGTCAACCTCTCTCTGCCCAACGTTGGCCCTGCGTCACCTTGAATGGGTCTGCGTCAGCCTCAAGAGGCCCTGCATCAGCCTTCTGGCCCTCTGCGTCAGCAACGCTGGCCTCTTTGAAGCACTGCACAGCTCCCTACTACCTCTACGTGGCCCTGCGTGAGCCCTGGCTGCTACTGTGTCACTCTTTCTGGCTCCTGTGTTGCTCTCCCGGCACTATCTTTTCCTCCCTGTCTCTTTGTACTCAATGCCCCTCAGCTGCAGCTCTGATCACTGATTCTATCTCTCTTAACAAACCCCGCTCTAGAGAATAGAATGACTGATCACTCTGGTGTATTCTCTAAGTGACCTTCAAGCCTCCTCTTATACTTTTCTCGTTGACATATCAATGGCTGAGATTAAGTCCCTAATCAATGGCTAAGATTATATCTGGGTTGATCCATTTCTTTTGGACCATTCTAACACAGTTTATATTAATCCACATTAATATTTTAATTTCCCTAAGTTTAGACTTAGGGACTCCATTAAAAATATTAATTATTTTAACATTTCCTGAATTGTTTAGAATTTGCCCAAACCCTCTCTGGGTATTGGATATCTCATGTGCCCCAACCTATCCACCAAATTTCGTGGCTAGAGCACATCCGATGCTACCACAAATCAACATTAGAGAAGAACTTAGCTCCTTTAAGCTCATCCATCAGCTCATCAATACGCGGTATGGGATACCGATTCTTCAACGTCTTCCTGTTGAGCGCCCTATAATCAATGCACATGCACAAAGTTCCGTCCTTCTTCTTCACCAGCACTACCGAAGAAGCGAAAGGAATGGAACTCAGCCTAATGTGGCCCAATGCCAACAATTCCTTGATGGCTCGCTCAATGTCAGATTCTCATCCTTATAGGCTTTTGGATGCCTATAGGGTGTGGTGATGACTGCCTGCACGACAAGCTCCAACTCTATGGTGTGCTCAAACCATCTGTTTGGTGGCCGCCCTGGTGGTATATCTCCAAAAACTACCAGATATCTGTCCAGTATAGCCTGTACGTCTTGATGTGGTGGCTTGGTCTGTCCCCTAGCCTCTGAAATCCCCATCCTTGAAATTGGTCTCCATCCTACGGACCGAGACTGTCTGTGGAGGATATGAATGCATGCCTCGAAGAACTACTAGCTTGCCATCCGACTTAGTAAACTCCATCTCGAGTTTCCTCCATTCGGTGGTAACTTGTCTAAGGGAATACAATCGTTGGACACCCATCACCACATTGGTGTCCAATACGTCCACCACGAAGAAATGGTTTGTCATCGAATAGTTCCCCATGGTCACTGTCAAAGCAGGGACATATCGAGTGCACTGCATAGTCCTGTCCCCTAGTACCAGAACTGAAAACCCCTCAAACTCTGCAGTGGTGATGCCTCTCCTTTGGACCATTTGAGCATCAATAAAATTGTGGGTGGCCCCACTGTCTACTAAGACTGAGACATGCTGCCCCTACACTATGCCTCTGATCCTCAGGGTCAAAAATTTGGGAACCCCACACAAAGAGGCTAGGACTCCCCCAGATGGTGCAAAATATGCTCCCCCATGTGGGGGTGGTGGTGGTGGTCCCCTCTCTGCCGGACCCTCACTGTCTCCCCCACCATACTCCAACTCCACCTCATCCTCCTAATCGATGTCCGAGAAGACCTCGATATAATGGGCTTTGCTAGTTGTGCATCGATGGCCCAGTGCCAACATGTAAAGCACAACTTCCTCCTCTTGAGGTCTCTCTTGGTCTCATCGTCCAACTGCCCAAGCCCTTGGGCTGCTCTCTGTGTTGGTGGTGGTCTAGTGTCACTCCCTTTCTGAAGGTAGGGAGCGCATGGTGGAATAGGTGCCCTAGTCTTGGGGATGACCCCCTACAAGTCTCTTGTACAAGTCACGACCTCTAGAAGAGTAGAGGGTCTGCCTGACTTCACTAGTCCACATAGTGGCTCCATCAACCCCTCTACAAATGTGTACACTTGCTTGGAATCCAACAAATCTGGTACCATGACCGAGACCCTCAGGAACTCTGAAATATAGTGTTCTAGATGTCCTGTTTGCCTAAGCTGGGTCAACTCCTTGAAGTGAGCCTCCGGATCCCTCCGCTCAAAACGCTCCACTACTCTCCGTGTCAAATCCATATAGGAGGTCACGTTGGCATGCCCCAAAGTGGACAACCCATGAAACCACTAGTCGTGCCTCCCCCTCCAAATGCAAAGTGGCCATTTTAATGGCCTCTACCTCCATCATCTTGTTGAGTTGGAAATAGGTGTCCAACTTGTCCACCCAAGCACGAGTTGTGCATTGGCTAGTGCCATTGTATGTGGGGAAGTACATCCTCCCAATGGTGCATTTCAACTCAAAGCTATGTGTTCCCTAGAGGCTGGCCTCCATAGCTCCTTCCTTTTTCATTCTGCTTGAGCTGGCAATAATCTCTGAAAGATAGTGTTGCTATGAAGTCTTCTCCCATGGATTGCCACTCCCTGAAATATTCTGCCATAGGCATCTGATCATCAACTCCTCCTTATTCACTCAGTGCCAAGGGTAGGAAGGAAGGCAGTGTGGCTCTAGTTGGCCCACTAGAGGATGGTGATAGTGCAGCAGGTGAAGGGTGGTCATACTGTTGAGAGGCTCTAGAATTCTCTCCAAATAGAAAATCTTGGTGAGTGCTCTATTCCCGGTTCTGCATTTTGATCTCATCTAACATCTCCTTTTGTCCGTTTTCCAAATAATTTAGGGCCTTCAAGAGACTGGCAAAGTCCAACTCCTCCTTGCTTTTGGGGTCCCCCATATCCTCTACTATCACTGCCTTCCCACGGTCCTCAGTGTCTGGAGTGATCTCTAGCTCCCTCTCCTTGCTCCGATACCTTTGCCTCCTATAGGTAATATTTTGTCTGTCCTCCTCACTCATAGGAGAGTACCCCACGACTGAGCCAAGATCTGAGCTCTAATACCACTGTAGTGTTCCTAATCAGGAAAAAATAGTGATATGCAAAGCAAACACCAAATTTACACCACAAAAAATTTCAAACTTTAGCATGCACCCATGGAAAACATGCAATGTAGAAGCAGTTGAGCCATTTTATTATAAACTGGAGCAAGAGTACAAATATATGGAAGGAATGCACATGGGCTTGCCTCAAAGGCAAGCAGCAAAGCCCAAATGAATAAATATGAAGCACTGATGCTGCTATCAACTGCCCAAGTACTGCTTTGCACTGCCCCAACAATTTGCATTGTTTGCTGCAAAGATATAGCTGGAAACTCCTCCTCCGGTGCTCAAAAAATTCTACAAGCTTACCTCCAAGTTCCTCAAGAAAAACCCACCAAAACCCAGAAAGGGTTTGTCCTAATCTCGATCTTCGAAAATCGACCCCCAAATGCCCTACGCTCCCCACTCGCTGCTGAGATACACAACCTGTCAATGTACCAAAAAACCACCCCAAAAACAATCCAAAAAGGCTGCAATCAACTCCACAAATATTATCCTTATTTCTCTTGGCAAGTTCCAGCCTAAATGAGCAAGCTCCTCACTCCCATGTGTGCTCAGTGACACCCTTCTGTGCAGACCCCAGGAGCATAAAATGTTGATTTGGGGTAGCATCGGATGTGCTCTAAACCTCAAATTTTGTAGGGAGGCTTGGGCATAGGTATTCAAAAGAACCCAGAAAGCGTTTTGGGAAATTCCATCCAAAAGTGATTTTATTAAAATAATTAATATTTTTAATGGGGTTCCTAAGTCCAAACTTAGGAAAATTAAAATATTAATGGGTATTAATCTAATCAGGGGTGGAAATTCAAGAAAAAGCCACAGATCAAGCCAAAACGATTTGAGCCTTTGATTATGTTTCAATCTAGGCCGTTGGTTGTCCAACAGGAAGATATAAGAAGGGGCTTGAGGGTCATTTGGAAAAGACACAGCGAGATAGAGAAAATCAATTTTATGAAGTGAGAAGTTCTTAGGAGGAAAAATTGATTGAAGAAATCTCTTGCAGTTGAGGGGCAGGGATATTAGCTTCCGAAGAGAGAGATTCTCAGTGGGAGATACATCAGCAGAGAGAGGTAGTGAGTGATCCATAAGCCTTGATGCAAAGGCTGACGCAAGGCCAGAAGGGCCACGCAAAACCAACGCAGAGGGAGAGAGAGGAGTCTGAAATCTGCAGAGGAATTCGATTTTCAGAAGCCGGGAGCCGGGGTGTGAGACTGAGAGGCAGAAATAAAATTTTCTGGGCAGGAGATCGACTAGCCAGAGAAGTGACGTAGCACCCAGAGAGTTTGACGCTGTGCTGACGCAGACACTACACAGAGGCAGCCAGAAAAGCCTGGGGGCAGTCAGTTTGGGTCTGGATCAGCCAGGATTTCTTAGTGATTGTGTGAGGTAAACTCACAAATCTTCTGTCAGTATTTATCTCTGTAACCGAATCACCATGTGAGGTATTTAGGGATGTATTAAGAATTTGCTACTGCGTAATAATAATAAACCCTCAGAGCTGCTGCACCAATTTTCCCACATTGGGTTTTTCCGGGGACTTTTGTCCAAAAATAATTGTGTCCTATGTGTTTCTATTTTCCTTGCTCAGTTTCTATGTTTCAGAATCATATTTAAATTGGTGTAGGTTGCTTTAGTAATTTACTTCAATGTTTCAAGAAGAAATCTGAAATAAGTTTGTAACATAATTTACAATCTAGGTGAAGTAGATTCATCTGGTTGCAGTAGGATTCCTGAGATTGTTAGATCTAGGAATTTTCACATGGTATCAAAGTTGTTGATGTGAAACAGGGAAGAGAAAATCTAGCACTAAAGCTAGGGACAACTTGTTGCAGCAAGTAGCAGTTTGAATCCCGTAAGGGATTGCGCAGTTCTAGCCAGGAGGGCTATATTTTCGTGGGTGTCTCTCTCTGAGCCTTTGATTATGTTTTAATCTAGGTCGTTGGTTGTCCAACAGGAAGATATAAGAAGGGGCTTGAGGGTCATTTGGAAAAGACACCAAGAGATCAAGAGATCGAATTTTTGAAGTGAGTTCTCAGGAGGGTATTTCAATCGAGAAGATTTCTTGCAGTTGAGGGACAAGGATAACATTCTGAGAGAGAGAGAGATTTTCTCAGCCAGGGAATCATCATCAAAGAGATGAAGAGAGTGATCCAGTAGCCCAGATGCAGAGGCTGATGCAGGGCCACGTAGGGCTACGCAGAGGCAACGCAGAGGGTGAGAGAGAGTCTGAGATTTTGCTGAGGAGAGTTAGTTCCAGAAGCCGAGGTGTAAGACCGGGAGGCTAAGAGCAAAGACTCGGGGCAGCAAATTGATCAGCAAACTGGGTGATGCAAAGCCTAGAGAGGTTGATGTAGAAACTGCGTGAGGACTTCAAAGAGCAGCGTAGGACCTGCCAGAGGCACTTCATTCAGTATCTAGATCGGCCGGGATTTTCTCAGTGATTATGTGAGGTAATCTCACAAATCTTTCTGCCAGTATTTCTCTCTCTATAACTGAATAACCTGAGAGGTATTCAGAGATGTATTTAAAATTTGCTATTGCTCAATAATAATAAACCCTCAGAACTGCTGCAACGGTTTTCCCGCATTAGGTTTTTCCGGGGACATTTGTCCAAAAATAACAGTGTCTATTGTGTTGTATTTTCTTTCTTGCTCAGTCTCTTGTTTCTGCATATAATTTAATTAAGTGAAGCTTGAAGGCTACAGTGTATGTATTACAATATTTTCCGTAGGAAACTGCAAGTAATTTGTTTAAAGGAATTTGACAAATAGGAGTAATATCATCAGTTGCTACAGTAGGGATTCCGGTTTATAGAATTTTCACATGGTATTAGAGTTGTTGATGTGAAACAGGGAAGAGTAGATTTAGCACTAAAGCAAGGGCCAACATGCTGCAGCAAGAAATAGTTCAAATCCCCTGAGGGATTGCGCAGTTCTAGCCAGGAGGGTTGTATTTTCGTTGGTGTCTCTCTCTGAGTGAGTCTACAGAGAGGTAAGACTGCCATATCGAAAACTTGTCAAGGCAAAGGGAGCTATGCAGAGCCACACAGAGCTAGAGGGACGTAGTTTCTGCAAGCTGTGTGTTGGGTAGAAAAGCTGTCAGAAGGAAGAAGCAGATTGCATAGTGAGGGAATACTTCCTCAGTGATTTCTTGCTGAGGAAATCAACATTTCTCATTGGCTAAGAAGAAGAGGTGCAGCAGCTTACCAACTCCATCAAGGTGTGCGTAAGGCAGCCTAAGAGCTATGCAGTAGGGAGAAAGAGGGAGTTGTTCGACATTTTTTGAAAGATATGGCAACCGGTGGCTTGAGGGATCAGGACAGGTTGGACGGGGCTTCCAACTATGCCATCTGGAAGGCTAGAATGACTTTCCTTCTAGATGAGCATGCCTTCAAAACGTATGTTGATAATGTGGTAGCTGTCCCGATGGATGCAGACCCGCTGAAGAAGTACAGAGCTGAGATGGCTAAGGTGAAGAGGATGATCCTGGATGGAGTCAAGGATCATGTGGTGTGCCACGTTGCAAGCAAAGGAACCGCTAAGGAGATGTGGGATGTCTTGGCCACATTGTATCAGGAATCTTTCAAGCAGCAAAAGATGTACTTAGAGCAGAAGCTGAGATCTGCTCAGACGCAAAAGGGAGAACATGTGGATCTGTTCCTCACGAAACTGAAGGAGACCCATGATGAGCTATCAGCTGCAGGACATACACCTCAGGATTCAGAGTTAGTGAAACGGGTTCTAATTTCTGTCTGAGATGAGTGACAAGTCTTTGTCCAGAGTATCCTGGGTAGAGCAACATTGCCAAATTGGGACGAGATGTGGGTAGCTCTGAAACAAGAAGAGATGAGGAGAGACTTGCTCAAAGTCAAACTCGACGGGAGCAACCCGAAATAGAGGAGGAGGATAACGCAGCCCTTGCATCGAAGGGACAATAGGGGCAAGAGAGACGAAAGAAGGACGTCTCCAAGGTGAAGTGCTTCAGATGTGGCGAGATGGGCCACTATGCATCCCAGTGTCCTTTGAAGAAAAAGGACAAGGATGATAAGCATGATTCTAAGGTTGTAGCCGCAAAGGTTGAACAAGAGGACGGGTTCACCATGACAACCAACATACCTCCAGGAGGGAGGTGGGCTGATATATGTTGGCTGATATAGAACTGTAGTTCGATAGAGCTATAGATGGGCAGGATCCTTGAGGAACCCACCTCTTGGATCATCACATTGCTACGGGAGCCCATGATCGATAGTAGCGGGATGGTGGAGTTTCAGTTGGTGCCATGGAGTGTTGATTTGACAGATGCAGTGGTTAGTAGCGCTAGAATGTGAGCAGCGCAGAGCAGAGAGGCAATAGTGCAAGGAGGCACAGTGCAGAGCTTCAGCAGCGCAGTGGCTTCAGAAGAAAGCGTGGGACTAACAGCAGTTAGGATTTTAGCACCGAGGTGTATCCACTGGATACTTGTCTAGTTTTGGGTGTTTTCAGTTGCTTCTCTCAGCAACTGAGTTGCAGTACGGATGCAGTGTTAGCAGTGGTAGTGCTAGCAACATAGCAGATGCAACATTTGAGAGGGAGTTGCAGTACAAATGTAGCATTGGTAGTGGCAGTGTCAAAGGTAGTAGTACAATAACAACAACAACGCAGTAGTTGATGGACAACATGTCAGGCATCAACAACACAGGGACAATGCTTCAGAGTCAAAGCAGTATGCAGTAGCAGTGTATTGCTAGAGAACATTTCTCGCTAAGAGGGAGTGTTGATTTGGGGTAGCATCAGATGTGTTCTAAGCCTCAAATTTTGGGTGTTTTCAGTTGCTTCTCTTAGCAACTAAGTTGCAGTATAGATGCAGTGCTAGCAACATAGTAGATGCATCGCTTGAGAGGGAGCTCTAGTACGGATGCAGTGTTGGCAGTGGTAGTGTAAGCAGCTATATGGTTATAGCAACAACGAGGTAGTTGATGTTCAGTATGTTAGACATCAACAGTGTAGAGGACGATGCTTTAGAGTCAGAACAGTATGTAGTAGCAGTGTGTTGCTAGAGCACATTCCTCGCTAAGAGGGAGTGTTGATTTGGGGTAGCATCGGATGTGTGCTCTAAGCCTCAAATTTTGGAGGGAGGCTCGGGCATAGGTATTCCAAAGAACCCCGAAAGCATTTTGGAAAATTCCACCCAGAAGTGATTTCTTAAAATAATTAATATTTTTAATGGGGTTCCTAAGTCTAAACTTAGGAAAATTAAAATATTAATGGGTATTAATCTAATCAGGGATGAAATTTCTAGAAAAAGCCACGGATCAAGGCAAAACGATTTGAGCCTTTGATTATGTTTTAATCTAGGCCATTGGTTGTCCAATAGGAAGATATAAGAAGGGGCTTGAGGGTCATTTCGAAAAGACACAAAGAGATAGAGAAAATCAATTTTTTGAAGTAAGAAGTTCTCAGGAGGAAAAATCGATTGAAGAGATCTCTTGCAGTTGAGCGGCAGGGATAGCAGCTTTCGGAGAGAGAGATTCTCAACCGGAGATACATTAGTAGAGAGAGGCAATGATTGATCCAGAAGCCTTGATGCAGAGGCTGACGCAAGGCCAGAAGGGCCACGCAGAACCAATGCAAAGGGAGAGAGAGGAGTCTGAAATCTGCAGAGGAATTCGATTTTCAAAATCCGAGAGCCGAGGTGTGAGTCCGGGAGGCAAAAATTGAATTTCCTGGGTAGCAGATTGACTAGCCAAAGAAGTGACGCAACACCCAGAGAGCTTGACATTGGGCTGACGTAGACACTGTGCAGAGGCAGCCAGAAAAGCTAGGGGGCAGTCAGTTTGGGGCTGGATCAACGCGGATTTCTCAGTGATTGTGTGAGGTAAACTCACAAAGCTTCTGCCGGTAATTCTCTCTGTAATTGAATCACCCTGTGAGGTATTCAATGATGTATTTAGAATCTGATACTGCTTAATAATAATAAACCCTCAGAGCTGCTGAACCGGTTTTCCCACATTGGGTTTTTCTGGTGACTTTTGTCCAAAAATAACTCTGTCCTATGTATTTCTATTTTCCTTGCTCAGTTTCTATGTTTCAGAATCATATTTAAATTGGTGTAGGCTGCTTCTGTAATTTACTTCAATGTTTCAAGAAGAAATCTGAAATAAGCTTGTAAATAATTTACAATCTAGGTGAAGTAGATTCAGCTGGTTGCAGTAGGATTCTTGAGATTGTTAGATCTAGGAATTTTCACAGCAAACTCACTCCAGAAAATAGATGTCTCCTCCAACTCCCAAACTACCCAAAAAGCCTGCAAAATACTTGAGCTCCCTTCTCCTAATTTCCTCTGGCAATTGCTCCCCAAAAGAGCATTGAAATGACTCCCTCAAGAGCCTCTCTTGCATCCTCCAGAAATATGCACTGCCTGGCAAATCTGAATAACCTCTCTAGGGTGGCACTCAAAGTCCCCCAAAGAAAGGGTGAGTTCTCTGCTTGGAAAACTCGTGTTGAACAACAAGTGACCCAGCTAAGCAGCTCGAGCAACTGAGTTAACTTTTATATGCCAAAAAGATCCAAATGAAGTTGAGCTCTGTCCTCTTATAATTTTGTAGGCCTTCCTTCCCACATGGGCCCCTCCACCAAGCAAATCGAATTCCCTCCTAATAATTTTGAACCATAGGCTAAGTGAAGTGTGTTTTTCATTGTGTGGGTGGCCCCCACATTCCACTATCAAAATAATACGACTTCCTTTTAACTCCTAAGTCCTTTACCAAAAATGAGTGGGTCCCATAGCCTAAAAAATTGTTCTCAAAATTGGGGAATTAATTATGTTCCAAAAGAATTTAGAAAGGGACATTACATGTTTTGCAAGTATCTTAGCTATATTTGAGCATTGTTTAAAGGCACTAGTCTCTCATTTTATCTTACTGGATGTCATATTAATTTAATTGAATCTATCTTTTTGATATCTACATTGCTCATTAATAATCATATTTGCTAATTAATCTTTAATTCAAGTTATATTGAATGGTAATTTCCTTGCCCTTTGTTACCTAGAACTTGTTGTATTCAACAAGTTTTCCTTTTAGAATCCTATTTAGGGACCACCCCCCTTAGCTAACACAGGCGAGAGCTTAAATGGTGAGATTTGGGTATAGGTGACAACCCTTTCTCTGAGCATTGCGCCTTAAAGACTATACCTTGTGGGGTTGAAAAATTTTCGCACATTTAAGTGTACATCTTAGGCGACAACAAATTGCATGAGGAGTTTAGCTTTGTAATGTCCCTAATTAAATTAATTTTGCTAAAAATAATTTCCATTTTTTCAATTGGGTGTTGGGAAATATTTTGGCATTTAAAGTTACGAAAAGTGGGTCGAGGGAGTCCCACACATAATTTTTGGAGAGATGGAGGCCACCAACATTAGAGAAAAGGAAAAATTAAATTGGTAGTGGGAGGTGGGGGCCACCCAAAAAGGGGAATTTGAACCCATTAGGCAAATCGAGCTAGGGAGAAGGAGGTCGAATTGGTGGGGCCCACAAGGAGAGAAAGGGGGTAGCAAAGATAAATAGAAGGAAGAGGCATCATTTTGGGGGCTTTTGACAATTTGAATTTATGAATTGGAGTACTCTTGAGTTGCTTAGCCAAGACTACCAGTGTTGCTTAGGACAAAGAGATTTCTGAGCGGAGATCTCAGCTCTTCCTTCAGTGGACTTAGAGTGCCAACCTAGGAGAGATTTTCATAACTTAGTGAGAAGAGATTTGTTGGAGTTCGTGGGTCAAATCAGCGCTTGTTTCAACCAGTTCGAACTTCTAGGAGGACGTAGGGGTTCCACTGAGTTGAGGGAGTTTCAAGGGGAATTTTGGCCAACAAATTTAGGAGAAATTTCACTGAGGGTGGACCAGCATTTGGGGTGAATTTCAGGGCTGGAAGTTGCTGCTCCTGTGAGAGCCAAATTCACCATTTTAGGGTCTGCGCAAAGTTGTTCCTAGGTAGAATTCTTGTGGTAGGATTCATCTCATTTGTGTCGGGTTTGGAAAGGATTTTCACACACATCTTCCAGAGGAATTTTGTAGGGCCATTCTACAGCTAATTGAGGAGGGATTGTGACATATTTAGTAGTTGTAGATTGTGGGGGACACAAAATTTGTCAAGTAGGGCGTAGCACCAAATTTGGGTAATTCTGGGAGGTTGGAATTAACTCAGATCCTTTCTGAATTTTGTTGGACTAGCCTCAAGGAGCGTGCTCCAAATTTTGCAGAATTTTTGGAGTAGTTTTGGTGCCCCAAAATAGCATAATTTTTTGGCAGTCAATTCAGAGGAATGAGCTTAAAATTTGGGTCCCGGATGGTCGGTAAAATTTACCCAAACCCTTCCTGGTTTTTCTGGGTTTGTGGTCGAGAGCCTAAGGTTGATTTCGCAGAATTTTCTGAGCACTTTTGGAGGCTAAAACAACGGTTTCTTCTAGCCAGCAGTTGTAGAAATTCCAAGGCTAGTGCAATACATTGAGGGGAAGTCTTTCCTTTGCAGCTGGGCAACATTTTTCTCACCTGGAATTGTCTATCTTGCTTTGGCAAGCCCAGGTGCACACCATGTATTGTACTCTCCTTTTGATAATAAAATGGCTCAGCTTGGCGCAGTTCTGGCGCAATTTTATGGGTGTTTAATTGTTGTCTGAATTTTTCTGTGTTGCTTGTGTATTTTGCTTAATATCACTATTAATTTTCCATTTGGAACATTACAGTTGCATCAAAGCATGATCTTGGCTAGCTGTGGGGAAGCTAGCAAGATCATGGAGGTTCTAGCCATGTATGCATAGTGACTAGTGAAGTTGTCCGCACTCCAATGACACAGAAAGGGGAGCATATACAAGGGATCATGGAGGAGTTGATGAGGCAGAACCGACCATTGAGGAGGCAAAACCAACATGTCCTAGAGAGGATGTAACAAATGATGGGGACGCTGAGACATGCCCAACAGAGAAGCCATGCGCATACATGCATAGTCCAGCAGAACAATACCCATGGCCAACATAGTCGACTTATCATGCCTCATTTTCTGGATGAACGGGAGAAGGAGAAGGAACTAGACACCTTTGTAGATTTGAGGAGGTCCTTCATGGATAGGATTGATGAGTATGAGGCGTTGGACCCTAGGATCAGGAGGGCTTTCTCGTTTGAGGAACATAGAGGAGGACAGTTAGAGGATGGAGCCAAGAGGTGTTATTGTTGGTGGAGACTGGGCCTCAGATGTCAGGAGTCTGAGGAGGAGGTTGAGCGCGAGGACACGCAAGATGGGGAGGAGTACACAGATATACCCAGTGTGGTGTAGGAGTCACCATTGTTGGAGACCCCTTTGGTAGCACTGGTTGACACCATGGTAGAGAGGGTGGAGCCTACACCCATAAAGTCGTTTGTTGATGAGGTACCATCCCTAGATGAGGTGTTAGGAGACACAGTGGTACCCATAGCCACGATTGAGTTCCCCAATGACAACCACCTTCAGTAGCACAAGGAGCACATAGGGGGACATGAGCTATTTGTGGAGGGGCAGTTTGTGACTCATGTTAAGCCCATAGTAGAGGAGGACGAGTAGTCATCTTTTGGGCCAAGCACTGAATTAGAGCAGACAAATGCACAAACCATCAACAGAGCTGTAGTACCTCCAGACAGTATCTCTCTTCAGGCCTATATAGACAGGGCTTGCAGCATTGCTAGGCTACCTTTGCACAGTGGAGAGAGAGATGTAGAATTACCCCGACAAATTTTATATGTCGACTGGATCAGTGAGATGAGGCGACATGAGTTACAAAGGGGGAAGCATTCGTAGGATGGGGGGATAGTTCTGTGTACGCGAGTTCATCCTCTTGATCCTTCTCTTGGGGTTGGATGGTGAGAGGTATTGAATTGGTACCTGGTGGGGCTGGCTAGGTTTTTGGATACATCCATGGTTGGGAGTATAGTTCAGCAGGGGCCATGGTTTGCTTGAGGTGCTCGAGGGATGGATCATCATTGGTATCCAGGTGGGACCTGCCACCACTCCATGGATTGGGTCAGTCATGGTATTAACAGGATGGTGGATCTAGTGATTGGACTCACCCCCATTTTCATATTCCCACCAGAGTTCTGGACAACACCAATGACAGGTTGAGCTGATAGAGGAGCAGGTAGACTCCATGAGTTGTCTTGGTATGTTGGTCGTGTGTGGGGGCATTGGATGATCAGTGTACCTTGGCAGGAGGTTGTTAGAGGAGGTGGCATTGACAGGCCACCGAATAGGGCACTGCATGGAGACGATGCTCTCCCATTGATGTATTGGGCATGGGAGCCACGAATGATCGACGCAACAGTGATATTTCCCCTAGCATGTATGGAGTTAGACCTCTCAGGTCCACCAAGACAAGTGTGGAGATATGTCACGCATCATGACGGGTCCACTAGCAAAGTGGCAGATACATTGGCACAAATGGGATGCTTTATGGTGCAGGGTAGTATGGTAGTAGGTAGTGGTTTCTAGTAGGACACAAACAAGTGCAACTGGGTGCAGTGATGTGCTGACGGGTACAAAGGTACATGTTTGTATGTAGGGGAGCACAGTGGGGCTTGTATGTAGTGAGGTGTGATGCTACCCATGGGGATTTTGGAGCATTACCTCTAGGGAGACCACTTGATGAGGACGACAGGCATGCCATTGGGTATAGTTCACCCAGGATCAGTGAGGAGGCAGATGAGCATCATTTGACAACATCCATGGGGTCTTGCGCGCCTGCCTCACTTCCACATTGTTTGCAGGCATAGAGGAGTTGGATGTTGTCCCTTGTTGCCTTCATCACGAGCAACAGGACGTGGGAGGCTCGCTCGGGACAGCTTGTTGGGATATAGAGTATTCAAAGAGAGACTCTCCAGTTGTGGCATTTGGTGGGTACACGACCTAACAGATACAAGCTTAGGGATGGCATGGTCTATTGCTGAGGGAGCATATGTTCCACCCTTGGGCTCACACTTGGGGAGGTGATTTCTAGGGAGCTACATGATACAGTTTTGGTGAGGCATTCTGAGGCGCTACATGAGCATGAGGGACAACAGATGGTAGACTTCGTCTACAGGAGGGTGTCCACAGTGTTGCAGGAAGCGCCCCCCCCCACCCGGCGGATCCTAGGCCGGAATCGCGTCCCGTACGGAAGCGTTCCGGAAGCGCCAAAGGAAGCGCGATTCCATTTTTTCCGAAGCGCGATTCCGCATTTTTTGAGCGATTCCTGGTTTTTGAGAAGCGTTGCCCCCGAAGCGCGCTTCGGAGGGCGCTTCGGGCCTCCGGAAGCGCCACGCTTCGGGCCCGGAAGCGCACGCTTCACGAGCGCTTCCGAAAAATCCGCGTGGGCAAGGAATGACACTTCAATTTTTTTTAAAAGTTAACTTAACTTGCAATGAGGGGGTGGGTTAGGGTGAGTTTAGGGTGAGTTTAGGTGAGGAATGAAAAGCATAAAGCTCCCATTCATTCCTCATTTTCTCACTTTGAGTTTATGAGAGTTGGAGAAGAGAAGAGAGGAGAGGAGAAGAGAAGAGAAGAAAGGAGAGGAGAAGAGAGGAGAGCTTGGAGGAGTGAAGAAGGAGGAGCTAGGAGAAGGAGGAGGAGCTTGGAGCAAGAGCTTGGAGGACTTCATCTACAAGAGCTAAAGAGGTAAGTTCAAACCCCAAACTCCCTTGTTTTTTTGAAAAAAAAATTGTATTTTTCTCCTCCCTCTCCTACTCTTTCCCATTGTTTCTACTTGCTCCTTTATTTACAGGTTGTCCACCACCTATATCCATATTCCAAGATGGTGTTCTTTTGGCTTCTATGTATCATTCCACTCTTGGTTTTAATGATGGCAAGGGTGAGGAATAGAAGGGAAGAGGAAGGGGATGAACTTGGTCCTAATAGTAGTGACCCAATGTATGATGAGGAGGAAGGGTTTGAAGAGGAAGGGGATGAACTTGAAGGGGACACTGAAGCACAAGATGGGAAAGGTACATCAACACTCTTGTGGAACTATGTGACCAAACTTGATGGGGGAAAGGGTGGTGGATCTTACAAATTTGTGTGCCCTCATGGTTGTCATGGAGGAAAACCATATTGTGGTTCATATACCCGTCTGAGGAGGCATCTTTGTGGGGTGCTGGACAGTGATGAAAAAAAAGGGTTCTGTGGGGGTACAAATTTGCCCAAACATTTCAACTGAAGAAAGAAGAAAATACATCCAAATAGAGATGGCTGCACAACAAAAAAACAAGAAACAAAAAACTCATTCTGAATCAAGTGCAACCTCTAAATTTGGTAGTTGCCCATCTCCTCATGGTACTTCTACAACCTCTGGAGGTAGAAGAACAATAGGGGATTTCCTTAATGTTGCTGGGAGGGATGATGTGGATGGAAAGATAGTCCGTTTTCTTTGTGCTTGCGGTGTACCATTCAATGTGCTTCGCTCTCCCTATTGGCATGACATGGTAAAGGCCATCAATGAAGCCCCAAAAGGATACAAGGCCCCCAACTATGAGAAAGCTAGAACAGTGTTATTAGAAAGAGAAAAAGCTAAGGTTCAAAGAGCTTTGACACGTTTTACACATGAGTGGGTGGATTCTGGGGTATCCATTGTATCAGATGGGTGGACAAATATTAGAAACCAACATTTGATAAATGTTCTTGGTGTTTCTTCTAGTGGTGCAGTATTTATTGCATGTCATGACTCCTCCTCCATCAGTGCAACTGCACAAAACATTGCAGATCTCCTATTGAAATCAATCAAAGATGTTGGTCCGAATAATGTGGTTCAAGTGATCACAGATAATGCAGCAAATTGTAAGGCAACAGGAAAAATTATTGAGCGTACTCATCCACACATCTTTTGGTCTGGGTGCCTGGTTCACACATTGAACCTTTTGATGCATGATATTGTGAAACACAAAGATTGTGGGTGGATTGCTGAGGTTTACAGGAAAGGGAAGCAGCTCATTAAATTCATCACAGGGCATACAAGGGTAAACTACTTCTATGGCACTTACTCCAAGTTGCAATTGCTTAAAATTGCAAAGACAAGATTTGCTAGTTATTACCTCACCTTTAGGCGGCTAGTGAGGGTGAGACAAGCTTTAACTAATCTGGTGTGTGCTGAAACATGGGATGAAATTAACACTGACACAGATGGTGCTAATGCAGTCAAGGACACTGTTCTTGACAGTTACTTTTGGTCACAGGTTAAATATGTTTTGCAATTCACCAAACCAATTTATTACATGATCAAGTTTGCAGATTCAGATCGACCAGTAATTGGGGAGGTGTATGAGCAAATGGATAGCATGTTGGGGCAGATTAAAGACATTGTTGAGCCTAGAGATACCACCTTGTACAATTATATTCGTGTAGAGGTGCAAAACCGATGGGAAATGCTAAATATTCCATTGCATGCATTAGCATATGTTTTGACACCTAAATACTATCATCCATCATGGCTTTCAACACCAGCACCTGGGGGGGAAAGCAGGAAAAAACCACACCAAGATAGAGAGGTTCACGAAAAATATATGGCTGCATTGAGTAAATTAATCCCTGATGAGGAGGAGGCTGCATTGGTACGGAGACAGGTGAGCAACTGTACGCTCAACACTGGTCCATTTGGGAGCATGCATGCAATTCAAGATCGAGAGACTTTTTCTGCTCTTGAGTGGTGGAACATGCATGGAGGGGGTACTCCACTTCTACAGAGTTTGGCATTGCGGGTGCTATCACAGGTGGTAAACACTTCTTCTGCAGAGAGGTGTTGGAGCTCTTATTCTTTCATCCACAGTGTTAAAAGGAACAGGTTGAATTTAGACCGGGCAGAGAGCTTGGTTTATGTTCATTACAACTTGCGATTGTTGTCCCATTACTGTGAAGATGCAAAGTCTAATAAAGACTTGTTGATTTGGGACAAGAATCCAGAGGAGCCCAATTTGGAGGATGGAGTGTTGCGACTAGAGCAATTAGAGGATTCTCTTTTCCAGGTATGTCCATTGTGGTATGAATTTTCCAATTTTCCCTTATAAAGCATTTCTCTAATTCATGTTTTTAATTTTTTTGTTAACTAGTGTTTTTTTTTTTTGCATGAATTTTTTGAGCGATTCTAGGATGATGATGACCGTGTTGATATGCCACCACGCCCACCCTCATCTGGTCCCTTGGTTCCTAGGTTCCATGGTTCAACACCAACAGCAGGGGGTTCTTCTTCATCAGTTTCAGTGCCACGACTTACACAGGGACCATCTTCTTCATTGCCACCACGTGGAGGCCCGCCATCACGTTCTATTCGTGGTGGAAGGAGGAGAGATTAGTAGATATATTCACAATCTACTACTTTTTGTCATAGATTACTCATTAGACTTGTAGACTTGTGAATTTGAATTTTGAACCTTTTTGGCTTGGCGGTGACCAAGTGACATATTTTGTAAACATTATTATTTGAATTTTTGACATGACAAATGTTGACAGTTGCTCACTTGCTAGATAAATCATAATATGCTCTATGTTTTATGTTTTATAATATGCTTAAATGTTTTATGTTTTATAATATGCTTAAAAATTTGATGTATGTTTGTAATAGCTAGAATATAGATGATTGTTGTACATACTAGTAACTACAATGGAATCATGGATGCCATATCTATCTTGATTTATGCAAAAATATGCATGTTTTCATGTCTTCTACAATTAATTTGGTATTTGGGATGTTTGTTTTGAGTATAAATGCAAAAAAATATAAAAAAATATATATATATAGCAGACGCTTCTGCGGACGCTTCGCTTCCTAGATTTTTGGAAAATGACGCTTCCGCGCTCCCGCTTCCGCTTCCGCGCTTCCGCTTCGCTCCCGCTTCGTGCAACATTGGGTGTCCAGACTCCCAGCAGTGTCTAGCTATATCATCAGGTGTTGGGATAATAGTTTTCGCTGTGTGGTTTGGAAGGCACAGGAAAGATTGGCATGCATAGGACACATTCTTGATACTCGGGGTCCACCTATGGTATACATACAGGGGTCAGAGATGAGGGTCAGATGGGTTCTAGCAGGTAGCAGTGCTATGTAGTGGCAACCTATGAGGAGTTGGGGGATCCAAGGATCGGGTTGGCGAGTGGATCACTCCACTTATCGATGGGCGGGGTTACGATGGAGGGTGATCCAATTCTTTCCCAGGTTGACACATGGGGAGTCGCTGAGACCTTCGTCATATGGTGAGGCAAGTTGTTGCTCACGATCGAGGCTAGTCGTGGAGTGGTGGACTCAAGCATTGCAGAGTTGCCCTGGTAGGAATAGGCATCATTTTGGGGGCTTTTGACAATTTGAATTTCTGAATTGGAGTACTCTTGAGTTGCTTAGCCAAGACTACCAGTGCTGCTTAGCACAAGGAGATTTCCGAGCGAAGATCTCAACTCTTCCTTCGGTGGACTCAGAGTGCCACCCTAGGAGAGATTTTCATAACTTAGTGGGAAGAGATTTGCTGGAGTTCATGGGTCAAATCAGCTCTTGTTTCAGCCAGTTCAAACTTCTAGGAGGACGCAGGGGCAGAAGTCGTTCCACTGACTTGAGGGAGTTTCAAGGGGAATTTTGGCCAGTGAATTTAGGAGAAATTTCATCGAGGGTGGACCAACATTTGAGATGAATTTCAAGGTCTACGCAGAGGTGTTGCTAGGCAGAATTCATGTGGTAGGATTCATCTCATTTGTGTCGGGTTTGGAAAGGATTTTCATGCACATCTTCCGGAGGAATTTTGTAGGGCCATTCTATAGCTAATTGAGGACGGATTGTGACATATTCAGTAGTTGTAGATTGTAGGGGATGCAAAATCTATCAAGGAGGGCGTAGCACCAAATTTGGGCAATTCCGTGAGGTCGGAATTAGCCCAAATCATTTCTAGGTTTTGTTGGACTAGCCTCAAGGAGCGTGCTCCCAGTTTTGCAGAAGTTTTGGTGCCCGAAAATAACAGAATTTTTTGGCAGCCAGTTAGGAGGAATGAGCTTAAATTTTGGGTCTGAGGTGGTCGATAAAATTTGCCCAAACCCTTCTTGGTTTTTTTTAGGTTTGTGGTGGAGAGCCTAAGATTAATTTGGCAGAATTTTCTGAGCACCTTTGGAGGCTAAAACAGGGGTTTCTTCCAGCCAGTAGTTGTAGAAATTCCAGGGCTAGCACAATACATTGAGGGGAAGTCTTTCCTTTGCATTCGGGCAACATTTTTCTCACTCGGGATTGTCTAACTTGCTTTGGCAAGCCCAGGTGCACACATTCCATGCATTGTACTCTCCTTTTGATAGTAAAATGGCTCAGCTTGGCATAGTTCTGGTGCAATTTTATGTGTGTTTAATTGCTATCTGAATTTTTCTGTGTTGCATGTGTATTTTGCTTAACATCACTGTTAATTTTCCATTTGGAACATTACAAGCTTCTACAGAAACAAGATCAACCCTGGCTCAATCTTAAATCTTCTGTTTTGGCACAATAACAATTTTGACTCTCGCAATAGCAATATTGATGCTCAAAAAATCAAACCTTGGTCTAAGGGTTTCTTCTTCTGATTCTAGTCCTGGAATTCATCTTCTCAACAACACTTTGGTTTAAACCCACAACCAGTGAAAATCATGGTTTGATACCACTGTATTTATTTGTCCAACAATCAATGGGAATCGATCAAACCAAGTTTACATCCTAAGATACCCAAACTCCATGTAATCACTCAAGAATTTTTTCTTTGTCCAAGTGCATGGCAAGCGCTCTGAGCATCTAACCTTTACACACATCAAGCTTGGCTTCAAGGAATACGTCACTGTCAATTGACCTCTGAAATAAGTCTTGGCCCCTTCTAAGAAATAGTGCAATCAACACTCCAATTCCTGCAAATGATAATTCTAGTCCGACATTTTATAAAAAAAAACCTTTAAGATTGGCCCTCATTCATCAATAATTTCAACCCTGCATAATGATAAATTATTCTCAAAAAATTAACCCTTGGGATAAGGATTTTGCTCCTGCAAAATTTTGCTCCAAAATACCTCCAATGATACTAATGGAAGACCTAGAGATTTCTGGCCCAATGGAATTAATCTTCAAAACCCTCACGCTTGTTATTGGGAAAACTAGTGTCCATTCAGAGCTGCTAGTCCCACTAAGACGGGTAGCTATCTTAGAAACAAACAGATTAAAGTTACTTGTGTTTTCCTTTATGAGAGATAGATGAGAGAGAAGCAGAGAGCACCAACCTCAGTCTTTCGCTAGTCTCCTTGCTTGTTTCCTCTCTCCTTTGATAGAGCTTTCGCCACTCCTTTCTCGCTTGTCCCACTTCAAAGAACACCTGTAGAGTCAAGGCAACAAAATACCATCAAAGCATAGAGATCTATAACCATAAATAATGTAGGATCAGATGTACATTAACCATATAAATGCATACACAAACAAGATTCAGAGATATACAAGCATATGGAGGAAAACTCAAATAGCTTTATTGATAGAAATAGTAGAAGAGAGGATTACAACCAGGCTGTCTGATCCAGCATCATCCTCCCAGCATGAAAGCCCTCTTCACCTCATACAAAGCAAGATCACCCACAATGTCTTCAAAGAGAAACCAACAACACTTCCTTGCAAATTACAAGATTCCAGCCTCTTGGATCTCTTGGATGAGGGATCCATATATAGATGTTTTTAGGAGAGTGAGTCAGCTTCTGGGATTTTGATTAGTGTCATTTCACTGATAGTTCTTGGTTCCACTTGGATATTTCAGATCTCTTATTCATCCCTGGGCGAATTCAGAGAGGCAAGTATCATACGAGCAGTTTCTAGAAGATTCTCTGGGTTTCCACTTAGCATACTGCTTCTGCCATTTGTCTGCTCTCGCTCATTGCACCCTACAGAAGGGCTTTCCAGTATGCATCGCACCCTCCATGTGTAATAGGTGAGATGCATCGCACCCTATGCATGGAGCAGTCTGTATGGTCCTGTTTTGACCAGTTCTGAGTAGTTTTTCATGGAGAACTTCTGGGAGATGATGTAATCAGCTGACCTTGTTCCTTTAGGGTATGAAACAACACTTTTAGGGGTTTAGAAGCCCTTGGTTTATGGACATATGTGATTGGGGTTACAGTGCCCAAATATGTTTATAAGAGTTGCCACCTAAAGCATGAGGTCGTAAATCCTTTTGATGTTGGGTGAAATGCTTTATAATGAGGATCCGAGGTTTTTCGAACTGGAAGGTGACCTGTAATAAGATACAACACAATACGTTATCTTCACAATATTTTCATGATCTAGCTGAGGCGGGCATTCCCATGCTCAGCTTTATAAATTCATATTCATGTACATAAGACAGACAATCGTCTATGTGGCAGACTGATGATTCTGGTAGAGCCATCATCCTTTAGTTTGGATGATTATTTGTGCAACTGTGATGTACATTTGATGTCTTTATTTTCCTGAATATATCGCAGCCCGGATGGATGAAACTAGATCCGGGGTCTTCAAACTCGTTCAATCTTCGCTCGAAGTACAAGTCGATCCATGTGAAAAGATGTTCTGATGTCGAACATGGAAAGACATCGCCTGATTACCAGCCAATGATGTAAGCTGTTAACAAGCGTGAGAGGAATCACCGATAATGATGATGACCCTTAAGGTACTGCAGTACAATTCACGTGGTGTGAATACATGAGTTGATGTCGAACACCACGTAAAATATTTCAGTCGAAGGCCATTGATGTAAACCTGTCGCCGGAAGTGAGAAACTTGCCATTGAGGCATGCAAGCTTCAAAGTACTGAAAGGGTTATTCCTAAGTCAACTTCTTGGATAATGAGTGGATGTCGACAAGAAGTGACCCGTCATAGGAGGGCCTTAATGAATCCCACATCTACGACAAGGAACGGAGCAAATGATTTTGTGGAGGTGAAAACGATCTGATGATATAAGGTTCAGGGTGGCGATCTTGAAAAATGGAGAGTGAAGGTATTGCAGCAGATGAGACGTTAGCTAGGTTGGTGAATTCTCTGAGCGTCTTCTCTTGAACATATCGACGACACTGAAATGGATTGGTAGTGTTAACCCCAAGGTGGATGGTACGGTGGACCAATGGTGATGTGACCAGTGAACGGAATAACCCAACCTGACTCTATCATGGTTACGGAGTGAAAGTGTCATGTTCAAGAGCGAATTGCTACCAATGAAGCTATTCAAGTTTTCTTCCCTTTTTCCCCAGTCATTGCTGACTAGTATCTCTTTATTTTTGTCAAGCTTGAGGAGGATAACATATGCTTGTTCTATAATTTGCCCTTCAGGCAAACCCGTCGCTATGTTTTAACGAGCCTAGCAACAGTGAAACTCGCTCTTGTCTACATGGACAAGTTTGTCGCTATTGTTTTAACGAGTTTAACGACAAAGATAACTTGGTCCTTTTCAATTTTAAAGAGTCTAAAAAGGGACGTAAAGGCAACTCCAGTGGTCCTTTTTCGTAATGTAATCCCTTAAGTCCGAAAAAGTGTAAAATAATACGAAAAGGATGACTTTTCGATAGTTTTAACAAGCGCTCGATCTTTTTGTGTAATAATTCCTTAGGTCCAAAAAGATTAAAATTTAGAGCAGGGATGGCACTTCCGGTTGCTTTAACGAGCTGGAGAGGCCAATTGCTCGACAATCTTTTCATATTTTATGAGTCAGATGAAAAGAGCTTAAAGGAGACTCGTTTTTTGAGGAACGAGTGATGTTTTGGATAGCAACTGGTTCTAGGTAAGGCTTGGAACTTTTCAATCATGGCAGTGGAAAGAGGGTGGCTAATAGAATCACTCGTCGCAGCTGTTCCTCAAAAGGGTAAACAATCAAATGGAGGCATATGATTGGCTTAAAAAGAGTGGAAGTGATGGTAAGAACACGACCAAGGTTCAAAAGCTGATAGTCATGCGATCAAAATGGTTATTTATCGGAGGTGGGGTTCATTTTTTAATGAGCTTGAACTCTATGGAAACATTTGCTCATTGCTAGGTTTATTTTTTGACGAGCTTGAACTTCGCGTAAAACTGCTCATGGCGAGGTTTATTTTTTAACGAGCTTGAACTTTGTGTAAAACTGCTCGTGCCAGTCGTATAATAAGGATGTCTCATCAGTAGGTTCATTTTTTAGGGAGCTTGCCCCATGCGCAACTTTGCTCCTGAGCCTTTTTGCATGCAAGCTAGGAACGACCAACTACTATCCTAAGGGTTAAAGAACTACTAAGGTTAGGTAGGATAGTCTCTCGGCGAGAAACAATCTCCTTTGCTTTGTCGTTTCCGTTGGTCCTGGCAAAGGTGAATGGTGGATCAGACCAATCACCTAACTTAAGCAGTTGAAGTTAGTAAAACTACGGGGTTAGAGTTACGTTGGTCACTTTTCACTTGCGTACAAAAAGGTTTGCATGCCCCTAGGTATAAAGTAGAGTTTCCAGGTCACCATATGGAAGTTCTTGCATTAGCAAGATTGTTCCATCCGCGTTGCAGACAAAACACTTCCTTGGCGATGTCCATCGAAATGGACAAAGGTGACTGTTGTCAGTGCCAATCACATAACCTTTGACAGGGGAATCCTTTTCCAGTCTGATCCATTTTCCTAAACGGATAGGATTGTCAAACTAGTCATATTCCTACGCAGAAACCTACTTTTATATCTGGGGTCTTCCTGGCGAAGCAGACCAGGGCGCTTGCCTTCTGGGTTTCAGTCGCAATCACCGAATCACTCGCGATCATCAGGTGGACAGACTGGAGATTGATGAGACATTCCTTGTGCAAAAAGACCAGTTAGGGATGGCATTTGACTAATAGTTGTGTTTGAACCAGGGAATGAAAGTTGGTCAACTAGGTGGACCACCCTGCCTTCATGTGGAAAACACATCACTCGAAAGAGTGAGGAAACAATAGCTCCCATGCTATAAATGTAGTCACGTCCAAGGAGTAGATTGTAATCTAATGGCCCTTGGACTACCATCGTGTTCAGATAAACGATTTTCCTTCTCAAAGTTATAGGCAAATTTGGAAGGATCCTTAACGGTCGACTGGTTCCTTTGTTGAAGCCTGTCAGATTTCAAATCTTAGGCATAAGTGATGGCGAACCAAGCACTTTCCAAGCAGCTGAGGAAAGGATACTCACAGAAGCCCCTTCATCTATAATAGTACCGATCATGATCATTCTGTAAGCTTGTATTATGATTTGGAATGGTACATTACATGGTAGGCAGGGTCTGCCTAGTAGATTCCAATCGAAGGAAACGACTAGATTGCTTGGAGGTGGGACCGAATAAACGGCCGGATACATCTCTGACGAACTTCCTTCCTGCGGTAAAGGAATGGGTAGATTGCCCCCATGTTCATCAGAGTCTGTGTTTACGAAAAGAATTTGAACGGTGTCGTTCTCATTCTCTTTGGTGACAGTATCATCTGAAGGTGGACACTTTGAAGACAAGACTAGGTCGACTGCCGTCTCGACTCGTTGACATTGGTCCATTGTGAACTCAGAGGGTTTATTTTCAATGATAGGTGCTTCGACCGACAACAATGGTGTGTCAATCGGATTTTCAACTAGCGATGGACTCGGCAAGAGTTTCTTGTATCCAGGAGGAAGTCGCCGCGGTGATGCAGGGCAGTTATCCAAGACTCTTTTAGCTTCGTCTAAGAAGAGACAACGGTGGAGGGCATGATCGCCTTCACACAGTCTACAAGGAAATTTGGATCTTCCTTTTTGTCCATTGATTTCGTTTTCACTAGTTGACGGTGTGCTTTCAACATGATCGTCAGTGGTTGAAGACACCGGATTGTGCAAGCGGGGAGACCAGTCCCTCAAGATCCGTGGGATGTAGGGACAATCTCGATGATAGTGGTCTCCCTTGCAAATGACACATGGAGATTTAGGTTTGGAAGGTGTAGTGTGTGGATTTTCGCCAGATGATGTACGGTTGCCCCCTTTTGCTGTTGGGTTCTTCTTCTTCTTCTCCTTCCCTTTCTTCTTCTTCTCAGTTACTTGATTTTTAGCGTTACTAGCTTCACCAAGCGAAGAGGAAGAAGGAGAGGGAGAAACAAACGAAGTAGAAGGTAGGGGAGCAACTTCATCTGGTTGCTGATTTGATTGTTGAGGAATTGCAGTGTTTTGAACGACAGAGGTTGAGAAAAGCCATACAAGTAGGCCAATTGTGAGTCTTGGAAGGGACAATGTGGCCATGTGTGGAGCACCAACATCCCCCCAAGAGGAGAAGGGACTTGAATTTCCCCCAAGGGGAAATCCTTGATTGGTGGATTGCATTTCTCAACCTAAAGACCAATGAGGGAACAGTGACGTTATTCCGATTAAAATAAATTTTATGATGCTTTGACACAACTTGCTTTTTCAATTTTTAAGAGTCGAGAAAAAGCTAAAGATGACTCTAGTCGCCTTCGATTTTTAATGAGCCTGAAGTGACAAGTGCTCAGATGGACCTTTTCTTTTAAGGAGTCTAAAAAGGAACGAAAGTGACTACTCTGGAAATCTAGACAAAGGGATTACCAAACCAATCGCAAAACTGCAGAATACTTTTTACGGTACGACAGTCAATCTTCCCGAATGCTGTGTTCAGTGCATTGCGATTGATAGGGCGACAGACACAGCTTCCTAAGGATAAAGGATGTAGCCTATTGTGGTCTCCCAATATATACTCGACGGTACGTGGGAGCACAAGTCCATACTGGCACTTGTCGTCTCAAAGAGGAGGAATCACCCAACCTACGATGAAAGCGATAGTTACCAGGCTTTACGACGCCGGAATACGTCTCTAGCCTAGACTTCTAAATGTTGTGCGTTAGGTTCCAAAGCATTTTTATGTTCATTGAAGTTTATTTTACAGTTGATCTTTCTTAAGAAGTTTGCCTTTAAGGTTCACCGCGTGATGTAGATATACAATTCCTAAATATGCAATCTAAGATGATAAACAGTCGTTTACTTTCTTTTTGAAATGAAAATCTTAGCTACTAAGGAAAGATAAATGAAATTCTTTCAACACAGAGCAGAGAGCACACACTAGATGCACTTTTCCTAAATCAACTTCAGCATGCAGTCTTAATGCAAATGCACATGCATGTATTTTTTTCCGCTTTCTTAATGTATGAATGACAAAAAAGAATGCTAAGTACAAATCTGAACTATTCTTCTTTCAAAGCAACAGTACTAACAATTTTCTTTTCAAAAAACGAAAGTAAAGCCAAGACGACACTTTGTGATTTCGAATTCAAAATTGCTTTCGACACTTGAAATACTAATGATTCAATTCAAATACAATGGCAAAAGTGTCATCGACTATAAAAAAGAGGAATGCTTTGTAATACTCTTTTTCTTGACTGAAAATGACACTTGCGACACTTTCAAATCAAAAGACGACAGTTCTATTAAGCGGCTGTTTGCATAAGAGAACTATAAATGAGAAAAATACATAAAAACATTCACAATTCTTTATCGATGGAGGCTGAATAATGCAAAGGAAGATGGTTTCAACAGAGATATACTGATCATAGATAGCAAAACTACTGAATAAAGCTGAAGACAATGAAGAAAAAACCAAAATCTGGAGGTAGAAATAGTCTCATTTGATCATCGCACCTGTAACACAGGGAAACAGGGATGCATCTCACCTACAACACACGGGAGGTGTGATGCATCTAGACTGCCAAGAAGAGACAGTGCGATGGTCCAGGGATGAGACTGAGCTTGGTTTTTGCTCACAGTTTGCAGCTAAGTTCAGGGATTTAGGCTGAGCTAATGATTGTCAGTAAACACAAAGTATAGGGGCTGATCTAATGAGGTTATTTGAGCTACCACCAGGGCACTTAGGATGTTTGCAAGCTAGATGTTCAGTTCATAAACCAACCCGAAGATTGACTGAAGCAGCGTTGATCTACTTTGCAGTTGCATAGCAAAAGCAGTTCAAAGGCTAGCTAGCTTGACTTCAGGCTCCGTTTGTGGTTTATAAAGCAAACAACAGTAACAAAACAAACAAACTATTCGCTCCCCAATGGAGTCGCCATTTTGTTATCGGGAAAACTAGTGTCCATTCAGAGCTGCTAGTCCCACTAAGACGGGTAGCTATCTTAGAAACAAACAGATTAAAGTTACTTGTGTTTTCCTTTATGAGAGATAGATGAGAGAGAAGCAGAGAGCACCAACCTCAGTCTTTTGCTAGTCTCCTTGCTTGTTTCCTCTCTCCTTTGATAGAGCTTTCGCCACTCCTTTCTCGCTTGTCCCGCTTCAAAGAACACCTGTAGAGTTAAGGCAGCAAAATACCATCAAAGCATAGAGATCTATAACCATAAATAATGTAGGATCAGATGTACATTAACCATATAAATGCATACACAAACAAGATTCAGAGATATACAAGCATATGGAGGAAAACTCAAATAGCTTTATTGATAGAAGTAGTAGAAGAGAGGATTACAACCAGGCTGTTTGATCCAACATCATCCTCCCAGCATGAAAGCCCTCTTCACCTCATATAAAGCAAGATCACCCAACAATGTCTTCAAAGAGAAACCAACAACACTTCTTTGCAAATTACAAAATTCCAGCATCTTGGATCTCTTGGATGAGGGATCCATATATAGATGTTTTTAGGAGAGTGAGTCAACTTCTGGGATTTTGATTAATGTCATTTCACTGATAGTTCTTGGTTCCACTTGGAGATTTCAGATCTCTTACTCATCCCTAGGCAAATTCAGAGAGGCAAGTGTCATATGAGCAGTTTCTAGAAGATTCTCTGGGTTTCCACCTAGCACACTGCTTCTGCCATTTGTCTGCTCTCGCTCATCGCACCCTACAGAAGGGCTTTCGAGTATGCATTGCATCCCCCGTGTGTAATAGGTGAGATGCATCGCACCCTATGCATGGAGCAGTCTGTATGGTCCTTTTTTGACTAGTTCTGAGTAGTTTTTCATGAAGAACTTCTGGGAGATGATGTAATCAGCTGACCTTGTTCCTTTAGGGTATGAAACAACACTTTTAGGGGTTTAGAAGCCCTTGGTTTATGGACATATGTGATTGGGTTGCAGTGCCCAAATATGTCTATAACAATGCTGGCAAGAAAACCAACTTGGATACCATTGTAATATCCCTTTTTCTATTTTCGGAAAAATTATTTGGTATTTTACGTTGGTAAATTTATTTAATGAATTCCATCCAAAGCACCATACAAATTTGCAAAATTAAACACGATAATTCTTGTCGCAAATAAATCAATAAACCTAGAAACAAATAAAAATGTTGCAACTCAATAGCACGAGGATTGGAAATAAACTCACCTTTATTATATTAACTGGAATATGGTTTTATGTGCTAATACAAAATGGAAAATAGTCAAGACATAACAAATGTGGCCTCCAAAAATATTTGTTGCAGCTTTGAACCTTGCTTCAATTGAAAATGACACTCAAATTGGAGATCTATGTGATCCCCACTCCAATCTCCTGATAACACTAAAACTTTGTGAAACTTCTGGATGAAGTCTCCTCAAGGAGTGCTTAGTTTCATCCAACGCACACAATGGAAACCCAAGGGTTTTCGTCCTAGGACTTTGCTGAAGCTGGGAACTCTGTTCTGCAAACCTCACTATAAGAAATTAACAACCGAACCAAGATGTCCTCAAATTACCTCCTCCTCTTATTTTTAAAGGCTCGGTAGATAGATCTCCAATCTTATAGAAGCATTTTATTTTATTATTTTATTATTATTATTCTAGAAGCTCCCCCTTGACTTTAATCTAAATGACTTTTAATTTTATTTTATTTTTCACTTATGTCATTGTGGCCTTTTTCCTTTAATTAATCATTTCCCCTTCTTTTTGTGAAAATTCCTGAATCTAACACATCAGAAACCCCTACTGCAATTTGTGGTCTACAATCTCCTACTTGTTCTTTACATTAACAAGTTATTTAATTACATAAGCATCAAACTAAACACTATTGCAACCTTCACTAATATACAAATCATTCACTGAAATAAACTGAGACAACAACACAAGGGACACTGTTATTTTTGGGCAATCGTCCCCGGAAAAACCCAATTTGGGAAAACTAGTGCAGCGTATAGAGGGTTTGTATTATTAAGCAGATTTCTTGAATATAACTAGGGTGCCAAAAATGGCTCACCCAATAGAGAATATCCTCGGCAGTAGTACCTCTATCCGGAGACAGATATTTCGGCAAATCAGCGACCTGATGATCAAACCCCACAGTGACTCTGGTTGTTCTCTATGCTGGACAGCGAAAGCTGCTCCAAGCACTCCTCAGGAATTGCGTCACTCCTCTAGGAGCAGCGTCACCCTCTTTCGGCTCATAATTTGTTGATCTAATCCTAGTCTGCCGCACAGAATCTCACCAGCGCTGCTTTTGAAGTCCTCGACGACTTTTGCGTCAGCCTCTATAACCCTCTGCGTCATCCTCTACAGCCCTCTGTGGCCTCTGCGTCAGCTCCTACAGCCTCTACATCAGCCCCTCTAGGGACTGCGCTGTCTCTCCTAGTACTTCACTGCCTCTTTGCTATGTATTCTTCAACCTCGGATGGAAATCCCTTGCTGAACTGCCTCTCACTGCGATTGATCACTAACTTGATTTCCTCAGCAAACCCTACCCTAGAAAATCGAATTCTTGATCTCTCTTGGTGTGTCTCCAACTGACCCTCAAGCCTCCTCTTATACTTTTCCTGTTGACAATTCAATGGTCGAGATTAAGTCCCTAATCAACAGCTAAGATTAGAATTGGCTTGATCCTCGTCACTTAGAACTTTCTCACCCATTTTATATTAATACACATTAATATTTTTATTTTCCTAAGTTTAGACTTAGGGACCCATTAAAAATATTAATTATTTTAATATCTCTTCATTCGGGTGGAATTTTTTCAAACGATTTCTGTGTCTTGGAGATCTCATGTGCTTTAGCCTCTCCACCAAATTTCATGGCTAGAGCACATCCGATGCTACCCAAAATCAACACTCCCTCTTAGCGAGGAATGTGCTCTAGCAATGCTTCATCATAGAAGCGTCACACTAATCTTCCGCATCAGTCCTCTGTGTTGATGCTTGGCTTGCTGCCCCACATCCACTGTGTTATATACCTAGGGGGGATAATATGGGGTACCAAGGGAGGTACCCAAGGTAATAATGTAATAATGGGATGGGCCATAGTAATAAATAAGGTGGTTAACCCATATCATGTAAGGGACCACAAGTAGTTAATAATAATGTAATGGGCCCATGGTATTAGTTGATGGTATGAGGGAACCATGGTAATGACCCATGGTATTGTATGTATAAGGCCTATATAGAGGCTAGAGACTCCATGTCAAGAATAGAGTCAAGGATTATTGTATGAACAGGCATATGGCTTGTGGAGTGTTCTCCTTCCTTAAGGAGTGAATGTATGGTGTTGCCCTACCTTAAGGGTTTTGATCAATAAAGAAGCATTTCTATCTATTTCTCTCTTATTGTTTCTGGGTTTATTTCCATTATCATATATTTCCGGGTTAGATCTATGACAAGTGGTATCAGAGCTATAACATTCCAGGTTAGATCTCATGTGCCTTAGCCTCTCCACCAAATTTCATGGCTAGAGCACATCCGATGCTACCCAAAATCAACACTCCCTCTTAGCGAGGAATGTGCTCTAGCAATGCTTCATCATAGAAGCATCACACTAATCTTCCGCATCAGTCCTCTGTGTTGATGCTTGGCTTGCTGCCCCACATCCACTGCACTGCTGCTTCCTGTATTGCTGCCCATTACACTTCCACTGTCACTGCTACATCTGTACTGCAGCGCCCTCTCAAAATGTTGCCTCATGTTGCCCATAGCACTGCCACTGCTAACTGCAACACTACAACTTAGTTACCGAGAAGTAAGTAATTGACTTCACCCAAACACTGACATCTTGGTTAGTTTGGAAGCCTCGTGACGCTGAAGCTACCTCTGCTGCTATCCTGTGCTCCCTCTGCTGCCACTGCGTTGTTGCAACCTCTTCTGTGCATCTTGCACTGCTGCAACCTCCACTACGCTGCTACAGACTTCTGCACTCTAACATTGCTTTGTTGCTCCATCACACATTGCTCCAATCGACACCCGTCAGTTTGCTACGGTTGTTAAGGGCTCCCGTAGCCATATGTGATCCAAGAATTTGGGAACCTCAAGGATCTTGCCCTATCTTCTGTAGTCCTCTCGACTACAGCTCTATGTCTCCCCACCTCTTCTCTATAGGCGCATGAGCACTCATGGCACAATCGTCATCAATCTCGACATCCTTCTCCACCTTTGCTGGAGCAGCCTTTGAGTCAGAAGCTTCTCCCTTGCCTTTCTTCCTGGGGCACTGAGATGCATAATGTCCCAGTTCCCCACAGTTGAAGCACTTGACCTTGGAGGTGTCTTTCTTCTTCCTCTTCTGAACCCCCTGCTGTCCCGTTGATGCGAGAGTTGCATCCTCCTCCTTCTTGATTCGAACTCCCTTACAGCTACTCCCCGCCTTGGTCATTCTCCCGAGCTCTTCCTGTCGAAGAGTTGCCCACATCTCCTCCCTACTGGGGAGAGTTGCTCTTCCCAAGATGCTTTGGACAAATGTCTCCCACTCCTCGGAGACTGCATTCAGGGCAATCTTGACCATGAAATTTGGATTCAGTGTAGACCCCACAGAAGTAAGCTGGTTGCGAATCCCTTGCAACCTAAGAAGGAAGGGATCTATTTTCTCTCCTTTCTGCATCTGATATGACCTCATCTGATTTTCCGATAACATCTTCCGCTGCACGGAAGAGCCTTGGTATAAGGTGGTTAGGGTCTGCCACATCTCCCTTGCAGTGTTCTTCTCAGCAATATGTGGTATTACATGATCCTTGACCCTATTTAGGATCATGCATTTTGCCTTCGCCTGGGCCTCCTCATACTTCTCATTTTCGTTAGGTCAACTGGGACAGCGATTGTTCTCAAGGCATAGTCCTTGATGCGATGTTTATCCAAGATTGCTAGGATCCTGGCCTTCCAGATGACAAAATTGGAAGCCCCGTCCAATAGGTCTTGATCCCTCAATCCGTTCACTGCCATCTCTGCTCTTCTTCTCTAGACTCCCTCTGAGTCTTGATTTCCCTCTCGGAAATCCTCCAGCCAACTGTCAAATCACTCCTCCAATCCTCTTTTTCCGCTGCAACCCAGATCTAGATTTCTTGGCTAGAAATCTGTCGTAGTAGTGCTTCCCTCTACCTTGGTTCAATCTCCTTAGACATTGTTCTGCACTAACAGAAATAGTGTCCCACTAGCTCCTCAAATCAAAATCTGCACAGCTCCCTTAGCCCCGACACCTCGAAGAATCTGAGCCCTTCTGGCTCTGCGCAATCACAGTGAGAGCTGGATCAGCTCCTCTTGGCCACTGCGTCAATCCTTCCTCGCTGAGAAAGATGACTTGGCACTGCGTAGGCCTGATCTGGGCCCCCTCTGCCTCTGCACTGGCTTGGACAGCTGACGCAGCTACTGCGTGGGCTCCTCCTAGTTACTGCATCACCTTCACCTGGCTCAGAGTGCTGATGTAGGCACCATGTGAGCCCCTGTGTCACCTTCTTTGCACTGCGTCACTCCTCCTTTTGCATCTCTGGCTCTGGAAAAACATTGTCTATCGGGACAACTGCTTCTCTGCTACAAACTCTCAAATTTCTTAGCTGGTGTCTTCAGTCACCTATGATCTGCAATCGCTCTAGTACCATGTGAAAATTCCTGAATCTAACACATCAAAAACCCCTACTGCAATTTCTAGTTTACAATCTCCTACTTGTTCTTTACACTAACAAGTTATTTAATTACATAAACATCGAAGTAAACACTATTACAGCCTTCACTAATGTATAGATCATGCACTAAAATAAACTGAGACAATAACACAAGGGACACCATTATTTTGGACAATCGTCTCCGGAAAAACCCAATTCGGGAAAACAGTGCAACATATAGAGGGTTTGTATTATTAAACAGATTTCTTGAATACAACTAGGGTGCCAGAATTGGCTCACCCAACAGAGAATATCCTTGGCAATAGTACCTCTATCCCGAGATAGATATTCTGGCAAATCAGCAATCAGATGATCAAACCCACAGTGACTCCGGTTGGTCCCTATGCTTGACAGCGGAAGTTGCTACAAGCACTGCTTAGGAACTGCGTCACCCTTTCCCGGCTCAGAATCTACTGATTTGCTCTGAGTCTACCCCACAAAATCTCACTAGTGCTGCCTTTGAAGTCCTCTACGACTTCTGTGTCAGCCTCTACAACCCACTATGTCCTCTGTGTCGGCCCCTGCTTCAGCTCCTACGGCCCCTGCGTCAGCCCCTCTAGGGCTTGTGCTGTTTCTTCGGTACTTCACTGCCTCTCTGCTATGTATTCCTCTACAGCCCACTATGGCCCCTGCGTCAGCTGCTACGGCCCCTGCGTCAGCCCTTCTAGCGCCTGCGCTGTCTCTTCGGTACTTCACTGCCTCTCTACTATGTATTCTTCAGCCTCAGATGGAAATCCATTGCTGAACTCCCCTCATTGCAACTAGTCACTACCTCGATTTCCTCAGCAAACCCTGCCCCAAAAAATCGAATTCTTGATCTCTCTTGGTGTGTCTCCAATTGACCCTCAAGCCTCCTCTTATACTTTTCCTGTTGATGATTCAATGGCCGAGATTAAGTCCCTAATCAAAGACTAAGATTATAACTGGCTTGATCCTCGTCACTTAGAACTTTCTCACCCATTTTATATTAATACACATTAATATTTTTATTTTCCTAAGTTTAGACTTAGAGACCCATTAAAAATATTAATTATTTTAATATCTCTTCATCCAGGTGGAATTTCTCCAAACGATTTCTAAGTCTTGGATATCTCATGTCCGGATGGAATTTCTCCAAACGATTTCTAAGTCTTGGATATCTCTCGTGCCTTAGCCTCTCCACCAAATTTCATGGCTAGAGCACATCCGATGCTACCCAAAATAAACACTTTTATTTAATTAAGTGACTAATTAAAGTCATTTTTAATTTCGAAAAATGGTAAATCACCCACCATACATTCTTTGGCCACTGTAAATCGCTTTCCATCATCTCATCCTGTAGATATTCTCATTTCGGTTCCAATGAGCTATTACACTAAGGTGTTCCATCAAATATTTCTCTCGGAATGCCACCTTAAGCATAATTAATTTAGGCTCAATAATAACCCTATTTTACAAGAATTATTGGAATGCAGCAAAACCAAAAGCAAATTGTGTGGAATTTTCCTTGATGATAGAATATGCCAAGCGGATGCCGTCAGAGCCCATAAAACACCTCTGAGACCTTTGATGATGTAATCCTATTCCTGTGTAATGACCATCACATACCCTGGAAATCTATCCTGGTTATACTATAGAAGAAACTGAAAATGGGGACATTATATATATTGTTTTTGTTTTTTATTATTTTCTTTTTATTTAACCCATGAGGTGTAGATCAATTGGTTTGTGTGGGGTTTAGTCTCCACCAAGTCACTAGTTCAAATCTCATGGGGGGGGTTGAGGACGGGAGCCACCTTTGGGGAATTAAACTATCCCAAGGGGTGTCCAAGCTCAACTGAGTCTTGTTGATAGCACCCCATTGGTGGGAAAATCATTCTTCCATTCGATATTGGGGTTGGCCTTGAACTAAGATCAGTCTAGTCTGAAAAAATAAAATTAAAGCCCTGAGGGTTAGCTCAATTGGTCGAGTCCCTGTCATTAAAAAACCTTTGCTATTGAGATGTCACTGGTTCAATTGTCTCGACACTCTCAAGGTCCGGATCTATGGTTGAGCCGATAGGAAGTGATCCCTTTGGTTGGATTTCCCTAGTACAAATGTTTCATGGATGTAGTGGTCACCAATCTCTAGGGTTCGTGAACCACATAGGAAAAGAAAATTGCTTTTTATTTTTTCAGTTTTTAGGCCTTTATAAGAAAAAAATTGGGAGTGGACACCTAGAAGCACCCCTTTTCTAGGGGGGCGACTAAAAGCACTACCTTTTTGGAGGGGACACCTTGAAGTCCTTTTTTGGGGGGCACCTACAAGTCCCCATTTTTATGGGGGACATGTACAAGTCCCCCTTTTTCTGTGGGGGACACCTACAATTCCCCCTTTCTTGGGGGGATGTCCAAAATCACCCCTTTTTGGATGGGACTCCCAAAACTCCCCCTTTTGAGGAAATGCATTCCGCACCTTAGGGAAATATTCCCTCTTGTGTTTTTCCACATTTCCCCAAAAGGGGGATGTGGGAAAAGTTTCCCTAGGTGCCCCTTGTATCAAAAGTGTGAGAAATGGTGAGGTACACCCCACCCTGTGGGACACATCCCCATGGAACACTATTTTTTCCTTAACTGTAACCTCTACCTTGTCATACAATTTCAAACCTAAATTTGGTTATGCTACTTATCAAATGGTTTCAAATGAGTTGCTTTGATTAATGATTATAAGCCCTGGATTTTATATGTTTCTTTTGTGTGATAGTATGACACTTGTACATTTTTATGACATTGTGAAAACTCAGGTTGATGTTGAGGCCTTGTTGCATATTAACCCTTGCTTATTTAATATTAACAATTTCCTAGACCTCATTCAATGTGTTACCCATGCTTCTATTAAATTGTAAAATTGATTTATGCTTAATGAAACAGGAAGTTTTTCTTTTGAAGAATTCAATTTCCTTATAAATGTTTTCTGGAAACTTTGTAAAAAAAGTTCTGATTCTTTAATGTGTCTAGTTGTAGCTTTCCTAGCACGGCATTATATTTAATAAAAATATAGTGGCAAGGACCAACAAAATGAAAAGCAGTCGAGCAGTTACCTTCCCTAAGTTTCAGTGTCAATAATTGGATGGATATTTATACTGATTTTTGTGATGTTTCTTATTGGTTTAGTATTCATATCTATGGTAAGAGTACTTTAGATGCATAACCTTGAGCGATTCTCTTTTCAGATAGGTTCATTTGGTGCCATTACAAGGGTCAAAAATGTGTTGACCAGTCGAAAAGATCTGCTCCAATTTGCAGCTGCAGGGCCATTGGCTGGATTATCCTTGTCATTTTTCATCCTACTAGCAGGATTCATCTTACCTCCTAGTGATGGACAAGGGGTCATAATTGATGCGTCAGTCTTCCATGAGTCTTTCCTTGTTGGTGGCATTGGTGAGCTACAATTCTTGCTGTCATGCTAATGTATGTTGTACTAAGAAAAAAAATTGATTGGTGTTCCTATTTATAAAAAACCCTACAATGCATGGCTGATATGTTGTTTAAAGTAGAACAAAAAGATTAATAACTATTAGATGAATTGTAAACATTTGACTAAATGCTTTGCTATGGTTTAATATAGGGACTCTTGTGGGTGTTTTTTAGTCGAACAAAATTACTAAATGAGATATTACACCATTTTTAACTCAGAGGGGAACAACATATTTCTTAGAGTTTTTGGTTCAGATAGATCCATCCTGATTTTATTGAATGACCTTTTCTTTACCAAATGCATCTAAAATTGTTCCCACTGTATTTTGAAGAGTCAACTCTATCTCAGAGGTTTTAACTTTTGATATCCAAGGATTTTAGGGTTTCAAATTCATTCTTATTTTCTTTGGATACTACCACTCCATTTATTGATGGGATATTTCATGATAATTTTGCTTCTTACATATATTAAATTTCAACTTGTAACTACAAAGAGACCAGACTTGTGTTTGATTTACATTAAATTATAGAGGATTGGCTTTCTTCACACCTGTAACACATGTTTGTCAGAACACTAAGATTATATAATAATATTTTTAAAAGATATTTCTTATATTCACAAAGATATATTTACAACAGAGGAAAACCCCAAAAGCGGAAGGCAACTACAACAGCAATAAAATCAGAATATGCCTGGACATCTAACAACTTGACATCCTTGATAAATAAAAGTATTTGGCCAGCAACTTCATACATACCTCTTCTATCCACATATTATAGAAAGCAACCAAGGAACTAACCTCATTCTCAAAAGCATACTTGCTGTGAAGCTTATAGAGAATGACAAATTCTCACACAGTGCTAAATGCCATTAAGGGAATCTTGAACTACAGATCTGCAATCTCCTACTAAAACTACCTGCCAATGCAATTTCCCTTCAAGAAAATAAGCATGCTCTGACTTAACATGGTCCTAGGAGGACTTGGCAAAAGGGAAATCCCATAACAAATGTTTCAACATTTCCACCCTAAGACAATAAGGGAAAAACCCAGTCGTTGCCAACCAAGACTTGGTGGGAAGGCATTGATAAATCAAACACTCTCAGCTTGTAGGACACCTGCACCAACCACACACTACACAATCTCCCAATCCACTGACTCTTGACATCCCATCTGGCATTCAGCGCTGAAACCCAGCTCATGCCACTAATGTAAAATGGAGTACAGTTTTTGAGAATCTTGCTGAAGCAAAGGGTGCCTATAACTCCATTCCCAACCATATATAAAGGAACCTGGCATATCATTTTTCATTTTAAAATTGAAATAATTCCCCCTACGAAATGAGGCCAATAATCCCTAAAAGATTAGCGGGAGAAAGGGCATATTCATGAGTATTGGTATCCCCCTGGTCTCTCCACTTAAAGATCTTTTTACTCAGCCATTGCACTTGAAAACACATGTCATGCAACTTTCATCTCCAAATCGTCCCTTTCGCCAAATCCCACCCTGCTTGGTTACCTAGATTTGCCACCTTGCCACCTTTCTCTATGTTGTCTAAATGCTTTAAAAATTTTTAAGAGTTTGCTATCTGAAAATTATGAGTAGAGATGATATCACATAAACCAAAAGCTCCCTTAACTCCATTAACGTGTTGCACTGAAAGCAGTATATGCCTCAACATGAATTGTTGAGGAGAGGACCCCTCCAAACATTGAACAACTAATTTAGCTATGAGGATTCCACCCCGCATTGCCACATCAATCAACCCTAGACCTCCCTCATTTTGAGAAATCTAGGGCATCAATAGATAGGTGATTTCTCTATTTATGATAATTGCTTGTGATAGTCTTTTTACTTCTTGATTATGATCTTCTCTTCTTGAGTTATTATTGCATTCTTTTCATCAAGACAATTACCAATTCATGAATAATAAAGAGACAAGAGACACAGTATATAGGCTGTCAGCCGGGGCCAAAACCTCTCACTCTTTGAGAGGAAAACCCAACTAATTCTTCTTATAGAACCTCCAGTTGATGAATACCAAGACCATGACAAAGACCCTTGACACTAGATCCCTTCCAAGACCAAGTCACAAGTCTCCTCTTCACCCTTAGATCAATACTGCTCTTCCTCTTCCTCTTCTCGGCTTCCTTCAAAATTTTGGCTTCTTCTTGTAGGTCTGCAATACCTTTTCTTCACAACAGAAACCCTAGTTCAGTTTTGCCTCTTGAATAGTCTCCTCCTTGAGGGAGACTCTTTCCTCTCTTACTTGGCTTCCTTCAGCGAAGTTCTTTACCCAAACAAGATCACCTTTATGTGACTGCAATCCTGATTTCCTCTGCCAACTTCAAACCAACAATTCTCGCACGTGTGAGGGTAAACTAGCCCAAAAACAGTCCACAACGATGACCCTCTCCTTTGCTATCCTTCCTTCTTTCTTCACTGGCTTTAAGGCTCTTTCTAATATGATTTGCGCACTTGATATTAGAGACTTGCTTCACTAAATTGATATTACTCCAAATGAGGCCGAGCACTGCTATATATAGTCGTTTGTCCATGACAATTAGGCTGACATGATCACAAGGGTAGGTCGACTTCATCTTTCTCGAATCATCCTTTCATTGTAGGCCGACTTGAGTGAGGACTAGTGACAAGGTCTTGGAGGGTGACTTACAAAACAATTTTGACCTTTTACAATGTGTAACATGCCTTCAATACATGACAATGACTCTTTAGACTTTATGACTAGATGACAAAATCCCTAAGAGCTCACAATGGGAGCCTTAACTAAAAATAAAATCTCTTGCTCATGAAACCCATGATGCAAGCATTACAATAATTTTATTTTTCTTCTTTACATATTTTACATAAAATCACAATTACATGTCATTATGAAGACCGAACCTAGTTACACTTTTCAACACTCCCTCTTAACTAGGGAGGTATTCATAATGGTACTTGGTCATTCTCAATCTGAAGAATTTCTCATAAGAAGAATCGGATTGGTAACCCATTTGTATAGCATCATATCAACCAACATTGTCACATAGCAAGGCCTTGACTAACAACTCTATCTCTCCACAAGATCTGAGCTCAATGTTGGTGAGACCAATGATTTATAGACACTCTCATCATTGTCTCTCTCGGAACATACCCCACCCGGGTTCTCAAGGTGTGCTCTGTCAGGCTATTCTTATCTTGGATTCCCAGTCCTCAAAGAATATCGGTCTTCTACGACTACTCTTATCTTGGATGTCCTATCTCATCCTCAAACAACATTGGATGCCAAATGATTACAAAATCCTCCATTTTGTCTTCCCAAGTGAAGACCAGAATGATGTGTCTATCTCTCCCTCTCAATTAGGGAGGACATATCTATTCCAATAAAGGAATGTACTCATTCCTACAGAAGGAATGTACCTAAGCTCCCTCTTGGCTTAGGAATTTCCAAGTTTCTTCCAAGTAAGAAACTTGCTTCCAGGCTCCCTCTTAATTAGGGACCTACAACAGCTCCTCAGGTGGAGATGTAAAGACAACCAGCTACTTGAAGAGCTCCTTCCTTCGATGTCATGAATTTCTTCTTTGTCACGAAGTCTTCATCTTTTGGGACTTCTTCATAGGGCACAGACCATCCATCACTTTCATCCATGAGTCAGTCATGTCATCATTCCTTTCATCAAAAAGCGATCTATCAATTTACATCTAGCCTTGCTTCATGTCATGCTGCCTTCTTCATGTTGTCATTTTCAGAAGGATCTTATATCCTTCTTCATGGTCTCTTGGAAATACATCCACAACTCTTCCTTTGGCAGATCTGCATAAGCCCATCCAGATACTTGTTCAAAAATAAGAAATGAACACTTAAATCATAATTACCTTTGTGATGGTCTTTCATCATGACATCTTCTTGTAGGCATCAACATCCTGCATACATGTTGACACATCTCCTAAAGACATGTATTGTCAAGGGTCTCCATCTTTTCCAGACTTCCATCAGAGTCTTCATATCTTTTTGGGAGATATCATAGTCAAATCTTCTTGGTCTTTCGGATGTTGATTGCCTTTACCATTGTTGCATATTCCACGATCTCTTCCTTCCTTTCTTCACACATTTCATTCCCAGGAGCTTCCAATCAAAGTTCCTCAATTGTAGTCAACCACCTCATACTTCATATGAGGACATATTATGTTGATTTCATCTAGTGAATATGTGACCCATGCATTCCTGCATCCTATTGAGGGAGGAGATCCTTTCTTTTGATCATGCTCTTAAGATAGAGCATTAGTTCATGATATCTGCAACCATATGACATGACTTCCATAATATCAAATGTAAGCATACATACCTCATCTTTCCTTTGGGTCATCCAGACTTCTTGCAACAACTTCCTTTGAATGAAGGAGCTTCATTCCCTTGATCTAATTCTTTGTTATGTCATCATATCATCATCCCATGAATTCCACAAGTTTGGAATTCTTGATGAAACACTTTTTTCCTCTCATGATCAGTGAACCTTACAATGAAGATTCCATCAGACAATCTTGAGGATCTTGCATATCCTATCTCGCAGATGTTACCTTTTGACGGATGTATGATGAGCCTTGTCCTAGATGACTTTCTTCTTTTTCCATAAGTATCACTTGAGATTTCAATGAGGTTTCCAAGAGCTATATCCTACATAGTTGACTGCCATAGATTTTGTTCCAGACATCCTTCATGTTACCTATGTCACAAGCTCTTACTTCTAATGCTTCTACCATGATGCCATTTTCTAATATGATGCATCCTATCTTATTCATAATGCTTCCTATCTAGATAGCTATAATTTACACAACTGAAGAGTATTTTTTAGTGAAGGAGATTATCTCAATCATAGTAGAGATCTCTCACTTCCTCCTTCTTAGGATTCTTCGTCTCAGGTTCTTCCACTTCTTTGGTAATATGGGCTTCTTCCTTATTTCTCTTGTTATTGTCCCTTTTAAGTTTAGGACAATCTCTTCTATAGTGCCCATATTCTTGACATCCATAGCATTGAACCTTAGCCATGTTCTTCTTTTTCTTTTGAGGACCAAATTTACCAAACTTTCCTTTTCTTTTTGTCATAGCAGCATATGCTTGATTTTTCTCATTTGATCCTACATCAGTTTTTGCCTTTAGTCTAGTTTCTTCGATCTTGCACAATGACCATAGATCCTGGAAAGGAGTGGCTTCTTTCTTCCCATAAATACTTGAAGTGAAGTTGCCCCATTCCTCTGGTAGTGCATTTAATACTACAATGGTCATTTCTCTGTCAGACATTATTTCACCCAGATCTTGAAGTTGATCTCTTATTTTTGAAATCCTCATGAAATATGAGGCTATTCCTTCTTCCTTTGAAATCTTCAATTTGTAGAGTTCTTGCCTTAGAGAGATAACTTCTACTGCATTTCTTACAAAAAACAACTCTACCAATTTGTCATATATATCTTTTGAAGTGTCTAATTTTGATACATATGGGATGAGGGAGTCTTTGATGGATTCTATGAGAATCCTCTGGGCCCTCACTTCCCCTTTCATGTATTTAGCAAGTGCTTGAGTATCTTCTTTGGGAGGTTAAGTTATTTACCCCTTGATGTGATCCATGACTTCATTCTCAATAAGGTTTAGGTCTGTTCTTTTCTTCCATACAAGAAAATTTGAAGTCCCAACTAATTTGTTGCTCTCCTTGCAAAAAGACATTTTGATAGATTCAGATAAAGTCATATACTTACTTGAGTAGATGTTTCTTTCTCCACTTGCTTCCTCCTTTAACTTGATAGTGATATAGATAGTAGAAGACTACTACTTGATAGATTCTTTTCTACAAGAGTAATCCTTGATCTCTTTGAGAAAGAGATTGTAATATCCCTTTCAGAATATTTTGCAGATTTTGCAGAGGAAACTAATTCAACCACAATTTCTCCATAAAATTTCCATTCAATTTACAGAAGATTTCCATGTAAAACAAAATAAGAGAATGCATGCAATTCAATGAAACAATGGGTAGAAAATAATCTCAGCTTTATTATAATATAAACTAGGGTTTACATGCTGATACAATAGAATAGCTGAGATGGGAAACTGGCCTCAAGAATCTGCTCCCATACTGTGCTGGCCCTCCAAAACTGAACTGAAATACCACTGTTGAGCTCTCCTATGAATTCTAGATGAATTCACCAAGGGGAGATGGGTACTCGCCCAATCTCATTGAATCACCTGAGGGTTTCCGTCCTGGGGCTACTGCTGGAGTAGAGAACCGGGTTCTCAACCTCTCATACAAGAAGAAATATCAAATCCAAGATGTCCTCTAATGGCCTCCTCCTCCTCTTTTTATAGATCTGATGGACCCCTCTAGAAGCTCTTGTTTTATTATTATTTTAATCATTGAACACATTTCCCTTAATTAAATATTCTTTTTAATGTGGGAAAATGGTAAATTAGCCACCGTGCTTCCTCAAGCCACCGAAAATCACTTCTAGCCATCCCATCCTATAGATATTCTTGTTTTGATTCCAACAAGCTATTATACTAAGGTGTTCTGCCAAGTATTCCTCCTGAAATTCCACCTTAAGCGAAATTAATGGAGTCAAGCCCATTAATAACTCAGTTTTTTAAAAGTTGTCGGAATGCAACAGAACGAAAGGCAAACTGTGCGGATGATGGAATATACTAAGAAAATGTCATCGGACCTCATAAAAACTCCTCAAAACTCCATGAACCACCTCTTGAAGCCTCTGGGCCCATTGATGAAGTAAACCTGCACCTGTGACCTCTGCCCCAGCCCTGAAAGTCCATCCTAACCTTGCCATGAGGAATACCAAAAAAAGGAACATTACAAGTCCTCCTGCCCCAAGATTTCTTTCCCTCAAGCAATCCAAATCTGTGGACCAGTCTGGTGGCCCAACACAACTGAAACCTAGTGCCCGGATCCCATACGAACCACTGGGTGATGCTCTGCCTCTGTGTCAACCCGTCATGAACAGACCCCTCAATGCTCGGATCCTAGGCCAATCTCTGACTAAACTTGTCATCAACAAATCCTCCTGGATCCCAATGCCACCCAGAACAAGCATCAATGCTCCACGGCTCCTGCGGTGCTATAGCTCTGGCTGTGAATGTTGCCCCACCGACTGCATACCAACTCATCACCTCTCTCCAGTCCAACCCCTGACTCAATCCAATGCTAATCCTACTCTCCTGATGTCAGGATGGAATGTTGAAGAGCTGTCGACTTGTATCCCACTGCGAACTGGAGTATGTAGTCTCTGACATGTCTGGGGGTCCCTGCTCTACTAAGTCACTAACTGAGGATATCTGTTAAACTTTAGGTATGTTCTATGCTTAGAACAATTTATTTCAATTTTCACAGTTAGCTCAATATCTTTTCCAGATTAGCAATCACATCAGCATTAAAGTAAATTGCAGATAGAACATAAACATAAATTGCAGAAGACAAGCCAAGACAAGAGGACACAAGATGTGGCGCTAGCCAGGGACAAACCCCAATGTGGGGAAACCCTTGATCAATTCTTCTTATATGTTCTTCAATAGTTCAGCAGAGAGATAGAGAGAGAGATAGTACATTTACAACAGAAGTCAACACTTTGACTTGTCTAGATAAGAGCATAGATCATGTCTAAGAAGATGATACATGAGATCAATTGAAGACAAGCTGCTTCAACTGATTCTCCAAGGTGACTCCTTCACCTATCATTGTGTTGCATCTCGTCATCATGCTACACCTCCCCGTGCTGCACCATGCTGTACTATTGTCCCATTATTTGGCACTTTTGTACCTTGTGCCACTGCTGCCCATAGTTTTAAGACTCCGACTTGGCCGAGGATCAACTCCGACTCCGACTCCGAAACGGTAATGACTCGGCCGGCTCGATTTCATTGACTCGGTCGTTGTAAAAAATACATTAAATATTTATTTTTTTTATAAAAAAACATAATTTTAAAGATTTTAAACATAATTTTAAAGATTTTCATTCATGTTTCCAAACACACAGCATTATAATATAGATGGAAGACAACATATGATCAAAGTAGGCTCATGAACCAATCCATTATATCAAAATGGTACCCAATGGCAATACATAGTCAACTGTCATACATGATGAAAGACTCAAAACAAAAAACACATAACCAAGGAGGCTAGAAATGGCCTCTACAACAAAAGTAAACTGTGACGGTGACCAGACTCCAGTACTAGTACTACAGTACTACTGGCTAGTACCTACTGTCAGAGGAGCCAAGATCATGTCGATCAATCTCTGGATCATCATCATCAGAGTCAGACAAGGGGCCCCATGGCTCCTCCTCATCATCATCATCTCCAACTGCAACTGTAGAAGTGGTACCACTAGCAGGCTGTGCAACTGCAGCAGATGCAAGCTGAGATAGAGTAGATATGCGGCTGCGCTTCTGTCGTGGCTGAGCAGAGGAAGCACCTACAACTGGAGTCCTTGCTGGCTGTGAGACTGAGGCTGGTGGATTGCGATCTGCATTCAACTGAACAGGCTGAAGTTGAACAACATGTTCAAGTTCAACTGATGTCTCCATATCTAAATCTACATCAAAATCCTCATCAGAATCAAACTCTGCTGAACGACTCTCCACTACCCAATCTGATGTTGGATCAATGTCTTCCAACACAATGGGATCTGAATCAAGTCTTTTGTTCAGCAAATGGTTTCGTCTGAGCCGAAGGTTGTATTGGACATAAACTAGATCATTTAACCGTTTTTTATCCAAACGGTTTCTCTTCTTTGTGTGAATCCTCTCAAAGACAGACCAATTGCGCTTACACCCAGATGCACTGCAAGTTTGACTCAAAATACGAATTGCAAACCTTTGCAATTCAAGACAATGGCCACCAAAGGCCTCCCACCATTGTGCTGCAAAAAACATAGGAGTGTAATGAGTTAGCTCAACAAAATTACAAATTATATCTAACTTTCAAATTATAAACAATTTAACAAACTTTAAAAAAAAAAGTAAAACTATTAAGAATTTGAAAATTGAAATTTTTGTTTACCTGGCTCATCTGCTTCTCTTGCAATTTTTGCTAGGTTCTTCCCAAAGGTACCTGCTGCATTGCTGAAGATATTGGCCTGTCGGTGTATCTCCAGCTGATCAGACTCCAATGGGATCATGCGTTCAATGCAATCAACCAGTCCATCTCTGACCTCCCCCCTCAAAGCTCCTGACTCAGCTTTATAATGATACCGTGGGTTCAAAAAATACTCAGCTGCATAGGGCGATGGAGTTGATTGTTCCATCTTTCATCAATGATTGCCCAAATGGGCCCATACTTTGCCACTCTATCCTTGTATACCGTCTTTATTTGCTCCTTTGCTTGATCCATAGCCTCATAAATGAAGCCCATAGCCAACCTTTCCCCATCCACCAACCGCAACACCTTAACTAGTGGCTCAGCAAGCTTCACAATCTCTGCTGCCTTTCTCCAAAAAGTTTCTTCATGGACTTTCCTTTTCAATTCTTTGCCTTCTGGTTTGTTAGACCAATTGCTTTGATTCCATTCATCACTGGAAAACATCTTTTGCAAGTTTCTATGTTGGGAAAGCATAGATTGCAATGTCAAAAAATGTGTAGCAAATCTAGTGATGGCAGGCCTAATAATATCCTTGCCCCCAGTGTGTTTCCTCATGAGGCTCAAAGCCAATGTATGATTGTAGATAAATTTTGTTATGCTTTTGGCATGATCTATAGTGTTTTTGACCCAATCTAATTTTCCAATATCCTCAAGCATGAGGTCTATGCTATGTGCAGCGCATGGGGTCCAAAAGATGGTCTTGTGTTTTTCCTCTAACAGTTTACCAGCAAGAACATAGTTAGAGGCATTATCTGTGATGATTTGAACAACATTAGCCACCCCCACCTCCTCAACAACCTGATCCAATAGCTGAAACAATAAGTGGCCATCTTTTACCTTATCAGATGCATCAACTGATTTTAAAAACATGGTTCCCTGTGGGCAGAAGACAAGAAAGTTTATGATGGTACGGTTTCTTTGATCAGTCCATCCATCTGACATGATGGTACACCCTGTTCTTGCCCATGAGTCCCTGAACTCTTGCAAATACTCATTAATGGATTGAATTTCTTTCTGCAAACGAAACCCCCTTAGCTCATGCATAGTAGGGCCTTTGAAGCCTTTTCCAGCAACATGTATGGCATCAAACATAGGCTCATAATATGGTGAACGAGCAGCATTAAAGGGGATATCAGCATCATACCACCATCTAGCTATGTACTCACAAGCAGTCTCCCTCAATTCTTTCTTCCAATGGTCATCTAAAGTGGGCTGTATTTGAGTTTTACTAACTTCAGGACCATGTGCATCTGATGGAGAGGAGGGAGTGAAATAACTTTTGATAGTCACATCACCCTTTTTCATTCTACCCTTTCCCTTATCTTGAACAGAACCAAAAGAAGGAGGAACATTTCGAAAAGGGTTGGATGTATTAGTTTGAGGGATAGAGGAAGAACCCTCAAAATCATAATGGGGGTTGGCAGCCATCATTTTTTGTATCTCCCTCTTCCTCCCAATTTCAGCCTGTATGTCTCTTTGCCTAGCCTTATCTTCTTTAAATTTCTCAAAGTTGGCCAACAAATTCTTCCTAATCTCCCCAATTTCTGGTGAGGTACATGGGGTAATTTGGCCACTAATCCCTGCCAAGTGTTGTTTCAGCCTATTAATGCCCCCAGGACCGACCTTAATTTTCCTATGGCAAAATTTGCATTGCATTTGACTATCAACCATTTCAACAGATGCCCAAGCAGGATCTCTTGCTCTAGGTGCCATTTTTTGACTAGGAAATGAAAGCAAACAATCTGAAAATGAAAAAAAAAAAAAAAACCTTGATTCAATGTTCATTTATTTGACAAAAAACACTCTCTAAGATTTCTAGATATGCACCTAAAATTTACTAAGCAAAAACAGATTTATAGAGGTGAAAAAAAATACCTCCAAGCACAAACTGCCTCCTCAAGCTTGCTCCAAGAATCAGCTCCTCAATGCTGCTCCAAATGGCTGCCCAAGAAGCTCCTCACTCCAGCTACAATGCTCCTCCAAGACTCCTCACTGCTGCTCCAAGACAAGCTCAAGAACTGCTCACTAACTCTCAAAGAAGACTCTCACTCAAATGCATAAGATTGCTGTGAGTGAATGAGAGCACTTGGGTGTGTTAAATAGGGTTTGGGGGGGGGGGGGGGGGGGGGAATGGACCCCAAAAATCATTTAGCAAATTCATATAACTATTTGGAGTCCAAACCAACCAAAAAACCATTTAAAAATCCATTAAAATTTTATAAAATCGCTGTAATACGTGTTGCTGGGCGGTTTGTTGTGACTCGGCCGAGTCATAACGAAAACGGCTGAGTTGGCCAAGTCATGGCTGACTCGGCCAGCCGGACCGTTCCAAAGGCCGGGTCATGGGTGGAGGCTTTGGCTTGGATCAACCCCGAAACGGCCGTTTCTTAAAACAGTGCTCTCACCCATCTGCCATGATCGTATGTCTGAAGATGGACCTCCCGAACCTAAAGGTATGCCTTGTCATTTAGTAATTGAGTATTGTAGTTTGCTTATCATGGACACTTCTAGGCATGGATTAATGGGGGGGATTCAGCGGAAAGAATGGGCTAGGTCTGTGCTCCTGTCCCCTAGACCCCTTTTGGATATTAACCTTGGATTCTAGTCCCGTGCAATCACTTTTGAGGGTCCTACTCTTCATTATGGCACCCATGGACATCATCAGGACTCTTGGAGGGCCCTATGACATGTATTATTCATCATCTGACCTCTAAAGAGGCTTATTATTTCATTTGTGAGCTAGTTTGGTGGGCTTGTCACCAAAAGTTAGATTATTAGCACATTATTTTATTTTTTGGGCTTATGTAGACCAAGGAGACTAATTCAAACTCCTCATTAGTGTATAAATACAAGTGAGATGAGTTCATTTTCTCATCATCACTTTGGATTGGATCTCTTCTCTCTCTTGAGAATTTCACACCTTTTCTAGAAGATGAATTGAAGCTTTATGGATGAAGTTTGATGTGTGGATATTGGTCTATCTTATCTTGGAGTATAATGATCTTTAATAGGAATACAAGTGATAACAACAAATAATACATGCAGCAAATTACAAAAACGAAATATTCAACAAACACCCATATAAAAGCTGCAAATGGAGAACTTCTGTGCCATTTTATTATATTTTTGCAAGTCAAATACAATAGATGATGGAATGGTGCACCTGGGCTTGTCTGAAAGGACAAGTAGGACCAAACCCAGGTAGGAAAATGGTTGCGCTGAAGGCTACCTAGCTGCTGCACCAATCTGTACTGCGCTACCTAGAAACTACTGCTCTACTAAAGTTTGAATGGTTGAAAGGTGTACTAAAAGTTGAAACTGCCTAGAAATTTATATGCTTTTAACCTCGGACTCCTTGGCCAAAACCCACAAATACCCAGAAATGGTTTGGCCTGATTTGGACTTCCCAAAATCAACCCCCAAAGGCACTATTCAATCCCCAGCAATTCTACACTGTTTGCTGCAAAGATACGGCTTAAAACCCCACCTTCGTTGCTCAGAAAATTATGGAACTTTATATTGGGGATCCTTGTCAAAAACCGAGAAAAACCCAAAAAGAATTTTGTCTGGTTTAAACTTCTGATTTTCGACCCCCTTAGAGCCTCACCTCAGCTCTAACCGCCAATTTCGACTTGCTGGAAACTGCCTATAAATCCACCTAAAAACTTCTCCAAAATGTTGAGTTCACCCATGCTATCCAATCCTTGACTCCTTGGATGATCTCTTGGCCCAACTTCGCTGTTCCCAAGTACCACGAAAATCTGTTGTGTGGCCTCTACGCTATCCCCCATCCCAGCAGTTCAAATTGATGGAATGCTGACTTAGCTAGCTAGAAAACCCAACAAGAATGTTGTTCTAGTGTTGCTACCTCAACTTCCCAACTCCTGGACAAGCAATCATATCTCTGCTTGCCTCAATCTCCCTTTGCATGTTTCCTGGCTGCTCAGAAATACACACTCCTTGCTCTGCGCTGGTTGGTGGTGCTATGTCACTGCCCCAGAACTCCTAAAATCCTTGCAGAACTGTCTCTCTAGGGCAGGCACGGATGGTCCCCCGAAGTAGAGGTTGAATCTCCTGCTTGAGAGATTCGTGTATAAGCAGTGGGTTGACTCAGCTAAACAGTAGAGTGAATAGTCAAGTGATTTTGTTTGCAAGATGTATGAATGAATCCCAAAATGAGAGTTTCTCCCTCCTTATAACTCCTCGGGCCTACCTTGCCTCATGTGGGCCCCTCCATCCACCTATTTGACTTTCCCTCCAAGCTATTCGAATGGGCCAATTCAAATTCCCATGTGGGTGGTCCCCACATTCCACTAGCAACCAAATTAAGTCGAATTGCCTCCTAAGTCTCTAAGTAAAAAATGATGGGTTCTCTTCCTTAGTCAAAATTGTGCAAAATTGTGTAGCAGCACCCTGTTACAAATGTGTTTGAGAAGGGACATGACATGGAGCCTCTCTATGGTTGGATATATTTTGTTACATGTAAGTACATGATATTAATGCTATTCTTGTGTTACTTTGTCTTATACACTGGACTGGGATTTTTGCTATTTTTAGGGCTAATTGTTGCATGCATTTACTACTTTAAATTGTTGAATTTTGTCTTTCTTATAGCATCTCTCAATGTATGGGCCTTGTAATATGAACGAAATCTCCTAGGGGTAATTCTAACAGTGAATTGGCCTTGATAAGCCATCCCCTTTGTGCATCAAAGTATAAAAGTTGCAAGATTGCTTCTCTTTGACCTAGAAGGCTAGCGAGGTAGTCTTGAGGCCTCCTTGACCAAGAACCAAAGGTCCTCAATCATATTCATCATAGAATCCATTCTCCCAAGACTAAGGCACTGATCTACCAAGAGGTGGTCACCTAAAATCACATCCTTTTCACCTTTCCCTGGGTCTAGCCAAGTTGGGTCACCTAGGGCATCGTTTTTTCGGCAAACTGCCCATCCAAAACGTTCGATCTCTTAGGGTCTCCTGTGCTAGCGTTTGCTCTAGAACTCCAAATTTGAGGCCATTCCAAGGGTAGAGTTGTGAGAAACGCCAAGCCCTAGCCTCGGGATCAAACTTTGCCCTATCATCCCCAAGGGCTAGTACCTTACTAGATCAATTCAAACCTTTAAGTGGATATTCTTTCTTTGGTCCATTTCTATACCTTGTCCAAGTTAGGGGTAATCTTTGGTTGCCATATTTTTCTCTCCTACCCTAGACCGAGTCCACTTGGTTCCATGTGGTCCTCTTCCTTTGAAAGACAACTCTTCAAGAACCATCCTAGATACCAACTACAATAAGGATTTAGGGATTGGGAAATTCCTTCATAAGTCATATCTCATAAACCTCAGCCTCAAATCGTCCTTTCCTTTCCCTAGAAGGCAATGTACCTTGCTTAGAAAGCAAACAAGCTCTATCATTTTAACTCTTCCAGGAAAAGGGATTATTTGGGTCACTCCACATCATTTCATCAACTTACCCTTCATTGGTGACTCCATAATATACCGGGTCTCCTCCCATCGGTGAAAGTCTGTAAATAGAAGGGAGCATTAGCTGAGGTGACAGTGGGCTAAGTCTCCATTTGTTGCCCTTGGCCTAGTATTTTCCCTTTAGGGATCCCCCTTAGGTCCCCTACTAGTTTAAGCAGTAATATTTTGGCGTCGTTGGTGGGGACACGAAACGTGTGTTTTTCCCCATATGACATATTGACATATCATTATTGGAGACTCCATTGGAAGAATGAAGCCCTAGTTCGTCACTGAACTTTAAAGTTGATGATTGTAGGGTGAAGCAAGCATTTTTCTAGGGATCTTTAATTTCACCCTGGCGACTCCTACATATTTTTCAGGTATACCTCAAATAGGTTGTCATTCTTTGATAAATTTGCCGCTTTAGACATTGATAACATCCTTGGGCATCTAATCATGTCACGGGAAGGATGGTACGTGGGGTGCCCGTGTTTGATAGTGATCCACTCTCTGCAATTTACCACGTAGAAAGATTTAACGCACATACTTCAAGAGAGAAGTTTGTCCACCAAGATGTCTGTATGTTATTGTTCATGGGATCTCTTAGTGGTCATAACTCATGTCTGCATGATCATGAACCTAGGAGCATCTCATCTATTGAATAGTTCTTTGATGGCATTCTTAGACATTTTCAAGTACACCATGCATTAAGCAAGAAAATGAGTCCTCCTTGGGTCCACATGATGAAAATGATGATTTTGATGACACATGTGCTGGGAAGGACGAGTCTATAGAAAGTGAAATTGAGACTAACCCTACCTTTCTCAAGGATTTTACTCCCGATGAATCCTCTTTTGAAAACCTTGAGAGGGATGATCCGATTAGCCCCTTGGAAGATGACATTGAAGATTATTTCCACATTGAAAAGGAGAAATGGGAAATTGCTTATCCTCAATTTGATTATGCTCCCATTACGACATTGACAAGGAGGGTGAGGATGAGATTGGTCTTCCCTTCCCCTCAGGCACTATTGATGATGACATACCCATTGATACCCTTGGGAAGGAGAATCTTCATTTGCCTGTGCATAAAGAAGGGCAGTTGGAAGCAGTGTTGATAATATCGTTGATATATCGGCGATATTTGAAAATATCGCGATATTTTTGGCAAAACGATATATCGCCGAGAAAATATCGCTATATTTTCTGTTTTGAAAATATCGGCAAAATATTGCCATATTTTTTTGAAAATATCAACTATGTTTAAAAATTTGAAAAAAATAATTTTTTATGCTTGCCGATATTTGCCAATATTTTCGTTGATATTGCCGATAAGATGTTTTCTGAACCCTCACCGATATTTTGCCGATACCGATATTATCAACACTGGTTGGAAGTGATCAATTTTCCTTTTAGGAGAGACCCAATCTTTGATACTGAGGAAATTGATAAGGTTCCCACTTCTCCTAAGTATGATTCTATGTTCAAATCACTTGAGACTTTAGATTATGATTTTGGGAAAGCAAAACCCCTCCTGAGTATGATTCTATGTTCAAATCACTTGAGACTTTAGATTATGATTTTGGGAAAGAAAAACCGGTTGAATACAATACTTCTTTCTCCCTTTTTCCTATTTGTAATCATCTTGGGTCTTCATCAAGTGATTCTCTCACCCCTGGTCATATGATCTCGATTAACTGTGAGCCCTTCCCCCTCCTCATGCTCTTACCCCTTGAGCCCCGAGTAGTTAATCAAAGAAAATCATAAAAAGGAAAAAGGCATATAAAGAAGGGTGGAAAAATCAAGGTCATGGCACCTCATGTACCACGATTACTCCCCCCTATACATTATAAACCCAAGTGTGGGCTTTCCTTTTATTAGCTACCCTTGTACCCCAGCATGTGGCCCAGGGTTGCCCCTTTCCCATCCCCTACTTCATTCATATCTCATGCAGGGCTGCAGATGGTCTCCATCTTGGGTTTGGTCTCCCTATACGGGGTCCTAATCCTCCATAGGGATACATTGGCATGTGTAGGGTGTGTGTCGAGAGACATGGGCCTCCAGAGCAATAGACAACATTCCATGGATCCTCGAGCATGGTCAGATATGCTCGAGATACTCTTATTGGATGAGGAATATGCACTTGGTTCACCTTTGTCTAGCTAGCCCCACAAATGTAACATGCACTTGGTAGTTGACCTAGGACTTGTAGGATGATGTGGCATCCCCTACACCATCATCAGAGCCCTTGCAGATGATCTACAGGCATCTTTGACTCATTTGGAAACCCATGAGGTTATTATTGTGCCCCCACACCCATTGGGAGCACCACAGGTTTTTTGTTTGGAGAACAAGGGTTCAACCCCTTATCCATCACTTTTGAGGGTCCTACTCTTCACTATGCCACCCATGGAGCTCGTCAGGCCTATTGGAGGGCCCTACGAAATGTATTATTCATCATCTGACCTCTTAAGAGGCTTATTATTTCATTTGAGCTAGTTTGGTGGGCTTGTCACCAAAAGTTAGATTATTAGCACATTATTTGATTTTTGGGGCTTATGTAGGCCAAGGAGATTAATTTGAACTTGTCACTAGTGTATAAATACAAGTGACATGAGTTCATTTGTTCATCATCACTTTGGATTGGATGTCTTCTCTATCTTGAGAATTTTGCACTTTTTCTAGAGGATGAATTGGAGCTTTATGGATGGAATTTGATGTGTGGATATTGATCTATCTTATCTTGGAGCTTCTTTTTTGTGAATTGTGGATGGTTGGATATATTTTGTTACATGTAAGTACATGCTGTTAATGATATTCTTGTTTTACTTTGTCATATACATTGAACTGGGATTTTCACTATTTTTAGGGCTAATTACTGCATGCATTTACTGCTCTAAATTGTGGAATTTTGTTTCTATTATAGCATCTCTCAATGTATGGGCCATGTAATATGAATGAAATCTCCTAGGGGTAAATCTAATAGTGAATTGTCCTTGATAAGCCATTCCCTTTGTGCATCGAAGTATAAAAGCTGCAAGATTGCTTCTCTTTGACCTAGAAGGCTAGCGAAGTAGTCGTGAGGCCTCCTTGACCAAGAACCAAAGGTCCTCAATCATATTCATCATAGAAGCCATTCTCCCAAGACTAAGTCACTGATCTACCAAGAGGTGGTCACCTAAAATCACATATTTTTCACCTTTCCCCCGGTCTAGCCAAGTTGGGTCAACTAGGGCATCATTTTTCTGGCAAACTACTCGTCCAAAAAGTTCGATCTCGTACGGTCTCTTACATTGGTGTTTCCTCTAGACCTCCTCCAAATTTGAGGCCATTCCGACAATGGAGTTGTGAGAAAATCCAAGCCCTAGCCTCGGGATCAAACTTTGCCCTATCATCCCCAAGGGCTAGTAACTTACTGGATCAATTCAAACCTTTAAGTGGATATTCTTTCTTTGGTCCATTTCTATACCTTGTCCAGGTTAGGGGTAATCTTTGGTTGCCATACTTTTCTCTCCTACCCTAGACTGGGTCCACTTGGTTTCGTGTGGTCCCGTTCTTTTGAAAGACAATTCTTCAAGAACCATCCGGGATACCAACTACAATAAGTATTTAGGGATTGATAAATTCCTTCATAAGTCATATCCCATAAACCTAACCCTCAAATCCTCCTTTCCTTTCCCTAGAAGGCATTGTACCTTGCTTAGAAAGCAAGCAAGCTCTATCCTTTTAACTCTTCCAAGAAAATGGATTATTTGGGTCACTCCACATCATTTCATTGACTTATCTTTCATTGGTGACTCCATAATATACCAGGTCTCCTCCTATCGGTGAAAGTCCGTAAATAGAAGTGAGCCTTAGCTGAGGTGACAGTGGGCTAAGTGTCCATTTGTTGCCCTTGGCCTAACACTTTCTCTTTAGGGATCCCACTTAGGTCCCCTGCTAGTTTGAGCGGTAAAAAGTATGCCTCCAAAACCATGGCGTCATCACCATTGTGCCATAGTTCACCCTTCTAAGGGAAAAAGGAGTGATGTGGCACTAATATGCTGAAGCATTGTAGTCTAGAAATGATATGCAATGTGAAAATTCTTGAATCTAATGCATTAGAAACCCCTACTGCAATTTCTGGTTTACTATCTCCTACTTGTTCTTTACATTAACAAGTTATTTAATTGCATAAGCATCGAAGTAAACACAATTACAATCTTCACAAATATACAGATCATGCACTGAAATAAACTGAGACAATCACACAAGGGACACTGTTAATTTTGGACAATCGTCCCCAGAAAAACCCAATTCGGGAAACCGGTGCAGCATATAGAGGGTTTGTGTTATTAAGCAGATTTCTTGAATACAACTAGGGTGCCAGAAATGGCTCACCCAACAAAGAATATCCTGGGCAGTAGTACCTCTATCTAGAGATAGATATTCCGACAAATCAGCAACCAGATGATCAACCCGACAGTGACTCTGATTGTTCCTTGTGTTGGACAGTGAAAGCTGCTCCAAGCACTGCTATGGAATTGTGTCACCCTTCAGGGACTGCGTCACCCTCTCCCAACTCAGGATCTGCTGATCAGCTCCCAATCTGCCCCAAATAATCTTCCAGCGCTGCCTCTCAGGCCCTCTGCTTCCTCTATGTCAGCCTCTACAGCTTTTGCTTCATCCTCTATGGCCCTCTATGTCCTCTGTGTTGGCTCCTTCGACCTCTGCGTCAGCCCTTCTAGTTTTGCGCTATCTCTCCTGATACTTCGCTGCCTCTTTGCTATGTATTCTTCGGCCTCCTACCAAACTGCCCCTCACTGCAACTGATCACTTGCTCGATTTCCTTAGCAAACCTCGCCCGAGAAAATCGAACTGACTGATCTCTCTTGGTGTGTCTCCAACTGACCCTCAAGCCTCCTCTTATACTTTCCCTGTTGATGAATCAACGACCGAGATTAAGTCTCTAATCAACGGCTAAGATTAAAACAGACTTGATCCTCACCTCTTAGAAGCTTCTCATCCTTATCTTTGTGAAAATTCTATCACTGCAACATCTGACTTACTTTTACTACTTATTCTTCAATAAGTTATTTATGAAATTCCTTCAATAAACATCAAAATAAATTATGCTGCAGATATCACACCGTAATACAGAAACAAACACATGTATAAAAATCAAAACATTGACACAGATATTTTGTGCAATAGTCCCCGGAAAAACCCAATGTGGGAAAACCGGTGCAGCAAGGGAGAATTTTATTATTCAACAATTCTTCAGTACAACAGGGTGCCAAACTAGCTTACCCAAAGAGAGAAAAATTCTCCAAGACTTCTCCTAGTCCCAGGGTCAGCTTGGCTGACCTTTGCGTGGCTCCCATACGCTCTGGGTCAGCCTTGGTTTGACTGCGTCAGCCCTGGGCCTCTCTGCGTCACCCACACAGGCCCTCTAGTGACTACACAGTCTCCTGCTGCCTCTGCGTTTGCCTCTCCTGCCTCAGCGTTGATCTCCAGTGGCTGATTCCTTCTCTCTATTCTGTACTTGCTGCCTCCTGACTGCTCACCAAACCACTAGTTCGAATTTCTCAGCTAACCCCGCTCTAGAAATTGAATTGACTGGTCTCCCTCAGTGTGTCTTCCAAGTGACCCTCAAGCCTCCTCTTATACTTTTCTTGTTGACAAATCAACGGTCGAGATTGTTAAGTTATGGTATGTTCTATGCTTATAACAGTTTACTTCTTTTTCTTATTATATACCACCGATTAGCAATCACATGTACATAAAGTAAAGTGCAGATAGAACATTAAACGATCGACAGAAAACAAGCCAAGACAAGAGACACAAGATGTGGCGGCTATCCAGGGACAAACCCCACAATGTGTGGGGAAACCCTTTGATCAAATCTTCTTTTATCTTCAATAATTCAGCAGAGAGAAATAGTACAATAAATCTGATTCATATCAGCAGTAGCAAACCCTAGATCAGCAGCATCAGCATTAGCGGCTTCATTATCAAACTAGGGCAGACCATATCTCACAAACCGACCGTCGGATTGACTTCATTCCACCACCAAAAGTTTCGGCTTCCAGAGGAGGTTCAGATGAACCTACAACGCAGTTCAGATGAGGAGATCTTCTAGGCCACGCAAGTCAATCTTTACTTTTGCAGTTGCAGCTTCAGTTTCAGCAGTTTCCGGCTTCAAACTAGGGCAGTCGATATCTTGCAAACCGTTCGTCGGATTGACTTCATTCCACCACCAAAAGTTGCCGCTTTCAAAGGAGGTTCAGATGACCCTACAGTGTAGTTCCAAAGAGGAGATCTTCTAGGCCACGCAAGTCAATCTTTACTTCTACAGTTGCAGCTTCAGTTTCAGCAGTTTCCGGCTTCAAACTAGGGCAGTCGATATCTTGCAAACCGTTCGTCGGATTGACTTCATTCCACCACCAAAAGTTGCGGCTTTCAAAGGAGGTTCAGATGAACCTACAGTGCAGTTCCAAAGAGGAGATCTTCTAGGCCACGCAAGTCAATCTTTACTTCTGCAGTTGCAGCTTCAAATTCAACAGCTTTCGGCTTCACATGTGTGAGAGAGAGAGACCCATTTCAACGCAGTAGAGAAGAGACTCATATCTGCGCAGTAGAGAGAGAGAGATGTGATGAGATGAGTGAGTCCAAATGAAGAAAAGTCCTCTTATATTTATACACAACGTTGGTGGGTGAATAGATGTGACTGTTGGGCTTCTGAGCCTACATGAGTTGTAGGTCGGCTTGATAATAATTCCATAATCAAAATAAATTCATATCTCCATGAATACTTATCGGAATTGGATGATCTTTATATCAATCCTACACCTCTCGATGAGAGGAATCTAATAAAAATATTATCAGCCATGAATAAGATGACCCACATGAAGTTTTGCCCTGGTTGCCAATTTTAACACTCCCTCTCAACCATGGAGAACTTCATCTGCAATCTGTCTATCGGTCGTTACTATTCATCCATCAAATGCACTGCCCTGTACAACCTGACCCTTGCCCTGCTCTGCTCTATTCTGCCTGTTCTGCTTTGTCTTGTTCTGCCCTGCACTGATCTGTACTGTTTTGCTCTGTTCTGCTCTGCTCTTGCATTGTTCTGTTCTGCTCTGCTTTTGTCCGAATTATGAAGAAGAAGAAATGATCGAGGATGTATCATACTGACTCAAAGTCAGTCTCAGAGTATGTACCACTGGTCCCAGACCAGTCTCAACCAACCCAAAGTCAGCGTCATAGTGGGTACAACTCCAATGGTCCCAGACCAATATCATCCTCCACTGACTCAAAGTCAGTCTCAGAGTATGTACCATTGATCCCAGACCAGTCTCAACCAACCCGAAGTCAGCGTCATAGTATGGTACAACTCCTACCACTGGTCCCAGACCAGTATCATTGATCCCAGATCAATGGAGGTCATCCTAGCGTAGGGAGTACGGTAGGTACAACGATGCGTCCATCGGTACTACTATGGTCCCTAACTTCATTTCCCTACTCATTGATCAGATGAGAGGTACATCCCATGAGTCCCACACTGCATGGGTAGGATGCCTCGACAGGAGAACTAATCAATCCTGTCCTCACAGGAGAACACATCAATCCTGCTACAATTGCCATGGAGAACACATCAATCCAGGCCTCACAGGAGAACACATCAATCCTGCTACAATCGCCGTGGAGAACACATCAATCTAGGCTGCCATGGAGAACACATCAATCCAGGCCTCACAGGAGAACTTATCATCCTGCTACACAGGAGAGCGAATCATCCTGTTCCACAAGAGAGCGAATCATCTTGTCCCACAAGAGAGCGAATCATCTTGTTCCAGTGTGCACCACCAGGGGAGGGTGAGTCACCCTGTGGTCATATGTTGCTCCAGTAGGAACTGCAAGCCCTCAGAGCTCCCAGAGCTCAATGTATGCAACATGCAGGACCCTTGTACAAAGGTTTCTTGCCGACTCCAAGTCGTTTGGGAAAATCACAGATTAGATCTTTCCTCGGGGCTTTGACAAGGTGTATCAACATGTACATCATCTTAATGTGATGGAGCTTCCTTGCTCATCGATGTACCATATCCCAGATGATGTCTATCTGCTGGAGCAATTGACGAATACGGGATTCCTCAATAATCGAATCCCACCTCTAGTTGTTACAGAGAATCACAGTGGTATCCAATGTAAATCCAAACAGCTCATTGAAGAGCTTTCGCAACCAGACTGCCTCACACGAGGTTATGCTAGCAACAATATATCCTGCTTCGGCGGTGCTCAAAGCCACCGACTTCTGCTTCCTGCTCATCCAGGATATCGAAGCAGATCCCAAGGTGAAACAGTACCCGAAAGTGCTCTTACGGTCCATCACACTACCTGCCCAATCAACATCAGTATATCCAAGTAGTCTCACATCTCCGACAGTGTATCTTAATCCATGAGAGATTGTGTCCTGAAGACATCTCAGAAGATTCCTGGCATCAATCCAGTGAGGCTCAACCAAATATGAGCTCACAATGCTAACTGCAAAACATATGTTTGGATGGAGATTCACCAAGAACATCAATGCGAATGAGTTTTTGAAACTCAGAGGCATTTCCCAAGTCTGGTCCGACATCACTACCATATAAATTCTAAAAGTTAAGATCCTCGAGGTAGTCACAGGCTTGCAGTCCATCATACCGAATATTTCCAATATATTTACCACATATTTTCCTTGAGATAGGAAAATTTCCCTTGGCTTTTGCCACACTTCAAGTCCTAGGAAATAGTGCATCAGTCCTAGGTCTTTCATTTCAAATTTAGAGGCCAGCTCCCTCTTACATTTGTGAATGAGAGGGTCTGCACCTGTTAGAAAGAGGTCATCCACATACAACACCAGTATGAGAGGCTTGTCATCTTCAACCTTAAAGTAAAGGTTAGGATCGGCTTCACTCCTAGTGAATCCCAGCTTCATCAAGTAGCTATCGATCCTCTCATACCATGCTCGGGGTGCTTGCTTCAGCCCATAGAGAGCTTTCTTCAACCTGCATACATGAGATTTTCGATCATAAATCTCAAATCCTTCGGGTTGCTCCACGTAGACCTCTTCTTTGATCGAGCCATGCAAGAACGCAGTCTTGACATCCATCTGATGAAGGTTCCATCCTTGTGAAGCGGCAAGGGCTATGATCGAGCGGATGGTCGTATATCTGGCAACAGGTGCAAATATCTCATCATAGTCTATACCTTCCTTTTGGGAGAAACCTCGAGCAACAAAACGAGCCTTATACTTTTCCGTGCTTCCATCTGCTGCATGCTTTATCTTGTAAAGCCATTTGGAAGTAACAACAGTCTTGTCCTGGGGTCTGGGAACTACTTCCCAAATATCATTCTTTATGATAGACTCATATTCTTCGGTCATAGCATCCTTCCATACTTGATGCTTGACGGCATCTGAGAATGACGAAGGCTCATTTTGTATGATCGTGCTCATGATGGTCAGGTATCCCTGATACCTGTTAAGTTTCTTACTTTGATGGAAGGTTCCTCAGGGTGCAGCATGTCCTTCAGCATTATCAAGTATCCCCCTAAGCCATGAAGGCCTCTTCCTAGAAGAGGAAGGCTCATGTGGATGAGGATCAATTGGATCCATGGGTTCTTCTACATCAGGCATTGATTCATCATCCTTTTCTTTCGGTTCCCTGGTGTTAGCTTCTTGAGAGCTCCTCAAAGTCGGAAGATTGATCACCTTGCTGAGAGCCATATCTCTGTCAAAGGTGACATCATGACTAATTATGACTTCCCTTTGACCGGCTACATAGATTCTATAGTCTTTAGTATTTTCACCATAGCCCACGAAAATTCCCTTCTTTCCAGATGCTCCCAATTTATTTCTTTTCTCTTTCAGCACATGAAAGTATACAGGGCTTCCAAAAATTTTAAAATGAGAAACATTAGGTTTCTTACCGGTGAATTTTTCTTCAGGTGTCTTGGAACCCAATGCTTGATGAGGGCATCGATTTTGTACATATACGCCGGTGATTGTAGTTCCAGCCCATAGAAACTTCGGAAGTCTTTGGTCATGTAGCATGGCCCGGACAGCTTCCATCATCATGCGGTTCTTCCTTCCCACCACACCATTCTGCTCAAGAGTATGTAGTGTAGTAGTCTCCCTCTTAATGCCAACCTCAGGTGTGCCTGAGTAAACCAATTGTAATATATCGGAGGTCTTGCTTTGGCTTGAGGGGAATGGTCCCCTTTTGAGCTTTCCTTAGGCACATCCCGGACATACACCTTCTTTCTCTACTTGGAATTCGGGCATCTCTGTTACCATCTGTCTTACATCGGGTAGATCTTTGTAATGAAGGTGGGCAAACCTCCGATGCCAAAGTTCGGACTAAAGAGATGTGTCACAAGACATGACACCTAGCGGACTTCCATCGACCTAATATAATGAATCAACACTAAACCCAAGAGTAAAGGCATCTTTAACATTATTTTTCCATATACATACCTTGCCATTGCTGAAGGTTACCTTGAAGCCTCTGTCTTCCATTGCCAAGATGGACACCAGGTTCCTTTTGAGGTCAGGTGCATTTAATACATCCTAGAATTTCTAGCCTTCTTGAATGCTTGTCCTCTTCCTTGATTCCCAGCTCTCCTCTTACCTTTGCTGTTGAATTTGTCATTCCTTTGATTGCCATCAGAGGGATTTCGAGTTGCACCACTGCATACTGTACCATGCTTCTCTAATCATGATTATCATCATGCTGCCCATGTCCATGATTTTATCCATCATAATGCTGCTCAAACTAGTGTGCATCATCATCATGCTATCCTATATGTGCATGATCTCATGTTGCCCTTTATGTCCATGATCTCATTCATCATGATGCTCATGATCTCATACATAGTGACTTGCTTTATCGCAAATGTAACATCGTCATTTTCTTCTAGCCTTAGGTTCAGCCTTTCCTTTTGATTTAGTCTCGGAATTATTTCTTTTCTTTGCATGAGAAGAAAAGGCAACAGAAGGACCTTTAGGCATGGGCATTTCCTGCTCTTCTACCCTTGTTTGTCCTTGAATGCATCTAGCCATTAATTCCTCGAAACCAGGAATTACATTATAGTTCAAAAGAGTAGTCCTGAACACATACCATTCAAATGGCAATCCTCCAAGAGTTGTGAGTGCCATTTCTCTATCAGTAATAGTTTCCCCAATAGATAGGAGATCGTTCTTGATCTCGGTGATTCTTAGTAAGTATGCTTGCATACATTCATCTTTACCCTTCTTGATTTCCCTCATCTTATTTCTAAGAAACAAAACTTGATCTGCATCATTAACTTTAAATAAACTCACCAGTCTATCGTAGATTTCCTTGGAGGTGTCCAGTTCAGAGATGTAGGCCACCAAGTGCTTGTCGATAGAGTCCCGGATGATCTTCTATTGTTTTGACTTCTCCATTTTTCCATTTGTTCCAGGCAGCAGCAGATGCATTTGATGAAGGCTCAACAATATTGCCTCTTACATGGTCCAGCACTCCTTGATCTTCAAGGGTTAGATCGATAGACATCTTCCATCCGTGATAGTCAGCTCAATGTTGCACGAAGCGGGAGCGAAGCGGAAGCGCGGAGCGCGGAAGCGTCATTTTCCAAAAATCTAGGAAGCGAAGCGTCCGCGGAAGCGTCTGCTATATATATATTTTTTTTTATATTTTTTTGCATTTATACTCAAAACAAACATCCCAAATACCAAATTAATTGTAGAAGACATGAAAACATGCATATTTTTGCATAAATCAAGATAGATATGGCATCCATGATTCCATTGTAGTTACTAGTATGTACAACAATCATCTATATTCTAGCTATTACAAACATACATCAAATTTTTAAGCATATTATAAAACATAAAACATTTAAGCATATTATAAAACATAAAACATAGAGCATATTATGATTTATCTAGCAAGTGAGCAACTGTCAACATTTGTCATGTCCAAAATTCAAATAATAATGTTTACAAAATATGTCACTTGGTCACCGCCAAGCCAAAAAGGTTCAAAATTCAAATTCACAAGTCTACAAGTCTCAGTCTAACTCAATGATGTATATGTTCTGTTCAAAATGATGATGGTAACAATTAATACAGTGCGTCCCTCCAGCTCAGTCTTTGTAATCAAAACTTCAGATTTCAGATTATCCTTGAATAATTATGCAAGTGTTGTGTGTGTGGACTCCATTCTTGTTAGATGTTGTCAAAAGAAGCTATGTCAACAGGACTTCAAAGTCCAGTCCACAAAATACTGATTTCAACTAGGTTGTTGTTTCAAGGTTACTTTGGCATTCTGTCATCATCATGTTACTGCTTGCAAGAGTAAAGTAAGGTTGCAATACTATAGATGTCTTTGTATCATCATTTAATTTTCCAGCAAGATTATTACAGATGTATACTGAATTAGGTATCTCTATCACTGTTCTATGCTTTTCACTGTTCATGGATGTGGAAACCCCAGAACTGTATCCATATATATATATATATATATATATATTTCACGTGCTCTGCTCAATCTTTGCTACAGACTTTGTGCAAAGAAATAATGACAGTAATGAAGACTGAATACCATACAAACTGCTTGGATTCACTACTTTGCAACAATGATTGTGACTGGTAATACTGTCAAGAATAATTCACTGAAGGTGATGGAAGTCCTTACTCACAAAACCAAGACTTGATATACAGTAAGCTTTTGCAAATATTATGAACCTTCCTAACTTCTGTTGTTGTCCATAGAAGGTTTATTCTCAGGATTATACCATAGTCTAATTCAACCAAGTTTGATTCTGTCTTCAGTTCCAGCACTCAATGAAACATACTTCTTTAGGGCTTCTACAAAGGTCAACTCAAACACCTTATGAAGGCCCCACTCCCAGGCATATAAATTTACATTTTGTTCTGTACCAACCGGAATATAAATTTACATTTAGTAAGCTTTTGCAAATATTATGAACCTTCTTAACTTCTGTTGTTGTCCATAGAAGGTTTATTCTCAGGATTATACCATAGTCTAATTCAACCAAGTTTGATTTTGTCTTCAGTTCCAGCACTCAATGAACTGTTGCGCCCGGGTTGCGTGCGGGTTGCGCCCGGGTGGCGTGCGGGTGGCGTGCGCTTCCGGGCAGGTTGCGTGGCGCCACCTCTTGCCCGAATCGCCTTCCGAAGCGCGATTCCGGGGGCAACGCAACCTATATGGCAGGAATCGTTTTTAAAACCAGGAATCGCGCCACCTCAAATTCGGAATCGCGCTTCTTTTGGAGATTCCGGAACGATTCCGCACGGGTCGCGGTTCCGGGTTAGGATCCGGGGGGGGCGATTCCTGCAACCCTGAGTCAGCTTTCTCACGGAGCTTGTCTTCGGCAGGAAAGAGTGTTGAGGACCCCATAGTTCTTTTAGGATAGCCTTGCCAATATTCTCTTCGATGATTGCTCTTGCTCTAGCTCGGGCTTTGTCTTCACCTCAGCTCCGATACCATGTTAAGTTATGGTATGTTCTATGCTTATAACAGTTTACTTCTTTTTCTTATTATATACCACCGATTAGCAATCACATGTACATAAAGTAAAGTGCAGATAGAACATTAAACGATCGACAGAAAACAAGCCAAGACAAGAGACACAAGATGTGGCGGCTAGCCAGGGACAAACCCCACAATGTGTGGGGAAACCCTTTGATCAAATCTTCTTTTATCTTCAATAATTCAGCAGAGAGAAATAGTACAATAAATCTGATTCATATCAGCAGTAGCAAACCCTAGATCAGCAGCATCAGCATTAGCGGCTTCATTATCAAACTAGCACAGACCATATCTCACAAACCGACTGTCGGATTGACTTCATTCCACCACCAAAAGTTTCGGCTTCCAGAGAAGGTTTAGATGAACCTACAGCGCAGTTCAGATGAGGAGATCTTCTAGGCCACGCAAGTCAATCTTTACTTCTGCAGTTGCAGCTTTAGTTTCAGCAGTTTCCGGCTTCAAACTAGGGCAGTCGATATCTTGCAAACCGTTCGTCGGATTGACTTCATTCCACCACCAAAAGTTGCCGCTTTCAAAGGAGGTTCAGATGAACCTACAGTGCAGTTCCAAAGAGGAGATCTTCTAGGCCACGCAAGTCAATCTTTACTTCTGCAGTTGCAGCTTCAGTTTCAGCAGTTTCCGGCTTCAAACTAGGGCAGTCGATATCTTGCAAACCGTTCGTCGGATTGACTTCATTCCACCACCAAAAGTTGCGGCTTTCAAAGGAGGTTTAGATGAACCTACAGTGCAGTTCCAAAGAGGAGATCTTCTAGGCCACGCAAGTCAATCTTTACTTCTGCAGTTGCAACTTCAAATTCAATAGCTTCCGGCTTCACATGTGTGAGAGAGAGAGACCCATTTCAGCGCAGTAGAAAAGAGACTCTGTTGTCGCGCAGATTGACACGACAACCCTCAGACCGGGGGCTGTCACTCTGATCCCCGATCCCTCCGTTTAAGCCTGTCTCCCGCGGCTAAGGGGGGTAGTCCCTGAGAGATGACGAGAGACCAACTGTCGACCAGTTGGTTGGGAGACACGAGACACGATATGAAAAAACACCAGATAGATTTGATTAATTGAGCAGACCAGTGCCTTAAGAGATTATTATTGCAATGATTACTCATTAAATGATAAGAAAGATGAATCGTGAACAGCAATCATTTGTCATCAAAAGGTATCAGCGAAATCACATGACCAAAACGATATCCGACAACTAAAAATTTTGAAGAGATAAATGCCTTAAAACACCCCGAGAATCGCAAATCATTAACCAGGTATCAATTTCGTATCTCGACTTGAAAATTTAGATCCCAGCATGAACGATATAACATGAAAACCACTGAGACTGGTAAAAATAATTTTCCACGAAAATTTTATATTTTTTTCAAAATTTTAAAAGAATTTTTTTTTTTTTTTTTTTAAATCCAAAAATAAAAAAAAAATCTAAAGGCTAATCTAAAGCTAAACTATATATAAAAAATTAAAATAAATCCTTTTTTTTTTTTTTTTTTTTTTTTTTTTATATTATAAAAATGAAAACTAAAAGATCTAAAATTTATAAAACTTTAAATTTAACATCTATTCTAAACATGAATTAAAATCTAAACAAAACTTAAAAAAGAAAATCTATTCTAAGCCCTAAAAAATCAAATGAAACTAAAACTTAAATTAATTTCTAAAACTAAAACTATAAATATTTTTACATCTAAACTAACCTAAAAATATCTAACAAAAAACATTTTCTTTTTTTATTTTATTTTATTTTATTTTTTGTGACAAAACTTTAAAGTTATTTTAAAATCTGAAGAAAACCAAACTTAAAGAAAATTAAACTAAAATTAATCTAAGTTTAAAATCTATGAATTAAACCATATATACATTCATAAACCTAAAACAAGAATCCTAAGAAATAAATTAAATTCTAATTAAAAATTAACAAAACTCTAAAAAACTACGCTAAAGGATTAACTAACCCACGTAACCACGCATGACCCAAAAAAATTTGATTTCGTTGATCGCATAATACAAATAAATAGAAAGAAAATCGCAAGGCGGCCTAACCAGGCTCAGGCATGAACGTGTGCCCATAAAACTTAAACCAGGGATGGCGGCGACATATGAAACGATGACATTCAGTCAGCCACGGGAGGAAGGCAAGAAACAAAAATCGATTACAGGAAGCTTCGACGGCAGAAAATCATAAACCAGGTCAACAAAAAAATCGAACGCGTGGAAAGGACTCTCGACAGGCAGAGACTCAACTCGTTTCAGAACTTACCTCATTTACCTGGGTGATGGCCTGCGGTGATTGATTTTTCGATGCCTGGAAACCGTGGCTCCTCTTGCTGGTTTGACGTGATGACCTGCGCTTCAGAACGCACCACAAATCCGGCGTTCATTCACGCTGAGGACTGAAGAACCTTTGCATGAGTGAGGAGCGTGTATTGCTGATGGGATATGGTCTTGAAACCCTGGCTCAGCAAAGGATGGATGCACAAGCACATAAACAGTGAATCGATTTGGCGGCCAGATTCGATTCTCTACAAATGACAGCGGCAGCAAGCACCTAGGTACCCAGATCTGATATAGAGACGATCATACTATTGCCTTCTGTTGACTGAGCAAGAATCGATTTTGAGACGAACGACTTCACGCTGCATCTTTACACATTATACATCGTTTTGTCTCCATTCTGCGATGCGTCCGGTATTTGTTTTGAAGCATAAGTCCCCCAGCAGTGATTTATAAAACGGATCAATATTTTTCTTTCATTATTAGCCCATAAATGGTTCTGGCTGGTTCATGCAGCAGCAAAAGTTTTGCAGGAAGCTTGATCCCCTGAGCGGCAGACAGCTCTGATGAAACCTTGGATGCTTGAGAAACCCTGCAACTTGAAATAGACCAGATCACCCCAAAAGTAATATGTACATAAAACCAAAACTGAAAACCCTAATGAAAAATTTGTAAAAAGCAGAATCTTGAAAACCCTAGATCAGCCTAATAATTTACAGATTGTGGCCCCTGAAATGCCAGATTTAGCAATAACAGCAGTAATATTTTCGAAATATCAGAAAAACTTGAATTCCGCTGTGAACAGCAAGAAAATCTCTCATGCAAAATACGAAATAAACTTTAAATAATTGACCCAGGGCAAAATCAGCTGGGCTCTGCAAAGAAAAGCCTGTGGGAGTCGGCTGGTTCAGCCTAGAACTTCCCCAAACGCCCATAATACCCTTCACCTAAAGATTTCCTGCACACCTCAAGCAAACATCAGTAAAGAGGGCAAGAAATGCTGCTGGATTTCAAGGAATAATGGAGATACCTGCCATTATTCCAGAAACCCTACAACATTCAAACCCTAGCACGTGAGCAAGATACCTGTACTCACAATACTCTGAAAACAAGCTATTATTAACTGCTGAAAACTGAAATATGCAGAAAAATAAACATCTCACAGCAATTCCAGAGAGTAACACCAGCCAGTTTTGAACCCCAAAGTCTTTTTATTAACCAGAAAATCAGATTACAAGAGAGCTTTTTCAGTACAGACTCACAGATCAGATCCAATGATCTGAAATGACCCCTAGCACCCTACTTAAAGGAAATGCCTCCAACGGCTAGTTCGAGTGATCCATGTAGAAATGATCTCGACCGTTGATGAGGATCAAGACATCTCTTGATCTCATCCGTCGATTTATTCACTTAAAATATTATTATTTTATTAGTTAGGGTTTTTTTATTTATTTATTTTTTTTAATTTTTTAATTCATTTTAAAATGGATCATCGAACTAAGCCTTCGGAAACATTCCCTAGGACCTAGGACTTAGGACTCATGAGGGGATTTAAAACATTTTTCGACCCTCAGGACACATTACATCATGACTTTTACAATTTACATCTCAAGGGGACAAACCCACTTAATACAGACCCTCACAAATCACCCAGCTCTGCGACACAACGATAATCTAGCAGATTAACACACTAGGATTCTCCTAAAGTTCTAATGACAAAATCCATCCCGGCTTTGGGGTCAGGTTTGAAGGAAAACTCTGCCGATCCATGGATCGGTGAGACGAAAAACCTTCTGGGACGTAGATTACCATCAGAAAGTTAGGTCCGCCTAGGCAATTTTACATACATGACTCTGATCTGCTTAGATTATTTACAATTCATACATGCAGACTGGGTTTACAACTGAAATGATCAAGCTGCTGATGATGGCAGGATGGCACGGACATGCTGATCAGGTGCTGCTTCTTTCTGTCAAGAAAAACGGGGTGCATTGCATGGGTAGTTGACCAGTAGAGGTCAACATCTGGCTCTACTTGGGGACACGTTGCTGCTTGCAGGAATGTGAGAATCCAGAATCTGCATCCATACAACACAAAAAGTAAGTAGCGTCCATCGACAAATCAGCATATACGTTAAGCACAATAAAGATAAAAGCTCTTCATTTATTAACTATCTAAAGCAGAAACGAAAATGCGGAAAAAACAAGGAGTAGGGTTAGAAATACGATACAAAGGATGCCCTACGGCATCAGATGTGTTCAATATAGTGCATACTGAGCATTTGCCTGCTTTCAGGCAAATCTGTCGGCTGCTTGTCGGATGTGCCATGTCCAATTTTGCATATGGTAGGACTCTTTCCTATCCGAAAATCAAGCTGCTCGCGGCCGTCTGATGCGTCAAATCTTCTTCTCATTTTCTTCCTCTTGCGCTTTTTCTTTCTGGCAGGATGAATTACTGATAAGGTGGAACTTTCTGTCTCGAAACTATCAGATGAAGTATGCGTGATATGTCTCTCTTTAGCCCGCATCTGATCTTTATCATTCTTAAGTCCATCTTCAATCAACCATCTTTCAACTGAACTAATAACCTCCTCATAATAAGATGGAGCTTGTTGCAACAAATGAGAAGGCTCCTGATCTATTGATGTTATCTGGTTTCTTTCATTTTCCAATTGCTGAAACTTTTGAACCTGTATTCTAATGGCATCCATCTGTCTAGAGTGTTCAACCTTTATAGCACTAATTTGTCTGGCATGATGTTCTTCCATGTCTTTTATTACTTTAACATTTTCTTCCTTTATGTTCATCAAGCAATGCTGCATGGAATTTATTTTTTCTTCATGATTCGCTTGCATGTTTCCAATTTCTGTTTCATGTTTAGTTTTCATGGCTTCAATTTCCTTAGCATGCTGATTTTGCGTGTCCTCAATCTCCTTATTACGTTTTTCCAGATGGGTGCGTAAAGTTTTAACATCATTGATAAGATTAGTTTGGTTGCTTTCCATATTTTTCACCAGCATCATTAAATCTTGTATTATTTGCTTTTGCTCTTCCTTTTCATCGTCATTTATCCCTGATTTTTCACTATCATGAACTTGATCTGCAATAGTTCCGGTTGATGACACATTCTGATCTTGAACTCTTTCTTTCTGTTGAACAATTTTAGGGGCAGAAGGCAAGCTGTTTGGACTATCATATCTATCTTTAAAAGCATTGAGAATGTCTTGTAAAGAAGTGAAAAAATCATTAGGAAAATTATTAAACCAATTCAAGGCATCACCCTCTAAAGAATGGACAAATAGACGCATCTTGAAATCTTCATGATTATATTGAGGAAGTCTACAATATATGGTCATTACACAAGTAAACATGTTTAAATGATGTCTAACAGCGACCGGATCATCACCCGAGAACTTAAATAATTTAGAAATGGCCTCTTTCGGAAGATCATGGAGATTATTAGTAAAATGACATGGTTTACATGAATAATCCATGATGAACAACAAGGGATCAAACGGATGATAGAAAGAGATGTCTGCTCAAGAGAATTAAGAGATGAGAGAAGTGGAGTCGCCACTTGAACAATGAATCTGATTCTAGGATCCAAAAGTAACCACAAGCAGATATGAGGAGAGCTTCTTGTCTGGGAAAAATGAGAAAGTGGAGTCGCCACCCAAACAGGAAACAAACCCAAGAGGCGCTGCTGATATGTGATGAAAAGATGCCAAAAATATTGAATCTGCCAGCTCAACTGAGAGATGAGAAAGATGAGAAGATGAATGATTGTCGTTTGAAACACCGAGAACAAAGTGTCCCCGGCAACGGCGCCAAAAAATGTTGTCGCGCGGATTGACACGACAACCCTCAGACCGGGGGCTGTCACTCTGATCCCCGATCCCTCCGTTTAAGCCTGTCTCCCGCGGCTAAGGGGGGTAGTCCCTGAGAGATGACGAGAGACCAACTGTCGACCAGTTGGTTGGGAGACACGAGACACGATATGAAAAAACACCAGATAGATTTGATTAATTGAGCAGACCAGTGCCTTAAGAGATTATTATTGCAATGATTACTCATTAAATGATAAGAAAGATGAATCGTGAACAGCAATCATTTGTCATCAAAAGGTATTAGCGAAATCACATGACCAAAACGATATCCGACAACTGAAAATTTTGAAGAGATAAATGCCTTAAAACACCCCGAGAATCGCAAATCATTAACCAGGTATCAATTTCGTATCTCGACTTGAAAATTTAGATCCCAGCATGAACGATATAACATGAAAACCACTGGGACTGGTAAAAATAATTTTCCACGAAAATTTTATATTTTTTTCGAAATTTTAAAAGAATTTTTTTTTATTTTTTTTTTAATTTTATTTTTTTAAATGAAACTTAAATAAAAATATAAAAATTAAATCTAAAATTTAAAATCTCTAAAACCCAAGTCCTAAAAATTTAAAATCTAAATTTAAAAGCTAAATCAAAATATATATATTTTTTTTTTTTTTTTATATATATTAAACAAAATCTAAAAATAAAAAGCAAATCTAAGAGAATAAATCTAAACTAAACTATTTTTTATTTTTTCCTTTTTTCTTTTTAAAAAAAAAAAAAAAAAAAGTGAATTTAAAACTAAAGCTAAATTAAAATTTAAAAAAAAGAAAATCAAACTTAAGAAATCCTAAAGTAAACTAAAAAAAAATAAAAAATTAAAATCTAACTAAAATCTATGCTAACCTAACACTACGCTACCACACTTAAACAAATCAGAATTTATTTTGAAATCTAATTAAAAGGAAACGTAAAATTAAAATCTAACCTACGTTAAACAAAGGCCGCAAATCATTTAAGCGCTGATAAGGGTTAACATTACCGCATATCTGAAGGGAAGGCAACGCTAACTCAGCCGCCGAAAGGAAACCGAGTCACCTGCTGCCGGCGTGAACGAGTTTTTGATTGCAGACGCAGATGGAAGGAGAAAAGAAGCTATGCCCACGCTACAGGATTCACCGCATTTAAAATTTGATCAAACCGAATTTTTGATAGACCCCGACCACGACTGCAGATTACAGCACTGGAAAGGCGACTCGAATGGGACACAGCCGCAGGCCAAATCCAAAAGAAAGGACGCACTCACGCAAACGGCTGGGCATAAATACGATGTTTAATGCAATGGCAGATGAAAGGCGCTGCAAAGGTGTAAATCGATATTGGGTAACACATACACAAACACGATCACGACCACAAAATCGTAGGGCTCAATAACTGGATGCGTCCGATGCACAGTCAACAGCAGTAAGAAAAATCGATTTGAAATTCATTTAATACACAGAAATTGCCTGGAGATGGTCCACGCAGTTGCAATATCAACGTATGCGGGCAAGTGGATAGCAGAGGCAGCAAGACCCTTAGATTTAAAACGATAATGAGACGAGGGTTTCGTTGATAGAATCAGAGCAGTGCATGAAAGAAACCCTACACAGGTTATGCGTTTGACAATCCTGAGGAATAGCTTTGGACGTATAATGACACGATGATTTGCATTGGCCAGCAGAAAACTACAAAAAAATTTGTAAAACGTTTAGGAACTTACCTGAGCAAATAGAGTATTGTTGCCAGACTTTGATTTGACTCTAATGATTTTTCTTTTTACTCAGTGATGAAACAACTCACCCTTATGCCAATTCCCCAGAAACGCTTTTATTCTCAGGACAGCAGTACGATAACCCTGAAAAAACAGACAACAAGATTTTGGCAGATATATGCAGAATTTTGGAGTAAAACCCTTCAAAATTACCTAAAATCAAAATTTTACAGCTCTAGAACAGCCAGATTTAACCATGATTGCAGTAACATTTTCAATATATCAGAAATTTGAACTTTACTGTGAAAATAAAGAAAATCTCTCATGTAAAACAGGAAATAAACTCTTAATGATTAACCCAGGGCCAAAATCAGCTAGGCTCTGCAAAGAAAAGCCTGTGGGAGTCGACTGGTTTAGCCCAGAACTTCCCCAAATGCCCACAAATACCCTTCACCTAAAGATTTCCTGCATACCTCAAGCAAACATCAGTAAAGAGGGCAAGAAATGCTGCTAGATTTCAAGAAATAATGGAGATACCTGCCATTATTCCAGAAACCCTACAACATTCAAAACCCTAGCACATGAGCAAGATACCTGTACTCACAATACTCTGAAAACCAGCTATTATTAACTGCTGAAAACTGAAATATGCAGAAAAACAAACATCTCAGAGCAATTCCAGAGAGTAACACCAGCCAGTTTGAACCCCAAAGTCTTTTTATTAACCAGAAAATCAGATTACAAGAGAGCTTTTTCAGTACAGACTCACAGATCAGATCCAATGATCTGAAATGACCCCTAGCACCCTACTTAAAGGAAATGCCTCCAACGGCTAGTTCGAGTGATCCATGTAGAAATGATCTCGACCGTTGATGAGGATCAAGACATCTCTTGATCTCATCCGTCGATTTATTCACTTAAAATATTATTATTTTATTAGTTAGGGTTTATTTATTTATTTATTTTTTTTTTTTTTTTAATTCATTTTAAAATGGATCATCGAACTAAGCCTTCGGAAACATCCCCTAGGACCTAGGACTTAGGACTCATGAGGGGATTTAAAACATTTTTCGACCCTCAGGACACATTACATCATGACTTTTACAATTTACATCTCAAGGGGACAAACCCACTTAATACAGACCCTCACAAATCACCCAGCTCTGCGACACAACGATAATCTAGCAGATTAACACACTAGGATTCTCCTAAAGTTCTAATGACAAAATCCATCCCGGCTTTGGGGTCAGGTTTGAAGGAAAACTCTGCCGATCCATGGATCGGTGAGACGAAAAACCTTCCGGGACGTAGATTACCATCAGAAAGTTAGGTCCGCCTAGGCAATTTTACATACATGACTCTGATCTGCTTAGATTATTTACAATTCATACATGCAGACTGGGTTTACAACTGAAATGATCAAGCTGCTGATGATAGCAGGATGGCACGGACATGCTGATCAGGTGCTGCTTCTTTCTGTCAAGAAAAACGGGGTGCACTGCATGGGTAGTTGACCAGTAGAGGTCAACAGACTCATATCTGCGCAGTAGAGAGAGAGAGATGTGATGAGATGAGTGAGTCCAAATGAGGAAAAGTCCTCTTATATTTATACACAACGTTGGTGGGTGAATAGATGCGACTGTTGGGCTTCTGAGCCTACATGAGTTGTAGGTCGGCTTGATAATAATTCCATAATCAAAATAAATTCATATCTCCATGAATACTTATCGGAATTGGATGATCTTTATATCAATCCTACACCTCTCGATGAGAGGAATCTAATAAAAATATTATCAGCCATGAATAAGATGACCCACATGAAGTTTTGCCCTGATATCACACCGTAATACAGAAACAAACACATGTATAAGAATCAAAACATTGACACAGATATTTTGTGCAATAGTTCCCGGAAAAACCCAATGTGGGAAAACCGGTGCAGCAAGGGAGAATTTTATTATTCAACAATTCTTTAGTACAACATGGTGCCAAACTAGCTTACCCAAAGAGAGAAAAATTCTCCAAGACTTCTCCTAGTCCCAGGGTCAGCTTGGCTGACCTTTGCGTGGCTCCCATACGCTCTGGGTCAGCCTTGGTTTGACTGCGTCAGCCCTGGGCCTCTTTGCATCACCCACACAGGCCCTCTAGTGACTACACAGTCTCCTGCTGCCTCTGCGTCTGCCTCTCCTGCCTCAGCGTTGATCTCCAGTGGCTGATCCCTTCTCTCTATGGGTAGTTGACCAGTAGAGGTCAACAGACTCATATCTGCGCAGTAGAGAGAGAGAGATGTGATGAGATGAGTGAGTCCAAATGAGGAAAAGTCCTCTTATATTTATACACAACGTTGGTGGGTGAATAGATGCGACTGTTGGGCTTCTGAGCCTACATGAGTTGTAGGTCGGCTTGATAATAATTCCATAATCAAAATAAATTCATATCTCCATGAATACTTATCGGAATTGGATGATCTTTATATCAATCCTACACCTCTCGATGAGAGGAATCTAATAAAAATATTATCAGCCATGAATAAGATGACCCACATGAAGTTTTGCCCTGATATCACACCGTAATACAGAAACAAACACATGTATAAGAATCAAAACATTGACACAGATATTTTGTGCAATAGTCCCCGGAAAAACCCAATGTGGGAAAACCGGTGCAGCAAGGGAGAATTTTATTATTCAACAATTCTTTAGTACAACAGGGTGCCAAACTAGCTTACCCAAAGAGAGAAAAATTCTCCAAGACTTCTCCTAGTCCCAGGGTCAGCTTGGCTGACCTTTGCGTGGCTCCCATACGCTCTGGGTCAGCCTTGGTTTGACTGCGTCAGCCCTGGGCCTCTTTGCGTCACCCACACAGGCCCTCTAGTGACTACACAGTCTCCTGCTGCCTCTGCGTCTGCCTCTCCTGCCTCAGCGTTGATCTCCAGTGGCTGATCCCTTCTCTCTATTCTGTACTTGCTGTCTCCTGACTGCTCACCAAACCACTAGTTCGAATTTCTCAGCTAACCCCGCTCTAGAAATTGAATTGACTGGTCTCCCTCAGTGTGTCTTCCAAGTGACCCTCAAGCCTCCTCTTATACTTTTCTTGTTGACAAATCAACGGTTGAGATTAAGTCCCTAATCAATGGCTAAGATTAACTTTGGCTTGATCCATGTATTTTGGACTCTTCTAACACAGTTTTATATTAATTCATATTAATATTTTATTTTCCCTAACTTTAGACTTAGGGACTTTGTTAAAAATATTAATTATTTTAATATCTTCCAAATTGTTTAGAATCTACCCAAACCATTTCCGGGTATTGGAGATCTCATGTGCTTTAACCTCTCCACCAATTTTTGTGGCTAGAGCACACCCGATGCTACCCCAAATCAACACTCCCTCTTAGGCGAGGACTGTGCTCTAGTAATACTCCTCACTGAGTATCACCGTGATCATCTGGCATTGGTCCCTGTGCTGATGATAAGCCTCCTTGCATTTGTACGACAACTCCCTCTGCATCCGTGCTACTGCTGGTCCTTTCTCCCAACACTGCATCCGCACGGCAACTCCCTCTGCATCCGTGTTGTTATCACTCCCATTTCTGCTATTGAAACAGGTTTTTTACCATCCCTATCTTTTCCCTGAAGTAGTCAAACTTTGTGCTTCGAAGGGCCTTGGTGAGGATGTCTGCCACCTGTTCTCTTGCAGGAGTGTAGCTCAATTGTAAAGCTCCTTGTTGGACACAGTCCCTGACAAAGTGACACCGGATATCAATATGCTTCAACCTATCATGAAACACTGGATTCTTAGAGAGCTTGATGCAACTCTGATTATCACACATGATCCTAGTCGCCTCCATATTCCTTTTGAATAGGTTCACAAGCAGTTTTCTAAGCCATATGGCCTCACACGAAGTTGTGCTTGCCGCCATATATTCTTCCTTAGATGAGCTCAGAGCCACGGACTTCTGTTTCCTATTGCACCAGGAGGTCATTCCTTATCCAATGTTGAAACAGTACCCAGAGGTACTTTTCCGATCCACTGAACTTCCTGCCCAATCTGCATCAGTGAATCCACTCAATCTGATATCCTTACTCCTGGTGTACAAGAGTCCATAATCGACTGTTCCCTATAAATACCTGAGAACATGTTTGGCTACTGCCCAGTGCGCCCTCTTCAGTTCCACCATGAACTGACTGAGGGTGTTGACAACGTAGCAAATGTCTGGCCTGGTATTGACCAGATACATCAGGGACCCTATGAGCTGCCTGTATAAGGTGGGATCAACATCCTTGTCTTCTGATGCATCAATCTTCTTCCAGTTGATGATCATTGGAGTAGCCATGGGTCTACAGTCCTCCATCTTAAATCTCTTCAGGATTTCTGTAGCATATCTCCCTTGCCCAAGGAAGATCTCTCCCTTCTGCTGCCAAACTTCCAACCCTAGGAAATAATGTATTCGTCCCAAATCCTTCATATCGAATTCTGTGGCTAGATTCTTTTTGTAGTCCCCAATGAGCCTGGATGATCCTGTTAAAAAGATATCATCTACATACAATACTAAGATTAGTGGCTCATTCTCTACAACCAGATAGTAGAGATTTGGATCTGCGTCACTCTTGACAAATCCCATCTTCTGCAAGTAGCCATCGATTCGACCATACCATGCTCTAGGTGCCTGTTTCAGCCCATACAAGGCTTTCTTCAACCTGCATACATGGGACTTCTTCTCATGTGTCTCAAAGCCCTCTGGTTGTTCAATGTATACCTCTTCTTCTATTACCGGATTCAAAAGAGTTGTTTTGACATCAATTTGATGAATCTCCCATCCTATCTGAGTTGCAAGAGATATCACAATCCTAATAGACGTATACTTGGCTACCGGGATGAAGGTCTCCTCGTAGTCAATTCCTTCCTTTTGAGCATACCCCTTAGCCACAAACCTGGCCTTGTATTTCTCAACACTACCGTCTACAGTGTATTTGATCTTGTAGATCCATCTTGAACCTACCACTGATATGTCTTGAGGCCTTGGCACTACCTCCCAGACATCGTTCACCATTATGGAGTTGTACTCCTCTACCATCGCGTCTAGCCAAACTTGATGTTGAGTTGCCTCCTTGAAACTGGCAGGCTCCCCATCCTGAGCTACTAATGTCTGATATCTATCTGGTTGTTTTCGTGTTAAGATTAGGTATGTTCTATGCTAGAGCAATTTATTTAAATTTTCATAGTTAGCAATCACATCAGCATTACGATAAACTACAGATAGAACATAAATATAATATGCAGAAGACAAACCAAGACAAGAGGACACAAGATATGGCGCAAGCCAGGGACAAACCCCACAATGTGTGGGGAAACCCTTGATCAATTCTTCTTTTATCTTCAAAGTTCAGCAGAGAGAGAGATGGTACAAATACATTTGAAGTCAACACTTTGACTTGCCAAAATAAGAGATCAGACATCATAGATATTTCATCATGAAGATGACAGGATAGTTCTGATGACAAGGACTATAGATCTCAACTCAGGTGAAGGCACACTTCTCAGTCCTCATACTTCAATTGATTCACCATGCTGCATCCAACCATGCTGTGTCCATCACTATGCTTATCCATGCCTTAGAACAGCAGTATTTAACACATTGTTACAGCGATTTCCATGCTGCTCCTTTACATCGATCTTCTCCTTGTGACTATTTTTCCTTTAAGATCGAGATCATAACTATGCTTAGATCATTACTGTACCTTGAAATATGTCAAGACAGTATATGCTATACCGAGACCATAATTGAGATCTTGACTGCATCTGGAGGTATGCCAAGACAGAGTGTTCTCTGTTGGATAACATCATTACATATATACTGAGACCATGACTGTGTTTTCTTCCTACACCAAGATCTTCATGAGATCGTTCATTATGCCAAGACAAGGATCATTGAGAGGCTTTACTTCTGAGTTACCCATCTGAGAAATATAGGACCACTGTACTCATCCGAAGTACTGAACCACTACACTTGTCCAAAGTCCTGAACCACTGTAATTTCCTCTGAAGAATATCAGATGAATCCTAGTTCTGTGTGATTGTAATTACCCCGAAGTTTCAGAGATATTCGAGATTCCTGTACTACTGTACTTGTTATGATTATGCCGAGAATGTATATCGAGACTGCTACAGGAATATCTGCATCAAAGATATGTTGAGACCAAAGTTATGCTTGGAGAGAATGTCGAGGTTACTAGAGGCAAATCCAAACCCTTATCCGCGGTTGCTTCTGAGATTGAATACCCTTCATTGTAATGTCGAGGTTGTCATGATTATGCCGAGAATGTATACCGAGACTGCTACAGGAATATCATATATATATATATATATGTCGAGATTGTCATAGCAACTGTAGGATCATTGTTATCACTGCGGTTAGTTATTATGTCAATACTGTACCTCTGAAAGAGCAGAGATATCTTTATGCTGAGATTGTCATATCAATCTATTCATGTAATGCAGAGACTTTCATTATAAGGATTAGGTCTCTGTTGAGAATGTATATAGCTCAGACCTCACTGCAGTGTCCTTATCCGAGATCTTCATTTCCTTATCCATCCGAGTTTTGTGCCTTTGATTCATAGGTATGCCGAGAGAATATTTAGCCCAGTTCATAGATCAATTCTGCGTCCTCATCATACCTTCGAGTTCTGGTCATGACTGTACCTAATACCCCGGTCGAGGTGCAGTCATACCCTAATGCGGGCCTGCTTCTCCATGCGAGATTTCAGAGCGAGGAAATGCGAGATCTTCTTCCTTGATTGCGAGCTTTGTTCCTCCTTGATTGCGGCTCCTTGACTCGAAAATTCAGAGAGACAAATGTGAGATTTTCCTTGTGTTCTATCCAACCGAGATCTAGCTTGACTGCACCTTATACCCATCCGAGGTGCAGTCAAGCCCTTCACCGAAAATCCCTGCGGCTCTGCTCCTTCTAGTATATGTGAAATTTCAGAGAGAATTTGCGAGTTGTGTTCATCTTCTTAAGCTACGTCAACATAAACAAGTCTCTATGTACAGCGTATAAGGTCTCCTCCTGAACAGCGTATAAGTAATTGACTGTGATGGATCAGCTAGGGCATCATCTGCAGCTAGGGCTCCTTCTTAGGCCAGCGTATTCTTTTGGTTCTCTCCTTCTCCAAAAACCCAGACGTGGAGAGGAGATCACCTCAAGAATACATGTGTGTAAATGATATCAAATCCTCATCTATTTATACCAAAATGAGGATGATGAATAGACACGTCGGTTGGGCTTCTAGAGCCTACATAAGAGCTGGTCGGCTTGACTATAATTACATAAACAAAATAAATTCATATCTCCATAAATACTTATCGGAATCGGATGATCTTTGGATCAATCCTACACCTCTCGACGAGAGGGATCCAATAAAATTATCAGCTGCCATAAATAAGCTGACCCACATGGAGTTTGGCCCTAGTTTCCAATTTAACACTCCCTCTCAACTAGGGAGAACTCCATCCGCTAATCCATATGTACGACTGTACTATCTCTGCCATCAGTGCCCTGCACTGTTCTGCCCAACTTTGCTCAACTCTGTTGGCTCTGCTGGCTCTGCTAGCTCTGCTTTGCTGGCTCTGCTAGCTCTGCTCTGCTCAGCTCTGTTCAGCGCTGCTGGCTCTGCTAGCTCTGCTTTGCTCAACGCTGCTGGCTCTGCTAGCTCTGCTCTGCTCAACTCTGCTGAACTATGAAGAAGAAGAATTGATCGAGAATGAGTCATATCATTCTCCACTAACTCGAAGTTAGTCTCAGAGTGCGTACCACTGGTCCTAGACCAGTCTCAATCAACCCGAAGTCAGCGTCATAGTATGTACGACTCTCACTAGTCCCAGACCAGTACTGCACTGACACGAAGTCAGTCTCGGAGTATGTACCACTGGTCCCAGACCAGTCTCAGCCGACCCGAAGTCAGCGTCATAGTATGTACAACTCCTACCACTGGTCCCAGACTAGTATCATTGATCCCAGATCAATGGAGGACATCCTAGCGTAGGGAGTACGGTAAATACAACGATGCGTCCATCGGTACTACTATGGTCCCTAACTTCATTTCCCTGCTCATTGATCAGATGAGAGGTACTTCCCATGAGTCCCAGACTGCATGGGTAGGATGCCTCGACAGGAGAACTTAATCAATCCTATCCTCACAGGAGAACACATCAATCCTGCTACAATAGCCATGGAGAACACATCAATCCAGGCCTCATAGGAGAACTAATCATCCTGCTACACAAGAGAGCGAATCATCTTGTCCCACAAGAGAGTGAATCATCTTGTTCCAGCGCGCACCACCAGGGGAGGGTGAGTCACCCTGTGGTCGGATGTTGCTCCAATAGAACTGCAAGCCCCCCAAAGCTCCCAGAGCTCAATGTATGCAGGACCATTTTACAAAGGTCTCTCGACGACTCCAAGTCGTTCGGGAAAATCACAAATTTGATCTTTCCTCGGGGCTTTGTCCTGTGCATCATCTCAGTGCGATGGAGCCTCCTTGATCATCGACTTACCATATCCCAGATAAGGCAGTATTTGATGTCTATCTGCTGGAGCAATTGTCGAATACGGGATTCCTCAATAATCGAATCCCACCTCTAGTTGTCACAAAGAATCACAGTGGTATTCATCATGTGTACAAACAGCTCACTGAAGAGTTTCAACAACCAGACTGCCTCACAGAAGGCCATGCTATCAGCAATGTATTCTGCTCAGAGTCACTGACTTCTGCTTCCTGCTCATCCAGGATATCAAGGCAGATTCCAAAGAGAAACAGTACTGAGAAGTGCTCTGGTGATCCTCCACACTGCCTGCCCACCCTTCATAATCATGTGGTTTCATATTTCCCACAATGTATCTCAATCCATGACAGATTGTGCCCTGAAGATATCTCAGAAGATTCTTGGTACCAATCCAGTGAGGCTCAACCAAATATGAGCTCACCATGCTAACTGCAACACATATGTTCGAACGGAGGTTTTCCTTGAACATCAATGCGAATGAGTTTATGAAACTCAAAGGCATTTCCCAAATCTAGTCCAACATCATTACCATATAACTTCTGAAAGTTAAGATCCTCGAGGTAGTCACAAGCTTGCATCTTATCTTCCCACATTCAGAATCCAACTCCCTCTATCTCCTATAAATGAGAGGGTCTGCACTTGTCAGACATAGGTGCTGCTACGAGAGGTTTATCATCCACAACCTTCGAGTAAAGGTTTGGATCGGTTTCACTCCTAGTGAATCTCAGCAGCATTAGACAGCTATCAATCCTCTCATATTATGCCTGAGGTGTTTTTCTTCAAGCCATAGAGGGCTTTCTTCCACCTGTATACATGAGATTCCTTGATCATGATTCTCAGACTCCTCGGGTTGTTCCAAACTTGTGAACCTGCTGCATGAGGGGAATGGTACCCTTATAATATTTTCCTTTGGTACATTTCAGACATGTACCTTCATGCTTCCTTTTGAATTCAGGCATCCTAGTCACCATTTGACTCACAGACCTCTAGAGCTGAGTCAATGGACATGGTCCCCAGTGGACTTCCTGCAACTTGATACAACCCTGAACTCAAAAACATCTTTAAAAAAAATCTATTTTCAAACACGTACCTTTCCATCGATAAGTGCCACCTTGTAACCTTTGACTTCCATTTCCGAGATGGACATCAGGTTCAATCAGGTACATAAAAGAGATTTTGGGGTTCCTTGTTTTCATGGAAGAGTCGACCATTGTCTTTGATGACTCGCATCTCTGTCATTCGGGCACTCCTTCGCATAAGGGCCGAACTCATAACCAAGACATCTACCTTTCCTTCCTACCCTTAGATCTGAACTTCCCAATGAAGTGATGCCATCAGAAGTTTTGCTGCGCCATTCTAATAACATTCTCTGCTTCAACTTCACCCTAGGTGAATTATGAGGAACCCATTGATCCTTTTGTCTTGTCCCAACTATCTTCGGTGATTGCTTTTTCACTCCTGCTTGGGCATTGTCTTCACCTCAGCTCTGATACCATGTTAAGATTAGGTATGTTCTATGCTAGAGCAATTTATTTAAATTTTCACAGTTAGCAATCACATCAGCATTACGATAAACTGCAGATAGAACATAAATATAATATGCAGAAGACAAGCCAAGACAAGAGGACACAAGATATGGCGCAAGCCAGGGACAAACCCCACAATGTGTGGGGAAACCCTTGATCAATTCTTCTTTTATCTTCAAAGTTCAGCAGAGAGAGAGATGGTACAAATACATTTGAAGTCAACACTTTGACTTGCCAAAATAAGAGATCAGACATCAGAGATATTTCATCATGAAGATGACAGGATAGTTCTGATGACAAGGACTACAGATCTGAACTCAGGTGAAGGCACACTTCTCAGTCCTCATACTTCAACTGATTCACCATGCTGCATCCAACCATGCTGCGTCCATCACTATGCTTATCCATGCCTTAGAACAGCAGTATTTAACACGTTGTTACAGCGATTTCCATGCTGCTCCTTTACATCGATCTTCTCCTTGTGACTATTTTTCCTTTAAGATCGAGATCATAACTATGCTTAGATCATTACTGTACCTTGAAATATGTCAAGACAGTATATGCTATACCGAGACCATAATTGAGATCTTGACTGCATCTGGAGGTATGCCAAGACAGAGTGTTCTCTGTTGGATAACATCATTACATATATACTGAGACCATGACTGTGTTTTCTTCCTACACCGAGATCTTCATGAGATCGTTCATTATGCCAAGACAAGGATCATTGAGAGGCTTTACTTCTGAGTTACCCATCCGAGAAATATAGGACCACTGTACTCATCCGAAGTACTGAACCACTACACTTGTCCGAAGTCCTGAACCACTGTAATTTCCTCTGAAGAATATCAGATGAATCCTAGTTCTGTGTGATTGTAATTACCCCGAAGTTTCAGAGATATTCGAGATTCCTGTACTACTGTACTTGTTATGATTATGCCGAGAATGTATACCGAGACTGCTACAGGAATATCTGCATCAAAGATATGTCGAGACCAAAGTTATGCTTGGAGAGAATGTCGAGGTTACTAGAGGCAAATCCAAACCCTTATCCGCGGTTGCTTCTGAGATTGAATACCCTTCATTGTAATGTCGAGGTTGTCATGATTATGCCGAGAATGTATACCGAGACTGCTACAGGAATATCATATATATATATATATATATATATATATATATGTCGAGATTGTCATAGCAACTGTAGGATCATTGTTATCACTGCGGTTAGTTATTATGTCAATACTGTACCTCTGAAAGAGCAGAGATATCTTTATGCTGAGATTGTCATATCAATCTATTCATGTAATGCAGAGACTTTCATTATAAGGATTAGGTCTCTGTTGAGAATGTATATAGCTCAGACCTCACTGCAGTGTCCTTATCCGAGATCTTCATTTCCTTATCCATCCGAGTTTTGTGCCTTTGATTCATAGGTATGCCGAGAGAATATTTAGCCCAGTTCATAGATCAATTCTGCGTCCTCATCATACCTTTGAGTTCTAGTCATGACTGTACCTAATACCCTGGTCGAGGTGAAGTCATACCCTAATGCGGGCCTGCTTCTCCATGCGAGATTTCAGAGCGAGGAAATGTGAGATCTTCTTCCTTGATTGCGAGCTTTGTTCCTCCTTGATTGTGGCTCCTTGACTCGAAAATTCAGAGAGACAAATGTGAGATTTTCATTGTGTTCTATCCAACCGAGATCTAGCTTGACTGCACCTTATACCCATCCGAGGTGCAGTCAAGCCCTTCACCGAAAATCCCTGCGGCTCTACTCCTTCTAGTATATGTGAAATTTCAGAGAGAATTTGCGAGTTGTGTTCATCTTCTTAAGCTACGTCAACATAAACAAGTCTCTATGTACAGCGTATAAGGTCTCCTCCTAAACAGCGTATAAGTAATTGACTGCGATGGATCAGCTAGGGCATCATCTGTAGCTAGGGCTCCTTCTTAGGCCAGCGTATTCTTTTGGTTCTCTCCTTCTCCAAAAACCCAGACGTGGAGAGGAGATCACCTCAAGAATACATGTGTGTAAATGATATCAAATCCTCATCTATTTATACCAAAATGAGGATGATGAATAGACATGTCGGTTGGGCTTCTAGAGCCTACATAAGAGCTGGTCGGCTTGACTATAATTACATAAACAAAATAAATTCATATCTCCATAAATACTTATCGGAATCGGATGATCTTTGGATCAATCCTACACCTCTCGACGAGAGGGATCCAATAAAATTATCAGCTGCCATAAATAAGCTAACCCACATGGAGTTTGGCCCTAGTTGCCAATTTAACATTTCGCTCCCTCTTATTGTTTCTTGGTGCACCGATGAAGTTCTCTGCATCTCGCAGAATCTGACAAAGTTCCTTGCTAGTTCTTCCTCTGCCTATAGGTGCTTCTGTTAGCTCCTCCTCCTCATCCTGAGAATCTTCCTGACCTACGGAAGAATTTTTTACTTCCATTGGTTGAAGAGGCTTAACCAGCGGCTCCTCTTTTGACTGCTCCTCGAAAGGCATCTCACGAGATTTTCTGAAAGCCTTGTCCTCCATGAACTTTACATCTCGTCGAACTACTACCTTCCTGCTCCCTGGAAGGTAGATTCTGTATGCCTTAGCATTCTTGCTATATCCCACCAGATATCCCTTTTCCGCAGTTTGATCCAACTTCTTCCTCTTTTCCTTTGGTATGCGGCAATATGCTAAACTCCCAAATATCCTGAAATGACTGACTTCAGGTGTCTTCCCTGTGAAAACTTTCTCTGGAGTAATCTTGCCCAACACCTGATGAGGAGTCCTATTCTGAACATAGACTGTTGTGTTGCATGCTTCCGCCCACAGGAATTTCGGCATATCCTGATCATACATCATGGCCCTAGTTGCTTCTACAATAGTCCTATTCTTTCTTTCTACTACTCCATTCTGCTCCGGATTGTAGGGAGCTGTCCACTCTTTTTTGATGCCCTCCTTAGTGCAAAAATTAGTGAAGTCCTTATCGACATACTCTCCACCATTATCTGAGCACAAAAGTTTTATTTTCTTCCCAGTCAGATTCTCCACCAAAGCCTTGAACTCTTTGAATCGACAGAAAACCTCGTCATTGGTTTTCAAAAAATAAATCCATGTTTTCCTTGAGTGGTCATGAATGAAGGTAAGGAAATACTCGGCACCACTGAGAGCTTTGACGGACATAGGTCCATAGATATCTGAGTGTATCAATCCTAGTACACTCTTGGCCCTGTGTTTACTCCTAGGAAATGCTGCCTTGGCATACTTTCCTAGAGCGCATCCTTTGCATACATCATCTCGTTCCGTACTTAGATTCAGAACTCCTGTTACAATGCTCCTGAGAATTCTCAGAGCTCCATGGTGCAAATGACCCATTCTTCTGTGCCATAGTTCATTCAAGTCTTTGTCTCCATGACTGCCTATTAGTGCCATTGGTGATTCTAATTGTAATCTATACAACTTTTTACTTTTGATCCGATCTGCACTTTCTTTTCCAGCTTGGGTGTTTGACACATACCTTCTCTTTGATGAAGTAGACGTCATAGCTCTTGCCTTGAAGTTGCGACACGGAAAGTAAGTTCATCCCCAATCCTGGTACATGTAGCACATTTGTAGCACGGAACGATTCTGCCGATTCTGTTTGAAAAGCTATGGTACCCTTCCCTACTAGTGTACACTTTTCCTTGTTCCCCATGGTGATATGAAAGTTCATCTTCTCTTCTCGATATTCTGAGAAACATTCTCTGATTCCCATCATATGCCACAAGGCTCCACTGTCTATATACCACACTTCTGATAATGCAGAACTATTCATACAAGCCACTTCTTCTTCCAGCTTGGAAGCCAACATAGACAAATCAAAGTCTCTTTCTCTTGTGCAATCTTCGGAAAATCTGTGCGAGTCCCCTGACGTGGATGCCTCTACAGCCCATAACTGATTTTCCCTTCCTGCCTCTGATTACTCCCTCTGATACCATGTGAAAATTCTATCACTGCAATATGTGATTTACTTTTCCTACTTATTCTTCAATAAGTTATTTATGAAATTCCTTCAATAAACATTAAAATAAATTCTGCTGCAGATATCACACCGTAATACAGAAACAAACACATTTACAAGAATCAACACATTGAAACAGATATTTTGGACAATAGTCCCCGGAAAAACCCAATGTGAGAAAACTAGTGCAGCAAGGGAGGATTTTCTTATTCAGCAATTCTTCAGTACAACAAGGTGCCAAATTGGCTTACCCACGGAGAAAAAAATTCTCCAACACTTCTCCTAATCTAAGCGTCAGCTTGGCTGACCTCTGCGTGGCTCCCAGACACTCTGCGTCAGCCCTGGGCCTCTCTGTGTCACCCACGTAGGCCCTCTAGTGACTATGCAGTCTCTCGTTGCCTCTGCGTCTACCTGAAATGCCATGCGTCTGCCTCTCTAGCCTCAGCGCTGATCTCCAGTGGTTGATCCCTTCTCTCCGTTCTGTACTTGCTGCCTCCTAACTGCTCACCAGCCCACTAGTTTGAATTTCTCAGCTAACCCCGCTCTAGAAATTGAACTGACTGGTCTCCCTCAGTGTGTCTTCCAATTGATCCTCAATCCTCCTCTTATACTTTTCTCGTTGACAAATCAACGACCGAGATTAAGTCCCTAATCAATGGCTAAGATTAACTCTGGATTGATCCATGTCTTTTGGACTCTTCTAACACATTTTTATATTAATTCATATTAATATTTTATTTTCCCTAAGTTTAGACTTAGGGACTTCATTAAAAATATTAATTATTTTAATATCTCCCAAACTGTTTAGAATCTGCCCAAACCATTTCCGGGTATTGGAGATCTCATGTGCTTTAGCCTCTCTACCAATTTACATGGCCAGAGCACATCTGATGCTACCCCAAACCAACAATTTTTATTAATACCCATTAATATTTTTATTTTCCTAAGTTTAGACTTAGAAACTCATTAAAAATATTAATTATGTTAATAACTCCTCATCCGGGTGGAATTTCTCCAAACGATTTCTGGGTCTTGGAGATCTCATATGCCTTAGCCTCTCCACCAAATTTTATGGCTAGATCACATCCGATGCTACTCAAAATCAACATGCAAGCCCTCCCATGTTATCTCAAGGATGACTAATCATCATCTGGGATTCAAAACAAGCAAAGTCGATCAAACAGTGTCAAGGCTAACCTAAGGGAATCATGGGTTCATCTGGGCACAACATCAAGAAGTCCAACACCAAGCCATCAGTGCATCAACATTTCAACATCTAGAGGTACTTAGGAGAGTTAAGTACCATTAGGAACCTTCTCATAGCCCAACATTCATCTCTGGAGGGTCAACACTGCATCATCAAGGTCAGAATTGTTCTTTGGATTGGGCACAAAAGCCTGATGAGTGCTACAAAAAGGGAACAAGCTCATCTCTCAAGGTGTTTTTGTTGGTGCAATGGCACCACCTAACAAAAACCTCTTAGTATTAAGTAAAATCAACAATCATTAGGGACAATAACCATTAATGCATCATAGTGGACCATACCTAATATTAAGGCCAGAAGAATAATTCACACAAAACTTACCTTCGAATGTCTAACTAGATCTGGACATGTAAACAAGTTATCTCACTTATATTAGGGATAATTAACTCAACAACCCTATTAGACGTGTCTAGCCCCCAACGGGAGTGACATGTTCCAGGTTAGCCCGTTAATTCTTAGTTGCATATGATATTGATGGTTACAGATGAATTGTGATGGCATGAGTTACCCCTTTCCTCAACCTACTTTTTCCACCCCTTTGGTGCGCCTTTTACTTCTTTATGATTTATCTTTATTGGGTGCATAGTTTAGGAACCCATGCTTTCTTTTTGTAATTTTCTAGTATGCCTTTAATATGAGGCAGTTTATCGCTCATCAGAGTTGGGACTTCATGAGTCCCTTTCTATAGATGAATTACTAAATGCTTGAGGAATTGGGTGATGGCTAATGAGGGGGGTAGAGCTCATGCTATGCTTTTTCCCATATGCTAAATAAATGTCCCAACCATCTTTCGCATTTTATATATTTTTTTTATTATGGCTTTCTTATGCCTTTACCTTTTTTTAGCTATATCATCCTTTGAGGCCAAGTTTCTAGGCCCAGATTGATGCTTGTGAAAGGTGCCAATTCCAATGACCAATGACCACTAGCCTGAAGAATGGAGATGGATAAGAGAGAAAGATGGAAAGTGGTAAGTATGGATTATATTGGACATACTACATCAATCAATGCTTCACTAGTGGTGCCCTTCTTAAAGCGCTAAGGCCTTAGAGGAGGTCCCATTAGACTAGAGTCAAAAACTAACCTCCCAAGTGAAGTAAGGGAAGAAGAGTACAGTCGAGATCGGTCAATCATCCAGTTTACCCGTGATCCATATCAATATTCCCGTAACATCAAATGAGAGAACATGATTACAAAATGGTTAAAGTACCTTCCAATAGATGACCTTCCTTCCTTCAAGAAGCAAATGGGAGAGAAATATTGACAAGAGCAATAGTGGAGGATCGCGGCATCATGTTATTTGTTGATCATATAGGGATGTTGGCTAGCTAGCTATCCAAACTTCAAAGATGAGAAAAAATTTCTTCTAGGGGTTAACTACTTTTTGGTGGTTAATAGGTACCACCTCTGACTTTTGCCAAGCTATCTTGAGAAATGACTTTGTATGCTAGCATGATGAGGTATGCTCAAATACTCTAAGGAGGACTTCAAACTAGTTGGACATGTATATTTAGACTTTCATGGGGATAAGGAGAATGGAGTGTCTACTTTAGGATACCCCATGAATCTTGTTAGATCAACAACTATCTCTTGTAGACCACGAAAATAGTTTGTTCCAACAAATTCTATTATAGAGGTAGAATATGTGGCCGCCAGAGTAGAAACAAAGAAAATTGTGTGGCTCAAGAAGATACTATAAGATTTGTAGGAAAAAATGATGCTACTCTGCTTTTGATTAAAAACATCTCTGCAATCAAGTTTCCAAAGAATCCTAGATTCCATGATTGAGCAAAGCACGCCAACACAATGTTCAATTTGTTTGACATCATGTAGAGACCAAGATCATTCAACAGATATGTTGTTCCATAAATGGGTAAATGGAAAACATCTTCACTGAAGTGTTTGGAAGAGAAAAGTTTGAAAAGTTTAGAAAGATGCTTGGACTCAAACCCACCCCTTCAGATTAAAGGGGGCATTGTTAGATACCTAACCCAAGGAATTGGTGTCTTGTAAGTTTTGTAATTAAGAAATGTTAAGAGTCATGGATGAACAAAATTAGTCATTTGACTTGAGAAACCAAAGTTCATGTCAATGCATTTATATCAATGTTGCTGAAATCAGCATCAGAATAGAATTGATGAGGGTCTGAAAAAACAAAAAAATTGTAAAAATCAGGAAAAATATTGACAAACATCTACAAATTTAAAAAAATACAAAGATATTATTTTTTTTAATCGTGAGTGATCGGAGATTCATGTTTCACTGGAATTGATCTATAGGAATGAATACACGAACAATGCCATATTCCCCTTGTCATTCTTGTACATATATGCAAATTTAGAAACCAAATGATCATTTGGAATCGGTTCAATGGGAAATAAGCATATTGATAGCAATAAGTTTAGAATAGTTAATGTAGGACTAGAGGTGCAATTCAAATCCATAGAACTATAGATGTCATTTTCCCTTCTCTTGTCCAATAGATCATGCCATCTCTGCAAATTCTCATCGATGAAGCAAGGAACCCCAGTCTTCCCAATGGCAATGGACCCAAATTAATTTATGAAAAGCATGACATCTCCACTAACAACCTGTGCATTATCCTGACAGAGAATCCCACAAGAAAATTGTCTCCAGCCCCCATGGGGTCTACTTCCTACACTAGAAACGTGGGGACATGAAAATCGTGTTCCTTCTTATAGACTACACTTATTCGTCCCCTTTGTAATGATGACACATGTTCTTTGGCACGGTTCTTTAACATCAAGATACACCGCCTCTAGGCTTGATTCCTTCAAAAAGAAGATTTCTTCAAGGAAATCATAAAAATTTGTTTCATAGATATTTCACAGTAGTCTCATAAGTGCATGGGACAATCTAGCCAAACTAAAGTATTGACCTAGCAGTGTGCCATAGGCCACAAACCTTCAAACCTTGTTGAAGAAACATTGTGTTGCAATTGATGAGTAATGGGAGAAAAAAATGACCTATGCTTTGTTGTTGCGATGAATAAAATTTAGCGAGAAGTTTGAGATTCCTAAAGGCATTATTTGGTGGGATGTGTATAATGGCTTTGACTTCCTCTTTTTATTTATTTGTTGATGCTTTGCAAAAAGGGTAGATGGACATCTTGTGTGGAGTGGAGTGTGTAGAGAAAAGAATGTAAGTAGGCCTATTGACTCAAAATCTAATAGGTCATGTGAGGGGAGCTCACAAGGCAAGAACTAGACCAACGAACAACAATATGAGGTGTGGCCAACTATCACCATAGCCATTACCTCCTGCTCTTTTGTGGACTTTCACCACTAGGGAGGCTTCCCTATAGTATGTCACCTAGAAGGACATGTCAAGTGCAAGAAATAAGGTGACAAGATAGGCTCAAGGAGGGATACCTTGTTAAGGATAGGGCTTAGCTAGAAAAATAAAGCAATCTACACCCTCCAATAGGTCTAGTTAGGGCACAACATGACCTAGGGCTTGAGAAACATCAAGGTAATTAGATCAACCTAGGTAGTAGGGTCACAAGGCCAAGAGAAGGCTTCCAACCAATGTATATCTTTAACTTATGGAACAAGAAGCCTTAAATAAGCCCCAAGTTGAAGCCTAGGGCAAGCTAGGGATTTTTTAGGGCAAGATCTACCTACGACAAGGGATGTTTGCTCTAAAATAGAGAAATAAGCCACAGGAATGCGTTGATTTTGAGGCAAATACCTCACCTACACTTGTTGAATCCCTCTACCAAGCAATGCCTTCAATCCTGGTTGAGGAAAGAGCCCTAGACCTAGTTAGCGGCTTGCCTTAAGGGGCCGAAAATCAGGTTAGAGAGGAGAAAAATTAAATTTTAGATGATTTCAAAATGATCAACCATGCAACAAAAGGTCAATGCCTTGACCTTGGGTGATAGATTCTAGGGGATGTTTAAAGATTTCTAAACCTTGGCAAAAGAGTAAGGGAATAAGAAACTCTAGATTTCAAACCTTAGCTGTCACTTTTGTGAGGATCAAAGTCAACAAGGAGAGCTAGTTTAAAGGCTCACCCATGGGATTATCATTCGCATTCACATTCTATAAGTGGGTTATGCATGCAATACTATAGTGAAGAGCTCATAGAATAATTTCTAACCATAAACTAGCAAATAGAAACCCTAGATAATCAACCATTCCATCCAATAGCAACAAATAATAAAGATTTTCAAATACAAGGTACAATTACAAAATAGAATGCATGTGCAAGTCCATTAATGATCCATAATAACATCTCCAAAGCCAAACTAAAGCTCCATTAGCAAAAATCCACCAATCACATCTCCACAAGATTCAAGTTAGAAATTAGCTAGGCCCGAGTTTCTCTAAGAGGGTTGTCACAAGTGATGATGATGAAATGAAATGTATCTATCTTCTATTTATATGAGGATTATGACTAAAAATTATGCCTAATAAGCCCTTAAAACAAGTTTGATGATAAAATGTGCTTGGGTTACAAGCCAGCCCATTAGCTCTATCAAAATATGCCCTAATTTTCCCACATGTGCGAGATATAGCATCCAAAAAGATGATGCCATCCATTGTAGATGCTCCAAATGCCATGTTCAAGGGTGATGAGGTGTCTAAGAAGGTCTATATGCCTATGAAGTCCAAGATTTGAGGGTTGGCCCTCAAATTCACCTCATTGCCTCCTATAGGGTCCCAAAATCTAGCTTGGGTACCACAAAGTGGCCTCCATGGGTCTCTAACTACCATATGGGGCCTCCTCCTCTCCAGTGTTAGGGCTTCCTCTGGTGCAACAAGCTCTCCTTGATCTTTTAGTGTGGGAGCATCCTCATCTGGGATCTAAATCAGCTACTGCCCATCAAGTTCTATCAAGGCCAGCCTAGGGGCATGCTGGGTCCAACTGTGTCATCTTGAAGAATCCTTAAATCTGGGTCAAGTTCAACTAACATCCTGGGCGCTGAAGGTGCTCTGGGACATGTGTCATCTGATAATGCTACTAGAATGCTTCAAACTCTTAACACTTCACTTGTTTGGCCCAATATACTCCTTTGAAGGACCTGGGTACCTGTGGAGTGTTGAAATTTCTAAGTCTAACCTGTTAGAAATCCCTACTGCATCTTTTGGTTTAAATTCTCCTACTTGTTTATTACATTAACAAGTTATTTGTAAATATAAATACTGAAACTAAACACATATGCAGCCTTAACTCATATACAAATCAGCAACTAAAATTCTGAGACAAACACACAAGGGACACCGTTATTTTTGGACAATCGTCCCCGAAAAAACCCAATGCGGGAAAACCAGTGCAGCAGTTCTGAGGGTTTTATTATTATGCAGATTTCTTGAGTACAACTAGGGTACCAAAATGGCTCACCCAACAGAGATTGTTACAAGACAGTAATACCTCTTCTCGGAGATAGATATTTAGCTATTCTGCCCCACGAAAATCCTTCCGATGCTTCCTCTCGGCTCTACGTCAACCTTGCTAGCCTCAACGTCACTCCTGAAGCCCCTGCATCAGCCTTCTGACCCTCTGCGTCATCTCTCTAGCCTTCTACGTCACCCACACAGGGCCCTTAGCCTCTGTGCAGTCTCTAGCTTCCTTTGTGTAGCTTCTGCTGCCTCTACGTCAACCACTTCAGTCACTGTGCTGACCCTCAGGCAATATCCCTGCCTCTTTGTTATGTACTCACTGCCCCTTGCTGCAACAAATCACTTGTTCGAATTTTCTCAGCAAGCCTCACTCTAGAAAATCAAATTGACTGATCAATCTTGGTATATCTCCAACTGACCCTCAAGCCTCCTCTTATACTTTTCTTGTTGAGTCTTCAATGGCCGAGATTAAGTCTCTAATCAACGGCTAAGATTAGATTTGGCTTGATCCATGCCATTTAGAACATTCTCACCTAATTTTGTATTAATACCCATTAATATTTGAATTTTCCTAAGTTTAGACTTAGGAACTCCATTAAAAACATTAATTATTTTAGTATCTCTCCAATTGGGTGGAATTTCCCCAAACCATTTATGGGTTTTGGAGATCTCATGTGCCTTAGCCTCTCCACCAATTTTCATGGCTAGAGCACATCTGATACTACCATAAATCAACACTCCCTCTTAGCGAGTAATGTGCTCTAGTAATGCTCCACCATTGAACATCACACTAATCCTTCCACACCGGTACCTATGCTGATGCTTGACCTGCTACCCAATATCCTCTGCACTACTGCCCATGACACTACCACTGCCACTGCTACATCTGTACTACAGCTCCCTCTCAACATGCTGCCCATAGCACTACCACTGCTAACTGCTGCACTGCAACTCAGTTACCGAGAAGTAAGTAACTGATCTACCCAAAAATTTGACATCCTTATCAGTCTGGAAGCCTCCTGATGTTGAATCTACCTCTGCTGCTATCTTGTGCTCCCTCTGCTGCCTTTGCACTGCTGCAAACACCTTTGTGCCTCTCGCACTACTGCAACCACCTATGTGCCTCTCGCACTGCTGCAAGCACCTTTGTGCCTCTCGTACTGTTGCAACCCCCACTGCACTGCTACAGACCTCTGCACTCTAGCACTGCTTTGTCGCTCCATTGCATCTTTCTTCTACCCGACATCCGTCATCCTGCTATTGTCGTTAAGGGCTCCCGTAGTTGGATATGATCCAAGAGTTTGGGCACCTCAAGGATCCTGTCTCTCTTCTTCTGTAGTCCTCCTAACTACAGCTTGATGTCACCCCACCTCTTCTCTAGAGGTGCTTGAGCTCTCATGGCAAAGTCGTATCAATCTTGACTTCTTTCTCCGCCTTAGCCGGAGCTGCCTTGGAGTCGGAAGCCTCTCCCTTGTTCTTCTTACTGGGACATTGGGATGCATAATGACCCAGCTCCCCACAATGGAAGCACTTTACCTTGGAGATGTCCTTCTTCTTCCTCTTCCCTTGCTATCCCGTAGATGCTAGAGCCGCATCCTCCTCCTCTTTCTTGATTTGACTTCCTTTGCCACTACTCCCTGCCTTGGTCAACCGTCTGATCTCTTCTTGGCGAAGAGATGCCCACATCTCTTCCCATCCTCGGAGACTGCATTCAGGGCGGTCCTCACCATGAACTCCTGATCCGCCGTGGCCCCTATGGAAGTAAGTTGGTCACAAATCTTTGGAAATCTAAGGAAGTATAGATCTATCTGCTCCCCCTTTTGCATCTGATACGACCGCAGCTGATTCTCCAATAGCATCTTCTGCTGCACGAAAGTGCCCTAATATAATGTCGTCAAAGTATCCCACATCTCCTTTGCTGTGTTCTTTTCAGCAATATGTGGTACAACATGATCCTTGACCCCATCAAGGATTATGCACTTTGCCCTCACCATTGCATCCTCATACTTCTCATTATCAGCTGGGTCTACTGGGATAGCCATGGTTCTCAAGGTGAAGCCCTTGATGCGATGTCTATCCAGGACTGCCAGGATCCTGGCCTTCCAGATGACAAAGTTGGAAGCCCCATCCAACCTGTCCTGATCCCTTAGTCCATTTACTACCATCTCCGCTCCTCTTTTAGACTCCCTCTGAGCTTCGACTTCCTTCCTGGAATTCTCCCTCTAAACCCTGATTTCCCTGCTGTAAATCTTCCTGCCAAATGTTGAACTGCTCCTCTCCAATCCTCTTTGCAACTGCAACTCGGATCTAGATTTCTTGGCTAGAAATTCGCCAAGGTAGCGACTCCCTCTACCTTGGTTCTATCCTGTTAGGTACTATTTTGCTTCGACAGAAACATCACCCCACCAGCGTTCCAATCCACAATCTGCCCACAGCTCCCTAGGCCCCAACAACTGAAGAAACTGAGCCTTCCATCTCTATGCAATCTTGGCAAAGACTGAATCACTCCTCTAGCCAACTGCGTCAAGCCTACCAGGCTGAGTAGGATGGCATGGCTCTTCGTGAGCTTCTTCTGCCTCTCTCTACCTCTGCGTTGGCCGTCTCTCTGGCTTGAAATGATGATGCAGACCCTTTGCATCACTCCCTCTTTGTTGCCTTTCACTTAGGAGCAACTCTGTCTCTCGGGACAGCTGCTACTGCTGCAAATTTCCGATATCGCTGATGCCTTTAGTCCTCTTGTGATCTGCAACGCTCTAATACCATGTTGAAATTTCTAAGTCTAACCCCTTAGAAATCCCTACTACATCTTCTGGTTTAAATTCTCCTACTTGTTTATTACATTAGCAAGTTATTTATAAATATCAATACTAAAAATAAACACATATGCAGCCTTAACTCATATACAGATCAACAAGTGAAATTATGAGACAAACACACAAGGGACACCGTTATTTTTGGATGATCGTCCCCGAAAAAACCCAATGCGGGAAAACCAAAGCAATAGTTCTGAAGGTTTTATTATTATGTAGATTTCTTGAGTACAACTAGGGTGCCGAAATGGCTCACCCAACAGAGATTGTTACACGGAAGTAATACCTCTTCTCGGAGACAGATATTCAGCTAATCTACCCCACAAAAATCCTTTTGTTGCTTCCTCTCGGCTCTACGTCATTCCTGCTAGCCTCAGTGTCACTCCTGAGGCTCCTGCATCAGCCTTCTAACTCTCTTCGTCATCTCTCTAGCCTTCTGCGTCACCCACGTAGGCCCCTCAGCCTCTGCGCAGTCTCTAGCTGCCTCTGTGTAGCTTTGGCTGCCTCTGTGTCAGCCTCTTCAGTCACTGCGCTGACCCTCAGGCACTATCCTTGCCCCTCTGCTATGTACTCACTGCTCCTCACTGCAACAGATCACTTGTTTGAATTTTCTCAGCAAGCTCCGCTCTAGAAAATCGAACTGGCTGATCAATCTTGGTGTATCTCCAACTGACCCTCAAGCCTCCTCTTATACTTTTCCTGTTGAGTCTTCAACGACCGAAATTAAGTCTCTAATAAACGGCTAAGATTAGATTTGGATTGATCCATGCCATTTAGAACATTCTCACCCAGTTTTATGTTAATACCCATTAATATTTTAATTTTCCCAAGTTTAAACTTAGGAACTCCATTAAAAATATCAATTATTTTAATATCTCTCCAACTAGGTGGAATTTCCCCAAACCATTTTTGGGTCTTGGAGATCTCATGTGCCATAGCCTCTCCACCAATTTTCATGGCTAGAGCACATCCGATGCTACCATAAATCAACATGGAGTGGGTGCCCAAGTCATGGGTTGCTGAACCACCGGACAAGAACAACATGGATTTCTAGTGCAAGTAACTAGTCATTAGGGGCAAAGATCAACAATGCATCTAAGTTTGGATGTTAAGGGGTGATTTAATACTTTAAACAAGGATCCCTTTCCAAAATTAGGACCATGATCTTGCAAAGGTGTTTTCTCCCTAGGTCAATGTTTTAAGACTCCGACTCGGCCGAGGATCGACTCCGACTCCGACTCCGAAACGGTAATGACTCGGCCGACTCGATTTCAATGACTCGGTCGTTGTAAAAAATACATTAAATATTTATTTTTTTTATAAAAAAACATAATTTTAGAGATTTTCATTCATGTTTCCAAACACACAGCATTATAATATAGATGGAAGACAACATATGATCAAAGTAGGCTCATGAACCAATCCATTATATCAAAATGGTACCCAATGGCAATACATAGTCAACTGTCATACATGATCAAAGACTCAAAACAAAAAACACATAACCAAGGAGGCTAGAAATGACCTCTACAACAAAAGTAATCTGTGACCAGACTCCAGTACTAGTACTACGACTACTGGCTAGTAGCTACTGCCAGAGGAGCCAAGATCATGTCGATCAATCTCTGGATCATCATCAGAGTCAGACAGGGGGTCCATGGCTCCTCCTCATCATCATCATCTCCAACTGCAGCTGTAGAAGTGGTACCACTAGCAGGCTGTGCAACTGCAGCAGATGCAAGCTAAGATAGAGTAGATATGCGGCTGCGCTTCTGTCGTGGCTGAGCAGAGGAAGAACCTACAACTGGAGCCCTTGCTGGCTGTGAGACTGAGGCTGGTGGATTGGGATATGCATTCAACTGAACAGCATGTTCAAGTTCAATTGATGTCTCGATATCTAAATCTAAATCAAGATCCTCATCAAGATCAAACTCTGCTGGACGACTCTCCACTACCCAATCTGATGTTGGATCAATGTCTTCCAACACAATGGGATCTGAATCAGGTCTTTTGTTCAGCAAATGGTTTCGTCTGAGCTAGAGGTTGTATTGGACATAAACTAAATCATTTAACCGTTTTTTATCCAAACGGTTTCTCTTCTTTGTGTTACTTGGGAGCAGGGGCGAAAATGGGAGCGGGAGCGACATTTTCAGAAGCTCCTGGTTTGGGAGCGAATCCCAGAGGAGTTCGACAACCAATGTCACTAACATCAAGGTACATAGAGGGATTGGTGCTCTTGATTAAATACGAGTTCCATACCCTAATACATGACAAAATTCAATGGAAACATTGCAATCCTCCAATCCTGAAATCCTGAAAAACTGATAAGTCTGCTGGATTTTGAATGAAATCTAAAATTCTACTTTCTCCATATGAAATCCAATGAGGCCGAAACCACTCTCAAACATCCTGAGTCATTTCATGGTAATGTTAAAAATTTAAGTAAAAGGATGAAAATGAAGATTAAGGAGAATGTCACTTTTACTTTAAGAATTTAACATTACCATGAAATTTGAATAGCATATCAATAGTAGAGAGCATTTGAGTGTGTTAAATAGGGTTTGGGAGGGGGAAATGGACCCCAAATGACATTTAGCAAATTCATATAACACCTTGGAGTCCAAACCAATCAGAAATCACCTTAAAAATCCATTAAAAAAATATTAAATCGCTGTTTAACGTGTTCTGGGCCGGCTTTTTGTGACTCGGCCGAGTCATAACGGAAACGGCCGAGTTGGCCGAGTCAGCCATGACTCGGCCGAGTCATGGCTGACTCGGCCAAACGTACCGTTTCAAAGGTCGAGTCATGGCTAAGGGTATCGGCTCGGATCTACTCGGCCGTTTCGGTATCGAAACGGTCGTTTTTTAAAACAATGCCCTAGGTAGGGGTGGCTAAAGGTCAACCCTATTAGGTGCTTCCAACCCCTAAGGGGAAGTAATAGTTAACTGGTCCACCCTTCAATTGACAGGCATTAGTGAATAATGATATTGTAATGGAGGGGATAAGCCTTCATGGCCAATTGTCTTGGTCAAAGGGACCAATTGATGGGGGTATCCACATCTTGAATCTATAGATGTGAGGAGGGAGCATTTGTGGATGCATGAGTTACCAAATTGGCCTTTGTTTTTTTTCCACCCCTTTTGTGTGCCTTTTAATTCTTGATTTTTCCTTCTATTATCGCTCATAGCTCAAGGGTTAAAGCTTGCTTTATACGATGTAGCAGTTTTATTACCCCTTCAAGATGAGTTAGTTTGTCTCTCATCGGATTGGGACATGCAAGGGTTCTTTTTTGATGTAATGGAGCATCATGTGCTCAGGAACCGAGTGATGGCCATATGAGGTAGGTAGAGCTCATGCTAGGTTTTTTCCCACATGCTAATTCCTATTGTCTCGGCCATCTTTTGCATTTTGATTTTGCTTTCTTCTATTTTATTGTGGCCATGATATGTTTTTCTTGTTTCTTTTAGCTGCATCAACATCCCAGGGCAAAGTTTTCAAGCTCTACTCAAGGTATGTGAACATGTTAGTGCCAAATCCCCAGGAACTAATGAAAAGTTGTACCCGAAGGATGGAGATGAAATATGGGCTTGTAATGTGGGATGGAAGGTGTTAATTATGAGATGGGAAATATGGAACATGCTATCTCAATCATGGCTTCCCAAGTAGTGCTCCTCCTATAAACCAAAGGGCCTAAAGGGAGGTTCCACTAGACTAGGGTCAAATATTAACCCTCCTTCTGTGGTGAGAGAACAATAATACGGTCAAGGTCTATCAATCTTCCAAATTACCCCATAATCCATATTAAATGCCCAAAACCAAACAAGTAAAAGAACCCGATTGTAAAATGATCAAAGTACTCTTACACTACCCTTCTAAACTCATTTTCTTGTCTCCTTGAACCTCTTGATGAATGACAATATTCTTTGATTGCAATTGTTGAGAAAACCTCTAGGGAATTAAACCTCCAGCCAAAGACAGTAGTAGGAATTGGATGAATAAATTGGTGAGACATACCCGTTATTGATATTCTAAGCCCATCTGCATTGGTGAAACATAACCCTTATTGATATTGTATGCCCATCTGCTGCCAATATATGTAGTGATTAAAGGTTGGTTGCTATTCAAGGGTTACGTTGAATTTATCTACCTGAACATGTGTTGTTTGTTATTGCTACGGTTGTCCTGTTTGTGGTGAGAAGCAGCTTATGTTGATTTAAAACATTCTTCTGGAAAAATTATAGGGCTGTGCATTTGTACTTTTATTAGTCAACTTTCTTTCAGTTTTGACATAGTCCAGGGAAGTTTTCTTTGTGATATATTTGAGCTGTCATGTCTTACAAAATCTTGAACTCTCAAGTTTATGAATTAATGCCTCAAACTTTAACATTTGGAAGGTATGGCATAAGCATTACAACACTCTGAAGCAGAACATTTATATCAAAATTCAAATGATGCTTATGATATTTTATGTTGTGGGCAGCAAAACTCTTTCTGGGAGATATCTTAAAAGAAGGGACAAAAGTGGCTGTGAATCCATTTATCATATGGGCATGGTCTGGACTTCTTATCAATGCCTTAAACAGTATTCCCGCTGGAGAGCTTGATGGGGGTCGTATTTCATTAGCATTATGGGGAAGAAAGGTATGACTTTTTTCGTGCTTGCACATAACAAGGGATTATTCTATAAGCATTGTTGTTAACATCATGTGCAAATGTGCAATCTTTTCTTTTAGGAGATAGACCAATTCAATATTAAATGTTACTTTCATGACAACATATTCCAAAATGGATAAGATAGAGAATGCAAGTTCAATGAAATCTTCTAATTTTTTGGGGCCCATGTTCTCTTTGTGGCGTGGGATGTCTACACCAACCTCATTTGTAACAAAGTTCGGTCCTAGTAATATGGGTTATACTCCAAATCATTGCCTCCATTAAATAATTGAACAGTAAAATCATATTAGTTTACCTTCGTGTGGGCCTTGAGGAGATGTTAGGCTCCATCATCCCAACCTCCCTTTTCATCTGTAGTAGAAACACAGACTGACTTTTCCTCTTCTTAATCAAAGAATGGGATATGGTCAATCTATACATTTTACTGTAGTTCAAGCCTACTTGCACTATACTGTAACTCCTACTACATGAGTATGGTGGATCACTGCTTGCTTTCACAGTAGATGATTGAGAAGTAGTTAACATGAAATTGTAATGCATAGTTGAGACATGTTTGTTATAAATTTTTAATTTGTAAAGTAGTGCCTGAAAATTCGAATGTTAAAATCAGGAGGAAAAAGCAATGCTGTAATTGTTGCAAGAATAGGCAGGAAATTGAATATCTAATCGTTAATAAGGCTTTATAAATTTTTATAGGGTTGGTGTAGGAAATATATCAGACGTATTGCTAGACATTGCATGGAAGTATGTTTTTAACTTTTTTGTCACCATCATGCAACAAATAATATCTAGAGTTTATCAATTGCCTTCGATTTATAACATTGACTTTGTCCCTTTAGCTGTAATTTCCTTCTCAAATAAATCATGTAGCTCTGCTGTGGCTGGTTATAGCTTTACAATCAGTTGCTTACTTCCCTCAACATCTCTATACCATTGACGGTCAATCAGAATATATGTCTAATGTATATTATATCTATTTATGTTGAGAAAACATTTTTAGTGGATGTAAATGGAGCCTATTAAATATTTTATGTGGTCTAATGTAATTTGCTGAAACCGTGGTGATTATTATGCAGGTCTGGACACGATTATCAGGTTTATCAATTGCCCTTCTTGGCCTCTCAGCTTTACTCAGTGATGTCGCACTTTATTGGGTTGTGTTAATCTTGTTCCTACAACGTGGTCCAATTTCTCCTCAGGCAGAAGAGATTAGTCAGCCTGATGACAAGAATGTTGCTGTTGGTATAACAGTTTTAGTTTTGGGATTGCTTATATGCTTACCGTTTCCATTTCCCTTTATGTCAGACAGTATGCTATAGATGCTAAGCAGGTTTTGGGATCTATGATCTAGCTTTGGCAGTTCATTAAATAACAAAGTTTTCATTTAAGGAGAGTCTAGAAATAAGTGTGCGGCATGCCATTATTTGTAAAAATTCTTTCTTAAGTACCACTACTGAAATAAGTACCAACACTGAAGAAAAAATAAGCATTTAATTCCATGAATGTAGAGCATTGTCACTTACCATGATGCCACATTTGGAATTCGTATACAAAATACAGGATTTATAGTTTAAAATGTAGAATTAACGCATCACACTTTACATCTCACTCATAATATATCTCAACGTTTGAGAACATATAGTCCAGAATGTATTACTTACCCCTCGTATTATGGGAGTTTTATTCTTCAGAAACTGATTTCCATATCCAAATTTCAAATTAGAGACCCTGCGAGTAAAAACGTCAAATATCGTAACATTATCACAGATACTGCAAAGAAAACAACAGAAATATGTTTTATTTTTACCTTTTGTTTTTTATCTCTTGATTAAAAACATAAGCAGCGCTATAAATTTGTTCACGAAAGCTTATGATCAATACAACTCAAAGAGTAGGATTTAGTTGTGCATGTGCCCTTGGGGGGAGAGTGTGCTTTTCCTGCTCTCTCGATGAGAGCTCATAACCTAGAATTCGAAAAATGGTTTTAACTATTACAACACTCGGGCTTGTAGGCTTCATTGATAGTTACTGCTCATCCAAGTTTTCCTTGTTGGATGAGTCAGTGTTTCTTATATTAGAATCCAAGTGTGCAAGATATGCATGGTACTTGTTCTGATCTTGTTCATATCACTTTTAGTTACTATCTATCTATCTATCTATCTATCTATATATATATATATATATATATATAAATATAAATATATATATATATATATATAGTGCAATTATGGATAATAAATACTTGTGTCTTTTTTGTGTGTTCACATACTTGCTTTAGTGTGATCATTTCTTCTCCAAATTCGGTTGTGAGTTTACAAACTCAACATTGGCACAGAAATTCATGGGAATCCTTATTGGTCAATCTCCAATGTGTCCTGAACAAATCCTTTGAACTAACCTGCTTAGACTCAATTGAGATCTCCATTCTCCGTTTTAGTTAGATGCAATGTGGAAAAAGTCGAAGTCGGGATTAATTCGGCAAGGGTCCAAAAGTTGAAAAACTCGTCAAAGTCGGGAGTTTTTTGAAAAAGTCGGCAAAATTAAAAACACAAAATTATTCATTTTTATTTTATTTTATTTAACATCTAGAGTATCCACAACATCAAATAAATGCATTTCCACATAAACATGTAAAGAAAGCTAATATATAATATGTATATGAAGTCTAATGCTACATCACATATCAAAATAGTGAATCAACTCCTGAATTTTGGGTCCTGTCTGAGTCTCAACTCTCAAGAGTCAAAAAATAAATGTATATCATGAGTCATCTAAAAGTCATCAAGTAATCAGTGACTGAGATCTTCTTCCCCTTTTAATTTTTGTTTCCGCTAATTGTATTAAGAAATAAGTCATGCATTTATTCAGTAGATTGTAATCTGCTTGGGTAATAAGGTGTCAGGTGGTAGGTCCAATGAAAATTAACAGTGAGTATCACAGTAGATGTGAAAATTAACGTTTGGTGACTCCAAGCTGCTTATTTTCTGAGAAAACAGTAGATGTCAGATTACTAACCTAGCCTTGGCATCTATTATTTAAAAACTCATGGAGGTAAAATCCACTTCTGATACATAACCTTTGCCCACATTTACAGGGAGTTCACCACTAAAGAAGATTCCCTTTCAAAACGTGCTCTCATTGCAGGAAGGATCTTTGTTGTCACAAGATTTCACAGGTACTTTGTTCCTGTCTGAAAAATGGGTTCTTTTTTGAGGCACTGGTTTTGTTTTTTTCGAACAGGTTGTTGCTATTTGATCTTCATGACCTCCTCTTTGTTGTTTCTTCTGAAAGCATTCAACAACTGTAACAATGTTTTTGATGGTGTGGGGTTCTTTCTACGGAAGACTGTTGTATGCATGTCCTTTTGGTACTTTGGTAATCTTTTGAAGGGGCAGTGGCTGTTAGAGTCTGGATCACTAAAAGCCTGGAGGCTTAGCCAATGTATACTTTGCTTTCTAACCAGAAATATTTAGTATAAAGATTTGTTTTTCCTTGGAAAACAAAAACATATCTTAACCTCAAAACTAACAGATTACAAATGAGACTGCTATGCTCGCAAGAAGTATGACAAACAATACAATGCAATAACTTGAAAATGCATGGATGGAAGCTTCAATTTACAGTTTTTTCACCTTTGTGGCCTCTTTATCCGCAGCCTGGGAAGGGAGGTAGACTTTTTGGGTCAAGAAAAAATCGGGATTTTTTCCTTTGTCAAAAAGTCGCCAAAAAGTCGGGGGATTAAATCGTTTAGTTCAAAAAATCGCGTTTTTAGGATTAAATCGGGATATTTTCCAGACTTTTTCCACACTGGTTAGATGCATGGATTCAGAGACTTGAGGCTATTTTGATGCAAGAGCGTGAGGCTTAAAGACAAAAGGCTTCGTATTATTCCAAAAAAAAAATACAAAAAAAGTTTACAAGCAAAGGAGTGTGGTCTTTTAACTGTCAATTTACAAAGCTTTCTAGTTAGGATTTGAACTAGAATCTAGGATTTGGATTATCATGTAATAAATTCAAGTAGTTAGATGTAGTGGAGATTCTCAAGGAGAATATCATGCAGATTAGCCAGTTTTAGTTAGTTCAATCCTTTGATTTAGGATTTGGTTGTTAAATGAACCAATACTTTTGTAAGTTCCGAATCATTGTAAGGGGATTTTGACCGATTTTGGTTGATTTGTCGTATAAAAGTTAAGTTGCAGAACACTGTATCTCTATGTGTGTGTCGTACATTATTGGTCAATCCCGGAGGTTGAATTCCTTCGAAATATCTCTGTGTGTGGTTGAATTCCAGTTTAACAGTAATTCTTAGAATTTTGTATGATCTGGTGTGATTGTGTTTAATTCCTCTTTCACTATATATTAAGTTAAATGGAATGTGTTTCGAGCTGCAAAGCTTTAATTAGTTAAACTCTGAATCACTTAGAAATAGAGTAGACTTGGTGGAAGTGCTAAAAACATAACGGAACGGGGGAAAGTCTGACAGAATGAACTAACCCTCGAAGAAGAACGAGAACCATCCGATTGACAGAGCGTTAGATCGACGGAAGGATGAAAGACTGCAAAACCGAGTTTGGGACTAAGAACGAGCAGTAAGCAGTTTCAAGATTTCTAGTCTCGAAACACTAGAGAGCAAAAGGGGCAGTGTTGAAAAACTACCTTTCGGGACTTATCCTAGCTGTTAAACTTCGACAGCGAACGAGGCCCGAAAAGCAGATAGACGGTCATCACATGACAGAGAAGCGCGAGCATTAATCAGCGCGAAATGGGTTTTCATTGGTGGTAAAGGTTCATCAGGTGGCTCACTTGATTCCATTTACTGTCTGACACGTAGCACGCCGCAAGAGAGAGAAAACCACCTTATCGGGTGGGTAACCGTCGCGTAAGTGATCCACCTGACATTGTTGTGGACCATTGGATCAAGCGGATCTTGATCAACGATTATAAAGCGTCAGGTTAGTTTGTTGATCGGGAAAAAGTGCAGCCGTCGGATCGGAGAATCGTGATCAACGGTGGAGAAACATTGTGATAAAGAAATTGGAAAAGGCGGATTTGAGAAGTTAATGAACTGTGGTGTTATTTCCTTTCGGTTTCGTGGTAAGTGAAGTTTCAACAAATTCCGCGTAAATTTAACAATTCTGTTGTTTTAGCAGAATATCTACGTTTAGCGGCAGATGACTGAAACTCCGAAGGAAATAGAAGAAGAGCTTCCACCCGCACTAGAAGAAATTGTCACACGTTTTGAAAGACTATCCCTTACACCTGTAACCAGACCACCATATTTTCAGAGTCATAAGAATTTTATTGATGAAGAGAAGATCATGGTTGTTGAGCTTGTTATGGGGGTTCAATCTCTTAGATGATGTACTCTTATGCCCAATCATTGAAATCCTCCAATCAATGTCTTGAGAGCTGCAATCTTTAAAAATACCTCTGATGAAATTGCTTTCTGGGGTTGTTCCTACAATCTTTTCCTTTTCAATACTTCAAAAATAGTTACAAAACCTAGGGTGGCTTTTCCTGCAACTTTATCTCTGAAAAGAGCAGTGTATAGAGGTCTAAATATGGTACTTACAGAACTAAAATGAAAATTTTCAAACACACAAAAGTTTATTGGATATTTAAGTATTTCAGGTGTTCATAACCCAGGAAAATTGTAACATACCCCAACCTTCCTTTTGAGGCACATTACTACACAACCTCTGCCCTGTACAACTGTAGGGATCTTCCTTAGGAGCACTTTTTTTTTTGTAAATCTAACTGAACTCAGCATAATATCAACTACTTATTAGATGCAGGAAACCATGCTCATGTTTTATAAATTTATTAACTAATAAATAATGTAGTTTCAGTTATCATATTGTGAATAATAAGAAAACAATGATCTTCATTTCAAACTAATCATCCATCAGCAACATCCATTTATGAGAGTCACATAATAATTAAAGACACATCAACATGAGAAACACATAATAATCTAAAGGTTTATACATCAATAATCCATAAATTTACAAATTCAAATGTCATATCCTTCACTTTTACAATCTAGTAATTATATACAACATTAAGCATGTAATATAACCTTATGAAACACGAGGTATTGTGTGAAAAATTCAAAATTGAAATCCTATTGCAGCAACTGGAAAGTATTCTTCTAATTGTTAATTAATTTAACAATTTATTTGGCACGACAAATATTGAATAAATCACACTGCAACCTTCACAAATAAAATTGCGGAAATAATAGTGTTGGAAACTGAGAAATATTCTAGCATACACATAAAATATGACAGTGATTTTTGGACAAATGTCCCTGGAGAAAACCCAACTTGGGAAAACTGATGCAGCAGCTGAGGGTTTTTATTATTATGCAGCAGTGAGAAATTTTGAGCACAATATTGATGCTAAAAACTGACAATCCTACAGAGAAAATACTAGCAAAAATATTGTGAGGAATTTTACTCAACCCCACTAGCAATCCGGCCTCTGATTGCATCTTCAGGTGAGCCATCCAAACAACCTATATGCAGGTTTGCGTTACCCTTGTGTAGTCCCTCCCACACTATGCCTGAATCAACTGCTCCTGTAGCCATCATGTCTGCCACTTGCTGAGAAATTGTCTGTCCATCCTTCTGGAACACTTTCCCAATCTCTGGAAATGAAATCCAGCTTATCTCCAGCAAAATCGAACTGCCTCTAGAGGCTTCTGCGTAGCCCTTGCGTCAACCTCACTGCGGCTCTTTCTACCTCTCTGCAATGCACTTCACTGGATGTGGAAAACTTCCTCCAGCACATTGCCCCTGCCCCTCATTGTCTCTGCTTCCTTTTGAAGCTAAAACTCTTCCGGCAACTACTAGCTCTTTGGAAAAATCGTTGTCTCCAAGGAAATTGAACTCCGCAAGTGTGTTCTCCATCTACCCATCGACTTCTTCTATAATCCTTTGTTGAACCCCCAACGACCAAGATTAAAACTTAATCAAGGGCCCAAATTAATTCCTTGTCAATCTGTGTGAGTTTCTAGATGATTCACACCTTATCTCAATTAATTCTGATTAATTAACCAGATTTCCTAAGTTTAGACTTAGGAAATATAAAAAGATAAGCTAATAATCTAATTAAGACACTTCTAGGTGGAATTTCCATAAATGGTTTATGGGTTATGGAGAAATCTATTTTAGCCTCTCCACAAAGTTTTGAGACTAGAACACCTTCGATGCTATAAAAACTAACACTCCTTATTAGCGAGGAAGGTGTTCTTTCTAATGTTGCACACTCTTTCACAACACCATGTCTTTGTACCACCCCTCTTTCACGATGTTGATGTCTGGCTACTGCCCACCAACCACTATGTCACTCTGATGTTGCATTCATGCTATTGCTCGCACTACTATATTGCTGCCAACTTTGCATCTGCACTGCAACTCCCTCTCATCTATTGTTGTTGCAACTGCAATAATTGCAGCTGAGAAGCATCCAAAACATTGAATCAATTATGTCTGTTGCATCTATCTCTTGAGTCCTGACTGCTACTAGTCACTTCACTTTCCACTGAAGAATCTGCACTGTTGTTGACTCTGTTATTGAGCCTCTTGCTCTGTTGTCAACACTGCACTATGCTCCTCAACACCTGACTGGTACTAGTCTACAACTATCACATTGGAATCTGACTGCATCACTGACACTGATCCATCCTGCTACTGAATATTGTGGGCCCCTGTAGCAAGGTGATGATCCATGAGTAGGACACCTCAATGGACCCTATCCATCTCTGCAACTTTGGAACTATAGCTCCATATCGCCCCACCTCTCTCTTGGAGATATAGCTGCAAACATCGCAAACTCTTCCTCCAACTTGGAGGACAACTTGTCTATCTCAGCAGACGATGCTGCCTGGTCCTGCTTTTCTTGCTTGTCCTTCCTCCCGAAAAGATAGTAAGTACTTTAGTTTCCAAGCTCGCCACACCTGAAGCACACTTTGACAGGTCCTTCTTCTTCTTCTTCTCCCCTTGCCACTGACTGGGACCCTTTGATGCTAGGGCTACATTCTCTTCCTTCTCACTCTTCACACCTTTGCTGCTACTTCCAATGATGGTGCTCTTTACTATAGCTCGCCTCAACTCCTACTACAGATTGGTCCACATCTTGCCCTAACTGGGAAAAGTGTCTCTGCCCAAAATACCTTGGACAAACACCTACCAATCCTTTGAGACAATAATCAGTGCCAATCATACAAGCTCTATGGGTTGGGGCACCTCCCCAACAACTGTTAGCTAATCGCAGACCTCCTGAATCCTAGTGATGAAGGGATCTATGCCTTCACCCTACTGCATCCGTATGCTTCTCAGCTTCTCATGGAGAAACATCTTCCATTTCTTGGAAGAACTCTAATATAATGTGGAGAGAGCATCCCACATCTCATTGGCATTACCTTTGCCAGCGACATGTGAGACCATAGGATCTCGAACTCCATCCATGATCATCTTCTTTGCCATCACCATTTCTTTTATGTACTCCTTCAGGTATCTGCATCATGGGGTATTGCTACCACATTCTTTGCATAAGTCTTCAAACCATGCTCATCAAGGAGAAAGGACATTTTGGCCTTCCAAATAACATAGTTGGAGGCACTGTCCAATCTGTCTTGATTTATTAGCCCACTTATGTCCATCTCGAATCTGGTAAAAAATTCCCTCTTTCCCTCTACTTGTTTTCTCGATCTGCTACTCGCACTCCCTTTCAGAGTGAAGAAATATGCACATAGCTTCTGCCAATATGCAACAAGAAAAAACGGACCTCTAAAACTCGAAGTCCCTTGAGAGAAATTTTTCCTCTACTGTGTGTGGTTTCTCTTCCACCCAGCATGAATTATGCTCTAGAAAACTGCTGCAAAACCCTCTGTGCCCAAACAAGAAATATGCTCACCGAAAATTTGAATTGTTGCTCCCACTGCTTGCTGGAATCACTCATTTGGCATGACAAATTTTTCTGCCTATCCTGCATTGAAAATTCAAACTTCCCTAAGCAATTTGATCTTCTTGGCTTAGGCTTTGCGTAGCCTCTGAAAATTTCGGTCTGCTGCTCCCTTTAAACTATGAAATTTCCCGTCTTCGCTTATGAGCTTCTTCGTCTAATCAATCACGCTATGATTTTATGTGAAATTTTCAAAACTGAAATCCTATTGCAACAACTAGAATTTATTCTTCTAATTGTTAATTAATTTAACAATTTATTTGCTACTGAAAATACTGAATAAATCACACTACAACCTTCACAAATAAAATTGCGGAAATAATAGTGCTGGAAACTGAGAAATATTCTGACATGCACATAAAATATGACAGTTATTTTTGGACAAATGTCCCTGGAATAACCTAACTTGGGAAAACCAGTGCAACAACTGAGTGTTTTTATTATTATGTTGTAGTGAGAAATCCTTAGTACAATCTGGATGCCGAAAACTAGCAATCCTGCAGAGAAAATACTGGCAAAAATATTGTGAGAAATTTTCCTCACCCCCATTAGCAATCTGGGCTCTAACTACAGCTCCAAGTGAGTCATCCAAACAACCTCTATGTAGGCCTGTGTCACCCTTGCACAATCCCTTCCATGCTCTGTCTAAATCAACTTCTCTTGTAGTTTTCCTCTCTCCCACTGGCTGAGAAACTCTCTCCGGCATTTTGGAACACTTTCCTAGCCTATAGAACTGAAATCCAACTTCTCTCCAGCAAAATTGAATTGTATCTAGAGGCTTCTGTGCAACCCTTGCATCAGCTTCATTGTGCCTCTATTTGCCTCTCTGTGATGCACTTCACTGGATCTGGAAAACTTCCTCTGACTCAATGTCTTTGCTTCCTTTTGAAGCTTGAACTCTTTCGGCAACTGCTAGCTCTCTGGAAAAATCAAACTCCACAAGTGTGTTCTCCATCTACCCATCGACTTCTTCTTATAATCATATGTTGGACCTCCAACGACCAAGATTAAAACTTAATCAAGGACCAATATTAATTCCATGTTGATCTGTGTGAGTTTCTAGATGTTTCATACCTTATCTCAATTAATTCTGATTAATTAACTAGATTTCCTAAGTTTAGACTTAGGAAATATTAAAAAATAGGCTAATAATCTAATTGAGAAACTTCTAAGTGGAATTTCCATAAATGAATTTTGGGCTATGGAGAGCTCTATTTTAGCCTCTCCACATAGTTTCAAGGCTAGAACACATATGATGCTACAAAAACTAACTTATTGCTCACCAAAGGAGTGGAAATTTGATCTTGAATTTATTGCTTCTTATGCTCCCTTGTTTTTGTCTACGTTCATGTGTGAAGGATGATGCATCCCGATTGAATGTCATTGACACACCGCTAGAACTCCCTACCTACTCCTTGGGTACTCTTCTTCCCCACAAACCCTTTAGCTGCAATGGGGCTATAAAGTAGAGGAATAATACTATTTATGGAGGAGAACATTCATGGCTCAAGAGTTCCATCTCTAATGGCCTCCACCACACCAAACTCACTATATACTTTGTAGTTACTCACAATAGCATTATGTAATCCATCCAATAGTAGTGCAAAAAACTGCCCCATCTTCCAGAGTTTATTCCTTTTATAGGAGGCTTCATAGGTGACACTTGTCACTTCATGCAAAAATAATTATTTTTATTAATCTAAAAGTTTGATTATTCACCCATCCATGTGTCAGTCTCTCACCAAGACTCTCCTAAATTATTTACTTAAATTCTTATTTAAAATAATATTTTCCCTCACCCCAACATGACTCCCTATTTCCTCTCCTAGTTATCTCTTGATCCCCAATTTATACTCCTTAATTTGTTTTCAGTACTAAAATTAACTAGTAGGTCTCTTCTTTGGTTCCCCAAATACACCCTAGTTTATCTCAAGTTGACTCTTAGATGGAGATCCTTGTGTTGGATCTTGCCACATGGAGATTCTCTCGTGAAACTAAATTTCTCTAATTTAAATTATTATTCTTTATTATCATTCATCTGTCATGTCCCCAATTTTGATTTTCCGCATTCGAGACAATTTTGGAAAGAGGGGACATTTCCAACATTGGGATTTAAAGAAAAATGGAAAATTGCAGCTCTAGTGGAATGTGGGGGCCACAAGAAAGATAAATTTGACCCAAGGAGGGAACTCACACTCTTGGAGGAGAGAGAAAAGAGAAGGAAGTGTGAATTAGGGGAGAGAGAGAGAAACTGGGGGCCACAAGGGGAGAAGTGGCCAACAAATTATAAATAGAGCTTGAGGGCCTCACTTTTGACATCTTTTGGTCATGTTACAATTCAACACTAGTTCTCTTGAGCTGCTTAGCCAAGAAAACCCGTGTTGTTCAGCATAAGGAATTTCCGAGCGAGAATTCCACCCTCATTTTGGAGAACTCCGAGTGTCTTCCTAGTGAGGCAATTTGGGGAGCTCAATTCAAAGCTTCCACTGGAAATCATTGCAGGAGTTTACTTACCAATCCACATTCCTTGGGTGCAGAGGTATTTTTGTGGAGCACATTGTGGGAGCAAATGTGGGTTAGAGGTTTTGGGTTTTTTCAGGGAATCCTCTTATTGTTGACCAGAGTTTGGACATTGATTTGTCGAGTTGGATTGGAAATTATTATCTATTCATTTTTTCTATATTTTGGCAAGGGCTCAGAAGCTATCAATTGAGTGTTGTGCAGGGGTTTAGAGAAGTGGAGCAGGGAGAGATAAGGGTTGGAAGTAAGAGGTATTTCTTAGTGGAGAATTTAGCTAGAGTTGGGAGACATTTTTCGTTGTGGATTTGGGCATATTTCAGTAGTACCAATATTGTGGGGCACTTTCTGGCTAGATTGGGCAATTCACACTTGTTGGGGGTCAACAGGGGTCAACAGATTCAACCCAACCCTTTTTGGGTTTTTGTGGGTTTATTGAGAGGAGTCTCCGACTAATTTTACAGAATTTTTCGAGCAATATTCTGGCCTTTCCTCATTCTTATAGCAGGTTGTATTACTAGTTAGCTAGTAAATTAACATCACTTTGTGGGTTCAATTTGGCTTGGAGTTGGGCCAAATCCTTTCTAGGTTTTTCTTGGATTTGGAGGGGAGTCCGTGGGTGCAATTTCAAGGTGATCTAGGCATTCTTCATTGCAGAATTTTCAGTCTCATTCTAGCAGTAGCAATAGTAATTTTCTGGGGAGTGGGCAATACCAGTTTGGGCCAGTATTTCCTCTGAATCAGAGTTGTGTCAGTCGGACTTTGCATAGCTTTCATATCAAGCCTAGGTTCCATTGTTCTCACACTTGTACTCAGATTTCCCCAAATTAATAAAATGGCTCAGATTTTCTACTTCTATTTATTGGTGTTCTATATTTGGTACTTTGATTTCATATTTTTCTTGTTGTTCTTAGCACATGTTTGGATATTACTATTAATTTTTCCATTAAGAATATTACAATGGTATCTAAGCATGATGTTGGCTAGATATGGGTCTGGATCATGGTAATGCCAAGTTGTTATTTTATTGGGCTAAAATTCCAAGGGATGAGACACTAGTCCAACATTATTCTTCTGATTGAACTTGTGCCCAAAATGTCTTAGCAGGAGAAACTCCTTGAGAAATTTGAAAATTATAAGAGGAATCTCACTAGACTAGTGGACCTATTCATAGAATGGGCATCAGAAAGGGAAACAAGAAGGAAAAGCAGTTGTAGACTTGCAGGTGAAGAAAATGAGGTTGAGCATGCGATTACACAGGATGCATATGACACTAGTGGGTGCGAGGAGGATATAGGTCGACCTAGTGTGACTTCAGAGTCACCACTAGAGGAGAGCACCTTGGTGACACAGGTTGAGGCATCAACAGAGAGAGTGGAGAAGATAATCATAGGACCATCCATTGACAAGATGGCACTTAGCACAGGGGTGTCCACCATTGATGAGGCCCTATCTATTATTGAGGTATCCATCAATGAGGTGTCAAGGGTTGTATCTAAGTTTTTAGGTGATAATAGCCCCCAACATATTGAAGAGGTGCCACGAGACATATCCACAATTGATGAGGTGCTAGGAGACACAAAGATGTGCACCATTGATGAGGAGCTAGGAGGCATGTACATCGTTCATGAGGTGCTGGGAGACATAGAGGTACCCAATGTTGTAATTGAGTTTACATATGTTAGCCACCCACATCAGTTCCATCAGTTCCAGGTCGGCCTTCCGGCATTGAAAAAGAAGGTCACTATAGTCTGAGAGACTATTTTATAGCAGAATGAGCTGAAGGGCATGAGAGCGGTTTGTGCTGAGTTACTAGCCAAGTTGGCTCGCGTTGGGGAATGGTTGGATTCCATAATGGTAAAACTAGAGTAGTACGTGTTGGAGCATTGGAGGAACCCTCTTCAAGCATACATAGGTGGGTTGGCAACATTATTAGGTTACCTCTGCTCACTAGAGAGGAGAGGCAGAACTACCTAGTCAGATTTCATGTGTTGACCAAGGTAGCGAGGTGATGTGACGTGAGTTGTACAGGGAACAACATTCGCATGTTGGGGTTGTTGCACGTGCGGGTACACGTACATTCGATCCTGCCCTTGGAGTTGGATGGAAAGGGATTTTAAGTTGGTACCTGGTGGAGTGAGTTGGACTCATGAAGATGGTCGTAGTCTGGTGTGAAGCTCAGTGGGAGCTCCCAGACACTAAGGGTACTAGAGGCCCAGGTTTACATTGGGATGTAGGTGGGGCTTCCTATCTGATATCAGATATGCAGAATGGCTATGGCATCGATGAGATAGTTGACCTAGTGACTGAGCGCATATATTCCTTAGGGGAGTTCCAGTTGGCACTAGTGGCCAAGGGATTTGTGAGTAGACTCCATGGGTTGTTTTGGCATGTTGGTTGTTCATGGGGTCGCAAGATGATTAATATTCTCTAGCAGGAGTTGGTTGGAGGACGTGGCATGGGTAAGCCACCGGACCAAGCATTGTATGGAGATGATGTTCTCCCATTGATGTATTGGGCACATGAGCCACTGAGAATTGGCACAACAATGAAATCCCTTCTAGCACATGTGGAGTTAGGCTGCTTAGGTCTACCAAGACGGATGAGGAGATATGACGCGTGTCATGGTGGGTTCACTAGCAGAGTGGTGGATACTTTGGCACATGTGGGATACCATATGTTACAGGGTGATACAACAGTAGGCAGTGGTACCCAAAATGTCATAGAGTTATGTCATAGAGTGTAGTGTTATGCAGAGGGATGTCGCCGGATGCATATAGAACCAATTTTAGATCATAACATCTAGTGATGTATAGGGGTATGCAACGAGGAGTAGTGGTCTACAGAGGAGCATGGAGATGCATGGTGGTGTTCCATAGCATGTCAGTTTGCACTGTGGAGTAGGAGGAGTGACTCACATCACATTAAGTACACATGGGGAGCATCAGGTATAGTGACACGGGTATGATATGAGACGGTACAGGATGGTACAGTAGTAGAAGGGGGTATTCAGTGGTGTAGAGGGATAGGCCACAATGTACAATTGCATGCCGAGGAGTACTGAGATATTCAGTGGTATGTAAGGGTGTATGGTGCTGCACAACGGAGTCTTGGAGTGTTGCCTCCAAGGAGACTTATGGATGGGGACACCAGGCACACCTTTGGGTGTAATTCACCCAAGATTGATGAGGACACGGATGAGAGACATTTGATTATATACGTGGGGACTCACATGCATGTCCCTCTTCTACATTGCTTGCAGACATAGATTATTTGGTTGTTGTCTGTTGACACTTTGGGCATGAACAACAGGGTGTGGGGAGCTCACCTCAGATATTTGGATGGGACTCAGCGCTCCAAAGGAGAAACTTCTCAGTGGTGACATTGGGTTAGGGCACAAGATGACAGGTACCTGTTTGGGGAGTGCATGGTTTTTTGTGTAGGTAGTGTATGTTCCACCCTTGAGTTCACACTTAAGGGGATGCATGGCAAATTTTGGGCGAGGAACTCCAAGGTATCACAAAAGCATATACAACAGGTGGTTGACTCTCTTACGGTCAGATTTTTACCCTCCAAGCAGTATTAGGGTGCGCTTCCAAGATACAGGATAACAGATCCCACGATGTCGTATGGGAGGTGCAGGGAAATTTTGCATGTATTATATTGATTCATGTCATGTAGATTCTATATATCGATTGCATGCAAGGAGTAGAGTTGTGGAGCAGGTGGATTCTAGTAGTCGTCAGGACAACGTCACAGTAGATCTGGTTATGGGGTCTAGGGATTCAGTGGGATGACAGACCACTCCATTTTGTGAGGTATAGGTCCATAGTAAAGGGTGATCTAGCTCACTTTGGGGTTGACACATGGGGGATCGTTGAGGCCTCCATTGTATGGCGAAGCATGTGTTTCTATTTGCATCTTAGGATCACAATTAACAATGGATGGGTAGATATTGACATCATAGAGATACCTAGGCAAGATGAGCTTGGCCTTCGTCGATATTTTGTCATCAAATTTCAGGGGAGGATGACACAGTGTGCACACGATCGGTAGTCTGTTAGAGTCAGAGCGACACAACAACAACATGGTGGCACCCTTCTGAGACTAGCATGGGACCTGGGGATCACAATACCTGACAGCTCAACGACCTTTATGGATGAGCTGACTACTACAGGGGGAGATCACTTAGATCTTCTGTTGGGATTTAGTGACTTGTTGATTGCATGGGGGAATTCATTAGCATGGTAGGTTGATTAGCAAGAGGATATTAGGAGGAGCTCATGCAAAAGAGACTTCATCCCTACAGGGATTGGGTTGTACCTTTAGGAGTTTACTCTTGGTGTGCTGAGGTGGACTACTTGGTAGGGTAGCTTCATGGGGAGTTGGACAATGTCCTACATTATCAAGACGCTCTTTTTATTGACAGTATGCAGAGGGCTTCTGGTACCTATACCTAGTTGGACAATGAGTGGAGCAAGGGGTGCTTCACATTGATTTGGATGGCTTGGGATCCTGGTAGTAAGAGATTCTGTTAGGTCCCTCTAATGCTAGTGTATTCCCTTATTATTATTGTCATTGTATCCCCTTATTGTTATCGTTGTGCCCATGTGGTCCCCATATTGTTATTATTGTGCCCCATAGAAGCCCACTATTGTTATTGTTGTGCACTTACATTATTATTGTTATGTCGGCTTTGACTATATTGTAACCCCTTAGACTCCTATATATAGAAAGGAGGCCTTGACATTTTTATCATCCAAGAATTGTTCATTTGTGTAATTTAAAGGAGGTTCCACCCTTAAAGAGGCTGATTTTGAAGTCATTGATCTATCTTTTCTTCTATTTTGTGCGCTGGTTGCATAACAATTGGTATCAGAGGTTTGGATTCTAGGGTTTCGCTGCTTCAAATAGGTCATCATGGAATTTTCACTATAACTTACTTTCTACGACGTTTCTGAAGCTAAATTAAAACTCATTTGAGCCGCAAGCTTGATGAACCTCAGGTACGAATTTCAGGGCTTGTCTCGCTATATTTTTGGAGATATGATCCAAGGAATTTAGGGTTTTTGCATGCTCCTGAATTATATCTCAAACAGGTGACCTGGGAGAAATCGTCGTAACTTTTGCTTTGAGCATTAGATGGAAATTTTGTAACAAATTATAGAAAGAGGACGAACTGTAGTTTTCTATGTATCGGTTTCATATCCGAAGGATGAAACAGTGACACGTGGCACTTCGTACAAGTTCGCTCTACTAAACCAATCTATAATCACGTCATCGTGGGATATTTGGAATAAATCTTTCTTGGAGAATCCAATCTTGATGATAGTTACGGGGTTGGAACAGGGACTCAGAGGGCTACCATAAGACGAAATTCTAGATCTTGGAGATCCGAAATTATAGAGATACAACAGATTCAATATCGAGCTCCTACAAAGCCAAAAAAGGTGTGTAGTCTTTTTAAAATTTTGCATAAGTTTGGTTTGAAAAATTAGTTTGAAGGAATTCAAAGGACATAGTGAAGCATAATTATCATTAATTGATGCCCCGAAGAAAGAAAATGGAAACACCTAGTAAGCAACCTGAAATCTTTAGCATGACTCGTGAAGAAGAGGAAGAAATGCAACATGATATATCAAAATTATGAGACCAAGTGCAACAAATTTCACTCTCACAAAAAGTAGCAGAAGCTAAGATGGATGGTTTAAAGAAAGGCATGGAAGCTAATATGGATGGTTTAAAGAATGGCATGGAAGTTAAGATGGATGGTTTATAAGTAAACATTGAAGATTTGAAGAAAGACATGGAAGGTTTGAAAGGAGATTTGGCAAAGTTGCTATAAGAAATGCTTCCTAATGGTGAAAAGGTAGTAGAGGAAACTCATGATGAGAACAAAATAAATGTTAGTCATGATTTCATAGACTCTAATGTTGGATTGAAGACCTACCATGTTCCAAAGATTGATATGAGGAAGTTTGATGGCAAGGATCCTGTAACATGGATACTACAGATGGAGCAATATTTCGATCTCCATAATGTGCAAAACACACAAAAGGTATGCATTGCGACTCTATATTTGGAATCCAATCAGTTTGTATGGTACTGTTGTGCTCTACAACAACCCCCCATTTCACATCATTTTTATTCACAAAACTATAATATGAAATGGGTCCCTTTTTATTTTAATTGGTATCAACTTTGTATTATTCAAAAAGATCCGAAAACAAAGTGAAAACATTAAAAAACCTTTTTGACAAACCAATTATTTGGTCTTATAATATAAATGATTAATCTTTTATCATTGCGATAAAGCGATCGCAAGATCGCATATCGCAATGACAAAGGAGGCATAACTTAAAGACCCATTGGTTTTCTCCGACGCGACAACATGCAATAGGCTATCGGATATCGGCAATAATAAGTTTCCATAATAAAAGTGCCTTTTGCTCCGATGCGATGCGATCAAGTCCCTTTCGTTCCGATGCGATGCGATATCGCTATCGGCGATCGGGGATGTACCATGCATGCTTTTTAAAGTGCCCCAGTTAATACTCCCGGTGCGATGCGATATCGCTATCGGCGATCGGGGATTCCAAAAGGAACCAATATAATGATTTAAGTTTTCCCCCGACGCCCGATTGCGATAAAGCCAAAAGTGCAAACTTCAAAAATTGTTAAAGCAGGGATATTACGATTAATTCGTATTAAAGGCCTTATCTTTTAAACAATGATTCACCTGCGCTCAACCGCCAAAACATCCAAGGCACGCTTAAACAAATCATGCGGCCGATAAACGATATGATGGGCATTTAAAGGATTGGCAGGTTTTAACGGCCATTTAATGAAATAGTAAGCTTAAAAATCTTTTCACAGATTGTATCCGCGGCCACTTTAAGTTAATCCTTCATCGTGCATTGATCAATATATCTCGCTCGTATTTGGTTTTCACTACCAATTCTCTGTGTTACGCTTATTTTCACTCCCGTGCAAAATTCTTCCGAAGTAATAGATTCAAGCAGAATGGGGACGAAGTCTAAGAAAACTGCAATCGCTTCCGCTTCACCAGCCACAGGACAAGCTGTCGCTGATCTAGCAACTAAAAATAAAGGATTGATATCTGATACTACATGTTTAGGACTCAGCAGAACTACTTGGCAAAGTACCTATAATTTGATTGAGGCCGAAGAACCAAAGGTGACAGCAGTACAAGCCACAACGGATACCAATCGAAAATCTGATGGTACTTTAAAGGACTTAGCCGACTCTTTCCTTCATCGGATAGCGGCTCGGGAACAAATTCTCCCATATACGGATGTAGTGAGGTGGGCAATTGAGGAAATCCCAATCACAGACAGAACCTTCTGCACCAGAGATGGGAGAATCTTCGGTTCATTTCAGGCTAATGATTTGAGGCAAATGTATCATTTGCCTGAGCCAGAGAAGAAGTACAACAAGGCATTTCTGGAGAAATTTCGAAATGAGAACAAAACTGAATCCGAACCCATTCGGGACTGGAGGCAAAATCTGGCAAAACACAAGCATGAAACTTCCGGTAAGTACTCTGTTGATTCCCTATGTTCTCCTTATTGTTATGTTGGGATAATGATGTGTAGATTGTGGGGGTTGCACGATTCCGCTAATTTCACTATAGAAATGGTTCCCTTGATGGAAGCGGCGTGTAATAGTGAAATAATGGATTGGGCAACTATACTGTCAGATAAGCTAGCAACAGCAGTTCTTGATTTTAGAACTAAAACCCGCGTCACCGAAAAGCTTATTCCCCCATTCTACTACAGTGCTTATATACTAGATACCCTGTGTTTTAATTCTGAATTTCCCGTGCTCGGCTGGAGGTGGACTGCACAAGACCCCATGCCTATTCACATATATCATCAGAAATTGTGGAAAACTTCCTGTAAGCACCATTTATACCAAGTCTGCAATGGCTTCATGTTACCCATTCATTACTCTATTTTTGATAAACCTGCTCCCAAAATTTCTTACCAAGCAGGGATTGATTTGACATCAATAGGAAGATGGTTCGGAGAGAAAAAATTTACTTATATAAGAATTTTCGGCAGCCAAGCCAAACCTCGTGTCCTTCCTTTGTACATACCTGATAAACCGCTGGCGAGGGAGATAGCCTATCAGATTATTTCCGAAGGAGTTACACAAACTCTAAAGAAAAATAAGAAGCAGGTCTGGCCCCCTTTTCCTCTGAGATGTGGTGTCTACACTTTGCATGATTTCAAACATGCAGAGAAAGAAGCTACAAAGATGAAGTCATTAACTCTAGCAACTCTCCCTAATAGGCGATTTGATCCCAACAAAGTCGCCTATAATGCACTTGAACAGGCCAAATTAACAAAGTTTGACCATAAAGAGGATAAGTTTGATGACCTGTTCTCCTCAGCGGACTCAATGTATCAAGTTAGATCGCTGGCCATAATCGAATACAAAGATGAAGGGTTAGTTGAATTCAACAGACTTAGAAAACAGAGGTTGCAAACTCTACCTCTAGATCTGTTAGCAACAACCCCAGCAACAGAATCAAGTGAGCCTGAATAGCGACATACTAAGGAACCTCCGGTTACATCAAAAGAACAGGAGAAAGTGCAAGAGGAAACCCAGACTAAAGAGCAGGAACAGAGCAGCACAGAGGTAAATGTAGATACTCAAATTGATCCCAAATTGCTCCAAGAATGGCAGCAATTCGATTCAATTATCAGTAATCTTGAGTGCTCAAAGGACACCAAAACTTCAAAAACGGCAGATACACAGGAGACCACTTCAAAACAGGTTCCAAGTGGAACCAGCGGCCTACCCAGTTCAAAAGAAGTAGAGATAATCCCAAAGGATCCCTCCGATCAAATTATTTTGCAGATAGAAGAAATTCCTCCCTTGGATGTCTTCTATAGCCCAAGACACAAAGCTGTGGTAAAACGACAGAGGAAGAGGAGAAGGACTGATCAACCTTCCCTATTCCCAGAACAAACGGTCACGGGCAATGTGGTTTGGAAGGAGGAATTTGACCCCTCTGATGACCTAACAAAACTATCACAATATGTTGGAGCCTATTCGGCAGCAACAATAGACAAGGCATCAGAGGTGAGTCTTTTATTAAAAACAAAAGACCAGGAGATCTTTTTATTGCAAGCACAACTAACAGAAGCACAGCAGAAGGCGGAGCAGGCAGAACGACAATTGTTAACACAACAGCAAATAAATAATCAATTAACTCAACAATTGCATGAAGAGAAACAGAGGATTGATCACAGCGCAGTCCAGAAGCAGAAAGAGTTGTCTGAGGCATTGGCACAACTGAAGGCAGCAAATGAACAAATGTTGAAGTCAAAAGATGAGCAGATTGCTCAACTATCAGCCTAGCTTGAGAAGACAAAAAATCTTCCACAGATAGCCGAATTCAAATCAGAAGCATTACAGATAAATAAAGCATTAATAACACAGATCAAGCTTTTATGTCAACAAATCGCCCAGGCGGAACCATTATGCGATTTGACGACATCAATAAGTAAAAAATCAGAAAAAGCTAGAAACAAATTTGGATCAAGCTGATGAAACATTAACTAATTTTCTTGAGTGGCAAGATACCGATCAGGGACAGGCGGCTAATTTACCAAAGATTTTAGAATCACATAAGGAAATATTATTTACAGAATGGCAGTCCCAGTTAATGAAAGCAGAGAGGGCAATTTCAAGATGCAAATCAACCACAAGTAATTTGGTTGAATTGGTTAATAATACTCTCTACTTGTCTAACATGATTTCCCAATGCATTCCAGGTAAATTGACAGCGGCGAAAACATTGGAGCAGTCATGTTATCCGGATCTAGAGAAAAATGGGAGATTAATCGCAGGAATTAACAGTTTAACATGGGACGCCTATTGGTTCTTCTTAGTAAAACCACACAGCCAGAGAGCCGCCCTCAAATGCCTTACAGATGCAATCGGGTATATTATTCCCGATATTCAGGATGCCACCTATGCCGCCCAACTCAAATCTCGCCTCAACAGACCGCCTGAAGTGGAGCCAATGCTTGCGATATGTCAGCTTAGGTTTAAAGTCAAACAGCCTACATGATGATTCATGCCGCCGACTGCCAGATTGCTGTGAAGGAGATATTCGAGATCAATTGATACCAATTAAGTAGGATTTCAGTTTCATAGATAGTTAGCTTAATTAAGTATTTATAGACCCTTTCATTGTTTTGGAAAGGGTCGTAAAGTTTTGTACTTGACTTAAAAACCTGAAGTTGCACTACTGTACTTCAGGTATATTCTTTTATAAAACTGGACCAATTATTCTAATTTTGGCAAGGAAGCTTTTATGCGAATGTGCACTACTGTCTTTGTTTGAAAGTATTTCTGAGTCGGAAGAAGAATCTCAAATAGCGATTGATATTGGGAGTGACTCGCAACTCATATGGTACTATTATCTATGTCTGAATTCATTCTTTTTATATGAATTGTCATTTGATCGCTTTTGCTATTATCGAATATATGTATGTGTTTTAACAGCGTTTCTTTATTCCCTCCACTATTGGATGTTTATGGTATGCTTTTCTTTTGATCATATATGTATCGATGATATAAATGATAAGCGTAGCAATATTGTGTTAATCACTTTGTTTAACTATTTAAGCAAAGTAATCCTTGAATGAATAAATGTCCATGTCTATAGATGGAGTCATCTATATGCCTGTCAATAGACATAGATCATCAAGTGCTACACTTCAAAGTACAATAGTTCCCGGGATTAGTAGTAGTTCTTTTATTTTGCTGATAGATTAAGTTATTCGCCTATCATTAGATTAGACAATCAATCATTCATCCACCCCTTTTTTTTTATTACTGGGAAACTGGTCCCATTATCCCCAGTCGGAGCCACTATTCCAAACGGAAAAGGATCTGTATTAAGGTCCGGACCAGGTGGTTATCCCCCAATGTTGATACTACGATTTTCGGGGCATCAACATTTTTGGCGCTAGAAGGAGGGCATCAACTGTGAATGGCAAGCAAACCCAAATCTACAAACCATTATACGAGTAATTCTCCCTCCGCATCACCTCGTACTTCCCAATTGCATGCTGGTTCTCTAGTATCCAAACAAGAAGAAGAGGAATCAACTACCACTGCTCAAACTCATCATACTCCAGAACAACTAAGTCTTGAATCTCCTGAAGTCCGGTCTCTTATCCACAAACTTTAGAGTTTCTCGATATCACCACAGAAATCTGAGGTATCTCAAAGCAGTACGACTTCGCAGTTCAATTTACCTCACCCTCTCACCAGACTTCAGAGTGGAAAGCTCGGTATTGAACCTACTGAGTTCCCTTTACCCAAAAGGAAAAAGGCGAAGAAAAACACTGAAGGATCTGACAGTGAAGAAATTTCATCCACATCCTCCATCTCACCTTCCCCCGTGCGAAGTCAACCATCCACTCCCTCATCACACATTGTTGTTCATCAGGGATTAGCAACTGCAACATCCCAAACTGCGCAATCCTTAATATCAACTCCTTCCTAGACTTCTGTAAGTTCAACAGTAATATCATCCACTACTGCGGTTACAATGGCAGATCCATGGACCAGGCCTGGTGCAGTCAATATGCCTGCTCCATTGGATGCATTACCTGATGCACCTGAAAAATGGCTACCCAAGTTTAAACCAGATGATGGAACACAAGCTGAGGAACATATTAATAACTTCATGTTGGCAGTTAATTTGAAGGGAGTAACGGAGCAAGATGTTGTCGTTAGGCTTTTCCCTTATACTTTGCAAGGATCAGCAGGATCCTGGTATTTTTCTTTACCTTCTGGTTCCATTACCAGTTGGACGACTTGCCAAGAACAGTTTCTTACTAAGTATGGTGATGATAGGTCTTTGGCTACACTTATAAATGATCTCTCCAATCTTAGGATAGAGCATAGGGAGCCAATTAAAGAATTTAATGCGCGATTCAATAAACTCTTGAACAAAATCCCAACGGCCTCCAAACCAAGTGAGCAAATCCGAAGCGAGTGGTATATAACAGCCCTACCTGCCGATATAGCTATTTTTGTAGATAGGGCTGGAAAACCAACTTTAGCTGAAAACATGAAAGAAGCACTTGCTATGGAGAAACGTATTAATGCTCTAGAGAAGAAAGCTGCTCTTGAAGATAGAAAAACCAAAAAAGTTTCTTTTAAAGATGATTCAAAGAAGAAAACCCCTAAAGATCCATATGACATGGAGGGTCTACAAAAGGTCCTCAAAACTATGTCAAATGAAATGGTTGAAATCAAAAAACAGGTAGCTGAAACCTCAACCAAAAGACCCTTTAGGAATTACAAGAAAACTGAATCAAAACCACCGAATGTTATATCTAATGCAGATTCAGATCTTGAAGAAGGAGAAGAAGAAACAGCTTCACCAACTGATGAAGAAGAGGAAGTTGTTGAATGTCATGGAATGTGGGATTTTATATTGCCTAACTCCGATACAGAAAACGAAGAAGAAGCATTTCCTGTCACTACCAGGAGTAAAGGTACCTCCGAACCTGTTCAGACAACTTCGAAGAAAAGAAGTGTAGGTGCTGCTACAACAAAGGAAAAGGTACCCCTGAAAAAGCCACCTGTAACAGTTCCACAAAACCAACCTTCAACCTTAACAATCCCATCAACATCTAAGACATTGGTAGTGTCTGATTCAATGGATTACAATATTGTTGATGACATGAAAAAGACTAAGGCAAACATCACCATGTTTGAACTTAGTAAATTGAAACATCAACAAAAATTGCTTCTCAAAGAATTAAATGTTGTTCCTACTTCACCCCTTCCCAGTGCTAAAGCTGCAAATGATACAGGTCAACCACCTTCTGGTATGGTCGAATCTACTGATGCAGTTCTGATAGGAGATAGATCAAATTCTCATACTCCACCTTTCCTTCTAACCTATGAGATCTACAATAAAAACCTGCACAACTGTTTGATTGACTCAAGGGCATCCTCTAATATAATGCCAGCTTCAGTTTGTTCCAAACTGAACATTGAACCCCAAAAGTCTGCTATTCATATTGTGCAGTTAGACAGGACTAAAGTACAAGTTTTGGGAGAAATCAACTCTGTAACTATCAGGTTATCTGCTGATCCTAGAGTAGTACAAAGAATTGATATCTTGATCGCTGATATACCTGAATTTTATGGTTTGATCTTGAGTAGGGATTGGTCTGAAAAACTACATGGGTATATTTCTACCGATTGGTCCCATATGTGGCTTCCCTATAAGGGTAAGCCAAATCAAATAAAAATCGATCGGGAAAAGCATATGACCCATACAGTTACAGAATTTGAACAAGAAAACCAACCAATAGCATATAATAACAACATTTTGGGGAATTATTCATCAGAGTCATTCTTTGGCAACTTCGCTGCCCAACCATCTCCTTTCTCAGTAAACCATTCTACATCTTAGATCGAAAATTATTCACAAACTAATAGGTCAAGATGTTTTAATGATACTAAGGAAACTGTAAATAAAATTGTTAATATTTCTTTATTTTGGTCATTATATTTCGATGGGTCCAAGTCTAGTGAGGGCTCAGGAGCAGGATGTATTTTGATTAGCCCGCAAGGAGAAAAAACAATGTTGTCCTGTAGGTTAGAGTTTGAATGCACGAATAATATAGCAGAGTACGAAACCTTAGTCCAAGGACTATATAAAGCTATTGGCCTCAAAGTCCAATATTTGAAAGTGTTTGGAGATTCTGAAATTATTATTAAACAGGTAAGGAATACAATTCATTGTCTTTCTAGCCATCTCAAACATTATCAGTCGCTGGTACAGGAACTCACCTCCCACTTTTCGGCATTCAATATTTCTTCCATTCCCAGGTCTCAAAATTCGGCAGCCGACCTGCTAGCCAATGTTGCTTCCAAGCTCCTACCTTCCGAAGACTATAGCCAAGATAGATTTTCAGTAGAATTACTTTTTAGGCTATCAATTCCTGACAATGTCACTAATTGGAGAGTATTCAACCACGATGAAGACATTTTATAGTTTTTAACTTCCGAAAAGTCCTATGATTATCAAATCATTGAGGAAAACGAGCATGACCTTCAAATGAGAGGTAAACCCGAAGAGAATTCAATCCCAAAGCCTGTGGTGAAACTTGAGGATCTTTATGATATTAAAGACAGGTTTAAATCTGTGACCAATACAAAGCTCCAAAGTTCTACCTTAAGGTTTGAATTGATAAACCTTGGCACTGAGCAAACTCCTCAAAACATTAATTTAGGATTAGGACTTTCCGTGGAAGAGAAGGAAGCATTCATCAGACTGTTACGAAAAAATAAACATGTTTTTGCTTGGAAATATGACGATTTAAAGACATATGATACATCCATCATCCAGCTTACCATTCCAATGCTTCCCGAACAGAAACCAATTCAGCAGAAGTTGAGAAAAATACATCCGAACTTAGAGAGTCAAATAAAATCTGAACTTAATAAACTCTTGAAAGCTAAGATTATTTTTCCCGTTCGGCACTCAAACTGGGTCTCCAATATGGTGCCAGTCAGAAAGAAAAATGGCGACATCAGGATTTGTATAGATTTCAGAAATTTGAACAAGGCGAGCTTAAAAGATAATTTCCCATTACCTTCTATGGAGCAGATACTCCAATCAGTGGCAGGCTCTGAGTTAATGTCCTTTCTAGACGGTTTTTCAGGATATAACCAAGTTTTGGTCCATCCTAATGACCAACTCAAAACCACATTCAGAACAAAATGGGGAACATATGCGTATCAGAAAATGCCTTTCGGACTTATTAATGCAGGAGCCACGTTCCAAAGAGCGATGGATATAGCTTTTAAAGGGTTGATTAACAAAACAGTGGTCGTCTACTTAGACGATATTACTGTATTTTCTAAAGAGAAATCCAATCATTTGCATGATTTAAATCAAATCTTTCAACGCTGCAAAAGGTATGGTATTTCACTTAACCCTAAAAAATCATTCTTCGCTCTTGACCAAGGGAAGCTCTTAGGCTTTATTGTTTCTAAAGATGGCATTTATATTGATCCCGACAGGATCAAAGAAATCTCTGAAATCCCTTTCCCTCATAATAAAAAATCCATGCAGTCATTTTTAGGCCAAATCAATTTTGTCAAAAGATTCGTTCCAGACTTTTCTCAAATCATTTTGCCACTTCAAACTATGATTAAGAAAAATTCATTCTTTAAGTGGGGATCAGCAAAAAAGGAAGCATTTGATTTAATCAAACAATCAATAATTAATGCCCCCGCCTTAAATACCCCTAATTTTTCTAATCATTTCACATTGTATACTATCGCATCCGATTTGTCTTATGCAACAGTACTCACACAGATTAACGATCACAATTCGGAAGCACCCATTTCATTCTATAGTTCAAATCTTCAGGGTGTTGAATTGAATTACTCCGAAGTAGAAAAACAAGCCTTTGCTGTATATAAAGCTGTCAAACATTACAGACCCTTCCTTTTAAAAGCTCATACAAAAGTTATAGTTTCTTTCCCTGTAGTAAGGAAACTATTAATCCAAAGAGAACTAGGTGAAGAAAGGGCAAACTGGGTTACAACACTTCAAGAATATGATTTAGAAATTAAACCAGCAAAGATTGTTAGAGGCCAAGGTTTTTGCAGGTTATTGGCAGGAGCGTCCAACATTCTAGAATCAGGTGATACAAATCAAATGGAAGAAATCAACCAGATAAGTATTACTGATTCTGAATCACAATATGCTGACTTAATCTTTTATTTGAAAAATGGATATGCACCTCTTAACTTGTCTTACAAAAAAAAAGGGCCATTAGATTAAAAGCAAAAAATTTCACAATTATTGATGATGTGCTTTTTAGGCAAAATTATGATTCAATTTTATTAAGATGCCTAGAAAAACCTGAAGCACAAAAGGTCTTGTAGGAATTACATGATGGACCAGCAGGAGGACATTTTGGAGCTGATACAACAGCCCACAAAATCATTCATGCTGGATATTATTGGCCCACTCTGTTTAGAGATGCTCATGAATATGTAAGGAAATGCCGAAATTGTCAAACTTCTAGTGGAAGACAAAGAAAACCAACTTTCCCTTTGCAACCAGTCAACATTGAACAACCATTTGAGCAATGGGGATTAGATATCATTGGAGAAATTACTCCACATTCTTCCAAACAGCATAAGTATATCCTTACCGCTACTGATTATTTTACTAAGTGGGTTGAAGCAATCCCTTTGAAGACAACAAATTCTGAGGCAATTATTGAATTCATAGATCAATTCATCATTACCAGGTTTGGTGTCCCAAATTCTCTTGTTTTTGATAATGCATCTTACTTCTCAGGCAATGCTATGTTTGATTTCGCTATTAAAAGAGGATTTAAATTAAAATATTCTGCTAATTACTATCCCCAAGGTAATGGTTTAGCAGAGTCTACAAATAAAAATCTGATTAAAATCATTAAGCGAACAATTGAACAGGATTATAAAAAATGGCACAAATCATTAATATTTGCACTATGGGCTGATAGGATAACGCAGAAGGCTTCCATAGGTTCTTCTCCGTTCAACCTTGTGTATGGAAAAGAAGCAGTGCTACCAACACATCTTGTCCTTCCTTCTCTAGCCCTAGTTCAGTTTATTGAGGCAAACCCTTCTTCTTCTATTCAACTTAGACATGACCAAATTTTAAAATTAGAAGAGGAAAGAGAAAAAGCCAAGGTTATTCATGCAAAACATCATCAAATCATCAAGTCATCCTTTGATTCAATCTCATCCGGTTCAAAACAATTTCAAGTCGGTGATTTAGTCCTAAAATGGGACAAAGCCCATGAGGACAAGGGAAAACACACCAAGTTCCAGAAGATGTGGCTTGGGCCATTTCAGATCTGTGAAAAGATAGGCCCTTCGACCTTCATATTACAAGATTTATCAGGTTTGAGAGATTCTCTCCCTGATAATGGCCTTATCTTAAATAAATTCTTCAATTGAGAAGGTAACCCCTTCTCTTTTTTTTTAGAATTTTGTAGTTTGTAGGATCATTAGAAAATAAAGTTGTGAGATATCTTCCATTGACCTTTGCTGTACTTGAAAGTTGCTCAAAACAAGTAGGGTTGATATTTACTTTTAAAATAATAAAAGTCTTTATCGAAAGGGATAATTTCTAGGAAACTAGGTGTAATTGCATTCCGAAACAACACTTCAATTTTTGTGAACGCTTCTCAAAGTTTAGAAATATTGTAAATAATTTTATGTTTTCAAATTGGTCACAAAAAGGTTATCAATATCAAAATAGAAACTATTCCGACTTCAGCATCTTTAACTCTTACTTTGTCATCCATTTACTCTTAAGGAGAAAATTGTCCATCCCACTCACCAAAGCTTATGATTACTCAGAGTGTAATTCTAAAATATTTGATATAAAAGATAAGAGGTCTTATTACAAGCCTGCTTACCATGATCATAGGGAAATAGTTTAACCGACATTACCAATACTGCATACCAAAACAGGGTAATGGCTTAGAATTATAAGACAAGGGGTCTCATCACGAGCCAACTTGTTCGGTTAAATTACTACCAGTGAATGGCATTGTCACTCAGCTGGTCACCAAGCCAGGAAAATGGCCTTTTATCTTACAAAATAACAGAAAAGCATGTTTTGAATTCATTTTGTTAATCATACCCTGAAATGAATGGGACAATGGATAATAACATGGTTAAAAGTTATCCCTGTCGAAACTATGAACGTTTGCTGGCAGCAGAGGCTCTACCTATGACAAAGGAGTCAATTCTAAAAGCTGATTTGGAAAAGTTTTTTGTTTTTATCATTATCAACCAATAGAGTCCAATTTAAAACTTAGAATGTATCTAATTTTAAACAAGAGAGGAAATTAGCAAAAATAGTTTCATTTTACTCGGAATGCATATATACCTAGTTATATTAGAATTTTCCCCTTTGATGAGAACTCTATTTTGAAAAAGTTTAAGTATTTCCGTACTTTTCAGAGATAACTGTTTCTTCCAGTGAATCGCTAATTGTTGTGCTCTACAACAACCCCCCATTTCACATCATTTTTATTCACAAAACTATAATATGAAATGGGTACCTTTTTATTTTAATTGGTATCAACTTTGTATTATTCAAAAAGATCCGAAAACAAAGTGAAAACATTAAAAAAACTTTTTGACAAACCAATTATTTGGTCTTATAATATAAATGATTAATCTTTTATCATTGCGATAAAGCGATCGCAAGATCGCATATCGCAATGACAAAGGAGGCATAACTTAAAGACCCATTGGTTTTCTCCGACGCGACAACATGCAATAGGCTATCGGATATCGGCAATAATAAGTTTCCATAACAAAAGTGCCTTTCGCTCCGATGCGATGCGATCAAGTCCCTTTCGTTCCGATGCGATGCGATATCGCTATCGGCGATCGGGGATGTACCATGCATGCTTTTCAAAGTGCCCCAGTTAATACTCCCGATGCGATGCGATATCGCTATCGGCGATCGGGGATTCCAAAAGGAACCAATATAATGATTTAAGTTTTCCCCCGACGCCCGATTGCGATAAAGCCAAAAGCGCAAACTTCAAAAATTGTTAAAGCAGGGATATTACGATTAATTCGTATTAAAGGCCTTATCTTTCAAACAGTGATTCACCTGCGCTCAACCGCCAAAACATCCAAGGCACGCTTAAACAAATCATTCGGCCGATAAACGATATGATGGGCATTTAAAGGATTGGCAAGTTTTAACGGCCATTTAATGAAATAGTAAGCTTAAAAATCTTTTCACAGATTGTATCCGCGGCCACTTTAAGTTAATCCTTCATCGTGCATTGATCAATATATCTCGCTCGTATTTGGTTTTCACTACCAATTCTCTGTGTTACGCTTATTTTCACTCCTATGCAAAATTCTTCTGAAGTAATAGATTCAAGCAGAATGGGGAAGAAGTCTAAGAAAACTGCAATCGCTTCCGCTCCACCAACCACAGGACAAGCCGTCGCTGATCCAACAACTAAAAAGAAAGGATTGATATCTGATACTACATGTTCAGGACTTGGCAGAACTACTTGGAAAAGTACCTATAATTTGATTGAGGCCGAAGAACCAAAGGTGACAGCAGTACAAGCCACAACGGATACCAATCGAAAATCTGATGGTACTTTAAAGGACTTAGCCGACTCTTTCCTTCATCGGATAGCGGCTCAGGAACAAATTCTCCCATATACGGATGTAGTGAGGTGGGCAATTGAGGAAATCCCAATCACAGACAGAACCTTCTGCACCAGAGATGGGAGAATCCTCGGTTCATTTCAGGCTAATGATTTGAGGCAAATGTATCATTTGCCTGAGCTAGAGAAGAAGTACAACAAGGCATTTCTGGAGAAATTTCGAAACGAGAACGAAACTGAATCCGAACCCATTCGGGACTGGAGGCAAAATCCGGCAAAACACAAGCATGAAACTTCCGGTAAGTACTCTGTTGATTCCCTATGTTCTCCTTATTGTTATGCTGGGATAATGATGTGTAGATTGTGGGGGTTGCACGATTCCGCTAATTTCACTATAGAAATGGTTCCCTTGATGGAAGCGGCGTGTAATAGTGAAATAATGGATTGGGAAACTATACTGTCAGATAAGCTAGCAATAGCAGTTCTTGATTTTAGAACTAAAACCCGCGTCACCGAAAGGCTTATTCCCCCATTCTACTACAGTGCTTATATACTAGATACCCTGTGTTTTAATTCTGAATTTCCCATGCTCGGCTGGAGGTGGACTGCACAAGACCCCATGCCTATTCACATATACCATCAGAAATTGTGGAAAACTTCCTATAAGCACCATTTATACCAAGTTTGCAATGGATTCATGTTACCCATTCATTACTCTATTTTTGATAAACCTGCTCCCAAAATTTCTTACCAAGCAGGGATTGATTTGACATCAATAGGAAGATGGTTCAGAGAGAAAAAATTTACTTATATAAGAATTTTCGGCAGCCAAGCCGAACCTCATGTCCTTCCTTTGTACATACCTGATAAACTGCTGGCGAGGGAGATAACCTATCAGATTATTTCCGAAGGAGTTACACAAACTCTAAAGAAAAATAAGAAGCAGGTCTGGCCCCCTTTTCATCTGAGATGTGGTGTCTACACTTTGCATGATTTCAAACATGCAGAGAAAGAAGCTACAAATATGAAGTCATTAACTCTAGCAACTCTCCCTAATAGGCGATTTGATCCCAACAAAGTCGCCTATAATGCACTTGAACAGGCCAAATTGACAAAGTTTGACCATAAAGAGGATAAGTTTGATGACCTGTTCTCCTCAGCTGAATCAATGTATCAAGTTAGATCGCTGGCCATAATCGAATACAAAGATGAAGGGTTAGTTGAATTCAACAGACTTAGAAAACAGAGGTTGCAAACTCTGCCTCTAGATCTGTTAGCAACAACCCCAACAACAGAATCAAGCGAGCCTGAACAACGACATACTAAGGAACCTCCGGTTACATCAAAAGAACAGAGAAAGTGCAAGAGGAAACCCAGACTAAAGAGCAGGAACAGAGCAGCATAGAGGTAAATGTAGATACTCAAATTGATCCCAAATTGCTCCAAAAATGGCAGCAATTCGATTCAATTATCAGTAATCTTGAGTGCTCAAAGGACACCGAAACTTCAAAAGCGGCAGATACACAGGAGACCACTTCAAAACAGGTTCCAAGTGGAACCAGCGGCCTACCCAGTTCAAAAGAAGTAGAGATAATCCCAAAGGATCCCTCCGATCAAATTGTTTTGCAGATAGAAGAAATTCCTCCCTTGGATGTCTTCTATAGCCCAAGACACAAAGCTGTGGTAAAACGACAGAGGAAGAGGAGAAGGATTGATTAACCTTCTCTATTCCCAGAACAAACAGTCATGGGCAATGTGGTTTGGAAGGAGGAATTTGACCCCTCTGATGACCTAACAAAACTATCACAATATGCTGGAGCCTATTCGGCAGCAACAATAGACAAGGCATCAGAGGTGAGTCTTTTATTAAAAACAAAAGACCAGGAGATCTTTTTATTGCAAGCACAACTAACAGAAGCACAGCAGAAGGCGGAGTAGGCAGAACGGCAATTGTTAACACAACAGCAAATAAATAATCAATTAACTCAACAATTGCAGGAAGAGAAACAGAGGATTGATCACAGCGCAGTCCAGAAGCAGAAAGAGTTGTCTGAGGCATTGGCACAACTGAAGGCAGCAAATGAACAAATGCTGAAGTCAAAAGATGAGCAGATTGCTCAACTATCAGCCCAGCTTGAGAAGACAAAGAATCTTCCACAGATAGCCGAATTCAAATCAGAAGCATTACAGATAAATAAAGCATTAATAACACAGATCAAGCTTTTATGTCAACAAATCGCCCAGGCGGAACCATTATGCGATTTGACGACATCAATAAGTAAAAAATCAGAAAAAGCTAGAACAGATTTGGATCAAGCTGATGAAACATTAACTGATTTTCTTGAGTGGCAAGATACTGATCAGGGACAGGCGGCTAATTTACCAAATATTTTAGAATCACATAAGGAAATATTATTTACAGAATGGCAGTCCCGGTTAATGAAAGCAGAGAGGGCAATTTCAAGATGCAAATCAACCACAAGTAATTTGGTTGAATTGGTTAATAATACTCTCTACTTGTCTAACATGATTTCCCAATGCACTCCAAGTAAATTGACAGCGGCGAAAACATTGGAGCAGTCATGTTATCCGGATCTAGAGAAAAATGGGAGATTAATCGCAGGAATTAACAGTTTAACATGGGACGCCTATTGGTTCTTCTTGGTAAAACCACACAGCCAGAGAGCCGCCCTCAAATGCCTTACAGATGCAATCGGGTATATTATTCCCGATATTCAGGATGCCACCTATGCCGCCCAACTCAACTCTCACCTCAACAGACCGCCTGAAGTGGAGCCAATGCTTGCGATATGTCAGCTTAGGTTTAAAGGCAAACAACCTACATGATGATTCATGCCGCCGACTGCCAGATTGATGTGAAGGAGATATTCGAGATCAATTGATACCAATTAAGTAGGATTTCAGTTTCATAGATAGTTAGCTTAATTAAGTATTTATAGACCCTTTCATTGTTTTGGAAAGGGTCGTAAAGTTTTGTACTTGACTTAAAAACCTGAAGTTGCACTACTGTACTTCAGGTATATTCTTTTATAAAACTGGACCAATTATTCTAATTTTGGCAAGGAAGCTTTTATGCGAATGTGCACTACTGTCTTTGTTTGAAAGTATTTCTGAGTCGGAAGAAGAATCTCAAATAGCGATTGATATTGGGAGTGACTCGCAGCTCATATGGTACTATTATCTATGTCTGAATTCATTCTTTTTATATGAATTGTCATTTGATCGCCTTTGCTATTATCGAATATATGTATGTGTTTTAACAACATTTCTTTATTCCCTCCACTATTGGATGTTTATGGTATGCTTTTCTTTTGATCATATATGTATCGATGATATAAATGATAAGTGTAGCAATATTGTGTTAATCACTTTGTTTAACTATTTAAGCAAAGTAATCCTTGAATGATTAAATGTCCATGTCTATAGATGGAGTCATCTATATGCCTGTCAATAGACATAGATCATCAAGCGCTACACTTCAAAGTACAATAGTTCCCGGGATTAGTAGTAGTTCTTTTATTTTGCTGATAGATTAAGTTATTCGCCTATCATTAGATTAGACAATCAATCATTCATCCACCCCTTTTTTTTATTACTGGGAAACTGGTCCCATTATCCCCAGTCGGAGCCACTATTCCAAACGGAAAAGGAGCTGTATTAAGGTCCGGACCAGGTGGTTATCCCCCAATGTTGATACAACGATTTTCGGGGCATCAACAGGTACCAATGGTTTTTCTCTTGTAAACAAATTGTCACTTGGGAAATTTTTACAGAAGAAATGATAGCACATTATGAGGATACAAAAAGAAACACATTTTTTAGCCAATTGAAAAATGTCAAACAAAAAGGTTCAATGGTGGAGCACATTGAAGACTTCCAAAAATTGAATATAAGGGTAAAAGATATTCCAGAGGAGCATAGGATTGATGTGTTCATAGGGACATTAAAATATAACATCCAACATGAGGTTCGCCTTTAGGAACCTGATTCATTGGAGAAGGCATTCAAGTTGGCAAGAAAAATTGAAAGAAAAAATATGGCAACAAGGAAGCCTACCAATAATAACTATAAAGATGGAAGTGTTGTTGCTCCTAGCCTTCCACAATCTACAAGGTTGACATCACAACAATTGGAAGAAAAAAGAGCAAAAGGGCTTTGTTACAGTTGTGATAGAAAATACATTAAAGGTCATAAGTGTGTGAGAAGAAATAATTTTACATAGATTGTGAAGAGGAAGAAGAAAAGGAACAAAAAACATCAAAAGAAGAGGATACACACTAGGAACAAAGCTTGGAGAAAGAAAAAATGAATCCGACCATATCTTGTAATGTATTGTCCGGAATAACCACTCCTCAAACTATAAAGATAGAAGGACATATCAAGAAGAAAAAGGTAATAGTGTTGATTGATTCAGCTAGTACCCATAATTTTATTCATTGTAAGATAACGAAGGAATTGAATTGCTTCCTATATCCAGCACCAGAGTGTCAATTGATGGTTGCAAATGGAAGAACCATAAATTTCTCTAGAAAGTGCCATAATATCAAGCTATACATGGGAGAATATGTTTTGAATGGTCCAATGTTTTCCATTCCAATGGGTGGTGTTGATGTTGTACTAGGAGTCCAATGGCTACAATCTTTGGTTACGATGGCTTCTAATTCTCAAGAACTTTTCTTGAATTTTTTTATAGAAGGAAAGGAAGTTGAATTAATGGGTATTTCAGGGAAACTGGGAAAGATAATCAGCTCTAACAGCATGGCAAAGCTTCTAAATAAAGAACGTGGCGTAATTGCACAATTATGTTTGCTAGAGGTTCCCACGTCGAAATCATCTATTTCTCCAGATCTCCAAAAAGTCTTGGACAATCATTCCAAGGTATTTGAGACTCCCAAATGCCTCCCACCTATTCGTGATCATGATCATGCTATTCATTTGATTCTAGGAAGTGTTTCTCCAAACATCAGGCCTTACAAATATCCCTATGCCCAAAATAGTGAAATTGAACGTATAGTTGCAAAAATGCTAGAGGATAGTATAATTCAACCTAGTCAAAGTTCTTTCTCTGCTCAAATATTATTGGTGCACAAGAAGGATGGATCATGGTGCATGTGTCCGGATTATAGGGAGCTCAACATGCTCACTATTAAAGATAAATTTCCCATTCTTGTCATTGATGAATTATTGGATGAATTGCATGGAGCAATTTAATTCACCAAGTTGGACCTTCGTTCAGCATATCATCAAATCAGAATGAAGACTGAAGACATTCTGAAAACATCATTTAGAACTCATGAGGGTCATTATGAATTTTTGGTCATGCCTTTTAGCCTTACCAATGCATTTTCTACATTTGAAGGTTTGATTAATTCCATTTTCAAACCCTTCCTTAAAAAATTTGTGTTAGTATTTTTTGATGATAGACTAATCTAGAACAAGTCTTGGAAGGATCATGTTCAACATGTTGATAGAGTGCTCAAACTATTGGAGGAGAAACAATTATATGCAAAAACCTCCAATGTTTCTTTTGAGTACAAGAGGTGGAATATTTGGGTCATATTGTATCTCATGAAGGTGTTAAGGTAGACCTTACAAAAATTAAAGCCATTAAGGAATGGAAATTCCCCACATCCATAAAGCATATGCGAGGATTTCTCGAGTTTACAGGGTATTATTGCAAGTTTGTTAAGAATTATGGGAGAATAGAAGCACCTCTAACAACATTACTGAAGAAATATGCATTTTCTTGGACTCCGGAAGCAACGAAAGCCTTTGAACATCTTAAAGAGGCAATGTGTCAAGCACTAGTCTTAGTTACACCAGACTTCACAAAAACTTTTATTGGGGAATGTGATGCCTCAGGCAATGGAATTGGTGTTGTTTTAATGCAAGAAGAAAGACCCATTGCTTTCGAAAGTTGTCCAATCAAATGAAGGTATTTACACAAAGCTATTTATGAGAAGGAAATGTTGGCAATACTACATGCACTTAAAAAATGGTGACCTTACCTAATGGGAAGACACTTCAAGGTAAAAACAGATCATGATAGTCTTAAATACTTTTTAGAACAAAGATTATCTTCAGAAGAGCAGCAAAAATGGGTCACAAAGATGTTGGGTTATAAATTTGAAATCATCTACAAAAATGGGAAGCAAAATATTGTTGCAGATGCACTTTCAAGAAAGGATGAGGATGTGGAAGCATTGCTTTTTCGTCATTTCTATTATCTAACTAGATTGGATAAACGAAACAAGAGATCAATGGAAGAATGACGAAGAAGCGTGGGCACTCATTCAAAAGTTACAACAAGACCCCAGTACATTTGCTACATTTAGCTGGAAAAATGATTCGTTATGGCACAAACATTTTTTATACCTTTGTAAGAGTTCCCAACTCAAACAAAATATTCTCATGGAATTGCACACCTCTCCCTTAGGAGGGCACTTAGGATTTTTAAAAACTTACCATAGGGTTAAGAAGGAATTTTTTTGGGATGACCTTAAATCTGATATTCAAAAGTTTGTTGCGGAATGTTTGGTTTTCCAACAAAATAAAGTTGAAACAATTAAGAACCCAGGTCTATTACAACCTTTATCCATTCCAAGTTAACATTGGGAGGAGGTTTCAATGGATTTTATCACAGGTTTACCCAAATCCGAAGGAAAGAGTATCATTATGGTGGTAGTTGATAGACTTACCAAGTATGCACATTTTTGTGCATTATCTCATCCTTTTAAAGGCAATACAATTGTTATTGCATTTATGGAAACAATTCAAAAGCTACATGGAAACCCAAAGATTATTGTAAGCGACAGAGATCCCATTTTCATTGGAATTTTTTGGACAGAATTATTTTCTTGTCTGGGTACTCAGTTAGCTCATAAATCATCTTATCATCCTCAATCTAATGGGAAAACTAAGATAATGAACAAATGTTTGGAAGGATATCTTCGTTGCTTTGTATCTGATAATCAAACACAATGGGTCAAATGGTTGCCTCTGGCTGAATGGTGATATAACACTTGCTTCCATACTGCAGCAAAAATGACCCCATTTATGGCACTTTATGGATATCATCCACCGTCCATCACATCATATTTAAGAGAAAATTCTAAGGTTCAAGTAGTGGAAGATCACATCAAGCATCAAAAACAAGTTCTCCAACTCTTAAAGGATAATGTCACTTTGGCATAGAATGGAATGAAACAACAGGCAGATCAAAATCACAACGAAAGAAGTTTTGATGTAGTTGACTGGGTATTTCTACGGCTACACCCATAAAAAAAAATGTCCCTCAAGCAAGCTAAATAGGATAATAAATTATCACCAAAGTATTATGCTCCATACAAGGTGTTGTAAAAGATTGGTATTATGGCATACAAATTGGAGCTTCCTACATCTTCCCGAGTGCACTTAGTTTTCCATGTTTTATGCTAAAGAAGGTTATAGGCGACAAGCTCCTAGTTCAAACAATATTGCCAAAAATTGAGAAGGAAGGAAAAATCATATTGGAACCTGAAGCAGTCACAGAAACAAGAACTCGACAACTATGAAATCGATCAATTTCAGAGTATCTCATCAAGTGAAAGAACTTACCCGCAAAAGATTCCACATGGGAGGATGATAATTTTATACAGAAACATCAATAACTACTCAAGCATTGAGGACAACACTTTTATGAAGGAGAGGGGCATGTTAGGTCCATATAATACTAGTGTATTCCCTTATTATTATTGTCATTGTATCCACTTATTGTTATTGTTGTGTCTATGTTGTCTCCATATTGTTATTATTGTGCCCCGTAGAAGGCCACTATTGTTATTGTTGTGCCCTTACATTATTATTGTTATGTCGGCTTTGACTATATTGTGACCCTTTAGACTCCTATATATAGAGAGGAGGTATTCTCTTTGTATCTTCCAAGAATTGTTCATTTGTGTAATGTAAAGGAGGTTTTCCACTCGAAGAGGCTGATTTTGAAGTCATTGATCTATCTTTTCTTCTATTTTGTGAGCTCGTTGTATAACAGATTCCTTCATGACAAGATAGTGCAGAGGTCGAGAATGACTCAGTGGCACATTTGGGACCTTGGTATTATTGGCAGTGACAGTGGTGATAAGTAGTCAGAGAGGGCACTTGTTCAGTCATTGCATAAGGACAAGCAATATTTGGCATGGAGGACTATCATGTTCCAAATTTTGATTTTCCGCATTAGAGAAAATTTTGGAAAGAGGGGACATTTTTGGCATTGGGATTTAGAGAAAAAAAGAAAAATTTCAGCTCTAGTGGAATGTGGGGGCCATAAGAAAGAGAAATTTGACCCAAGGAGGGAACTCACAATCTTGGAGGAGAGATAAAATAGAAGGAAGTGCACATTACGAGAGAGAGATTGAGAGAGTGGGGACCATGAGGAGAGAAGAGGCCAAAAAATTATAAATAGAGCTTAAGGGCCTCATTTTTGGCATCTTTTGGCTATTTTACAATTCAACACTAGTTCTCTCGAGTTTCTTAGCCAAGACAACCCGTGTTGTTCAACACAAGGAATTTCCAAGCGAGAATTCCACCCTCATTTCGAAGAACTTTGAGTGTCTCCCTAGTGAGGCAATTTGGGGAGCTTAATTTAGAGCTTCCATTGGACATCATTGCAAGAGTCTACTCACCAATGTGCATTCCTTAGGCGTAGAGGTATTTTGTGGAGCACATTGTGGGAGCAAGCATGGGTTAGAGTCTCTGGGTTTTTATAGGGAATCATCTTATTGTTACACTAGAGTTTGGATAGTGATTTGTTAGGCTGTATTGGAGTTTATTACCTAATTCGATTTTTCTATCTTTTCGTAGGGGCGCAGAAGCTATCGACTAATTGTTGCACGAGGGTTTAAAGAAGTGGAGCTGGAGAGAGATAAGGGTTGGAAATAGGAGGCATTTCTCAGTGGAGAATTTAGCCAAAGCTGGGAGAAATTTCTCGTGGTGGATTTGGGCATAATTCAGTAGTATCAATACGGCGAGGCATTTTCTGGCCAGATTGGGAAATTCACACTTGTTGGGGGTCACTAGATTCATCCCAAACCCTTTCTGGGTTTTTGTGTGTTTATTGAGAGGAATCTCCAACTAATTTTATAGAATTTTCCAGGTGATATTCGAGCCTAAAATATTCATTCTTATAGTAGGGTGTATTGTTGGTTAGATGGTAAATTAACATCACATTGTGGGTTCTGTTTGGCTTGGAGTTGGGCCAATTTTTTTTGGATATTTCTGAGGGTTTGGAGGGGTGCTCATGGCTAAAATTTCAGGGTGATCCAGTCATTCTTCCAAGTAGAATATTCAGTTCCATTTTAGCAGCAACAACAATATTTTTTCTGGGGAGTGCACAGTACCATTTTAGGCCAGTATTTCCTCTAGATCACAATTGTATCAGCTAGGGTTTGCATAGCTAGCCCAGGTTCCACTGTTCTCACACTTATACTTAGATTTTCCCCATCTTAATAAAATGGCTCATATTTTATACTTTTATTTATTGGTGTTCTAGATTGGGTACTTTAATTTCATATTTTTCCTGTTGTGCTTAGCACATGTGTTGGACACCTAATCCTAAATGGGTTAGTGTGGAAGCTGAATAGACTAAGTAGTCCAAGAGACCTTGGGATGTGGAACCCAATGGTCACATGTTGTACTATAAATGTATATCTCCTGTTAATAAAAAAATGCACTCTCATGATTTATCATTTAGATCATTCTTCCTCCCATGTGTGTTTAACATGGTATCAGAGCGGGCGATTGCTGGTCCTGCTCCAATTTGAGCCACTTGTTTTGTGGTCTCTATATATATGTCAGTTCTGCATTACCTGACCTCTGTCTGCCATATTCCTTTTACCTGGCTCTCTGTCAGCTAGAAGGTGTCTGTCCATGAATGTTTGTCTGTTTGCCATATACCATTTATAAAATCTGCGCCCTGCCCTTCTGTTGCGCTGTCATCCTGACCTGGTTTGAAACGTTTGCATTGTCATACTGTAAATAGTTGAGCGCTGGCCTGACATTGAACGCTGGCCTGACATTGAAACGCCTAAGCACTGTCCTGTCTGAGCGCTGTCATAAGAACGTTGTCCTGACCTGAGCGTTGTCCTGACCTGAGCACTGTCCTGACTGAGCGCTGTCATAAAACAATAAAACGTTCCCCTGAACGTTGTCCTACTTCCGCTGTCCGTTAAAATTGTTTTATCTCTCGATTGCCTCAATGCCTCTGTCCTCTGAAATATCTCTCGAATGTTTGGACTGACCCAACTGCATCTTTAACGCTGCATCCTGTAAAGTCTGCGTTTTTAACGCTGCTGGATTTGTTTGTCTCAAATTCATTGCACGTCCTGGGCGACTGAAAGCTGTCATGCAATCTGAGGGATTCGATCACTTGAACGAAGGTTGCTCTTCTATTCTATCTGAGCTTTTGGAAAACTTTGCGAGAGTCGAGGAAAATTCTGACATGGTATAGTAACGTTGCTGAAGAACGCCTCTGTCCAGAGCGGAAGGCAGACAAACGTTTTTCGATGTGTTTGCGTTGAGTTTGATTTCCAAAAAGAAAAAAAATGCCTCTGTCCAGAGCGGAACGAGTTAAACGTTTTTGGCGTATTGGTATGCGTTTGACTGCAATTTGTATTGTTTTTTTATTACAATTGGAATCCGTGTTGCGCTTGATTGCAATGGGAAATCGTGCTTGGATCATGGCGTATGGATCGGTTCGTATTCAGGGTTTCGGGAGCTTGTTGTGTGGTGTTCTGCAGGTCAGGGCATTGTAGGCCTGGTTATACAAGATTTCGAAGCAAACTCTCGGAGCCTCGAAGAATCGGCGCAAATTTCAACGGCCTTATAACTATTTGGGAAGCAGTACTCTGGATTATTCTCCCGAAACGGATCGGAGTGTGGGAAGCGTAATAATCACCTGGAATTTGTCTTCTGCAAGATAATATTCAATTAATCTATTGTCGAAGGAAATTTGAGCCGTGTAAGAGGATAAGCAAAAGAAGTCGGTTTATTTCTCCGGCCAGAAGACTTCACCCTCTTCAAGCCATTCACCCTCTTCTGTATCTTGAGGCATATCTTGAATCCCCGTCAGCCAGTGCGCGTATTTTCTTTCCAATAAAGACAACGATGCTTGCCTTGCTGCCACAGCTTCTTTTTCCCTCTCTTCAGATGAGAGTTCAATAGGAGAAACTTCGTCATTATCCATTTCTATCTTCAGCCAATTGCGATATAAGGCATCACATGCAGAGTACTCTCTCCAATCTTCAAACTCCTTGAGGTTCTCTGATACACTATGCTGTTCCAAAGAAATAAGGAGCTCAGTTGGCTGCTTTAAAGGCTCCAGAAGGTAGCTTAGTAGCATATGAGCACCAACAGGCATTTTAGTAGTTCTCCAAATAGATATAAGTGCAAACTCTCGGAAGAGGATGTTGCTGTGCTGCAATGCCCGTGCAAGAAGCTCTTCCTTTACGAGTTCAGAATCAGATATTGTAGGAGGAGGAGTGAAGCAAAGCCATTGGAATGGTCAAATATTGCTACCTTAATTAACATACCGATTTTCTTCAAAAGCGAAAGCGTTAGGGTTGGAAAAGAAAGGCATATTGAAAGGGTCATATAAAAACAGTTTGACCTGTATGAAGCAGTGAGTCCTGTCCATTGAAGTCACCTTGCCTTAACGACTGTTGGTTTTCCCATCAACTATCATGCTTGATTCTCATATGAATTTTGAATCTCACGTCTCCTCATAGCGCCTTATTATTATAGTGAAAGCTTTGAAGGCCACAAATGTGGTGAAGTGATGACCAAATATCATAGATGCATGAATTCAATTCATTGGTTGATATTTTGAGCCCCAGCTTGAATTCCAAACTGCACAACATGGGTCATCAATCAACACAATTTTTGGTGGGCGTTTAAAAGGAAATATGACCTGTGGGATTTGCAGTGTTTGTCCCTGCTTTCAAAATGCAAATGCTGGAGCTAAGTGCGTTGGAATAGTAAGTGCGCCCATATGAGCTATGTTCCTCTGAAGGATATTGTTTATTTTTATATATGTGGTATATATTGTATACACCTGAGTTAATTAATTTTCAAGGCTGATACATGTTTTATGGTGAGCATAAAAAAAATATATGGCTAGTATCTTCTGTGTTGTTTCCAGTAAGTAAATTACTCCCAGTGACTGATGTAATGTGCTCAGCGGTGATTTAATTTATTGGTGAAATCATTGAATATATCATATTTCTGATTGAGAAGTTTCTGGAGGCATTATACTCTCACTGTGCATCTCAATTTGCAGTAAAACTCAATAAATATATTTACAGCTGTCTAGACAAAGAAGAGCCTATTTCAAGAGGTTGAGTTGGTTGTAGCTTATCCAAAGAGGAAAAGTTGGTTTCAAAGCATCTTCAAATCAAGTTCTATCAGTTTGTGTTCGAGTTGTCCTTTGTGGGCAGATTTTATCAATGTCAAAGAGTCAAATCTCCTTAATAATTGGCTGGAGGTTTTCCTGAAACTGTGAAGGAGTACTTGAAGGATCCAAGCAAGTTTGCAGTTGCTGCTGCCCCAATTGTGGCATTGTATTTAAAACCCATTATAGTTTCTGTCTACATATATATGCATTGATTCCCTGATTCATTTGCTGCACATTTATACAAGATATTGCTGTGTATTGTAAGTGGATATTACTTTTCTGCATTAAGTAATAATTGTGATCAGTTTTTAAGGTGTAAATCTGACATTGAAGAAAAATGGCCAGAATCAGTGAAGTATTAGAGTTCATGAAAACTCTTATACAATCTACTGTTGATGACACATTACAAATCAGCATAGGATCTCTCTCAGAAATTCAGACATGTCTACAAAATGCACAAGAAAAGATTGATTTTTTGCAGCTTGAATCACAGCTACAACAAGAAGAGCTACATCAAAATAGACATCATTCTGAACCTGTTTTTGTTCAGAACATTGAGACTGCAACCCATCAACAACAAGTCAATAATGTTACCGTTCATTCAAATAAAGCAGCAGTTGTACATGCAGATGCAGAAATTCAGTCTGCACTTCCCAAGCCCATCATCAGACCTTGGGAACAGCTTGTCCACAACAAGCACAGAACTGGTCTTGGATATAACAAGGACTTGTCCTTTCATATTCCAGACTATGCCAAGCCCATTTAGTTTCAGAGCGCTGGATTCATTCATGACAGTTCACCTGCTCCTTATGACAGTTTAGCTTCAGCTGTTCCAGACTCTGCCCCTCTTCCACAGCAACAACAACAACAACAAAAACAACAGATCGTGAAATGCCAACATTGTGACCGAGTTGGCCATATGAAAGATCATTGTTTTGATCTTCATACATGTAAGCACTGTCATAAAACTAGCCATTCTTCACACAGATGCTTCAAAAACAAACGTCCTGCAAGAACAAAGATTCATCTTGGATGGATCGCTTCTTGGCAATGGGCATCAACAACCAAGAAGATATTCCAAACACATATCAGAACTGGTTCCAAAGTATTGAACAGTCTTGCAGTTGAGTTTCCTCCATCATCTCACCTTGTATCTGACAGGGGGGGAAATGATGGTCATCTACAAGCTTCAAAGCCACATCAAGCGAGCCTGCGCCACAACCTACCACACCAATTTCAGAGTTGTAGCTAGAAACAAATATGCCCGTGAACATGCCTTCAGTTGGCAATCTTGGACACTTCCTCTAGCAGAAGACTTCAGCTTCTTGCCAGTTTCGGAAGAATTACAGGAACAAAATTGAGAACACTTCCTCTAGCAGAAGACTCCAGCTTCTTGCTAGTTTTGGAAGAGTTCCAGGAATTGCATTAAGCATTCCAGAGTTGTTGGTCATCCTTAAACCATCACAGGTTAAGACTTCCCTTTTCAGGTTGAAGTTCTCCCTTTTATGAGGGGTGAGACCTCCCTTTATTGGTTGAAGGTTTCCCTCTTCAAAACAATAGGAGCACTTCCTCTAGCAGAAGACTTCAGCTTCTTGCCAGTTTTGGAAGAGTTCCGGGAACTGCACTAAGCGTTCCAGTGTTGGTGGTCATCCTTAAACCACCGCCCTTTATACCAACATTTCATAGAGCACATTCAGCCTAGTGTTGCCATGCATTTTTTGCACATTTTGTATTACAACTCTCTTCTTGGACTCATACATAACCCTTTGGATTAAGGGGGGGAATATTGGACACCTAATCCTAAATGGGTTAGTGTGGAAGCTGAATAGACTAAATGTGGAACCCAACGGTCACATGTTGTACTATAAATGTATATCTTCTGTTAATAAAAAAATGCACTCTCATGATTTATCATTCAGATCATTCTTCCTCCCATGTGTGTTTAACAACATGCTTGGATATTATTGTTAATTTTTCCATTAGGAATATTACATCACCACCCCCTTTTCTTAATGAAGTTAAACTATACTAGGATCAATGTTTCTAATTAACTCTGTCTCCTTCCTCTTTTTTTGCTTATTAAAACACTTATATTTTTTGGAGTCACTTTATATGCACATTATTTACGTAAGATTTTCCAAACGTGGGAAGGGTAGAGTTACTCAATTGGTCAAATCTTTTTATTTCTTCCTATTTTCTCTTTACCCCAAGGTTTATTCTTGATTTTGTTAACTAGATTCTAAATCCTCACTTACTACATTATGTGAATTAGTATCATTATCAGATCTTAATTATATTTCAACAGTTTTGATGCCAAAGGTGCTATAATGGACAAAGTTCATATACTTAGAGCAGTTATCTGATACCAATGTAATGACCAAAAGTCGTATATATAGCGGAAATCTTTAAAATACTTCAAAGACGTAAATGTCCATTATAAGACATGTAATTGTATATTTAATTGATATGTGATATGAGATGATTAAAATGAGAATGAGAGCCTACGCCTATATACCCTAGGCAAGTACCTTTTCATGAATGGTCATGTCTCTAAGACATGCCTCTTCATCACTAACTAACTAACCATTAGTTAATTACTTATTATTTATTATTATTATATTTATATTTATTATTTTTATATAAATTATATTCATAACATTGCCTCTCTCTTCAAGAAGCTTTGTCCCCAAAGCTTACTGAGAATCTCTTCTTGTCTGTGAACTTTCATCTTCGTTGATACAAGATGATATGATGCTCTGAGTGATAGAAAAAATTGTCGTACTTAAAACGGATCAGACTATCCTAGATTAATCTTCAGTGGAATCTTCTTATCTCTGGAAATTTGTAATGAATACATGATTTATATCATTTATGTTTTTAGTGATACTGGTACATGATTGGAAAGTATGCTCTTGTGATTCAGACGTCAATAAATAGTTATTCTGGTTGGACTTTCCCTTATCATGTTAGTGGTTGTTTCCTGATTTCCTTCAGACGATGTTGTTGTTGAGTTGGCTACTAAATCATCATTTAGAATGTCCATCATTTGAACTGCAACTTTTGCGTGTGTCTTCACTTCAATAGGTATATCCTCTGCTTGAGTTATGATTCTGATTGGATCAATATTTGTTTCTTTATCTTCAACTTGGACTGAAACAACTAGAGACTTCAATACTACTTCTTGAAGTTGTTATAACTTGTCATATAGTGATGATACTTTGTTATTTTTAAGCTTCTTTATTTACGTAAGTAAGGCTTGGTTATGATTCCTTATACGTGAAAGTTCGTTATTTTCTAAATTGTTGACTTTGTCCTTAATATCTTTTTCTTTATCTCTAATTTTTTATTTGCTCTAATAATTTTTTATTAAGGGTTTTTAGGCAGAAATTTTCTTTTTCTTTTTCTGCTAGATTCTCTTTTAGTTCCTTATCAAAACTTTCATTTTCTTGTTTTAGTCTTTGTTTCTTAACCTTGGACGTTTTTTATCTGTGAAAGTAATTTTTCATTGTGGTCCCTTAGATGAAAAATTTCTTCGTTGCTTTCTGTTGATTTTTCATGAAACGACCTTCAAGATCTTTATATTTCTTTTTTGATGATTCATTCTTTTGTTGAAGTTTCGTGATTTCTTCCTTTAATCTTTTTGTTTGTGTCTGGGTATTACCTTGATATTCTTCCAAAGTAAACAAACTTTGACATTTTGGACAAAGTATCGTGTGATTTTAAAAAATCGACAAATACTAATCTTATGTTCGACAAAATGGACATCTGGTCCAAAATGTAGAGTTATGTATGGAATCCATAGTTTCTTTGTTCATCTTCTAATTAGACTCCATTTGTTTTTTCCTTCAAAAATGGAATTTTTTTTTGTTCTTCGATGAACTTAGGGTTTAATGATAACCCCGTTTTCTTTAGTGAATTTCAACACCTTTATGGATTCTAAAAAACAATTTTCCTAATTTTTTTAAATATATATATATATATATATTATTCTCAACAATTTTTTTTTCTTAAACTCTCTTCCTTTTTTTATAATTTTTTTTAAACTTATTTATTATTATTATTATTATTTTTATAAACATTTTTTTTCTATATATATTTATAATCTTTTTTTTCTTTTTCTTTTTGAAAAGTTACAACCCTAGTGAAAGGTGGTTATTCACCTCTTTGGGGTATAATATATAATATATGTCCACTTATTTGTCTTTGACTCGGTTAATTTTCTCCACGTAAAAAGTAAAATTTACCATTCACATAAAGAGATTTTGTATTCCTTTTGTTCTTCTTTTACCTTGAAAATACCATGGGCAATTACCATGGGTTGCTAAAACCACGAGCTTGTAAACCACTTAATGAAGAATCAAGATAATCTTATCTACTCTTCCTTCTCTTACATATAGTTTTAAAGATATTTGGAAAGATTCCCTTTTGACTTTATCATGCACTTTTTGTTAGGATATTCTGACACATAGGAAATAGTTAAGTACAACCTGGTCTAGTATAGAGTTAGGTATAGAGTTAGGTAAAGTGTGTTTCTTTACCGTTGTACATTTTGTAACTTACAATCCGACGGTCACGATATGTAGTGATCCGACGGTTCATTCTCTCCTCGGTATTACCGACACTTGATCCGTGGCTTGACACCCGATTGGTCCATGAATTCTATTTAAAGTGCATGGAGGGTCATTTGTAGGGTAATCCGTGCATGAGAGAAGCATATGTAAATTTTCATTCTTTTATTAATAAATTGCCTGAAGTGGCCGCGTTGGCTCAGGCCATGGACTGTTTCCCTCTTTGAGGGTTTTAACCATGTCAAAAATACTGGTGTATTGATCTGCGATCTGGTTGTGAGCGGTGTCCTTTTGGTGTTCTGTCTGAGGAACTTACCCTGTAAATTCCTACATGGTATCAGAGCTATTTGAGGGCCGCGTCCGTTGGTGATCCAAATCTGAAGCCAGTAGAACTGCATCCGACTGCCGTCTCCTAGATCTGCTGTTTCTGACTGCTTTCGGGCTGAGAGGACTACTCTGTTGTGTTGGGAGCATCTGTTCCAGTGAGGAACCCCTTTCGTTTCACGCGAAAAGGTTTCTGGTAGCCCTAGCTGCGTCATTTTTAAGATCTGGAGGTATATAGTGTTTATTTGCAGTTTACAGTTATTTTCTCTCTATTTATTTCGGTTTTGGTTTATTTAGCTTTTTTTATTAACGGATCTATACCTTTCATTTCTGCGTATGCTCTTTGCCCTGCGACTCTGTGCGATCTGGGCAAATCAGAAACAAAAAGGAAGGATTTTTCTCATGCATATGCTCTTTTCCCTGTGCCTTAGGGTGATCTCGGAAAATCAGAAACATTGAGGAAAATATTTAGTTTCCGGCTAAAGCTAACTTTGAGCCGCAAGGTTCATTTTTGAAAATATCTAGTTTTTCGGCTAAAGCTAATTTCGAGCCGTAAGGTTCGTTTTCTTTGCATGTCCGTGTTGGGTTTTGTGTTTTTTGTTTTGTAGGGAAAAAGAGCTTTCTCAAAGCAAGCACGCAACCCAAAGCACCCCCCCCTCTCTCTCTCTCTCTCTCAAATTTTTTGTATAGCTCAATTGGTTCAAAGCTATTTTAAGAGAGTAGAGGTCTTGGGTTCAAGTCTTCATTTTGTGGGGGCGGACCTTTTCATTTCCGCACATTCCCGCACTTCGTCGGCAACTTCATCAACTTTTTTAAAAAAGCCATAACTTCTTTATCCGGAAGCCGTTTTTAGAGCCGTTTTTTTTAAACCAGCCTAATTTTTCGAGATCTATCCATTGGAACACTTAGTTTCAGCATCTTTAGCTTCAGTTTCCGTTGAAATGGAAAGTCAATACCAAGTTACCCTTGACAACACCAACTACTTCCAATGGTTGGCCTACATTGAGGATTTACTTAGAAGTAAAGGTCTCTACAGAATAGCCTCAGGCCAAGAAAAGAAACCGAAGGATGAAGATAAGGCTGCTAAATGGGAAAATAGGCAAAATCAAGCACGTGGATTGATAGGGATGTCTATTTCTCCAGATCTTAGATTCCATATTGCAGAACTTGATACTCCTGATGAAGCAATGAAACAAATCAATAACGTTTTTGGGATTAAAAATGAACTTGGAGCCCATCAACTTGAAAATGAGTTGCTTACATTGGACCCTAATAATTTTTCTTGCATTGAAGATTTATTGTCCAAGTTCAAGACCCTTAGATATCTCTTGGAAGGTGTTAAAGTTAAGAAAGAAGATAGTAACCTTATCTATTCCATTCTTACTAAGTTGGGACCAGCCTACTCTGTGTTTGTTTCCACCTTCCATTCTACAAGAGAAGCCTTCATTTCTCAAGGAACAGACTACAAGTCCCCTTCCTTTGACTCTTTTTGTGATTCTTTAATAAGAGAACAAGAAAAACTCTTACACCTTGGTCTTCTTAATCTTGGAAACTCTTCCAAGAAAGCGTTAGCCGCCCAGCAGCAACCAAATTCAAAGAATCCTAAGAAGTCATATCCTAAAAAGAATGGTCCTAAACCAAACAAGGGTCCTAAGCAATTTCAGCCACAAAATGAAAAATCATTTCAACAAAATGATAAGACAAATAAAAACAAAGGGAAGAAGACTGATAGACATTGCAATTTTTGTAATCGAGATGGCCACTTAGAATCAAATTGCTTTAAGAAGATGGAAGCCTTGGAAGCAGCAATGAAGAAGCATAACATCCATTTGGGGCAATCTTCAACTTCAACTTCATCTTCAGGAATGGCACTTTCTGCATGTGGTTGTCAATTATCTCGGTCTGGTTATGCATTAAATGTATCTTCTTCTTCTCATTCTCATGAGTGGCTCATTGATTCTGGAGCTTCTTATCACATGGCCAAAAACAATACCATGTTTTCTTCTTTGAATGATTGTAACACCAAAAATATATATGTTGGTGATGATAGATCTCTTAGTGTTGTAGGGACTGGAATTGTTCATCTAGACAATGGTCAGTTTAATGATGTATCATGTGTTCCAACCTTATCCTGCAACCTTCTATCTGTATATCAGATAACTCATTCAGGTGAAGGTAAAATCGTTGAATTTTCACTTCATGATGTTGTAATCAAGGACCTAAGAGATCCTAAAAAGATTTTGGCTACTGGCATTGTTGATGATTCTACAAGGTTGTATAAGTTTCACAACTTTGGGTCATCCAATTTTCCCTCAGTATTTGTTGCTCATAACGATGAAGTGAGCAAACTTTGGCATGAGCGATTTGGTCACTTAAACTATCGCTCCCTTCAGCATCTATGTAAAGAAAATATGGTGACAGGTCTTCCTATGGTATCTTGCAGAGATGGTGTTTGTTCCGGATGTGTACTCGGAAAACATCATCGGGACAGTTTTGAAAAACGTGCCTCTTGGCACGCCTCAGCCCCTTTACAGCTTGTGCATAGTGATTTATGTGGTCCACTTCCTGTTGTTTCATTCTCTAGCTGCAAGTATTTCTTAACTTTCATTGATGATTTCTCCAGATGCACTTGGGTATACTTCTTAAAACTCAAGAGTGAAGTATTTAACACATTTTTGGCCTTCAAAGCCTTTGTTGAAAAACAATCTGGACATCAAATTCTTAAGCTAAGATCTGATAATGGCGGAGAATATGTTAAAAACACATTCATCAACTTTTGCACTGAGAATGGAATTCAAATGCAACATACTGTTCCATATACTCCACAACAAAATGGTGTAGCTGAAAGGAAGAATCGCACCTTAAAGGAAATGGCTAATTGTATGCTACAATCTAAAGGACTTGGTCTTAGTTTTTGGGCAGAAGCAATTAATTGTGCAAATTACATAACAAATCGCACTCCTACTAAGGCTTTAAAGAATATCACTCCAGAAGAAGCATGGAGCTCAATCAAACCAGATGTAAGTCACTTTCGTGTTTTTGGAAGTGAAGCGTGGGCCCATATTCCAGATGAAAAGCATAAAGCTTTAGAACCTAAGAGTGAAAAATGTACTTTTGTTGGATATTCTGAAGATGTCAAAGGCTATAGACTTATTCCATTTAAGTCCAAAAATGTTATCATTAGAAGAGATGTAAAATTTGATGAAAATATATCGGCTTGCGAGCCTAGTCCGGTGGATGTGCCACCTCTCCCTATCTCTTCTACTTTTGAAAACATTTCTTCTTCAGATGATGAAAGTGAGGATGACAATCCTCCCCCACCATCTCAGGATCCTCCTTCAGCCCCTCAGCTTCCAAAATGGGTTCGTGCTACTCGAGATGCAGCAGGTGATCTTGCCGGTGATCCTACAGATCAACGACGCACACGTTCTCAATTCGAGAGAGCCTCTTCTCTACTGGCTCAAGCTCTAGTAAATTATGATCCTGACACCTTTGCAGAAGCTTCAGGCCATCCAGATTGGGAAGCAGCTATGAATGAAGAATATCATTCATTGTTGGCAAATGATACATGGGATCTTGTTCCTTTACCAAAGGGACGAAAACTTGTTAGATGCAAATGGGTTTACAGAACCAAGTATGGACCAGATGGGAAAGTTGATAAACATAAAGCTTGTCTTGTTGCTAAGGGTTTTTCACAGGTTGAAGGCATTGACTACACTGAAACCTTCTCCCCTGTTGCCAAAATGAACTCTATCCACCTTGTTCTTTCCATTGCTGCCTCTTTCAAATGGGAAGTCCATCAGATGGATGTTAAATCTGCCTTCTTGCATGGGGACTTGCATGAAGAAATCTATATGGAACAACCCATTGGCTTCATACAAACAGACTCCAGCCTTGTATGTCGACTTAAGAAATCCCTTTATGGTCTCAAGCAAGCTCCTTGGGCTTGGTATGCCAAAATGGATAGCTTTCTTTTAGAATCTGGCTTTTCTAGGTGTCATTCTGACAATACTGTCTACACCAAGAAAGTGGGCAACTCTCTTATCATCCTTGTTCTTTATGTTGATGATCTTATCCTTACTGGTAGTGATCCCAACCTTATAAACCATGTGAAGTCTAGCCTTAAAAGGAAATTTGAAATGACAGACTTAGGACACTTACACTATTTTCTCGGTCTTCAAGTCTTGCAATCCAAGGAGGGTATTTCCCTTTCCCAGTCCAAGTATGCTTGTGATATTCTATGTCATTTTCACATGGAAGACTGTAAGCCAGCCCCTTCTCCCTTTCAGTCTGGAGTCAAACTTTCAGTCACTTGTACTTCTCCTGAAGTTGATGCTACCTTATACCGTCAACTTGTAGGAAAACTCTTGTATCTAACCCATACTCATCTTGACCTTTCCTTTGCTGTTGGCCTTGTTGCTCGGTTTATGCAAAACCCACGTGAAAGTCATTGGAAAGCAGCTAAAAGAATACTTCGTTATGTTCGAGGTACAGTTCAGTTTGGGATTCATTACAGTGTCGAAGCAGGTCCTCTATTGGTTGGTTTCACTGATTCTGATTGGGCTGGTGACCCTGATGATCGGAAGTCTACTGCCAGTTATGTGTTCACTCTTGGTTCAGGACCTATTACATGGTCTTGCAAGAAATAGGGTGCCATTTCTCTTTCATTAGCAGAAGTAGAGTATTGTGGTGCCATAGAGGCTAGTAAGGAAACCTTGTGGCTTCGTCAGATCCTATCAGAGTTTGGCTTTGAGCAGCAGCATCCGACTACACTTTGGTGTGATAATCAAAGTGCCATTCAACTATGCAAAGATCCAGTCCAACATCAGCGCAGCAAACACATTGAACTGCACATGCACTTCATCAGAAAGCTCATTCACGACCATGTTCTTGAAGTGCAATATTGTTCAACAGATGATCAAGTTGCAGACATCTTCACAAAGGCTCTCACAGAGGCGAAGTTCACTAAACTTCGATTTATGGTTGGAGTTCAGGAAGTTGTCACTAAGGGGGGATAGGCTCTAGTGCCTCCTTCCTTCTCCTATTGTGTCATATTTGTAAATCCTTCAATCCTATCCCAAGTTGTTCTTAAGGGGGGATGTTAGGATATTCCGACACATAGGAAATAGTTAAGTACAACTTGGTCTAGTATAGAGTTAGGTAAAGTGTGTTTCTTTACCGTTGTACATTTTGTAACTTACAATCCGACAGTCACGATATGTAGTGATCCGACGGTTCATTCTCTCCTCGGTATTACCGACACTTGATCTGTGGCTTGACACCCGATTGGTCCATGAATTCTATTTAAAGCGCATGGAGGGTCATTTGTAGGGTAATCCGTGCATGAGAGAAGCATATGTAAATTTTCATTCTTTTGTTAATAAATTGCCTGAAGTGGCCGCGTTGACTCAGGCCGTGGACTGTTTCCCTCTTTGAGGGTTTTAACCACGTCAAAAATACTGGTGTATTGATCTGCGATCTGGTTGTGAGCGGTGTCCTTTTGGTGTTCTGTCTGAGGAACTTACCCTGTAAATTCCTACACTTTTTATCAATAATGTAGAATTTTTTATATATATGAATGTTCTCCTTCAAAATTTACATAAGACGATTTTTTTTTACTAGAAGCATTGAAATGTCAATGGCCAAAGGCCTTATTTTTTTTGATTAAATATTTTTTTTAAACTTTTTTCTTTTATAATATTTTTTCCAATTCTTTTCTTTTCAAAGTGGCAAAGGGCCTGACCGAAAATGGAGAAACTCCAGCTCATGTAGCGAAAAATTTTAGTTGCGATGACAAATTGATGGTCAAAGGTCAGGATCTGCTAACGTGGCTCTGATACCAATATAACTAACACAATTCGTATACTAAGAGGAATGCTTTGATATCAATATAACAACCAAAAGTCATATACGTAGCCAAAATCTTTAAAATACTTCAAAGACGTAAATGTTCATTGTAAGACATGTAACTGTATATTGAATTGATATGTGATATGAGATGATTATAAATGAGAATGAGGGTCTGCTTATATACCCTAGGTAGGTGCCCTTTCATGAATTGTCATGTATCTAAGACATGCCTCTTCATTACTAACTAACTGACCATTAGTTAATTAATTAATTAATTAATTAATTATTATTATTATTATATCTATATTTATATTCATTATATTCATAACAGGTGCCATGTTGATCGCACTTTTCAAGAAATTCCTTTGAAGTTCCAAGGGTATCACGCCAATCGATTTCTTCTTGATGCCAAGGGTTCCAAGTCGGTTGTGCCCTTTAAGAACTTCCCTTGAAATTCCAAGGGTGTCGCATTGCTTTCCCTTTAGGCATCCAATGACTATGAGGGAAAAAACTAGGTGCGACGATGGAGACCATTGTCCTCTCCTATGTCGACCTTTATAGTGAGACTAATGGCTTGTGAGTGACCCAATCTAGGGTCTATCCCCACGACATTGTGATCTTCAAGGAAATGTCATTGCAACACCTTTCAACCCAGGTCACAACAGGATGCTCCATCTATCTGCACAGCCCCATCACCCATGTGTGAGTTGTTTGACCAAGCAATTATCATGTGCCTGCAACCACCAATATACCATTAGTAATACTAGCATAATATTAATTTGAGATTAAAATTTTTGAGACAATAGTATGCACTTCAATCAAACCAAATGTTATCGACTTATCACATGCAAGTTTGTCCGGGTGATCTCATGCCACTTAATATCCATTAGTAATATTTGTTCAAAATGTTAGTCACCGATATAATAGCTATGTTAAATCATCATCGTGACATAATCATCATTAAATGTAACCAAGAAGCTAATGTAAACAAAACAACATAATAAAGCCATCACATGATTAGATATAGTTATCAAACAAGTCCATCACAACCATTAAAATCATAACATCACACTAATGATATCACAATTATTATCATATTCACTAATAATAAAAGTCAAATAACCAGAACCTCGACTTAAGTTCCTCAAAGAGTAATGTATGATCCTAGAGGCTATAGCTAGGAAAATGTAATGTTAGGATCATTCAACCAAAGTGGGGCACTAAAATGCACATGTGCACCAAGGTGATCTCCGTCCACACTCAAACAATTGTTAGTAATATTTGGTACCAAAATAGTCATCCAAGTTTATAAACATGATAGAACATTGTTGAATTCATCAAAGTCATATTTATCATAAGGATCAACACAATGCACATTGAAATAAAAAAACTATGTATCATAATAATCATCCCATGGGTTCGTAATAGTAAAATAATCACCATATCATCAACCCTAATGTCCTAAAACATAAAGTAGAAGCCATAGAATATGTTTCAAAAGTTCAAGACAGAGATGTTGGTCTCATAGTCAAGGTAAAATGGGGCATTACCCTCACCCCCCTAAAATTCAACTTTGTCTTGAAGTTTTAGAACGACAAGGAATTGACAACATGTCTCAACATCTCCTCTCTAGAGATGGTATTGGGATTGCATTCCTCTACATTAACCACCCCATATAAATGGGTGACACAACTTTTCTAATTCACTTGTTAAACCTTTATTAAATATTTACATATAAATTTTAAGCAGTGTTTCTTTCCTTTCCAAAAGTATGCACAAAAGCATAGGCATTTGCATTATTGAACTCTTCTACAAATTGTTGTGATGTGCACATTTGAAGAAGAATATTGTCCCATTCTTAGAGTAGATTTATTATTATCATTTATTTCCAAGGTTATCATTCACATTATTTGATGTATCAACCTCAAATTGTAGGGAATTCCTTTTTAAAGGAGGGTAGTATTCCCTAATGACAATGCTCAATCATATTTGCTAAACAAAATATTGATTTATTGCCAAAAGAGAGGAATACCAATATCTATAATTTCTTTTGAAAATTTGCTAGAGTATGAATTGGATTAGCAGGTAATGGTGATGTTGCTTTGACAATTTCCAATTGATTTATGAACTTCCCCTGATGGCCCCAATAAGTTGAATTTAAACTGAAAATATTTTATATAGAATTTGAATATGTCGAGCACGGTCTTGACTCGCATGATAATTGACTAGCGTATAACCACACTTGAATTAGACCTACTACTACCTCTTTAGTTTAGGGGAAGAGGTTAGGCTTGATAATTGAAGGTACCATTAAAACATACTCATAAATTTCCCTCAAAACTTGCATGAACCTTCTTTTTTCTCTCTTTTTTTTTTAAATAAAAAAATTCCTTAGTAATGAGTCCTCATAATACATGTAGCAACCATACACCCTACTAAGTAATTTGAGTATCATATATACAAGTGAATATCATTAATATTAATATGATGGTGACAAAGGCATGATCAATATATTGTTAATGCTTGAATACATTTTTGACAACATACTACCATATTGCACTAGTCATCCTTATCCAATGTCGGGATTAAACCTAGGGTTTCTTACATATAGGAATGTGTTCATTTAACAACTTATCCAATGTCGGGATTAGACCTAGGGTTTCTTACATATAGGAATGTGTTCATTTAACTACTGGGGTGGAACCAACCTGTCTTAAGCAATGAAACATTTCGTAATCTATAACCCCATATATATACAATTTGATCATCCCCGGCCCCACATCTTATGTATATGTAGATTTAATTATCAACATTACTATTATTTGTTTATTTCTACTATATTTATGTGTATGTAGAGGCATATTAATTCATAATAACCTTACATTAAGATACATATTTCAATTATTCTATACCTTTAATATTTCAAGTAACATATCCCGATGAATATATTTTATATATATCTTATGTGTGAATAAAATCTTTATTTTCTCCAAATTTTGTTTATTTGTCATTATAACATCCATGAATTATCTGAAACTAATATATAAGATTGGTAAATTATATACCAATCTTATATATAAACTTAGGTAAACTAATTTAATACACTTTGCATCAAATAAACACCATCTCTTTTTAACTCATAAATAAATAAGTCCATATATGAAAAATCACCAATCTTAATTAAATTAATGGTTTAATTTGGGGGTTACATTTACATTTTTTTTATGTGCACTTATCATATGGGTAATTAAACTTTTAATTATCGATGACGGATAAAATGGATACACAAAAATCATAGGTTGCACAGTGCAACACAACCCATATTGCATCCTTAGTGGACCTTTTACCCTCACTATTCGGAGTGCTAGAATAATGTCAAACTTAGTGTATTGATGATCTTCTAGTAATTCTCTTCTGGACCCTGGCATGAGATTTATTTATTGCCATGACCCCAACCTTGGATATAATTTTCCTTCCAATAACTTACTCTTCAAATCTTTCTTTACAATTTACAACATATTCACAAATCTTAACTCTGTTATAGTGTCACAAAAACATGTAGAAATCATCAACCAAATAAATGCATCTACTTTCTCATATTACATCCATTACTACCGATGTTTCTTTCTCGTCATTTCTTTGAACAAGCCTAATAACATTCCCAAAGGTCTTTTTCCAGCACAACAAAAGTTCAACAGTCATATGATGCCATTTTACAAATCTCCTCAGACCAAAGGGGAATCTCAATAACAATAGTATAAGTAAAAAGTGCATAGCTTGCATTTTATTGAGGTTAGATCCACCCTTACAAGCAACACGAAAAAGCTATGCTTCTCCATTATGCAGCGTGTTGAACATATATTTATCATTATTTCTCAAAGGCCAAAACTAAAAGAGGAATGGAATATTATGCTATTTAACCCAACTAATCACGTGACACCTACTTAAACTCAACATAATACCACATGTAATGAAGTTCTGGGTCTAATTGTTACTCAAACATGTAATAACCAAAGAGACCCTTTTTATAAAATATTACCATATTGTAGCCAATGTAATATGGTTAGATTTTCATCATGTTGTTATAATACCACATGTAATGAAGTTTTGGGTCTAATTGTTACTCAAACATGTAATAACCAAAGAGATCTTTTTTATAAAATATTACCCTAGCCAATGTAATATGTAATATGGTTAGATTTTCATGTGGTTGTTAAATTGATAGCTTGTACATTTAATCTTATATTTTTAATTTTCAACTTACTTTTTATTATTTAAGTATTTCTTAATTAGTTTTATATTGAGAGGTATGAATAATCCATTTCTATATATATATATATCTATCTTTAATTAGATTTTGTAGTACTCATGACTTAAATATAATCGATTTGAAATAAATAATAGTCAATGATGCTAATCATGTGATAAAATGACAATTTGGAAATTCACAAAAGTAGTGTAAATGTCTTGATCTTTCCTAGATCTTGTTTCAAGATCTTTTCTCTCTTTTTCAATGTTTTTAATTTATTGATTTTAGAGAGACGTAAATCCATAGAATATTACAACTTTCTTGATCACATAGTTGGGCTCTATTAAATTACAATATCAATATTTTTCCTATCTAATGTTTGGGGTAACAACTCGCATAAATTTTGATGAGAACTAACCTTGGTAAATAGATGTATTTATATTTTACTTCTATCCAAATTTAGGGAACAATTGCATAACTTATAGCGGGTAGTAACTCTAGGTACATATGTTTATTTACCTAAATTTCAAGGATATACTAAGTAAATATCGGATTGATGCTCCATTCACCAACATTTTAATTGGCATGGTTTTAATTTATTATTATTATTGTTGTTATTGTTGTTGTTGTTTTCTCTTTTTCTTTTCTTTTTTTGTCTTTACCACACAACCTCTTCCTTCTAATACATTCATTGAGTATCGTTCATGTAGTCTTGATTATTTAACTCAGTCTTGTAAGCGAATAACTTAATTAACAACTATATATGTAATTATACTGAATATTTAGTTAAAGATAAGTGTATCTTCTTATAATAATTGATATTTTGGTTCTTTAAGAGATTTATACACACATATAATACTTGCGGTGTCACCTTTAACTAATTGTCTCAAGATGGTTACTTTAATCTTAGAGTCATTTACCACACTTAAATAATCTATAATCATTGGTCTTATAACTACATTTTAGAGCATGAATTACACTTAATAATATATTTTTAAATCTCAATTAAAATATGGAAGGATTCCTAATTGACATGTGGGTAAATAGCTACACCTCTACTAATACACATTGTAATCTAATTAATTTTTCATACATAGTAAATCCCTAGTTAATTAATACTTACGGTAATGTTGTAGAGATGGCTTAAAAATGGTATTATATCCGAAAATAAAATTACTTAATTATTTGCATAAATGAAATTACTTAATATCACTTAATTATTTAAACCAATAAATAAAATTGGTATAACCATTATTATAATATTATACTCTTTGCAGATTATAATTACTCAAATAAATTTGTAATATCAGTTACCTTTATCTTAATTATTAAGTATCTAATTTATAATTACTTATTTTGTTGTTGATTATATTTGATTGATATTCTTCTTATATAATCAACACATTATGTTACAGACATTATGTCATCAATGTATTTATAAGAACACATTATGTTATTTCTTTGATATTCTTCATATGTCATGTGAATGCATTTTTGTGCCACGAATATGCTTAACTTTCCGAGAGTAAAAGTAAGCTCTTAATAGTTGGCAGGCCATTAAATCTGACTAATATCATTCTAGTAAATAAGTTGTTGTCAAGGATATTAATTTTTCAATGGGGTTCAGGAAGGTAATTAACTGGAGGTGAGCATGTCTTGGCAATTCATACAATTTGTTCACTGATTGAGTGTTAATAGGTCCCCATTATTCGTTACGATTGAAAATTACAAGCTTTAAGAGATAATATATTGTTTCAACATGTGATACTATGAATATCTCAATATTAATGATTGGAGTGTTTTTTTAAACCAATTTGAAATGACATCCATTATGTGCATCTATAAAGTCCGATTTTCGTATTCAACATGTTAATCTAGTTGTTAATCTACTATACGAATGAGCTAAGAGTTATACTTGAGATCTAAGATATTTTTTACTACAAGTAATGGTAGTGGTGTTGTCAAAAGACCCCATTAATTATCTAATCCAGGATAATTAGTTAGTAGTAATAATTGCATATACTAGCATATCAAACAGATTGTATTAGATGGATTATTTAAATGTTAGTTTATTTGTATATCTTGTGCTAGAACAGAATCAAATTTGTTTGCTAACTGAACTATTTAATGTATTATACTAAGGAATGAAAGGAATATATATATATGTGTGTGTGTGTGTGTAGGCAATTAAAAGTCCAAAAATCCTTGGGCACAAGTTCTTGTGAACTTATCTTACAAGGAGGTTAAGTCTTTACTTTTTCCCAATACACATTTCGAAATAACTATTTAACACCAATTGGTATCATTTACACACACATCCTTAAACTGTGAAGCAACAAGAGTTTAAATGGCATACTCAACATTGCTCCTTACTAAATTGGTGATATTAGCAACTATTGGATATTCTATCCAAGGAGAAAGGGTATCACATAAAAAAAAACACTAGTAGCTAGGCACATAGTGATGGGAATGAAAGGGAAATTCCTCAACTCAACAATTCCTAAGTATTGAAATAATGATTCTAATGAAAGGTCACATGGATTTGAAAGTCTTGTAGAGGTTGAGAGATGCCAAGGTGACATGTCAAGCATTAGCTGTGACAGAGTGGCATCAAGGAGAGTATCAACTGTCCATCATCGTAGCAGCCAATTATGGGTAATCTTATTAAAGTGGAATGGTTGAATTGTGAGGGAAACATTCATTTTAAACTATCCATACAAAATAAAATTTCTAGTTGCATGAGATACCGAGTTCATCACATTATAATTTATATACATTTAATAATAGGAATGTATGCATATTTTATTAAAAAAAATCTTGAGTAGAGGGAACCTATATTGTATGAGTCATTTATGTAATTTGGGTGTTAGTTTCTTATTAAAGGTTTCGATCACATCCTGTATGTTTCATTCTATAGATCGATACATTTTCAGTCAATGTTTAACTACTTTGCTTAATTACTCTAACTATCTGCTGCTCAATCATTACGTGTGTTACTCCAAGATTCCATGCCCACTTAATCTTGTACATGTAAAAATATTTTTTATAAGGTCAACCCCATCATAACGGTTGAGAGATTAGATTTTCAAAATTCAAAAACGTATAACTATTAGTGTTATGGAGAATCATAAGTTGTATATACGTTATGCACTTACATGATATGATTATTTATTAGAGGATTAGTTGGTGACTGGCAAGAGATAAAAGGAGATTATTAAATTGCATAGTCTTTGGGGGTAAGACTCTGCTTAAATTGACTCACTAGTTAAGTCAACACCCAATTATATAGTGATCTTTAGTTGCCTAATAGTCATGGATACACACAGTTATTAGGTTGTGATTTGCCTCACCTTGTGGAACAACTACTTAATTTCGTTTTTATTTTTATTTTTTAAAGATAATTATATAGGAGGGTGTCATTGCAAAAAATACATATCATAATAAGGAAAGCTATTATTCTCAAAACCTTATTATCCAATTGATCTCAGTTGGTGATCGATAGCGAAAGAATCAAGATGTGTGTGCACTACTCAGTTCTTATTTACTTCTAGGAGTGGCCCATTCAAGGAATGAATCATCAAGTGTTTATGGTCCTAATTTTAATCTAGAGACAAAAGGGTCTAATAGAAGATGGATCACAAGTGTGATAGTACCCTATTCATATCAATTATATATTTTCTTATGTTGTTAATCCACAAGGCCATGATTGGTAAAAGAATTCATAATATAATGTCTCAAATGATTCCCTCAACACTCTCATGTTGTTCCAATCCATTTGAAAAGACAAAATGTAACAATATTAAGGATGACGTACTCGAATGTTGGTTTGTGTTACATGTCTCCCAACCTAATTATGTCTTGGCCAGGTTAGATTTAATTTCAATGGCCGACTAATGATGATAGCTTGCATTGTGATCTCTTTCATTGAATGGAGACATTTTCAACTTACATTTTATAAGTTACTCAATCGAGTGAATAAAAGAGCACAGACTCATTTTGTGATTGTTGGTTAGTTTGTAATCATCGTAATATGATGGATCATCATCTTGATCAGATGGACGAGTTCCGCTTTATGTTGTTATTTCTAGGTTTTAAGTATTTTCAGGAGTATTGAGGATGCACAAACTGATCTCAATGTCTACTTGACACACCAGTTGGTTAGGGAAAAAATAATTCAAGAGAAAAATTCATGATATAACAATGAGTTACTATTAGAGAGAAGTGAATTCCATTCATATTTAGTTTCATTATTATTGATTTCATAGCTTTAGTGGCAGAAATAATGTTTCCATTAAGAAAACTCGGTCTTTCTTTCAAAAGACATGGACACATAACTTCATTGAATCCAAAGAATCCAGTACAAACTGCAAAAGTTTTAAGACATGGAAATTGGTTACTAGTACCCAACTCCATTATTATGGGTGTCGTTGAAGTAGGATTATGTTGTCGCTGCTACAACACCCTCCAAATTTTCGAGCCTGCTCAACTATCACATCAAGTGTCTCTTTGGTCTTCAAGTGTCACTTCATGTCATTCCACAAGTTTTTTCATAAGTGTCATCACATTGTGCACTTCATGGTCAAAAAATATTTGTTTGTTGTAAAACGACACTTTTGGTCATAGTCGCATACACTAAGTCTGTTACATGTGGGGAGTGCTTGTAAACTGACATTTTGATGTGTATTTCTCAGTCCTTATGTCTAAGTTTTTATAATAAGCGCTCTGTGTCGCACTTGATTTGACCCTCAACTCATTTTGTTCATTAGTTCTAACCCTCTAGACTTAGACAAAATTTGGTTTGCAAAGTTGGTCCACAAAGTCCAGGAGAGTGCACAACACACTCTTAAGCCTTAATCGAGACCCTTCAACCTTCAAAAATGTGCCCTACATCCCCCAAGAACACATAATGAACTCCTAAGAAACTTTCCCTCCTTCCCTTTCCTAACTGCACCCTTAAAGTAAGCCTTTCTCCTTGTTGAGTACATGATGCATCACCGAGCAACATCATGGTACCTTCAACCTTGAGCCTTGTTCCTTTTTCCCTTTTTGCTTCTCTTAAATACATAACACACTTGGAAACGCCCAAGATTGACCCCTTCATCCTACAGACTTGCACCATGTACCCTCCTTGGCTCCTTGAGCACATATCTCACTTCCAAGCCCCAATGGATTTCCTTCACCCTTTATACCTGTACCCTATGCACTCCCTTGATCTCCCTCTCTCCCAGTTGAGCACACAATTCATCCTTAAGCCATAATCACTCAACCTTCGTCCTTTGATAGTGTGCCATATGCCCAAAAAATCTCCCTATCATTCCTAAGTCGACTAATAAATCACGGACACAAAAAGTGCATGAAACATGTTAGAATAGGATATTTTTCAAGCTGATGTTTGCTTTCCATGGATGATCTTACTTGAATATGTTCTATAACAACATGGTGAGGATGTAGGAGGATATATATCAAAGGGGGCAGTTGAAGGAAGCATTAAAGAATGAATAACACATTAAGTGACAAAATAAAGAACATTGAAATCCTAACGATCCAAGTGGTAAAAAAGACTCCATATGATTAGAGACCCTTTGGAGGGTAAAGGCATCAAAAACATGGAATATGTACACAATATTGAAGTCACAAGTGGCAGCATTTCCACCACTTGATAAATTCCATGTCATCAGTCACTAAGAGTCCAAGTCATTCATATTGGCGACTTGTCATATTCTCACCACATGATGATGTGGAAATCATGATGGAATTATGTAATTATTGTAAAGACAAATAAGTGTAAGTACAAGAGTCATATGTGGAAAAAATATCCATATGAAGAAATTCAAAAGACAAATGTAATTCCGGAAGTCATGTAGAAGTTGAAAAGCCATAGAAGTCCAAGAATCATTAGAAGTTGAAAATCCAAGATTCACGAGGATATGAAAGGTCATGCCTCCAGATATAAAAGGAGCCTCATTACTCAAGCAAATAAAGTTTCACCTTGGATTCTCCCACGAGGCATTAGGGAGTTAGAGATAGTACTTTTGGGGAGAAAGTAGTGGCTCTAACGATCCACTATTGGAGCTAGTGGTGTTCATTGTACGCATGTATCTTGGAACTTTTGCTTAATACTTGAAGCCTTTTGATCGACACATTTTCATGCATAGATCGTGGATGTTTTGAGACTATTCTTCTAATGTTTGTTGTTTATATTGATTTCCACATGTACTAAAGTAACTGAACTATTTCAGTGACTTTGGTGCTTAACTTCTTGGAATGTGTTGTGATGATTTAATGATCATTACATCTATTGTGAACTATTTCTCTTGATGTTAAATGATTCTTCCTCATTATGTGCGTGAGTCTTTACTAGATTATTAATATTACTTTTATTTTAGAGAATCACTTTTCTTCCTTGGAGTAGAATGACCTTGATACATTGAAAATTGAATATTTCACATGGCACACTCTATTACTTAGTCAAAAGCACATTCACGCTACTCTCTCATGTTGATTGCCTAAGAAAAGGAATGTCTCTAAGATAATGGAAGTTGGACCATATAACCAGATGGGACTCCTACACCAAACGATGAGAGGTCTAATTAGGACATCATATTGGGGAGATCCCTTGTATGCTGGCAAGTTCCAACACCATCAACATTTTGGTGCTAGATTAAGGGAAACCATTTTTTTTATGATTGATAACTCATCACATCCTAATCATTCATCTTCTAGACAAGGCAATAATATTATGAGTTCCACTCTTACTCCTATTCCTGAGGTAGGAGGGTCTTCTCAACTCGGTCCAGAGTTAGCTTACGAAGTTACTTACAAAAAACTTTGAGAAATTCTCCCTATTACTTGTCGGTTTGTGAAAGATATCAATTTACTTCCTCATAACCCTAAAAAGAAAGAAACAACATGTTCTGGTGTATTAGTTACATCAGTGGAAGAATTTTTTTTTTCCACTCTTGAGGAACTATCAGACTCTTTAGAAGAAATAATCTAGCAATAACAACTTCAACCTATTAACAAAGAATACGAGGAAGATTTTTTCTTCCGATAAAGAATAGTCGAGAATTGATTTTGAGTTGAAGCATTGAATGGTGAAGGAGAAGGTTCATCAAATTCAGAAAAAGAGGAAGAGAAGGAAGACAAAGACATGGGTGATCAAGACTTGGATTGTATGGTCCAAGGGTCACTCGCTCTTCTGGATAACCTTCATAAAATTTCCATACATCTGCAAAGGTTATTATCAAAGTTTGATCATGACAAGAAAGTTATGGAAGAGGACCATATTGATGATTTCTACATGCATCTACAAATGTTAGAGGTACATTTTGATGATGTTTCTTGCAAACTCTTTACTTTTAGTTTAGAAGGTAGAGCAACAATTTGGTACCATAGTCTACATGTTAATTCGATCCATGGTTGGGGGGAGTTTAAAGAAATGTTTCTAGAAAAAATCATTGATGAAAAGACTCCCTCCATGTTGCTAAAAGAGCCTGGTAACATTAAGATGGGGGGAAAGGAGAAAGTTGAAGATTTTAATTAGAAGTTCAATTAGATATTGAATAAGTTACCCCCAAGTACACAACCCCACTATTTTATTACTATCTATTATTACACATCTACCTTTCCAACGAACATTTCTATTTGTGTTAAGAGAGATGAAAATGAGACACTGGCTTTAAAATTGCTATTGTTGTAGAGAAGGAATTGCGTTCCACTGGAGCTATAAATGATGATGAAGAATCTAAAGACTCCAAGGAAACTGGCTAGAAGTCTCAAGCCTCTTTAAATAAGGCTAAAACAAAGGATTTTGTTGATATTGAAAACTTGACCAAGTATTTGATGTCACTCATGAATGAAGTATCTAAATCAAAGAGAAGTTCAAGCGAGGCATCTACCAGTAACAAGACCTCTAATTTTTCCTTATTCAGAAGGAATAACAACAGTCATCTAACTAAATCTTCCTAGAGCTCAAATGTTGTGTTGAATGTGAAAACATGGGCATGGACAACCACTGCAGCTTCCATTGGGAATGGAATTTAGAGAAAGCTTTCCCATAGTGAAACCAAAACATGATTGCCATGGAAGCCCATATTGTTGATACTATACTAGCTGACGAGCAGTTTGACTAGGCAAAGGAAAAAACTGAGGCAACTGATGAGGCTCATCAATAGGTATATCATAAGGGTCATGATGCCATCATCCATCTTTAAAATCATCTCTTTCGCACATTTATTTACAACTTTTTTTATATTATTCTTAGTGTGAGGAGTAAAAGATGTGTTGTTATGTCATGTGGCCTAATATGTCTTAAATGCAGGAATTGGAGAAATTTTGAGATAATTTGAGTGTAAGAGCTCAAAGTAGAAAACAAGGAGAGATTCTAGGAGGTTGTGCACCTCCTTAAATCCTCCAATCAGTCAAATATCACCACTCTATCTTACATCAACTCGATGTGATTGGTAGCCAAGCAGGCTGAGGTCATTGGTAGCCAATCCAATGCAATTCAAGGAAGATCTAGATCCACCTTTCTCGAGTTTGGGAGAAAAACATCTCTATTTTCTAGGGAGTTGTTGGTAGCTACCCGTTTGTATAATAAACATGCTAAGGAAATCATTAGGATTTGAATTTTTGTTGTAGCTAAGAGGATATTGAGCTCAAGCACTTGTGACTGCTATTTTTGTGATGTATTTGACATTTCTACAATGATAATGAAAAGTTTCATTTTGATCCATGACTAAGATAGTCTAGAGGGCTGAAGCTCTTGGGTTTGGGTTCAACCCCAGTAGCTTAGGTCCATCTTATGTATTTATACTTATTTTAGCTTAAGAATGTTTAATCATTTGTTGCATTTAAGTAGAGTATAGTTCCTCGAAAATTCTGTGACTATGGCCTCTATCTCATCTCTCCCATGGGAGCATGATTAGAGGACTCCACGATCGCAACCCAAGAACATTATGTGATTTCTTGTTTACGATTTCTTGGAAAAGTCTACATTTGTTATCTTTCTTTACATATGATTGTTGTAGCTTAGAAGTTAATTAATGACAACAATCAAGTTCTTAGCATCAGTTAGATAGGTTCCAAATTCAACTCATCTTTTCCACCATTGATTGTAATATTTTGCAAATGAAAAGAAGAACATGTGCATGTGATGTTGCAGGATTGTTGGATCTACAGGAAAGGGATATTTTCACCACCTCCATCCAAGACTTCTCCACTCTCTTTTGATGAATTCCAACCAATGTTCTTGATCTTTGTTTTTTGGTCACCATGAGCAGCCCTCTTAGCCCAAAGCTGGCCTTCCTAAAGTGTTGGGCTTGGCTAGGGGTGTTGGTCACCTTCCATACATTTCCCACAACCTTCATCCATCTTTCCATCACTTTATTCCATCATCCTTACCCTCCAAACCCTCTCAAAAAAATTCTTGTAGCATTTCAGGACTTCCTGTAGCTCTAGAGGGTAGCAACTTCCTGTAGCAGCTTGTTTACCCATGTTTTGACCTGCAATGCTAGTGTAGCTTAGTATAGGAGTAGGTTAACCCCCCAAATTAGACTCCATGATTAGAGGTACCACCTAGGCCATTCTCTCCATTCCTTTTCTTTACTACAAGATAAAATAGCATTAGTTTCTTCATTATAAGATTTGGCAATGAGGACATTAATTAATCTGCAAGTGTGAAATATGTTTTCACTCACTGCATTATGGGTTTCAATTGGACAAGGTTTCCTAGGAGTAGTGAATTTTGGAGCCACTTTCCCAGGCCACAGAATATATCATAGCTTAATCAAACCCTCTCGGGTGTCTAGTTGATCTAAAAATCACTTATGTATGATCTTAGTTAATTAATGTAGGTATTACAGACTCATGTGCTGGTGTGCCTATGTTATTTTAAGCAACAGATTGACAAGATTGTGAAATACACAGGCATTGGAAAATAGTAAGAGAAACATCAAGCAACTGCAAAAACACAACAAATTAATAAGGAGTTCACCCAATCCTCCTAGGCTACGTCTCCTGGTCCAGCTTTTCAGTGGTGGCCTTCTTTTATTGTGTCTTTAAGCAAAGTTTTTACAATGAGGAGCTCAATGTAAGTCTCCCATAGCAGATGATGCTTAGTAGGGTGGTACTTGGATTCCCCAAGCCATTAGAGTACACAGACTCCCCCTTACCAAGTCTCAACCTCAACTGGTCTTAATGGGATGAGTCTAATCTGGTACTCAGTTCCCGACTGATATCCTCACAGGGATTGCTCAAGCCTTCTCAGTTCTGTCTGCTCGATGCTGCCTTAGCTCTTCAGGTTAGCTCGACTTTTGTTCTCTACTTCTTGCTTCACTCTCTGTTCTGCCTCTTCTGTCCTCCTCTCTATTCTCTATATGTTCGTGGCTTAAAGCCAATATGTCCCTTGACTGTTCACTTCCTCTTCTGTCTCTTCAGATCGCCTGCCACTGTTCGCTTGGAATTTCCTGCTTCTGTGTCATCGCCACTGTGTAACGTTTCACAAAGAGGTGGCCACTTGTCCCCTCACGAACTGAGCACCAACTCTTCCTTGAACGGTCATTATTTCAGTTACTTTGTGAAATGATTCATCCCCAGCTCAGCGATCAAATCAGACTTCAAACCTTTATGCGTCATAGCTTATTTCTCCCTCCAAATCTAGTCTCCCATCGGGTGCAATCTCTGTCGTTAGATCTGGGGCCTCCAGATCCTACGGTTATCGCTTTTATCGCACGGTTGACTTGCTTGAATGTTAGCCCTCTATGAGAGTGGTTTTCTCTCTCACCCACCGAACACGCGTCATTCAATGTATGGCATTGCTCGGTCCTCTAACAAACCCGCTTACCGCCAGAAACGCCTCCGATATTCCCCTAGTTTTGGAGCGCAAGACCTGCCTTCTATTTTAGCACTTTTCCCACGGTTTTCTGGTTTCCCTTATGATCAAGTGCTCAGGGTTGTTCCTTCTCGAGGGGTTTTTCCCAGCGATGCAATCAGAAACAACCTCTGTTTCTGGGTTTGAGCCTCCCAACTACCATTTTTGCGCCATGCACGGTCCCCATGGGCCAACAGTCCCCATGGTCCAACGGTCAACACGCTTTGATCGAAGGTCCTCATTGCTCCATGCTAGCTGCAATTTTCCATTATACAAAGGTTATTTCTGATAGCTCCTTGTCTACAAGATTTTGAAGTCTGTCATGATTTGAAACAATCATAGAACTCTGATAATTTTCAAGGATCCAATTCGGATCACGGCCTTCCCACTGAAAAAAGCTTTTGGACCATCAAAAATTGGTTTTGAAGCATCGACTAAGTGAGGATACAACCTTCTCACCTATCCAATCTCTATCCATTTCTCACTACTTGGCTTTGAACCCCTGAGCCCAATTCTGAGGTACTCAACATCTCCCCTATGCGTCGTTCTCACCTTCCTGTCCAGAGCTGTGTCTTCTTGCAACTCATTAAGATATTTAGGTAGCAGGTCATCGATAGAAGGCAATTGACTCTGCTCTCTGGGATCCTCAATTAGTGAAGGTTCAAACAATCTCAAGCTATCTACATTTACGACTGAATAGATGTACATGTAAGCTGGTAGATCAAGGAAAAAAGCATTCTCACCAATTTTATCAAGTATCTTGAAAGGTCCATACCTGATAGGCTTTATCTTTTTACCTTCACCTTGCATCCTGTCCTTGCTGATATACAACCAGAATTGATCACCAACTTGGAAACTATGCCCCATCTGATGCTTGTCATGCCTTGCCTTGTATTTGGCCTGGCTCTTTTCCAGCTGTTCCTGTACTGCCTGGTGGATCTCTTGAATTTGTTCAATGAACCTAGTTTCCTTGTCCACATCGCTGTGTCCCTCAACTGTTGTGTCCTTACCAAAGACAAAATCCAAGGGTGACCTGGGTGTAAAACCAAAACAAGTCTCAAAAGGATATCTATGTGTGGAAGAATGTTTGGCTCGGTTGTAAGCATGTTGCACATAACACAAATGTTCATCCCAAAGCTTAGGATGTTTGCTGCAATATCCCTTGAATAACTGGATCACTGTCCTATTGACTACTTCTGTCTAGCCATCAGTTTGTGGATGGAAAGCTGTGCTTTTCTTCAGTTTGGTGTCCATCAGTTCCCACAGACTTGACCAAAACTTTCCCACAAATTAGGTGTCTCGATCAGATATAATGGAAGTGGGTAATCCAAAATGAACCCATATATGTTGGAAGAACAGTTTTGCAGTTTGTTCAGCTGTAATCTGTTTATTACAAGGTATCAAAATACACATTTTACTGAACCTATCCACAACAACATACAGATAATCATGACCTTTCTTAGATTTGGGCAGTCCTCCAACAAAATCCATGGAAACACTTTCCCAAGGATGAGAAGGAACTGGTAATGGAGTGTACAGGCCTAGTTTTCTATTGCTGGGCTTGCTTTTAGCACACATAGTACACCCTCTTACATATCTAGAAACTGTCTCGTTCATTTTTGGCCAATAACAAAACCTTTACAGCTGTGCAACTGCTTTACTTACCCCAAAGTGACCTGATATTAGAGAAGTGTGTGCTTCTCGAATTATCTTTACTCTTTTAGTTTGTGGAATGCATAGCTTCCCACAATGATATAGGAGTTGGTCCTTAATATGATAATCCAATCCTTCTACTTGTTTGCCTTGACTTAAAGTTGCATATACATCTTTAAATTCTATATCTTATGCATATTGTTCAATGTAGCTCTCATGTAACATAGAATTATGCTTAATTATAGTAGATGCATTTATAATGGGTCTAGATAGCATATATGGAACTTTATTGTGTATGCCCTTTTTTATATCTGATGAATAAATGAAACTGTTGTAGGAACCCCATCCATCTATAGTGTCTTGATTGCTGTAACTTAGTCTGGGAGTGTAGATATTGAAGTGATTGATGATCAATATGTATTACTATCTCTTTTCCCATTAAGTAATGTTTCCACTTTTTCACACTATGTACTAATGCATACAATTCTTTATCATATGTAGGATAGTTAACTACTGCAGAATTAAATGTCTCAGAATGATAACATATGGGTTTACCGTGCTGTATCAACACTGCTCCCATGGCATAGTCATTGGCATCTGCTTGGATCTCAAAGGGTCTTTGAAGATCAGGTAGTGCTAGTATTGGTGCTGTACTAATCTTTTCTTTCAAGGTGTCGAAGGCTTTCTGCTATTTGCCTCCCCACTAAAACACCTTGTTCAATCCTGTTAAAGCATGTAAGGGAGCTGCAGTTAAGGAAAAGTTAGAAATGAACTTTCCCCAATATTGTGCTGCTCCTATGAAGCTCCTAACTTCTGTAGCAGATTTGGGTTTAGGCTAGTTTACAATCACTGCCACCTTAGAGGGATCTATCTTCAATTCACCACCCCTACTATATGTCCCAAATAATTCAAATATGTCTTGCCAAATTCACATGAGAGTTTAACATAAAGTTTTTCTCTTTTCAAAACATCTAGTGTCTGCTTAACATGCTTTAAATGTTCTTCCCATGTTTTTCTAAATGTCAGAATGTCATCCAGATATACAATAACAGAATCATCAAGAAAAGGTCTGAGTACATCATTCATTATTCTCATGAAAGTAGCAGGAGCATTAGTTAAGCCAAAAGGCATAGCCAACCACTCATACAATCCCTACTTTGTTTTGAAAGCAGTCTTCCATGCATCTTGTTCTGCAACTCTGATATGATGATATCCACTATGCAAGTCTAACTTGGAAAAATAAACAGCTTCTTTCAATTGATCTAATAGATCATCTATGTGAGGAAGGGGATAATGATTTTTTATTGTTATCTTATTTAGTGCTTGGTAATCAATGCACATTCTCCACGAACCATCTTTCTTTCTCACCAAAATGATTGGAGATCCACATGGTGATGTGCTAGGTCTGATGAACCCCTTCTCGAGCAACTCCTGCACCTGCTTCTTGATTTCTACATTCTCTAAAGTGGACAACCTGTACATTCCAATGTTAGGAAATGGAGCATCTTGCTGCAAATTAATTTCATGCACTATTTCCTTTTTGGGTGGCAGACCTTTAGGTTCTTGAAACAAGATATCATACTCTAAAACAACTTTTTCTAAATCATCTTGTTGTTTAGCATCACAGCCCTCAAATACATTGGTTTTATCAGGTTTCTTTTCCTTTACAACCATCAGTAAAAATTGTTTGCATGAATTTATCATTTGTTTCATCTGCCCTGAGTTTATGAGAGTGTAATTATTCTTGAGCTTATGAGCTCTTACAAAGTATTCGATTCCATATTTAACGAGTAGATACTTGTTCTCAGCTCTATAGAAAATAGCTTTTCTGTCATACAAGTAAGGACTTCCTAAAACAATTCCACATATATCCAAAGGAATTATGTCTAACTCAACCTCATCTACAAATGCTGACCCAAAAGAAAACTTGAGTTTGCATTGTCTAGTCACTTGTAGTTGTGCTTTATCATTTAACCATCCTAATGGGTATGGTTTCTTGTGAGGTGTTGTCAGTAATCCCAACTTCTTTACAATTGCTTCAGAAATTAAATTTACTTGTGAGCCACTATCAAACAAAGTATCAATCTTTTGATTTTTGGAAATAACTCGAATATGGAAAAGCTCATGTCTTTTTCTCTCATTTTCTTCATCAATAGTAGATTGTGTATAATTACTAGTAGATGCCTCAGAATTATCACCTTTTATACCCGTGGATGCAATGGTTGTTTCATCTCTTGAGTCCGACCCCAAATCTTTCTGAATAGCTGCAACAGTCTTCTTCTTCTTTCCCTTGAACTTCTTAGGTCTCAGCTCCGGATGCAGAATCCAACAGTGCTCATCATCATGCCCATCCTTCTTATAGTGAGTGCATGAAGACTTGCTTTTCTGTGTAGTGTTGGCCTTCCTTGCTTTCCATTTCTGTTTTCTTTTCTCCTTATTCTTGCTTGCAGTGGGCTAGGATGATCCCCCAACTTCTGGGTTCCCATTCTTTCCTCTAGCTTCTAGATGGGTAGATTGAACAGATACCTCATCTATCTAGTGGGATTAAACATGAGGATAGTGTGCCTCATGTAGCTGTGCAGACCACCGATGTACTTCAATAGAGTCTCAGGTGAGTCTAATGAGATTCCTAGAATCAATGCTCTCTTCCTAAATTCTTGGGTGTAACAAATTCACTCCAGATAGAAAGAGTCTTACCATGTCTCTTCATGTCAGCTTGGGTCCTGCCTTCCCACAAAACCAAGGCAGTGCCTTCGAGGCGTAGCTGGCCAGCTGAATCTTGCTCTTATCTGAATTGATACTCTGCACTCTACAATAAACATCAATTTGTTTGATCCAATTGTCCAACTTTTCTGCATTCAACTCTCCATCACATATTGGTAAATCAAATTTAACATCTAGTTTAATCAAAGATGTCTTCTTTTTATGTTCAGGGCTATTAGGAAGTGTGAGAAAGCTTTCTTCTTTCCCCTTTCCTTTTGAGTGGTCATGGAGGAGAGACACTTCTTCTCCTTTATCTTGTTTGGAGCCAGATGAATCTTCATCTTTATGTTTTCTAAAATCCTTATACATTTCCTCTACCATGGACCTTATGGCTAGGAAACTATCTATAAATTGAGGGTCTGGCCCCACAGAACATTCCTCCGACATTGTCTTCTGAGGATAGGCTCTTCCAATCTCAGGATTAGTTTCGAACAACTCTCCTTCTCCTAATTTGAGCTTTGATCTAGTTAGCATTCAACAGCTAAATCCAGCACAAGCTTGTCTAACCTTAACAACCTCGCTCTGATACCACTTGATCTGAAAATCACTTATGTATGATCTTAGTTAATTAATGTAGGTATTACAGACTCATATGCTTAGAAATAGCTTTCTAATGGTGTGTAAAAGTCCAAAAAAGGCCTCCTGGATCAGAAGTTAGAGCCTGTTGAAGATTGCCTTTGGAAAGCCCAGAAAACCAAGAAAATGGCTAAGTATGAGGGCATCTCACAGTCTCGCATCTTGGCAATCCTGCAATCCCGCATCCTGGTGACCCCATGGGTCTCGCAGTCCTACAATCCCGTAGGGCTCCAAATCCCGCAAGATAGGCATATTGGCGAGTTACAAACTTAAAAGACCGTGCGGAGGTCGATTTTGCGGTATAGTGTAAAAGTTTCGGGGGAGGGCCAAAAAACATTAACAAAGGAAGTGCTTGAAAAAATAAAGGCTAGAACACCCCTTTCTCTCTCCTCCATGTGGTAGTATCTTGCATTATCGTCGATCACAAGAACAGAGGGGCTACCTCCCCAATAACCTTGTGGGATTGCGATTTAGTGTAAAATCATTAGGGAGGACCGAAATCCAAATACAAAGGAATTTCATGAAAATATAGGGTTGAGTAGGCCATTTTCTCTCTCTTCCAAGGGGCCATGTGGCGCAATATGATTGGTCCTGATGGTTGATATGGCAGCGGACATCATCAATGATGTGGCAAGTATGGAGGACACGTGGCACACAAATTCGGCTTTTTCAGGGGTCCAATGGGGTCATTTCTGGGTGACACATGTCACCACTCAGGAAGTGCCACGTGGCACTGATGACATCATTAATCCCACTTATCGATGATTGGTGAAGGTAAAAGGTCTCAACTCCAGTTACAAAGCTTGCGATTACGATATGCGGGAACTCCCCAGATGCGATATTTTATATGATAGACTTAAAGGAGCTATCAGGTCCGCCCTTTTTCAAAGGTCGCATAATGATTAAGCTCCCCCCCATCTCTAGATGGCCCAGTTTGACTCCACCTTAATTGACGACTCCTAGGCTGTTTTGCACCCCCCGCCGCCATGTTTCCCTTTATTAGTGGGGGGGGGGGTCCGAAAAGCAGTTTCCCCGCCAGGCCCCACTGACATGTGTCTCTCTCATATCATTTCACATCCCCTCGTCACTTACCACTTACCACTCACGACCCCCTCCAAAAACTACTCATCCTCTCATTCTTCCTCATATTGCAATTGCGATACCCCGGGTGGGCCCAATCCTGCAGATCGGCGATTGCAAGGGTCAAGGGGAGATGCCAGGTGGTAAAAGCGTATCAAGCATTGGGTTGTAGGATTCCAGATAACAAAGGAAAAGCCCCCCCACACAGCAGTGGAAAGCCTTAGCACCCGAAGGGCTAAGCCCCTAGTTCCGACACTCGGTCCTATGAGGAAAGTTATAAAAGGGGCTATAATAAAGGGGGGCTAAGGGGGAAATAAAAAAGTCCATGTTTTGCCTGTTTTAGAGAAAAAAGGCTCGTGCTTGAGAGTCTGCGCTATTACACTGTAATGCATATTACCCACCACATCAAGGCATCGATAGTGCAAGACATAGGTTTAAAGGGCGTGATGGGTCAGAAGCTATGGTTTTAAGAGGAATAGGTGGTGCATTCAAAGCACGGGATGGGTTGATCCCAAAGAAGTCCACTGTGACACGGGTCCGGGAGCCAACGCCGAATGAATTAAAGGCAGAAAAGACAGAGGTGGGTGAAGCAGTGTAGGAAGCCATACCTTAAGTAGAACAGCTCTTGCAGCAGAGACGATCATAGGATGGGAAAGGAGATCTTTGTATATTTTACATCTTATGTTTATTTAGTTGTTGTATTGTAACATGCCTCCTTTCAATGAGGCTTTTAATTTTGTAATGTTTTGGGCCACAGAGCCATCTCTGACTGAGACAACTAGTTGACCCGACAGCTGAGACTAGGCCAGAGATATTTTGCTGAACTGAATGTTATTGCTCCCCTCTCCAGATAAATAGGGGAAAGCAAGACTTAGAAAAGGTTCAGAAATTCTATAGAAAGACTGCATGTTATTTTCAGACTGTATCTCTTTGCAATACAAATCTTTTTAGAATATCAAGGAAACAATGGTGATTCCCCCTTCAAGTATTACAATATGTGTTCCCTTTATCAAACTCATTTTTATGTTTATGAATTCATGTAGTTATAGTTGTAGAAATATTTCAAGCTCCCTCACAGATTCATTAGTATCTACATGTTAATGCAAATGCCTATAACTGTTTCACAGATTCATTTGTCTCAACATTGTTTATGAATATGCCTATGTGGACTATTGAAATTATATCTTTAAATCTGCAACATATGAATCATAGGTTTCGGCTCCTCCTTCATTCATTATTTCTGCTTCCAACTCAAATAAGTATAGAAATCCTTAATGCCTCAAGTTCTATGTGTTAAATGTAGAATGATTGAAGCCTTATGCTCTATGTGATGAGTTGCTCCTTCTCTTATTCCTCTCTCATCTACTCTACAAAATCTTATTAAGATGTAAGACCTTGAAACACTCGGCTTCCATTATTTTTATGCTTATTTATGAGCCCTGAACCTGTGAGGAAGTATGAGAAATCCATGTTTTGTTTCTTTGGATAAATGAACCAACCCATTCCATATATATATATATATATATATATATAGAACATAAGTGATATCTCTAGTTTCCTATAAATCATTTGAGACACACAAATCTAGATGTGCCCAGGAACTGGTCTTGTAAGCAATTGAAGGCTGTCTCTGGGAGCGACAACATCTTTTGGCAATGTTGCCAGGGAACATATTGAAGGATTTTTCCCCTGGGATATGACAAATTGAACACTCTTTGTGTAGGTGAGTGAAGTCTGTTCTGATTACATCCATATCACCTTGGCGACTCCACACCCCCCTCATTATCATTCATAACCCTGACTTTTAAAAGGCCTCATACTCGCTTAGATACATCACAGCAGAAAGCCCCATTTGTATATGACCCTGAAAAATTAATTTCCAAGAAAGTCTGGAAAGAGAAAACTCCCCCTGAATGTGCTACCATCTCACCAGTCTTTGAAGATCCCTCATCTAGTTCTCAGCCTACTGTTGCTCATTATTCAAGACTTACTTCTAAGGCCCTGACATACCCTCTTTCCCCTCCAAACATTGTGGTTTCTCCCCCAGTTCCTCAAGCAAATTTGAATCCCCCTCCACTAATCCAGATGGTTCTTCCAGGCTTTTTGCTAAATAAGTATGCACCTCTTGATCTACCTCGTCCCTTAAGTGTCATGCCCCAAGATTACCTTAAGCTTATGCCTAGATTCAATGGGGAAGATGACCACAAACAATGTGAAATTTGAAATGGAAACTGATACGATTACCCATTTCGTTGAGGTAGCAAAAAAGTCAACCAATTTTGAAAAGTGATGATGCAGAATACACTTTTTTTTTTTCGGAGCATATTTTTGACACTTTAAATTTTCTTATGTATCAAATATAAATATTTGTTTTTAAATGTTAATGATTTTCATGTTGATTTTGAAATGTGTTGATGCAACATCAACCTTTTTTTTTAGAGGGTTTATTTTTGACACTTTAAATTTTCTAATGTATTAAGTGTGGATATTTTTTTTTAAACGTTACATTTTTTTATACTTTAAATTTTTTTATGTCCAATTGTTTTTTAAATCATGATTACTTAACAAATTTTCTAGTTGTTTTATTTCTCTTTTTTTTAAATGTTGATTACTTAAAAAATGAATATAAAAATATATATTAAAAAAGACAAAACATAAAAAATGTAAAAAAAATTATCTGTAAATGCTAAAACAATTGGAAAAAAAAAACAAAATTTCAAAAATATATAAAATTAAGTAAATAAAAATACAAAAAATTTAAAAACCATTAACAAAACACTATATATATATATATATATATATATATATATATATATATATATATATATAAAATTAAAAATAAACTAGATTTTAAAAAAAGACTATAATGTTAACAAAACAGAAAAATTGAAACTTTTAAAATAATTTATAAACAAAATTAAACAAAAGTAAAAAAACTACTAAAATAAATTAAAAACATCTGAAAAACACAATTTTTTTTATAAAAAACCTAAAAAAACTCAAATTTAAAAAAAATAAAAATAAAAAAATAAAATAAAATAAAAAAATAAATAAAATCAAACTTACAAAAAAAATGCGTCCACGGGCCTTGGGCGGTTAAGGGCCCATTCTCATAATCTGCCCTGACTGCTCGGGGTCATGGGGGCGTTTTATTTTTTATTTTTTTATTTTTTAAAGTTTGATATATATATATATATATATAGTTTTTTCTCAAATTTGAGTTTTCTTTTTTTTCGGTTTTTATAATTTTTGTGTTTTTTAAAATATTTTTAATTTATTTTAGTAGTTTTTTAATTTTTTTTATAAATTATTGAAGAAGTTTAAATCTTTTTTTTTAAATCTATTTTTTTTTTAAGTTTTTTGTTAATGGTTTTTAAATCTTTTGTATTTTTATTTACTTAATTTTATAGATTTTTGATATTTTTTTATTCAATTTTTTTTATAGTTTACCACATAATTTTTTGTTCTTACATTTTTTTATGTTTTTTTAGAAAATATGTTCTTGTTATTATTTATTTCTTTATATTTTATATTTATATTTTTGTTTTTTAATTCTTATCTTTTATAGGTTAATGTTGTTTTTCTCTTTTAACCTTTTTATGATTGATTTATTTTTTTATTTTGTTATCTTTTTTTTTTTGTTTTTTATTTCATTTTTATGTTTGATTTTTTATTTTTTGTCTTTTTTATATACTTGATTTTTTTGTCTTTTTTTATTTTTTATTTTTTTTATTTTATGTTTTGTTTTTAATATACATTTTTATTTATTTTTTGTTATTTTTTTTCCTTTTTTTGTTTTTGTTTTTTTCATTGTTTTAATTCTTGTTTTTATTTTTAAATTTATGTTTTCATTATTCTTTTGAAATTTAATGTTTTTCAGAGTTATGATAAAATCTTTTACGTCATTATTTCAATATGTTGAGAATTTACCCTATAAAAAAAAAAAAGACTTTATTTCATCGGCCCATGTTGAAAATTTACCTTAGAAAAAAAAGTGTTATTCGAGCATAATCACTTTTCGTTTTTAGGGTACACATGTTGAAAATTTACCATAGAAAAAAAAATGTTATTCTAGAATCAACACTTTTTGTTTTTCAGGGTGTTTTTTGCATAATTTTTGCACAAAATATTGGTTTTCACTACCATTTTTAAAACATGTTTAAAATTTACCCTAGAAAAAAAAGGTGTTATTATAGCATCAACACTTTTCATTTTTAGCACTAATTTTTATGTTTTTTTGGCTAGAGTTCCCATTTTGAGTTTATAGTTCCCGTTTCAAAGTTTACATTGTTAACACATCACAAAGACACATAGAAACCTTTTGTGCCTTCGCTGAGAACATGAATGTGGAACAACTGGATGTGGTTATGAGACTTTTTGTACAAAGTCTTGATGGAGAATCCATAAAGTGGTTCAAAGGCCTACCAAATGCCTCCATCACTACATGGGAGGAGCAAGAAAATGCTTTCACCCAGAAATGGAGAGAAAATAGGAATCACGAGTACCTCCTCACTAAGTTTAATGCCATAAGAAAAAGACTGAAGGAGGATACTTCAGAATTTATCAAAAGATTCGATAAGCAGTACAATAACCTACCAGCCGGCATAAAGCTTCCCCCAGTTGCAGATCATGTGGTTTTCTTGGGAGCCTTTGAATCCTACATTGGCTTTACCCTGAGAGAAAGGAAGTCTGCAACTCTACACCAACTTCAGACCAATGCTCTCAAAGTAGAAGAAAATCTAGCTTCGGCAGGGAAGTCAAGGGTAAAGCAAGAACCTACCAAACCCAAAAGAGGGAAAGAAGAGGCATCCTCTTCTAGTTAAGATGGAGAATCATCAGACCCAAAGTGGGACGATCTGGACAAACTCATCAAGTTATCACAAAAGGTGGGAAATCTTGAAATTGAGAATAAGGACCTCTCCAAACAAAATGATCAAGTCAACAACTGGGGCTATGACCCGTAATATAGAAGACCTCCCCTGTAACTACTTCCAAGGTAAATAAAGGAACAACCTGATCAGATCCCTCATCCCTTATACTTGGAAGATGGTCTCGACGAACAATCGTCGGATACACAGGAGATGCAGGGAAATATATATGTTTCTTTTGCCGAGGAAGAACATGAGAATATGGCTCACTATGAGGTCAGTCATCATAGAGAAGCAACATCATATGAGGAAGATATGGATTATTATTGGAAATAGTTTGCAGAGTTCATGCAAACACAACCCCAACATAAGTATAATCTAAGATCTCAAATAAGAGGACGAGAGAACAAGAACAACAAGGGGAAGCTGACCCCCAAGTGGTTCCTCTAGCACTAGACAAAGGGAAAGGTAAGCTCCATCTTGACCCACCCAAGACTTTAGCCTCTGCAAATAAGGAAAGCAATGGTCCTAAGGGGCACATAGAAAAGGAGGCACCTGTTCTGTTGACAATTTCCAGCGGGAAGGGAGAAAGAACAAAGCCAAGAGATATAGAAAAGGCCCAACCCACGTTCAATCTCCAGAAAGCGCTTAAAAAGATAAAAATTCTTGTTCCTCTAACTGAGATTTTAAAGCAGCCTCATTATAAAGCTCAAGTCTCTCAATTCATGCATCCAACCACCTCAACATCATATCATGGTAGTTTGAACCTCCAAGAGGAGAGGCCCATGGTTGTTTTCAGGCCGCATGTGGAAGAGTTAGACCCTTCTACTGCGCCTTTCTATGTGACTTTGGTGATCCATGACCTTTTGTTTCATAATTACATGTTGGATTCCGAGGTCTCACACAACCTCATGCCACTATCAGTAATGGAACAACTAGGTTTGGAGATCACCAGACCATACAAGGACCTATACTCCTTTGACTCCAAGAGAGTCAAGTTCTTACGCATGATAAAGGATTTGGTTGTAAACCTGGCTCAGATGTTGGTGAAAAGTGTGGTAATGGATATAATGGTGGTTGATATACCTCCTCATTTTGGAATGCTCTTATCCAGATCTTGAGGTTCCAAGGTGGGTGTCTCTATCAAGCTAGATATGACTTATGCCACCATTCCCACCTTTGGAGGTTAACAAAGGAAGATGTACAGAGAATCTAGGTTTGTGAAAACCATGGCCCTAGCTAAAGGCTTAGAAAACTCCCCAGTGCATGGGAAGGATAATGACATCTCCCACCTATTCTTAGAAGAAGATGAGAACCTCTTAGAAGAAGAATCAGTACACCTAACAAGGTAGTTGAAATATCAGCACTTAAATGAAAATGAAGTATGGAAATTGTACTTTGACGGAGCAAACTCAAAAGAGGGAAATGGAGCTGGAATATTGTTGGTATCTCTGGAACGCAGCATGATACCCCTCTCATTCAAGCTCAAATTTGAGACGACCAACAATGTGGTGGAGTACGAAGCATTGCTCCTTGGGTTACAAACAACAAGAAATATGAACATTGAATGCCTATCGGTCTATGGAGACTCTGAGCTAGTCATAAGGCAGATCCAAGACCAATGCCAAGCCAAACACCCCAGGCTGAGGACGTATCGAAATGAAGTGTGGGACTTAATCAACAATTTCTTCCTGGCCTTTAACATCCGGTTTTTTACTAGGGAAGAAAACATGATGGCTGATTCTCTTGCGGTAGATGCAAACACTTTTACGCCCCCATAGAATCCACTCCTTAGATATGAGATAGAAGTTAGGCACAGGCCTTCAATACCTGATAATGTCAAACACTAGCAGGTATTTGAAGATGATGAGCAGGTGAAAAGATTTGTATAAGTCATTGGGGAGTTTTCCCACTCCACCATTGATTAAGAAGAAGAAGCAAAACAAAGAAGCCACTTCGTGGAAACACACAATCGCTGGGAAAAAAACTTTGCAACTAAAATGGAACACCATCCCTTGTGGACTTGTTCCACTAGAAATACTTTTCAATAAAGACGACATAGCTTCCAAACAAATGGCCCCAAAGAAGGATGAGAAAGTTGAAGACTGCAACATCAGATCAAAGGAGGAACCCCAGGTGATCAGGCTGTCCAAAGGAATCCCCTAACAATACGAACAAAGGTATTTATATCTATTCAAAACTTACAAAGATGTATTTGCTTGGTCTTATGATGATTTGAAATCATTTGATACAAATATCATTCAGCATAAGATTCCTTTGAAGAGTGGGATAAATCCATGCAAACAGAAACTCAGATAGATAAATCCACTCTTACTCCCCTCCATTGAAAAGGAGGTAAGGAAGCTTCTGCAAGCCAAGATCATAGTACCTTTAAGATACTCTGAGTGGGTAGCGAATTTGGTCCTAGTTCGGAAAAAGAATGGAGAGATAAGGTTGTGTGTGGACTTTCAGAATTTAAGCAGGGTGTAACAGCCCCGAAATAACAACACGTAATTAATTAGATTAATCAAGAGATTTATAATCAACATGCAATTTATCAACTAGTTAACATTAAATTTCAAAAGAAATGTGAGGAGAGACAACTTACTTGTGGAATTCTAGTTGAATTCTGCTAACTGTAACAAGTTTTGGGGACGACTCTCCACCCAACTGTAGGCTTAATTGCACAAAATATTGCTACAACTGGCCACCCCCGAGCCCTCAATCAACGTACTACTACCAAGGAATCCTTTGTCTCACAACACTATTCTCCCAAGAGAATGGATGATGGAATCATGGAATGATGGAATGCCTCTCATCTTCCTCACCATCTATTAAATAGAGCAAACATTGGAAGGGGAACCACATGCACACACTCCATGTGTCAACATGCAACTTTATTGCTTTCTTGTTTTATTTCTTTTGTTTTTACTTTTTGATAGCTTTACTGATTTTTACTACTTTCTTGTTTTATTTCTATTTATATTTATTTAGAGCTTTAGTATTGTTATTGATTAGTTATTTACTATTACTATTTTATTATTTATTTTCTTGTATTTTAATATTATATTATATTTTTTATTTATAATTTTATTATTATTTATTATTTATTATTAAGGGAGATTACATAGGGAATCTCTAAAAGATAACTACCCTCTGCCCAAAATGGATAATATATTGCAAAAGGTAGTGGGTGCATCCAAAATGTCCATGATGGACGGATTCTCCAGATATAACCAAGTGGCAGTCCATCCTAAGCACCAAAAAAATATTTCTTTCACCACCCCATGGGGAACCTTCATGTACGATCGCATGCCATTCAGGTTGATAAATGTAAGGGCAACATTTCAAAGAGTTATGGACGTAGCTTTCGTAGGCGAGAAAGATAAATTCGTGGTAGTCTACTTAGACGACATCACAGTATTTTCTAAGTATGATGAAGAACATATCGTCCATCTAAAGGTCACCTTCGAGAAGTGCAGGAGGTATGGCCTCTCTCTAAATCCTAAGAAATCTCAGTTCTCCCTAAGTCAGGGGAAGCATCTTGGACACATAGTAGCGCCGGAAGGAGTAAATATTGATCCTGAATGAGTCAAAGCCATCAACCTTATTCCCTTGCCCAAAAACAAGAAATAAGTCCAAGCCTTTTTGGGAAGGATAAATTTATTAAGGCGTTTCATACCCAACTATGCTGAGATAGTTAAAGGTATCATAGACATGCTCAAGAAGGAGAATGAAGTTAAGTGGAGCTTTGTCCCCCATGATTCTTTTACTAGGATCAAAGAAGCTTTGGTCGAGGCCCCAGTTATAATTAGCCCCGACTATTTAGTGCCTTTCTAAATCTTTTCTTTTGCCTCTCCACATACTATTGTTGCTGTGCTATTATAGAAAAATAAAGAAGGCTATGAGCAACCCATTTCCTTTTTCAACCAAGTCCTAAGGGACTCTGATTTGAAGTATAATATATTGGAGAAACAGGCTTATTCACTAGTTAAACCGCTGAAGTCATTTCGTATGTATGTGCTGCAATCAGAAATCACAACGTTCATCCCAACGACTGCAGTTAAGGAAATCCTGGTGCAAGGAGCTAGCAAAGGAAATAGGGGCCGATGGATAGCTATAATACAAGGATATGAGCTAGAAATAAAGCCCACCAAGCTCATTAAAGGTCAGGGGTTGGCCAAGATTTTATCTGAATCCAATTGCCAAGCTCTAGGGATAAGCCTGATCACGGAGGAAGGCAGATCAGAGGATCACCAGAGCGGAATTAAAATAACTGAGCAACATATCTATGCCAAATATGAGGGATCGCCCAGGTATAAGAACATTTTTCATTGCCTCTTATTCCTAAGATTCCCATTGGGACTGGATAGATCTAAATATTAGAGTCTGATATTGCAGGTAGAGAAATACATTATATCCAACAGACTACTCTACTGGAAGGACCCAGTGAGGGTATTACTGTTATGTTTGGTAGAGGGCGAAACCCATGAAGTGATCGAGGATTTCCATGGGGGATTTTGTGGACGACACTACGGTTGGAAGACAACAACACAGAAAATACTCAAGGCAGGATTCTACTGGCCCACGATGTTTGGAGATGTTTATTCTCAAGTCAGGTCGTGCCAGAAATGCCAATTGTTTGCTAAAAGATAGAAGTTTTCTCCTCTCCCCCTAATTCCTGTGCATGTAGAGGAGCATTTTATACAGTGGGGATTGGACTTCATTGGAGAAATAAACCCGCCTTCTAGTGTCCAACACAAATGGATTTTAACATCCACAGACTATTTCACCAAGTGGGTAGAGGCTATCCCAGCTAGAAATGCTATTGACTTTGTGGTGATAAAATTAATGGAGGAGAACATACTATCCCGCTTTGGGTGTCATTTTAAAAAAATCACTGGTAATTCATAGGTATTCAATTTTGCTAAGTTCACCAACTTCTGCCATAAATTCAATATCATTATTGGACATTCCACTACATACTACCCTAAAGGGAATGGCATGGCTGAGTCTTCTAATAAAACTGTGGTGAGGGTTCTAAAGAAGACCATCACTGAAAATCAAAGGAACTGGGACTCCCAACTGAAATTTGCTCTGTGGGCTAACTGTGTAACGTCTAAATGATCCACTAGGAAATCACCTTTTGAGCTAGTATATGGCAAGGCTACTATCTTCCTGATCCAATTAGCAATGCCAATAGCTAAGTGGCTATACTAAGCTAAGGAAGAGCCTAGCGCCTTTACTAGAAGGATAAATCAGCTGGTGGAGCTTCATGAGAACAGAGAGTAGGTGGGGACCAAGTTGTTAAACTATCAACAAAGGATGAAATCTTTGTTTGACAAGAAGGCTAAGGACAAACCTCTTCAGCAAGGAGATTTAGTTCGCATGTGGGATGTTCTATGAGAAGACAAATGCAAACATGGGAAGTTTGACCCGCTATGGCTCAACCCCTTCAAGATTGTAGAAGAAAGGGGAAATAACACTTACATGTTTGAAAACTTGGATAATGAACTGCTAGAACTGGCTGTAAATGGTCAGTTCCTAAAATTTTATTTTCAAAATTAGAGATATTTGTCTCTTGCTCATTGTAAATATCTGGTGTGTGTGTTGAAATTGTTATTTGAATTTTTCAGTTTATTATAAAATAAGTCCTTTTTCACATAATTATATATTGTTTAAGAATAACTCCATGCCCAATGGAAGGAAAGACTATTGGTTTGCAGGTCCTCAGCACCTTGCCAGCAAGGCACTGTCCCTAGTTGGAGCCAATGTTGTCACTCATTGCATTATGGGTTTCAATTGGTGAAGGTTTCCTAGGAGTAGTGAAGTTTGGAGCCACTTTCCCAGGCCATAGAAGATCTCATAGCTTAATTAAACCCTCTCCAGTGCCTAGTGCTCAGAAAGAGCTTTCCAATGGTGTGTAGAAGTCCAAAAAAGGCCTCATGGATCAAAAGTTAGAGCCTATTGAAGATTGCCTTTGGAAAGCCCACAAAACCAAGAAAATGACTAAGTATGAGGGCATCCCGCAGTACCACATCCCGACGATCACGGAGTCCCGCATCTTAGTGATCCTGTAGGTCCCATACTCTTGCAGTCCCATAGGGCCTCACATCCCACATCTCAGCAATCCCACAAGATAGGCATATCGACGGGTTCCAAACTTAAAAGATTGTGCGGGGGCCGATTCTGCGGTATAGTGTAAAGGTTTCTGGGAGGGCCGAAAACCTTTGACAAAGGAAGTGTTTGACAAAACAAAGGTTGGGCCACCCCTTTCTCTCTCCTACATCCTGCATCTTGCATTATCAGTATCCTGCATCCCACAATCCCGCATTATCGGCGATCGCAAGAACAAAAGGGATAGCTCACAAATAACCTTGTAGAATTTAAATACTGTGATTTAGTGCGAAATTGCGGGGGAGGATCGAAATCCAAATACAAAGGAACTTCATGAAAAAACAGGTTCGAGCAGGTCATTTTCTGTCTCTTCCTGGGGGCCCCATGGCGCAATATGATTGGTCCTGATTGCTGACATGGCAGTTGACGTCATCAATGACGTGATAGGTATGGAGGACACGTGGCACGCATATTTGGATTTTTTAGGGGTCCTATGGGGCATTCCTAGGTGACATGTGTCACCCCTCAGGAAGTGCAACATGGCACTGATGATGTCATCGATCCAGCTTATTGGCGATCGACGAAGTTAAAAGGTCTCAACTCTAGTTACAAGGGTTGCAATTGCGATATGCAGGAACTCCTCAGATGCGATATTTTATATGATAGACTTAAAGGGGTTGTCGTGTCTGCCATTTTTCAAAGGCTGCATAATGATTAAGCGCCCCCTCATCTCTAGACAACCTAGATTGACTCCACCTTAATCTGTGACTCCCCGGCCACTTTGCCCCCCCCGTCATGTTTCCTTTTATTAGTGTGGGGGGGGGGGGGGGGTCCGAAAAGCAGTTTCCCCACCAGGCCCCACTGACTCACGTCCTTCTCATATCATTTCACATTGCCCCTCACTTACCACTTACCGCTCACAGCCCCCTCCGAAAACCACTCATCCTCTCATTCTTCCATGTGATTGCGATACCTGGGGTGGGCCCAATCCCGCAGATTGACGATCGCAAGGGTCAAAGGAAGATGCCAAGTGGTAAAAGCATATCAAGCGTTGGGCTGGAAGATTCTGAATAACAAAGGAAAACAACTCCCCCACAGCAATGGAAATCCTTAGCACTTGAAGGGCTAAGCCCCTAGTTCTGGACCCCGGTCCTATGAGGAAAATTATAAAAGGGGTTATAATGAAGGGGGGCTAAGGGGGAAATCAAAAAGTGTTTGTTTCACCTGTTTTAGAGAAAAAAGGAACGCACTTGAGAGACTACACTGTTACACTGTAATGCATATTACCCGCCACATCAAGGCATCGATAGTGCAGGACAAAGGTGTAAAGGGCATGATGGGTTAACAACTATGGTTTTAAGAGGAACAGGTGGTGCATTCAAAGCACGGGATGGGCTGATCCCGAAGAAGTCCATTGTGACATGGGTCTGGGAGCCAGTATCGAATGAATTAAATGAAGAAAAGACAGAGGTGGGTGAAGCAGTGCAGGAATCCATACCTTAAGTACAATGGCTCTTGCAGTGGAGATGATCACAAGATGGGCAAGGATATATTTATATATTTTACATCTTATGTTTATTTAGTTGTTGTACTGTAACATGCCTCCTTTCGATGAGGCTTTTAATTCTGTAATGTTTTGGGCCACATAGTCATCTCTAATTGATACAGCTAGTCGATCTGACAGTTGAGACTAAGCCAAAGATATTTTGTTGTATTGAATGTTCTTGCTCCCCTTTCCAGATAAATAGGGGAAAGCAAGACTTAGAAAAGGTTTATAAATTCTATAGAAAGCTTGCATGCTATTTTCAAACTGTATCTCTTTGTAATACATATATTTTTAGAATATTAAGGAAATAGTGGTGATTCCCCCTTCAAGTATTACAGTATGTGTTCCCTTTGTCAAACTCATTTTTATGTTCATGCTTCTTCCCCAATTCATGCAATTATAGTTGCTAGAAATATTTCAAGCTCCCTCATGGATTCATTAGTATCTACATGTTAATGCAAATGTTTGTAACTATTTCATAGATTCATTTGTCTCAACATTGTTTATGGATATGCCTATGTGGACTATTGAAATTATATCTTTAAATATGCAACACATGAATCATAGCTTTCAATTCCTCCTTCATCCATTATTTCTGCTTGCAATCAAATAAGTATAGGAATCCCTAATGCCTCAAGCTCTATGTGTTAAGTGTAGAATTCTTGAAGCCTTATGCTGTATGTGATGAGTTTCTCCTTCTCTTGCTCCTCTCTCATCTACTCTACAAAATATTATTAATATGTAAGACCTTGAAACACTAGGCGTACGGTATTTTTATGCTTATTTATGAGATTTGAACCTGTGAGGAAGTACCATAAATCCATGTTTTATTTCTTTAATTAAATGAACCAACCCATTCCCTATATATATATATACACAACATAAGTGATGTCTCCAGTTTCCTATAAATCATTTGAGACACAAAAATCTAGATGTGCCCTTCAAGTGAATTTGATAGCTAGATTGTTGATTGCAATTAGTGTAGCTTTCCTTTCTGCAGTTAGCATAATTCTTGTGTTCTCTAATGGATTGATTCAAAAGTAGTTACAAGTTTCCAACATTTACAAGTTAGATTTGAAAAACATTTACTTCCTCTGCACTAGGAATAACTTTTTATTCATTCTTTCAATAGTTAATCCTTGCTAGTTCAGTAGAAGAATGGCCTTGGAGCCCTAATGATCAAGTGACCTAGTTGAGAGTGGCATGGGTAGAATTCCATCTATTATGTATATAGCACTGTCACCTCAAAGTTCGTACAAACCTTGAGTTGATAAATAGAGTTGAGGAACCTTTGTGAGTTTTAGCACTCTTGGTGCAATACCAAATCTCACCACTTTTTAGCGTCGTTGCCCGGGAGGTGTCTAGGTAGATGTTATTTCTGATTTTCTGTTTGTTTTGCATTCAGTTTTGAAAAAATCATATAAAAGAAGAAAAAAAATTCTTTCATGCCTCATAGGAGTAGAGACACTCTAGGAAAATTCTTTCCAAGCACCCCCACACCCTCAAACATTCAACCTTCACTCTTCTTCGGTGACTATCAATTTCCCTCTCTAACTACATAGGAGTTAGAAGACCCCTTAGGTGAACAACCTAAGATATTTGAAGAACCTATTGGGGAAGAAGAAGAACCCATTCCACATACCCACACCATGGCTGAAAAAAAGAATGAGGAGGTTTTATCTATCAGAGAAACTAATGGAGATACTAGGATGAAGAATATAATCCCTTCTTCCCTTCCTCACTTCCATGGATTAACCGTTGATGACCCTGTTACTTTTATGTTTGATTTTGTTGTTATCTATAGGACTTATGACTATACCTCTAATGACCAGAATTTCAAGTTGTTCCCATGTAACTTTAAGGATGCAGCCTTGCACTGGTTCATGGGTCTACCTGGGGATAACATCACTACCTGGGCTCAAATGGAACAAGCCTTTAACAACAATCACAGGGAGTATTTTAGGTCCAAATAAACGAAAGAGGAAATCTTTAGAATGACTCTTGGAACTGATGAATTCCTAGAAGACTATTAGGAAAGATTCCAACTCAGTTATAGGAGGGCCAGATGCACCCTTAATCCTGAATCACTCAAGTTATTCCTTCTCTGATACATCAGGGAGGACATGTTGGAAAAACTCAACATGTTGTATGGTAGAGACATCTATTAGTTATTCTATACATACATCAAAACAATGTTCAAAAACCATTCTAGGGATGCTAGGAAGAAGGGTAGGGTTAGTTAAGCTTTGGTCAGTTCCTCTCCCTCCACATCATCCATCAAGAATGAAATTGGAAACACGTTGGAGGACTTTAAAATTGAAATGCAGCATGCCTTTTCTCTGCAAATGGATACCATGCAGATCAAGAGGAGACAAGAGGAAGAAGATAAGGCTTTAATTATCTTTTTCCCTAAATGCACTAGAAGGCACCCCGGAAATGAATTTCCATTAAATGTTATAGAGGTCTGCTCGATCTGTGAGGAAAACCATGCCACAGATAAGTTCCCTTATTTACATGGTTTGAAATTTGTATACCAATGGGCAGAAGGTGGGGCTGAGCAACTCTGTTTCATTAATCAACGGAAGCCTCAAGTACCTCGACCATATGAGTAGGACATGCAAGGTGCATCCAACTCATACTACCATCCCAACGAGAATGCACCCTTGCCACCTTGGTACTCTTCCACTCATCCATCATGGTCCACAACTCCTTCTTGGCCTTATGCACCTCAGTATCCTCCTCAACTTGTCAATCAACCATTTTAGCTATATGCTTCTCCATATCCTCAGTGGAATAACCCATCACAAGGGTGGAGGCCTCAACTCAATCAACCTCCTACTTTACTGCCTCCACCTCCATCTCAACCACAACTCACTCATCCTGCTCCACCCAAGAAACCTTAGATGCTTACTCAACCCAATCCAAACCTGAATAACAAGCAGGCACAATAGGTCTATAGTGGAGATACATATTACCCTACCTATGTTGTGGAGATTCAAGAAATAAACTACGGGTCTAGAAGAGTGCTCCCAGATAACCAACCTCCATCTCCACTTGAGGAGCTTGAAGAGGAAAAGGAAGAGAGTAACCCTCAATTAAATCCACCTCCTTTTTTTGAGATATCGATCCATTCTAACTAGCACACCCCAAAAGAGACTGATTTGCTAGGAGAATTGAAGAATTTGTGTGTTAAAATTCCCCTCCTCCATGTTCCCATCTACAATAAGCTTATCAAAGAAAAATGTTCCAAACATCCTGGGAGGAGAAAGAAAGACACCCCACCATCAATTTTATTGGTCAATTATTTGATTTGATGCTAGGGAGAGTGATTTGCCCAAAATATATAGACCTCGGAAGTCTTATGGTGGATGTACACATTGATGGCATAATTTTCCCTCACACCTTGATTTATCTTGGGGCTTCCATCAATGTGATGACTAAAGAGACCATGCTAAAGCTAAACCTCCAAGGATCCTTGATAAAGACCACTACAGTGCTGCAACTTGTAGATAGGTCCATAGTGGCTCCTGAGGGAGTTGTTGAGGATGTAATGGTCTCTATTGACTCCTGGGAGTATCCTATTGACTTCCTAGTTCTCCAGCCCAAAACCAAATTCAATGGTTATCCTCTCATCCTTGGAATACCATGGATAGCCACTGTTGATGCTTACATAAGTTGCAGGGTTGGGAACATGACCATTAAGAATGGGCATTTGTCCAAACAATTGGTATTGTACCCTCCTACTCAGCCATCCATTGAGCATGACTTACCCCTATGGTTGGAGGAGGAGGAGGAAGATGAAGTGTATCATACAACATCCCATCTAATATGTACCCTAGATGTTGTTATAGGAGGGGGGAAACCTGATGAAGATGACCTTTATTAACAAATCCTCCAGAACCAACCCCCCAATACCTTGCCTCTTGATGAGCTTGTGAAGGAATCTAAGGGTAATCCTTAAACTGAGTTATGCCTAGTGGACCCAAGTCCTGCACATGTCCAAATTGTAGAATTTGTTCCATCTAGAACCTTGAATATTAACCCCTCTCTCTTAGCCAACCAAGAAGATAAGTTGTGAAAAACGCTGAGAGGGTACTTAGATGTCGTTGCTTGGAGATACAAATAAATGAAAGGGGTGCATCCTTTAGTTTGTACTCATCACATCTACATCAAGGAGGGATGAAAACCTATGTGCCAACCTCTAAGGAGAATGAACCCAGCCCTCAAAGACATAGTAAAGGAAGAATTGCAAAAGTTGTTGGATGCATGGTTCATATACCCCATCTCAAATAGTGAGTGCGTGTATCCTCTAGTTTTGGTTCGAAAGAAGTATGGGAAGTGGAGGATCTGTGTGGACTATAGAGAGATTAAAAAATCCACCAAGATATACCATTTCCATTTACATTTCATTGATCAAGTTTTAGATGGTCTTGAAAGGAAGAAGTTCTTCTCTTTTCTGGATGGATTCACTGGTTACAACCAGATCTAGATTAGCCCTAAGGACCAAGGAAAAACTACATTCACTTGTCCTTGGGGTGCATTTTCTTATAGGGTCCATCCTTTCGGATTATGTAATGCCCCTTCCACTTTTCAAAAGGAAATTCTTAGCATCTTAGCTGAGTTGTTCTATGACTCTCTAGAGATCTACATGGACAATTTCACTCCCTCTGGGTGTGAATTCCTGGAGGCTCCCTCTAACTTGGGAAAAGTCCTAAAGAAGTGCATTGAAATGAACCTCTCGCTTAGTCCTAAGAAGTGTGAATTCTTAATGAATGCAAGGAATTTCCTTTGCCATTCAATATCTCAGGAGGGAATACAAGTGGAGCCAAACAAAATTTCCATCATAAAAAGGGTCCCTACTGCTCAAAAGCAGAGGGATGTTAGAATTTTCTTGGGCTTAGCTAGTTATTATAGGAGGTTTATCAAGGACTTCAACAAAGTAGCCTCACCATTGTTTGATTTATTGGCCAAGGACTCAAAATTTTGCTTGACAGATAGCTGCTTAGAGGCCCTAGAGATATTGAAAGACAAATTAACCACTACACCCATACTTAGAGGCCCAAACTGGACTCTTCCTTTCCATATCCATGTTGATGCATCCAAAAAAGTTGTAGGGGTAGCTTTAGGCCAAATAGATGGTAAGTTACCTTATGCCATTTACTTCATTAGTAAAAATCTTTCTAAGTATGAATTGAACTACAATATGACTGAGAAAGAACTCCTAGTTGTTGTACACTCTTTGAACAAGTTCATACACTACATCATTGGATACCAAACTTTTGTGCATACTAACCATGCATCTATCAAATAATTGATGAATAAGCTTGATGTGAATGCTATAATTATTAGATGGTTGCTATTTTGCAGCAGTTTGATTTAACTATCATTGACAAGCCAGGAAAAGAAAATGTAGTTGTAGCTTTTTTTTCTAGACTTGCTTTGCCTGCAGGTGATGAAGAGATGGTTGATGATCAACTTCCAAATGATCACTTATTTTATATCACAGTGCTCTCTCCATCGTTTGTTGACATATACAACTACCTAGTTGCTACAAAGTTTCTTCCAAATCTATCATCTAGGGAGAAGAGTAGAATTGTAAGGAAGAATGCCCCTTTCACTTGGATTGGGGGCAATCTCTTCAAGCTATGACTAGATTAAGTATTGAGGAGATGTGTCAGGGAAGAGGAAGTCTTTGACATCCTCTCAGTCTGTCATGATGGGACCTGTGGTGGTCATTTTGCTGCCAAAAGAAAAACTTTCAAAGCTCTACAAGCTGGCTATTATTGGCCCACTCTCTACTAAGATGCAAGAAGGTATACCAACATATGTGATCAGTGCTAGAGGATGGGAAACCCAAACCCAAGGATGAAATTCCACTCCAACTTCAAGTGGATTCGGAGCCATTTGACAAGTGGGGCATGGATTTCATTGGGCTAATTGATCCACCATCAGGGCAGAAAAAGTACATCATTGTGTGCACTGATTATTTGACAAAGTGGGTTGAGACAAAGGTTGTCAAGGCAGCAACAAAGGAGAGAGTGGCTAATTTGGAGAATTTGTTCTACAAATTTGGGTACCCCAAAGAGATAGTCATCGATTAGGGAGCTCAATTCACATCACATTTGATCGAGAATCTATTAAGGCAACATCATATCAAGCACAAAAAATCTACTGCCTATCATCCTCAGGACAATGGACAAGTAGAGGTCACAAATAGGGCATTAGAGGGCATCCTCACCAAGGTTGTGAGCAATAGTAGGAAGGATTGGGAAGACATATTAGTGGAGGCCACTTGGGTTTATAACACAACTTGGAAAAATACTATTGGTTTTACCCCATATGATTTGGTCTATGGAAAGAAAGCTCTACTCTCTATTGAGTTTGAGTACAATACTTTGAGAATGGAAGCGCAATTGGATTTAGATGTCACCAAAGCACAATAGGAGAGGTTGATCTAGTTAAATGGCTTGGATGAATTCAGAATGCATTCCCTCCTACACACCGAGGTTATCCAATTGTAGAGGAAGGTGTAGCATGATAGGCACATCAAGGACCAAGAAGGGGATTGAGCCTTATTATATGACTCTAGGTTCAAGGATTTCAAAGGAAAATTGATGACAAGATGGTTAGGCCCATACCTGATAGAGAAATTCCATGACAATGGAGCTGTTCAAATCAGGACCATTGATGAGGAAGGAATTCCCTTGCTTGTCAATGGCTATAGATTGAAGGTGTACAAAAATCCTATGTCTAAGGAAGAATTCATCAGCACCATCAACAAAGAGGTTAATGTGATTGGAAGTGTCATAGCTTCCAATTCATACCATTCTTAGATACTGTTTTTTTGTGAAAAAAAGGAAGAAAAAAGAAAAAAACAATAAAAGGCCTGGATGAAAACCTTTATGAGGCATCTGAGGCTAACTCTTGGGTTGAAAACCTCTCTGAGGCAGTCCTAGAGTAAAGAAAATGAAAAAAATAAAGATCCCTGGGTGAAAACCTCCCTTGAGGTGCTCAAGGAAGGCATACAGGTTGAAAACATCTCCTCGGGTAGCTTGTGTGTCTATAAAAAAAAAAACAACAAAAAAAACAAAGGAGAATCTCAGGACATGGATCCACAGCATGTCTGTTAATAATTTTTGTCATTTTGCAAGTTTGAGGAAAATGGTGAATTCCAGAGCTACAGGGCCAACATCCTCAAGATTCCATCCAATTCTCCCTCCATCCACTCCATATCCTCCATCCAAACCAATGTCCTCACCACTCTCCATCATCCTAGTGGCTCAAAAACCAAATTTCAGCCCCTCTTTGGATTGCTACAGGAAGACTGTAATTTCTACAGGAAGATCTTGTAGCACTATAGGAAGATCCCGAAAAACTATAGGTAGGGGATCCGAATGATAAGACAACCAAACATGAACTTGACAAAGGTAAATTAGGTTCTCCCACCTTGATCCACCACCCATCCATCATTCATACATATGAGTTCACAAGTAAAGTTAATATCTTTCAAAACCAACCCTCCACTCTGTCTCATCCTAAAAAAATTCTTAAAAAAAAAAATACAGAGCACACCCTCTCCATTTTCACAAACCTTCACTACTCAATAACAACCCATCATCCTCCAAACCCTCTACACCCTTTCTCATCACTCCCATCCAATTAAAAGACCTTGGAAGAGAAGAAAAGGGTTGCTACAAGACTCTCCTGTGGCAGCCTGTGCAACCATTATAGAAAATACATAATCCCAATTTTTTCCTTCCATCAAGTAGAAGGGTTGATACCAACTCATGAGGCACTCTACCACTCCAAGTAGGACTCTCCAGCAGCAGCATAGCAACAAACCTTCACACAAAGCAACAACAACAATAAAATACCATGAGGAGCAGAGAAGATATACACAGGAACAAAAAAAACACAGCAAGAAAAATCCCTTGGTGACAGTACAAAGGTCCAACACTCCAGCATGCATACCCATGCATCAGTTAATCATGAGGTAGGAACAGGTATGGAAACCTCTCTTCTCCTCCCTATGTATAAATAATGAAAAATTTATGAATGTCGAGAAGAGGTATTTTTATAAGCTAGAGGTGGCCATTTAACTTGGCCACCCTCGGCTAGTGAACAAAAAGTGATTTATGAGCCCTCATGCAACGTGGAGGTGTCACATCAGTCAATATTAGATCACAGAGAATGGGTGGTGATTATGAGGGAAGAGGAAATGATTACTCGGGTGGGGTCAATGGTTCAAAAGAGGAAAGCTTGTGCCTCTGCCAAGTCATCACAATTCTCCGAGCACTAGCTAAAAGTAGCATATAATGGACTAAGGCTTGAATTATCTTGCATCTACTCTCATTTCAAAAACATTCAAGGTAAGTATGAGTTTGGGGAGTCATAGAGAAGAGTCGAACCCTACTCTTCCATTTCTATAGGAAGCTATAGAAAGCCTGCAAATTCTACAGGAAGCTGAAGAAATTGCTAAAGGAAACCTCAAAGGGTGAAAGAACACTTCCAAGGGTTGATTTGGTCTCCAATTATACTTATCTCATGCCATGTGGTAGAAGTAATTTCACCCGCTCATTCATCTGTCCATAACTTGTATGTTGGTGCACCCTGAATTCTAGAGGAAATATCAATTATTTTATGAATTGAAAGAACTTGTCTTGCTGTAGAATAGAGGGATTATAACAAATTGGCATCAACTAGGAATTTTGAACCTCTACTTCCACTGAATTACACATCAGAGCTATTACAGGAATCATCCCTCCTTCACCTATTTGGAAATAGAGGAAAGAGATGGGAGGGGGATTCAATAGAAGGGCTCCTACAGACACTAAAAGAATTCATCATCACCCTCCTGTATTAGACATTTTCAGAAGACATCAGTGGTTAGGATTCTTTGAATTTTTTAAGGGATATGATGATGACATCACATATGAATTTGCAATGGCCCTAAACCCTCAGACATGATTCAGTGCCACCATTGTGGTGAGAGGATTAGCTATTTCAATCAATCCCGAGCTAATTAGCAGGGTGGCAACCCTTCCCCTAGGGATCTAATGGAGAAGAGAAGACAAGATTAGTAGTGCCATTGTAAAAAAGAACTTCTTCACTGCTGATGAAAAACATATTGAAGACAAAAATGGAGTTAGGTGGGAAAGCCTACCCTATCCCTAGGATGAAGTGGCTTACCACATCCTAAAATTCATCTCCGTGAAGGAAGGCTGAGTGTATTCTATGGCTACCATTTTAGATTTCTCCATGAACTAAGGTTTCAAGCAGAATTTCCCCTAGCCCAAAGACTCAGTGTACCCTATTTCCTCCTACATTCCATCAAGGACATGAGCCAAAAGGTGAGAGAGGGCAAACACCAACACCTAGGCCACCATGGCCTCATCAAAATGATAGTGGTAGATTCTTTGAATAAACTAAGGATCCATGTCCTCTGGTCCAAATTCATGGATATGGATAGAGAGACCTTCATTGACACTCAAACCCTCACACTAGGTGAGACCCCAACCTCTAGTGTTGGAGGAAGAGAGGGGAAAGAAGAAGAAGAAGAGGCAGAGGCAGAAGAGGAAAGAGAGACAGAGGTAGAGAAAATAGAGGAAGACGTGGAGCAATATGAAGAAGTAGAGAAAGAGAAAGATGAAGAAGAAGAGGAGGATCAACAGGAAGAACCAAGCCCTAAGAAAACTACTGCATTTAAAGAAGAAGGGGTATCCCCAGAGCAAACAAGTTTGTCTCTAGGACCCACTTAAAAAGAGGTAGTTGCCACCTTAGCTACCTTGAGCACACCATTCAAACCCAAAAGGAAAAGGAAAAGGAAAACTCCCCTCTACTTTAAAAATGGGAAAATAACAAGGACTAAGTAAGGAAGGCCTCAAAATCCCACAAAGGCCCTTATCACAATTGAAGAATCCCCAAGCAAAAAAAGAGGAGGTGGGGCCCGCTGAAAGGAAATTTAAGGAGGTCACCTCTCCAGAAACCATATCAAATACTCCCATAGCATATGTAAGAAGTCCCACCACTAGATCAACCTCCTCTAAACAACCCAAGACACCTACGACACTCCAACAAAAAGGAAAAGGGAAGCTACAAGGAAAAAAGAGCATGCTACAGGAAAAATAGAGTGTGCTACAGGAAGAACAGAAGATTCTACATGAAGAGGAGAATGAGAAATAGGAAGGGGAAAAGGAAACACAACAGGTATAGGAGGGGGAATCTTCCCCAAGAACATTTGATAAGGATTTCACAGAGCTATAGGAGCCTAGTCCACAGCCTAGTTTGAGCTCCTATTATAAATTCATTGAAGGAGGGAGAGTTATCCCACAAAAATTTGCAACCCACTTTTCTTTGAAATTGAAGAAGAAATAGGAAGGACCAACCGATGGATGGAGATTGCTAAATCCAAAAAGGTGGAAGATGTGAGCCTTATGGAAGAGAAGGTCCTTGAAATGGGCAAGGAGTTAAGTGAGTTAAGGGAGAAATATTCTACAATGAAAGAACAACTGTAGGAAGAAAATAGATGTTTGAGGAATAAATTGCAAGAGAAGGAAACCTAACTAGCCACAATGGTAAGCCTCTCCATGGAGGCACTATAGTGCAGACAACCATCCAAGTCTTATGCACTCTTTCTCAAAGAGAAGTGGGTGCTGTTCTAAATTAAGACGTTAGCACAACGGGGATCCATGCCATTTTAGGACTACAAACAATTCATTGAATTGTGTGGCCAATGTAGCATAGAGGACAAAGAAAAATTGGTTGAATTTTACATGCATAACCTCACCTGACTGACATGAATGTTTATAATCCCAATGCAAAGTTGGGGGACATGAAACTGATGGACCTTACATCTTGGATGACTCATGAGGAGATACAAAAAGTAATGACAAAGGAAGAAAAAGAACCACTCTATATTAGGGCAGAGCAGATAAGCCCAATGGTTGTAACTAGTATCTCACGACCATCTCCAATGATGTTGATCTAGCACCTAGATACCTTGCCACCCAAGAGTACACCATCTCACATTTTGAATACACACTAAGGTTGTTAGGAAAATAAAGCCAACAAGCATGCTAGAGTAGATGGAATTCCTTACCCCATACTCTCCATATTAGGGAGTATCACTCTTCTAAAAGGCCGAGGAATGCATTGGAAAGGACATCCTTGTAAAAAAGGCTCATGAAAAGATTAAAAAGAAATGGGATTGGACTCAATCTCATTCCACCTTTATTGTTGGGTCTATAGGAAGGAAGGAATGAAAAAGAGGAAAGGAAGCAGTGGGTAGACATAGAGAAGGATGCAGGCTTCTACCCTAAAGAGGACACACCATCTACAAAACCTTGGGATGCCGGAGAGGCCACCAGTGCCATGAAAGACACAGACATAGATGATGGAGTTGCTCAGAGGATGAGCAAAATTTTCATTAGGGGGGTGATAATAAGGCTCATCAATAGGTATATCATAAGGGTCACAATTCCATCCTCCATATTTAAAATCATCTCTTTCTCACCTTTATTTACAGATTTTGTTATATTATGATTAGTGTGAGGAGAAAAGATGTGTTTCTATGTCATGTGGCCTAATATGTCTTAAATGTAGGAATTACAACAATTTTGAGATAATTTGAGTGCAAGAGCTTGAAGTAGACATCAAGGAGAGATTCTAGGAGGTTTTCCACCCCCTTAACTCCTCAAATTAGTCAAATATCACCCCTATATCACTCATAAACTCGAGGTCATTGGTAGCCAAGCAAGCTGAGGTCATTGAAAACCAAGCCAGTGCAGTTCAAGGAAGACCTAGATCCACCGTTCTCAAGTTTGGGAGACAAACATCTCTATTTATAGGGAGATGTTGGTAGCTACCCTTTGGTATAAATAAACATGCTAAGGAACTCAATTAGATTCAATTTTTTTTTTGTAACTAATAGGCTATTGAGCTCAAGCACTTGTGATTGCTATTTTTGTTATGTATTTGATATTTCTGCAATGATAATGAAAAGTTTCATTTTGATCCATCATTGAGTTAGTCCAGAGGGCTGAAGCTCTGGGGTTTGGGCCTAACCCTAGTAGTCGAGGTCCCTCTTATGTATTTATACTTCTTTTTTCTTAGAATGTTTGATTAGTTGCTTCATTTCAGGAGAGTATAGTTCCTCAAAAAGTTAGTGACCATGGCCTCTATCTCATCTCTCTCATGGGAGCTGCGCACCTATGAGGTGAAGGACACACTTGTTGAGGACACTGCGCACTGGCACTTTCTGCTATGCGTTTGGCTAGAGGAGCTTAGAAAACCCTAGGAGTGCCAAAACACCACTTCCTTCATTTGCTCAAAGCCACAAAAGCTTCAACTACCTACATACAACAAGTAAGTGGCCCGATATCTCTTTTTCTCCATCAATTAAGCAAATTGGCACCCTAAATTTTGAAACCCTAGCAAAGCTCCCTTGCATGCTTCCAAAATCACCTCTTTGATCAGAGTTACAGTACTTCTTATACTTTTTCACCTTCCAATCATCCTGACTGTATTTCACTCCACCTCCTCACTGTTTCACTCATATTGGCATATATATTAGTTCCTCAAGTTTTCACCTATAAAGCATGGCAGAATATAGTAGTTCAGAAGAAGGGGAAAGACAGCCCAGGAGGCCAACCAAGAAAGGAGGGAGAATTATTAGATTTGAACCCACTGATACAACAAAGATTATGGCATCACCACTTGCAGTATCATGTTTCAGGCACATGGGTTGTTTAGAGTTTTTCCAAAGGGTCTAGATTTTCACTATTTTGTCCCAATTTTCACTTTCACCTTGGAAAATCATGATTTTATCCTTGTAATTAATCAGTTGAATGTAATTATGATGCTTCTAGAGCTTACTAGGGTAGATTCATCAGGTAAAAAAAGTTCATGAGGTGTAATGTATCAGTTTGTTTGGGTTAGGGATGAGTCACTTTGACCACCCTATTTTCTTCTTAACAGCTCAAATTTTGTTAGAAACAGCTCCTCCTCTCATGGATTCGACCCCCTGAGCTTAGGATGAGTTTTTTGGGGTCTATATTATGCTTTTCCTCAGTCACTGTGTGAGTTGGACTCAGTTTGGATGTTTATGCTTTGAGTAGACATCATTTTGTATCAGTTTTCAATAGAAGATTAATGAAAAATTGTAGCTGTTTCTTTGGGATCCATGTGGTATGATGTTTAGTTCAGTTTTCTCTATTGTGATCATATGTTAAAAAGTTTTTTGTAATTCATCAATCATTTCATTGCTTTTAAGTGGATGTTTTCAAGTTGATAGGCAGAACCCATAATTTTATGCTCTATTTTGGGAATATATTAACAGTCTCTGTTTTCTTTAGTTTAGGAAGAATCCATGTTTCTTACATGCTCTTTCTAGCTCCTCACCTATCTTGAATCATCTCACCCATCAAATCCTAGAGTGTTGAGACTTGTGCCTACCTTGCCCCATCAAACACCCTGCAATTTTGACCTAATTTCCTTGCCCTAACTGTTTGGCTCCTCCTAATCCAGGAAAACCCTTCAAAATCAAATCAAAACCCTGTGCTACTATACCTAGCCTAATATAATTTTCTTGATCCAGTCATCTTACCTGAGATCCTTATGGAGAGATCCCTCTCCTGGCCTAGTAGGGATAGCTGCTTGGCTAAGTGTGGTTTGTGGTTACCCTGGCATTGCCTTCCTTCAACCTAAGGTTCAATCCAGGTGATAACAAAATCTAAGCTTCTTCTCTAATTGAAATGCCAATTTGATTTTGTGAGGGTATTTCATATGTTATATGTTTGGTATAGTGAATGAATGTTCCCATGGGTGCATTATCTATATAATTGCCTTGATAAGTCATCAAATTGGAGCAATAAGAAGTATACATTTTTTTGGTAACCTAGTTGCTACCTTTAGGGCTATATGAAGTTGTTGGGGAACTCCTTGATTGCGTAAAAGAACTCCAAAGGTTGAAATATCATTGAATCCATTCTCCAAGTAGACCAAGCACTAATCCTATCCTTAGTGATGACCTCAACGAATACCTTTTTCACCTCTTCCTCTCTTTTCTAATCCCTAACCCTAAGGATATCCTAGTGCATCACATGAAATTCATTGCACCCATAAATTTCAAGATCAATTGGGCTACAACTTCGTTGGCATGTCCTTGAGGCCCTCACAAATTTTGAGAAGTTTCCCGTGGCTAGATTCAGAATTATCCCAAGCCCTAGCTATAACTTTGTTCTTAGCTTTAGGTTTCCTTTGTTAGTTGATTCATTAAGGATCACTCTGTTGAAAACTCAAGTCAAATATAATTTCATTCATCCTTTACTCCTCCGTCACATGGTCAAGACCTTTTGTTTGAAGTTTCACCCAAAACCCTTAACCTTGTTTGGGTCCACTTGGGATTATTTATAGTCCCACACCCTTTATCACTTCAAATTTCACAAGGATCATCTTAGAAACATTCTTCTATAGGACTCTAAGCTTTAGGCTATCCATTACTAAGAAATATCCCTAAACCCTATATCTAGGATTCCCTTCAAGCCTTTCTTGGAGAGCCATAGACCTTATTTCTTGAGTAAGTAAGATCTATCATCTGAGTCTCCCCTATGTATGGGCTCTGAAAATCACTATCCTTCCATCATTGAGGCATCATTCTTAGTGATTTCCCATATAATGGGACTCCTCCCATTCGTAAAAGTCTGTAAAGAGCAGGGGACATTGATTGAGGTGAATGTGGGTCTTTGTCCCATTGTTTCCACTTGGTCTAGTAGTTGTGCCTTTGGAACCCCTCCTAGGACCCCTGCTAGATTGAGCAGTAACATTTTTGACACAGTTTTCGGGAAGGAAGTAGGTCTACTTCCCTTATGAATCATTGAGAAATTGATTGATCGATGAAATTTTCAAACATTTCTTTGGTGACTCCATGCATTGTCAAATCCCCTAGTTTTCTTGAATGTCACAACATTCCTCCTTTAACTAGGGCTGCTCCAAGACGGGGAGAACAAACTCCATCACATGTTCTAACTTATATTCTCCCTGAATTTGAAGATTTATGTTTGTCAAGATATCCTTTAAATGTCAATTCAGAGTAATAGACCTAGTTGTATTTCACTACATTCTTTCTTTGAGTCATTAATGTTTCCTACATTAGCTCCATCAAAATATAATTTCTTAGTCACCACTCTATAAAGGCTAACCCCAATTGTTGAAGGAACTTCTATCATAAGAAAGTTATTTTCCATCAAACATGGATCTCAGATCATGTGGTCGGTTTTGTTTTCGAAGGTCATCCAAATGTCATGTTAGGAGGGGAGTTAACTAACCAATTACTAGTCTTGATAGATAGTTAGGAAATCAAGAATTTCCTAAAATTTTTGTGAGGTCAGACTGGGCAGTAATACAACCTATTGTGAGGAGTTTAACTCATTCTACACCTTCATTGTATAAGGTTTTTTATCGTTAATCTATGATTATTGTTGATCATGATGATGCACATAATTATCATGTTGTACCTCACATGAAATTATTAGGGATGCATCTTTATCTCTTTGGACAAAGTACCTACTGCAACTTGTAACTATAGTTAAACATCATCTCACTTCATTCATTGAAGAGGATGATCCAGGTCGATATTGGTGGCCACCCGCCTATTCCACTTAGACACCCACCATTTTCTCTTTCAATTTCCTTAATTGTAGCACAATTTTAGTTTCCTTAATTGTATCACAATTTACTATTTTTGGTAGTTTTTCGGGTCGTGAATTTCTGGGGCTGTTTTGAGTCCCTAAACGATTTTTTTTCATAAAACAGGAAATCACGTGATTTCAACAAACATTTCAAGTTGAAAGATGTAGTCCTCGAATAAATATTTCTAATGAGGCATCCTACACATCAAACAAATATTATATGCCAAAGTTACGACCCATAGGAATTTGATGTACACATTTAACTGACGGGGCCAACAGTTTTGGCGCCTCATCTCCCAGGGTTAGGTTTTTGGATGTTTAAGGTTTTCCATTGTTTCTCAATAATAAATATGCCTTCAAGCCTCATTGTAACATAGTTCAGAGGCATGTAGCTACCACATCTCTTCTCAAAGATAAGCTACCATCACCCGAGCTAGTTTATTTCCATTATGTATGTAAGCATTTTTTAGTTATTTGATATTAATGAAATAAAGATTTATTTTTGTTGCATCTCTCTCTTTATGTTTATATTTATATTTTGTTGCATTCCTGAACAAGTCTGGATTAGAGGAGGTGCCTACAGAGGTTGTATCCGATATATCAAGATCTCGTATCAGTCATGTTGCCCTTCCAATTCCAATGACATGCATAATGTAAATTGTGACTAAATGAAGAAATAATATAATGAAACATTTTGATCTCTATTGAATAGGATATCAACATGAACCATTTTTGCCTCTTACATTCCAACAATGCATTGTGCATAATGTGAATGGTAACTGAAGGTAAAATTGTAATTAATGCCTATAGAATTTACACTTAACATTTCAGAGTTATGATCTTTGTTGAGTCAACAATGAAAGATGGCTATGGAGTATTGACTCAACAACAAGTGAACAAGCAATAAACTATTGAGATATTGTCATGAACATGTTTGATCTAAAATGTAATGGAACATAACATCTGTAATCTACTCATGACTAACTGTAGAAGATTGGTTTTACAATAAGGGTAAGAACAATCAGTTGCTTCAATACTGAAATCTCATACCAAATTCTCAACCTAAAAAGTAGGCAAAAATATATATCAAGTGCTAACAGTTCCGACACAAACATTATGAATCACTCTTAAACTAGAAAAATAAGGACATGCCTATAAAATACACAAACATGATTACCTGCACCAAGGTAGTGCCACATTCGTAAGCATGTTGATTTATCATTTTTTTGTTGTTGTATTGCAAGCATCATTGGGTATTGTTGAAGAACTCAACCAAATGAATAAGTCCAGTTTATCTCCACTAAGAAAATTTCAGTTTCTTAGGTGGCCACGATTTTCTGAGTTTATCAATGAATATTTTGGCCAAGAGTTTTTTCAGACATGCCACATACAAGCTTTTGTAGGTGTTGTCTTATGATTTCAAACTGAAGGAAAACACTCAATGAATAAATATCATCCCATTGAAGCTTCAAAAAGGGTTGAATATGATGCATTCATTCCTTATAAATTTACATATAGCTAATACATATAATTGTTGGCCACACTCTCACACAAATTAACAGTGTAATAAATTATGGAAGAACACAGTTACTTGGTATTTTATAGGAGAAATGAATACAAGGAATATAAAGTAGATAGAACCTAGTAATACATTCAGCTAAGCAATCCTTTCTCTTTCTCCTTGGGTTTGTTACCCACAATTTTGTGGGTAATATCCCTAGGAGAAATTTTCTCTCGATGATGGTCGTCAGCCGGTAGCTAGCAGCACCTTGTAGCCATTAACTAACTCATTGTGCCATTTATCCACCACCTAAGCCAACCATGTGGTCCCTCACCCATTCGTATTGATCATATGTTTGAAGGTGGGCCTCCCGAACCGAAAGGTATGTCTTTTCATTTGGTAATTGAGTATCTAGTTTACTTATCATGGACACTTCTGGGCATGGATTAATGGGGGATCTGGCAGGAACATCAGGCTTAGTTTGTGCTTTTATCCCCTTTTTCTCTTTTGGATGTTACCCCTAAATCTTAGTCTCGTGGGATCTCCTTTACTAACCATTGGATCTTTGGGTGGTACTTCTTGGCAAACCCTGACTTTGGTTGCATGGTCCCACTTCCTTATCCATGTGTTTCACTCCCCATTCATCATCTATCCCACCTAGGTCCACATTTCCTCACTGGGTCCAGATAGGGTTAGCATCCCCTTCCCTTTGCCCACACCTTGGGTCAGGATTAGAATGATGCCTCGAGGTTTAAGTAACTAAATAGAAAACATAAAAGCATAAATGGCCACATTCAATAAGAATATGTACCACAAGATGCAAAATATGGTCGAGACCAAAATATTTAGCACATTGGAAAAAACCAATGCATGATCTCTACCCGATATCCATGGCCATCACCCTAGTTCCATAAGCCCTAGATGAGCCTCCTATACCATTTAAGAACCCATGATTGCCCCTTTCATTCCCTATTCCATTAACCTCTTTATCACATGCCACCACAATTTAACAGATGTACCTCGAAGATACAATCTCTCTCTAAAGGTAGAAAGCCCCTAATAAGGTACTTGGCTAACCACATTTGGAGCTTGGATACATTAGCACATGCCAAAGCCCACTATGGAAGGGCATGCCATTATGAATTGTCCAATTGTTGGCCATGGTTTGTAATCCATTTTACCTAATTACTTTAATGACTTGTTGCGCTGGAGGGCTACAGAACACATTGGATCTTATATGGGATTTCCGATAATGTCCATTTAGATTTTGGACTCCCTATATGCAGTACTAACTCTCCATAGTGATACATTGGCACATGTAAGTGGTGCATAGAGAGACGTGGGCCTTCAAAATATTAGAAAACACTCCATGGATCCATAGAGATGTTCATAGATTTCTTGAGATCCCCATTTTCGATAAGGAAGATGCATCTAGTAGACCATGCCCAACTAGCCCCACTGGTGCACCACACACTTGGTAGGTGTCCCAGGGCTTGTACGTTGTCAAGGCAACATTTATTCCATAATCTGATCCCTTACATATGTTCTTCATGCATCTTCAACTCATTTGGAGCCCCATGAGGTTATTGGTGTTCCCCAACACCCACTGGGAGCACCACAGGTTTATTGTTTGGAGAACGAGGGCCTACCCTATTTTCCATCACTTTTGAGGGTCCCATTCATCACTATAGTACTTATGTACCTCATCATTCCTTCTAGAGGGCCCTTTGACATGAATAGATAATTGTTTGACCTCCTGAGAGGCTTATTGTTTTATTTGTGAGTTAGTTTGGTGGGCTTGGCACCAAAAGTTAGTTAATTTGCAAATTATTTTATTTTATGGGCTAATGTAGGCCAAAGTAGGTAATTCAAAATCCTAAGGAGTGTATAAATAGGAGTTAGATGAATTCATTTGGTGTCATCACTTGACTTGTTTCATTATCTCACTTGAGAACTTCACATTTCTTCTTGTAGGACATATTGGATCATGAATGAATTTTGATGTGTCAATTTGTTTGCTTATCTTAAAGATTCTTATATTTCAAATGTGTTGATGGTTGGATATATCCTCTTACATGTAAGCATAATTTTGATGCTATTTTCTTTTACTTTACTGCATACATTGATCATGATATTTTCGCCATTTTAGGGTGAATTGTTCCATGCCTTTATGACTTCAAAGTCAAATTATGTTTCTATATAGCGTATCTCTATGTATGGGTCATGTTTGATGAACAAATTTTCCTAGAGATCAAAGTTACCTCAACAAGATTTCTCCATTTGCAACAAATTATAAACACTTTTAAGGTCACTTTTCTTCTCTTACCCTAACATTGGATGAATTTGACTTTAAGAGCCTCCTTGAACTAGAAACGAGATTCATCTTCATAATTCTCTTTAACTCCATATCCTCGAGAGGAATTAGGCATTGATCCATCAAAATATGGTCACCTTAAACCTATTTCTTCTCCCTTTTCTCCCTCTTCTAGGTGTAACCACGCTGGGCCACCTAGCACATCAATTTCCTGACAATCTAGCCCTAGAAAAAGTTTGATCTCTTAACCCCTACTGCCCTCGTGTGTACTCAAGGTCTCCTCCAAATTTGAAGAAATTCTAATGGTAGGACATAGAGATATCCCAAGCCTTAGGTCTGAGATAAAACTTTTCCCTGGTGTTCCCAAGGCTAGCACCTCATAGGATCAAGCTAACTCCTTTAGGTGAAAATTATTGTTTTGATCCTTTCTCTTACCTTGTTTAGGTTAATATTTTCATTGGTTACTAAACTCACTCCCCTTAACCTAGGCTAGGTCCACTTGGATGTGTGTGGTCCCATTTTGCATCAAAGAGAATTCAGCAATGACCAATCAACAATCCAATCTGTAAGGACTTTAGGGATTAGGAAACTCCTTTTAAAGTTACATTCCTTTAACCTAATCAACAAATCCTTAACTTCTTTTCCTAGAAAATCTTGTACCTTCCTTAAAAACCAAGCAAGCTCCATTCTCAATCCTATTCTAGGGAAAGGGGTCATTAAGGTCACTTCATATTTATTCGTTGATCCATCCTTTACAAGTGATTTCCTAATAGTAAGTCTCTTCCCATCTGTCAAAGTCTGAAAAGAGTAGGGAGTCTTAGCTGTGGTGACAGTGGGATAAGTCTCCATCGTTTCCCTTGATCTAAGAGTTTCCCTCTTGGGAGTCCCTTTGGGTCACTTGCTGGTTTGAGTGGTAACATTTCTAGCATCGTGGTCAGGGAGAAAGCAGGTCTACCTCCCTAGTGAATCATTGAGGAATTGATTCATTGATGAAAATTTTGTTATTCCTCTGGCGACTCTATTCATTGTCCAAACCCCTAGTCTTCTTGAAGGTGACAATATTCGTCCTCTAACTATGGCTGTTGCAAAAAGGAATAAATGAGTTCCATCATGTGCTAGGAATTCTCTTCTTCTCGAATTTGAAAAAGGAAGTGAACCCACCAAAACAATGGATCTATCTCTACCACTGACAAACCCAAGATGACCAAAAGTGAAATACATTTGGTGAGTGTCTCTTCTCCTTTGAAATTAAGTGATGATCCTAAGCCATTACCTAAGAAATACCACAGATGGTTACCTAAGTTGAAAGGAGATGTTATTACAAGGGATGGATACTTTGTTGAATAATTCTATTGGAACATGTCCCCTAGGATGATTTTTGATGAAGATAGGGTTATGATGCTTTTTGCTTTATCATGCTAGAGAATGGAACCTTATTCTTTCCCCAAGATGCATTGAAGATCCTAATGAATTTGAGGACCTATTCATGAAGAGATGGTCTTGCAATTCCCAAGGAACCTTCATCATTGAGATTTTCTACCAAATAACCAGGGGAAGGGAAGACATCTAGGAGTTCATTCAAAATTTTAATAGGGTTTTATGGGACATCCCTGATCACCTAAGACACTTTGACGCCAATATTCTTTACAAATTTATCAAATTGGTAGGGGGCCACCTAACCTATGCTATAAGGGACAAGAAATCCTCCACATTGGTCGAAGCCAAGCAGATGGCAATGCAAGTTAATGCAAATATGTGGATTGCAAAAATGGATACCAATGACCTTCCAAAAGCTAAAACTAAGGCTAAGAAGGAAAAATAGAAGGATCAACATGAAGAAACCCTTATCCCCATCCTCAAAAGGATGGAGAAGCTTAGTGAAGAGGTCCATGCATGGGATAGGGATGTTATGAAAAAAATCACCACATTGGAGAAGTCCCAAAATTTAACCTACATTCTGAAAGGGAAACCTTTTCCTAAAAACCAAAGTGAAGAAGATAAGATGCATTCAACTAAATTTCCAAACACTTTGGTTCCAACCAATGCAGTGGAGCAACATTCATCCTACAAACATGAGCAAACTGAGAGATATGAGAGTGATGATTATGAAAAAAATGAGCAAGCTAATCTCATAGAATTCGATGTATTCAACATTTTTCTTGGCGGCTCATACACTCACCCTCTTGTTAGTGAGGTCAAAACCAAAGATGAGAAATATGAACCTATTCTTAATGCTAATGAAACCAATGGAAGTTTCAAAGGGGTACAATAATCGTGGATGGATAATAGTAAGGACCTTGCAACCTCAAAGGAACCTAGCAAATATGAATCTCTTACCAAGAGGACCCTTCTAAGAATATGCCTTCGAAAGACCCCCCCAAAGAGAAAGCCCTTCCAAAGGATCCTCCTAGAAAGGATTCCCAAACTAAAGTCAAGCCTAAAAAGGGTTCCCAAAAGGGTTGAAATATCAAGAAAAAAGAGAAGGGCAAGTAGGCAAGACTCAACATTGACATGGATCATGCTATTGGGAAGATGACCGTGTTTTTACGTCTAAAAGAGAATGTAAAAGTTCCTGAACAAAAATAGAAAATTAAGAATTCCTTGGGTTTTGAAGAGGAAGAACTACCCAATGACTTGAAAAACATTCATATTTTTCATCACAACCCTGGACATGAACCTTTTATGCTCACTTTGGTTGTCAATGACCTTTATCTAAATAATTGTATGCTTGACACAAGGGCTTCTGTACATATCATTCCCTTAAGAGTTATGAAGCAATTTAGTCTCAGTATCCATCGACAATATAAAAAGGTGTGTGGCTTCAACTTCAATCTTGTGGAGGTGGAAGGTCTCATAAAAGACCGTAAGTTTTCTTTGGCTAAGAACACTGGCATATATCTTCTCATGGATGTTTTTTTCATTGATATTCCTGATGTGTGGGGGATGTTATTATCTAGGAAATGGGGTGCTACCATTGGAGTTCATGTTCAAATGATCTATCATATGCTACCATACCACAATCCAATGGGATCCTTTCATCCTTTATAGGGAACCCACCTACCTTTCTCATGTGGTTAATCCTAGACTATAGTATGAAGTGCATGAAATTGAGAAGCCCTCTCCCATTCTCCCTTCACAAGAGGTTTATATCCTGAAAAGGCCAAATCCCAAGCCAAGAAAAAGGTGGAAGCCTAAAAAAGAATATAAAGTAGTGGACTTTGTCCTAGTAGACAAAGCCTTGATACCCATCAAGATTCATGGGAAAGTTGGGGATGACTATTATTACATTCCTAAACTCAATGGAGAACTATGACCTCAACTAGTTATGTTAAGTCACATCACTCCTTTCCTTGATACTTGACATTGTATTATATGCATGTTAGAGTAGGATGTATGGCATGTTGATTTTATTCATTAGAAATAACGTCATATGATGTTTCTCATAATAGATTATGCGCACTTAGATTAAACCTTGCATATTTTTTATTTTCTAGTGGATTTTATGGCCTGACATTAAGTATGGGGGATCATAAGACACTGTTCAAAACATGTTGCCTCGTGGATTCAATCAATGATATGTGCAAGTAGCAGGTATGTGGTGACCCATCAATTGATGGAGTTCTCATGACCTCTCGTTCAAGTAGCTTTGCCCACTTCTTGGAGATATCACATCCTAGTTGGTGACATATGTTACCAATCTCTTCATGGGTGATATCTCTAGGAGAAATTTTTTCTCCATGATGGTCATTAGCTAGTAGATAACAACCCCTTGCATCCATCAACTAGCTCTTTGTGCCTTTTCTCCACCACCTGAGCCAACCATGTGGTCCCTCACCCATTTGCATTGATCATATGTTTGAAGCTTGGCCTCCAGAACCTAAACGTATGTATTTTCATTTGGTAATTGAGTATCGAGTTTACTTATCATGGACACATTTGGGCATGGATTAATGGGGGGATTTGGAGGAAAGAAAGCAGTTAGTTTGTGGTTTTGTCCCCTTGTTTTATTTTTGATGATACCATTGAATCTTAGTCCTATGAGATCTCCTTTACTGACCATTCGATTTTAGGGTGATACTCCTTAGGAAACATAGAACTTGGTTGCATGGTACTTCTCCCTTATCAACATGTATCACTCCCTTTCCACTTACTATAACCCCATTCATCATCTCTCCCACCTGGGTCCACATTTCCTCACTGAACCCACATATGGTTAGACTCCCTTTCCCTTTGTCCCCACCTTTGGTTAGGCTTGGAACAATGCCTGGAGGTTGAAGCAGCTAAAAAGAAAAATTAAAAGTATAAATGGCCATATTCAACAGGAAGATGTACCACAAGATTTAAAATATGGTCGGGACAAAATTTAGCACGTGGACAAAAGCCAACGCATGAGCTCTACCCCGTATCCATGGACATCACCCTAGTTTTGGAGGTCCTACATGAGCCTCCTTTACCATTCAGAAACCCATGATTGTCCTAACCCCGGGAGGGAAATGAGCTGCCATACCAAATAGGGTGTATTAGCTGCAATATCTTACACATCATTATCTTATCCTTTGAGCCCCAATAATTTAGTCAAAGAAAAACCATAAAAGTCAAAAGACATATAAAGAAGAGTGGAAAAATCAAGGCCGAGGAATCTCATGTACCATGATTTCTCCCTCATATTCATTATATACCCAGGTCCGACATTCATTTCTTCTAGATACCCCTGTAAATCGATATGTGGTCCACGAATGCCCCTTTCATTCCCTATTCCATTCACCTTTTTATCACATTCTGCCACCATTTGACGAATTTACCTCGAAGATACTATCACTCTTTAAAGGTAGAAAACACCTAATCAGGTACTTGGCTAACCCCATTTGGAGCTTGGAGACATTAGCACATGCCAAACCCCACCATGGAAGGGCATTCCATTATGAATTTTCCACTTGTTTTCCATGGTTTGTAAGCCATTTTACCCGATTACTTTAATGACTTGCTGTGCTAGAGAGTTAGGAGACACATTGGATCTTATGTAGGATTACAGATGATGTCCATTCTGAGTTTGTTCTCTCTATATGGGGTCCTAACTCTCCAGAGGACTACATTGGCACATGTAGGGTGTGTATATAGAGACATGGACCTATGTAGCAGTAGACACCACTACATGGATCCCCATAGATGTTAAGATGTTTCTCAAGATCCATCTTTTGGATGAAGAAGATGCATATGGTACACCATGCCCAATTGGCCCCACAGGTGCATCACAAACTTGGTAGGTGTCCTAGGAATTGTAAATTGACATGGCATGATTCATTCCATCTGAGAGCCCTTATAGATGGTCTTTATCCATATTTAATTCATTTGGAGACCCATGCCATTATTCGTGTGCCCCCACACCCACTCGGAGCGCCACATGTTTATTGTTTGGAGAACAAGGGACCACCCCTTTGTCCATCACTTTTGAGGGTCCCACTCATCATTATGGAACTTATGGACCTCATCATTCCTCCTGGAGCACTCTACGACATGCATAGATTATCATTTGACCTCTTGATAGGCTTATTATTTTATTTGCGAGCTAGTTTAGTGAGCTTGTCACGAAAATTTAGTTAATTTTCACATTATTTTATTTTGGGGGGTAATGTAGGCCCAATTAGGTAATTAAAACTCCTAATGAGTGCCTAAATAGGAGATAGTTTAATTCATTTTGTATCATGACTTGACTTGGATCATTCTATCTCTTGAGAATTTCACATTTCTTCTTGGCAGACATATTGGATCATGGGTGAATTTTGATGTGTGGATTGGGTTTTCTTATCCTTGAGCTTATTATATTGAAAATGTGTTGATAATTGATATATTCTCTTACATGTAAGTACAATTTTGATGCTATTTTATTTTACTTTATTGCATACATTGATCATGATATTTTTCCCATTTTAGTGCTAATTGTTACATGCATTTATGACATCAATTTGGAATTATGTTCCTATATATATTGTATCTATGTATGGTCCATGTTTGATGGATGAATTTTCCTAGAAATCAAAGTTACCTCTACAAAGCGTCTCCATTTTTAACGAAGTATAAATGCTTTTATGTTCACTTTTCTTATCTTACCCTAACATTAGACAAAGTTGAATTTAAGAGCCTCCCTGAACTAGAAATGAGATTCATCTTCATAATTCTCCTTGAATTCATATCCCCAAGAGGAATTAGGCATTGATCCATCAAAATTTTGTCACCTTAAACCTATCTTTTCACTTTTTTCTCCCTCTTGCAGATCTATCCAAGCTCGGTAACCTAGGGCATAAATATCTCACAAAGTAGCCCTAGAAACATTTTGATCCACTAACCCCTACTACGCTAGTGTTTCCTCAAGCTATCACCCCAATTTGAAGAAATTCTAATCTTGGGACTATGAGATATTCGAAGCCATAGGTTTGAGATCAAACTTTTCCCTAGCGTTCCCAAGCCTAGCACCTCATAGGATCAAACTCACACCTTTAAGTGAAAATAATGCTTTTGATCCTTTCCCTTGCCTTGTTTAGGTTAATATTATCATCGGTTTCTAAACTAACTCCCCTTAACCTAGGTTGGGTCTACTTGGCCCCATGTGGTCCCATTTCTCATCAAATACAATTCATCAGGGACAACTTAGGAATCCAATCTTTGCAAGGATTTGAGGGATTGGGAAACTCCTTTTAAGGTCATATTCCTTTAACCTAACCTGCAAATCCTCACCTCCTTTTCCTAGAAAATATTGTACCTTTCTTAGAAACAAAACAAGCTACATTCTTAATTCTACTCTAGGGAAATAGGTCATTAAGGTCGCGTCACATCTATTTGTTGATCCATCCTTTACAAGTGACTTCCTAATACCTGGTCTCCTCCCATCGGTGAAAGTTCATAAATAATAGGGAGTCTTAGTTGTGGTGAGAGTGGGATACTTCTCCATTATTTTGCTTGATCTAGCAATTTCCCTCTTAGGAGTCCCTTTAGGTCCCCTGCTAGTTTGAGTGGTACTATTTCTGGCACCATTGCCAGAGAGGAAGTAGGTCTGCCTCCCAAGTGAATCATTGAGGTATTGATTCATTGATAGCAATTTTGTTATTCCTCTGGTGACTCCACTTATTGTCGAAACCCCTAGTCATCTTGAGGGTGCCAATATTCCTCCTCTAACTATGGCCACTACAGAAAGGAAGAAACGAGTTCCATCTCCTATTGGGACTGGTCTTCTTCCTGAATTTGAAAGCATAAATGATCCCATAACAACAATGACATCTATCTCTACCACTGATAAACCCAAGATGACCAAAAGTGAAAGAAATTTGGTTAGTGTATTTTCTCCTTTGAAATTGAGTGATGATCCTAATCCATTACCTGCATAATACCATCGATGGTTACCCAAGTTCAAAGGATATGCTACTACAAGTACTCACGACTTTGTTGAATATTTCTATTGGCACGTGTTCCCTAGGATTATTTTTTATGAAGATAAGGTTATGATCTTTTTTCTTGCTTCCTTGAGGGACAAGCTAGATAATGGTCCCTTAGTCTTCCCCCAGGAAGCATGGAATATTCCGATGAATTTGAGGACCTATTCATGAAGAGATGGTATTGCAATGCCCAAGGAACCTTCAGCATTGAGAAGTTCTACCAAATAGCAAGGGTAAGGGAAGACATCTGAGAATCCATTCAATAGTTTGATAGGGTTGTCTGGGAAATACCTCGTCAGCTAAGACCCTCAGATGCCAATATTCTTGAAAAAATTATGAAAGTCATAGGTGGCCACCTAACCTATGCCTTGAGGGACAAGAAACCCTCCAAATTGGCCAAAGCCAAGGAGATGGCAATGCAATTTGAAGAAAATATCCGCATTGCAAAAACGGATGCCAATGACCTCTGAAAAACTAAAATTGAGAGGAAGGAGGAGAAATCAAAGGATTATCATGAAGAAACCCTTTTGGTAATCCTCAAAAGCATGGAAAATCTTAGTGAAGAGGTCCATGCACAAGATAGGGTTGTTATGAACAAAATAACCACATTGGAGAAGGCCCAAAAGTCAAGCTACATTCAGAAAGGGAAATATTTTCCTAAAAACCAAAGTGACGAAGATAATCCAAGCTCATGTCAAGTCCCAAACACTTTGGTTCCAAACAATGTGGTGGAGCAAGACTCATCCTCCAAATATGAGCAAAGTGAGAGTGACAAGAGTGATGATGATGAAACAAATGAGAAAGTTAATCTCGTAGAATCTGATGTATTCAATATTTTTCTTAGGGGTTCACACACTCATCATCCCATTAGTGAGGTCAAAACCAAAGATGAGAAAGAGGAAACTATTTTTAATTATGATGAAAGTATTGGAAGATTCAAAGGGGTGCAATATTCGTGAAGGGATAATAGTAATGACCCCACAACCTCAAAGGAACCTACCAAATATTATTCTCTTCAGAAGCATCACCCTCATAAGAATGTACCTTCTAAATATTTCCCCAAAGAGAAAGCCATTTCAAAGGATCTATTAGTGCTTAAATCTACCTCAGGTTGAAGGAAGCTAGGTCTAGGGTAACATCAAACCACGCTTAACCTGGTAGCTGGCCCTACTAGGTCGGGAGAGGGCTCTCTCCTTGTCAATCTCAGTTGAGATGATTGAAATGAATATGGATTTTAGGCTAGGTATAGTAACTCTATGGTTTTTCTGGATTTGCTTGGGTCAAAACAACAAGAGAAAGGATGATTTGGATTATGGCATCAATGTTAGTTTCTGTCGGTAAACCTGGGGTAAATTAAGTGCCATGTTCAGCCAAGTGAGAATTGTAAATGTGAGAACTATAAGGGAGAAAGACCACTACCCTGCAGGCATCAGACAAAGGATGAATCTGCAACAACAACTTTAGATGAAAGAGAATCACGAGGTTGCTCAACAGAGCATCTAGCCAAGGATGAATTCTACTAAGACAACCATTACAACTAACAACAAAATCATCATGAAAGGAGCATCATTAGGGATGAATTCCTTACATATCGCTTAGATAATGCTGAAACAAAGGAGAAAAAAATAATGTGTAAATGAATTACAGTAGAAAAAACATACTGAACATTTAAGCACCGTGATGAATCCCAGGCCTAAAAGGCAAAAACTTCTTTATTATGATATTCAATAAAACTTTACACAGTCCAAATGCTTCTTTGCTGCAAAAATCCAACCTCTACACTATGAAATTCATAAAATATATACATTTTCTCATCCTTGTACTAAGGGAATTGAGCTCAACCATTTTCTTCAAAATAGAATCAATTACATTAAACTTGGACCAAATTTCTGAAAATAGGTGTTGAAGAGGAACTCGTATCTCCTAAACCATAGCATCTGTTACGAAAATGAAAGAGGGTTTTTTAGATAAGGTCATTTTGGAGAAAAACCTCTCCCAAATTTTGGAAATTCGTTTCCAGTTGCTCACAATCTGAGCCACAAAATCATCTCTAAAACAGAAAATAATTAAAAAATTAAATCTGTGAAAATGAGCTATAAAGATCTAGTCACATATCCTAATTCATGACACCTGTGAATAAAATGAACGAGGTTTGTGTTATATGGATCGTGTTTAACAAAAACGTCCTTTGGTTTTGCAAAATTACTTTCCATATGTTGTAAAATGGCACCGCACTAAAATGACTAAAACAGTAAAATAAATGAAAAATTTGCTTTGTTTTAATGCAGGCTCCAAATATCACTATATATCTCCCACATAGTAGCACTTGTGCATAAAATGAAGGAGGTTTTTGTTATTTGGTATGTGATGGACAAAAACCTCTTTCACTTTTGACAAAATTCTTTACCATTACTTCAGAAACTGATTTTTTAGTAAACTTGTCATTGTGTGCAGCAACTAACCTCAAAACATGCATAACCAAGAATCACTCATTCATTTCGATCATATCTTCTGATCCAAAAACCAGTTATGGGAGTGTGATATATTGTTGGAAATTTATTTCCGAGATTCTTCTGATGTAAATACTTAGGATATGCTTTTCACTGAAGATCATGTGCAAAACATCTCTGAAAACCAGACATAGAAAGAGCCCATTTTGATCCCTGGTGACAGGCTGCGAAGACTGGAACTAACAAGATCCTCCTAAAAATGATTTAAAAACTAAAGCTGAGCCTAAAAATCATCCCCAAAAGGGTTTAAATATTAAGAAAAAAGAGAAGGGAAAGTAGGCAGGAATCAACATTGACATGGATGCTACTATTGGAAAGATGACCTTTTATGTTCCTCTAAAATATATTGCAAAATGTCGTGAACACCAATAACAAATTAAGAAGTCCTTGGGTTTCGAAGAGGAAGAACTACCTGAAAACTTGCAAAACATTCATATTCCTGATTGCAACCCTATACATGAACTGTTTATTCTCACTTTGGATGTCAATGATAATTATATCCATAATTGTATGCTTGCCTTGAGGGCTTCCACAAATATCACTCCTTTAACAATTATGAAGGTGTCTGGTGTTAACTCCAAGTATATGGAGGTGGAAGGTCTCATAAAAGCCTTAATGTTTCTTTGGCTAGGAACCTGAATGGATCTCTTCTCATGGATGTGGTTGTCACTGATATTCCTGATGTGTTCGGGATGTTATTATCTAGGAAATGGGGTTCTACCATTGGAGGGAATCCTCAAATGGATCTATCATACGCTGCTAGTGCACAATCCAATGGGATCCATTTCATCCTTTATAGGGAACCCACCTACCTTTCTCATGTCATTAAACCTGGACCATATTGTGAAGAACATGACATTGAGAAGCCCTCTCCCATTCCACCTTCACAAGACGTCAGTATCTTGAAAATGAAAAATCACAAGTCAAGAAAAAAGTGGAAGCCTAAAAAGGAATATAAAGTAAGGGACCTAGTCCTACTTGATCCAGGTGGCTCCAGAGATGCACATAGGACAAAGAGGGCTTATGGAAGCTCAAAAATCAGAGTGACTAGAATTCTTTCAAACTAGGACCAGAGTGTAGATCCTGTTGTCCTGATCGCAAAGGTGTGAACGGTTCATCAATCCGAGCTCATATGAGGGAGAACGCACCAGTCAAAGTTTTGGTCAAAGTTGGACTGTGGGCCAGGTTTAAGTGTCCTATAATTTGACCGACCCTGGGGCATGAAACCTAGGTCTCAAAAGTGGGTGAATTTGTTGGATCATTAATTTTTCTAATATCCCCTATATTAAAAAAATGCGAACAAACAAATTATTCATAAAAAATGAAAATATACAATGACTTACACATATACACATTTAGCAGAGAGATTTTACCCTGAAAACCCTTAACAAAGAAAACCTTTTTTTTTTTTTTTTTCCAATATGTCATTATCTTTACAATGTTACAAAACAATATGTATATACCATAACATCCATAAACCCAATCCATCAACCATCTTTTAGAATACAACCACTGTTCCTAAATTAAAATTATAAAGCCATGGGATGAACCACGATGCAACTCAAAACTGCTAAAAGTAAAAATCATAGGTCCAAAATAGTTAGATAGGAATGGATGCAAAAAATTGCCCAAAATATTTCTCTCAGGCAAGAGGGACTTCTTCCCCCATCCTTCCCCCGTAACTACATAAGGTGCATGTGAATCACACATGGGGACAATCGTGCAAATAATATAGCACATATATGACACTCCCCCACTTGTTTCTTTGTATAAAGGAGATGAGAAGAGTGCATGATAAGAAATTGAGCACAATAATTCCCATTGATTCTCTATAGCAAGAGAGCTTCTCGATGTTCGTAGATTTTTTTAGTGAATTTGCAACATTCATCCAAGTTTCCACCTATGCCAGTATAACCTTCTTGTATTCAATCATATCCACCCTGAAGTGATATGAAACATCAATTTACTTTGTCTTAGAACGATAAGATGGGTTATTTGTTGGGAAGATTACATTGGATATCACAATATATCCTTATAGCTTGCCATACCAATCCAATCCTTGAAAAAAATCTGTATAACCATACTGCTTCCTTGCTTAGATGAGTGGTTGTCATTAAATACTAAAAGGGGGGTTAATTAATATTTCGCTTATTATTACAAATTTTAATTTTTAGTTGTTTAGTGATCATAAAGCATCATCAAAGACTAGTACACATTCAATCCATAAACATCAAGCATATGAACATAGAGATATTAGGTGGGAACCCATAAAGGGAGAAAACCACCATCCTTCTTATTTTCTTAATCTTCAATCATTTTTTATATACCAGTAGGAAGCACCCACTCCCTTAAAATATTTTACTGGAACCCGTCATCAGGAAACGCCCATTCCCATACAATATTTTGTTGGCACCCACCAGCAGAAAGCACCCACTCCCTTGCACTGTTTTAGTGGCACCCACAAGCAGGAAGCTCCTACTCCCTCATATTGGTTTGTTGTCACTAACTAGCTAGAGGCATCGACCCCAAAAAAATCATTGACCCCCATTTCATCCATTTTCAAATTGGATTCACTCCCTTTATCACAAACTTAAAAATCAACAAAAAACCCTTTAGAAAAGTCCTTCACAATGCAACAACATAGTCACTATGTCATCAACAACACATCATCAATCTCAACAATATATAAACTCATGTCATTGGCTTGCAACCTTAACTATGAACAGTAGGGAACTCAGCAACATATCAACTATCAAAAACTTCAAGCATAATAACACAATAACTCTCACTTTCAACATTCTTCAATAACAAATCTACAATTCCAAGCATCTTATCACCATAATAATTCTTAGCAATAGCCCTTAGCACAATGCTCACTTTGTCACCCAACTTATTTCAGTAAGTTATTACTTTATGGAATGTTATAGAATAAACTCAGTAGATATTTGGATCAATGAAACTCAAATCCTAATCAACATACAGTCTAATCTGTGCAACAACATATATCAACAATCAACAACTTCAAGCATAATAACACAATAACTCTCACTTTCAACATTCTTCAATAACAAATCTATAATTCCAAGCATCTTATCACCACGATAATTCTCAACAGTAGCCCTTAGCACAATGCTCACTTTGTCACCCAACTTATTTCAGTATGTTATGGAATGTTATAAAATAAACTCAGTAGATATTTTGATCAATGAAACTCAAACCCTAATCAACATACATTCAAATATGTGCAACAACATTACTAATATTTCAGTAGAAACTTCGGATAATAGATACATCCCTTTATCTTGAGTCTTAGACAACCACACAACCCTGATATTGAAAATTTTGATCTATACAATAGCCTTCAACCACAAAGAACCAGCCAATGCTACATGGAAAACATGAGCTCTAGTAATCCATTACCAATTCTAACAACATACTTTTATGAGGATAGCAAGTAGTCAAACTTAACTAGCTCAACACTTCACAAAAAAAAGTCCAACTCTTAGCAACATACCATCGTAACTTCAACCATGAAATATAATTTTGTCCTCATCATACAAGATCCTAAGACAAACAATGATTTTCCTATATTATGATCCTAGAGCCATACAACACTTACTCATAACCATACATGATACAATAAAAAAATAACCTTTCTCATCATCCTTTCAACAACACATCCTAGTAATTTTGACCATAAATTTCAACACTTTATCTTCTTCACTCTCAATTGATTAGATCAGAAGACTTGATTTGATTGATTATAACAAACCCCAATACTTGGGGATGAATGAAGAACATACTTTCAGACTATAAAGCTTGACTATTTTTCCTTATGAGTCTAACTAAATGACTAAAGGACATTGCAGTAACACTCCTTTTAGTAAAGAAAAAATTTGTCCTAGCATAAGCTCATAAGACCTCATCCTTTCATGAACAAGATTTGACCGCAACTTAAAAACAGTGATCCACTTTGCAAGAGTAGCCAATTCAATTTTGTTACTTGCTCATTTTGAAAATGAATATCCTTTGCTGGGCATACCTTACATTATCGTGGAAACCATATGTTTTGACTATGAACTAGTTCACATCGGTTACTATCATGATTTAAACTGGGAGCTTCATAATCAAACTGATTTAGTGCACGGGCTCACAGAATACGTTGTACCATTGTACCAGATGCACCAACTCATACTCAGGTCGTTCATACTACTAGGATGCAGCTTGTTTGCAAAAGATAAGGTTAGAAATAACTTGCGGTAGTTTATCCTAGCTTAGAAACTAACCACTACAACGATTTTAATAGGGCCAACCATCTTTGACAAAGCCCTAACACTTTCATAAATTCGCATAGGGACAATGATTTAACTATGTGATCACGCACCAGATTAGACATAACCTCGCATCCAGAACACATACATTGTGTGCTTAATCACACCAGAACTCATACATGTGACCATCCACCAAATCAGACCTTGCTTCACATTAGACCAGGCAAGGTTTGCACTATGAATCATTGCCATGCAAATCGTATTCCACTAGATCAAATATATATTTTATTAATGTATCGGGTAAGAGATGACACCATAAATAGACAAGATCATAAATAAGATCATTAATGCACCCGGTCGTATCATGCTTTGCACTAGATCAGAGAATATGTAACCAAATTGATTTACTTCATTCGCACCACACACTCTAGATCACCACTCCAGATCACCAGCTCTGCTCTGCATTATGCTCAATTTACCCATACAATCATACCAGCGTATTGCATCATAGAGCTCCTTTGATGGATTTATGACAACATTCTTTTCACTCTGTTTGAGACATACAACCAGAACATCCAGAACATAAAAGATTACAATGTAAGCCTTCATTGCACCAAAACTAAGAAAACACCTTCATGCTCCATCACCTTGAATACCAGGTCTATATTTATTGAATTGATGCAACTATGCTACAGATCCATCGCACTATGATGCCAATATTTATACCAGATCGGGGCATCTGTAAATACCATGGGTATACCCATTGTAAAAATGCCGGTGAACAATGTATTAGATTGACGACTCAGATTAGGTGCCACACAATATTGGGCCTTTCGACCAAATCAAATTCGACACCATAATGCCATGGGAAATTCGATGGACAATTCAATGGGAAACACGCCATGGTATCATTTGTGCGAGATATGGGTGGGAAGGTTGTGTAATTTATGCGATGTGAAAAATATAACTCAACATAATTTACGAAGGCCAGAATCAAGTAGCCAGTGATATTGATGTCAACAATAATTTTCCTGTATATCATAAACCTCCTCCCTGCATCATCAATTATTGTTTGTATCACTTAGACTACCCTATATAAAGGATCCACCAAAGAATAGTCGTTAAATAGAACACTCGCACATTTCATTAGAGCACAATATCAAATCAAAAACAAGATTCATGTCACTGTTGATATCAATTCCAACACAATGATGTCAACAATTTCCCTATCCCATCAACTGCAAAAACTAGACTTGTGGGTGATGCTTCTCTCTGCCTCTAAAATGAACAGAAAAAGGCAACCATGTATCTCTAGAAACATAGAAAATTTTAGGGGCGAATGTTCGCCCTTTGGCGAAATTAAGGGGTTTTAAATTTTTAGTGGACGAATATTTTGTATCATAGTACATTTTTACAAATCACCTCAAATAGCCCACCTTATCTTAAGGGAGAGGGTAAAAAAGGTAAATTTAGCCCTTGAAATTAGGAGTTACTACCTTCCATTCGCCCATTTTCAAGAATAGGTTTTATTTAAGTGAATCCTATGGGCCAAATACCATATTTATAAAAGAGGTATAGTAAATTAATAAAAAAGGTTTTATTTAAGTGAATCCTATGGGCCAAATACCATATTTATAAAAGAGGTATGGTAAATTAATAAAAATATAAATAAATGAGAAGTATGGTAAATAAATAAAACATTTTTTATATTTACTCCATAAGTCACCTTATATACATGCAAGGGTGTAAACAAATAAAAATATAAGTAAAGTGGAGGTATAGTAAATAAATAAAACGTCTTTTTATACTTACTCAAAAGGTATGGTAAATAAATAAAAATATAAATAAACTAGACATATGGTAAATAAATAAAGCCTCTTTTTATATTTAGTCCATAACCCTCGTTCTATTTATGAAAGAATCAAGAAAGAGGTTTTATTTAAGTGAATCCCATGGGCCAAATACCATATTTGTAAAAGACGTATGGTAAATTAATAAAAATATAAATAAACGAGAGGTATGGTAAACAAATAAAACATTTTTTTATATTTACTCCTTAAGTCACTTTATATTTACGAACACTCAAAAAATGCGTTATATTTAGGTGAAACCTATGGGCAAAATACTATGGGACAAATACCATGGACTAGATTGTTATTAATACCATGCAAAAAAACATTATTAACCCTAATATTAGTATTAATAAAAATAAAAATGGCACATGGTATTGACCCATGGTATTCACCAAAATGGCACATGGTATTGACCCATGGTATTCACCTAGAATGTAGCCTATTTAAATGGGGGAATTAAAATAGCATAGATCCATCTTTACTCTGGATCTACTAATCCCCGAGAGGTATCAAATATCGTGATATGCAAACTAGCATAGAGTGAAAAAATATTTGATCCCTCTCAAGGCTTGGTGGAGTGAAATTGGATGTTGTAATTTAATGTATGTTAAACATTTTAGCTTGGTTAAAATAAAAAAATAAAATAAAAATCAACTATTAATTTTATTAATTTTTATAAATTAATAATAGCAATTTTTAAGCTCCAAGTTTATGATAACCCATGGTAATACCAAGATCTTACAAGATTTTATAATTAAGTAAAATATTCGCCATGCCTGGTGAGAGATTCGCCAAAAAATTATATATACATATTATATTATTGATAAAATCGCCTTCCATTTTTCCTATATACCATGGAGATTCGCCCATTTATTATACTTATAAATTTAGGGGGGTTCTTAAAATTTTCCCTGTCTAGAAACCAAGCTTATCAGAATATACCTGCATACCAATCATGAGGAACCATAACTCTTGTGACTCTTGCAACACAAAGTGACATCAATGTCAAACAATGCCAAACAATTGTCCTTGTATTTTGCTGATGCCAAAAAATTTCTGTAGAATGTGGTCTTTGACGATAAGAACACAATGTTTTGACACCAAATATGTCAACTTTCAAAACATTTATGAACTACTTATCTTTTTCAACTTCATCATCCTAGGAAAAAAATAGATCATTTACCGAAATCAAAAACTTGACAAGCACATGTGCCCAACAATGTTTTATACATGAATCATTCAAAAGGTTTTCAATAGGTTGGTTGTATTTGAACCAACCCACAATGACTAAATAGATTTAGATACCTTTCCAAAATGTACAAAGTTATTATCAATAATCAAAATGAGGTAAATCACCAACATTAGGAAGACATGGATATAGGGCTTACCTCCTTGAAGGAAGGAGTTGTACTTGAAAGATCTTTGGATGGAACAAAGAAACTGTATCAAACCAATACATCTTACGATGCCTTCTTGTCATTCATAAAACAAGCTTGAAATTCTCAACCATTAACCAACTTTTCACTTGAAATTGAATCCAATAAATCTCATATAGATATAAATTTATTTTAGAAGTATTTAAATTACATAAAATTTGCACAAATGAAAATTTTGAAGTCATTTTGGTATCAAGATATTCAGTTGGGATTCCCTTAGTACTCGTGAGCAATTACACACTTGGTCATTATCTTCATCATCTCACGCGGATTCACCTGCAGGCTATGACAAAATTTGATGTCCAGATACTCCAGATTTTTGAGCTCTCCTATTTTAGAGGACAATGATTTTAGCTTTGTACATCTGTTAAAATACAAAAACCTAAGGCTGCAGAGGTTACCGATTCCATCACTAACTTCTTCAATTTTAGTTGAAGACAAATTGAGAAATGCAAGCTGTGTCAGTTCCCACAATGATCCTGGCAATGATTCCATTTGTGTGGAAGATAAATCTAGCACCCTTAGAGAAGCGAGGTTACGGAAAAATGCCTCTGGAACCTCTGTCAATCCCAGATTTTTAGCGAGGAACAGACTCACTAATTCTGGACATCTCAGTTCCCTTGTGGGCAAAGATCTAATATCATTGTCATACACTGAAATTCTTTTACAATCCTTCTTAATCTCGGCCTCTGGGAATTGTTGAAGCATTTCACCTGCTCTTAACGAACAATTCTCGTATCTCTCTCCAATATAATTTACCATGTCCCTTACAACATCGTGAGTTCTCAACTGAAATAATTTACAACGCGTGCAGAGATCTACCTTGAACAAGCAACGATCTTCAAGCATCTTGATACAACTGTTCTCCCTGTCCTTTAAATATGCTGCCTCTCTGCTCTTAACAATCCCTTCTGCAACCCACATATTCTGCAACAGCTGCCCATCAATGGTTGAATCTTCTGGAAACATGGCACAATACAGAAAGCAATTCTTTAATTTCGCAGGCAAACTATTATAAATCCATTTCAAACGGTCATACATCTCTCGATCAAGACGTGGACGAGCCGTTGAAAAATTGAAATCCAATGTTGGGATCTGCATTAAATTAAAAGCATAATACCATTGTGCAGCGTTGCTACCAATCATTGCTGCGGCTATTAAAATTATTGTTAATGGCAACCCTCCACAGTGGGCGGAAACTTGTCGCGCAATATCTTCTATTTCCCGCGGAACATGCCCGTCGTTAAAAGCTATTTTGCAAAACACGTTCCACGCTTCATCGGTGGACAGGGGTTGTATTTGCAGTGACTTTTCTGGATTCATTTCTGCAATCAATTCTTGTTTGTGCGTAGAAAATACCACTTTGCTGGCTCTGTCAAAGACCACACCCAATTCTCCCAAATTGAGTTTATTCCACATGAAGTCTAAGATGATAAGAACTTTCTTCGTCTTGAAATAGGTAGACAACACAATCTCCTTCTCAACATTGCAACCGCTTGCAAGCTCTAACTTAATTTTCTGAGCAATATCCTGAACCTCTAAACTGGGAAATTGAGTAATTGTAACCCAAATGACATATCAAAGACATTACTAACCTTGAAAGCATTGTAGATTTTTTGGAGCAGTGTCGTCTTTCCAACTCCACACATACCATATACACCAATGATGTTAACGTGGGGAGTTTCAGTAAGCCACAAGTCTAGCTGCATCTGGGCAGAGGTAATCCCCGAACCTATGAACCCGAAGTCTGGTTCGTAACAGGTGTGGCTGCTCATGTGCCGAGGAGACACCACAATATCTTCAGAATTGCAGAACATTGAAAAGTCTCTTTCAAGTTGGTGAAATAGCTCATCAAAACTTGTTACCCATTTTTTGATTTGCTTGGAGAGTTTCGGCCGGCAGAGGAGGCAATCAAGACATGGCTGCTGCCGTTGCCATCTATCAAACAACAGTCTCGCCTCTTCAACTGAATCTTGTAGCATTTCCAAACAATCCTTCATCGTGTCTGGCAGCCTGTTTTCCTGATCTTGGAATTGATTCTCCATATCTCTTAAAAAACTCTTCTTACGAGTTAAGTCCGCTTCTTTGAAAAGCTGACTGTTTCCATCCAAACGAATCACATCGTCTATGTGTTGGATGCGTGAAGCGATAATATTGCTCCTTATTTTATTGGCCATGGCTTTTGAAGAGAGCAGAAGAAAACACTGAATACCGAGAAGAAAATTAAATGCAATCCTATGATATCATTAGAATTAATTGCAGCAGAAATAATTGTAGATTGTTGTTAACTTGCAGGGGCAAAGAATTAATTATGATGTAAAACGATTAAAGTTAAAGAATAAAATGTGAGGTTTAAGTATTCTCTCTTATCACAATTATTTGTTTGGAATTGGTAGCGACTTTAGTATTGATGTAACTGTCCAAAAATGCTTAAAACCGAATGAGAATAAATGTAAGAATTTGCATCCCTTCTTTCTGACTATGATAGAGAATTTTTTAAAGGAGTTAGAATAAAGTTGACTGTGGGGTTGTTCATTAATTATTGGCTGATGTCGGACTGCTTGATTGGCGTTGGAGATGCGTGTGCCCATTTTGTACGCAAGAAATAGGGATAACAATGAAAAGAGATTGATCTGCAAGAAACCGGGATAACCAAAAAAACATAATGATGACGGCACCTTGTTTAAGTAATTGCTTTCCGAGGGAATATAGGATTTACCATTCATTAATGTCTAAATATGTTATTTTCAAATTTCCAGTTATGTTTATAGAAAATCCAACATCAAATTTTCAGTTATGAGAATAGAAGAATCCAGCATAAAAACAATATAAAACTTAAATTCAAAATTTTCCTTTTAAGATTTCAATAATTTAAAAAATTATGAATATTTTTGTTTAAAGTGTGTTTTTTTATATCTAGTATAAAGGTTGTATTGCAGTTAAGCTAGAAGAGTTATATTGCACTTAGACTAGAAGAGTTATATTGCACTTAGACCGGAAGATAAGTGGATTCCTTAAGAAAGTATGATACAACAAAAGTGGGTATTCTTCACTATGATATGAAGTATTAGAACGATAGCTTAAATAATTTTATTAGAACGATAGCTTAAATAATTTCAATAATTATATATTGAAAGGCTTTCTCTAAAGGTGAAGTCAAAAAGTGGGATTTTCAGTTTCTAAATTAAAAGCTGTTATGAAACCAGCTCACAAAAAGATAGAAAAGAGAGATCCACGCCTTAGAATTTAGCTTCTTCTAGGGGGCAACCTCCTTTACATTACATAAATGAACAATTCTTCGATGATACAAATAAAAAGACCTCCTTTCTATATATAGGAGTCTAAGGGGTTATAACATAATCAGAGCCGACACAACAATAATAATGTAAGGGCACAATAATAACAATAGTGGGCTTCTATGGGGCACAATAGTAACAATATGGGCACTACCTGGGTACATCAATATAATAAGTGGGTTATACTAATAACAATAAGGGGTTACACTAGTAGTATAGGGGCCTAACAAAAGCTTATTTAGATACTTATTTGAAAGATATGAATAGGGTCTTGATTACTAGCAACATCAATCCATATTTGGACCTTGTTTGATCAACTCGATCAACTCAGACCAGATTTAAAGATTTCATCCCACAACTGAAATCTTAGAAAGAAAGTATCATTGTATTTTATTTTAGTAAAATGTAAAAAATGTGTTTCTTATGATTAGTATGAAGGTTTGATCAGACTCAAAGTTTTATGTTTGAATTATTAGAAATTTAATTAATTAATATAGATTTATTTTAATTATAGATCTATTAAAAGTCGAGAGGGATAAGCTTCATTATATGCAAAAAAAAATTTAAATGTAAAATTTGAGAAAATGTTTACACAAGAAGAGATTTGATCCTTTTTAACGCTTGATAAATCAGCTATTAAAATAGATAGTAGTTTTGTGTCTCTATATAGACCATGTATAAATTTTCATTGTTTAAATTGTGTTTTTTAATAATTTATTGTTATTATTATTTTATACTAAAAATTGAATAATTACACATTTTCCTCTTGTTAAAAAGTAACTAAATTATTTTACTTTTAATTACTTTTTCCTTTCAAGCATTGATATATTATAGTAAAGTAAACATCAACACACACATATATACAAACACATTATATGTGTGTGTGTGGATATCTAAACCATTTATTTAAGTTTTATTCTGAAATATTAATAAGAGTAATATAAGTTTTATTTTTTTCAATTTAGATTATTTTATCTTTGTAAAATTTTATAAAATTATATTATTTAACATAGACATCGAAATATTTTCTTTATTAGAGTGAAAGTGAAATATCAACTAGCCATGTGAGCAAAATGAGAATGTGATTATTAATTTTTATAATGCTTTTAATTAAAACTAATTAAATATATATAATTATTTATGTTTTTATTATAGCCCACAATGTTTTTTCATTTAAAATATATTTTTTAAGAGATGTCAACTCCAAATTGAACACGGATATAATTACACCCCTCATACTGGATTTTAGAATAAGCCTCTCTACTTAATAAAATTTATAAATTCTGATAACTTACTTTGAATAAAATTTAGAATATCTTAGATCTTCTTTAACTAACTATAAATACAAGTAACCTTCTTCAAGTTCCTTAGAATTCAACCAACCTTCTTCCAGATCCATGTCTTCTCGAAATAATGCATGAAAGTATGAAAAACTTCATTAAAATATTTGCAACTTTTCCCATTGTTCTAATTTTTTAACTAACTTGTCATTTCGTCTATTGGTTGCTAATTTTTTTTTAGCTAATTTATTTAATTGTATGTATATTAACATTGTTTAGTATTATGAAAACAAAATATGGAATAGAGATGCTTATGTACACTACCTTATGTACACTACCTTATGATTAGACTATGATCAAAATAGACTGTAGTCTCGTCGCTAAGGTCTTTTGAGTGCTGGTTAATCCTGAAGTTTCTAGCACAAGCTTAGTTTCTTTCTATACGGAGTAGGCCACTCAACCATGTAACTAGCAAGATTTTCCAAGGTTTTTTGTATTCTGGTTAATCTTAAGCTTCTGATACAAAACTAAAGGTTTTTTTTAATAGGGACCAAACCACTCAACTATACAATAAGCAACATTTTTTTTGGAATTGCATATTAACTCCACTAAACTATCCAAAAAAATATCCTTCTTATATTAATATTTTCCGACATCAAGTCCATTTACCATGGTTTTCTTTACAAAATATCACTAAAAAATGTTGTAAGGTAGGAAGAACCTTACTTTTTATCAATTAGTATATATTTCACACCATGTTCATCGCTAAATATCTAACTGTTGAGAGAAAAAATTAGTTACTCCTTTAATGTTTACTCTCACTCTAACTCCTTAAGAATAACATTACAAATAAAATATTTACAATATATAGTTAAGTCCCTTGCATAACCTTTGACATTATTTGATATGAAAGTACAACTCTCTCAAAAATTTTGGCTCGCTCATTTTCTTACTCTTACATTTATGGATAGGTGTAAGTTAAAAACGGTATCTCATGATGCGTTAATAACAACATAAATATGAAAAAAACAATCTATTAACTTTAAGAGATGATTAAAAGTACTTAAATTGTAAATTTGATATGGTGTAAAAGGATGAAAGGTAAGAAAATGAATCAGACTTTTAAATATATGATTTTTATTTATATAAATTGTGTGTGACAATGTGAAATTTGAGTTTTATTTACAATTGTACAATGTTCTCTTTTACAATTATTTTTTAAAATTTTATAGCATTAATTTTATATATTTTTTATATTATGAAATTCATTATATTCTTGAAATTGTAAGGCCTTCTATTAGTGCTACATGCAAGAGTCTTAACATTATGAAACATTATTTATTTTTTTAGATTGCATATCTCAATCTATATTAACACACCATGTAATTTATTTTAAGAATAGTTAAGGCAAAAAGAGTTGTAACAAAAATAAAGAAGAGGCTTTTATTTTAAGCTCTTAATATATATGAAGCCAAAAATATATAAAAAATGGTAAACAATAACAATTAAAATAAAAAATAAAAATGAATTTTATATTTGGAATCTATATAGCTGACTATATTTTTTTATAGTTTCGTACACAAAAATATTGTATATCCTATAGATAAATAATGTCAAATATAGAGGCACTAGGAGGTTTTCTGAAAACTAAAAGTTTTAATGTATCTATAGCCTAAACCATCAGGTTTGTCATCATGAACCTATATCCAAAGAAAATCAACTCAACAGACATATATGTTAGAGTTGTCACTCTCACCTGGAAAAAAATTGAATTTAGAGGAACATGCACATGCTCTAGGAACAAACATGCACTCCAAACTATTTCTTGTATATCTAAGCCTCTTGCTCCTCATATCCTCCTCATTTTCCACTCACCCCCCACCTTGTCATGCCCATGTTTCTTAGTTTCAGCTATATCCCTATTTCACCTCTCTCCCTCCCTTATGTATCCACCATTTGCCTCTTGTAATTTCCTCCACCTTTTCCTCTCTTGCAGCACACCCTCATACCCACCTCCATTTGTTTTACCTCTCTCCCCCTCTTATCACCTACCCTTCTTTTCCACCCATACCAATCCACCTTCCCTTTATACTCGCCTTCTCTCTCAACCCCTTCATCCCATTGACCCCTCATCTCACCTATATCCCTCTCTTTTGTAGCCTCAACCTTTCCCTTAAATGGCCATCGACATCCTCTCTTTTATAACCTTCTCTTGCAACCTTCCAACGATGTTTCCTTCCTTTTCTTCATGCCCACCACTCCTCTTCTTCTACCCATCATACCTTTGCCTCTTCTCACCTCCATAAGCCACAACATTCCATGTTCACCTCTGTTGGGAAAAATGCTGAGGGGCGGGGGTGAATTAGTATCTTAAAACTCACTTAAACTTTTCTTTTCTTATTTATATTTATGTACGTGAATATAATGAAGTAAACATGTGTATGTACGTGGCTATTATGCATATAACTAGCATATATCGAGTTAACTAAATTTTCTGGTAATTCATCATTTGTTTAACTTGAACTAGTGTATTAGTGCTTCATTAGGCATTAATTAAACAATAACCATGTGTTAACTAGGAAATCCCTCCTATGGATATAAGCAATCCCTCTAGACCAATGTGTGGGTCTAGTAAAAACTACGACAAAAGAAGAAAAATTGCCTAACCTAGATCGGAATGAAAAATGAGAAAGGGAGATAGCCTACCTCTCTCCTATGCGCTCAACCTTTGATGACGATCCCAATGCCTTAGCATCCAGGATTGCTCCTCGCTATTCCTTGTGTCTGAATACCTGCAAGAGAGATCAAAAGAGAACAACAAGAGAGATCATAGAATATTCATTCCAATGTAAGTTATACGACAGATCAAGGAGTATTGTACTAAGAAAACTATCATAGACAAGCCTATGGGAAGTAAAACATGCTTTGCATTAATGATTAAATCAAAGAGGGAAGCATACAACTGATGCCTTAATGTTGAGGGCCTCCTTCAAGATGGTACCATCTCGAAGCCAAACTTAACAAGCTCTCCTTTCCTCTCTCACGAAAATGGTAGCATCTAAGCACAATTGAGAAAAAGAATGGCAACCAACAATGACCAACCCATTGAGGAAATTGAAGAACAGATTTATAGTGATGGAGAGGAGGTTAGAGACTCACCAAATTGGGAAGAAGTTCCTTATCCGAAAGGTAGTATCCCTAAAGGTAGGATCAAAGGCTCTAAATGGGAGTACCTCGACCATATCTTCATCCAATGACTACCAGCTTGCCATTCTCGAGGCTTTTAGGAAGAGAAGTTTCTGCTACATTTTTGGATAAACTTCCTGAAGAGGATCAACGCAGATTTTCCTATCAAAAGTCGCACTTCCAACACTAGTCACTAGTAAGACAAAAGTTTACCAACAAGGATTTGCCTACTTAGTTCTCCATCTCTTTAGGGATGTGTTGAGCATATAATTCATGGTGAATGAGTTTACACATCTTTTGTCACTTTACGAAATTTGTGATGGCAGTGGAACAAAGGATGACACTTTGGGTACGGAGTTGGGAATGTGACAAAATACTTTTTTACATAGGCCCCCTAAAGCATGAAAGTATAATAGGAAGTGATGGTTGAAGTGTTTTATCAGTTAAGGAAAGGAACTTGGAAGACCACCATCAGGAGACTTGCAAATCAAACATGATACAATATAAGACATCTCTGATATATACACATGCCTAATAATACATCTAAATAGGCATCAAAATATAATACATGAATAATATGGACGCAACCATCCGTCTGAAAAGGATCATGTCTATGGATCCATGGCCTGGACACAGTCATCCATATGAAAAGGATCATGTCTAAGGATCCACGGCATGGACACAACCATCCGTATGAAAAGGATCATATATACAATCATGAATACTTAATAACTCCTTGCATCTTAGATTTTAATAGATGAGATCTAGGGTCTTCATCTATATCCCTACCAAAGTACAAATCTAACCATGTGAATAGATGTGTTGACGTCGAACATGGTAGAAACCAGCTGATTACTGGTCAATAATGTAAACCATTAATAGGCACTAGAGAAACCACCAATAATGACAATGGACCTCAAGATACACCAGTAAATCTTCAAGTTTGAATAGGTGAGTTGAAGTCAAACACTTACATAATCATTCAATCAAAAGCCAATGATGTAAGTTTGTCATCGAACACGAAGAAATTTCCATTGAGGCATGCAACCTCTCATCTCTATCCCGACCAAAGTACAAATCTAACCATGCAGATATATGTGTTGACATCGAACATGGTAGAAATCACTTGATTACCAGTCAATAATGTAAATCATTAATAGGCACAAGAGAAACGACCAATAATGATGATGGACCTCAAGGTACACCAGTAAAATCTTCAAGTGTGAATAGGTGAGTTGAATTTGAACACTTGCAGAACCATTCGATGAAAGCCAAATGATGTAAGTTTGTCGTCAAACATGAAGAAATTTCCATTGACGCATGCAAGCTCCAAGGTACTCAAAGGTTGTTTCTAAATCATCTTCCTAGATAATGAGCTGAAGTCGACAGGAAGTGATTTGTCGAAGGAGGGCCATAAAGTTTCCCACATCATCGACATGAAACATAGGATATCTCAAAATGATAAGAGTGATTTGGGATTGTTGCAGAGAAGGTCGAATAAGTATAACATGTTTGAATTTGCAGATAGGACTTCTCTTGAACATATTACTGACATGACTCCGGAGTTTGGCAGTATTTGACTCAAAATGGGATCAAAGGTCATGGTGAAAATAGGGGTGATCAAATTAGAGGAAAAAAATTTCCCAAACCCAGGAAGGAAAGTGGCAAAGAGAGGATATCCCAAATCTGACACAAGATACAAATGGGTGTCATGTTGAAGAGTGATAGGTCGCCTTTTATACAAGGTACAAAACACGCTTTACTTCCATTTTTCTCTAGCTATTACTAATGAATACCTCTTTATTTTTAATCACAAGCTTGAAGATGATACCATATGCTTGTCGTATAATTTCATCCTTCGGATGAATTCATCCTAGTAAGTTTAATGAGCCCTAGGAAGGAGAAAATTGGTCTTGTCATGGTGACAAGCCCTGCGTCGTTTAAGTTTTACAAGTCAGATGGAGGTAAAACTCAACGTATGTTTCATGTTTAGAGAGTTTGAAAAAGAGGTGAAAAAGAAAACTCCAAAGGTATCATTTCGTAGATAGTCCCTTGAATCTGAAAAGGTATAAAATGATATTCAATAGAACCTCTTATTCATGGTCAACTAACGTATTCCTTTTTAATACAATAGTTTATCTATGTCTGGAAAAGGGTTAAAATTATACTGAGTATATGTATTTTCATTTACTTTAACAATTTCAAAAAGAAAATTGCTCAACAATCTTTTCATATTTCAAAAGTCAGAAAAGAGGTGAAAGATGACTCCACCTCGAAGAATGAGTGGTGTAAAAGGATAGAAACTAGTTCCGGTGATGATGGAACTGCTCAAAACATGTAAAGGTCGAGATGCTCACTAATAAGACCACTCATTGCAGATGTTTTCCAGGAAAGGGTAAAACATCCAGGTGAAAGCATATGATCGGCCAAAGATATGGTGACGATGGAATAAAAAAACTAAGGCTCATCTAGTAAAACTGGCTAATAAAGATGGCAATCAAGAGAGGTAAAGTGGGAATGGTTTCATTTTACACAAGCTTGAAACATGAGAAACTATGCTTGAGTATACTTGAAGATGGTTTCATTTTTTCAGAAGCTTGAAACATGGGAAAAAACTATGTTTGGATTTGATTTCATTTTTACACAAGATTGAAATGGAAACAAACTATGCTTGGGTTTGGTTTCATATTTTAAACAAGCTTGAAAAAAAGATAAACTATGCTTGAGATAAGTTTGCATGCCCCCAGCATAATGACTCAATTCGAGGTACATGCCCCCCAAGCTTCATGTCATTAACGTAAGAAAACTATCGGTTACTAACAGGTGGATGGAATGAAAGTTCACTTACAAGATCAAGTGAAATACTCAACTATGATTTTACGAGATCTAATCAAAGACTCAAATTGGAAGGGGATTTGTTTCATTTTTTAACGAGCTTGAAATAGGAAAGGAACCATGCTCATGACACCTTCTTTCATTTTTTACCAAGCTTGGCACAAGTAAAGGAACTTTGCTCCGACACCTTGTTTCATTTTGTAATGAGCTTGAAACAAGTAAAAGAACTCTGATGATGACACCTATTCCAATTTTTAACGATGTTGACATAGTAAAAGAACTATCTTCATGATACCTATTTCATTTTTTAATGAGGTTGACTTGGTAAAAGAACTATCCTCATGAAACCTATTTAATTTTTTAATGAGGTTGAAATAGTAAAAGAACTATCCTCATGGGGACCTATTTCATTTTTTAATGAAGTTGACATAGTAAAAGAACTATCCTCATGGGAACCTATTTCATTTTTTAATGAGGTTGACATAGTAAAATAACTATTCACATGGGGACCTATTTCATTTTTTAATGAGGTTGGCATAGTAAAAGAACTATCATCATGGGGACCTATTTCATTTTTTAATGATGTTAGGATAGTAAAATAACTATCCTCATGGGGACCTATTTCATTTTTTAACGAGGTTGACATAGTAAAAGAACTATCCTCATGGGGACCTATTTCATTTCTTAGTGAGGTTGACATAGTAAAAGAACTATCCTGATGGGAACCCATTTGACATGGTAAAAGAACTATCCTCATGAGGACCTATTTCATTTTTTAACGAGGTTGACATAGTAAAAGAACTATCCTCATAACATCTTAATCATGGCCTATAAGAGGACATAACTTCCAAGAGGTTCTCTCTTCATATGGGAGAACAACACTCTCGAAGGGATACATGTTAAGGGATCTAATGGTAAGATCAGGCTCCAATGCCCCCAGTACATGATGCACTATATCACTGACTAGATCATCAGTAGATGCACACAATGAATAGGTGGCCACACAATTAACCTATGGCAGGGGTGATACCACTTGCACACAAGGACCATTAAGGGAATATGGTTGATCAATAGTTAAATTAGGACCAATGAATAAAAGTTAATCAATGGCCACAATTCTTCCTTCATGAAGGAAACATATGGCATGAAAGAGAGAAGAGACAAGAACTCCCATGACATAAACATAGTCACGAATAAAGACTAAATTAAAATCCAAAGGGATTTGGACAACCATCACGTCGAGACAGACGATTTTTCCTCCCAAAGTAATAGGCAACTTAGGAAAAATTTCTAACGGTTGATTGGTTCCTCTATCAAAAGCTAACAAATTCTGGGTAATGGGCACAAGCTGTGGAGATCCTAAATATTTCCAAGTAGTTGAGGATAGAATACTAACAGATGCGCCTTCATATATTATTGTGCCAGGTACTGGTAAATTATAATCATGTACCATGATCTGAAAAGGCACATAGCAAGGAAGACAATATCCTGCCAATCGACTCCAATCAAAGAAAGTAACTAAACTACTTGGAGAGGGTGCCATCAGAATGGGAGGAATTCCCTATGGTGTTACAAGAATGAGAGGATTACCCCCTGTATCATGGGAATAGGAGGATCACCCCTCTATTCCATGGGAACATGAGGATTGCGCCCTAATTCTTTGGAATTTGAAGAAACCATAAGAACTTGAGTGGTATGAAATTCACTCTCTACATGAAAGATACTATCAACTAAAGGTGGAATCGAGTTAACCATTTTCTCAACCAATGGTTGGTCAGAAATGAACTCATGGAATTCACTTTTAGAGAGAGTTGGATTGATTAGGGATGAACTTCGATAAATCGCTTGATCAACTAGTGGAGGATCAAGGGAAAAATTCTGATAATGAGACGAAAGACGAGTTTGAGAAGCGGAAGGCTTATCCAATACTTTAGAGGCTTTATCCATATAAGGAAAATGGTGTATAGGATGTTTCCCTTCACATAACCTATAGAGAAATTTGACCTTTCCCTTTTTCCCATGGGTTTTATTATTACTAGTTGAAGGTTTATCACCAACATGATCTCTAAAGGCTGATGACAAAGGTTTATGTGAACTTGTGGACCACACATCTAAGACCTTGGGAATGCCAAGACAATATCTAAGAAGGTGGTCACCCTTACATAACATGCAAGGGAATTTCACTTTCTTGGGTTGATTGGAAGATTTTTCTACATCAGTTGTATTTGTAACAATGGTTGCTTGGTTGGCCCCTTGCTTAATTTCCTTCTTCTTAATCTTCATTTTCTTCCTCTTCTTATCCACCTGGTTACTGACTTGCAAGCTTTCACTAGACGAAGAGGAAGAAGAGGAAGAAGATCGAACATGCGAAGAAGGCAAAGTGTTAACTTTAGGCTCAACTTGAGGTTGATATTACTCAAGTGGAGGAGAGGCTGGTTGAGGAGAATTTTGGACATTCATAACCATAGGGGTCGAAAATAACCAAACTATAAAACCAATGGTGAACCCGGGAAGGGAAAACGTTGCCATATAAGGAGCACCAACATTTCCAAAAGAAGGAAAAGGACCAAGATTCCTGTCAGGCGAGTTTCCTTAATTGGTGGACTGTGGAAATGTTCCCATTAGTCTTAACCTAATATTTACTAAGGAGTATTTCCATAGGAAGGATGTTTTTCCATGGTCAATTAATTGATTTTAGAAATTAACAAAAATAAATTAAAAAAGGGGTAAGCTAGGAAATGGGGTTTACCAAGTATCCATGAACTAGAGAATACCTCCTAGAAAACAAAGAAGTACGGGCAGGGAATATCCCTGAATGTTTTGTTTGGTGTATCACATTTACAAGGCGGATGACTCAGTTACCTATCGCTCCATGATAGTAACTTAGTGGGGTCTCCCAATATATATGCGACAATACGTGGGAGCACAATCTGTGTTAACATTGTCTAATGCGCAACTGTTCGATGAGAACATTCTGATATACTTACCATATTTGGAACACCTCTAATATACCAGAAATTACTGGAGAATGGTTCCTATATACTTCCATATGGGGAACAGGATATCACCCCCACAATACAACGCTAGCAAATAATGACAGTTGCTAGGTTTATAGACGTTGGAACATGTCTCTGGCCTAGACCTCAAAATTTTTGTGTTAATGTCCCAAATGATCCTTAGGTTTATTAATGTAAATTTTAATGTTTATCTCGAATTATGTTTCGATTTTGGGGCTCAAAATCATGTCACCTGAATACCTAAGATGCCTATATATGAGAAAATCAAAACTTTCGATTTCAATGATAGCCAGACTAATCAAAGGAAGAGGTTTTAATCAATAATGCATCGAACAAAATGCAGTAAACAAAATTCCCTCTAGTAACTTTCACTTTTTATTCCCAAACGCAATGCCAAAAAGTATAAATGATTTTCACTTTTCACAATCCTAAATGGAACTTTTCAAAAGTAAAATATTTTCACTTTTCCTAAGATGCACTTATATGAATTATGCTTTTCTTCTTGCTTTAAATGATTTCATGCAACTAATGCACCATTTATTTTTCAATTATTGAAAAATGTGATCTATTTCCAATAATTAATTCCAAAAATAACTTTTCATGCAAGTGATATAATGCAATTTTAACTAAAAGTAATTTTTTTGAAATGAAAACTAATTCAATGTAAAATTCATTCCTTTAATCAATGAAAAAGAGAAATCAGTGTTCAATAAACAAAACAATCAAGAACTCTCAAGCACATAAGCGGTAAAAAAAGATCTCAATCGACTCAAAACTTGAAAGAACTTAATCAAAATCTGGGTTTTTACCACTTCAAGTAAGATACAACCGTTTACATTCCACAAATAAATCAGAAGTAGACAAACATAGATTGATGCAAATAAAGCAAAGAAATACCTTAAGGACCAAGACATGCTAGAGTTTGCAGCAAAAACCCTAAGAAATTTCACATTCAAGGACCAGTGTTACTTTATCTAGAAAAACCCATGTTAACAGGGTCATCAATGCCACTTTTGATGGCAAAACCTGTGTTGGCAGCACTAATTTTCATAGAAAAACCCATGCTGGTCTTTAGTGCGGGTAGACAGTGGAAGATAGGGTCTTCAACATGACTGCACTGGGAAAAATAGGCGTTGTCAGCACGACCGTCTTGCGACAAGTGAGGAAATTTTAAGAAAAACAAGAAAGACTCAGGAAGAAACTCTAGACCTGATACCCTAAGACACCAGAAATTCAGAGTAGAGACTAGAAATCAATCTAAAGGCATGGTCAATCAATGGTTGGCCCAACTTAATGAGAAAGAAAAAAAGGAAAGGAGGATGAAAAGTGTGTAGGCTTCCCTAGTGGAGTCGCCAACTTTTTATACAGGAAATCCCTTCTACAAATACAAGCGATCCCCCTAGCCAAATGCATTGGTCTAGTAACAACTGTGACAAAACAAGCAAACTTCCTTGACCTAGATCGGAATGACAAATGACAAAGGGATATGGCCTACCTCTCTCCTATGCACTCTACCTTTGATGACGATCTAGATCCCTTAGCTTCTAGGCTCGGTTCTCGCTATTTCTTGCATCCAAATACCTACAAGAGAGATCAAAAGAGAACAACAAGAGATATCATAGCATATGCAATCCAATGTAAGTTATACAAAAGGTCAAGGATTATCGTACTAAGCAAACTATCATAGAAAAACTTATGGGAAGTAAAACATGCTTTGTATTAATGATTAAATAAAAAAGGGAAGCATATAACTGGTTCCTTGATGTTGAAGGCCTCCTTCAGGATGGTTCCAAGTCCAAGCCAAACTTAACAAGCTCTCCTTTTCTTTCTCACCAAAATGGCAGCATTTAAGTGCAATTGGGTAGAATAGTGGAAATGAGCAATGACCAAACCATTGAGGAAAGTGAAGAACAAATTTATATTGATGGAGAGGAGGTTACAGATCCACAAAAGGGGGAAGAAGGTCCTTATCCCAAAGGTTAGATCCATAAAGGTAGGATCAAAGGCTGTAAATGGGAGTACTTCGACCATATCTTTATCCAACAACTACTAGCTTGTTGTTCTCGAGGCTTCTAGTAAGAGAATATGTTGCTCCATTTTTGAAGAAACTGCTTGAAGAGGATCAACATGGAATTTCCTATCAAAAGTTGCACTACCAGTGCTAGTAACTAGTTAGACAAAAGGTTACCAACACAGATTTTCCTACTAAAAGTAGTGTTGGTCTTGCAAATTAGGTTTTTTCACAAGTTTTTCCTAAATTACTCCAAGACATTAGTTCTCCATCTCTTCAGGGATGTGTTGAGCATATAATTCATGGTGAATGAGTTTACACAACTTTTGTCTCTTTATGACATTTGTGACGATAGTGGCGCAAAGGATGACACTTCGGGTACAGACTTGGGAATGTGACAAAATATTGTGTAACACCACGTGCAGTAAGAAAATAATAAACTGTCACACATAAGAAAAACATCAACACACATGAACACCAGGATTTTTAGGTGGAAACCCAATGTGGGAAAAAACCATCATTTCTGTCGTCTCTGTCTTCATATTTTATTATAATAAAAATCTTCTTACAATCTTGTACTGGCATAGACTCATACCAGCACGCAGACACCCATCTACAAAAGGATACAACCCGCTCTAGTTTTCCAGCACCCACTATAAGGGAGCTCCAACCCCCTAATCTCTTTTAATGACACCATTCAGAAGGGATCTCCAAGTCCCTGATCAAATTTGCCATCTACCAATGGAAGGAAGCTTCAAATTCCTCACTGAAGGCTACAACCCTCAACACCTCTATGGACCATGTTTCATAAATTTCATACTGGATCCACTTGAACCAAAACATTAAATCTGTAGGCCACCTTTCATCAAATTTTTAGACTAGACCCACTACCATCATTTAAGCCCAATACCAAATAAAAAAATGAAACCAATAACTTATTCAAATTAATCACGAAATCATTAAATAAACCAATTACTGAATCTCAAACAACGAAAGAAGCTAGATCATCTCAATTCACTGTATACTCTTCATTAGAATGTTAGATCACTGACTATTCATCACAAAAATGAGATCCTATCACTACAAACCTTGTTCAATTCCATGTCAGAATATATACATTGTTACTATGAGACATACCCATGTATATATGCTTTTTCTCTTGAGATAACCATCATATAGATATAAAAAAAATGAACTGTGAAATTGAATCACTGCACTTTTGAAATAAATCACTGAAACACATATGGACCTTGTCACGGATATGTGAACCAAATACAGATCATCTCATAATAACATCATTACTACATAATCAGTTCAACCTGACCCAGTACTATCAAACACAGATCATCATGAAAGAGACATCAATGACAGAAAATAGCAAACATAACAAAACAAAACAACCATAATCTATTGGGTGTGGAGCCTAATTATCCTCTTTATTAAGAGGTATCACCGCATTGGACCCCAGTTTGTCACCCGTAATATTTGTGCTGCAAGGGGGGTCCAAGGGTGGGGGCGACAATGATCTTTAGAAGCCCCCCTTGGCAGGGGATTAGGGGGAGTGCCCACGAAGCTAAAAATAGATGTAAAATGTTGTAATTTCGTAGTCAATCTGGGTCATTCATTAGGTGGAGATATGATGGTAGAAGTTATGTTTAATTTAGGCATTTTTTCCCTAGAAGGTAACCCCTCACTATCTATGAGGGAATTGTATTGCGTCTATGTAGATATGTATTCTGAGCGAGAAAGAGAGAGGAGATTGAGCGAGAGAGAAGAGGGAATTACAGTGGATCTGTTGTAGGTTGTATCTCTTCAGTTTGCTGGATAATATAAAAGGAAGGACTGGCTATTTCTCTTTGGACGTAGCCCAAATTGGGTGAATCATGTATATCTGTGTCTCTCTTGTTTTATGTGTTTCTATGTTTCTATTTATGCAATATATTTTATGTGTTCCATTGCTCTGTAATATATAATTTACTAACAATTGGTATCAGAGCCGAAGGTATATTTGGCTAATAAACTTGCAGGAGAGAAGGATTCCTGGTTCGAGTGGAAAAAATAGTGGAATATGGTAGGTTTAGGGTCGAGAAATTTAACGTCCAATACTACTAGCTATGGAAGATGCAGATGGAAGCTTATTTGTACTTGAAAGAACTGTACCAATCATTGAGTGGAAATACAAAGAAGCTGATGAGTATGACAGACACAGAATGGGATATTCTTGACAGAAAGGCACTTGGAACAATACAGTTGCGCCTGGTGGCATTGGTAGCCTTTAATATTTCAAAGGAAATGACAATAGAGGGTTTAATGTTAGCAATGGCCAAACTATATGAAAAACCCTTGGCCTCAAATAAGGTATTTCTTATGAAGCATTTATTTAATATGAAGATGTCAGAAGGTTGATCTGTTGTTGATCATTTAAATGAATTTAATAAATTTACCAGTCAGTTAAGTTCTGTAGGGGTAACATTTGATGATGGATTTAGGGCTCTATTATTTCTGTGCTCATTGCCAAAAAGTTGGAATGTTTTAGTTATGGCCATTAGTAACTCTGTCTCTGGATCTAATACTTTAAAGTTTTATGATGTTCTTGGTGGAATCCTTAGTGAGGAAATGCGACGAAAAAGCTCCGGCGAGACATCAGATAATGCTTTGACTATAGAGGCTAGGGGAAGAAAAATGGAAAGAGGAAAGAGCCCAAGATATCGCAGTAATTCAAGGAAAGGAAGATCCAAGTCCATATAAGGGATAGTGTGCTGGAAATGCGGGAAGAAAGGACACTTGAAGAAAGACTACAAGTCTCGGAAGGGAAAAGAAGGAGATGCGTGGCAAGAAAACAATAATGAAGCAAATGTATAAGGTGATATGTTGAAAGATGATTTGATTCTTTCATTAGAAAATATTATTGAGGCCTGGGTGGTAGATTCAGGGGCCTCATTCCATGCCACACCTAATAGGAAACATTTTCATGATTATGTTCAAGGAGATTTTGGATAGGTTCGATTGGGTGATGATAAACCTTGCAAAATCATTGGAATGGGTTGAGTTTTCATAAAACAGCAAAATGTAAGTCAATGGCTACTAAAGGAGGTAAGCCATGTTCCAGATCTGAAGAAAAATCTGATTACAATAGGGAAATTGGGAGGTGAAGGCTGTGTAGCTACTTTTATAGATAAAACCTGGAAGGTTACTAAAGGAGCCCTGGTAATAACAAAAGGAGAAAAGGTTGGTACATTGTATTTATACAATGGTATTTCTAATATTGTTAATGCTTTAACCTCTATAGGAGAAGATACAACATTGTGGCATCATAGGCTTGGGCACATGAGTGAGAAGGGGATGCAAATTCTTCACTTAAGAAATTCGTTGCCAGGTTTGAAGCGTGTTGATTTAGAATTCTATGAGAATTTTGTGTATGGAAAATATAATAGAGTCAGATTCCTCAGAGTTGGGAAAGAAAAGAAGAGCGAAAAATTAGAGCTTGTGCATACAAATGTATAGGGACCTACTTAGGTATCATCTCTCGATGGATCTCATTATTATGTTACTTTTATTGATGATGCAACCAAAAAACCCTGGTTTTATTGTATTCGAAATAAATTTGATGTATTTGACACATTCAAGAAATGGAAAGCTTTGGTTTAAATGAGACAGGAAAAAGGTTGAAGTGTCACAGATCAGATAATGGAGGTGAATATTGCAGCAAAGAGTTTGATAGGTATTGTTTAGAGAATGGAATTCACAGAGAGAAGACAGTTCCAGGAACACCACAAGAAAATGGTGTGTCCGAAAGGATGAACAGGACAATCATGGAGTATGCAAGGTGCATAAGATTGCATGCAGGATTGCCTTTACAATTTTGGGTAGATGCTGTAGATACTGTTGTTTATCTAATAAATAGAGGGCCTTCAAGTTCCTTGGATGGTGGTATTCCAAAGGAGGCATGGACAGGTAAAAAGGTAAACTACTCATTTTTAAAGACTTTTGGTTGTGAAGCCTTTGTCCACATTAATAAATAAAATAGAACAAAGCTTGAGGCAAAATCAAAGAAATGTACCTTTATTGGATATGGTGTTAATGATTTTGGTTATCGCTTTTATGATTATGAAAAACACAAAATCATTAGAAGCAAAGATGTCATATTCAATGAAAAGGTTTTGTATAAGGATCAGCTGTAGGAAAAGAAACAGGAAAAAGAAAACAAAGAATACACAGTGCTTGATGAGATCATAGAAAAAGTGATGGTGCTTGAAAGTCACAATGATCAACAACCAGAATAACAAAATAAACCTCAACAACAACAAGCACCTCAAACACCTGAAATTGGTGTTAGAAGATCTACCAGGATAAGTAGGCCCCTTGAACAATACTCTCCTTCATTATATTATGTATTGTTGACTAATTCTGGTGAACTAGAATGTTATGAAGAAGTAGTGCAGGTAGAAACCAGGAAGAAGTGGGAGCAAGCCATGAAAGAAGAGATGGACTCCTTATCACATAACCAGACTTGGGACTTAGTTAGGTTGCCTACAGGTAAAACAGCATTGCAAAATAAATGGGTTTATAGGTTGAAGGAAGAAGATGAGGGTAGAAAAAGGTATAAAGCTAGACTTGTGGTCAAGGGGTTTGCACAGAAAAATGGTATAGAATTTGATGAGATATTTTCCTATTGTTAAAATGACTTCAGTTAGAACTAGTTTAAGTCTAGTAGTAGTTAAAGATTTGCATCTTGAGTAGTTAGATGTAAAGACAACCTTTCTCCATGGGGATTTGGAGGAAGAGATATATATGTAGTAGCCACAATGATATGAGGTAAAAGGGAAGGGGAAACTAGTGTGCAAGTTGAAGAAGAGCTTGTATGGCTTAAAACAGGCTCCAAGGTAGTGGTATCTAAAATTTGACAGGTTTATGTCTGAACAAGGTTATACTAGATGTCACTCTAATCATTGTGTTTATCTCAAAATGAAAAATGATGGCATCTATATTATATTGTTATTGTATGTAGATGACATGCTTGTTGCAGGTTCTAACATGAAAGAAATAAATGTGCTAAAAAGAAAATTGGCGAACTCATTTGCAATGAAGGATTTGGGCGCTGCAAAACAAATCCTTGGTATGAGAATAACTAGAGATAGGAAGAATTGAAAATTAACATTGTCTCAAAGTGAGTACATAGAAAAGGTGTTGAAAAGATTTAATATGTAGAATGCAAAACTAGTTAGTATACCTTTGGCTACCCATTTCAAACTAAGTAAGGAGGTGTTCCAAGACTTAGGAAGAAATGGCTTATATATCTAAAGTTCCATATGCATCAACAGTTGGAAGCTTAATGTATGCAATGGTCTGCACAAGGCCTAATATTGCACATGCAGTGGGAATTGTAAGCAGGTACATGAACAATCCAGGAAAAGATCATTGCAAGGTGGTGAAGTGGATTCTCAGGTATTTGAGAGGTACCAAAAATCAAGCATTATGCTTTGGTGGTTCAAACATTGTTCTACAGGGGTATATTGATGCAGACATGGTGGGTGATAGAGATAACAGGAGGAGCACAACAGGGCATGTGTTAACTGTAGGTGGAACAACTGTTAGTTGGGTTTCAAAACTGTAAGGTGTTGTTCCACTCTCAATAATGGAAGCATAGTATGTTACTACTACAGAGGCTAGTAAAGAAATGATTTGGTTACAAAGGTTTCTTGATGAATTGGGTAAGAAGAAGGTGTTGAGAAGGTTATACAGTGACAACCATATTGCCATACATCTTGCAAAGAACTCTGCATTTCATTCCAATACTAAACATATATAGATCAAGTACCATTTCATACGACTAGTGTTGGAATATGCACAATTGAAGCTGGAAAAGATACACACCAGCCAGAATCCTGTAGATATGTTAACAAAAGTTGTAATGAGGGTGAAACTGAGATTCTGCTTAGTTTCAATTGGTCTTCAAGTATGATGAAGAAGATGAGAAACAACCAGGTCTAAAGTGGAGTCATTGTCCAACAAATGAAGCAGTTGTGGATTTGTTATACTCAGTCTCCAAGTGGGAGATTGTTGGGTGTCGAGCATGATTATCTTCTTTATTTAGAGGTATCACTGAATTGGACCCAAACTCATAATGTGGCAGCAACACTACTAGTAATATTTGAACTACAAGGGGGGTCCAGAGCTGGGTGGCAACGATCTTTAGGAGCCCCCCCCCTAGCGAGGGATCAAGGACAATGCCCCCTGTTAGAGTCGGTCTAGTCAGTCCTCCATCAGAGATCAAAACTCTTTATGCATTTCATTTTTAGGTGTCCCGCTCCATTCACTTAGTTGCATTCTGCTAGGGGCATGCCATAATCTGATGGAAAAGGTCATGCTATTCATTTCCCCTCATGTCTGGCTCCTGCTGGCTTTGGTCTTTTGTCAATGATCACCAAAGTCCATGACAGTCAAGGTCTGGTCCTTTAATGGACAAAAGTCATTTTTTATCATTAGGTCTAGGGATTAATCAATTTGGTCTTTAAATATGTCCAGTAAAGCCATGCAGGCCAGAGTGATGCCCTTACAAAGTAATGATTCAGAGAGTTTCATCATCATACTGATAAACTGTGACTGTTCTTCAAAACTCTGTTTTGAGGAAAAGTCAAACAGTGTCATTGGTGATAAAATTTCCAAAAAAGTCTTCAGTTGATTTCTTCAGGTGCAATCATGGTTTCCGTGGCCAAATGCCCTGTCATGCAATCCCTGCAAAGAGTGCCGAAAATTTCATCATTTGAGCTAAAATTTCAAAGGGAAAGTGAAAATCAGTGTTGCTTTAAATCAGGGAAAAAGTGTCAAAACATAACATTAGAAAAATGGGTTTTTGAAAAGCAAAGATTTAACCCATGACTTTCAAGTCTTTAAATATAATTTTCCACCAAAATCGAAGTCATTGTGCAAACCAAGTGCTTGGGGAAACATTTCAAACTGTTTGAGTGTGCATCGTGCGTTTTAGAGCAAGATTGGAGGCGATTTCAGGGTGCGGCGCATATAGACAGGGGCGCGGCGCACACAGAGGGCGCAGCGCACACAGAGCCAGCCCACAGTGTATTTTTCTAACTAGCGCGGCGCACACCCAGGGCGTGGCACACTAGGTTTTGCGCGCGGCGCACACAGACAAAGCGCTCAAAACCTTGCCAAACTTCCTCAAATATTTTGTGAAGCCCATCAAATTGCAAGGTAGGCTCTATAACATCACTTGTTTATCAAAGTTCATAAATGATATGGTGATTTTATGCCTATGATTGAATGCAACAAAAACTCATAAAACCAACCACAAGAAAATACCAAAGCCATTGTTGCTAGGGTTGCATAGTGTGGTATTGAAGCCAAGGTTCCATTTCCACCTACCATTTTTCCCTATCCTCCCTTTCTCATTCTTCCCATTATCCCTACCCTAAAACACTACCAAACCCTATTCCCTTTCCTGTCCTCTTATTTGTCAACAAAACACCCCAAAACCCTACCTTGTCAAAACCGCAAAAACCTACCCTATCAAATACCCAAACCCCTTACATATCCCTAAACAAACTTCTCCCCATAACTCCTATTCCCATCACATTACTCCCCTCCTAATACTCCCTTTTGTTTCATTGTTCCCCTTGGTGGCAGATATCACAAAAACAGCACCCAGCTTCACCATCATCAAAGGGTAGCCTAAGTACAGTACATAAACAACAGTCATGGCATCTGAGGGTTCATCAGAGTATGAGGTGGAGACTCAAAGTGATACATCCCCGGAAGAACAGGCCCCCAGGAGACATCACAAGAGTGGAAAACATGTTAGGGATGAGCCAAACACCCTCACTGAGTTGCAGGCATGCCCTCTTGCTATGTCATGTTTCCAGCCCCTAGCATGTTTTTAATTTTGTCAAAGGGTGGCTAATGTTAAAGTTCATCATGAGTTGGCCTGTCTTTTTGTGCTTAACCTCCATGGAGGTCAGTCTATCTTGGCCGGGGTCACCTTCACATTGACACCCGAAACTATCTCAGTGGCAACATGCATACCAAATGTTGGAGAACAGTGGCATAAGAAGAAGAAGGTGGATAGGCAGCACTATGAGCCTTACATTAAGGCCAGTTGTTTGAGGAAGTTCACAAGAGTATTCCCATTCAGATATTTGAAAGATGAGTATGCTCCACTCATGAAATTGATCATGAAGTACTTCAGTTGTGAGGGGAGGTTATCTCGCCTATATGCCTATCACATCAGGTTGCTCATGCACTTTACCAGGGTGCGGATGATGAACCTCCCATTTTTCATTTGTAGGAACATAGAGAGGATAAGCAATTTCATGTAGCATAAGACCTCTCAGCAGCAGCTTAACAATGTTTATCACTTTGCTCTTATCCAGATTTTGGTGGATCATCAGTTGGTATTGCAGGGCATTGCTAGGGAGGACTTCATCTCCCGTGACTACTTCAGCACTCCATAGGTATTATTAGAGGCAGAGCATGAGATAGGTGGTCCTTCTCACCAGTATGAGCGCCATGAGGCCGCTACTATGCCAGTATTCATCACCTATCAGAGAGGCAGTAGACATTTGTTTGCAGCAGCAAAGCGAGTGTTATCTCCACCCGGGGTGGAAGGGGTCTCGCTTCTTACATCGACGACACAGGAGCAGGATAGAGGTAAGGAGCCAATGCATGATGAGGGGCCTTTAGGTGAGCCATCAGGTGAACAAGAGACAAAATTCGTTCTCCTTCATGATGATGAGATAGATACAGAATTGACAAATGCGGAGCTTAGAGAGATCATCCAGGAGCAGCAATCAGAGATTGAGGCCTTATCCCTTGATTTGGAGAGGGCTAAGTGGAACATGAAATACCTGGAGCAGAGGAACAAATAGCTGGAGGATCAACAGGTGATTATGGAGCTACAAAACATTCGTGAGCATCGCCAAGCTACACAAAGGAGAAGAGTTGAGCTCACATCATTGGAGCAAGAGATCAATGAGGATCGGGAGGCCAATCTCGAGAGAGTTAACATGCACTTGGAGAGGCTGTTGGACAAGGCTGACAAGGACCATGCCTTACTGAGACACATGGCCTTCCATTACAGGGCACGAAATATGAGTGCAAAGGCCCAGATAAAGAGCTTGAAGGCAAAATTGAGCAAAGCAACAAAAGAGGCAAAAGAGGCAAAAGAGCAAGATCAGCTTCGAATCTTGGCTGAAGCTTCCTTGGCATAGCATAGCACTTCATAGAGTACCTCCAACCTAAATTTCAAGAAATTTGGGGAAATTTTGGTCACATGACAAATTTTTGTGCAAAACACAGGTTTTTTCTCGCTGTGCGTAGCGCCACTGGCTTGGCGCATAAAATTGGGAGCTCCAAATGAAGAATGGTTTGCATTTTTGGATTCAGCATGAAAAATCATGACTACTGGTGCTTGGAAAAGAAATTTTGGCAAGATCTGAGTCTCCAGGAGGTCAAAAACACCCAAAAAATGACCTCTCTACCCCTATTTTGACACACAGGAAGCAGTCTTGGGAGAATGAATATTTGGAGAGGCAAATGAGCACCAAATTCAGAAATTCCACTTGGGTTAGAAAGTAGACAGGACAAGCTTTCCAACAAGCATACTTGGGAACATTTTGGACTCCTGAAAGTGCCTCAAAACAGGCTCCAAAGTGGCGTGGCGCACACAGAAAATGGCGCGGCACATACAGGAAAAAAGCCCAATTTTACCTCCATTTCGCAAAATTTCGATTCGCGACTTCTCCAAGTGGGCCCGCTCATCTACATTTCAGTTTTTTGGCACCTAAGGTGGCATTTAAATTATTTTCACTCTAGATTGGCTTCTATCCAAGTGGCAAAGGAAGGCAAACGGTCACCCAAGCCATTTGTCATGTTTGTAACACTGCACCTGTAGCTAATGGTTGGCTTTCCACTTCCATTTTGTAATGATTCGAGTAACTCCCCAACCCCCGAGCATTCTATCTCTTAATGGCACATTCTATATATTGTATGCAAACTATTTGCAAAAGGTTGGTTGGCTTGTAACTTCTGGGAGACTGTGGGAAAGAAACTCTGTTTCTTCACTGTATATTTTTGACAGAGAATTAATGAAATGCAGCGACTCTGTTTCATGAGATTCATGTGGTTGTGAGTGTAGTAAATGTGTCTCTTATGTTTCATATGTATTTTGTAATGTTCATAGTTCAATTCATATTTATTTCCAGTGAAATTTTCTAAGTTAGATAAGGTAGAATTCAATTTTATTGCTCTGCCTGTGGGAAAATTTCATGTTTAGTGTTCTTCTTCTGTTGAAAAGGATTCATGTACTTATGCCCTTTTCACTCTCCTAAGCAATCTCTCCATTCCACGTTATTTCGAACTAAATTGCTACAATTTCCGCCTTTCTTGCCTCACAGAGTAATCTGTGGCTTTGTATTAAATTCTCTGTTCATTACTGTCTGTTGATCCCATAACATCCCAGAAGCTCGGTCATTCATAAAAATTATTTCTTGTATCCATATTCACTTACTAGCCTAAGATAAATATTTCACTATAAGTCATCTCAGACCCGTTTCGTTTATCCATTCACTGAGCGTGACTCGAAGAGAGCCCTCTCCTGTTCTGGTAGGGCTAGCTACCAGACTGAGCGTGGCTTGTGGTTACCCTGAATTTTGCCTTCCTTCAGCCTAGGGCAGATTTAGGTACTAACATAGTGGTGACTCCACTGGGGAACTGAAATCAAATCCCCTTACTTCTTAATAATTCTAAGCTTCCGGATGATAAGTTTAGGATTGGATACGCTGAGTAAGTTAGTTGTGTCCTGTGATTTTTCTCAATAGCACACTGGCTTCGAGACGATATAATAGAGCCAATCCAGACCTGGATCCTCCTCATATCTACGAAAACCCCAATTTGATTCCAAGACTCCTTCGTCAAGAGAGCTCTATAACTCCCGTGTTCAAATCCCATTCATGTCCTGACATTTTTGAGTATCTTGAAGAGCTTGAGTTTGACGAACGGTTTGAAATATCATTGTTCGAGACCAAATCCGAAAGGGCTATTGACTATACTGTCCCCAATCCACAGTTTCTTGTAGACCTAGAAATCGAAAGAGCTAACCGGTTAATTGATAATTATATTGCGACACAGCCTCAAACTCCAATTGCTAGCCCCTTACAAACTGTGCACACTCCTCCAACACCTCCAAGGCCAAATCCACCAAGAGTGATGGCTACCCGTTTTGCACCCCTTGTTCTGCCTCAAGTTCTAGATGACATGCCCGCAGATTATCAAAGCAAAATCCCATTTTTTGATGGCACTCCTAACAGCATTACTGCTCAGCAACATGTGGACAGAATGGCAGATTTCTATGAACTTCATGAGATCGATGCGGAGAATGTGGCAATGAGACTCTTTGTACAAACATTTGCAGGTGATGTGAGGAAATGGTTTAGAGGTTTGCCGGCGGCAAGTATCGCTACCTTGGCCGACCTACAAAGACAATTTTTAAATCGATGGGAAGTGAAAAATAATCCTCTTCAAATTCCGGCTGAATATGAGCAAATCAAACGAAATGCTGGTGAGTCGGTCTAAGACTATTGCATTAGATTCAATTCATTTTATAACGAAATTCCAGATCATCTAAAGCCACCTGTGGGACTAGCTATGATGAAATTTCGGGATGGTTTTGATGTTGACATGGCCTACCAACTGAGAGAGAGAGAGCCGGCCACAATGGAAGACATGCAGAAAATCACGGTCAGCGTTGAAGCAAATCTGTTGTCCAAGAGAGCCAGAACCAAAGCAGAAAAGAAGTTCACAGTCACGGAAGAGTCTTCTTCGATGGATCAATTACTCAAGAAGGTAGAGCAGATGCTTGAAAGGGTGAAACTTGACAAACCAGAGCCACAAGTTAGAAATCCTAACTTTCGTGGTCAGCAACAAACACAATATAGAATAAGGCAGAGAGATCAGAGCCCAAGAGCAGACAGCACAGCAGCCAGTGCAGCCACCTTTGCAACAAAATTTTGCGCATGGACCAGAGTCAGATGAGGACGGGAATATAATAGGTGAAGGAAACCACCTCTTTACTCCTGATGATTTGCCTATTTATCTCACTGAAGAGGAGTATGCAGAAAGTTCGGCTGTACACAAAGACACAGATTTCGTTCTAGCAAGTGACATTGTTTTAGAAGAAGAATCAGAGGAGTATCAAAGGGGGTATATGAATGCTCTGTCCGCCCAGCAGCAACGATATTCACTTAGAAACAGAGATGTGCCGGTCAAACCAATTCAGAAAAGGAAGGATGTTGAGGCATCAAAGAATGATTCATCAGTTACACAAAGGAAAGGAAAGGAGGCGGTTGGTTTGGAGAGCAGCAAATCACCATCAGAAGAACAATCACATCAGCAAGTTGCATCAAAAGAAAAGGAAAAGAAAGAAATCCCAGTCAAAGAGGTAGAAAAGATTCCCGCTTTTAGTTTAGAGAACGAGATTTCTAAATTGAAAGTATCCATTCCCTTGACTGAAATAATGAGGAACAACAGTTATAGAGGGCAAGTATCTAAAATGTTGAATTTGGACCCAATGTCCGACATGGTGAATGTCGAAGACGATCAACCTGAAATGATTTTTGGGCCAGCATCGAATGGTGAGTCTCCTGATAGTGATGTGCCACCCTTTTATATCAGTTTAAGATTGCATGATTTTGTGTTACATAATGCCATGTTCGATTCCGGAGCTTCTCACAATCTCATGCCCAAAGCTATCATGGATAAGTTTTGTCTGGACATCACCTGGCAATACCATGATCTCTATTCATTTGATTCCAACAGAGTAAGATGTATAGGACTCATCAAAGACTTGGTTGTAAGTCTGGATCAGCTCCCAATGAAGAATGTTTTGATGGATGTGGTTGTAGCAGATATTCCTCCCAGGTTTGGCATGCTTCTTTCCAAGTCTTGGGTAGCGCAATTGAAAGGGACACTACAGCTAGATTTCTCTTATGCAACGATTCCCATATTTGGACAAATGAGGAAATTGTATCGGGAACAAAAAATGAAATACATGATCACAAGAAAGGAGAAACCAATAAATCATCCAATTAACTATGTACATACAGATTTAGAGTCTTTTGTTTTGTATTCAGATAGTTTCAATGATATAGATAGTAAGTTAGTTGAAGCAGATGATATTCTGGAAATAACAGAAAATTTCAGAGAAATTTTAAAGAAAGAAGGACAAGAACAGCAAAACAATGTTGGGCAATCAGCTGAAAGTAATGGACAACAAGCAGACAAGGCACAACAAACAGATTTCCAGCACTTGCAAGAGGAGGAAGAAGGTTTGTGGACCATGGATTTCGATGGAGCAGTGGGAAATGATGGCGCTGGAATTGGAATTTGGGTACGCAGTCCTTTCTCCGCCCCGAACAAAGTGCCTAGTAACGTGCGAGTATGCTCTTACAAGTTGGCTTTTGAGTGTTCAAACAATGAAGCTAAGTATGAAGCTCTGATTGCTGGCCTAAAGATTCTAAGAAAGCTGAATGCTAAGAGGATTTCAGTATATGGTGACTCTGAATTGGTAATTAAGCAGGTCAGAGGCGAGTATCAAGCAAAGCATCCTAGGATGCGGGCTTACCGTAATGCAATTCTAGACATCCTAAAATTATTTTCAGAATACACCTTGACATGCGTGCCTCGTATAAAAAATAGTATTACTGACGCTCTTGCCAAGGCAGAAAGTAGTTTGAAGATCCCAATGAACTCTAGCAATAAATTCGAAATCCATGTCAAGCATCGTCCAACCGTTCCAGACAATCAGAGATATTGGCAAGTGTTCCAAGATGATGAGGAGATTGATGATTTTCTGCAAAACAAAGGCAAGTTCAAAGAGACCTCAATTGATGTAGAAAATGACGATGGTAAAGGTAATGGTACAGATGAGGTGCAGATCAATGAAATGGACGCGTTGTAGCTGAAGAATAACGTTATTCCTAAAGGCTTGATACCTTTAGAAGAACTTTTTGATCAATATTATGTAGCCCGCAAGCCAACATTGCAGCCAACAGAGAAGGGTGTAGAAGAGGTCAACATCGGAATAGCTGCTAATCCTAAGTTGGTAAAATTGTCCAAAGCATTGCCGCCAAAGATCAAGGACAAATACATCAGTTTGCGGGCTTCATTTGCAGATGTGTTTGCTTGAGACTATTCGTACTTAAAGACATATGATACCAATATAATTCAGCACACCATACCCATCAAGCCCAATCAAAAACCATTCAGACAAAAGTTGAGGAGGCTAAATCCAAAGTTGTTGCCATCTATTGAAAAGGAGGTAAACAGGTTGTACAAATCAGGGATCATTGTGCCCATTAGATTTTCGAATTGGATCTCTAACTTGGTGCCCATACGAAAGAAGACAAGTGAAATCCGCTTATGCATTGATTTTAGAAATCTCAATAAAGTTTCATTGAAGGACAACTATCCACTGCCCAAAATGGACCATATACTTCAGCGAGTAGTGGGAGCATCTCATATGTCACTACTTGATGGTTATTCCGGATATAACCAAGTTTCTGTCCATGAAGATGACCGAGACAAGACAACATTCACCACTCCATGGGGAATCTTTCATTATGCTATAATGCCTTTCGGTTTGAAGAATGCAGGTGCCACATTTCACCGTGCAATAGACTTGGCTTTTGAAAATGAGAAGGATGTCTTTTTGGTGGTGTACCTGGATGATTTGACAGTGTTTTCCAAATCTGATGAAGAGCACATGTGCCATCTAAAAACTGTCTTTCAAAAGTGCAGAAAATATGGTTTGTCGCTGAATCCGAAGAAGAGCTTGTTCGCCATGGAGGAAGGAAAACTACTCGGGCATATTATCTCAAAAGATGGCATTCATATTGACCCAGCACGTGTGCAAGAAATTCAGCAAATCGATCTGCCCCGGAATAAAAAAGAGATACAATCATTCAATGGTAAGATGAATTTCCTACATCGCTTTGTGCCTAATCTCGTTGAACACCTAAGAGAGATGACAAACATGATTAAGAAGGACAGCCAAGTGAAATGGACGGAGGAGGCTGTAAAATCTTTCAATTTGGTCAAATTGGCTCTTTCTTCAGCCCTAGTTCTAGTCAGCCCAGACTACACTTAGGATTTCATATTGTTTTCATTTGCTTCGGAGCACACTATGGCAGTTGTATTATTGCAGAAAAGAGATAATCATGAAAGACCCATTGCATTCTTCAGCAGAGCTATAAGAGATGCAGCCTTAAAGTATAACATCATTGAGAAGCAAGCCCTGGCACTTGTGAAGGCATTGAAAGATTTCCGGGTATATATTCTACATTCTCATATTGTGGCCTATGTTCCTAACGCTGCTGTAAAAGATGTTTTAGTGCAGACCGATCCGGAAGGAAGACGAGGCAAATGGATTGCAGCCTTGCTGGAATATGATGTGGAAATAAAGCCTACAAAGCTAGTTAAAGGACAGGGATTGGCGAAGTTAATGGCCGAATCAAACTTGCACGCCTTGGACATAAATTTGATCGCTGCTATGTCCGATGAGAATGAGGAAGGGTCTTCAATTCAGGTATCTGAAATGTTTTCTCTCTCTCCATGGTATTCAGATATCATATATGTGCTTAAAAATTTGTCACCACCGCCCGACATGCCTAAAAACAAAGCGAGAACACTCAAATTGAAAGCTGCCAAGTTTTGCATTCTAAATTTTGCATTGTATTGGAAAGATCCCGGTGGCGTTCTTTTGAATTGTTTGGTGGAAGAAAAAGCACAGAAAGTTATGGAGGATTGCCATGGAGGAGAATGTGGTGGTCACCTTTTTTGGAAATCAACAACAAATAAAATTCTGAGAGCAGGGTACTATTGGCCGACGTTGTTTGCTGATCTATATAAGATGGTCAAACGCCGTCATAAATGTCAGATTTTCGAAGGGAAGTAGAAGTTACAGCCTTTGCCACTTAAGCCTATCGAGGTGAGCACTCCTTTCCAGCAATGGGGGTTGGATTTCATTGGTGAAATTCATCCCGCTTCTTCCGATCAGCACAGGTGGATCCTCACAGCGACAGATTATTTCATGAAATGGATTGAGGCAATTCCCACCAGACAAGCTACAGATGCAATAATCATTTCATTCCTTGAAAATAACATCTTGTCTCGTTTTGGTTGCCCGAATAAGTTAATCACCGATAACGCAGCAGCTTTCAAATAAAAAAGGATGGTAGAGTTTTGTCATAAATATCACATCATTTTGGGTCTCTCAACTGCATATCATCCGCAAGGCAATGGATTGGCGGAGTCTTCGAACAAATCATTGGTCAACATCATCAAGAAGCTGCTGGAAATAAATAAGAAGAGTTGGCATAAGAGGTTGGTCCATGCACTTTGGGCAGATCGGGTCAGTCAGAAAAAATCCATTGATATGTCACCGTTTGAGCTTGTTTATGGAGTTGATACAGTATTCCCTACCTCTCTCGTTTCCACGGTAGTCAGACTTCTTCAGGAGGCCGACAGTGAAGAAGATCCCATGTAGAGAAGGTTGAATCAAATGGTCCACTTGATGCAGACAAGAGAAGAAGTTTTCAAGAACACATCCAAATTGCAGGAGAAGATCAAGAAAATTTATGACAGAAAAGCAAAGGCAGATAAATTTCAGTTGGATGATGTGGTGCTGAAGTGGGATGAAAGGAATGAAGAGAAAGGTAAGCACGATAAGTTCGAGAATCTTTGGAAATGTCATTTCAAGACTGCAGCATATAGGGGTCAAAATGCCTTTCTTCTAAAGGAAATGAACGGGGAAGATTGTCCAGGAGGGCCGATCAATGGTCGGCTACTCAAGTAGTACCATTTATGAGTTATTAACGTTGCTTCCACTATCATTGTAAATACCATTTTTATTTCAGTTTGGTTTGACTTTGTCAAGTTTGTCTTCAAGTAATTTCAATGTCAAGTTTGAGTTAATTTTTTGGTCATTTTAGTTTCAAAAATGAGTCAGAGTCCTGTGTTGTTAGTCCAAAAAATGACTCCATAGCCCAATGGACGAAGGCACTGTCTAGCTCTTCTAGAGATCTGCTATTCTTGGCACTTCCAAGGAGCTACCATCCCCCATTGGAGCCAATGTTAGAGTCGGTCTGGTCAGTCCTCCGTTAGAGATCAAAACTCTTTATGCATTTCATTTTCAGGTGTCCCGCTCCATTCACTCAGCTACATTCCGTTAGGGGCATGCCATAATCTGACGGAAAAGGTCACGCTAGTCATTTCCCCTCATGTCTGGCTCCTGCTGGCTTTGGTCTTTTGCCAATGATCACCAAAGTCCATGATAGTCAAGGTCTGGTCCTTTAATGGACAAAAGTCATTTTTGATCATTAGGTCTAGGGATTAATAAATTTTGTCTTTAAATATGTCCAGTAAAGCCATGCATGCCAGAGTGATGCCCTTACAAAGTAATGATTCAGAGAGTTTCATCGTCATACTAATAAACTGCGACTGTTCTTCAAAACTCTGTTTTGAGGAAAAGTTAAACAGTGTCATTGGTGATAAAATTTCCGAAAAAAAAATGTCTTCAGTTGATTTCTTAAGGTGCAATCGTGGTTTCCGTGGCCAAATGCCCTGTCATGCAATCCCTGCAAAGGGTGCCGAAAATTTCATCATTTGAGCTAAAATTTCAAAGGGAAAGTGAAAATCAGTGTTGCTTTAAATCAAGGAAAAAGTGTCAAAACATAACATTAGAAAAATGGGTTTTTGAAAAGCAAAGATTTAACCCATGACTTTCAAGTCTTTAAATATAATTTTCCACCAAAATCAAAGTCATTGTGCAAACCAAGTGCTTGGGGAAACATTTCAAACTGTTTGAGTGTGCATCGTGCGTTTTAGAGCAAGATTGGAGGCGATTTCAGGGCGCGGCGCATATAGACAGGGGCGCGGCGCACACAGAGGGCGCGGCACACACAGAGCCGGCCCACAGTGTATTTTTCTAACTGGCGCGGTGCACACCCAGGGCGTGGCGCACTGGGTTTTGCGCGCGGCGCACACAGACAAAGCGCTCAGAACCTTGCTAAACTTCCTCAAATCTTTTGTGAAGCCCATCAAATTGCAAGGTAGGCTCTATAACATCACTTGTTTATCAAAGTTCATAAATGATATGGTGGTTTTATGCCTATGATTGAATGCAACAAAAACTCATAAAACCAACCACAAGAAAATACCAAAGCCATTGTTGCTAGGGTTGCATAGTGTGGTATTGAAGCCAAGGTTCCATTTCCACCTACCATTTTTCCATATCCTCCCTTTCTCATTCTTCCCATTATCCCTACCCTAAAACACTACCAAACCCTATTCCCTTTCCCCTCCTCTTATTTGTCAAAAAAACACCCCAAAACCCTACCTTGTCAAAACCCCAAAAACCTACCCTATCAAATACCCAAACCCCCTACATATCCCTAAACAAACTTCTCCCCATAACCCCTATTCCCATCACATTACTCCCCTCCTAATACTCCCTTTTGTTTCATTGTTCCCCTTGGTGGCATATATAACAAAAACAACACCCAACTTCACCATCATCAAAGGGCAGCCTAAGTACAGTACATAAATAGAAGTCATGGCATCTGAGGATTCATCAGAGTATGAGGTGGAGACTCAAAGTGATACATCCTCAGAAGAACAGGCCCCTAGGAGACATCACAAGAGTGGAAAACATGTTAGGGATGAGCCAGACACCCTCACTGAGTTGTAGGCATGCCCTCTTTCTATGTCATGTTTCCAGCACCTAGCATGTTTTGAATTTTGTCAAAGGGTGGCTAATGTTAGAGTTCATCATGAGTTGGCCTATCTTTTTGTGCTTCACCTCCATGGAGGTCAGTCTATCTTGGCCGGGGTCACCTTCACATTGACACCCGAAACTTTCTTAGTGGCAACAGGCATACCAAATGTTGGAGAACAGTGGCATAAGAAGAAGAAGGTGGATAGGCAGCACTATGAGCCTTACATTAAGGCCAGTTGTTTGAGGCAGCTCACAAGAGTCTTCCCATTCAGATATTTGAAAGATGAGTATGCTCTGCTCATGAAATTGATCACAAAGTACTTCAGTTGTGAGGGGAGGTTCTCTCGCCTATATGCCTATCACATCAGGTTGCTCGCGCACTTTACCAGGGTGCGGATGATGAACCTCCCATTTTCATTTGTAGGAACATAGAGAGGATGAACAATTTCATGCAGCATAAGACCCCTCAGTAGCAGCTTAACAATGTTTATCACTTTGCTCTTATCTAGATTTTGGCGGATCATCAATTGGGATTGCAGGGCATTTCTTGGGAGGAATTCATCTCCCGTGACTTCTTCAGCACTCCATAGGTATTATCAGAGGCAGAGCATGAGATAGATGGTCCTTCTCACCAGTATGAGCGCCATGAGATTGCTACTATGCCAGTATTCATCACCTATCAGAGAGGCAGTAGACATTTGTTTGCACCATCAAAGCGAGTGTTATCTCCACCCGGGGTGGAAGGGGCCTCGCTTCCTACATCGATGACACAGGAACAGGACATAGGTAAGGAGCCAATGCATGATGAGGGGCCTTCAGGTGAGCCATCAGGTGAATGAGAGACATAATTCGTTCTCCTTCAGGATGATGAGACAGATACAGAACCGAAAAATGTGTAGCTTAGAGAGATCATCCAGGAGCAGCAATCAGAGATTGAGGCCTTATCCCTTGATTTGGAGAGGGTTAAGTGGAATATGAAATACCTGGAGCAAAGGAACAAACAGCTAGAGGATCAACAGGCGATTATGGAGCTACAAAACATTCGTGAGCATCGCCAAGCTGCACAAAGGAGAAGAGTTGAGCTCACATCATTGGAGCAAGAGATCAATGAGGATCGGGAGGCCAATCTTGAGAGAGTTAACATGCACTTGGAGAGGCTGTTGGACAAGGCCAACAAGGACCATACCTTATTGAGACACATGACCTTCCATTACAGGGCACGAAATAAGAGTGCAAAGGCCGAGATAAAGAGCTTGAAGGCAAAATTGAGCAAAGCAACAAAAGAGGCAAAAGAGGAAAAAGAGCAAGATCGGCTTTGAATCTTGGCTGAAACTTCCTTGGCACAGCATAGCACTTCATAGAGGACCTCCAACCCAAATTTCAAGAATTTTGGGGAAATTTTGGTCACATGACAAATTTTTGGGAAAAACACAGGTTTTTTCTCCCTGTGGCACGAAGCTTAAAATTGGGAGCTCCAAATGAAGAATGGTTTGCATTTTTGGATTCAGCATGAAAAATCACGACTACTGGGGCTTGGAAAAGAAATTTGGGCAAGATCTGAGTCTCCAGGAGGTCAAAAACACCCAAAAAATGACCTCTCTGCCCCTATTTTGACACACAGGAAGCAGTCTTGGGAGAATGAAGATTTGGAGGGGCAAATGAGCACCAAATTCAAAAATTTGACTTGGGTTAGAAAGTATACAGGACAGGATTTCCAAAAAGAACACTTGGGAACATTTTGGACTCCTGAAAGTGCCTCAAAACAGGCTCCAAAGTGGCACGACACATACAGGAAAAAAGCCCAATTTTACCTCCGTTTCGCGAAATTTCGATTCGCGACTTCTCCAAGTGGGCCCGCTCATCTATATTTCAGTTTTTTGGCACCTAAGGTGGCATTTAAAGTATGTTCACTCCAGAATGGATTCTATCCAAGTGGCAAAGGAAGGCAAACGGTCACCCAAGCCATTTTTCATGTTTGTAACGCTGCACCTGTAGCTAATGGTTGGCTTTCCGCTTCCATTTTGTAATGATTCGAGTAACTCCCAACCCCTGGGAATTCTATCTCTTCATGGCCCATTCTATATATTGTATGCAAACTATTTGCAAAAGGTTGGTTGGCTTGTAACTTCTGGGAGACTGTGGGAAAGAAACTCTGTTTCTTCACTGTATATTTTTGACATTGAATTAATGAAAGGTAGCGGCTCTATTTCATGAGATTCATGTGGTTGTGAATGTAGTAAATGCGTCTCTTATGTTTCATATGTATTTTGTAATGTTCACAGTTCAATTCATATTCATTTCCAGTGAAATTTTCTGAGTTAGATAAGGTAGAATTCAATTTTATTGCTCTGCCTGTGGGAAAATTTCATGTTTAGTGTTCTTCTTTTGTTGAAAAGGATTCATGTACTTATGCCCTTTTCACTCTCCTAAGCAATCTCTCCATTCTGCATTATTTCAAACTAAATTGCTACACTTTCCGCTTGTCTTGCCTCACGGAGTTATCTATGCCTTTGTATTAAATTGTCTATTCATTGCTGTCTGTTGATCCCATAACATCCCAGAAGCTCAGTCATTCATAAAAATTGTTTCTTGTATCCATATTCACTTACTAGCCTAAGATAAATATTTCACTATAAGTCATCTCAGACCGTTTCGTCTATCCATTCACTGAGCATGACTCGGAGAGAGGCCTCTCCTGTTCTGGTAGGGCTAGCTACTAGACTGAGCGTGGTTTGTGGTTACCCTGAATTTTGCCTTCCTTCAGCCTAGGGCAGATTTAGGTGCTAACACCCCCAGAGCTAAAAATAGATGTAAAATTTCCTTGTAAAATGTTGTAATTTTTTAGTCAATCTAGGTTGTTCATTAGGCAGAGATATGATAGTAGAAGTTATGTTTAATTTAGGGTTTTTTCCTAGAAGGAAACCCCTCACTATATATGACGGAATTGTATTGTGTCTATGTAGATCTGCATTTTGAGCGAGAAAGAGAGAGGAGATTGAGCGAGAGAGAAGAGGGAATTACAATGGATCTGTTGTAGGTTGTATCTCTTTAGTTTACTGGATAATATAAAAGGAAGGACTGGCTGTTTCTCCATGGACATAGCCCAAATTGGGTGAACCACGTATATTTGTGTCTCTCTTGTTTTATGTATTTTCTATGTTTATATTTCTGCAATATATTGTATGTGTTCCATTCCTCTGTAATATATAATTTTCTAACATAATCATCAACTCATACTGCAAAAATCCTAGAATACGTACGCGACCCTTATGAAACACTTCCACGTATGTATGCGCCTTTCAAAAGGAATACCCACGTATTGTTCATATTGCAGAATCAATACATGAATACCGAGAAGAAGATCTATGTATGTACGCGATATTTCTAAAGAAAACTTGTGCATAGATCTGTAACTACTGAATCATACTTTCGATGCACAACATATCATCAATCAAACCCAAATCTCAACACATACTGTAAAAGACACACATCATAAAATCATCATCACAAATCTATCAACCTATAAGCAATTTATTCAATGTGTAGTCATTTCAGATTTATAATATTTGATCCATCATCACACTCCTAGGTGCACACCTATTTCAGATCAAACAATTCATCAATAACCCATCTCATGCACACATATCACTTTGATCTCCATATCCTTATATATCTTATACCTTAGACAATACCATGGGTCAAAACCTTAGGTATGCTGATGGTATTCTTTGGTGGGATCAAATATATGTTGACATGCTCATTACTATGGGCCAATACCATGGTAAAGACCCCTGGTATTTAGAATACCATGGTGTGGAAACTATACGCAACTTTGCTTCACCATACATGTGTATGTACTTGGATTTTCTTCATAGAACCCGTGTATTCTTCTTCAAACTTTATGTGTATCAGTCCTCTATCTTTGAACTAATATTCCGTTGTCCAATATTTCTGTCACATCTATACTGGCCTGAATACTAATCCTGCTAGCACCATGTTGACATATTTATTAAGTATATTTCAATCAAGGACAACACATTTGTCATAATGATAAAAATCTCACCCTTTGGACTTGATGGCAACCACTTTGGTGTTTGGTCACCACCACATGTAGATACATGTAAACACATCTATACATATACCAATTTTCTCTGGCAAGTCACCAATAATTCTCCAAAAACAAAGCTTCTCTCCCCCTTTGACATCAAGGGGAAAGGGCTAACCAATATTGAATGAAGGCTTTCCCCCCTTTTTTGACATGAATGATGGTGATATGATCTGCTAAGCATGAACAATGAATACTAACCATGCTCCCCCTCAGCACATGTTGAATTTTCTGAAGATATACAAAGAAGTACATGACTATATGACTCAACCAGACATTACCTTTCCTATCACCAATGACTCATGCTTACATTAATCAGCCAACACAGTGGGGTTACATATTTGACTCAACATTACATCACTTGCAAAAAATGACGGGATTACATGACTTGACCATAGTAGTCCATTCATGACTAAGTTTTACATTGATTTATAACATAGGTCTTTATATGAACATTACATCAAGGGACATATATGGAATTTATAAACAAGACCAACAACCTCAATAAGACCATGATAGTCATTAGTAATAATCATACACCATATGGGATCTGCACCATAAGCATCTATCCACAACAACATGAACAACAACATGCACATTTTCATCATCAACTTGCAAGATAAGATAATGTAGCTTTAATATCATCAACCTGTGACCAAATATGTAGCATAATATTTTCAATAGAGATATGCTATCAACTCATCCTTTTGACCTCATCAAGCTCAACTTTCTCTTTCCCTTAGTAGGAAGAGCCTCAATCCATGCTCATCAACCAAATATCGATCTTTTGTAGCATAAAAACATATATTTTCATGCATCATTCAAAATATATGAGTACCAAGCATACCATCAGAAAGTAATATATGTAAAAATATCATCACTCCTCAACATCATCAATATGTGAAAAAATATGCCATGTATCCAAGTATCATTTAACAAATGTAGCAGTAGTATATTAATAACCATGTATTCATGAAATCCTGTAGTAACATCATTCTCTTGGCCCATTTTATTCATGCAAGAAGAACTATCACACCAACAACAATTCATCAACATGCAAATTAAGTAATCATCCATAAGATCCTTATCTGTAATTCACCCATCAATGATATCCCATGACATAGAGATAGTAGTATGTATCTAGCTTCTCTTCAATGATAAACATCCTTAATATAAAACCATGAGCTCACCATCATTTATCGAACTTTGTTAGTAATCCATCTCCTTGATATCATCAAGAGAAACAATCCTCAAACAATATACCATGTGCATCATATCATGTACATGTGAAAACCAAGCACTATAGGCATCATCATCCATAACTGAACCATATGAAACTTATGCATCTTTGAAGGCATAATGGAAACAACATGAAAGTAATGAGTGACACTCACCATCATCAAATAATGAGGTTGTATAATCAAGCTTTGTTTATCTCCTTGAGCTTGTGAAGATCAATGTGTAAGAAAAATTCATCAAACAAAACCTTATAACGTCATAAATCTTATCAATAGCATCATAACAACTTTGTGGATCAAGAAATATATACGTCACAGTGAAGCATCCTTGCCTCCTGGAACTATGCACTGCGCAGTCTCTACCTCCAAGAATTGTGCATTACATAATTCCAATGCTTAGTCCCAGCCTCCTACATTTGCAAACTACGCAATCATTGCTTAGTTAATCTTCAACTAGGCACTGCGCAATCTCAGTCAACAATCAAGCTTGTCTCAGTCCTTGACTTTCTCAATTGCACAATCACCTGCCTCAATCCTTCAAGAACTATGCATTGCACAATCACAGTGAACAAGCTTACCTCACAACATCACTAACTCCCTCAACTACGTAGTACCTTGTCCTATCTTGCCTTGGATTGTGCATTGCTCATTTGTAGTGGACAATGGAGCCTCCCTGTTTCACTAACTTTCCCAACTACGAAATCTCCTAAGCCTCCTCTTCAGCTACTCTACATTGTGTAGTTGCAGTGTGCAACCTTGCCTACCTACTTCCCTAACTTGCCCAATTGTGAAATCCCTTCATCTGGTGGGTCTCTTGTTGCGCGTTGTGCAATTATAGTGAACAATGGGTCAGCTCTAGGTCACTGGAACCCTCAATTCCGCAATCCTTAGAATCTTCTCCTCAATCACTGCACATTGCGTAGTTACAGTGGCTAGTTTTGTCTCCTTGCATAATAAAACCCCTCACTGCATAGTACCTTGTACCTTGTCCTATCTTGCCTCCTACTATTCATTACGTAGTTTCAATGGACAGTGGAATCATCCCCCAGTCCTTTTGATGCTCAATTACGCAATTTGTGCCCCCTCTTCCTTGAGCATTACACACCGCGCATTCTCAGTTAGCGAGCCCATCACCTTGTCTTCTAGATTTTTCCACTGCACAAGACATTGCAAATATTTCCCTAATTACGCATTGCACATTTGTAAATGACAATGTGGTCATCCCCGGGATCTTATAGCCCTCAACTGCACAATTCTCAACCTCCTTCTCTCAAAACCCTTGCATGTTGCCTCATCACAATCAATATCTTCCAGGAATAAGAAAAGGTAGAATAGGTGGATTCAGATTGATGTTGGCTTGTTATGAGTGGACTTGATTTGAAGAAATCATCTCAACATGTTAGGGTGGTGCTCAAGGGAGGTGATCATGGAGAGGTTACAAGAAGGCACTTGTGAAGAAGAAGAAAAATAGGAAACATCATGAAGGACATGAAGGAATTCTGGACCATGACAAAGAGATGGCAACTCATGCTAACTTGGAAGGTTCTAACACTCACCTAAGACCCTTTAGAGGGTGAATATGAAGAACACGCAAAGATCCATCATGAAGGAGTCAAATTCATAGTAGCAAGGAGAAGAGCTTGGCATTGATGAAATTAAGCCTTATGTCACCGTCGCTAAGTTATGACTTCTCAAAACGTTATTACAAAGTCATGTTTGTCATTGTGTTTTGCCACATCATTTATGGGTGTGATTATGTAAATTAATCATAGACAAAAACATAGCATGATGCAACATATAGTCATCATTCAAAAACTTCAACAACGTGATTATCTTCAACAACATCATTAATATAAGCATCATTATGTAACAATAAATTCTCAAGCAACCATAATGACAATAATTCACTATTGGAAGCATAAAAAATGCTCCCTTTGAACATGTGCCAATTGTTCTCTATCAGGTCTAGTCACATCAACTCATCCCTTAGTAAGGTCATCAAAGAAACTTCATCAATCAGTAAATCCATGTCATATTGTAGCAACTCATAAACCATTATAAGCCAATATCATTTCTAAGTATTATCCATTGTCTATAACCAACCAAAGTCAAAACTAGAAATCCAAATAATAACTAACTGAAGCATATCAAAAATTTTCCCTAGGACAATCCTACAGTTTCTTCATCATAGAGAGACATGCGTGACTATTTATATCTGAACTCACATATATACGCAGTTGTCCTTCATAGGATCCACGTACAAAAAGTAAAATGTTGAATTTTCATAACCACAACTCCCTCTGACTCTATATTGTCTGTACTTATTCATTATTACTACATGATATGTACTCTTAGTAATCATAAATATTGAAACAACCATGGGAATCATCATCAACATATGTATTTCTTCCTGTGATATTATACATCACTGATCCTAGGGACCTGATAATCATCTTTTGTTCTCATGAGGTCATGTACCTCACATTACTTTTGCAATCATTGTTAGAAGTATTCTTTTAAGAATAATGGAATGCAATGGACACCATCTTCTTTTACTCTGAGTCTAAATCCTCCTCATAATTGCGAGAATTAATTTCTTTAAGCACATACAATTTGTTTAGGTTTCTATATCCTCTCGCTCTAACCTTTCAAAATTCTTCATCTATAACTTTGCATTTGGCTGATGTAAACACAATTACATTTCCTCTATCCTCCATTTGACCTACACTTAGAATATCCTCCATTAGTCCTTGAACTAATAAAGTATAAGTTGCTCCACTATGCTTATTAATTCTTGATCTACCTTTTCCTAGAGCTTTTGCTAGAGAATTATTTCAAAGAATAACCTTACTATATTGGCTTTTTTAAGATAATCCATCCTACTTTTATCTCTAGTCATTTGATGAGAACATTTGTTGTCTATGTACCATTCATCTTCTTCAAACAAGCAAAGAGCAAGATGACACTTTATTTTTTCTTCTTCTTTCTACTTATTATGAGAATTCTTGGTGGATCCATCTTTTTCAGGTCTTCTAACATAAATATTCTTATTTAATTTCTTTCCATTTTGTCTCAGGCGATCAATAGACTTGTTCCCACATTCTTTTGCTACATGCCCAAACTTGTTACAAACATGACATATTATGTGAGCATAGGAAGCATAGGGATCCTGAGGACCTGATAATCATCTTTTGTTATCATGAGGTCATGTACCTCACATTACTTTCGCAATCATTGTTAGAATTATTCTTTTAAGAATAATGGAATGCAAATGTCACCATCTTCTTTTGCTCTGAGTCTAAATCCTCCTCATAATTGCGAGAATTCATTTCTTTAAGAACAAACAATTTTTTTGGGTTTCTATATCCTCTCACTCTAACCTTTAAAAATTCTTCATCTATAACTTTTCATTTGGTTGATGTAAACACAATTACATTTCCTTTATCCTCCATTTGACCTATAGTTAGAATATCCTACTTTAGTCATTGAACTAATAAAGTATAAGTTGCTCCACTATGCTTATTAATTGTTGCTATACCTTTTCCTAGAGCTTTTGTTTGAGAATTATTTCAAAGAATAACCTTACCATATTGTCTTTTTTAAGAGAATCCATCCTACTCTTATCTCTAGTCATGTGATGAGAACATCTGTTGTTTATGTACCATTCATCTTCTTCTTCAAACAAGAAAAGAGCAAGACGACACTTTATCTATTCTTCTTCTTTCTACTTATTATGAGAAATCTTGGTCGATCCATCTTTTTCAGGTCTTCTGACATCAGTATTCTTATCTAATTTCTTTCCGTTTTGTTTGAGGCGATCAATAGACTTGTTCCCACATTCTTTTGCTACATGCCCAAACTTGTTACAAACATAACATATTATGTGAGCATAGGAAGCATAGGAATCTTGAGGACCTGATAATCATCGTTTGTTATCATGAGGTCATGTACCTCACATTACTTTTGTGATCATTGTTAGAATTATTCTTTTAAGAATAATGGAATGCAATCGACACCATCTTCTTTTACTTTGAGTCTAAATCCTCCTCATAATTGCGAGAATTCATTTCTTTAAGCACATACAATTTGTTTGGATTTCTATATCCTCTCCCTCTAACCTTTCAAAATTCTTCATCTATAACTTTGCATTTGGTTGATGTAAACAAAATTACATATCCTTTATCCTCCATTTTACCTACACTTAGAATATCCTCCTTTAGTCCTTGAACTAATAAAGTATAAGTTGCTCCACTATGCTTATTAATCCTTGCTCTACCCTTTCCTAGAACTTTTGCTGGAGAATTATTTCAAAGAATAACCTTACCATATTGGTTTTTTTAAGAGAATCCATCCTACTCTTATCTCTAGGCATGTGATGAGTACATCCATTGTCTATGTACCATTCATCTTCTTCTTCAAACAAGCAAAGAGCAAGAACACACTTTATCTATTCTTCTTCTTTCTACTTATTATGAGAAATCTTGGTGGGTCCATATTTTTTAGGTCTTCTGACATCAATACTCTTATCTGATTTCTTTCCATTTTGTCTGAGGCAATCCATAGACTTGTTCCCACATTCTTTTGCTACATGCCCAAACTTGTTATAAACATAACATATTATGTGAGGATAGGAATCATAATATTTTTGTTTCATATTCCTTCTATTGCAATAAATAGCTTTGTGCCCAAATATATTGCAAGGAAAACAATATCCATTAAATAATCTTGAGTTCCTCGAAGCCGATGATCTTTTTGTGAAGCGATTATTTGCTTTTGATTGAAACAATCTACTTTTGTAATTGGCAACAACATGTCCATAATTATAACATATAAAACATCCAACATTATTGATCAAAGGGGAGAATCGATTAACATTTCTATAGTTAGGAGTAAATGATTTTATTTGAAGATTCACTTTTCATGGTCATTGATCAGGTTGACTTCTTATCTCTTTTTTGAGCATTTCAGGTTTTGTATTGTTACCCTTTAAAATACTTGCATCAGCTTGTGAACTAGACTCTCCTTCAAAATTTTCATGAAAACCAAGACCAAATTTGATAGTGGGAGACCTTTGACTTCTAAGAATATTATCCAAAATCTTAGTACTATCTTGAAATCTCAAATGTTTATCTTTTCCTTCTAATTTATCTTTTAGAATGTTTACTCAACCTCCATTCTTTGATATTTCTTTTCCTTTTCTTGTTCAACTTTTCTTCCTTCTTCCACTTTCTCCTTTAATTTTAGAATTTCTTCTTTCATCCCATTTTCTTATTCTTCAAATTCTTGAAGTAGTTCTTCGTTCGCTTATTTGAGTTTTCAAGATCTACTCTTAGAGAGATGATCTCAGCTTCAACACCTTCACAATATTGTTTATATTCCACAACAACATTTACTGATTTAATACGATCCTTGTTATCATATGCCTGCAATTTATCTTTAAGATTAACAATCTTTTTCAAAGCAAGATCAAGTTTTGTTCTAATATCCAAAATTTCTTCTAACTTGTCCTCTTCTGAATCAACAACTGACATAACAAAGGTTGTTTTTTTATCATGTTCATTTTTTGACACATTTTTAGGGATAGGATTACCTAGTAGTTCCCATGATGAAAAACCTTCCTTTGGGTTTTCTTAATGGATTTCTTGTAGCTTATCCCAAACTTTCTTTACAGTTCCATAATGCATAACCCTGTTTAATGTTGAATCGAGTATGCTATTAATGATTTCACTTGATTCCTTACTGTTATTTTGTACTTCCTCGTCTAATGGAGGAATTTTGGTGTAGCCATTTCATACTAGATACCATGTGTAATAAGAATATAATAAACCATCACACATAATAAATACATCAACACACATGAACACCATGATTTTTAGGTGGAACCCAATATGGGAAAAAACCATCATTGTTGTCGTCTTTGTCTTCATCTTTTATTATAATGAAAAAAAATTATGATCTTGTACTGGTGGAGATTCATACCAACATGCAAAAACCCACCTGCAGAAGGCTACAACCTTCTCTCATTTTATAACACCCACCAAAAGGGAGCCCCAACCCCTTGATATCAATTACCAGAACCCACAGGAAGGGAGATCCAACCCCCTAATCAAATTTACCAGCTACCACTGGAAGGAAGCTTCAACTTCCTCACTGAAGGCTCCAACCCTCAACACCTCTATGGACCATGTTTCATAATTTTCATACTAGATCCACCTGAACCAAAACATCAAATCTGTAGGTCACGTTTCATCAAATTTTCAGACTGGACCTACTACCATCATTTAATCTCAATACCAAATGAAAAACTAAAAAAAATCACTCTATCAAATCACTTAATCAACTTAATCACCAAATCATTGAATAAACAAATTATTGAATCTAAAACAACGAAAGCAGCTATATCATCTCAATTCATTGTATACACTTCATCAAAATGTTAGATCACTTACTGTTCATCACAAAAAGTAGATCGTATCACTACAAAGCCTAGTAAATCCCATGTCAGAATATATAAATTGCTATTGTGAGACATACCCACATATATACACTTTTTCTCTTCAGATAACCCGTGTACAAATATATAAAAAAATTGAACCTTGAAATTGAATCACTACACTACTGAAATAATTCACCAAAACACATACTGAACTTATCACATATCTTTGAACCAAACAGAGCATCTCATAGCAACATCATTACTACATAATCAGTTCAACCTCAACCAACATTTTCAAACACAGATCATCATCAAAGGGACATCATTGATAGACAAGAACAAACATAACAAAACAAATCAGCCATAATCATCAGCTCATACTACAAAAAGCCTAGAAGTTGTACGTGACCCTTATGAATAACTTCCTCATGTGTATGGGCCTTTCAAAAAGAATACTCGCATACAGATATGTCCATTATGAAAAATCAATACGCGACTACCCAGAAGAATATTTGCATATGTATGTGATATTTCTGAAGAAAAACTGTGTATAGATCTGTAACTACTGAATCATACCTTCATTGCACAACAGATCATCAATCAAACCCAAATATCGGCACATTCTGTAAAATACACACCTCATAACATCATCATCACAAATCTATCAACCCATAAGCAGTTTATTCAATGTGTATTCATTTCAGATCTATAAGATCTGATCCATCATCACACTCCTAGGTGCACACCTATTTCATATCAAAGAATTCATCGATAACCCATCTCATGCACACATAGCACTTTGATCTCCATCTCCTTATATAGATTATGTCTTAGCCAATACCATGGATCAAAATCTTAGTTATTCCAATGGTGTTCTTTGACGGGATCACATTTCCATTGACGCACTCATTACTATGAGTCAATACCATGGTAAAGTCCCTTGTATTTAGAATACCATGGTGCAGAAATTGTACGCAACTTTGCTTCACCGTACCTGCATATGTATGAAACTTTGCTTCACATAACCCTCATATACTTCTTCAAACTTCATCTTTATCATTCCTCTATCTTTGAACTGATATTCCTTTGTCCAATCTTTCTGTCATATTTGTATTGGCCTAAATACTCATATTGCTACCATCATCTTGACATATTTATTAAGTAGATTTCCATCAAGGACAAAACATTTTTCATAATTCCAACAACCTCTATCCCTCCTTTGATGCCTCTCCTCCTCCCCTTTATTATCACTGCCCCTAACCAATTAACTCATAGGGGTGTTTTTGTGGAGGGATTAAGGAAGGGAGGGAGGGGCATAAAAAGAGAGGAAGGAAGAGGGATGAAGGTGGAAAGGAGTGGGAGATGGGAGCTAAATAAGGATAGAGATAGACAGAGAAAGTGAAGGAGAGAGTGGTAGATGGACACATAAAAACTCACACATAGAGGTGGCGGGGGGGGTGGTGAGGGGAAGAGGGGTAGGGAGAGAGGTGGGGGATAATAAGTGAGGGAGATAGAGGTGTAGAAGCAAGAGAGAGAGGGAGTAGAGAGAGAGGATGGGAAGAGGGGGAGAGGGGTGTGGAGATATGAGATAGAGGGAGGGAGGGATAGAGAGGAAAAGGGAGAGAGAGGGAGGGGGAAGGAAGAGAGTTAAAGGGAGAGAGATGGGGTGGAAAGAGAAAGTGAGAAATAGAGAAAGAGATGAGATATTCAGGAAGGGAGGGTGGGGAAGACAGGCATACTATGGGGGAGAGAGACAAAGAGGGAGAGAGGGGGACAAAGTGAGTGATAATGAGAGAGAGTGTGGTGGGATATAGAAGTGGAGAGAGGGAGGGAGGGTGAGAGAGAGTAAGGGAGAAAGAGAAAAAGTGAGAGAGAGGAGAGGAGGAAGAAATGAAGGGATGGAGGTAGAGAGAGAGAGAGGGAGAGGTGGAGAGAGGGGGGTAGGAGGGAGGGAGAGAAGGAGAGCAAGGGAGGATGGGGATTTAGAGAAAGAATAATAGAGGATGGGGAAGAGAGAGGGAGGGAAGAATAAAATAAAATATGGATATATATAGAGAGAGGAGGTGGGGGAGGGGATAGAGAGGGAAGGAAGGGTTTATGGAGGGGAATAGGGAGAAAGGGAGAGGGGAGAGATAGTGGGGCATGGAATAATGGAAGGAGGGAGAGAGAAGAGGAGAGGGTGGGGGAGAGTGAGAGAAGGAGGGGGAGAGAGGGAGAAAATTTTTGTTCCTAATAGGTTGAGAGTTAGAGGGAGAGAGTGTGAGGGGGTAGAGAGAGTGAGGGAAAGTATGGATAATGGGGCAGGGAGAGAAGGAGTGATGGAGAAAGAAAGGAAGAGGAAGATAGATAAAGATAGAATGTTTCAATAATAGAGACACAAATAAGGAGAGGGGACAAAGTCAGAGAGAGGTAAAGAGAGAGAGTAGGTGATAGAGAGGGGAGAGAGAAAGGAGTGGAAATGAGGGAGAGAGAGAGAGAGGGAGTGATGGGAGAGAGAGAGAGATAGGGAAGGTTGGAGGGAGGGAGAGGGATGGAGAGATAGAACTAGGGCATTGCTATGAAGGATGGATTAAGGGAGGGAGGGATGGATAAAGAAAGAGAGGAAGGGAGTGGGAGGAAGGTGGACAACGGGGAAGAGAGATGAGGAAGATGTATTTTTTAACAACTTACATATTTTAATTTATACAAACATATTCTTATTAAAAAAAGGAAAATATATAATGTCTTACACATATAGACATTTAGCAGAGAGATTTTACCCTGAAAAGTCATAACAAAGAAAACCTGATTTTTTTTCAATATGTCATTGTCTTTACAATGTTAAAAAACAATATGTATATACCCTGGCATCCATAAACCCAATCCATTAACAATAATTTAGAATGAAAACATTGTTCCTAAATTAAAATTACAAAGCCATGGGATTTACCACTATGCAACCCAAAACTACTAGAAGTGAAAATCGTATGTTGAAAACAATTAGTTAGAAATAAATGCAAAAAAATGCCCAAAATATTTCTCTCAAGAAAGCAGAACTTCTTCCCCCCTAACTAGACAAGGTGCAATTTAATCACACATGCATATAATCATGCAAAGAATATAACACATACCTAGCACTCTCCCACTTGTTGTTTCTTTGTATAAAGGATATGAGAAGAGTGCATGATCAAAATTCCAACACATTAACTCCCATTAATTCTCTATAGCAAGAGAGCCTCTCAGTACTCATATATTTTTTTTATGAATTTATAACATTCCTCCAAGTTTCCACCTATTCCAGTATAAGCCTCTTGTATTCAATCATATCCACCCTGAAGTGATACAAAACATCAATATAATTTGTCTGAGAATGATAAGATTGGGTATATGATGGGAAGATGGATATCACAATATATCCATATATCTTGTTGTACCAACCTAATCCTTGAACAAAACCTCTATAAACATATCACTTCCTTTATGAGATGAGTGGTTGTCATTAGAAATATTAAAGGGGGGTTGAATCAATATTTCACTTATTATTACAAATTTTAATTTTTAGTTGTTTAGTGATCATAAAGCACCATCAAAGAATAGTACACACTAAATCCATAAACATCATGCATATGAACATAGAGGTATTAGGTGGAAACCCATAAAGGGAGAAAACTACTCTCCTTCTCTTCTTAATATTCAATCATTTATTACATATATTCACTTGCGCAAACCAATGGGAAGCACCCACTCCCTTGCAATGTTTTGTTGGAACCCACCATCAGGAAGCACCCACTCCCTTGTAATGTTTTATTGGCACCCACCATGAGGAAGAATACACTCCATTTACATTGTTTTAGTGGCACTGACTAGGAGGATGCACACACTCCCTTGCACTGTTTCACTGGCATCCACCAACAGGAAGCTCCTACTCCCTCATATTAGTTTTCTGGAACTAAATAGTTGGAGGCATCAACCCCAAAAACACCATGGACCCCCATTTCATCCATTTTCATATTGGATCCACTCCCTTTAGCACAAACTTAAAAATCAACACAAAACCTTTAGAAAATTCCTTCACTATTCAACAACATAGTCACTCTATCATTAACAACACATCATCAATCTCAACAATAGATCAACTCCTATCATTGGCTTGCAACCTTAACTATGAACAATAGGGAACTCAATAAAATATCAATCAAAAACATATCAAAAATCAACAACTTCAAGCCCAATAACACAATAACTCTCACATTCAAAATTCTTCAATAAAAAACCTAGAATTCCAAGCATCTTATCATCACAATAATTCTTGTCAATATCCCTTAGCACAATGCTCACTTTGTCACCCAAATTATTTCAGTAAGTTATTAATTTATGGAATGTTATGTAATAAGCATAATAGATATTTGGAGCAATGAAACTCAAACCCTGATCAACATAAATTATAATATCTACAACAACATACTAATGTTTTAGTAGAAACTTGAGATAACAGATACAATCCCTTTATCTTGAGCCTTAGACAATCACACAACCTTGATATTGCAAATTATGATCTATACAATAGCCTTCAGAAACAATGAATGAGTCAATGTTACATGGAAAGCAAGAGCTCTGTTAATCCATTTCACAACAACATACTTTTATCAAGATGGCAAGTAGTCAAACTTAACTAGCTCAACACTTGAGAAAAAAGTCCAACTCTTAGCAACATACAATCATAGCTTCAAGAATGAAATATAATTTTTTCCTCATCATACAAAATATGAAGACAAAAAATGATTTTCCTATATTATGATCCTAAATCCATACACCACTTATTCATAATCATAAATGATACAATAGCTGCAACACCATCATATGAACACTGGTCAACATATCCCTACAAGGAAAACCTTATATTCCACTTGTGATCATTGACAAAACATCATTAATATAAACATGTAATTCAAACCCAATATTCCAACACCCATCAAGATAGAAGGTAATCAAACTTCAATAAAAATAATCTTTCTCATCATCCTTTTCAACAACACATCCTAGTAATTCTGACCCTAAATTTCAATAGCTTTGATTTCTTCACTCTCAATGGATTAGATCAGAAGACTTGATTTTATTGATCATGAAAAACTTCATTTCTTTGGGATCAATGAAGAACATACTTTAAGACTACAAATATTGACTATTTTTCCTTACAATTCTAACTAAAGGACATTCCAACAACATTCCTTTTCCTAAAGAAATTATTTTTCCTAACATAATATCATAAGACCTTAGCATTTCTGAACAAGATTTGACCACAAACTACAAATAGTGATACACTTTGAAAGAACAACCAATTCATTTTTTCTACTTTCTCATTTTGAAAATGAATATCCTTTTCCAGGCACACCTCACATTATCATGGAACCATATGTTTTGACTATGAACTAGTCCACATCTATTACTATCATGATTTAAACTTGGAAATTCATAATCAAATTGATTTAGTACATGAGTTCATGATTCAATTAGAATACATTGTACCATTGTACTAACTGCACCAGCTCATAATCAGGTCGCTCATAGTACTAGGATGCACATTTTTTGCAAGAGATAAGGTTAGAAATAAATTGCAATAGTTTATACTAGATTATAAACTAACCACTACAACAATATTAATAAATCCAACCATCTTTGAAAAATCCATAACAACTTCAGAAATTCGCACAGGGACAACGATTAACTATGCACTCACACACTCGATAAGACATAACCTCACATCTAAAACACATACATTGTGTATTTGATCACACTATAATTCATACATGTGACCATTCACCAAATCATACCATGTTCCACATTAGACAAGGCAAGATTGGCACTATGAATCATTACCATTCAAATCATATTGCACTAAATCAAATACATCTTTTATTAATGTATCGGGTAATAAATGACACCATAAATACAGAAGATTAGAAATAACACCATTAATGTACCCGATCATATCATGATTTGCACTACATTAGAGAATATGTAATAAAACTAATTTAATCAATTCGCACCACACACACTCCAATTAACCAGCTATGCTCTTCCTTATGCCCAATTTACTCATACAATTGTATCGGTGTATTGCATCATAGAGCTCCCTTCCTTTGATGGATTTATGACTACATTCTTTTCACTAGGTTTGAGACATACAACTAGAACATAAAAGATAACAATAAAATCCTTCAGAACACCAAAATAAAGAAAACACCTTCACGCTCCATCCCCTTGAATACTAGGTCTATACTTATTGAATTGATGCAACTATGCTACAAATCCATCACACTATGATGCCAATATTTATACTTGTTTGATATGATGACCAGATTGGGGCATATGTCAATACCATGGGTATACCCATTGTAAATTTTTTTATGAAGAATATATTAGATTGATGGCTCAAATTAGGTGCCACACAATAGCGGGCCTTTTGACCAATCAAATTTGACACCATAATGCCAAGGGAAATTTGATGGAAAATTAAATGGGAAACACGCCATGGTATCATTTGTGTGAGATACATGTGGGAAGGTTGCATAATTTATGAAATGTGAAAAGTATCACTTAACGTAATTTATGAATGCTAGAAGAAGTTATTCAATGTAGATATCGATGTCAACAATAATTTTCTTGTATCATCATAAACCTCCTCCCTACATCATCAACTATTGCTTGTATCACTTAGACTACCCTGCATAAAAGGTCCACCAAAGAAGCATCATTAAATAAAACACCTACACACTTCATCAAAGGACAATATCAGATCTAAAACCAAGATCCATACCACTGTCTTTATCAATTCCAACACAATGATGCCCACAATATCCCCCTTTATTATTGATGGCAACAACCAACTAGCCCATCAACTACAAAAAACCAAACTTGTAGGTGATGCATCTCTCTCCATCTCTGACATCAATAGAAAAGGGAAATCATGTATCTCTAGATACCAAGCAGATCAAAATATACCTGCAAAGTAATCATTATAAACCATAACTTTTGTGACTAAGTCTTATGACTCCTACAAAATAATGTGAGGTCAATGTCAAACAATGCCAAACAATTTCCCATGTATTTGTTGATCTTTTATTTTGTAGGGTACATTTGATATGCTTCCCCTTCAACATATGCCATGTTTCTTGAGATATTTTGACATCATGTGGTTGTCCATACTAGTTGACATTTTTAAAGAAATTATCTCCATTGGTTGGGCTCCACTTTCTTTGATAAATGCTTGATTGATCTTTCCTTTATCATATTGCAAATATAGAAAGGTGATTTTACTTTCATCTATTGGTTACTATCCTTCATACTTCTTAATCTATACCTTCATTACTTCCTTTTGAGAGATATTCCTATGGACCTAACTAAATATTTGGACCTTTACACACACACACCACTCTTTTGCTGCAACTTTGTCTTCCTTGAGATGTTGTATTATGCTCACCCTAAGACTATGCAATTATTTATTCTCTCTATCTTCTGTAGTGCTCCTTGTGTATATACCAGTAACTAATGGACTATAGATGAGCCTTGATTCCTTTATTCAGAATCTAAATAATATATTACCTTCAATATCTTATTTCTTCCTTTACTTATCTTTAATACATATACCTTATCTATATTTTTTATTCCTTTTCCTATTACATAAATCTAGTGTCTTCTTCTATCATTTTGCATCCTCTTGAAGTGAATATGACTACATTTCCTCTATTAGTTATTTGATCCACTCTTAGAATGTTGTGTTGTAGTCCTTTACCAAATGGAATATTGAATCTATATATATTGTTGCAGTTAAGGTCGAATTTACCTTTTCCTATCACTTTGGTTGATGTATTGCCTCCTAGAAGAACATTTTCACCTATAGTTTTTCTTAGAGTGAGGAATAATCTTCTCTTATCACCAGTCATATGCAGGGAAAATTTTAAGGATGGAAAATTACCTTGAAGTTTAAAAACATTAGCGAAACTCACTAGTCCCTAATATGCAAAATATAAAATGTTTATTAATATATTTGTAAAAGTATTCAAATTTATAATTATTTTATATATACTATCTATATAGTGTTGGAGATTTTTAAGGTAAAATAATTTTATAATGTAAAATTTGGGCGAATTATTTTTATAAAAAATTGAAATTGGTGAATATTTTTTTTGGAAAAATCATGGAAAATTAGATCACCTACGAATATTAGCACCTAAAATTTTCCGTGGTCATATGATTAGAGCATCCATTATTTATGTACCAAAAGTTTTCTTCGCACTACAAAAAAATAGGCCATTAATGCCAGAAATAATCTTGAACATCAGTATATTTGAGCTTATGAATTGGATTCAACTGGGAGTGAAAAATCCAGTGCTACAATGAATTTCACTTGGGCACCAAAATAGCGTCATATTTAACACTGAGAATTGTTTCTTCCATTATTGATTTCATTGTTGTGTCCATTTGTGATTTTAATTTTTCCCCAAAATCTTCTTCTTGTTTTGCTTCTAGTATGGCATTGAAAATAACTTTTTTTTCTGGCTTCCTGATTTACGCCAAGTTATGCTTCCATTACAACATCATTTTCTGCTTCAAGTTTTGCTTCTAATATGGAATTTCTTGTTGCATTTAGATTTACTTCTATTATGGCATTTCTTTTAGCTTCTAATATGGCTTCCATTATAGTGTCTTTTGTTGCTTCTAATATTTCATCCATTATTACTTCTTGGTTTGCTACCTGAATGGTTTCTTTGCTTCCTTCTTAAGGAATGGCAAGTTTTTCTTCTAATATTGTTTCCATTATTACTTCTGTCTTTTCTACCTAAATTTCTTATGTTTTTGCTTCTTAAGTAATGCCAAGTTTGGCTTCTAATATTGCTTCCATTATTACTTTTTTGTTTGCTACTTGAATTGATTCTTTTTTGCTTCTCAAGTAATGCCAATTTTGGCTACTAGTATTGCTTCCATTATTACTTCTTTGTTTGCTACCTAAATTTCTTCCTATTTTGCTTCTTAGGTAACACCAAGTTTTCCTTCCAAGATTGATTCTAGTTTGGCTTCCATTGTTGCTTCCAGTTTTGATTCCTTGTTAGCCTCACGGTTTGCTTCCTTTTAGTTCCAAGATTTGCTTCCTTTTTAGTGCTCGAGTTTTCTTCTTTTTTAGGTCTAGGGTTTACTTCCTTTTAGTGTTGGTATTTACTTCTTAATTAGCCTCCAATTTTGCTTCTTGTTAAGCAACCAATTTAGCTTCCTATTTAAAGCTAGTAATAACTCCAAATATGGCCTCCAATTTAATGTCAAATTTTACTTCTATTTTAGAGCCACATCCTGCTTCCATTTTAACAACTCATGATGTCTCCTTTATAGATTCCATTTATTAATTTAATATTTTTATTTCAATTAAATTATTTAAGTATATCATGCCTCTTAAATAACTTATATGATTATAGAGTAAGTCATATTGCATTTGAAATATTTTATAGCATACCATTTATAAAGAATTTTTAGGGAAATAAACATCCATACAATCTAAGAACATTTTTTTAAACTCTAACCGATATTTTTATATTATTAATAAACAAAATTATTGTTTCATGACCAACTATACATAATGCAGACCCAAATAATACATGTCCATATGATATAAGTCAAAATAATACAACCCAATATGGTAATGCAAGTGAAAATGATATATATGATAAAAAAATATGTAAAGAGGTGTCATAACTATTTATCAACAATGATCGATGATGGACTCTATATGATGAATGTCACTGGCTATTACAAGCAATTTTATCATCGTCATCATCATCATCAACATCAAGATCATCATTAATGTCATCATCGTCGTCATCTGCCTTGGTGTCCTCTATATCTACCTCATTATCATCGTATCAAATTTAAGAACCATGCCCAATACAATCTGGATCAATCTTAGACTCAACTGTATCTTCTAGAAGACCCGTGTTCTGTAAAAAATAAAACCATTTGAAATGAAAAGTTATTATTTATTTCATGAAATATTTTTAATATTACAACATATGAAAAAAAACCATAATCATATTACATCATATCAAAGTTCACGTATACCATAATAAAATTTCAATTAAGTTATAGCTAAGATGTTATTACAGTGATGTAAAACATGCAACAATTCTAATAAACATTAGTGAAGAGCATAAAAAAATCGTTACACGATTTAATTGTCATTCTTAGTTTCTTATGTTGCAAATGCATAGGCCTTGGATGACTTGAAGGCCCCCATATGCAATATCTTGTTACCCAACACCTTTTCATAACTGAAGAGGGTTACCCAAGCCAAGGATAAACTTGAGAAGGTAGGTATAGTGGTTATACTTAATAAGAGGGTGGGCATGATCAGAAGTTGTGCCACCTTCCGAGAATATGGCTAACCCAAGTAAGAGTTAATGGAAAGGGGTGTTACCTCTATGTATATAAATAAAAACTGATGTACATATCTTACGATTAACTAGGTAGTAGATCTGGCCAAGTAGACTATTGACCTGTTGTGTTAAAAAGTGTTGGAATTATGAAAAATGTTTTGTCCTATAGGGAAACCTACTTAATAAGGATGCCAACATTATGGTAGCAGGATAAGTATTCAGGCCAATACAGATGTGACAGGAAAGGAATATCAATTCAGAGACAGAGGAATGATAAATATGAATTTTGAATAAGTATACATAGATTTTGTGAAGCAAAGTCACGCATGCGTAGGTTTTGTAAATGAAAGTCACGTATACAGAAGTTTTGTGAAGAAAAGTCATGTACAATTTCCACACCATGGTATTTTAAATACCAAGGGTCTTTACCATAATATTGATCCATAGTAATGAGTGTGACAACGGATATTTGATCCCATCTAAGAATACCATCAACATCATTAAGGATTTGACCTGTGGTATTAGATAAGGCCTTAGCTATATAAGGAGATTAAGATCAAAGTGTTTGAATGTGCAAGTGATGAATATTTCATGAATAGTTAGATATGAAGCAAGTGTGCATGTAATGGGATATTAATGAATTGTTTGATCTACACTTTGGACATATCTATACACAAGTTTCATTCCTAAAGTGTGTGTATACACACAGAAATATTTTGTGGAAAGAGCATGTATAAGCTAGGGTTTTTCTTAATAAGATGTCTAATTAGTCTAATTAGTCTTGCTATTTTTTTGGTGTCTGTCAATAAAGTCTTACTTGATGATCTTGGTTTAATAGTGATGATTAAAGTTGAATTGATTGATTGAAGAGTGGTGATGTTGCTAGCTATATATGATTGAATATATATGATGGTTCTATGATTATTTTAGAGTAATTCAGTGGTTCAGGGTGTAACTTAGTATTTGTTTCAGAATAACATTGATTCATTTTCAAGGTTCAATGTTTTGAGATCTGTACACAAGTATGCTTCAAGGAAGTCACATATACATGCAAATTTGCTAAAGTAAAGTAGAATATATATTATGACATTTTATTGACCAGTGTTTTTAGTTGGTTTAGTGAGCTTATTCATTGTTTGGGTTCAATATTGGTATTTTAGTTACAGTGATCTAACTATCTTGGTTGTTTGAGAATAAGTTGATTGATTTGCATCTTAGTTGGTCAAGTTATTGGTTGACTCATTTGGTTCAATGATTGATTGATTTGTTGTAGTGATCAATTTCATTTTTGATATTTGATATTGGGATTAAATGATGGTAGTTGGTCCAGTCTGAAAATTTGATGAAAAGTGGCCTACATGTTGTGAGGTTTTGTATCAGGTGGATCCAGTGTGAAAATTTATGAAACGTGATCCATGGTGGTGCTAAGGGTTGGAACCTTCAGTAAGGGAATCAAAGCTTCCTTCAAGTGGTATTGGTAATGAGATAAGGGGGTACTATCTCCCTTTTGGTGGGTGCTGGTAAACAAGATTAGGGGTTTGGAGCCCCCTTCCAGTGGGTGTTGGAGAATGAGATAAGGTTGTATCCTTTTGCAGGTGGGTTCCTATGTGCTGGTATGAGTCTGCACCAGTACAAGATTGTAATATGTTTTTACTTATAATAAAATATAAATACAGAGATGACAGCAGTGGTCATTTTTCCCACAATGGGTTTCCACCTAAAAATCCTAGTGTTGATGTGTGATGATGTGTTGCTTATGTGTAATGATTTATTTTGTTCTTACTACACATGGTTATTGTTTAATTAATGCCTAATGAATTACTAATACATTGGTTTAGGTTAAACATATGATGAATTATTTGAAAAGTTAGTAAACTAGATACATGGTAGTTGTCTGCATAACAGTCGTGTGCATACACATGTTTACTTCATTATAGTCATGTACATAATTGTGAATAAGAAAAAAATGTTTTTTTTTGTAAACACTGATTCATCGCCCCTCTCAGTATTTTTCCCAACAATTGGTATCAGAGCAAGTGCTTTAGAAGAAGCTTGATCGCTTAAAGGAGATCCGTCAAGATGATGGGAAAGAAGAAGATAGCTTGAAGGATGGATTCAGAAAACTATGACAATGATATATCAGATGTAGTAATAGTTACAGATTTCAACTGTAAATATTTAGGTTTCAAAGCACCTTGCTTTCTATTGATCAAGAATGAAGAAGATGGTAACAAAGAATTATTAGGTATGGGATTTTGTTCTAATTGTGGTCCATTTCCTTGTCTATGCAATAATGATAGTGATGATGAAAGTGAAACAAGTGAACTTGAACTCATGGGTAAAAGTGAAAGTAAGCACTCTAAAGCATATTCAAAAATATTATCCCTAGAAGCAGAAGGTCATGGTAAGTCGGAAATAATGGAAAATGAAGGAATACATATGCTAAGTAATGATAATTATATCTAATGGAAAGAAGATATGAAGTTTAAGAAAATGAACCATGATTTTTGGTATTTAGGATGCAATGGACACCAAAATTTCTCTATCAGATGAGGAAGTACAAAAGAATAAACATCATTAATAGCATACTTGATTCAACATTAAATAGGGTTATGCATTATGCAACAACAAAGCAAGTGTGGGATAAGCTACAAGCAATCCACGAAGAAAACCCAAAGGAAGGTTTCTCATTAGAAGAATTACCAAGTAATTTTATCCCTAACAATGTGTCAAAAAAAGAACAAGATGTCAAAACACCATTTTTTATGTCAGTGGTTGATTCAAAATAGGATAGGTTAGAAGAAATTTTTGATCTTAGAACAAAATTTGATATTGGTTTGAAAAATATTGTTAACCTTAAAGATAAGTTGCATGAATATGATAACAAGGATCATATTAAGTAAGTAAACTTTTTTGTGGAATCTAAACAATATTGTGAAGGCCTTGAAGCTGAGATCATCTCTCTAAGAGAAGATCTTGAAAAATATGATAAGTGGAATGAATAAATATTTCAAGCATTTGAAGAACAAGAAAATGGGTTGAAAGAATAGATTCTCAAATTAATGGAGCAAGTGGAAGAAGGAAGAAATGTTGAAGAAGGTATGAAGAAGTAGTATCTAGAAAAGAAAAGGAGATATCAAGGAATGGAGGTTGAAGTAAACATTCTAAAAGATAAATTAGAAGAAAAGGATAAACATTTGAGATTTCAAGATAGTACTAAGATTTTGGATAATATTCTTAGTAGTCAAAGGTCTCCCTCCATCAAATCTGGTCTTTGTTTTCATGAAACTATTGAAGGAGATTCTAGTTCACAAGCTGATGAAAGGAATTTGAAGTATAACAATGCAAAACCTGAGATTCTCAACAAAGAGAAGAAATCAACCTGATCAACAACCAAGGAAAGTGAACAAAATAATTTATTCTTAACTATAGAAATGTTAATCGATTATGTCCTCTGATCAATAATTTTGAATGTTTTATATTTCATAATTATGGAAACATTGCAACTAATTGTAGAATATGATTATTTCAGTAACAAGAAAATAACCACTTCAAAGAAAGGTCATCAACTTCTAGGTACTTAGGCTTCTTTAAGGGATGTTGTTTTTCTTGCAATATATATGGTCATAAAGCTATCGATTATAATAGAAGGAATATGAAATAGAAATATTATGATTCCTCTGCTCACATAAGATGTTATGCTTGTAATAAGTTTGGGAATGTAGCAAAACAATGCAGGAACAAGTTTATGGATCACCTCAAGCAACATGGCAAGTAATCAAATAAGAACATTGATGTCAGAAGAGCTGAAAAAGATGGATCCACCAACATTTCTCATAATAAGAAGAAAGAAGGAGAACATATGAAGTGTGGTCTTTCTCTGTACTCATTTGAAGAAGAAGATGAATGGTACTTATATAACGGACAATCTCATCACATGAGTGGAGATAAGATTAAGATGGAGTCCCTTAAGAAAAACCAATGTGGTATGTTTATTCTTGGAAATAATGCTCCAGAAAAAGTTCTGGAAAAAGGTAGAGCCAAAATTAATAAACATAGAGGAGTGACTGATACTTTATCGATTCAAGGGATAAATTTGAATACTCTAAGTGTAGGTCAAATGGAAGATAAATGAAATGTAATTGTGTTTACATCAAAAAAATGTAAATTTATAGATGAAGAATCTAGAAAGGTCATAGCAAAAGGATATGGAAACTCAGACAAATTATATGTGCTTACAGAACTAAATTCTCACATATATGATGAGGATTTAGAATCATAGTAAAAGAATATGGTGCCCATTGCAGTCCATTATTCTTAAAACAATACTTCTAACAGTGACTGTAGAAGTGATGTGAGGTACATGACCGCATAGGAACATAAGATGACTATCAGGTCCTTAGTATCAGTGATGTGTAATCTGAAAGGGAGTAATACATATATTTTCTTATGATTATTTTGATATTCATACTACTCGCATTATTGATAGTGCATCTGATGTAGTAACAATGAATAAATACAAATGGTACATGCTCAGGGGGAGATGTGGTTATGAAATTTGAGCATTTTACTTTCTGTATGCGAATATTATGAAGGATAGTTGCGTATATATGTCATTTTTGGTACAAACATTCATGTATGTTTTCCTATGGAGAAGAAACAATAGGACAGACTCAGGGAAAGGCTATGATATTATTCAGACAATTGTTATTTGGCTTTCTTGTCCTGATGTTGATGGTTACAATCTATGGATGCTACTAAGAAGTGGCATTAGCTAATGATGGTTTATGAATTTATGCACCATGAAATTTGATGACATGGATTTACTAATGGATGAAGTTGCTTTGATGACCTTACTTATGGATGAGTTGATGTGATCAAACCTGATAATGAACAGTTGGCACAGGTTCAGGGGGAGTATTTTCTATGCTTCTAATAATGCATTGTTGGCATTATGATTTCTTGAGAATTTCTTGTTACATAATGATTCTTATATTAATGATGCTCATGTTGCTGAAGTTTTTGAATGATGCATCATGTTATGTTCCGGTCATGGGTTGTCTATAATGAAATCATGGATGATACTTATATACTACTTGAGCCACACAATTGTTATGATGCTACTAATTAGATTTATGATGATGGGAGATTATTTTGATGATGCATATGGTACATATGTTATGTTTCTTAAATGTTGATATTCATAAGTTCAAGGAGATAAATAGATATTGAGTATACAACCTCATTATTTGATGATGATAAGTGTCACTCATTAATTTTATGCAGCTATCATTCTTCCTTCAAAGATGCATAAGTTTCATATGGTGCAGTTATGTATGATTATTCCTATAGTGCTTAGCTCTCACATGTACATTATATGCTACGCATGGTTGATTGTTTGAGGATTATTCCTTTTGATGGTATCAAGGAGATGAGCTACAAACAAAGCTTGATAAATGATGGTGATCTCATGGTTTTCTATTGATGACTTTTCTCGTTGATGATAAGCTAGATACATACTACTATCTCTACATCATGGATAACATTGATGGGTGAATTAAAAATAAGGATCTTATGGAATATTACTTAAGTTGCATGTTGATGAAGTGGTGTTGGTGTGATAGTTCTCCTTGCATGAAGAAAATGGTCCAAGAGAATGATGTTACTACAGGTTTCATGAAGACGTCTTCTAAATGATACTTGGAGACATAGCATACTTAGTCACATATTGATGATGTTAAGGAATGATGCTACTTTGACCTATCTTACATTATTATGATATGCTTGGTTCTCACATATGTTGATTGATGCATGAAAAGATATGTTGTTGTGCCTTGATGAACATGGATTGAGGCTCTTCCTACTAAGGGAAAGAGAATTTTGACCTTGACGAGGTCAAGAGGATGATTTCATAGCAGATCTCTATGAAAATATTGTTTTTCATACTTGGTCATAGGTTGGTGATATTAAAGTTACATTATCTTATCGTGCAAATTGATGATGAAAATGTGTATGTTTTTGTTCATTCTGTTGCTCACAAATGCTTATGGTATAGATCCTATATGGTGTATGGTACTTGTTGATGACTATCATGGTCTTATTGAGGTAATTTGTTTTGGTCTCTTGATGTAAAGTTCATGTAAAGACCTATGTTATAAATCATTGTAAAATTGAATCTTGTATGGACTATTGTGGTCAAGCCATGTAATCCCATATTTTTGGGCATGCGATGTAATTTATAACCCCACTGTGTTGGGTGATCAATGTAAGCATGAGTTATTGGTGATAGGAAAGGTCATGTTTGGTTGAGTCATAGAGTCATGTATTTATTTGTACTTGTTCATAAAATTCAGTATGTCCTCAGAGGGAGCATGGTCAATATTTAGTGTTCATTTTAGCAGATCAAATCTACAGCACTCATGTCAACAAAGGGAGGGAAGCCTTTATTCACACTTATTCAACCCTTTTCCCTTGATCTCAAATAGGCAGAGAATCTTGGTGTTTGAAGAATGCATGGTGACTTGGGAGGGAAACTTGGTATACCTACATATGTGTTTACAAATATCTAAAGGTGGTGGTGACCAAACACCAAAGTGGTTTCCATCAATTCCAAAGAGGGAGATTGTTGGAATTATGACAAATGTGTTGTCTTTGATGGAAACCTACTTAATAAGGATGCCAAAATGATGGTAGTAGGATGAGTATTCAGGCCAATACAAGTGTGAAAGAAAAGGAATATCAGTTCAGAGATATAGGAATGATAAAGATGAGGTTTGAAGAAGTATACACAAGTTTTGTGAAGCAAAGTTGCATATACACAGGTATTGTAAATCAAATTCGCATATACGCAAGTTTTGTGAAGAAAAGTCTCATATAGCTTTTGCACCATGATATTCTAAATACCAGGGGTCTTTACCATGCTATTGACCCATAGTAATGAGCACAACAACAGATATTTGATCCCATCTAAGAAGACCATCAATATTACTGAGGATTTGACCTGTGGTATTGGATAAGGCCTATGCTATATAAGGAGATTAAGATCAGAGTGTGCAAGTGATGAATATTTCATGAACAATTAGATCTGAAGAAAGTGAGCATGTAATGGGACATTAGTGAATTATTTGATCTAAAACTAAGTATGAACCTAGGAATTTGATGATGGATCAGATCCAACAGATTTGAAATGACTATATCGATAATGGATTGATTTGATATGTAATACTTATGTTTGACTCATGTTTTATTATGTATGCCAAGATATGGGTTTGATTTGAAGGTTTGATGTGTAGCGAATCTATAAGTCACTAGTTGTAGATCTATACGCAGGTTTGATAACCTGAAAGGCACGTGCATATGAGGGCTTAATAACTTGAAAATTGTGTATATATGCGGGTTTAATGATGGTAAATTAGGTTTTTATTCTGCACTTTGGACATATCTGTATGAAGGTTTGATTCCTAAAGAGCGCGTATATATGAGAAGTATTTTGTGAAAAGTATGTATATAAGGCAGGGTTTTGTTGAATAAGATCTTTGATCAGTCTAATTAGTCTTTTTGTGTTTCTGTTGCCTATAAATGGTCTTAGTTGATGATCCGGGTTTAACAATGATGATTGAAGTTGAATTGATTGACTAAAGAGTGATGATGTTGCTAGCTCTATGTTATTGAACATTTGTAATGGTTTTATGATTATTCCAGAGTAATTTAGTGGTTTAGGGTGTAACTCAGTGTTTATTTCAGAATGATAGTGATTTAGTTTCAGGGTTCAATGTTTTGAGATTTGTATGCATGTATGCTTCAAGTCAAGTATACACACGGATTTTCTAAAATAAAGTAGCGTATATATTATGACATTTTATTGAAAAAGGATTTTAGTTGGTTCAATGAATTGATGCAATATTTGGGTTCAGTATTGGTATTCTAGTTACATTGACCTAATTATTTTGGTTTTTTGAGAATAAGTTGATTGATTTGGGTCTCAGTTGGTTTAGTGATTGGTTGATTCAGTTGATTCAATGATTGAGTGATTTTTTGCAGTGATCAGTTTCAGTTTTGTTATTTAGTATTAGGATTAAATGATGGTAGTGGGTCCAATCTGAAAATTTGATTAAAAGTTGCCTACAAGTTCTGATGTTTTGTATTAGGTCAATCCAATGTTAAAATTTATGAAATGTAGTCCATGGTGGTGCCGAGGGTTGGAGACTTCAGTAAGGGAGTCAAAGCTTGCTTCAAGTAGTAGTTGGTAAATTATATTAGGGGGTAAGATATCCCTTATAGTGGGTGTCAATAAAAAATATCAAGGGGTTGGAGCTACCTTCTAGTGGGTGCTGGAAAATGAGAAAAGGTTGTAGCCTTTTGCAGGTGGGTGCCTGCATGATGGTATGAGTCTGCACAAGTACCATATTGTAATATTTTTTTCTTTATAATAAAAGATAAAGATAGAGACAACAACAATGGTGGTTTTTCCCAATTTGAGTTTCCACATAAAAATCCTGGTGTTCATGTGTGTTGATGTGCTTCTTATGTGTGATGTTTTATTTTGTTCTTACTACACATGGTTACTATTTAATTAATGCCCAATGAAGTATTGATATATTGTTTCAAGTTAAAAAAATGGTGAATTAACTGAAAATTTTAGTTAACTATATATACACTAGTTGTCTTCGTAACAGTCATGCACACATGTTGGTTTACTTCATTATAGTTGCTACAGAAATGTGAAAAAGAAAAGAAAGGTTTTTTTTTAAATACTGATTCACACCCCCCCCCCCACACAATATTTTTCCTAATAGATAGGTATAGAGAAAACCACCTCGACATGCTAGAAGGAATAAGTCTGAGCTAGAGTCAGGACACTGCAAGGATATTGTTAAGGACAGATGACATGTTGTGTTGGGGGCAACCACATCGAAGAAAAATCATGTCGAAAAGTTAAGATGGGAGTTGGGAGTCACAATCTTGTCATTCAAATGCAACAGTGGAAGTATCATGGGACAATATGTGGCACATGTAAACCATCTAATCAAGTTTAGCTAAAATATGGGAGTCACAATGTTGTCATTCAAATGCAATGTGGAAGTGTCCTAGGACAATACGTGGCACATGTAAACCATCTCATTAGGCTGAGCCAAAATGATCATTCCAATGTAATTGACTATGTCATAATGATCATTCCAACCTAAATATAAAATCATTTTATGAAACATATCATAGTCATTTTCATAAAGGAAATGTTATACACTGAAATCCAAGTCTATCACAATAGAAATTGATCCTATCTTCAAATGATCATAGTCAAAACAAATATGCACTCCTAGGCCAAACCAATTAGACTCTTGGTAATGAAATTTGAAATGGTACGTGATTATACAGTTCCTAACCTTAGGATACAAAATTGCATCATGTTTGACAAATATCCTACATAATTATGTTTCCCAATTATACACAACTTTCACATAAGGCAAGTCAGAGAAAAAGTTATAATGTTGTATGAAATATGAAGTACAAATATTTAAGCTCAAATTAAATATATAGCAATGTAAAATTATGTAAAATGATTAAATAAACATTCTACAATTTGAATGAATCAGATTGGCCAATAAATGAATCCTGTGCGTGCATTTTAGTGAAGCAAGACAATTTTGGCCTACTTCACGTAAATTCACACCAACCTTCATTTCAAGGAAAAATTGAATGATTCAACTTGGATAATATATTTTTACTCGTAAGTAACATAAATACAATTAAATAATTTTTATTTTTCACACATATATTTATGTTGATCAATAATACTTCAAATTGCATGGATTTCATATGGTAAAAGGCAGGGTTTGTGTACTTCAAATCAATGCACACCATGACCTATAATTAATTGGTAGTGATATAATGATCGTTCCATCGTATGGGTCTATGAAATTATACCTTAGTCTTGTGATGTCACAACACCCTAATGGGCCTCAATCTTGTGGTGTAAAAGTGCCCTAATGGGCCTTAGTTTTGGGTATGACAGTGGCCTCTTTGGGCCTTCTTATCTATGATGTGAGAAAATATTATGACAGAGATATGAAGGAGATATGATGAGCCCTATGACAAAGATATCATGAAAAACCTATGACTATTTCACCACATCGTTATTGCTAATTTTATCTCTACATAATTTCTTATGATGATATGAGGTGAATGTAATGTCGAATATTGAAAATGTTTTAAAGTGTAATTATGTAAAACAAATAATTCTAGCCCTAAGAAAATTAACATTGTTAGTATTATATTGGTTAATGATGAATATGCTTGATTAAATGTTTAAAAATGTAATAAATTATATGGTTGTCAAATCTAGTCCATAAAATTAAACATCTATGTTGCGAGAGAGGAAAAATTATAGGTCACTATAAGGTGAAAGGTAGGGATTGTGTTCCTCAAATAAATGCACACCAGAACCTATAATTAATTGGTAGTTCAACAATGATCATTTCATCCTAAATATATGTTATCATATTTTCTTCTAACGAAATTTTCATAAAATACTCCCAAAATTTTTAATTTTATGCACTTTGTAAATACATACATGTACATTTTTTATAAGCAATATATATGTGTGTGTGTGGTTTTATTTGAGTAAATTGATTTGATAAAGTGTCTGCACCTTTGTGTAGTGGAGATTTATCATGAAAGGATAGGCGATCACAAATCGAAAGAAAATCCCCCCCACTACCCCCCACTTGCTCAACATTTAACAGAGGGGTCTGGGCATTCCACAAACAATTATTTTCATAAAAGCATGTTTGAGTATGTGGTAGCGTGTGGTTAATAGCAGACCCCACTCACTCTAAACCACTTACCAGTACACCCCCCTTACAAATCTGTCGTCGATTTCTGCCAAAATCTCATTTGTACCAACTTTCTTTTAAGTTACCATCATTTTATCCACTACTAAATTTCATTACTCCCAACTACTATTTTTACCAATTTCCCTTGCCTTAAAATATTACTGTTACATTGTTTATACTTGTTTTAGTAAATCTATTTCCTTTTTCTCTCTATCATAGAGTCAAAGCAGAAGAAGAATTATGCCATCTCAAAGCAATTAGCTGCAAGTTGTTTTCACGCACCACAATTTTAGGGGTAATCTTATTTTCTTTTTCCTTCATTTCACATTGAAAAAATGAGTTCAAAAAAAGGAAAAACCACTAAAATTTAGTAAATGAATCCACCTCCTTTTGTGCCAGTAAATCTCGATTAAATGCCTTTAGTTGATCTAGAAGCCAAGATTGTGGAATTCAAGTGTGAATTTGACCTTTCAAAACTAGAGAATGGGGAATTCTAAAGGTTCCAAGACAACATTGATGAATTTTCCCTTTCGGAGTCCTTCCTTCCCCAATTTGTGTTTCCACAAATCCATCATTTTCTTGAGTTTGTTTTATGTTGTTCAGATAGATACTAACTGAGCGAGAAAGCCATTATTGCCAAGGATGGAGAGCCTTTGTTTTATATTACTTCTAAGTCAATTTTACAAGCCCTATAGGTTGTTTCTCCTGGTTCTCTTCATCCATTCTCTAGTGAGGTATTGTTGGAATCCTATCAGAGATTAAACCCTCAATAAAGAACTTTTATATTTGAATCTTTTTTTCCAAATGAAGCTATTATTTGCCAACACAAACATTCTCCCAAAAGTATCAACATTTTTTGAAGGACATAAACTTACTCGAAGAAAATTAGTGTGTAAAGTTACTTTTTAAATAGTATACAATTTGAATTAATCAGATTAGCTATGAAATGAAGGATGGGTGTGCATTTTAATGAAGCAAGGAAATTTTGGCTTGCTTCACAAAAGTTCACAACCTTCATTTATAGGCCAAATTGAATGATTCAACTTAGAGAGTATTTTTTAACTCACAAGTAAAATAAATCCAATTAAATATTTTTAATCTTTCACATATACATTTTTTTTGTTCAAGAATACTCCAAATTGCATGGATTTCAGTTTGTCAACGCTTTTCTCATCTACATGTGGGAGCTTCGGAGAGGAATATCTAATTGGAGAGGAAGAGTTCAATTTACTACTATCATTGGAGCTTCAGAGAGGAAGATTCTTAAGTTCGTAGAGTAAGATTAAGCTGTACATCCCCAACCTGGCTGGACCATCCTAGCACACACCAGCAACTCACTTTCTTTTAGAACATAACCCCCACTTATATTGGAGTATTTAAGGGAATATGACAAATCAACTCTCATTGGAGTTAGAATAAGATGAAAATCATCTCTGATTGGAGTTTTAGCAAATCTTTGTACAAATGCCTAACAAATGATGTCGAAGCTTGTATCAAAGCTTTAAGTCAATATGCATATATTCTGGTTACTCACCATTCTTTCATTGGTAGCTCTAAATTTTCTGTTGGAGCTAACACTGTAGATATGCGATTCTAATGTAAATTTTGGGTTTTGTTATATTCTTTCCATGACTAGCCCACGTAGTTAACTAGGGGGTTAGAGGGGGGGTGAAGCCTCCCCTTCGTTGCGCCGATTGCATAGCGGGGGAGTCACAAGGGGTTTAAGGGGTTCAAGAAACCCCCTCTATGGGGTCCAGGGTAGCTCCTTAGAAAATTATGTTTTTTTTACCCTATATTAGGTTAGTCGTGCCTACCTATGGTTTTGTGCATGATTTTCGCACATGGTTTTGGCCGCAATGGTTTTTAGTCCATGGTTTTGGATGCGATGGTTTTCGGTCTATGGTATTGGATGCCTCAGCATGTGTAAATATGTATTGTAACATTGAAAGGAACATAATGAAAAATCAAGTTGGTAGTCCCATTTTTGGGATCCAGAGGAAAATCTCTATGTATATGTGTTTTATGTGTTATGCTGTCGCATTGTTTACTTTCTGTGTTTTAGAATTCGTATGCAGGTAATTTCTGTACGGGGTTAAAACCTACACATAGGGTAAAAGGCGTGGTTTATGTGCCTCAAATAAATGCACACCAAGGCCTATAATTAATTGGTAGTGATATAATGATAATTCCATTCTATGGATATGTGCAATTGTACCTCAATCTTGTTGTGTAACAATGCCATAATGGGCCTCAATCTTGTGGTGTAACAACACCCTAATGGGCCTTAGCCTTGTGGTGTAACAATGCCCTAATGGGCCTTAGTCTTGCAGTGAAACAATGCCCCAATGTGTCTTAGTCTTGTGGTGTAACAATGCCTTAATGGGCCTCAGTTCTTGGGTATGACAACAATATTTTTTGGAATTCTTATTTTTGATGTGAGAAAATATTATGATAGAGATATGAAGGAGACATGTTGAACCCTATGATAGAGATATCATGACAGACCTATGACTATTCTGCTGCATTTTTATTGCTAATGTTCTCTCTAAATAATTACTTATCATGATATGGCATGAATGCAATGTGAAAATGTTGAAAATGTTGTCAAATACAGTTATATATAGTAGGAAATTCTATCCCAAAGAAAATTAACACTATTAGTACTATACTGGTTAATGGTTAGTGATGAATATGCACAAGTAAATGTTGAAAAATGAAATAAATTATATCGTTGTCAAATTTCGTCCATAAAGTTAAAAATCTATGTGGGGAGAGGGAAAAATTATAGGTCACCTATAAATGGTAATGAACCTATTTTCCTTGTTGAAAAGATGGATAAGTTTGTAATTTTAGATTTTTGCTTCTATTTGGATTTTAAAGTGATTGTGGAGTTGATTGGTCTTGTCAAATACTTGAAAAGGCTTTGTCCCTCCAATCGTTTTGTTTTTTTCGTTTTACTGTGTGGAGGTAGTCTTAATTCTAGAAATACTTAGTCTTGGATTTTGGAAATCCGTAGATACAATCATACCATACATAGTTATCCTCCTCCTAGAGGGTGTTATAGTGACAAGATGGACGAGATAAGGAAGGAGATAATACATTTAGCCAATTAATTTGAAGCCCTACATAAGGCCATGGTGTACATTAGTACCCAGATGAAATCCCAAATGAAGAAGAATGAAGAGTTGGAAGGTTAAATAATTCAACGACCCTAGTTATTTAATGCAAGGTATGGTGGGAAACGTTCCATCGATATGGATGGAAACATTCCATTGGTATATTACCCTAGGAGGATTTCATTTATTCTATCGTGTTCCAACCATCTTCCAACCAATTTTACAATTAGAATGTATAACGTTTTTCATTGGCTAAATATGGAAAAAAAGGGTGTTTTTCCTCTACTCTATGTTGCTAAAAAATTATGTATAAAAAAATGTTAAAATATTAGAAAATCAAATTGGATATAGGGACCTAAATATAAAATATTCTATATAAAAGTATGATATCAAAATTTTATTTATATTTGTACCAAGCATAATCTGTCAAGTTCAAAGCACTCGAAAAAACTATACAAAAGTGGCTCTGACATTGTACAAAAATAAAAATTAATGATTGGGCCATATCATTGCTTGTTCGAATCTCCCCACAAAACCAATGGATTTCTAATAGGTTAAAACAATCAAAAGTTATGGGATAGGAACCTGTCATAAAGTGGGATAGCTAAACAACTCATCTCTAGATCAATGCCCATGATCCATTCTGGCAGGTCCCATCCATTATTCCCAAACCACTATAGGTACCTATCGGAAGTGGTTTATGGTTTGCAAAACCACGCAACACAACTTGGTGATAATTCATGTACCCGTTAGGCAAGCCAGAAAATAAGCAATCCCTCGCACGTCATCATTCCACCTCACCCCTCCACTACATCTTCCATACATAAAAGTTATCCTTTCATACCCCTTATGTCACCAATTTATTTTCCTGCTGAAGTACACAAAAGTAAAGGGACATCATTCCTGTCATTTTCTTTGTCATTTAGTTATAGAGTTAGGGTGACCAGCATCCAGAGTGTACATTGTCGATTCCATATCATCATTCGACCCTTCATTATCTCTTGTTACCGGGTAACTCATAATTTTTTTCTTCTTATTTGACTTTTCTTTCAAACTATAGACATGGAGAAAACCCCAAAATATGCTAAAAAACTTGCAATATCCATGTTGTCTATCCATATACCCCTTATGAATAGAGAAGTTGAAGTATATGATTCTCGTTACTCCTTTTAACTTCTGTAGATTCGATAGGACATTCTTATCCATTGTAGTGAATTAAATAGCCTTATTCAAATCATCCAATTTAGGAAGAGTTCATCCTATGGGCTTCCCTTGTCCCATAGAGGAATTTCGTTATGTCTTCTTTAGGGGAGAATATTTTTGAGGTCACTCCAGATCTAATACACAAAGCTTTTAATTTTCCTGTAGTTGATAATCCTAAGAGATTTTTAGATGATTCCTTACTCCATACTTACAAACATCTTTCTAAAGAGAATAAGGAAAGCCTATTTAAAATCATTCTTCCACCAAATTCCTTCACTAGTAATGAATTATCCACCAATGTTATTTTCTGAAGCTAGATAGCATGTATTAGCTATAATTTTGTCTCTTTTGGGAGAAGATGATACTAGGATGGTAAATGAACAAGCCCTATGGTTTTTGAGTTTGATGTTGCAACCAGATACTATTTTAGACATTCCTTCTTATTTAGCCAAGTCCATCATTTTTCAGTTTCAAAACTTTCATATTGTTGGTTACTTTAGATACCCTTCTATTTTGGTCTATCTATTCTTGTATGTGCATGCTGATAAGTTCATTCATCTTGGTTTGAGTATGTGGGATTCAAGGAATCAAAAGAAATATGTGATTGAATGGACCAGTATTGTTAGAAGGAAAGAGAACAATGAGGGTTTTCCCATTATTTATCATTATTCATGGCCATTGTCTATTCTATTCTGAACAACCAACAACCCCCAAGAATTTTACCTGAAGCAAAAGAGTTGTTGCAGCTCAGTAAAGACACCAGAGTTGGGGACTGGTATATTTTTAAAGACTACACTAAAATAAGACTATATGGAGTAGAAATGAAACCATATCGGTTGCCATTTTTTTTTCCTTTGAGGATATTTCTCTGCAATTTATAAGGAAGAGTCTCATTGTTGATAAATTTCATTTTGTTCCTACATGAAAAGGTATATTTTCAAGCTAGAGAGGACTATAGGGCCATTTATTGTAAATATAAGATAAGCCCTTACAAAGGTGGAAGTGATGATGAAGGAGTTTCGTTTTGAAAAAGGAAAAAAATGGTAATATGACCCTCACCATATAATTTCTAATAAAATGGTGGAACTTAGTTCGACACCTTATATTTATGAAAACAATCCATAAATTGAGAAAATGGAAAATCAGGAAACTTGGCCTTGTGGTAGGGTGCAACAAAGAATGGATATTGAAACCCCTATGGTAAAAGAGAAGAGTTTGAAGAGGACTTATCCTAAACAAATAAATGTTGAGATGGGGGATTCCCAACCACATAAGAGCACTAAAATTCAAGCAAAGGATGAATAAGACATAGAAATCAAATTGAAGGACCTTCAAATTAGCCTAATTTTCAAATGTAGTTGGGAAATCTCGGGTACATTACTTCATCTTCTATCTCCATTAATTTGGAAGCATTCACAATAGAAGAGACTCCTTCTTCATTTGAAACTTTGTTGAAGAATTATCAACAAATTAAAGAAAGGAGTTATAAAATGAGAATTAATATGGAAACACAACTAACAACTCAAGCAACCTCAAGCTATCAAACAAGACTTCTCTTTGCTATGGACTTGGAGAGAAATTAGCTAAATATTTCTCTCACACATGCTGCTACTCAATTTATTCCTTCAAGGCCAGATTTCAAAACAATGGATTTATCTATTAATGTGGCTAATATTCCCTTGTCTCGCAAGATAAATTTTCATAAAAAAGCAGGGGAAGTGATCTATAGTGACCTGAGCAAAATTTCTTTGATAGTGAGTAAAGGAGATTTTTTTTTGGAGAAAGTTTCAAATCAGTTGAAATAGGAAAAGGAAAATTCTAGAGCACTACATATCCAAAGTTAAGGATACAAAAAATTAATCATGAAACTAGGAGGAGTAGATCAAAATGACAAGGAAGCCATGAAGACCCTATTGCATAACACAAAATTTGAGGTGCAATCATTAAGGACAGAGTTAAAAATGTTTGGCACTAAGCATGCTCAAAGAACTGAGTTGGGCCAACTTGAAAAACAAAAATAGCTATTAATAGGAGAATTAGTTGATAGAAATAAACAGAGTCATATTTTGCAGGAACAAGTGCAGAGCCTACAACATATAATTAAAAATCATGTTTGCACCATTGTGGTTCTAGTACGTTGAATCAAATGACGACTAAGAGAAATTGACGAAGGTCATAGTAGACCTTAGAATTTCAAAAGTTTAACTAAAGAAAACCCAAGATGATTTGGTCGTGGTAAGGGAGTAGTTAAATGTAAAGGAGAGGCAGTTGAACATAGAAAATGAAAATAACAATAAGCTTACCAGTAAGTATAAGGAAACTCAAGATGAAATCACAAAGTTGAAAACCAAATTGAGTGGTAATATTTCTTTAATTGAGGCTAGACAAATTGTTTGATATGACATTATTCAAGAAGTTTGTTCTATATGGTAATATATTCATGTAATTGCACAACAAAAGATTGTGATAATAGGATAAGAAATGAGCATTGATCTATACAAGAAAATATTACAAAAAGAGGCACTCAAGACCAAGAAGATAATTAAATATTTGAATGAAAACTATTTAGAAAAATTAAGGGCAATGGATATTACACACAAAGCTAGAGTGATCATGGAGATTATCAAAATGGTTGAGAAAAATATACTTCATATTCAAGTTGAGAGTAGGCTAAAGAAAGTTCAAAAGTTAGTTTCTTTGTTTGATTGAAAATTTGACCAAAGGTAAAGAGTTAGTTTACCTAGTTGTTGGGATCAACAAGGGAACTTACTCTTTTGGTAATTGTATGAAAAAGTATTAGTGGCAATTAAAAGCAGAGCCAATACAAGACATCAAAAGACTACAATTCTAAAGGTAATAATTGTAGTAAATTATTTGTAGAGGTATTTCTAGGTTCTCTAGATGATGAAGACACTATTTGTTTCCAAACCTAATTATACAAAGCATTCAAATTTGAATCTTGCATTCCAGAGAATGATTGAGTGCAAGCTTCCAATTCAAGTGCTTTGGAATAAATTTGAAAGGTTGATTACACATGTTGAAGTCAAAGTGGCGGAACCAAACACCAATCCTCAAAGTCAATGTTCCACAAGTCATATGACTTCTCAAAAATAAAAAGTTTTATTTTGTAATGTTTTAAAATGCTTTTTAGTTACAAATAGTTAAGTAGTTATAAAAGTTTTGACAAATACCTTTGTAATTGGTTTTGATGTAATATTTAAATGATATGAGAACCACTGATTTGTGTGCCTGAAATAAATGCATAACAAGACATATAATTAATTGGCAGTGACATAATGATGATTCCATCCTATGGGACTGTGAAATTGTACCTTAGTCTTGTGATGTAACAATGCCCTAATGGGCTTCAGTCTTGTGGTATAAAAATTACCTAATAGGCCTCTGTCTTGTTGTGTAAAAATTCCCTAATGGACCTCAATTCTTGGGTATGATAGTGACCTCTTTGGGTCTTCTTATCTATGATATGAGAAAATATTATGCGAGATATATAAAGGAGGTATTCTGAGCCCTTTGACATAGATATCATGGCAAACCTATGATTGTTTTGTTGTGTTGTTATTTCTAATGTTCTCTCTGCATAACTGCTTATGACGATATGGGGTGAATGCAATGTGGAAATGTTGAAAATGTTTTAAAATATAATTATTGACAACAAAGACTTCTATCCCTAAGAAAATTAACACTATTAGTACTCTACTGGTTATTGGTTAATGCTAAATATGCTTGAGTAAATGTTGAAAAATGCAATAAATTATATGGTTTTCAAATCTGATTCATAAAATTAAACACCTATGTGGGGAGAAAGGAAAAATTATAGGTCACCTATGGATGGTAATGAACCTATTTTCCCTACTGAAAATATGGATAGGTTTGTAATTTTAGTTTTTTGTTTCTATTTGGATTTAAAGTGATTGTTGAGTTGATTGGTCTTACAAATACTCAAAAAGGCTTTGTCCCTAAAATCCTCTTGTTGTTTTCTTTTTCCTGTGTGTCAGTGGTCTTAATTCTGGAAATACTTGGAGTGATGTAGGAGCATCCAACTAGGGAGATGACAACTGGACACGCTGTTTTGATTAAGTTCACTTTTAGTTAGTTTTATTTTTATTTTCAAATGAAGGTTGTTACAGCCAATGTTTTTATTTATAAACTAAACAGTAGTTAGAATACGATTTGTTTAAAATAAGTTAGAAATGAAACTGGAAAATAACTATAATGTAATTGAGGGTGGTTCCTCAATAGTATGAGGCTACCAACAAGCATAAATAGACAACCCAAAATCAAAAGTGGGGTGGCTACCATCTAGATGAAAAACAGGAAAGAAAGCATAGCTCTGAACAATTATTTTCTTATGAATTTAAAGAAAGCTTACAAGTATTCATTGTTTAATAAGTAACAAGTATAAATTACTGTGCATAGCAGTTAAACAACAAATTGTGTGGTTAACATTCAAACTGCGCACCAAAACTGAAACAATCAAATACGACAGAGCCAAACCATCTAGGTACATTACCAAATACATACTATTTGATTTAAATTAGAAATTTACAATATATATATATATATATATATATATATATATATATATATATATATATATATATATATATATATTCATTAGGTCCACGGAAGTACAGGACAAAACTTCCAGATTCCACACAAGCCTCAAGAAACAGAGCCCTAAAAAAAATAACCAACAGTCCTTCATACTAACGAGATAGGCTGACGAGGGTTTCCACAACCCAAATAGACCAAAGCAGTACACAGACGAAACAACAGACACGACAACCAACAACAGAAGGCTGAAACACATTCCTAGAATAGAAAACAAAATCAACAGGATGGGCTCATTGCACAGAAGGCAACCAAGTATCGATAGACCAACAAACTGAAACACCAAGGATTAAACAGCTATAGCCCAAAACCAAATTGCCACCATAGAGCGCAGTCAAGGAAAGATCCTACCCGATTTAAGCACATTGGACCCAAATATTCAAGGATGAGACTACGACGTTTCATCCCCAACAGCCAGCCCCTTGTAGCCATAGCAAAGACGAGAGGGATACCTGCACAGTGACAAGACTATTGTAAGAGAGGAAGCATAGCTATATAGAACACAACAACACCAAAGAAAAACAAGGAACTTGACCCACAGCGAATACCTAAAGGGGAGGTCGGGCTCCACAACCGAGCCACAACTTGAAACCCCAACCTGGGCGCAAGCAACAACTGAAGTGCCATGATACCATAACCTACTCACCAGGAGCAAGGTCATTAATAAGAACTACAGGAAGGTGAAACAGTGGAATTAGAATAGGGTTTTTACATGTCAAATAAGTAGCCAAGCCATCGACGATAGTAACAGGCGGAGGGCCTGTGAAATGCGACCAAAACCCAGTTAGAAAACATCACCTGCATGTTGTAAAAGAATTGTTAACAAACAATCAAAGTAAGGCATACACGGAATGACAAACCAAACCTGAGACCTTGACAGAAAACCAGGAGTACAAAAACCACCAGGTCCAACAAAAAACATTCATATAACTAGCAAACGATAGAGGATTAGAACCAGAGAAGAACCAAGAGGATAGTGGGTGACAGAGACCCATCTTCTTCTAGAGCCAAACCAGACGAACCATTGAGGAACAAAAGCATAACTCAAACGAACAACAATGCAAATGAGCCCAGGTCGAGCCATCCCATAGACGTTGTGCTCACATAAAATGAGACCAACCTCAGTGTGTGCCAACGCAGGAAGGACCAAGGACAGGCCAGCTGCCACATAAGTTTTGCCACACAACTGTCTTGAGATCGCTATCAAATTTTGGTATCAGAGGAAGTTCTTTTCTCAAAAGAAAAAAAATGGAAGTAGGAAGAAGAGGTCAAGGTAGAGCTATTAGGAGAGTAGTCGATGAAGGGTTGCGAGAAGAAATCAGGATCTTCAGTGCCCAATTAGCAGTAGTGGAAGTAGGGAGGCGTAGGGATCCAGAAGGTGGTGATGATAGTGAAGAATAAGTTGTAGCCACAACGGATGGGTCAGACAAAGAGGGACCAAAGATAAAATTATTGAGATCAGTTTTGTTAGAAAGTAGCAAGCTGAAGCCAAAGATTTCGAATTATGATGGCAGTTTATCTATGGAGGTATTGTTGGACTGGATTAGTGAGCTGGATAAATATTTCGAGTGTGAAGAAATCAGTGAAGATAAGAAGGTCTTATTTGCAGCCACCAAACTGAAGGGACATGCAGCACTGTGGTGGGACAATGTGCAGGCAGAAAGGAGAAGGTCAAATAAACCGTTGATCAAAAAGTGGGATAGGATGATTGCCAAGATGAAGAGTAATTTTCTACCAAAATATTATCAGATTTCTCTATATAGGTAGGCATAGAACCTGAAGTAAAGAGCAATGACTTTGAAGGAGTATACAGAAGAATTCTATAGAGTGAACCTGCGAGCGGGTTATGTTGCAGATACCCCGGAAAGGACAGCAAGGTTTGTGAATGGCTTACGGATGGAGATGCTAGATGAGATTAGTATTCTTTCCCCCAAGTCCATAGAGGAAGCCTATCAAAGTGATTTGAAGGCAGAAGAAAATATCTCTAGAAAGAAAAATGCGAGAAGAGAACATGGATCTAGGAGAGGAAGAGGACAGTCTTTTGGTAGACGCAGAACTATCAACAGTAATGAAGAGGGCAGCAGTTCAAAAACTGCAGGACCAACTAAAAAAGAAGGTAACACTAGAGGAGGAAGGCCTTACCAACAAGGAAGAGGTAATGGTAGAGGCAGAGGAAATGCCTATCAGTGTTACAAGTGTCACAAGTGGGGACATAGGTCTTTTGAATGTCCTGAAAGTGATCAAGTAGGGAAAAGAGGAGCATATGTTGCTCAATCGGAAGAAGCCGAGGCACCACCACAAGAAGTGGAGAACATGCCTAAAACAAGAAAATCCTTAGTGTTAAACAAGGTATTGTTGAAACCAGCTAAAGAGTTAGCTGACCAGACACAGTGGAAAGCACTGTTTCGAATTGTGTGTAAATCACATGGGAAATGCTACAAATTGATTATTGACAGCGAGAGCATTAACAACCTGGTGGCCACTGAAATGGTAGAAAAGCTAGGTTTAAAGAGATTGAAGCACCCAACACCATACACGGTATCTTGCTTACAAAGAGGACACCAACTACTGGTTGATGAGCAGTGCAAAGTGGAGTTTCACATTGGTAGGTATAAGGATAAAGTAACTTGTGATATCATGCCGATGGATGTGTGCCATATACTATTGGGCAGACCATGGTAGTTTGATAGGAAATTTTTCCATGATGGGAAGACAAATTGTTACAAGTTTGCTAAGGATGGGATAAAGCATAAGCTAGTACCCATGAAAGAGAAGGATACGAAAGAAAACAGTGGAACAAAAGCATTACTGTTAGGAGGAAAAGAGTTTCTACAGTAGATTGGAGATGATGAGGTAAAATATGCAATTGTGCGAAGGCCAAGAGTGGTGTTAATCCATACTGATATTACTGACTTACCTGAGGTGATACAGGATATGCTCAAGGAGTTTAGTGACATTGTGGTGGATGATCTACCAGATAAATTGCCACCAAAAATAAGTATCAGTTACAATATCAATTTCATTCCAAGGGCTAGTTTACCAAATAAAGCTGCTTACCGTATGATTCCAAAGGACAATGAAGAGATCAGGAAGTAGGTATAGGAGTTGTTGGATAGAGGGTTGATTCGGGAGAGTTTAAGTCCTTGTGCGGTCCCAACTATTTTACCTCTCAAGAAAGGAGGTGAATGGCAGATGTGTACTGATTCTCGAGCAATTAACAAGATCACTATTAGGTACAATATTCCTTTACCATGGATGGATGACATGATGGACTGTTTGAGTGGAGTAGCATATTTTTCGAAGATTGATTTGAAAAGCGGATATCACCAGATTCGGATTCGTGAAGGAGATGAATGGAAGACAACTTTCAAGACCAATGAAGGCCTGTATGAATGGATGGTCATGCCATTTGGACTAAGCAATGCACCTAGCACATTCATGTGCTTGATGAATGAGATGCTAAAGGAATACATTGGAAAGTTTGTGATTGTATATCTAAATGATATCCTTATTTTCAGTAAGATGGAGGAAGAACATTTCTGACATGTCAAGTATGTCCTGGAAAAGTTGCAGCAAAAAAAATTGCTGTTAAATTTGAAGAAGTGTACTTTTTTAAAGAAGGAGTTGATTTATTTAGATTTGTGATTTCGGAAAATGAATTAAATATGGATCCAGAAAAGGTTGCAGCCATAGTTAGCTAGCCATCCCCATGGAGTTTGTTTGAAGTGAGGAGTTTTCATGTGTTGGCGAGTTTTTATCAAAAATTTATAAAAGATTTCAGTGGGATTTGTGCACCCATGGTGGATACCGTTAAAAAGGAAAATCAACCTTTTCATTGGATGGAGTCAGCGAGAAAGAGCTTTCAGCTGATGGAAAAGAGGATCATTGAAAGACCAATTTTGGGGTTACCAGATTTCAACAAACTTTTTCAAGTTCGTTGCGATGCCAGTGGGACAGCCATTGGCGCAGTACTCAACCAAGAGGACAAGCCAGTGGCCTATTTTAGTGAGAAGTTGAATGACAGCAGGAAGAAGTATATGTCTTACGACAAGGAATTTTATGCAGTGGTCCAAGCACTAAAACATTGGAGATATTACTTGATGGTGAATGAATTTGTTTTTTTTTTCAGACAATTCTGCACTGTAATATGTTATGCAATAACACAAGCTGAACCATAAACATGTGAAGTGGGTGGAGTACCTCCAGAGTTTTAAATTTGTACTGAAACACATCAGCGGTCAAGTCAACAAAGTGGCAGATGCGTTAAGCAGGAGAAATTTGATTTTACAGGAAAGAAGAGTGTAGGTGTTAGGATTTAAGCATCTTAAGGATCTGTATCAACATATGCAGACTTTAAGGAAGCGTATAAAGCTTTCCAGAATCTACTGTTGAGAGACAACAGTTCATGGCTAGACTATAACATACAGGAAAGATTGTTGTTCAGGAGAGGATAGTTGTGTATTCTGGAATGTTCGATGAGGGAAAACTTAATCCAGGAAAAATATAGTGGGGGTTTAGCCGGACATTTTTCCATTGATAAGACTTTGTATCAAGTGAGCCACTTCTATTATTGGTTGAAAATGCGTAAAGACGTACAACAATGTGTGGCTAGGTGTAAGATGTGTCAGCTTGCGAAGGGACACAGTGAAAATACAGGATTATGTACACCCTTGCCTATTCCGGATAGACCATGGGACACAGTCATTTTAGACTTTGTATTAGGTTTGCCAAGAATAGAGAAGGGGTTCGATTCAATCATGGTGGTGGTGGATCGCTTCACTAAGATGGTGCATTTCATTCCCTGTAGGAAGACTAGCGATGCCACACATGTAGCACACTTGTTCTTCATAGAGATTGTCAGATTACATGGCTTCCCGAAGTCTATTGTTTCAGATCAGGACGTGAAGTTCACAGGTCATTTTTGGCAGACTTTGTGGAAAAAGCTAGATACCAAACTAAAATTTAGCTCAGCTTATCACCCACAGACTGATGGGCAAATTGAGGTGGTGAACCAAAGTCTAGGGAATCTGTTACGTAGTCTGGTTGGTGAAAATTCACAACAATGGGATGACGTACTCGCACAAGCAGAGTTCACTTATAATGATTCACCCAACAAGAGTACGGGAAAAAGTCCTATCCAGATCCTATATGGCATGCACCCTTGTGGTGTGCACCAGTTACGAGATTTGGGTCAATTGGAACGAAGGAGTGTTGATGGTGAAGACTTCGCGAAGGTGATCAACGAACTTCATGAACAAGTGAAATCCAAATTACATGATAGCAGCCAAAGGTATAAACAGAAGGCAGATTTAAAATGGTGGGAAGTGAAATTCAATATAGGGGACCTGGTACTGGCACATCTACGCAAAGAAAGGTTTCCTAAAGGTGAATATAACAAACTAAAACAAAAAAAATAGGACCTTGCAGAATACTACGAAAGTTCTCTACAAATGCATATGAACTGCAACTACCCCCACGTATAGGGATCTCGCCCATCTTCAATGTGGCAAATCTATACCCTTACATTATTGCTAATGTGGAGGATAGTTCAACATAACACACAGGGGACACCCAAGGAGAGACCGAGTCATGGGTTAAACAGATGCCTCCATCCAAGCCTCTAGAGATCAAACAAATCTTGGATACTCAGGTGGCCTGGTGGACTCGACGGAAAGAGTACTTACAGTACTTGGTCAAATGGAAGGACCATCTAATTGAGGACAGTTCTTGGTTGGATGCAGGCCAGATTCAAAGCGTTGGGTACTCGATTAAAGAGCTCCTGGACAAGAGCCATGAGATTCATTCACCCCGGGAGCCTGATGCAAGAGCATCAGACTAGGAGGCGATAGCTGGACAAGCTGTTTTGATTAAGTACACTTTTAGTTAGTTTTATTTTGATTTTTAAGTGAAGGATATTACAGTCAATGTTTTTATTTATAAATTGAACAGTAGTTAGAATAGGATTTGTTTAAAATAAGTTAGAAATGAAACTGAATGAAAATGGAAAATAACTATAATGTAACTGAGGGTGGTTCCTCAACAATATGAGGCTACCAGCAAGAATAAATAGGCAACCCAGAATCAAAAGTGGGGTGGCCACCATCTAGATGAAAAAAAGGAAAGAAAGCATAACTCTAAACAATTATTTTTTTATGCATTTAAAGAAAGCTTATAGGTATTCACTATTTCAAAAGAAACAAGTATAAATTACTATTTATAGCAATTAAACAACAAATTATGTGGTTAACATTCAAACTACACACTGAGATTGAAAGGATCAAATACAACAGAGCCAAACCATCCAGGTACATTACCAAATACATACTATTTGATTTAAATTAGAAATTTACAGTATATATATATATATATATATATATATATATATATATATATATATATATTCATCAGGTCCATGGAAGTATAGGACAGAACTTCCAAATTCCACACGGGCCTCAAGACATAGAGCCCTCAAAAAAATAACCAACAGTCCTTCATACAAACAATATAGGTCGAGGAGGGTTTCCACAACCAAGATAGACCAAAGCAGTACACAGACGAAACAATAGACACGACAACCAACAATAGAAGGCCAAAACACATTCCGAGAACAAAAAACAAAATCGACAAGATGGGTTTGTTGCACAAGAGGCAACCAAGTATCGATAGACCAACAAATTGAAAACCCAAGGGTTAAATAAATATAGCCCGAAAACAAAATGCAACTGCAGAGCGCAGTAAAGGAAGGACCCAACCTGATTTAAGCACATCAGACCCAAATCTTCAAGGACAAGGCCACGACGTTTCATCCCCGGGAGCCAGCCCCTTGCAGCGACAACAAAGAGGAGAGGGACACCTGCACAGTGATAAGAAGATTGACAGAGAGGAAGCATAACTATATAGCACACAACAACACCAGAGAAAAAATAAGGAACTTGACCCATGACGAATACCTGAAGGGGAGGTCGGACTCCACAACCGAGCCACAAGTTGAAACCCCAACCTGAGTGCAACCAACGACCGAAGTGCCATGATACCACAGCCTGCTCACCAGGAGCAAGGTCATTAATAAAAACTACAGGAAGGTGAAACAATGGAATCATAATAGGGTTTTTACTTGTCAAATATGCAGCCAATCCATCGACAAGAGTAACAGGTGGAGGGCCTGTGAAATGTGACCAAAACCCAGTTAGAAAACATCACAACTTGTAAAAGGATCGTTCACAGATAGTCAAAATAAGGCATACCCAGAATGAAAAACCAAACCTGAGACCTCCACAGAAAACCAGGTGTACAACAGCCACCAAGTCCAACAAAAAACATTCATATAACTAGCAAACAATAAAGGATCGGAACCAGAAAAGAACCAAGAGGATAGTGGGCGACAGAGACCCATCTTCTTCCAGAGCCGAACCAGACGATCCACAGAGGATGGAAGGATAATTCAAATGAACAACAACACAAATGAGCCCAAGTTGAGCCATACCATAGGCGTCGTGCTCACACAAAACGAGACCAACGTCAGTGTGTGCAAGCGTAGGAAGGACCAAGGACAGGCAAGCTGCCAAGTAAGTCTTGCCACACAACTGTCTTGGGATCACCATCATGGAGTCTTGGACTTTGGACATTCCTAGATACAATCATGCCATCTCTAGCTATCCTCCTCCTAAAGGGTGTTATAGTGACAAGATGCATGAGATAAATAAGGAGACTAGACACCTAGCTAGTCAATTGGAAGGTCTGCATAAGGCGATGGTCTACATTAGTACCTAGATGTAATCTGAAATGAAGAAGGATGAAGAGTTGGAAGGGTAAATTATTCAAGGAACTTAGTTTTTTCATGTAAGGTATGGTGGGCAACATTCCACTGATGTATTACCCTAGGAGGATGCCATTTATCCTATTATGTTCCAACCATCTTCCAACCATTTTTACAATTAGAATGTACAACGTTTTTCATTAGTTAAATATGGAAAACAAGGGTATGTTTCCTCTACTCTATGTTGCAAGAAATGCAAATTGACATATAAACACAACAATATCGAGCTAACTTATTGAAAGTCAATTATTGATACCTTGTTCTCCATCAATATAACAAAGTCGGCCCACCTTTTCCTTTGTAACATGTCCTTTTCTAAGTCTGTTATATGATGTCCATACTTGTTCTTTTGTCACATGCACTTTTCTAAGTGTGTTAGATGATGGCCATATTTTTCAAAACATCCCACATGGATCTATTAACCTAATTAATATGCAATCATTTACTTTTTTCTAGGAAATAGATATTTTTTTTTTCACATATTAAATATACTTACAAAAGCATAACCTTGGATGCGTTGTCAAAAAACATATACTAATTGAATTTAACTATGCAAAAATAAAATATAGGAATCTTTTAAGAAATTTGATATAATCTTATGAGAAAATTCAAATACCTAGGTATTCTCCTCACCTGACTTCCTTCATTCATCCAACTTCTCATACATTTTTACAAATTATTTACATACTTTATAGTTCATCAACTAGCCTTCTTTTGAGCCTTTTCTCACCTAAATATCTTGTAGTTATGAGACATTTGTAGTTTAACCTTTTTTATGGATCAGCCTACCCCAAATTTAGTCTCCATGTCGTAAATTATTGCTTTGTGTAGGTGCAACAATATCTTTGAGAATGGAAAATGGAGATGGTCTTTAAACCGTTGAAGGAATGATTCATTCAACCTATTCACAAAAAATTTCCATGCATCTCTTCTATGTATTTCGCCTGAATTCACGTTGTATTCTATCCTTGTGTCATAGCTACCAGTGCAAAATTCATAATGTAGTGTGGTGGAAGAAGGGATTTGTGTCCAAGGAGTGGATGGGGCATTTGAAATTCTTAGTAGTTATGGTTAATGAGTTCTTCCTTGATCTTTTTCTCAATCGAGGAGTGGTGGTCAGGGAATCAATTGATTCCCTTTGAAATGGTTCATGTGCTTGCAATTTTTTTCCCATATTGATCATTTTCTACGTATCTAACAAGAACAAGAGTTTTCAAGTGTACATCTTCAAGTTTGTTAAGTGCCTCCATCCCATATCAAATCTAATCAGACTTATGTCCTTAAATATATAAAACAATTACATATCTCTAATTTCACAATGAGTTCCCCAGACATTTTGAGGCTAGGTTAGTAAATCCTATCATGAAGGCGAAGCAAGACAAATAGCGTTCAAGGAAGGAGATCACTGTTATAACCCTATTTGCCCTATTTTCTTTGAGATCTGTTCTCTTTCAGTTTGGATCTGATTTTATGTTCTTCCATCAAGTTCTCCTCTCTTGTTTTTCAAATACCATATTTTAATTTTATGTCTGAATTTTTGTTTTTGGTTTTTATAAGAGAGAATAACAAATCTTGTATTTAAAATAAAATTAGAAAATTATATATATATATATATATATAATTAAAATATTAATAAACATAAATCTATCTTGAAATCCTCAAACATCAACAAACTTTTCACATTCAAATTGAATCCAATAAATCTCACAGAGATATAAATTTATTTTAGAAGTCTTTAAATTACATAGAAATTACACATGAAAATTTCGAAGTCATTTTGATATCAAGATATTCGGTTGGGATTCCCTTTAGGAATAGCAATCACACACTTGGTAATTATCTTCATCATCTCACGTGGATTCACCTGCAGGCTATGACAAAACTTGATGTCCAGATACTCCAGTTTTTTTTAGCTCTCCTATTTCAGAGGACAATGATTTTAACTTTGGTACATCTATTAAAATACAAAAACTTAAGGCTGTAGAAATTACCGATTCCTTCACTAACTTCTTCAATTTTAGTTGAAGACAAATTGAGAAATACATGCTGTGTCAATTCCCACAATGTTACTGTAAATGATTCTATTTGTGTGGAAGATAAATCCTACACCCTTAGAGAAGTGAGCTTACGTAAAAATGCCTCTGGAACCTCTGTCAACCCCAGATTCTTAGTGAGGATTACACTCACTAAATCTAGACATCACAGTTCCCTTGTGGGCAAAGATCTAATATCATTGTCATACACTGAAATTCTTTTGCAATCCTTCTTAATCTCGGTCGTTGGGAATTGTTGTAGCATTTCACCTGCCCTTAACAGACAATTCTCGTACCTCTCTCCAATATAGATTACCATGCCCCTTACAATATCGTGAGTTCTCAACTGAAATAATGTATAACGTGTGCAGAGATCTACCTTGAACAAGAAACGATCTATACAACTATTCTCCCTGTCCGTTAGATATGTTGCCTCTCTGCTCTTAACAATCCCTTCCGCAACCCACATATTCTGCAACAGTTTCCCATCAATGGTTAAATCAACCTGGCACAATATAGAATGTAATTCTTTAATTTCGTAGGCAAACAAGCCGTTGAAAAATTGAAATCCAATGTTGGGATCTGCAGTAAATTAAAAGCCTAATACCACTGTGAAGCGCTGCTACCAATCATTGTTGCAGCTGTTAAAATTATTGTTAATGGCAGCCTCCACAGTGGGAAATCTGTTGGGAAATATCTTCTATTTCCTGCAGAACATGTCTGTCTATTTTGCAAACCATGTTCCACGCTTCATGGCTGGACAGGGGTTGTAGTTGCAATGACTTTTCTGAATTTATTTCTCCAATCAACTGTTGTTGTGCTTAGAAAATACCACTTTGGTGGCTCTGTCAAAGACCACACCCAATTCTCTCAAATACATAATTTTCTGAGCAATATCTGAACCTCTAAAATGGTAAATTGAGTAATTGTAACCCAAATAACATCATACCTTACTAACCTAAAACATGGTAGATTTTTTTGGAGCAATGTCGTTTTCCCAACGCCAATGCCATATACACCAATGACGTTAACATTGGGAGTTTCAGTAATACACAAGTCTAGCTGCATGTGGGCAGAGGTAATCCCCGAACCTATGAACCTGAAGTATGGTTCGTAACAGGTGTGCCTGATCATGTGCCTAGGAGACACCACAATCTGTTCAGAATTGCAAAACGTTGAAACATTGGTGGAATAGCTCATCAAAACTTGTTACCCATTTTTAGCTTTTCTTGGAGAGTTTCGGCCGGTAGGGGAGGCAATCAAGACACAGTTGCTGCCGTTTCCATCCATCAAAGAAAAAATCCTTCTTCATCGTGTCTGGCAGCCTGTTTTACTGATCTTGGAATTGATTCTTTATATCTCGTAAAAAGCTCTTCTTACAAATTAAGTCGGCTTCTTTGATGTTGGAAATAATAATTCCAACCAAAGCAGTCTCACAACAGCCATATTTGTCAGACGTATTTTTGCAGGTTGCGTATCTGCTTGAAAATAGAAGGGCCAAAGCCAGACGCGAACCACTCAGAAACTCAGCAAAGGCATTTAAAGAAGTTATGTACTTTGGTAAATAGTATGAGCAAGCATTCATTTAACAACCTTTGCCCACACTCCAAAAACATCTGCGTGATTCTGAACACACTCAACAACAACATCATATTAATTATTTTGCTCTGTCATGAATTAAATGTAAAATTGTATGTTGAGTTAAATATGAATGTAAAATTCATTTTGACTGATTAGAGAGGTTAGAGAGTAAGAGGTAAGAAAAAGAGCGCAAGTCTCTGTGGAGAAAATGGTGGAGCAATTTTTGGTGGGCGTGTGAAAACAACAGTTACTCTGTTTTACTGTGTGTTATTCCACCTAAATTTAAATCACTATAAAATTTTTATTTTACTTGGTGAATGAGCCGCAGTCTCATGTAAATGTATTTTCATGTTTAAGAAATGAATACTAAGTTCTAGTGTGTTGCTCCAAACCTTGGAATAGTTCCGCTGTGCACAAATTCAAGTGTGCGAAATCAGTTTTGCCGTGCACGAAATCAGCTTTGCGGTGCGCGAACCTAGCTACACGAAAGTCAAAATACCTCTGCCCCTCCGCGAAAATTAAATTTCCCAAATATTTTTAACATGGTATCAGAGCGGGTTAAATATTGTTAGTGTAAAAACAAGTATTTTTACTCACAGTGAAAATTGCTTTGAGCGCTGATTGTGTTTAGAATATTTACCAGCAGGTAGAAAGTTTTTTTATGCTCAGAAATGGAACATCAAGCAAAAGCTTGGCTAATCCTCAAATACCTTAGTTTAATGGCAAAAATTATATTGGGCTATTACAATGAAGGCCCTGTTTTCTTCTCAAAACATTTGGGATTTGGTGGAGAATGGTTTTCAAGTACCAACAGATGCAACAACATACAATGCATTATCTCAGCAAAAAAGAGGTGTTAAGGGACAACAGGAAGAAGGATTCAAAAGCCCTGTTTTATATCTTTCAAGCAGTTCATGAAAGTATTTTCCCAGGTTGCAGCGGCAACAAAGTCCAAGCAAGCATGGGACACCTTCCAAACAGCCTACCAAGGCATGACAAAAGTCAAAACAACGAAGCTGCAAATGTTGAAGAGAGATTTTGAAACACTTCGTATGAAAGAGTCTGAAAATATAGACTCATTTTTTACACATGTAAGTGGGTTGGTTACTCAAATTAGGTCTCATGTGTTAGAAAATTATATATTACGGAGAAATGGAACACATAAAATATTGCAGAAATATAAACACAGAGAACGCATAAAACAAGAGAGACACAGATATACGTGGTTCACCCAGTTTGGGCTACGTCCACCCCGAACAGCCAGTCCTTCCTTTCTATTATCCAGCAAAATGAAGAGACACAACCTACAGCAAATCCACTGTAATATCCTCTGTTTTCTCTCACAGTCTCACCTCTCTGTTTCTCGCTCACCGAATACACATCTATTTCACAGCCTCAAATACAATACCCTCATACAAAGAGAGGGGTTGCCTTCTAGGGCAAAAAACCCCTAACTAAACATAAGTTCTATAGTCAGATCATCCGCCTAATGAACGGCCCAGATTGACTAGAAATTACTATACTTTTACAAGGCAATTTTACATTTGTTTTTAGCTTCAGGGGCGCTGCCCCCGAGCCCCCGCCGGGGGACCGCTGGCCCCCGGACCCCCCAGCCGGGGGGGATCGGCCCCCCCGGACCCCTGCAGGGGGGAAAAGTCCCCCCGCACCCCCTCGCGTGGAGGGGTGTACAAGACTTCCTGGGGTATACATCCGGCTGAAACAAAGACCTTTGAACAATCATGCTCCACACACAACAATCTCCCACTTGGAGAATGATTGTAGAAACTCCACCGCTGCTTCATTTGCTGGACAATGACTCCTCTTTGGACCTGGCTGTTTCTCATCTTCATCGTCATCCTTGAAGACCAATTGAAACTGAGCATATTCTCAGTTTCTCCCTGGTTACAACTTTTGTTAGCATATCTGCAGGATTCTGGCTAGTGTGTATCTTTTCCAGCTTCAACTCTCCATCTTCCAACACTGATCGTATGAAATGGTACTTGAGTTGTATGTGTTTAGTCCTGGAATGAAATGTTGAGTTCTTTGCAAGATGAATGGCACTTTGTCTATCACTGTATAACGTGTCCATATCATGCTCCTTAACCAATTCACCCATAAACCTTTGTAACCAAATCATTTCTTTACTAGCCTATGTAGCAGCAACATACTATGCTTCTGTTGTTGAAAGTGCAACAACACTTTGGATTTTTGAAATCCAACTGACAGTTGTTCCACCAATAGTAAATACATATCCTGTAGTGTTCCTCCTGTTATCCCTGTCACCTGCCATATCTGCATCAACATATCCCTGTAGAGAAATGTTTGCACCACCAAAGCATAATGCTTGATTTGTGGTACCTTTCAAATATCTGAGAATCCTTTTCACTGCCATCCAATGTTCCTTTCCTGGATTTTTCATGTACCTGCTTACAACTCCCACTGCATGTGCAATATCAGGTCTTGTGCAGACCATTGCATACATTAAGCTTCCAACTGCTGATGCATATGGAACTTTAGACATATAATCCATGTCTTCTTGGGTCTTTGGGCACATTTCCTTACTATGTTTGAAATGGTTAGCAAAAGGTGTACTAACTGGTTTTGCATTGTGCATATTAAATCTTTTCAACACCTTTTGTATGTACTCATTCTGAGACAATGTTAATTTGCGATTTTTCCTGTCTCTAGTGATTCTCATACCAAGGATTTGTTTTGCAGCTCCCAAATCCTTCATTGCAAATAAATTTGCCAATTTTCTTTTGAGTACATTTATTTCCTGCATGTTAGATCCTGCAACAAGCATGTCATCCACATACAATAACAATATAATATAGCTGTCATCATTTTTCTTTTTCAGATAAACGTAATGATTAGAGTGACATCTAGTATAATCTTGTTCAGACATAAACTTGTCAAATTTTAGATACCACTGCCTTGGAGCTTGTTTTAAGCCATACAAGCTCTTCTTCAACCTGCACACTAGTTTCTCCTTCCCTTTCACCTCATATCCTTGTGGCTGCTGCATATATATCTCTTCCTCCAAATCCCCATGGAGAAAGACTGTCTTTACATCTAACTGCTCAAGATGCAAATCTTCAGCTACTACAAGAATTAAAATAGTTATGATTGAAGTCATTTTAGCAACAGGAGAAAATATTTCATCAAAATCAATACCTTTCTTCTCTGCAAACCCCTTCACCACAAGTCTAGCTTTGTACCTCTGTTTTCCTCCATCTTCTTCCTTCAGCCTGTAAACCCATTTATTCTTCAATGTAGTTTTTCCTGCAGGCAACCTGACTAAATCCCAAGTCTGGTTATGCATTAAGGAGTCCATCTCTTCTTCCATGGCTACCTCCCACTTCTTCCTGCTTTCAACCTGCATTGCTTCTTCATAACATTCGGGTTCACCAGAATCAGTCAACAATAAATAATATAATGAAGGAGAGTATCGTTCAGGGGGTCTACTTATCCTGGTAGATCTTCTAACACCACTTTCAGGTGTTTGGGGTGCCTGTTGTTGTTGTGGTGGTTGTTGTTGTTGATTATTATTATTTTCAGGCACCTTTACCTTTTCAGTGATTTCATCAAGAACTGCGTATTCCTTGTTTCCTTTTTCCTGTTTCTTTTCCTGCAACTGATTCTCATACAAGACCTTTTCATTGAATATTACATCTCTGCTCCTAATGACTTTGTGATTTTCGTAATCATATAAGCGATAACCAAAATCATTAACACCATATCCAATAAAGGTACATTTCTTTGACTTTGCCTCAAGCTTTGTTCTATTTTCTTTATCAATATGGACAAAGGCCTCACAACCAAAAGGCTTTAAAAAAGAGTAGTTTACCTTTTTACCTATCCATGCTTCCTCCGGAACACCACCATCCAAGGAACTTGAAGGCCCTCTATTTATTAGATAAATAGTAGTATCTATAGCATCTGCCCAAAACTGTAAAGGCAATCCTGCATGCAATCTCATGCACCTTGCATGCTCCATGATTGTTCTGTTCATCCTTTCTGACACACCATTTTCTTGTGGTGTTCTTGGAACTGTCTTCTCTCTGTGAATTCCATGTTCTAAACAGTACCTATCAAACTCTTTGCTGCAACATTCACCTCCATTGTCTGATCTAAGGCACTTCAATTTCTTTCCCGTCTCAATCTCAACCAAAGCTTTCCATTTCTTGAAAGTATCAAATACATCATATTTATTCTTAATACAATAAATCCAAGTTTTTCTAGTTGCATCATCAATAAAAGTAACATAATAACGAGAGCCCCCGAGAGATGATACCTGAGCAGGTCCCCATACATCTGTATGCACAAGCTCTAATTTTTCATTCTTCTTTTCTTTCCCAACTCTGAGAAATCTGACTCTCTTCTGTTTTCCATAAATGCAATTTTCATAGAAGTCAAAATCAACATTCTTCAAACCTGGCAGCAAATTCCTTGAGTGTAGAATCTTCATCCCCTTTTCACTCATGTGTCTGAGCCTATGATGCCATAATGCTGCATCTGCTCCTTTGGAAGTTAAAGCATTAACAGAGTTAGAAATACCATTGCATAAATACAATGTACCAACCTTTTCGCCTTTTGCTATTACCAGGGCTCCTTTGGTGACCTTCCAAGCTTTATCTGTGAAAGTTGTCACACAACCTTCACTGCCTAACTGCCCTGTTGAAATCAGATTTTTCTTTAGATCTGGAACATGCCTTACCTCCTTTAATAGCCATTGGTTTCCATTCTGTTGTTTTACAAGAACCTTACCCATTCCAACGATTTTACAGGGTTTATCATCACCCAGACGAACTTGTCCAAAATCTCCTTGAACATAGTCATGAAAGTATTTCTTATCAGGTGTGGCATAGAATGAAGCCCCTGAATCTACCACCCAGGAATCAGTAATATTTTCGAAAGAAAGAATCAAAGCATCTTGTAACACCTCACCTGTCACATTTGCTTCATGATTGTTTTCTTGATGTGCATCTCCTTCTTTTCCCTTCCGAGATCTACAGTCTTTCTTTAGGTGTCCTTTCTTTCCACATTTCCAGCACACTATCCCCGATCTGGACTTGGATCTGCCTTTCCTTGATTTACTGCGATATCCTGAGCTCTTTCCTCTTTCCATTTTTATTCCTCTAGACTTTGCATTCAAAGCATTTCCCGATGTCTCACCGGAGCTTTTCCGTCGCATTTCCTCGCTAAGGATAGCACCGAAAACATCATCAAACTTTAAAGTACTAGATCTAGAAACGGAGTTACTAATGGCCATTACCAAACCATTCCAACTTTCTGGTAATGAGCACAAGAATAACAGAGCTCTAACTTCATCATCAAAGTTTACCCCTACAGAACTTAACTGACTTGTAACTGTATTAAAATCGTTTAAATGGTTTGCAACAGATCCACCTTCCGACATATTCATATTAAATAACCGTTTCATAAGAAATACCTTGTTTGAGGCCGAGGGTTTTTCATATAGTTTCAACAACGTCTGCATCAAACCCTCTGTCGTGGTTTCCTTCGAAATGTTGAAGGCGACTGACGCAGCAAGGCACAACCGTATTTTTCTGAGTGCCTTTCTATCGAGGAGGTTCCATTCTTCATCTTTCATACCCGTCGGCATCTTTGTTTTTCTGCCCAATGGTAGGTATAGATCTTTCTGATACAGATAATCTTCCATCTGCATCTTCCACAGCGAGAAGTTTTGGCCGTTAAATTTCTCGACCCTAAACTTACCATCTTCCGCCATTGCTCCCACTCGAACCAGGAACCCTTCTTTCCTGTGAGTTTATCAGCCAAATAGACCTTCAGCTCTGATACTAGTTGTTAGAAAATTATATATTACGGAGAAATGGAACACATAAAATATTGCAGAAATATAAACACAGAGAACGCATAAAACAAGAGAGACACAGATATACGTGGTTCACCCAGTTTGGGCTACGTCCACCCCGAACAGCCAGTCCTTCCTTTCTATTATCCAGCAAAATGAAGAGACACAACCTACAGCAAATCCGTTGTAATATCCTCTGTTTTCTCTCACAGTCTCACCTCTTTGTTTCTCACTCACCGAATACACATCTATTTCATAGCCTCAAATACAATACCCTCATGCAAAGAGAGGGGTTGCCTTCTAGGGCAAAAAACCCTAAACTAAACATAAGTTCTACCGTCAAATCATCCGCCTAATGAACGGCCCAGATTGACTAGAAATTACTATACTTTTACAAGGCAATTTTACATTTGTTTTTAGCTTCGGGGGCGCTGCCCCCGAGCCCCCGCCGGGGGACCTCTGGCCCTCGAACCCCCCAGCCGGGGGGGATCGGCCCCCCTAGACCCCCGTGGGGGGGACAAGTCCCCCCCGCACCCCCCTGCGTGTAGGGGTGTACAAGACTTCCTGGGGTATACATCCGGCTGAAACAAAGACCTTTGAACAATCATGCTCCACACACAACATCATGGTGAGATGCTTGAGGAAAGAAGAATAGTTGAGAAAGTTTTGAGAAGTTTGCCAGCAAGGTTTGAGGCCATTGTTGTGGCCACAGAAGAGACAAAGGATCTCTCACAGTTCTCAGTGGATGAGCTTAATGCATCATTCATTTCTCATGAACATAGACTGAATAGAGCAGCAAGCTCCTCATTGGAGCATGCCTTGAAGACACAAGTATCATTTTGTCAAAGTCAAGGCAGAGGAAGATCATATGCTAGAGGAAGAGGAAGAAGTCCATACAGAGGTGGAAGAAGCAGCCTTTCAAGCTCAAGTGGAAGAGGCAGCGATCAAAATCCAAATCAAGGCCCAAGCCAAAATCAAGCACAAGGTTAGAGGTATGTTAAATCTCAAATTCAATGTCATTACTGTAAGAAGTATGGTCATTATGCAAATGAAAAGTAGAAAGAAACAATATGACATTAGTAACAAACCAAGTGTAACTTTCACAAGATAAAATCAAAACCATGATAACATGTTTTTAGCTTGTAATGTAACACAAGACAAACAGAGTGATATATGGTATCTAGATTCAAGGTGTAGCAACCACATGTCAGAAAACATAAAAATGTTTTCTGATCTAGATGAAAGTGTAAAATCTGAAGTGACATTAGGGACTGATAACAAAGTCTCTGTCATGGGAAAAGGTAGAGTTAATATCCTAACAAAGAAGGGGGAGAAAAAATACATCTTTAATGTTTACTTTGTCCCCAATTTGAAATATAATCTCATGAGCATTGCACAGCTCATGTAGAAAGGCTACGATGTCTTCTTCAAAAATGATGTGTGCACAATTTTGGATAGGCCTCCAAGTAGATAGTTGATTGCAAAGGTTCAGATGACAGACAATAGAATGTTTCCCCTAAAAATAATATCAGATTTGCAAAAGGAAGGTGCACAAGCACAACTATCTATGAACTCACAAGAAGATGGAAGAAAAGAGGCAGTTGTCACACAAGTAAACCTTCAAGCTGAGGTAAAAGATGAAAACCGGTTATGGCACTTGAGATTTGGACATATCAACTTTGGAGGTTTGAATTTACTGCATGGGAAAGGCATGGTGAAGGGTTTACTACTCATAGAAAAACCAGACAACATATGTGAAGGATGTATCTTGGGCAAGCAACATAGAGAGACATTTCCAGTAGGAAAGTCAGTGAGGGCAAAGGCACCTTTGGAGATTGTCCACTCAGACTTATGTGGACCAATGCAGTCACCATCAATTAGTGGCAGTCACTATGTATTGACCTTCATAGATGAGTACACAAGGAAGACATGGGTATTTCTCCTAAAATAGAAAAGTGAAGTGTTTGAGCGCTTTCGCCAATACAAGGCTCCTGTTGAAAAGCAAAGTGGAAATTTCAGCAAAGTCTTTAGGATAGACAGAGGTGGAGAATACATCTCAAATGACTTCCTTCGATTTTGCAAGGAACATTGAATTCATAAGCAATTTACAACAAGATATACACTGTAGCAAAATGTTGTGGCAGAAAGGAAGAATAGGACCATTATGGAGATGGCAAAGAGTATGTTGAAGGAAAAGCATTTGCCAAATGACTATTGGGCTGAAGCTGTCACTTGTGCAGCATATATCTTGAATAGATGTCCAACCAAAAGTGTCTAGAACATTGTTCCTGAAGAGGCATGGAGTGGAAGAAAACAAAATGTCACTCACATGAGAGTTTTTGGATTTGTGGCTTATGCACATGTCCCAGATGAGTTGAAAAAGAGGTTGGATAGCAAGGGGGAGAAATACATATTTGTTGGATATAGGGATGAATCCAAAGCATACAAACTCTACAATCCATTAATCAAGAAGGTCATAATCAGCAGAGATGTGCAGTTCATAGAAGAGGAAGCATGGGATGGAACTTTAGAAAAGAAAGTCAATGTCAAAGCATGCATACTACATGAGGACATAGAGGAATTAACAGCGAGTAGTAATTCCTCAACAGTGACTCCCTCTACTCATATTCAAGCGCAGCAAAGCAAGTAGCAAGCAACCCCATCAACAAATAATAGGATAGTTTCGCGCAGACAAGCAAGTGCTTCTCCAAGCACATCGCGAAGCGTGACACCAAGTGAAGGCCAAAATTCAGAAATTTAAATGAAATTTATGAGCAAGATGAAGTTAATAGTAGCACAAGTCTGAATTCCTTATTTGCATTATTTTTTCATGTAGATGACCCAATTCACTTTGAAGATGTAGCCAAAGAAGAAAAATGGGTTACGGTAATGGAGGAAGAAATAGAAGCAATAGAAAGGAATGACACATAGGATTTGATGAGCCTTCCGAAAAGAAAACATGTCATTGGAGTGAAGTGGGTCTATAAGACCAAAAGCAACGTCGAGGGAGAGATTGAAAGACACAAAGCAAGGCTAGTTGTCAAATGATACAAGCAGCAACGTGGAAGAGATTACGCGGAGGTGTTCGTGCCAGTCACGTGGATGGAGACAGTGCGCGCACTTGTCGCGATTGTCGCGCAACATAAATGGACAATGTATTAGATGGACATAAAGTTAGCATTCTTGAATGGAGTGCTAAAAGAGGAAGTGTATGTCGTGCAACCTCCTAGTTATGATATTGAAGGCCAAGAAGACAAAGTATATCGGTTGAAGAAAGCTCTTTATGGGTTGAAGCAAGCACCGCACACATGGTACAACACGATAGATGTTTACTTGTTGGACAATGGTTTCGACAAATGTGACAGTGAGCCTACTCTCTATATCAAAGAGAGTGAAGGTAAGATTCTCATTGTCGTCTTATATGTAGATGATTTCATTTTTACAGGCAGTGATGAATTCCTCATCACTGATTTCAAACAAGTCATGAAGAGTGAGTTTGGAATCACTAACTCTGAATTGTTAAGATATTTTTTGGGCATAAAAGTGAAGCAAACAGAAAAAGAAATTTTTATCTCTCAAGCAAAGTATGTGGCAGAAATTTTGCAGAGGTTTAAAATGCAGAACAGCAAGTCCGCACCAACTCCAACTGTCATAGGGTTGAAGTTGAGAAAAGAAGATTGCAACAGCAATGTCAATCCGACATTATACAAAAGCATTATAGGTAGCCTGATATATTTGACCGCCACTAGGCCGGATATAATGTATGCAGTGAGTTTGGTGTCAAGGTTCATGGAGACACCCAAGGAAACACATTGGAAAGCAGCGAAAATGATTCTAAGGTATGTCAATGGGACAAAATAATATAGCGTTTTGTACACAACAAGTGATTTCAGGCTAGTTGGTTACACTGACAGTGATTGGGCAGGCAGTGTCGATGACAAAAACAGCACGTCAGGATATGTTTTTCGTTTGGGTTTCAGAGCCATTTCATGGGCCTCCAAGAAGCAGCCAATAGTGTCACTATCAACAGCAAAAGCTAAATATGTCACAGCAAAAGTAGCAGCATGTCAGGCAATTTGGATGAGAAGGATGTTGAGGGATTTTCGTCATGACCAAAAGGGCACGACAACTATTTTTTGTGACAACACCTCAGCAATTACATTGTCAAAGAATTTTGTCTTCCACAAGAGGACCAAACATATTGGTGCTAAATATCATTTTATTAGAGAGTTGGTTAACAATGATGAAATTGTGTTGCAGTACTGCAGGTCACAGGAACAATTTGCTGATATTTTCACAAAGCCATTGGCAGGTGAAAGTTTTGTTTATCTTAGAAACTTTTTGGGAATTGTCAATGGAAGCAATTTTGATTAAGGGGGAATGTTGGAAATAATAAACCCAACCACTACAATAAATAGCTTGACAACAGCCATAACTGTCAGACGTATTTTTGCATGTTGCATCTCTGCTTGAAGATAGAAGGACCGAAGCCGGAGGCGAACCATTCAGAAACTCAGCAAAGGCATTTAAATAAGTTATGTACTTTTGTAAACACTATGGGCAAGCATTCATTCAGCAACCTTTTCCCACACTCCAGAAACTCCTGCGCGATTCTGAACACACTCAACAACAACATCATATTAATTATTTTGCTCTGTCATGAATTAAATGTAAAAAATTGTATGTTGAGTCAAATATGAATGTAAAATTCATTTTGAATATGTAGAGAGGTTAGAGAGTAAGAGGTAAGAAAAAGAGCACAAGTCTCTGTGGAGAAAATGGTGGAGCAATTTTTGGTGGACACAATAGTTACACTGTTTTATTGTGTGTTATTCCGCGTAAGTTTAAATCACTGTAAAACTTTTATTTTACTTGGTGAATGAGCCGTAGTCTCATGTAAATGTATTTTCATGTTTAAGAAATGAATACTAAGTTTTAGTGTGTTTCTCCAAACCTATCTTGTTATTTTTGCTATGTATTCATTAAGTCTCTAGAATCGGCTATGCGCGAAATTCAAGTGCGCGAAATTAGCTTGGCGGTGCGCGAAATCAGCTCCGCGGTGTGCGAACCTAGCTTTGCGAAAGTCAAAAGAAATCAGCTTCGTGGTGGGCGAAGATAGGTGCGCGAAATGAGCTCTGCGGTGCGTGAACCTAGCTTCGCGAAAGTCAAAATACCTCTGTCCCTCCGCGAAAATTAAATTTCCCAAATATTTTTAATATTTGAAAAGCTGACTGTTTCCATACAAACGAATTACATCATCTATGTGTGGAATGCATGAATCAATAATATTGCTCCTTATTTTATTGGCCATGGCATTTGAAGAGGGGTTGTTTAAGTGTGAATTTTTAGATTTTGGGCAGTTGGAAACTGTGGAAAAATTTGAGGTGAAATCTTGATTTCTGTTATTTAAAATGTTTTTTTGACTATATATAGATTCAACACCCTGAAAAATGCCTAGGACACTTAGGTTCAATAAATTCTTGCCAGATTTTAAGAAATTAAAAAGCTTCCAAAAAATCACACTAAAAACAATTAGTTTTAGGAGAACATAAAAAACACTGAATACCAAAAAAAATTAAATGCAATGCTATGATATCATTACAATTAATTAATTGCAGCAGAAATATTTTGTAGATGGTTGTCAACTTGCAGGGGCACAGAATAAAATGCTTGGGAGGCAAAGAATTAATTATGATGTAAACTGTTTAAAGATAAAGAATAAAATGTGAGGGTATTTGTTTGGAATTGGTAGCTACTTTGCAAATCAACAAAATCTGAAATACAAATTTATGGCTTCAAAACTTGACTAGGTGTTGATGTAAATGTCCAAAAATGCTTAAAACCTAATAAGAATAAATAGCAATGTAATAATTTGCATCACATCCGAGTATGATAGGGAATTTTGTTACAGTTAGAATAAAGTTGACTGCCAGGTTGTTCATTAATTATTGGGCGATGTCAGAGTGTTTGATTGGCGTGCAAGAAACCGGGATAACCAAAGAAACAGAATGATGAGGGCACTCAATTTCATTAATTGCTTTCCAAAGGAAAATAGCCTTTACCATTCATTAATGTCTAAATATATTATTTTAAAATTTCCAGCTATGAGTATAGAAGAATCCAACCTAAGAAAAATATAAAACTTAAATTCAAAATTTTCCTGTTTTTTCGTACTATGAAGGTTGGACTGCAGTAAGATTTCAATAATTAAAAAAATTGTGAATATTTTTGCTTAAAATGTGTTTTTTTACAACCAATATAAAGGTTTTAATTCAGTTAAACTAGAAGAGCTATATTGCACTTAGACCGGAAGATATGCGGATAACAAAAGTGGGTATTCTTCACTGTGATATGAAGTATTAGAACTATATTAGAACCATAGTTTAAATTATTTCAATAGCTATATTGAAGGACCTTGTGTAGACGTTGATTCAAAATGTGGGATTTTCAGTTTCCAAACTTAAAAGCTTATTTAGATACTTATTTGAAAGATATGAATAGGGTATTGATTAAAAGTAGCATCAAGCCATTACTGGACCTCTTTTGATAAACTTTAGACAAGATTTATGGACTTCATCTCACAATGGAAACTTCAGAAAGAAAACATTACTATATTTTTTTTAAAGAGTAAACAATGTGTTTTTTATGACTAGTATGAAGGTTCGATAATGCTTTGAATTATTAGAATTTTAAGATAAAATTTATAAATTCTAATAACTTACTTTTAATAATATTTGGAATAATTTTAATCGAAAATCTGCTGCCCTCTGCTGCGCGTGCGACTGCAACCCGCGATCGAGCCTCGGCCTGGGCCGCCTGAGCGAGCTTCATCATGGACCCTCCGGAACCTCCCGGTGGGGATCCGGACCTGCAAAGAGCATTCTCCAACCTGGTAAAGTCACTCCCTCCGCAAAGACCTAGACCAGCAGCAACAAAGTTTGTGAAAAAGCTTGATGTATTACAGGAAGTTCAACTGCCGCCTACCATCCCACGCATGGCAGCCATTTCCCTAGCAGAGAAAGGATTGATTGGGCAATTTACAGGACTGTGGCCATCACCCAGAACAGTGCAAAGGTGGGTCGAACGAAACTGGTCGGACAAGATCCAGGGTAAAATATCCATCAGATTCTGTGGCAGAGGATATTTTACTTTCCATTTCGAAACCAAAGAGGACAAAGATCTAATATTCAGGAATGGGCCTTGCTTTATGGACTCCAGGGGTCTCTACCTCAACAAATGGACCCTGGATTTTGATCCAGTACTTGATATACCGAATGCTGTACCAGTCTGGGTGAGACTGCCGCACCTTCCCCTTCACTGCTGGGGGGATGACTCGGTCAAAGCAATAGGAAATGCGGTTGGAAAATACATAGATCACAGTGAACTTAAAGACAACATGCAGGCGTGTGCGCGGATTTGTGTCGAAGTCGATCTGGGTCGAGGACTGCCGGAAGCGATCAAATTGAAAGTTGATGATTGGTGCCATATTCAGCAACTGGATTACGAGCAGATACCCTTCAAATGCAAGGTATGCCATGAATATGGACATTTTGCAAATAGATGCACCAAAATAGTTAATGTAGATTCTGATCAGTAGGATGGACAATGGGAAACTGTAAAAAAGTAAAAATCATCTCCTCCTCTTAAGTCTATGGATCCTGATGCCCCTGGTCCTTCCCAGCAACATCCTTCCCCCCCTCCTCTGATTCCCGATCCTCCTCTCCCTCCATCTTCTAACCCCTTCGCGACCCTCTCTGAGGCAGAATCGGGGCCTGATGTCCCTTCCACAGATCCCCCTCTTCACCTTTCCCCTCCTCTCATCATGCAGCCCTCTCCTGATCCCCCCTCTTCAAGGATTACCAGGAGCTCTTCAAAGGAACATGGAGCGCCCAGTGATGTCCCTAAAAAGCAAGGGCCTGGCAGGAAATCAGCCAAGCAGCAGAGGGATGAAAATGCTCAGAAAGACATAGCACTGGGCACCCAAACTCCAATAGAGTCCTTCATTCTTGGACACTTGGAAAAAGAAAATAGTAACAAAGGCCATGAGAGGCGAGCACCTCTCCATGTAACCAGTAAATCATGATGAAAATACTATCTTGGAATAGTAGGGGCTTAGGGCACCCCTCCAAGCTAGCTGCCCTCAAGGACTTAATTCACAGTGAAAACCCTGAAATTGTTCTGATTCAAGAAACAAAGCAAGATCAATCAGAAATGAGTAGAGTAATTAGCCAGCAAAAGCATTTTAATGGATGCGCAAGCGAAGCAAGAGGAGCCTCAGGCGGTATATTAACTATATGGGATAGCAATAAATGGATCTGTGACTCCACCAGCGTTCACCAGAACTGGATTCGAACTAACTTAGAAAGTAAAACTGGAGGCTCAAAGGTAACAATTTATAACGTATATGCTCCTAATCAGTACAGAGAGAAAGAAATGTGTTGGAACACATTGGAAGTAAGTATAGAAGAAGAGCAGAACAACAATCTTATTATAGCAGGAGATTTAAATATGGTGATGCATGCTAACGAAAAAAGAGGAGGAAATTTCACTCCTGACCCATCCAGAAGTCGACTAGAGGCCATCATGTAGGAGCACGACCTTGTTGATATCAGACCCAAAAATCGTAGGTACACCTAGAGCAACAGAAGGATTGGAGCCCGCAATATCATGGAACGTCTTGATAGGTTCCTCATAAGCATAGCTTATCTGTCCACCTTCTCTACAGGTCATTCAAACATCCTCAATGTCTCTGCCTCAGACCATTACCCAATAACGCTCACTCTTCACAGTCACTGTCAGCTTGGGCCTATACCCTTCAAATACTGCGCCATTTGGAACCGTATCCCAGCTGCAAAAGATGTGGTGCGACAGACTTGGGTTCAACACGTAGAAGGTTTGCCAAGTTATATTTGGGAGACAAAATTGAAGAGAGTACGACAGGCTTTAAAAAATTGGGCAAAGAACAATTATCAAGAGCCTGAGATGAATAAAAAGAAAATTAAGCAAGATCTAGAGGAAGTGCAGCAAAGAATCGAAGTGTTGGGGCTATCTGAGCAAGCTAAAGAACAAGAAACTAGATTATACTCACAGCTGAGTCAAACTATTAGAGACGAAGAAACAAAATGGAGACTGAAATCAAGGCAACTTTGGTTGCAGGAGGGAGACAGAAACACATCCTATTTTCATAAGCAAGCCACTGTTCGAAAGGTCAGAAATACAGTGAGCACGATAATGGATAATGAAGGGAACCGTTACCACACACAAGACTCTATAAAGGAAGCAGCTACCAAGCACTTTAATAATCTTCTAACTGAGGACAAAGTCGCGGAGGATTACTCAAGCATGCTTTAGCATTTGCCTAAAGGAGTCACACAAGAAATGAACAACAGTCTCAAAAAAGAAGTAGAAGAAGAAGAAATCCAAGTAGCAATTTGGAGTTTACACCGAGATAAAGCTCCAGGCCCTGATGGATTTCCCATTTCCTTTTATCGAGAATATTGGCAGATGATTAAAAAAGATCTCTTAAAGATGATTCGCTGGGTTCTAAAAAAAGGCAAAATGGGGGGATTTACCAACTCCACCTATCTGGCATTAATCCCAAAAGAGAATCGACCTTCCACTTTTTCAAGATTTCGGCCAATCTCTTTATGCAACTCAGCATATAAAATTATTTCAAAAATTATAGCTTCCAGGCTTAAACCTCATCTCCCATCCTTGATCTCTGAAAATCAAGGGGGCTTTCTCCCCAACAGGCACATCACTGACTCTATCCTTCTTGTGCAAGAGGCCATCCACTCGAGCTTAAGCAGAAAAGAGAAAGGGTTCGTTCTAAAGCTGGATCTTGCAAATGCTTTTGATAGGGTAAGACATTCCTACCTATTTGTTGTTCTTCATAAAATGGGGTTTGATCCCTCCTTCATCACAATGGTCAAGGCTTGTATAACGGAACCTTGGATCTCCCCTTTGGTTAATGGGAGACCGTGTGCAGCCTTTCAATCATCTCGAGGCCTCAGACAAGGCTGCCCCCTATCCCCTTATTTTTTTATCCTTATGGCTGAATCTCTCAGTCAAACCTTGGATTATAACCGGAGAATAGGTCTAATCACTGGCATCAAGATTGAGCAAGGAACAAAGAATATCAATCATTCTCAATTTGCAGATGACACTCTCCTAATAGGAGGAGCATCCATCACTATAGCAAGGTGCTTTAAGAAGATTTTGGATCAATTCATGGATTACTCAGGTGGGAAGGTCAACCAGATAAAAAGTTGTATATATGGTTGGAATACTCCAAATCATACCATCCACAACATTGCAAGCATCTTTGGAGTCTCCTGCAAACTTGTCTGGAACCATTTCTCCTACTTAGGGATGCCAGTAAGTATGGGACCGCTGAAAGCTGATACCTGGAACGAAATCCTCGACAAAATAAAGAGAAAAGTGCAGCAATGGGGCACCATGTGGTTGAACCCAGCAGGACGACTAGTTCTTCTAAAATCAGGTATAGTTTCTCTTCCCATATATCGTTTTTCCTTATATCAAGCACCAGCTGTTTTCCATCAGAAAATGGAAAGAGCCCTTAGGCATTTTCTTTGGCAAGGAGGGAAAATGGATAAGAAAAAATTCAATCTTGTAAGCTGGAAGAATATAATCCAATCTCAGGAAAAAGGAGGACTAGGCATCAGATCACCAAAATTGCTAAACTTAGCCCTTGGAGCAAAAATCGTATGGAGGATGATCACAGGGCCTACAACGTGGTGGAAGAAGATCTTAGAAGCAAAATATCTGAGCTGCGCAAGGCAACGACTCCTGGAGACTAATATTCCCAACAGAGATAGTACAAAAATTTGGCAACTTTGCAAGAAGGCTATTACTTTTATGTCTCAGAATATCTCAAAGGTCCCAGGAGGGGGGAGCAGTATCAATTTCTCCACAGACAGAATTTTAGGGCAGCATCCCATTGGCACAAAGATGGAGGCAATCCCTGCCATAAACTGGCTTAATGGCAAAGGAATATTGCACTTGGCTCAAATATCACAATGGGACAATCACTCTCAAGCATGGACAGGATGGAAATTCCTGGAACATCCCAGGGAGTTAGACACCCGTTTCACAGTCCTAAAGAAGCTCCTACACAGCAAAGCCCCAGTCCAAGAAGGCATACATGATGGATATCGTTGGGACCCAACTGGAACTCAATATACGGTTAAAGCTGGTCATGAATTTCTTTGTGACAACACCTTCCAACAGGAAATATGGAACCAATGGAAACTAGTATGGAGAGCAGAGGCACCTCCCAAAGTCAAGTTTTTCATTTGGCTGCTCTTGAAAGGAAAAACACTCACAACTGAAAATTTAAAGAAAAGAGGCATAATGGGGCCATCCAGGTGCCCAAACTACTGTAGATCAGAGGAAACAATGCAACACCTGTTTATAGAATGTCCGGTGGTTGACGAATGTTGGAAGAAGATGGCCTCAATAGGGGAAGCACCCTGGGAGCCTCAGGCAACTATTGCAGAAACGATTCACAAATGGAGGAAGAATTGTCCATGGAAAGAGAAAAGAAGTAAATTGGCGCAAAGGGTATGGAACATCATTCCTCTAACTCTCTTATGGCGCATATGGTTGGTAAGAAATGGAAAGGTCTTCCAGGAGAAAGGTTGCAGCACTAGGATAATGTGCCACAAGGCTAAAATGTTAGCGGTAGAGACAGTCACAAATCACACCAGAGGCAAAATTGATGCAACAAATTATAGTATGGAAGAGAGAAATCTGCTCAGCTATGTATTTGAGAACATTGCTAGCGCTCAGGAAACAAGCAAGGGAAGGACAAAAATGAAAGAAACAAATAGCGCATGGAAAATGAGATTAAAGGATGAGGAATTTTCGAACTGGCTGGGAAATTGTAACAGGTTCTGCTTATTTTTTGATGGTGCTTCTAAATCGAACCCGGGCCAAGCTGGTGCAGGGGGTCTAATCTGCAATGCAAATGGAGAGAGCATTCTTCATTTCGAATGGGGGCTAGGAGAGATCTCCAACAACAGAGCAGAGGGATTAGCACTGTATCAGGGCCTCACACAGCTACGAAAGTTAGGGATAAGAAAAGCAGTGGTGTTTGGGGACTCAGCAATAATTATCAGGCTTATGGCGCAGCGTCAGAGCACGCCAAATATACTTCTTCAACAGATAAACCACCGGAATCAGATCCTCCATGCATCAATGGAAGAAATCGCGTACTATCACATCCTACGTGGATTGAATAAGGAAGCCGATAAGCATGCCAACAGGGCATGCGAACGATCCAAGGGCAGCCTGAGCTGTAACAACACCGTTTCATTTCAACCGTTACCATGAGTCCACAACACTCAGTCAACAGCAGATGTACCACAGCTGACAGAATCAGCGACATCAGACAAGTAAACAGTGCCGACGACAGAGCAAGTAAGGTGGGCAGGATTTGGCTCAGAAATGTGATCAGGATATCGCTTCAACGCATGGGAAACAAGAGAAATCCAGGAGAAAATCGTCCTTATAGATTGATTCTATTTGTTGTAAAAGATTTGCATTTGACCATTCCGCAGATCGCCATGAGATGCAGTTGGGCATCTTCCCACTTTCAAAGCACACAAGTGAACTCTATTTATACCCCAGGCAGCAAACTTCTTCAAAACATTAAGAAAGGCAGTTTCTACAGGCATCAGAATTTCAATGCTCCCGCCTCCCTCAATTCAGCCCAAGGTAGTTGGTTCAGAGCTCAGCAGAATCGCAACAACTCTGCGAGAGCAGTAGTAGCAGTCTGCTGTAATCGAATTAGAGTCCACAGAGTTCGCAGGTTTTGCGTTATAGCGGCCGACACCACAGACAGGAAGCATTTAGTGATAATGGCCTGCTCAGAGGATTGTTTTCACTGCAGAGATCTTTAGGTAGAATTCGAGGAGCTGAGAGCGCAACAACGCATATTGGAGGATCAAGTCAAAAGCTTGGAAACACGTATGGAAGATCAGTATAGAATTCTCAATGAGAAATACAGGGCAGAAATCAATCTGTTCCTGCACAGAGTTTCCTCTTTACATGAGCAATACAATAACTTGGCAAATCGTTGCAGCCACGCAGAAGAATCGATAGTAGTTCTCAAGTTCATGATGGACAAAAAGCTCAAGGAAGCCCCCAGCTCCTCCAGCGCAAAGCAGAATGAACCAGACCCAAACCCAGAAGCGTCCACAGCCAGGAAGATTAGCCATATAGATATAGAGATAGATTAAATATGTTTTGTAGCTGTAAATTTTGGTGTTTGCAATATGTAAGGATTTATAGTAGTGTAGGAAGCTTTAGAGGCAGAAAGACTAGAACAAGGATCAAGGAAGGGACCCTTTTTGTAATTCCTCTGATCCATGATGTCCAGGAAGCATTGTTTGCATGGAGAACTGACTCTTTTTTCAGTTTATAATATAGCAACCGAATCTTGTCTAAAAAAAAAAAGATTTGGAATAATTTTGATATTCTTTAACTACCTATGAGTGCAAATAGGTTTATGTTTGAATTATTAGAACTTTAAGATAAAATTTATAAATTCTAATAACTTACTTTTAATAAGTTTTTGGAATAATTTAGATCTTCTTTAACTAACTATGAGTGCAAGTAACTTTCTTCAAGGTCCATGAGTGTAAGCAACATTCTTCATGTCTTCTCTTCTCATAATAAAACATGAAGAACTTCATTAAAATATTTTCTAACTTTTTCTAAGATAAGACATTGTTGTCATTTTGTCTTTGTTACATGATACTTTATATACAACTACACATTACTATTGGTTATTATATTTCTTTCACTATTTTATTTAATTGTGTGTATATGAACAAGTTGTAACATTATGTTTACTATTATGAAAATAAAACATGGCTTAGAGATCTTTATGAACACTACCTTATGATTGGACTTGATCAAAATGGATTTCAATTTTATCACTAAGATCTTTTGAGTACTTGTTAATCTTGAAGTTTCTAGCACAAATTTAGTTTTTTCTATATGGAGTAGGTCACTCAACTACTTAACTAGCAAAAATTTTAAGGTCTTTTAAGTTAAACAAAGTCTTTCTACAGAAATTACATGAGAATTTTTTTTTTGGCCGACGCGTTTCAAACCAACAAATGTGGTTCATTGTTAGGACTAGATGAAGAGGTAGACCATGGAAAAGGCTTAAATAGAGAGCAATGTAGAGACATAATTTCAAGTAACGGCTATATTTGAACAATAACGTTTAAATTATAATATTAATTTATTAATATATTAAAAACAAATATTATTCAGTAACAGTTATATTAAATTGCTAGTTTTTGAAAAAAATATTTAAATAATGATATTAGTTTAATAATTTATTAAAATATTAATATGTAACGGCTATATTAAACGACTAGTTTTTGAAAAAATATTTAAATAATGATATTATTTCATTAATTTATTAAAAATGTTAATAGGTAATGGCTATAATAATGGCTAGTTTTTGAAAAATAAAATTTAAATTAATTTATTAAAACCAAATTTTACTAGTTCATGAAAAATAATATTTAAATAATGATATTAATTTATTACAATATTAATATGTTTTTGAAAAATAATATTTAAATTTATTTATTAAAACCAAATATTACAAGTTTTTGGAAAATAATATTTAAACTGTGATATTAGTTTATTAATTTATTAAAAAAAGATATTAATAAGTAACTTCTATATTAAACAGCTAGTTTTTAAAATAAATAAATAAATAATCAAAGTCAAACTTTGAAGGAGGGGAGTCAAAAATTATAAAAACCAGTGAAGACCCTAATTGAGACAGGATCATTTGATAAATAAAATAACTAATGGAAAAATGAATAAAATAAAACAAAATATACACAAGTCAAAACAAATATATATATATCTATATATATATATATATATATATATATATATATATATATATATAAAGAAACATATTTCAAAAAAACAATCAATAAATAAAACGGGTTTAACAATAAAATATGGGGCTCAGACCTATTAAACAAATAACAAAATTTTTAAAAGGAGTTAAGAACGAATAGGATGATAAAATACATAAAAAACATGAAGGATCAAGAAAATAAACTCTAGTGAAGAATAAAACAACAAAAAAAACTATAAAAAGGATGCCAATACCAACATAGATTAAAAGGATAATAAATAAATAAATAAATAAAAACTAGGAGGACAAGAGAGGGACCCAACTTCTACTAATATTCCAACCATCATCTCTATTCAAATTATTCGGTCTTTTTTCAATTTCTAGGGCCTCCCTCAATTTACGATGATGAAAATGACTAAACTTACCAACGACTTGGGCCTCCTCAATGCAGATGTGATTCTTAGATTTATCTGCATGCTACACCAAAGCAGAGGAGTGGGTCCTGCCATGCTTGATGTCAGCAGTCTACTCACGAATCCTTTGATTAATCGAGCGACCAGTTTCACCAATGTAGGGAGTCCCACAAGAGCATGGGATAATGTAAATACCCTTCATATTCTTGGGGTCCACTGGGTGTTTTATAGATCTAAGGGAGCTCCGTATGGTATTTAAAGGCCGAAAGGTTCAAGCCACCTTGTGCTTCCTTAGGATCCTTGCAATCTTGTCAGCGGTCCCTTGGATAAATGGAAGATGAACACGAGAAAATCGATCCTTGATATCTTTCTTAGCACTAGGACCTTTTTCAGCTCTGAGGAAACCCTTAGTACATTGGTGTCTACTATACCCATTATTAAAGAAAAACACTTAGGAGATGTGCTTTCTCTTCCTTGAGATGGTTCTCATCAGAAACTCTTAAAGCTCTAGTTGCTAAAGTGTTGAGAACACCAAGATTTTGAGCTGGGAAATGATGAGAATTAGCATGAAGATATTGCTCCATATGAGTTTTCTTACGATATACCTGATGAGAGAAAGATCCATTATCATTCCTTGAGAGGAGGATGTCAAGGAAGGGAAGACTATCATTACATTCAAATTCCATGGTGAACTTTATAGAACTAGATTGATTGTTAAGATGGAGGAAAAATAGTTCCAACTTTTATTTACCATGGGACTAGATGACAAAAGTGTCATCCACAAATCTCTTCCATAACTTAGGCAGAAGACAGGAAGAGGCTAAGGCCTTTGATTCAAAATCCTTCTTGTTAATCATTAAACCTCTAATACAAAATTAGTTTCTTTCTATATGGACCAACCACTCAACCATGTAATTGGAAACAATTTTTTTGGGATTGCATAGTAACTCCACTAAGCTATGCTAAAACTATCCTTCTAATATTGATATGTTTTTCCATCAACTCCATATACCATGCCTTTCTTGACAAAATATGATTAAAAAAATCTTATATCTTGTAAGGTAGAATGACCCTTACTTTTTATCACTTAGTATATATTTCACACTATGATCATCTCTAAATATCTAGTTGTTTAAAGAAAAAACTAGTTACTCCTTTAATGTTTACTCTCACTCAAAATCCTTAAGAACAACATTACAACTAAAAAATTTATAAACATTTTGTAGAGCTTAAACAACTAAAAAGTTAATTATTAAATAGTTAAGTCCCTTGCATAACCTTTGGAATTATTTGATATGCAAATACAACCATTTCAAAAAAATCTACTTGCTCATTTCCTTATTGCTACATTCATGGATAGGTGCAAATTGGGAATGGTATCTCATGATGTTTTAGTAGCAACATAAATATGAAAAACAAAATTAATCTATTAACTTTAAGGGATGATTTAAGGGACTTCCATTGTAAATTTGAATATGGTGTAAAAAGATGAAATGTACGACAATGAATTAGTTTTCTAAATATATAATTTTTATTTATATAAATTGTGTGTGGCCATGTGGAATTTGAGTTCTCTTTACAATTGTACAATGTTCTCTTGCACAACTATTTTTTTTAAATTATGAAAGACACTATATTCTTGAAATTACAAGGCCATTTATTAGTGCTACATGCAAGGGTATTAACATTATAAAACTTTTTTTAGTTTTTTGGAATGTATACTCAATCTATATTAGCACACCATATAATTTATTTAAAAAATAGTTAAGGCAAAAAAAAGTTGTAACAAAAAAAAAGAGGTTTATATTTTAAGCTTCTAATATATATCAAGCCAAAAATATATAAAAAATAGTAAACAAGATTAATTAAAAAAAGAATTGTATATTTGGAATCTACGCAATTGACTATATATGTGTCTATAGTTTCATTAACAAAAAAATTGTATATCCTATAAAAAAAATAATGTCAAATATAGAGACACTAAGAGGTTTTCTAAAAACTGAAAGTTTTAATGTATCTGTAGCTTGAACCATCAGGGTTATCATCATGAACCTATGTCTAAGGAAATAAACTCAACAAACATGTATGTTAGAGTTGTCACTCTCACCTGGAAAAAAAGTGAATTTAAGGGACCATGCACATGCTCTAGGAACATACATGCACTCCAAAATATTTCTTTTATATCTCAGCCTATCTCTCCTCATATCCTCCTCAATTACCACACACACCCGACCTTGTCATGCCCATGTTTCCTAGTCTCAACCATCTCCTTATCTCTCCCATCTCCCTCCCCTAGGTATCCACCATTTATCACTTCTCATATCCTCCACTTTTTCCTCTCTTATAGCACACCTTCATACCCACTTCCATTTGTTTCACCTCTCTTCCACTCTTATCACTCGTCCCTCTTTAACACCTATACCAATCCACCATCCCTTTATACTCACCTTCTATCCCAACCCCTTCATGCTTCTGACCCCTCATCTCACCTATCTCCCTCTCTTTTGCAACCTCAACCTTTGTCTTATATGCCCATCCACATTCCCTCTCTTATAACCTTCTCTTGCAACCCTCTAATCGCCTTTCCTTCATTTTCTTCATTCCCACTAATCCCCCTCTCCTACCCATCATACATTTGCCTCTTTTCACCTCCATAAACTGAAACATTCCTTATTCACATATAGTCCTCATTTGTTTCCTCTTCTCACCCCCTTTTATTGTCACTACCCCCAACCAATTAACTCCTAGGGGTGTTTTTATGAAGGAGGGATTAAGGAAGGTAGGGAGGGATAGAGAAAGAGAGGAAGGGAGAGGGATGAAGGTGGAAAGGAGTGGGATATGGGGGCTAAAAAGAGAGAGAGAGGAAATGAAGGAGAGAGTGGTAGATGGACACACACAGACTCACACAGACTCACACATAGAGGTGGGGGGGAGGTCAGGGGAAGAGGGGCAGAGAGAGAGGTGGGGGATAAGAAGTGAGGGGGAGAGAGGTGTAGAAGAAAGAGAGGTGCAGAAAAAAGAAAGGGAGTAGAGAGAGAGAGGATGGGAAGAGAGGGAGAGGGGTGGTGAGAAACGGGAGAGAGGTAGAGATGGATAAAGATGAAGAGGAATAGAGATAAAGAGAGAATGTGGGGGTAATTTCGATTCAAAGAGGGAGAGGGGAGAAAGTTAGAGAGAGGCAAAGAGAGAGTAGATGACAAATATGGGAAAGGGAAAGAGGGGAGAGGAGAGAGAGAAAAGGAGTGATGGGGGAGAGAGAGAGAGAGGGAAGGAGGGAGGGAAATAGAGGGAGGGAGGGTGATAGAGGGAGAGATAGAACCAGGGGGTTGCTATGTAGGAAGGATTGAGGAAGGGAGGGATGGATAAAAAAGAGAGGAAAGCAGCAGGAGGAAGGTGAATAAGGGGAAAGAGTGATGAGAAGATGTAGGTTTTAATCATTCACATTTTATTTGTACAAACATATTCTTAATAAAAAATGAAAATATACAATGGCTTACACATATATATTTACCAGAGATATTTTGCCCTGAAAACCCATAACAAAGAAAATCATAATTTTTTTCCAATATGCCATTATCTTTACAATGTTACAAAACAATATGTATATACAATAGCATGCATGAACCCCAATCCATTAATCATCATTTATAATACAACCACTATTCCTAAATTAAAATTACAAAGCCATGGGTTCAACCACCATGCACCCTAAAATTGCTAAAAGTGAAAATCGTATCTTGAAAGAAGTTAGTTAGAAATAGATGCAAAAAATTGCCAAAAATATTTCTCTCAAGAAAGCGGGAATTCTTCCCCCCTCCTTCCCCCCTATTATGGACAATATGCATATGAATCACACCTCAACATAGTTGTGCAAATAATATAACACATACCCAACACTCTCCCACTTGTTGTATCTTTGTATAAAGGAGATGAGAAGAGTGCACGATAAAAAAATGTAGCACAATAACTCCCATTGATTCTCTATAGCAAGATAGATTCCAAGTGCTTGTAGATTTTGTTAATGAATTTGCATCATTTCTCAAAGTTTCCACCTATGCCGATATAACCTTATTTTATTCAACCAAATCCCCCTCGGGGTGATACAAAACATCAATATACTTTGTCTTAGAATGATAACTTGGGTTATTTACTGGGAATATTACACTCTGAATATCACAATATATCCTTATAGCTTGTTGTACCAACCTAATCCTTGAAAAGAAATCTATAACCATACCACTTCCTTTCTTGGATGAGTGGTTGTCATTGGAAATACTAAGAGTGGGGAGTGAATCAATATTTCACTTATTGTTACAAATTAAAATTTTTAGTTGTCTAGCAATCATAAAGCATCATCGAAGAATAGTACACAGTCAATAGATAAACACCATGCATATGAACACAGGGATATTAGAAACAAATAAATGGATAAAACCACCATCCTTCTTATCTTCTTGATTTTCAATCATTTCTTACATATGTTCACTAGCACAAACCAGTAGGCAGCACCCACTCCCTTAGAATGTTTTGTTGGAACCTGCCATCAGGAAGCACCCACTCCCCTACAATGGTATGCTGGAACCCACCAGCAGGAAGCTCCTACTCCCTCATATCAGTTTATTGACACTAACCAACTGGAGGCATCTACCCCAAAAACATTGTGGACCCCCCTTTCATCCATCTTCAAATTAGATCCACTCCCTTTAACACAAACTTAAAAATCAACACAAACCCCTTTAGAAAATACCTTCACTATTCAACAACATACTCAATCTATCATCAACAACACATCATAAATCTCAACAATAGATCAATTCCTGCCATTGGCCTACAATCGGAAATATGAACAATAGGGAACTCAACAACATATTAATTAACGACATATCAACAATCAATAGCTTCAATCCCAACAACACAATAACTTTCACATTCAACATTATTAAATAACAAATCTAAAATTCCAAGCATCTCATCACCATAATAATTCTCAACAGTAGCCCTTAGTACATTGCTCATTTTTTCACTCAACTTACTTCAATAAGATATTACTGTATATAAAGTTATAGAGTAAACTCAATAGACATTTGCAGCGATGAAGCACAAATCCTAATCGTCATACATTCTAATCTCTACAATAATATTACTAATATTTTAGTAGAAACTTTACATAACATATACACTCCATTTATATTGAATCTTTGACAATGAAACAACACTGATATTGAAAATTATGATCTATAAAATAGCCTTCAACAAAAACCAACAAGTCAATCCTACATGGAAAACAGGAGCTCTAGTAAAATATTACCAATTCACAACATACTTCTATCAAGATAGCAAGTAGTCAAACTATCTAGTCAACACTTCTGAAAAGAGTCCAACTCTTAGTACCATACTATCATAAATTCAAGCATGAAATATAATTATGTCCTCATCATACAAGATATTAAGAAAAACACTAATTTGATTATATTATGGTCCTAGATCCATACAACACTTATTCATAAGAATACATGATACAATAGCTACAACTTCATCATATGAACACTGGTCAACATATCCCTAAGAAACTTAGATTCCACCTATGATCATAGACAAAAAATCATCAAGATCAACATGCAATTCAAACCCCAACAATCCAACACCCATCAAGACAACAGGTAATCAACCTTCAATAGAAAATAAGCTTTTTCATCATCCTTTTCAACAACACATCCTAGTAAGTCTGACCTTGAATTTCAACAAATTTGAGTTCTTCACTCTCAATTGATTAGATCAAAATACTTGATTGGATTGATATTGAAAACTTCATTACTCGGGATCAATTAAGAGCATACATTAAGACTATGAAACTTGATTTTTTTCCTTACAAGAAATAAAGGACATTCCAACAACACTCATTTTCCCAAAGAAAAAATTTGTCCTATCATAAGCTCATAAGACCTCACCCTTTTATGAACAATATTTGACCACAATCTAAAAGCAATGATACAGTTTGCAAGAGTAGCCAATTCAATTTTGTTACTTGCAAATTTTGAAAATGAATATCCTTTACTAGGCATACCTTTCATTGTCATGGAATTATAAGTTTTGACTATGAACTAGTTCACATTTGTTAATATCATGATTTAGGATTGGATCTTCATAATCAAACTGATTTAGTGCATGGGATCACCATTCAATCAGAATACATTGTACCATTGTACTAGATGCACCATTTTATACTCAGGTTGCTAATAGTACTAGGATGAACCTTGTTTGCAAGAGATAAGGTTATAAGTAGCTTGCAGTAGTTTATCCTAGCTTATAAACTAACCACTAGAATGATTTTAATAGCGCCAACCATCCTTGATAAATCCATAACAACTTCATAAATACACATAGGGACAATGGTTAACTATGCGTTAATGCACTAGATGAGACATAACCTTGCACCTAGAACATATACATTGTGTGCTTCATCGCACCATAACTCATACATGTGACCATTCACCAAATCAGACCATGCTTCACATTGGACTAGGCAAGGTTAATTTTCACTACAAATCATTACCATGCAAATCATATTGCACTAGATCAAATATAAATTTTATTAATGTATCAGGTAAGAGGTGACACCATAAGTAGACAAGATCGGAAATAACACCATTAACACACCTGGTCATATCATGCTTTACACTATATCATAAAATATATAACCAAATCAATTTACTCCATTCAACCCACACACACTCTAGATCACCAGTGCTTCTCTGCCTTATACCAAATGTACTCATACAATCATACCAACATATTGCATCCTATGGCTCCTTTCCTTTGATGGATTTATATGACTACATTATTTTCACTAGGTATGAGACATACAACTAGAACATATAATATTACAATGTAAGCCTTCATCGTATCAGAAAAAGAAAACACCTTCTGTTATGAAACTAGCTCAAGAAAAGATAGAAAAGATAGATCAACGCCTTAGAATTCAGCCTCTTCGAGGGGTCAACCTCCTTTACATTACATAAATGAACAATTCTTGGATGATACAAATGACAAAACCTCCTTTCTATATATAGGAGTCTAAGGAGTCACAATATAATCCAGCCGACCTAACAATAATAATATAAAGCCACAAAAATAACAATAGAGGGATTCTATGGGGCACATAAATAACAATATGGGGGTAATAGGGGCACAACAATATAAATAAGGGGTATAACTACAATAGTAATGGGGTAATCACTAGTATTATAGGGACCCAACATGCCCCTCTCCTTCAAAAAAGTGTTGTCCTCAACGCTTGAGTAGTTCTGGATACTTCTGCATAAAATTCTCATCCTCCCATGTGGAATCTTCAGCGGATAAGTTCTTCCACTTGATAAGATACTCTGAAATTGATCGATTTCGTAGCTGTCGAGTTCTTGTTTCTGTGACTGCTTCCGGTTCCAATATAATTTTTCCTTCCTCGTCAAGTTCTGGCAATATTGTTTGAATTGGGAGCTTGTCACCTATAACCTTCTTTAAACATGAAACATGGAAAACTGGGTGCAATCGAGAAGCTGCAGGAAGCTCCAATTTGTATGCCATAGTACCAATCTTTTGCAACACCTTGTACGGACCATAATACTTTGGTGATAATTTATTATCCTTCTTAGCTTGCTTTAGGGACATTTGCTTATATGGTTGTAGCCGTAGGAATACCCAATCACCTACATCAAAACTTCTTTCACTGCGATGTTGATCTGCCTGTTGTTTCATTCTATTTTGTGCCAACACGAGGTTATCCTTTAAGAGTTGGAGGACTTGTTGTTGATGTTCGATGTGATGTTCCACTGCCTGAACCTTAGAATTTTCTCTTAAATATGATGTGATGGATGGTGGTTGATACCCATAAAGTGCCATAAATGGGGTCATTTTTGTTGCTGTATGGAAGGAAGTGTTATACCACCATTCAGCCAGAGGCAACCATTTGACCCATTGTGTCTGTTTATCAGATACAAAGCAACGAAGATATCCTTCCAAACATTTGTTTACTATCTCAGTTTGCCCATCAGATTGAGGATGATAAGATGAGCTATGAGCTAACTGAGTACCAAGACAAGAAAATAATTCTGTCCAAAAATTTCCAGTGAAAATGGGATCTCTGTCACTTACAATAATCTTTGGGTTTCCATGTAGCTTTTGAACTGTTTCCATAAATGCAGTAGAAACTGTACTGGCTTTAAATGGATGTGATAATGCACAAAAGTGTGCAGTTTGTCAACTACCACCATGATGACACTCTTTCCCTCAGACTTGGGTAAACCTGTGATAAAATCCATTGAAACCTCCTCCCAACGTTGGCTTGGAATGGATAAAGGTTGTAATAGACCCGGTGTCTTAATTGTTTCAACTTTATTTTGCTGGCAAACCAAACATTCCGCCACAAACTTTTGAATATCTGATTTAAGGCCATCCCAAAAAAATTCCTTCTTAACCCTGTGGTAAGTTTTTAAAAATCCTGAGTGCCCTCCTAAGGGAGAAGTGTGCAATTCCATAAGAATCTTTTGTTTTAGCTGGGAATTCTTACAGAGGTATAAGCGATCTTTGTACCATAACGAATCATTTTGCCAGCTAAATGTATCAGAAGTACTGGAATCTTGTTGTAGCTTTCGAATAAGTGCCCACACTTCTTCGTCATTCTTCCATTCCTCCCTTGCTTCATTTATCCAATCTGGTTGGATAATAGAAATGGCACACAACAATGCTTCCACATCCTCATCCTTTCTTGAGAGTGCATCTGCCACCACATTTTGCTTCCCTTTTTTGTAGATGATTTCAAAGTCATAACCCAACATCTTTGTGACCCACTTTTGTTGCTCTTCAGAGGATAATCTTTGTTCTAAAAAGTATTTAAGGCTATCATGATCCGTTTTTACCTTGAAGTGTCTTCCCATTAGGTAGGGTCGCCATTTCTTAAGTGCATGGAGTATTGCCAACATTTCCTTCTCATAAATAGCTTTGCTTAAAAACTTTCCCTTGATTGGACGACTTTCAAAAGCAATGGGTCTTTCATCTTGCATTAGAACAACACCAATTCCATTTCCTGAAGCATCACATTCCACAATAAAGGTTTTTGTGAAGTCCGGTGTAGCTAAGACCGGTGCTTGGCACATTGCCTCTTTAAGATGTTCAAAGGCCTTTGTTGCTTCCGGAGTCCATGAAAATGAATCTTTCTTCAATAATGTTGTTAGAGGTGCTGCTATTCTCCCATAATTCTTAACAAACTTGCGATAATACCCTGTCAACCCAAGAAATCCTCGCAGATGCTTTATGGATGTGGGGATTTTCCATTCCTTAATGGCTTTAATTTTGCTAGGGTCTACCTTAACTCCTTCATGAGATACAATATGACCCAAATATTCCACCTCCTGGACTCCAAAGAAACATTTGGATCTTTTTGCATATAATTGTTTCTCCTCCAATAGTTGTAGCACCCTGTCAACATGTTCAACATGATCCTTCCAAGACTTGCTGTAGATTAGTATATCATCAAAAAATACTAACACAAATTTTCTAAGGAATGGTTTGAAAATTGAATTCATCAAACCTTGAAATGTTGAAGGTGCATTGGTAAGGCCAAAAGGCATGACCAAAAATTCATAATGACCCTCATGAGTTCTAAATGCCGTTTTCGGAATGTCTTCAATCTTCATTCTGATTTGATGATATCCCGAACGAAGATCCAACTTGGTGAAGTAAATTGATCCATGCAATTCATCCAGTAATTCATCAATAACAGGAATGGGGAACTTATCTTTAATAGTGAGCTTGTTGAGCTCCCTATAATCTGGACACATGCGCCATGATCCATCCTTCTTGTGCACCAATACTACTGGAGCTGAGAAAGAACTTTGACTCGGTTGAATTATACCAGCCTCTAGCATTTCTGCAACCATACGTTCAATTTCACTTTTTTGGACATAGGGATATCTGTACGGCCTGATGTTTGGAGGAACACTTCCTGGAATCAGATGAATAGCATGATCATGATCACGCATAGGTGGGAGACCTTTGGGAGTCTCAAATACCTTGGAATGATTGTCCAGGACTTTTTGGAGATCTGGAGAAATAGATGATTCCAATGTGGAAACATCTAGCGAACATAATTGTGCAATTACACCTCTTTGCTCCTTTTTTAGAAGCTTTGTCATGCCATTAGAGCTGATTATCTTTCCTGGTTTCCCTGCAATACCCCTTAATTCAACTTCCTTTCCTTCCGTAGAAAATTTGATGAAAAGTTCTTGAAAATTAAAAGCTATTGTACCCAAGGATTGTAGCCATTGGACTCCTAGTACAACATCAGCACCTCCCATTGGAATGGAAAGCATTGGGCTAGTCAATACATATTCTCCCATGGATAGCTTGATATTATGGCACTTTCCAGAGCAATTTATTGTTCCTCCATTTGCAATCATCACTTGACACTCTGGTGCTGGATATAGGAAGCAATTCAATTCTTTTGCTACCCTACAATGAATAAAATTGTGGGTGCTTCCTGAATCAATCAACACTATTACCTTTTTCTTCTTGATTTGTCCTTCTATCTTGATGGTTTGAGGAGTGGTAATTCCCGCCAATGCATTACAAGATATGGTCGGATTTATTTGTTCTTCATCTAGGCTTTGTTCCTGGAGTATATCTTCTTCTTTTGACCTTTCTTGCTCCTTTTCTTCTTCCTCTTCACAATCTATGTAGAATAATTTCTTCTCAGCACACTTATGACCTTTAGTGTATTTGCTATCACAACTGTAACAAAGCCCTTTTGCTCTTTTTTCTTCCAATTGTTGTGGTGTCAACCTTATAGGTTGTGGAAGACTAGGGGCAACAACACTTCCGTCTTTATAGTTGTGAGTGGTATGCTTCCTGGTTGCCATAATTTTGCTTTCCATTTTTCTTGCTAACCTGAATGCCTTCTCTAATGAATCAGGTTCCCAAAGGCGAACATCATGTTGGATATTATCCTTTAAAGACCCTATGAACACATCAATCCTATGCTCCTCTGGAATATCTTTTACCCTTATGTTCAATTTTTGGAACTCCTCAATGTGCTCCATTATTGAACCCTTTTGTTTGAGACTTATCAATTGGCTAAAAAAAGTGTTGCTTTTTGTATCTTCATAATGTGCTATCAATTCTTCCGTAAAAATTGCCCAAGTGATAAATTGTTTACGAGAGCAAAGCCATTGATACCATACAAACTGATTTGGTTCCAAATATACAGTTGCCATACGTACCTTTTGTGTGTTTTGCACATTATTGAGATCGAAGAATTGCTCCATCTGTAATATCCATGTGGCGGGATCCTTGCCATCAAACTTCCTCATATCGATTTTTGGAATATGGTGATTCTTCGATCCAACATTAGAGTCTATGGAATCATGATTAACATTTCTTTTGTTCTCATCATGAGTTTCCTTTACTACCTTTTCACCATTAGTGACCCTTTCTTGTAGCAACTTCTTCAATTCTTCCATGTCTGTCTTCAAATCTATCTTCAAATCTGCCATGTCTCTCTTCAAATCTATCTTCGAATCATCCATATTAGCTTCCATGCCCTTTATCTTAGATTCCACGCCATTTATCTTAGATTCCACGCCACTTATCTTAGCTTCTGTTAGCTTTTGTGAGCGTGACATTTGTTGCACTTGTTCTTGTAATTTTGATATATCATGTAGCATTTCTTCCTCTTCTTCATGAGTCATGCTAGAGCTTTCAGGTTCCTTACTAGGTGTTTGCATTTTCTTTCCTCGGGGCATCAGTTACCGATAATAATGCTTTACTATGCCCTTTGAATTCCGTTAAACCAAGCTTACACAAAAATTAAAAAAAAACTACACACCTTTTTTTCACTTTATAGAAGCCTGATATTGAATCTGATGTATCTCTGTAATTTTGGATCATCCAGTTCTGAAATTGCAACCTGTAGTAGCCCTCTGCGTCCTCTTTCCAATGCCACAAGTCTGAGCCCAATTGGATTCTCCAAGGAAGAGTTATGTGAAATCTCCCACAGTGACTTGCTTTTAGACTGGTTCAGTAGAGCGAACTTGTACGACGTGCCACGAGTCACTGTTTCAACCTTTGAATCTGAAACACACACACAAGAAACTACAGTTCGTCCTCTTTCTTTACCTTCTTATGAAATTTCAATCCGATCCCCAGAGAGAAAGTTATGACGATTTTCCCCAGGTCACCTGTTTTGAATGTAATTCAGGAGTCTGCAAAAAGACCAACTTCCTCAGATCATATCTCCCCAAATATCACGCAAAAAGCTCTAAAATTCGGACCCAAGGTTCAGCGTGATTTCTTCTCAAATGGGTTTTTTTTGTGACTTCTGAAACATCACAGAAAAAACTTTATAGCGAAAATTCCACGATGACCTATTTGGAGCAGCGAAACCCTAGAATCCAAAGCTTTGATACCAAATGTTATGAAACCAGCTCAAGAAAAGATAGAAAAGATAGATCAACGCCTTAGAATTCAGCCTCTTCGAGGGGGAAACCTCCTTTACATTACATAAATGAACAATTCTTGGATGATACAAATGACAAAACCTCCTTTCTATATATAGGAGTCTAAGGAGTCACAATATAATCCAGCCGACCTAACAATAATAATATAAAGCCACAAAAATAACAATAGAGGGATTCTATGGGGCACAGAAATAACAATATGGGGGTAATAGGGGCACAACAATATAAATAAGGGGTATAACTACAATAGTAATGGGGTAATCACTAGTATTATAGGGATCGAACACCTTCACACTCCATCGCCTTAAATACTAAGTCGACACTTATTTCATTGATGCTAGTATGTTACAGATCCATCTCAGTATGATGCCAATATTTATACATATTTTATATGATGAATAGTGTAGAATTCCTTGTTGATTCACAAGCTCATGCAATTTACTAAAGCACAGGACAAGAATCTACTTCTACTTTTAACCAACGGAAGCCAATAGATCGATGAAAATCATATCAACTAGAAGAAGAAAAATCAATGACACATAATATAATAACTTTTCTTGGGGAAAGCCACTGCTCAAAACCCCACCTATCTATATTGCATTAATTATAAATATGAGTGAAGATACAAAGCTTATTCTCACAAGAATAATTCCACACAAATATACTCGACTCTTTACCTCACATGCCCGATATTAGACAACACTTAGCCAATTTCCACTACCTGCCAAGCCCCTATTTCCTTGCTCAATTCCTAAGATGAATAGCTCGTATTTAAAGGGAATTCATGCTTCCAAAACTAGGAAAACCTAATTAGGTATTCTTCTTGATTTCATGCATGGTATTTACAACTCAGCAAATCATACAACTGATAGTACATTGTCCCTACACTCTAGTCTCAACTGGGTATTTTTCAGAACTGACATGAATGAGTTTCTGATGAGTGAATCTTCAGTTATCTGGAGTAGCACTTATGGATGCACTAGTGCACTAATTGACTTCTAATCCTCTACTAGTTCAACAAATAGTTAGAACTAGTTTAACCTACTATAACTCAGTAAACTGAGTTATCTAATTACAACTCAATCTAAACTCATACTAGACCCCTAAAATTTAGGGAGAAGACTTACATGACTTCCAAAAGACTTCCAACTTGAAATTATTAAGCTAATTAAGTTAATAAAACTTAATTAACTATTTACATGTTGATATGAGAATAGAATTCGATTTTAATTCAAATTTTAATTCAAGGACAAATTAAACTGGAATTTCTTGTTGTCTTTCTCAACACTCCCTCTCAACAAGAAAGGGATTATCTGCTACCCCGATCTTTTCTTGGTGAAACTTGAACTTACATCTTGAAAATTCCATTGTCAAAATGTTAGCATCTTGCTCCTTCACGAGAATGTACTCTAACAACATGATCTGCCTCAATACACAATCTCTGAGATGATGATTTCAGATATCAATGTGCTTGGAGCTATCATGAAAAACTAGATTTTCAGAGAGTTTGATACAACTATGATTATCGCAGTAAATCACTATTGGATGCATTTTCTGACCAAATAGACCAACCAGGATCTTCCTCATCCAGATGCCCTCACATGATGCCTAAATTGCAGCCATGTATTGTGCCTCTGCCAAATGCAATGAAACTAATCTATGTTTCCTTCTGTACCAAGAAACTATCGTTGACCCAATACTAAAAATCCCTCCTGATGTGATTTTCTGGTCGGATGGACTCCCTGCCCAATCTGCATCCGTGAAGCCTTGAAGCTTCATTCCCTCTATCCATTTGTACCATAATTTGTACTAAGTAGTTCCCTTGAGGTATCTCAATACATGATTTCTCGCCTTCCAATATAGCTTGGTAGGCCTAACCATCACTTAACTCAGTTAGTTAACTCCATCACACAAATCCGGTCGTGTGTTCACCAAGCACATGAGTGAACCCACAAGCTGCTTATAAACAATGGATTCCGCTACCTCTCCCAAAGTAGCATCCTCCTTCCTCCAGTTACCAGCTAGAGGAGTCTACATAGGCTTACATCTCTCCATGTGGAACCTTGTGAGTATCTCATTGGCATACTTTCCTTGAGGCACAAAAAAATCCCCATCACCCTGCCATACTTCCATGCCCAGAAAGTAATGCATGAGCCCCAAGTCCTTCATCCCAAACTCTCTTGTAAGGTCCTCCTTGTAAGATTTCATCAGTTGTTCATCACCTGTCAATATGAGATCATCAACATAAAGTACAATGATCAAGATTTTACCTTCCACCACTATGTTGTAAGAGTTCTCATCCGCTTCACTCTTTGTGAAACCCATCCCAGTGAAGTAGCTATCTATCCTGGTGTACCAAGCATGAGGTTCTTGCTTCAACCCATACAATGCTCTCTTCAGTCGGCATAGATTCAACTCACGGTCGAAGGTTTCAAAACCTTCAGGCTTCTCTATGTACACCTCTTCCTCAATCGTGCCATTAAGGAAGGTTGTCTTCACATCCATCTGACGTATCTTCCACCCCATCTACGCTAATAGTTCCAATATAGATATGATAGATGAGTACCTTGGAACAAGAGCAAAGGTATCATCATGTAAATCCTCTCTACCTATGAAAATACATGGGCCACAAATCTAGCCTTATGCTTCTCCATACTACCACCTACAGCTATTCACCTTGTAAAGCTAACAGGAGCTCACCATGGACTTATCCTCTGGTCTCGGGACCACATCCCAAACATTTTTATGAACTATGGAGTCATATTGCTCCACCATGGCATCAACCCAAGTCGGTTGTTGCATTTCTTCCTCAAAGGAATATGTCTTTGTCACAACACATCCACTCATAAGAGCCATGTATCCATTGTACCTCTCAAGTGACCTCCTCTTCCCACGCTAAGATGTGGGTGCTCCCACATTCTCTCTATCATCCAAAAATAATCTCTCCACCTCTCTGGTGTGCTTTATCCCATCTCTGAAAGAATATGCCTGAGTGGATGTCTCCACTTCCAGATTCTCTGCATGTGGTTGCTCCACATCAATTTGAGGTTCCTCAACCTTAGGAGCTAAAATCTCCTCGACCATATGTAGCTAAAGATCCCTCTCAAGGGAAGCTCTCATGGTCTTCTCCTCATTGAATCTGACATCCTTGTGAAACAATGTCATCGTGCTAGTCAGAAAGTACACACGATAGTTGTGAGGTGCATTAGTATACACTAAAAATAACCCAACCTCTGATCTTGGCTCAATATTCTTCCATACATCTTTCGCCACATGGAAATATATCAATGACCCAAAAATCATAAATTGACCAACATTTGGCCTCTTACTAGAATAAGTCTCCTTTAGTTTCTTCATCCCAAGTATCTGATGCGGGCTACAATTCTGAACATAAACCGTTGTGTTGCATTCTCTGCCCACAAGTGTAGTGGGAGATCCTAATAATGCAACATCACCCTCGTTGCCCCTACTTGTTGGAAATAACACTGAGAGGGGGGGTGAATGAGTATTATCAAATTCTTTTCAATATTCCCTCTAGATTTATAATTTAATTTATTCTTTAGATGTTGACCATTAATTTTAATGTCAGTACCATATAATAATGAACAGGAACAAGAAAAACAGACAATCACACCAAAGAACACCAGATATAAGGTGAAAACCCAATGTGGGTGAAAACCACTTGCTGTAATGTGTCTCTATCTTCTTTCAATTAGAAACTTCTTTTACAATGATTCTGTACTGGTGCAGTTTTTTACCAGTACGCAGGCTGCAACCTGCAGAGAGCTACAACCCTCTCTCGTTTTCCAGATCTCTTGGAAGGGAGCTACAACCCCCTTAGCTCTTGTACTAGCTGAGCTACTAGTACGTAGGTGCTGACCTACTTCTTTTCGTCCAGGGACCACGTTTCATCAATTTTCAGATCCGCACTTGTGCTGTGTCTAGCCTGCGCAGCTCCGCACCTGATCTATCTACTCAACAGCGCACCTTCGCACTTGATCTGTCTACTGGACTACGCACCTCCGCACCTGATCCATCTACTGGACTGCACATCTCTACACCTGCGCCTTCTATTGGACTGCAGACCTCCGCACCTGCACCTTCTACTGGACTACGAACCTCCGCACCTGCGCTGTCTACTGGACTGTGAATCTCCGCACCTGCGTCGTCTACTGGTCTGCGGACCTCCGCACCTGCGTCATCTACTGGTTTGCGCACCTTCGCACCTGAGTCATATCTCACCTGCGGACCTCCGGATATAAACACTTTATCAGTCCTCAATTGTACCCCAGACTGTCAGATCCAGAGATTTGATCATGTGCCAAAGAGATCACGACCCCTCAATAGATCAGTCTTCTCATGATCAGGTTTAATTTTATTTCATCAACCGATTACAAGTATTTCAGATCTTGTTTATTATAAGATATTCAACATTCACAAGTGTTTGGGCCAAATGATCTCCTTCCATTTTTATAGTCTAGGCCTTTCTCAAACCATGGACCAAAACCATTGAGAAACAATACCAAGGACTCAATACTTGGGTTCAACTCTTTTGAAAGCAATACCACGGACCAAAACTATAGTATCAAAAACTGCGGAATAAATACCATCGATCAATCATAAAATTTCCCACGTGCGCGCGCTTTTCTGCATTGAAGTGAGTGAATTTGACATCTGCACCTTTTGTTTGGAGAACCTGTGGGTATGCCCGCACTTCTTGTTCGGGGCACCTACGGGTCGGCAACTTCTATTAGGCTCACCTACGGGTATCTCATTTTCTATTATTTTGAGAGCCTGAATAGTGATTTTCCACTTGAGTGAGTTGCCATCAAGGACAACACTTGTGCCATAGCGCCAAACCTGAGTCATAATGCCAACAATCTCCCCCTTTGGACTTGACGGCAACCCCAAGATCCTCAAAGTCATTCTCCCCCTTTGTCATCAAGGGCAAATGGTTATGCTCCCCTTGAGAGCATGCTGAAAACTCTACTCTGCTGTGCTGATCGTGCTCCCCCTGACTGTAGGCCAGATCTACAAAAGAAATTTTCTTCAAGAAGAACCATAATCCACCATACACCATAAATTACCTTCCTATCACCAAATGACTCTATACATACATTCATCACGCAACCAAGTGGGGATCATCTACCCAACCAAGTGGGGATACATCAGAAATTTACATATGAAAACCAAGTACATTCATCCCAGACATAGGCCGTTACATGACCTTGACAAAAGAAATATAAGATAGAGACAAAACATTAGCAGCAATATTCAGATCAGCATCCATGTTCTCCTTCTGTACTTTCTCCTCCAATATCTTCTACAATAATGCCAACAATGCATTATTAGAAGAATATATGCTCCTCCTGAACCTACGCCATTTGGTCTTTGACCAATCCATAAACCAGCGAATGTACACATATACCCCATATGAAACTCGCGTACAACCAACAATCTCTGAAATAGACAAGATTCAACAGCAAGATGATGCATCAACTACCCCCAGCTTTTGCCTGAGGTATTCAAAGGTCTCCCTGGGCAGCGGTTTGGTGAGTATATCAGCAACTTGTTCCTTAGAGGGAACATACTCCAACTTGACCTTTTGTTCTAGCACTTGTTCCCGAAGAAAATGATATTTGATAGGTATATGCTTGGTCTTTGAGTGCATGACTGGGTTCTTTGAAATACTGATTACACTTGCATTATCACAGAAGATGGAAATAGGTGGAGTACAAGTGATTTGCATGTCTTGCAATGTTTGCATCATCCAAAGGAGTTGTGTGTAGCAAGATGCAGCAGCTACATATTCTGCTTCAGCTGTAGATAATGCAATAGAGCTTTGTTTCTTGCTGAGCCAAGATACTAATCTATGACCCATGAAGAATGCACCACCACTAGTGCTTTTCCTATCATCCACGCTCCCTGCCCAATCCGCATCTATGTATGCATGAAGTGTGAGGCCTGTACCATTAGGATACCATAAGCCATAGTTTTGAGTTCCTTGAAGATACTTGAAGATTCTCTTAACTGCCTGAAGATGAGTTTCCTTTGGATTTGCCTGAAACCTTCCAACTATTCCCACTGCATGCATAATGTCTAGTCGGGTACCTGTTAGATAGAGTAGACTACCAATCATGGATCTATAGGTTGGTTGATGTACTGCTGCCGACTCATCATTCGCGCTGAGGCTGCATCTTGTCACCATAGGGGTACATACTGGTTTCGAATCCTCCATCCCATATTTCTTCAAGATCTGCTTGAGATACTTGGTTTGTGATAGAAAAATACCATCTTTGTTTTGTTGGACTTGCAAACCAAGGAAATATGTGAGCTCACCAAGCATGGACATTTCAAACTCCTTTTGCATCACCAAGGCAAACTTTTGACTCATGTCTTCTTCATTGCTGCCAAAGATGATATCATCTACATACACAACAAGTATTAGCAACTTTTCATTATCAACCTTTATATATAGATTGCTGTCAGTTGATCCTTTTATAAAACCTTGTTGATGAAGATATTTATCCAACCGATAATACCACGCCCTAGGAGCCTGTTTAAGACCATAGAGAGCCTTTTTGAGCCTGCATACAAGATTTGGATCATTTCCAAGGATGAAACCATCTGGTTGTTCAATGTACACTTCTTCATTCAAGTCTCCATTCAAAAAGGCAGATTTTACGTCCATCTGAAATACTTTGAACTTCTGAAAGCTAGAGAGAGCAAGAAACATTCTTATAGCCTCAAGTCTAGCTATTGGTGCAAAGGTTTCTTCAAAGTCTATTCCCTCTTGTTGTACATATCCTTTACAAACAAGTCTTGCCTTGTTTCTAACCACATCTCCATTTTCATTTAGTTTATTTTTGAAAATCTTTTGGTCTAGGAACCAATTCCCAAGTGTTATTCCTTTCAATCTGTTCAAGTTCTTCATCCATTGCCTTGACCCAACATTCATCTTTGCATGCCTCTCTTAAATTTTGTGGTTCAATGGAGGAAAGTAATGCCAAATAGCTTGAAGCTTCTGCAATTGTTCTTCTTGATTGTATGCCTGCCTCCTTTTTCCCCAGAATTTGAGATTCTGGATGATTCTTTTGAACATACCTGGATGGAGTCTTTTCTTCTATCCTTATCTGTTCCTCTGGTGCCTCATGGGTTTCTTCTTCATCATGAATCTAATTTGATGTTGATGGATAGTCCTCATCATCTTTGAAGTCTTCAGATCTTACCTGCCTGGGAGTGTTTTCTTTTTCATTCACCACTACATTAAGGTTGTCGACAATTCTTCCAAGCCTTTTATTGTAACATTTGTATGCTTTGTTGTGAGGAGAATAACCAAGGAGAATGCCTTCATCTGCTCTAGGTTCAAACTTGCCAAGATTTTCATCATTATTTTTAATATAGCATTTGCTTCCAAAAATTTAGAAATGTTTTACCGAAGGAGTCTCACCATACCAGAGCTCATGAGGAGTTTGAGTGCTATTCACCCGGATATTTTTCTTGTTGAGAATAACAACTGCAGCAAATGCGGCTTCACCCCAGAAGGTTGCGGGATTTCTAGACTCATCAAGCATAGCACGAGCCATTTGTTGAACCGTCCTGTTCATCCTTTCCACTACTCCATTTTGCTGAGGAGTCCTAGCTGTAGAGAATTCCCTTCTTATTCCATGTTCTTCACAAAAGTCGAAAAATTCATTCGAGGTAAACTCCTCACCTCTATCAGACCTGAGACATTTGATTTTGTGATATGATTCGTTGTTAGGCCCCTATACTACTAGTGTAACCCCTTATTGTTATTAGTACAACCCACTTATTATATTGATGTACCCATGTAGTGCCCATATTGTTACTATTGTGCCACATAGAAGCCCACTATTGTTATTATTGTGCCCTTACATTATTATTGTTATGTCGGCTCTGATTATGTTGTGACCCCTTAGACTCCTATATATAGAAAGGAGGTCTTTTCATTTGTATCATCCAATAATTGTTCATTTATGTAATGTAAAGGAGGTTTCCCCCTCGAAGAGGCTGAATTCTAAGGCGTTGATATATCTTTTCTATCTTTTCTTGAGCTGGTTTCATAACATTTGGTATCAGAGCTTTGGATTATAGGGTTTCGCTACTCCAAACAGGTCATTGTGGCATTTTCACTATAACTCTTTTTCTGCGACATTTCAGAAGTTGAAAAAAAACCCATTTGAGAAGACATCGTGCTAAATCTCGGGTGTGAATTTCAGAGCTTTTTGCGCTATATTTGTGGAGATATGATCTGAGGAAGTTGGTCTTTTTGCAGACTCCTGAATTACATTCCAAACAGGTGACCTGGGGAAAATCGTCATAACTTTTTATTTGAGAATTGGATTGAAATTTCGTAAGAAGGTGCAGGAAGAGGACGGACTGTAGTTTTTTGTATATATTTTTTAGATCCAAAGGTCAAAACAGTGACACGTGGAACTTCATACAAGTTCGCTCTTCTGGAAAGGTCTATAATCAGGTCATCTTGGGAGATTGTCCATAACTCTTTCTTATAGAATCCAATTTGGATCAGACTGGTGGCATTGGAAAGAGGACATAGAGGGCTACTATATGTCGTAATTTCAGAACTTAAAGATCCGAAAGTACAGAGTTACAGTAATTTCAAGGTCGAGCTCCTAAAATCAAGAAAAAGCAAGATGAGGAAGTTTGATGGCAAGGATCCGGTAAATCGGATACTTCAGATGGAGCAATATTTTGATCTACATGGTGTACAACTGTTACAAAAGGTATGTATTGCATCTTCATATTTAGAACCAGATCAATTTTTATGGTACAAGGGGCTTTGTTCTTGTAAACAACTTGTTACGTGGTCAATTTTCACGGAGGAAATGATAGCACATTATGAGGATACAAAGAGCAACACCTTCTTTAGAGCAACACCACAACAATTGGAAAGAGTAAAAGGGCTTTGTGACATAGTGGAAAGAAAAATTATGGAAACCAGGAAGCGTACCCCTCACAACTATAAAGATGGAAGTGTTGTTTCTCCTAGCCTTCCACAACTTACAAGGTTTACACCACAACAATTGGAAGAAAAAATAGAAAAAGGTCTTTGTTACAATTGTGATAGCAAATGCACTAAAGGTCATAAGTGTGTTGAGAAGAAATTATTTTACATAGAATATGAAGAGGAGGAAGAAAAGGATTAAGAAACATCAAAATAAGAAGATATACGCCAGGACCCCACCCCAGAGAAAGAAGAAATGAATCAGACCATATCTTGTAAAGCATTGGCAAGAATTACCACTCCTCAAACTCTCAAGATAGAAGGACATATCAAGAAGAAAAAGGTGCAAGAAGTGAAATATCACATCGAGAAAGAAGAAATGAATCCAACCATATCTTGTAATTCATTGTTCGAAATTACCACTCCTCAAACTATCAAGATAGAAGGACATATCAAGAAGAAAAATGTTCAAGAAGTGAAAGATCACATCGAGCATCAAGAAATGAATCCGACCATATCTTGTAAAGGATTGGAAGAAATTACCACTCCTCAAACTCTAGAGATAGAATGACATATCAAGAAGAAAAAGGTTTAAGCGTTGAAAGATCACATCGAGCATCAACAACAAGTTCTCCAACATTTAAAGGATAACGCCACTTCGGTGTAAAATCAAACGAAACGACAGGTAGATCAACATCATAGTGAAAGATGTTTTGATGTAGGTTATTGGGTGTTTTTACTGCTACATCTCAAGCCAGCTATTTATGAGAAGGAAATGTTGGCAATACTACATGCACTTAAAAAATTGCGACCTTAGCGAATGGGAAGACTCTTCAAGGATGAGGATGTGGAAGCATTGTTTTGTGCTATTTATATTATCCAACCAGATTGGATAAACGAAGCAAGGCATGAATGGAAGAAGGACGAAGAAGTATGGCCACTTATTCAAAAGTTGCAAAAGATCCCAATTCAAACAATATTGCTAGAAATTGAAGAGGAAGGAAAAATCATATTGGAACCTGGAGCAGTCACAGAAACAAGAACCCGACAGCTACGAAATCGATAAATTTCAAAGTATCTCATCAAGTGGAAGAACTTACCCGCTAAATATTCCACATGGGAGGACAAGAATTTTATACAGAAGCATCAAGAACTACTCAAACGTTGAGGACAACGCTTTTTGAAGGAGAGGGGCATGTTAGGACCCTATACTACTAGTGTAACCCCTTATTGTTATTAGTACAACCCACTTATTATATTGATGTACCCATGTAGTGCCCATATTGTTACTATTGTGCCACATAGAAGCCCACTATTATTATTATTGTGCCCTTACATTATTATTGTTATGTCGGCTTTGATTATGTTATGACCCCTTAGACTCCTATATATAGAAAGGAGGTATTTTCATTTGTATCATCCAAGAATTGTTCATTTATGTAATGTAAAGGAGGTTTCCCCCTCGAAGAGGCTGAATTCGAAGGCGTTGATCTATATTTTCTTGAGCTGGTTTCATAACATTCGTTCTCCACCAAGGCTTTGAATGATTTGAACTTTTCAAAGGCTTCATCTTTGTGCTTCATAAGTTCTATCCAACACATCCTGAAAAAGTCGTTAATGAATAATATAAAATATTCTTGTCCTCGAGGTCACCTTTTCCTAGATGGACCACATACATCAGTATGGACTAGTTCAAGTGGCTTGTTAGCTGATCCTTCCTTCTCACGGAAGTTAGTTCTGGTTTTCTTACCAACTAACATGATTTGCATATTGTCTGGAATTTTGATGTCCGGAAGACCACGAACTGCCTGGTATTTGCATGCTTTCCTTATTTGTGAGAAGCTTAGATGCCCCAATCTTCTGTGCCATAGCCAGTGTTCATCATTCTTACTTAGATAGCATTGATGTTGTCCTTCTTTGAATATGTATAAATTATTTGGAGTTCTTATGCCTTTGATCACTATTTTTCTTGTATCAAGATCACGAACACTACATCCATTTGATCGAAATATTACCTCAGTTCCTTGATCGCACATCTGACTGATGCTCAATAGATTATGCTTTAAGCCATCAACATACATGACATTTCCATCTTTGACCTTTTCTTTTAACTGAACAGAACCTTGACCTTTTATGAGAGAAGGGGTGTCATTTCCAAAAGAGACCTTCTTCTCCTTCTCTAAGGCACTATATGACTGAAGTTTTTCCTTATCACCCGTCATGTGTTTCGAACAACCACTGTCGATGTACCATTGATTTTATTGCCCTTCCGCATATAAAGCTATACCACATCTCTCTGGTTATGGTTCCTTCATTCTCCATGTTTTGACACTTGAGGCTTGCTCCTTCTGAGTTGTCTGCCGAAACCTGCTCCTACATTCAGAATCTTCATGACCGAAGTTGTTACAAATAGAGCATTCTATTTCATTTTCAAGAGCAGAAAATTTATTGTAGATTCTTTTCATGATCCCAGTCATACTCCTTTGTTTTTGAGCTTCTCTAGTCATGATTGTCTTATAGACAACACATTGAGCTACTTTGTGGCCAAAGTTATGACAAGAGAAACATTGGCCATTGAAGAAACTCCTGTGATTATCAAATCTACCAGCCAAATGATTGTAGTTTCTATTGACATCCATTCTTGAGGCAAATTGAGAAGGTTTTACCTGAGGTTGGTTGTAGCTTCTGTTTGTCCTTAAAGTAGATTGCCCCCGATTTACCTGATACTCTTTGTTCATTCTTGAGGTAAATTGTCCTTGATTTACCTGATGATTTCTATTAGGCCTTTGCTCGCTCCTCCTTGCTGCGTCAAGATAATTTTTGGAGGTGGATTCTTGAGATGCTTCTTCATTATATCCCAGACCTATCTTGATTAATGGAGAACGTTGCACATTCATAATCTCATCCAAAGTTTCAGATCCTTTAATAAATCTAAGATTAAGAGCTTTTGTTTTCTCAATCTCTTTTCTAAGACCAACAATTTCACATTCTAACTTTTCATGAAGTTTTTCTTTTTCAGCCAGTTGGAATTGCAGAGTATCAATAATCATATTTTTCTCTTCTAAACAAATTTCAAGTTTAGAAATCTCTTCATACAGACCTTCTTCATCTATAGCATCCATGAAATCATCATCTTCAAAAGCCATTAAAAGTCTATAATTGTTACCTTGTTCATCTTCGTCACTATTTGAAAGTCCATCACTGTCTTCATGAGTGTAATAGCTTTTCTTATTTACATTCTGTTTCGTGTTCCATCTGACAGGTTCCTTACCTTTATCAAGCTTATCTTTATGAGGAAACTTTGCAGCATAGTGACCACCTCTTCCACAAGCAAAGCATTTGAAAGGTAACTTACCTCTGAATCTTCCAGCCCCTCGTTGAAGGTTCTTGACAAAATTTGATTCTTCTTCTTCTTCTGATAGATATCCTGACTCATAGTAATCTCCTTTGCTTGAAGCCTTGAATGCAGCTTCTCTCCTGTCTGATGGTCCTCATTTCCTCATTTCGTAAGCAGTTAGAATTCCGTGTAGCTGTGACATGGTAAGGTTCCGTAGATTCTCCTTTTCTTCTGTTGCAGAAACTTTTGATTCAAACTTTGGGGACAAAGATCTTAGAACTTCTTCAACCACAACAACCTCTTTTATTTCTTCACCCAAGTTTTTCATACAGTTAACAATCTCATCTACACGAAGGAAATAGTTAGCCACACTTTCATCATTGTGCATTCTGAGATTTTCATACTGAATTCTAAGTGTTCGAAGTTTTGCTCGTTTTACCTGTTCATCTCCTTCATAGCTCAGAACAATCTTTTCCCATATTTCCTTTATGGATTTATACTGCATAACCTTGACGAATTCTGATTGAGATAGACATCCTAATAGAGTATTGACAACCTTTGCGTTTGTTTCATATTGCTTCTTACCATCCAGATCTGTAGGTGTTGCTGACGGAAAAGTGTGCCCTGTATCTATGATAGCCCAGACTTCTGTACCAAGAAATTGAAGATAGGCATTGACTCTTACCTTCCAATATATGAAGTTTGTCCCATCAAAAATTGGTGGCCTGATCGATGCTTCTCTCTCGTAGTTGCTCATGATGATAGGTCTTCCTTCAAGCGATCAAGCTTCTTCTGAAGGACCTGCTCTGATTCCAATTGTTGGAAATAATACTGAGAGGGGGGGGTGAATGAGTATTATCAAATTCTTTTCAATATTCCCTCTAGATTTATAATTTAATTTATTCTTCAGATGTTGACCATTAATTTGAATGTCAGTACCATATAGTAATGAACACGAACAAGAAAAATAGACAGTCACACCAAAGAACACCAGATATAAGGTGGAAACCCAATGTGGGTGAAAACCACCTGCTGCAATGTGTCTCTATCTTCTTTCAATTAGAAACTTCTTTTACAATGATTCTGTACTGGTGCAGTCCTTTACCAATACGCAGGTTGCAACCTGCAGAGAGCTACAACCCTCTCTCATTTTCCAGACTCTCCTGGAAGGGAGCTACAACCCCCTTAGCTCTTGTACTAGCTGAGCTACTAGTACATAGGTGCTGACCTACTTCTTTTCTTCCAAGGACCACGTTTCATCAATTTTCAGACTGGATCCATGAACATCAAATAATCATCAAGTACATGTGAATCAACCAATCTCCTTTTACAATCAACTAATGAATCAACCAATAGCTTCTAAGAATGTAGTAATCAGGAAAGCAATACCAGTAATCTAAACCCAGAACTCTGCAGCAATAGACAAAAGGCAGCCAACAAATATTTCAAGAATAGTCCGTAACTTCACCAATAAAAACCTGGGAATATCCGCACTTGTGTTGTGTCTAGCCTGCGTAGCTCCGCACCTGATCTATCTACTCGAAAGTGAACCTTCGCACCTAATCTGTCTACTGGACTGCGCACCTCCGCACCTGATCCGTCTATTGGACTGCGCACCTCCGCACCTGCGCCTTCTACTGGACTACGGACCTCCGCACCTGTGCCTTCTACTGGACTGCAGACCTCTGCACCTGCGTCGTCTACTGGACTGTGAACCTCCGCACCTGCGCCGTCTACTGGTTTGCGGACCACCGCACCTACGCCGTCTACTGGTCTGCGCACCTTCGCACCTGAGCCGTATCTCACCTGCGGACCTCTGGATATAACAACTTTATCAGTCCTCAATTGTACCCCAGACTGTCAGATCCATAGATCTGATCATACGCCAAAGAGATCACGACCCCTCAATTGATCAGTCTTCTCATGCTCAGGTTTAATTTTATTTCATCAACCGATTACAAGTATTTCAGATCTTGTTCATCTTAAGATATTCAACATTCATAAGTGTCTGGGCCAAATGACCTCCTTCCCTTTTTATAGTCTAGGCCTTTCTCAAACCATGGACCAAAACCATTGAGAAACAATACCAAGGACTCAATACTTGGGTTCAACTCTTTTGAAAGCAATACCACGGACCAAAACCATAGGATCAAAAACTGCGGAATAAATACCATGGATCAATCATAAAATTTCCCACGTGCATGCGCTTTTCTGCATTGAAGTGAGTGAATTTGACGTCCGCACCTTTTGTTCAAAGAACCTGCGGGTATGCCCGCACTTCTTGTTCGAGGCACCTGTGGTTCCGTAGCTTCTGTTAGGCTCACCTGCGGGTATCTCATTTTCTATTATTTTGAGAGCCTGAATAGTGATTTTCCACTTGAGTGAGTTGTCCTCAAGGACAACACATGTGCCATAGCGCCAAACCTGAGTCATAATGCCAACACTACTATGCTTATATTCCTCCTCTACACCACCCCATTCTACTGAGGCTTATGGGATGTCATTAACTCCCATTTAATCACTTCCATTGCACATAAGTTCTTAAACTCATTGGACATATGCTCACCATAGTTATCACTTCGTAGAGCTTTAACATTCTTTCCCGAATCTTTCTCCACCAATGCTTTAAACTCACAAAACTTTGTGAAGGTTTGATCCTTTTTTTCTGCGTGAAAAATATCCAACATTTTCAAGAAAAGTGATCAAAAAATATAACATAATACCTTTGTTTGGTCATGGATGTTGTTGAGAACGGTCCACTCTTCAAATTCATTCTTGCAAAAATCTCCACCATTATTTGTCCTCGACACCTTAAACTTCTTCTCTATCTGATTTTCCACCAAAGCCTTAATTTCTTTAAGCCTATCAAAGACTTCATATTTCTTCCTGAGGAAATATATCCATGTATTCCTCGAGAACTCATCTATAAATGAGACATGGTACACAAACATACCTAGTGATGGAACTGATAGAGGTCTAACCACGTCACTGTGCACAAGCTCTAATATCATTTTCGCCCTCTTAGCACTCGAGGGAAATCTCACCCGATTATGCTTCCCATATACACAATGCTCATAGAAATAAAAATCCAAAGAGAAATTAGACATACCTTCTATCATACCATTACCATGCAGTATTTGAGCACCCTTTTGTCTAATATGTCCAAGCCTTTGATTCCATAACATGGTCTTTTCTCAAGAGATCACTAGATATTTTGCTCCACTTTCAAGAAACTTAGAATTGTTTCACCCATCAATAATAGTGCTTGTTGAACCATCTTGTAGGTATATTTCTCGAACATTCTTTTTACACCTACATCATCTATCTTGCTTACAGAAATCAGATTTCATGCGAATGTAGGAATATGCAGAACACTAGGAAGTGTTCTAATCATTCCACCTTTCAACTTCAACTTGACTTTTCCAAGTCTGAGAATTTTGGCCTTCCTGTCATCCCCTAAGAAGACATCACCACCATCATATTTCTCATACTCGCAGAACCACTCCTTATGGGGAGTGAAGTGAAAGGATGCACTTGAGTTAATCAACCATGCCTCATGATCTACATGTGTACTTGAAGAAGAAGCCAAGTACACATCCCCACCTTCATCTGAGGTGGTTTCCACTTATTGAGAAGGAGCATCATTAGATCCATTTCATTTCTCAGGAGTTTTAGATTTACAATCCTTTTTGTAGTGCCCTTATTTTCCACATTTGCAACATACATTTACAAGTTTTCTTAGATATTTAGATCTCCCACATGAGGACTTATTTATGTTTCTATTATGAGATTGTACTCTTATAGACAAGGTATCTCCATTCTATCTCTCCATATTTTATTATCTCATCCCCTCCAACAACAAGGATGAGACTATTTCATTAAACTATGAGGTAGTTGTATTGCTACCTATAGCAACAACTAGACTATCCCACAAATCTGGTAGAGAACACAACAAATGTATGCACTTATCTTCATCTAATATTTTTATACCAATAGATAACAACTAGCTTACCATTGTATTAAAGGTGCTCATATGCTCTGTTACCAAGTCTCCATCCTGCATCCTTAGATTATACAACTTTTTCCGCAGGAACAGTTTGTTCATGAGAGACTTAGATTGGTACAAAGTCCCTAACTTGTCCCACAGATCCTTCACGTAGCTTCCCTTGATACATTTAATAATATTGAATATGAGATACACAATCGTATTGTTCTCTTTTCCTACAGATCCAACTTTTCCCAGTCTTCTGCTGACATTGTTGTTGGTTTAGTAACCAGATCTACCATGATCCGCTAATCTTGATCCACCAATAGATCCTCCATCTTGATCTTCCATAGCTCAAAAGTTTTTCCATCTAATTTATCGATCTCTATCTTTCCACTATTTTCCATCTTCTTTCACCACAAGAATATATCCCACAGATCTTCCACTGTAACAAGGTCTACCACAAGCCTGAGAAAAAACCCTGGGCAACAAAGGAATCCCCTTGAAGCTAAAACATCATTGATACCAAATGTAGGTTTTAACCCTGTAAATAAATTACCTACAAAATAATTCTTAAAATAGAAAAATATAATATGGTGAGAACATAAAACAAATATACAGAGATATCTTCCCCTAAATCCCAAAACTAGGACTACCAGATTGATTTTTCATTATATTCCTTTCAATGTTACAAAAATATATATACATGTCAAAGAATTCATAAAACCCAATCAACTAACTCTGGATTAGAACATAACCATAGTTCCCTTGACTAGATCTACAAAATACCATCAGCATAAAACCATCATGCCCAAAACTATGTGCAAAACCAATGCACAAAACCATAACACACATCGAACACCTTTCTTCTTGCAAATTAATTTCATTCGAGGTAACATAAACTTGCGATAAAATGGTGAAAATAGTAATATACTTCCTATATGTAGGTTATTTTTCTAACTCTTCCAATGGGACTAGAATCTTCACTTTCTCCAATTACTTCTCATAATTAAAAGAGTGAACATTTTTCTCTGCTTTTTCTTGCTCTTCTTCTAATATTTTATCTTTCTGAACCTTCTACTGACCTTGATCAGTTTGATTTGTTTGTCTTTCTTGATTGATTTTGACTTGCTGGCTTTTGGAGGACTCCCCTTGCTAGAATGGAATAGTCCCAACTGGTTGTTTTCCCTTATCATCATATTTATGAACATGGTGTTGGAGCTTATCCACATTCTGGTCCTGAGTTCTAGATCTCTTTCTTGATCTTAGATCATATTCCTTATGTAATTTAGCTTGCATCATCTCTACAAACTTTATATGATAATTATCAATTTCTTTCTCATCTAGAGTAACCTAAGGATCTAAATCAACATTCTCCTCACACATTTCTTCCCCTTCTTCCTCCTTTGATAAGGTGGAATACTAGTTTTCCTGAAACTTCAAAGTCTCTTCTAGTGCTTCCTCTGGTTCATCTTCAAGGTATAAAGGGGGTTGCACTTGATCTTGTTGATCCTTCCTCTCTCTTTGCAGAATTTGTAGAGAAGGTCTCCTAAATTGAGGATTAGAATTTTTGTTCGGTGCCTACTGAATCAGACTAGGTGGATTTTTATTCTCCGAATCAACTTTCACCAATTTAATTTATAAACTTTTGATGACCTTAGTCATCTCGTCCCACTTTTTCTCATGCGAATATTTTTTCTGACTTGAAGATCTAGCCTCTTCTTTTCTGTTTGTCTTGTCAACATGATCAACTTTTGACTTCAGATTACCAGACTACCAGTAGCAGACAAATTGGCCTCAATCTCCAAGGTATCTATTTGAATCTAGTCCAGAGTGGGAGACCTTGTTTCCCTCAAAGTTAATCCAAAATTAGATTCAAAATCTCATGCAAAAACCACCTTAATAGCTACAAGAGGAGGTTTAATTTCTGCATGAAGGCTGCTATAAAGTTTGCTAAACCTACTAATGAACTCTGTAGCCTTTTCATATGGATTCTTTTTAATAGCATTAAGTTTTTTTAGGAAATAACCATGATATTTTTTTTTTCTCCCCATTTTTGTATAAAAACATTTTCTAACTCTTCCCTGGTATTGATTGAATTTTTTTAGAGAATTTTGAACCATTTTCTAGCTTCTCCATCTAGATAGTGTATAAATAATCTCATCACAACATCTAAATAATCAACAATTACATTCTTTGCAAAAACATAGAAAGTAGCCATGTGCTTTTCTGTTGTAATTTCATCCTCTCCTGTGAATATAGGCAACAACGTCAGATAATTTTTCAACATCGCATTCATAGGTTGAAGTAAATTTAGAGGAGTGTATCTATTAATTAGGAGGCTGTTGGGTCCCTATAATACTAGTGATTACCCCATTACTATTGTAGTTATACCCCTTATTTATATTGTTGTGCCCCTATTACCCCCATATTGTTATTTATGTGCCCCATAGAATCCCTCTATTGTTATTTTTGTGGCTTTATATTATTATTGTTAGGTCGGCTGGATTATATTGTGACTCCTTAGACTCCTATATATAGAAAGGAGGTTTTGTCATTTGTATCATCCAAGAATTGTTCATTTATGTAATGTAAAGGAGGTTTCCCCCTCGAAGAGGCTGAATTCTAAGGCGTTGATCTATCTTTTCTATCTTTTCTTGAGCTGGTTTCATAACATTTGGTATCAGAGCTTTGGATTCTAGGGTTTCGCTGCTCCAAACAGGTCATCGTGGAATTTTCGCTATAATTTTTTTCTGTGACGTTTCAGAAGTCACAAAAAAAACCCATTTGAGAAGAAATCGCGCTGAACCTTGGGTCCGAATTTCAGAGCTTTTTGCATGATATTTGCGGAGATATGATCTGAGGAAGTTGGTCTTTTTGCAGACTCCTGAATTACATTCAAAACAGGTGACCTGGGGAAAATCGTCATAACTTTCTCTCTGGGGATCGGATTGAAATTTCGTAAGAAGGTACAGAAAGAGGACGGACTGTAGTTTCTTTTATATATTTTTTAGATCCAAAGGTTGAAACAGTGACTCGTGGCACGTCGTACAAGTTCGCTCTACTGAAAAGTCTATAATCAAGTCACTTGGGAGATTTGCATAACTCTTTCTTGGAGAATCCAATTTGGATCAGACTTGTGGCATTGGAAAGAGGACGTAGAGGGCTACTACAGGTCACAATTTCAGAACTGGATGATCTGAAATTACAGAGATACATCAGATTCAATATCAGGCTTCTACAAAGTGAAAAAAGGTGTGTAGTTTTTTTTAAATTTTTGCTTGGGTTAACGGAATTCAAAGGGCATAGTAAAGCATTATTATCGGTAACTGATGCCCCGAGGAAAGAAAATGCAAACACCTAGTAAGGAACCTGAAAGCTCTAGCATGACTCATGAAGAAGAGGAAGAAATGCTACATGATATATCAAAATTACAAGAACAAGTGCAACAAATGTCACGCTCACAAAAGCTAACAGAAGCTAAGATAAATGGCGTGGAATCTAAGATAAATGGCATGGAATCTAAGATAAAGGGCGTGGAAGCTAAGATGGATGATTGGAAGATAGATTTGAAGACAGACATGGAAGAATTGAAGATAGATTTGAACACAAACTTGAAGACAAGCATGACAGATATGAAGACAGATTTGACAAATTTTCTACAAGAAATACTTACTAATGGTGAAAAGGTAGTAAAGGAAACTCATGATGCGAACAAAAGAAATGTTAATCATGATATCATAGACTCTAATGTTGGATCGAAGACCCACCATATTCCAAAAATCGATATGAGGAAGTTTGATGGCAAGGATCCCGCAACATGGATATTACAGATGGAGCAATTCTTCGATCTCAATAATGTGCAAAACACACAAAAGGTACGTACGGCAACTTTATATTTGGAACCAAATCAGTTTGTATGGTATCAATGGCTTTGTCTCGTAAACAATTTATCACTTGGGCAATTTTTACGGAAGAATTGATAGCACATTATGAGGATACAAAAAGCAACACTTTTTTTAGCCAATTGATAAGTCTCAAACAAAAGGGTTCAATAATGGAGCACATTGAGGAGTTCCAAAAATTGAACATAAGGGTAAAAGATATTCCAGAGGAGCATAGGATTGATGTGTTCATAGGGTCTTTAAAGGATAATATCCAACATGATGTTCGCCTTTGGGAACCTGATTCATTAGAGAAGGCATTCAGGTTAGCAAGAAAAATGGAAAGCAAAATTATGGCAACCAGGAAGCATACCACTCACAACTATAAAGACGGAAGTGTTGTTGCCCCTAGTCTTCCACAACCTATAAGGTTGACACCACAACAATTGGAAGAAAAAAGAGCAAAAGGGCTTTGTTACAGTTGTGATAGCAAATACACTAAAGGTCATAAGTGTGCTGAGAAGAAATTATTCTACATAGATTGTGAAGAGGAAGAAGAAAAGGAGCAAGAAAGGTCAAAAGAAGAGGATATACTCCAGGAACAAAGCCTAGATGAAGAACAAATAAATCCGACCATATCTTGTAATGCATTGGCGGGAATTACCACTCCTCAAACCATCAAGATAGAAGGACAAATCAAGAAGAAAAAGGTAATAGTGTTGATTGATTCAGGAAGCACCCACAATTTTATTCATTGTAGGGTAGCAAAAGAATTGAATTGCTTCCTATATCCAGCACCAGAGTGTCAAGTGATGATTGCAAATGGAGGAACAATAAATTGCTCTGGAAAGTGCCATAATATCAAGCTATCCATGGGAGAATATGTATTGACTAGCCCAATGCTTTCCATTCCAATGGGAGGTGCTGATGTTGTACTAGGAGTCCAATGGCTACAATCCTTGGGTACAATAGCTTTTAATTTTCAAGAACTTTTCATCAAATTTTCTACGGAAGGAAAGGAAGTTGAATTAAGGGGTATTGCAGGGAAACCAGGAAAGATAATCAGCTCTAATGGTATGACAAAGCTTCTAAAAAAGGAGCAAAGAGGTGTAATTGCACAATTATGTTCGCTAGATGTTTCCACATTGGAATCATCTATTTCTCCAGATCTCCAAAAAGTCCTGGACAATCATTCCAAGGTATTTGAGACTCCCAAAGGTCTCCCACCTATGCGTGATCATGATCATGCTATTCATCTGATTCCAGGAAGTGTTCCTCCAAACATCAGGCCGTACAGATATCCCTATGTCCAAAAAAGTGAAATTGAACGTATGGTTGCAGAAATGCTAGAGGCTGGTATAATTCAACCGAGTCAAAGTTCTTTCTCTGCTCCAGTAGTATTGGTGCACAAGAAGGATGGATCATGGCGCATGTGTCCGGATTATAGGGAGCTCAACAAGCTCACTATTAAAGATAAGTTCCCCATTCCTGTCATTGATGAATTACTGGATGAATTGCATGGATCAATTTACTTCACCAAGTTGGATCTTCGTTCAGGATATCATCAAATCAGAATGAAGATTGAAGACATTCCGAAAACGCATTTAGAACTCATGAGGGTCATTATGAATTTTTGGTCATGCCTTTTGGCCTTACCAATGCACCTTCAACATTTCAAGGTTTGATGAATTCAATTTTCAAACCATTCCTTAGAAAATTTGTGTTAGTATTTTTTGATGATATACTAATCTACAGCAAGTCTTGGAAGGATCATGTTGAACATGTTGACAGGGTGCTACAACTATTGGAGGAGAAACAATTATATGCAAAAAGATCCAAATGTTTCTTTGGAGTCCAGGAGGTGGAATATTTGGGTCATATTGTATCTCATGAAGGAGTTAAGGTAGACCCTAGCAAAATTAAAGCCATTAAGGAATGGAAAATCCCCACATCCATAAAGCATCTGCGAGGATTTCTTGGGTTGACAGGGTATTATCGCAAGTTTGTTAAGAATTATGGGAGAATAGCAGCACCTCTAACAACATTATTGAAGAAAGATGCATTTTCATGGACTCCGGAAGCAACAAAGGCCTTTGAACATCTTAAAGAGGCAATGTGCCAAGCACCGGTCTTAGCTACACCGGACTTCACAAAAACCTTTATTGTGGAATGTGATGCTTCAGGAAATGGAATTGGTGCTGTTCTAATGCAAGATGAAAGACCCATTGCTTTTGAAAGTCGTCCAATCAAGGGAAAGTTTTTAAGCAAAGCTATTTATGAGAAGGAAATGTTGGCAATACTCCATGCACTTAAGAAATGGCGACCCTACCTAATGGGAAGACACTTCAAGGTAAAAACGGATCATGATAGCCTTAAATACTTTTTAGAACAAAGATTATCCTCTGAAGAGCAACAAAAGTGGGTCACAAAGATGTTGGGTTATGACTTTGAAATCATCTACAAAAAAGGGAAGCAAAATGTGGTGGCAGATGCACTCTCAAGAAAGGATGAGGATGTGGAAGCATTGTTGTGCGCCATTTCTATTATCCAACCAGATTGGATAAACGAAGCAAGGGAGGAATGGAAGAATGACGAAGAAGTGTGGGCACTTATTCGAAAGCTACAACAAGATTCCAGTACGTCTGATACATTTAGCTGGCAAAATGATTCGTTATGGTACAAAGATCGCTTATACCTCTGTAAGAATTCCCAGCTAAAACAAAAGATTCTTATGGAATTGCACACTTCTCCCTTAGGAGGGCACTCAGGATTTTTAAAAACTTACCACAGGGTTAAGAAGGAATTTTTTTGGGATGGCCTTAAATCAGATATTCAAAAGTTTGTGGCGGAATGTTTGGTTTGCCAACAAAATAAAGTTGAAACAATTAAGACACCGGGTCTATTACAACCTTTATCCATTCCAAGCCAACGTTGGGAGGAGGTTTCAATGGATTTTATCACAGGTTTACCCAAGTCTGAGGGAAAGAGTGTCATCATGGTGGTAGTTGACAGACTTACCAAGTATGCACACTTTTGTGCATTATCACATCCATTTAAAGCCAGTACAGTTTCTACTGCATTTATGGAAACAATTCAAAAGCTACATGGAAACCCAAAGATTATTGTAAGTGACAGAGATCCCATTTTCACTGGAAATTTTTGGACAGAATTATTTTCTTGTCTTGGTACTCAGTTAGCTCATAGCTCATCTTATCATCCTCAATCTGATGGGCAAACTGAGATAGTAAACAAATGTTTGGAAGGATATCTTCGTTGCTTTGTATCTGATAAACAGACACAATGGGTCAAATGGTTGCCTCTGGCTGAATGGTGGTATAACACTTCCTTCCATACAGCAACAAAAATGACCCCATTTATGGCACTTTATGGGTATCAACCACCATCCATCACATCATATTTAAGAGAAAATTCTAAGGTTCAGGCAGTGGAACATCACATCGAACATCAACAACAAGTCCTCCAACTCTTAAAGGATAACCTCGTGTTGGCACAAAATAGAATGAAACAACAGGCAGATCAACATCGCAGTGAAAGAAGTTTTGATGTAGGTGATTGGGTATTCCTACGGCTACAACCATATAAGCAAATGTCCCTAAAGCAAGCTAAGAAGGATAATAAATTATCACCAAAGTATTATGGTCCGTACAAGGTGTTGCAAAAGATTGGTACTATGGCATACAAATTGGAGCTTCCTGCAGCTTCTCGATTGCACCCAGTTTTCCATGTTTCATGTTTAAAGAAGGTTATAGGCGACAAGCTCCCAGTTCAAACAATATTGCCAGAACTTGACGAGGAAGGAAAAATTATATTGGAACCGGAAGCAGTCACAGAAACAAGAACTCGACAGCTACGAAATCGATCAATTTCAGAGTATCTTATCAAGTGGAAGAACTTATCCGCTGAAGATTCCACATGGGAGGATGAGAATTTTATGCAGAAGTATCCAGAACTACTCAAGCGTTGAGGACAACACTTTTTTGAAGGAGAGGGGCATGTTGGGTCCCTATAATACTAGTGATTACCCCATTACTATTGTAGTTATACCCCTTATTTATATTGTTGTGCCCCTATTACCCCCATATTGTTATTTCTGTGCCCCATAGAATCCCTCTATTGTTATTTTTGTGGCTTTATATTATTATTGTTAGGTCGGCTGGATTATATTGTGACTCCTTAGACTCCTATATATAGAAAGGAGGTTTTGTCATTTGTATCATCCAAGAATTGTTCATTTATGTAATGTAAAGGAGGTTGCCCCCTCGAAGAGGCTGAATTCTAAGGCGTTGATCTATCTTTTCTATCTTTTCTTGAGCTGGTTTCATAACAGAGGCCTAGAATAGACATATTTTGATTTGGAAGAGGAGGTGGATTTCTTGTTGGAGGAGTGGTGGAAGTTGGAGGGACTGCAGAGATTGGAACAAGTTGAGAAATTACAGCAATGGTTTGATGTTAGGTTGAAGTATCTATAGTATTTATCTTTTCAACTTGTGACAAAATAGGGAAAGAAAAATATAGATTTAAAATACCTTTCTTCAAGAGTAGGTTCTGGAAAAGGAAAATGAAGGGGAGGAAATTTCCCTTCTGAAAAGTCCAAGTTCCTTGAAATTACTTCTGGGTGACTTGCTTTAATATTTTTGGAAAAAGAACTGGAAGACCCAAGGGAAGATAAGGTAGGACTTAGGGTTTTGAGAGACAAATTTTCTCTCCAAAACCTTCTTGAAACAAGCTTTTCTAGATTAGATAGGGTCAAAGTTGCTTACTGGGAGGTATTTGAGTGAGTATGTATTATTCTAGGAGTCAATACTGTTGTTTAATAATTCTCCACTTGGTGAGAAAATTCAGCCAACACACTTTATTTTCTCACTAGACAAAGAAATGGTTTTCAAAGAAAAACCCAGTGAAAAATAACTTCGTTCTCCATTCCCTTACAACGACCCTAAAATATGTTGTTACCCTAGGGATAACTTATGGCTAAAAAGAGGCCAGTGCATAGGAAATCCATAAATAATAAGTAAAAAATCATTCTTCTATCATTTTATACATGGTTTCCCAAAGATATTTCTTAAAAACTTGATGTATTTATAACGCTTCAAGAAAGGAAAAAAAATTCCAAAGATGGCCAAGCTATCTGTGAACTTACTGAACTTATAGTGTGATTAGAGATAAAATAAAAGGAAGATTCATCGTACAAGGTTGCAACAACAAAATATTTTACACCAAATCTTAGTTGAAATCATAAAAGACTAAAGAAATGAAATGATAGAAAAGGTGGAGCACAATTTAAAGTTACTTTTAATAAATGTAACACCTTCCTCCCACATCTACCCAAACAACCAACCAGATAGGGTAAACATGCAACGAGATGCCACTATGATATGATTCGACCTCCTAAGTCACATTAAGGAAGTGGAACCGATGGAAACACACCATAAAGACATTCACCATCAGCCTTAGGAACCTCAGGAACCAATGCAGCACTCCAGGAAGCTTGCCCTTGGGTCCCACTGAAATTTTGGAAAACTTTACCTCTGGACACTCTCATGCTATGGGCATGCAAGCATCCAAGGACCTCTTGATGCTCTTATAGGCCAGCAAACCAGGGTCCAGGGACTCTTTTTGCTAGTGTTGTGCTAGCATCCCCCGAGAATTAAGCCACATTTTCAGGCCAAGAGCCTAGGTCACTGCCCAAAATTGCATGATACCTTTAGAATAGTAAGATAAGATGAAAAAAATAGTGTTTATGCAATTACTTGAATAAGACATTGACTAGACTGCTACTATCCATGACAGACATTTCGTCAAATATATCATGAATATGTAATATATAGTAGTAAATAATAAATATGAGCATCGAGGTGTTGTACTTAGGTGAGAATTGCTAAGGAACATTGATGCCTTAACAAATAAACTACCATTTCATCCATTAGGTCATAGATACATTGATCATTCATTTACAAGTAAAAACATGTTGAGATCCATACATAACTACAACCATAAAACATATAAATAGCCAACATATTAGTCGCAGAAATACCGTTAGGTCCCTATACTACTAGTGTAACCCCTTATTGTTATTAGTAAAATCCCCTTATTATATTGTTATGCCCAAGTAGTCCCCATATTGTTATTATTGTGCCCCATAGAAGCCCACTATTTTTATTATTGTGCCCTTACATTATTATTGTTATGTTGGCTCTGATTATATTATGACGCCTTAGACTCCTATATATAGAAAGGAGGTCTTATCATTTGTATCATCCAAGAATTGTTCATTTGTGTAATGTAAAGGAGGTTGTCCCCTCGAAGAGGCTTAATTCTAAGGCGTTTATCTATCTTTTCTATCTTTTTTTGAGCTGGTTTCATAAAATTTGGTACTAGAGCTTTGGATTTTAGGGTTTCGCTACTCCAAACATGTCATCGTGGCATTGTCACTGTAACTTTTATTTTGTGATGTTTCAGAAGCTAAAAAAAAACCCATTTGAGATGAAATTATGTTGAACCTCGAATCCAAATGTTAGATCTTGTCACGTTATATTTTAGGATATATGATATGAGGAAGTTAGGGTTTTTGCAAGATCCAAAATTTCATCTAAAACAGGTTATCATGGAATTTTCACTATAACTTTTTCTCTATGAAGTTTCAAAAACCTAAACAAAAAACCGATTTGAAAAGAAGTCAGTTTGAATCACAGGTCTGAATTTTAGATATTTTCTTGCTATATTTTCGGATATATGATATGAGGAATTTAGGGTTTTTGTAGACTCCCAAATTACATCCTAAACAGGTGACCTTGGGAAAATCATCATAATGCTCTCTCTACGCATCATATTGAAATTTAGTAAGAAGTTATAGAAATATGATGGACTGTATTTTGTTTGGGTATAATTTTTAGAACCTAAGGTTGAAGCAATGACATGTGGGATGTATTACAAGTTCACTCTATTGAACTAGTCTATAATTAGGTCATCGCTGGAGATTGAGAATAAATCTTCCTTCAGGAATCCAATTGTGATCAGACTTGTGGAGTTAGAAAGAGGACTTAGAGGGCTATTGTAGACCAAAATTATAGAACTTAAAGATCCAAAAGTACAGAGTTACAGTCGTTTCAAGATCAAGCTCCTAAAACTAAGAAAAAGCGAGATGAGAAAGTTTGATGGCAAGGATCCAGTAAATTGGATACTACATATGGAGAAATATTTTGATCTACATGGTGCACCGCTGTTACCAAAGGTACTTATTGCATCTAATTATTTAGAATTGAAACAACTTTTATGGTATAAAGGGCTTTTTTCTTGTAAACCACTTGTCACGTTGTCAATTTTCACGAAGGAAATGATAGGACATTATGAGGATACAAAGAGAAACACCTTCTTTAGCCAATTGATAAATCTAAAGCAAAAGGGTTCAATGGCAGATCACATTAAGGACTTCCAAAAATTGAATATAAGGGTAAATGATATTCCATAGAAGAAAATGGTTTATGTATTCATAGGGACTTTAAAGGATAACATTCAACATGAAGTTTGTCTTTGGGAACCTGATTCATTGGAGAAGGCATTCAAGTTGGCAAGAAAAATTGAAAGCGAAATTATGTAAACAAGGAATCCCACAACTCATGACTATAATTATGATTTTTTTTTCTCCTAGCCTTTCACAACCTACAAGGTTTACACCACAACAATTGGAAGAGAAAAGAGAAAAAGGGCTTTGTTACAATTGTGATAGAAAATACACTAAAGGTCATAAGTGTGCTAAGAAGAAATTATTTTACATACATTACGAATAGGAGGAACAAAAGTATCAAGAAACGTCAATAAAAGAGGATATACACCAGGAACGCACCCCAGAGAAAGAACAAATGAATCCGACCATATCTTGTAAAGCATTGGAAAGAATTACCACTCCTCAAACTCTCAAGATAGAAGGACATATCAAGAAGAAAAAGGTTCAAGAAGTGAAATATCACATTGAGAAAGAAGAAATGAATCCAACCATATCTTGTAATGCATTGGCCGGAATTACCACTCCTCAAACTATCAATATAGAAGGACATATCAAGAAGAAAAATGTTCAAGAAGTGAAAGACCACATCGAGCATCAAGAAATGAATCCGACCATATCTTGTAATGCATTGGAAGAAATTACCACTTCTCAAACTATCAAGATAGAAGGACATATCAAGAAGAAAAACGTAATAGTGTTGATTGAATCAAACAGTACCCATAATTTTATTCATTATAAGATAGTGAACGAATTGAATTTCTTCTTATATCTAGCACTAGAGTGTCAAGTGATGGTTGCAAGTGGAGGAATAATAAATTTCTATGGAAAGTGCCATAATATCAAGCTATCCATGGGAGAATATGTATTTAATAGCCCAATGCTTTCCATTCCAATGGGTGGTGCTAATGTTTTACTAGGAATCCAATGGCTATAATCTTTGGGTATGATAGCTTTTAATTTTCAAGAACATTTCTTGAATTTTTTTTGGGAAGGAAACGAAATTGAATTGAGGGGTATCAAAGGGAAACCGGGAAAGATAATAAACTCTAACAGCATGACAAAGCCTCTAAATAAAGAACAATGGAGTGTAATTGTTGAACCTCAGAATTTCCTTCCTCTTGACATTTTTTATCACCTTTTTCTCTTGATTTCTCACAAGACTACAGATCCAATCAATGATAAATGTTAGATTTTGTCTTAGGAAAGAATTAAGGTCATCACCATATTATATTTTCATGTTCTTGCTATTTTAATAGATTTTTGCAAATTATCTACAGAACGTAGCCTATTCTACAGCTAACTGTGGGTTCCGTAACTACTCTCATGGTTTGGTAGGTTAAAGGTGTCAAATGAAGAACTGGGCCATATCGACATCTCTAGAATCATCTCCACATGGATTCTATCCTACTCACTCGGTCCAGATCGACAGAAAAGCATGCCTAAAGTCATGGTCAAAGTTGCAGTCAAATATGTTATCTAGTAGCAGTAGGACTCTTGATTTTCTCTTTCGTAGCTAATCAAGAGTCTAACAGTTTTGTTGAAGAGTTAATGTGGATTAAGACATTAGTATCTGATCAGAAGTGGAGGAGTTAATGCATATCAAGCCACCTGTAGCTGATCAGAAGTTTAACAGTCTCATTAAAATTCGAATTAAGCCACTTGTAGCATGTCTTCTTATAAACAGTCATGATAGATTTGGATCAAGCCACCTATAACAAGATTTTCTCTTAGATAGTTATGTTGTTTTCCTATAAATATCGATTAAATGAGACTAAGAAGTAGTTAGAAGCTAGAAGGGATCATAGGCTTTTGTTAAAAACTATGTTCAGACTTCGTTTTGTTGATAATACAAACTCTGTTTTTTCAATGGTGGTTTAAAAGTGCATCTTTAATTAGTTGTTATCCAGCCACATCAGTTGCAGAGGGCCCCTGCACTGAAGGAGGTTTTTCACTTGTTGTTTTCTTTTTAATTTCTATTACTCTGTTCTTTACAAGTTCGTTTTCTCTAGTTTTTGCTTCATTTCAGTTTGTAACCAACAATGTAAGGATAAAAATCACAATTGTGCAAGTCTTATTCTTCTGAGATATTTAATGAGAAATGACTGAATGAGAAATGAAGTAATGAGAATACACAGTTGCTTAGCTTCTTACTATTTTTATTACTCATTTTCTTAGCATAGAACTCTTAATTAGTTGTATTAATAGATGTTCTCAAAACCATTTCGAAATGATGACAATTCTAACTTAATTGGTTGAATATCTAATTCATGTAGTAATTGAGCTTACTCAACACATTGTTAGTTTTACAAACTGTCATCTTTTCTTTTCTATTTTCAGGTCATTACTTAGTTGCATCACTTGACATTCCAAAAAATCATTTCAAGGAGATTAATTCTATCATGTTCCAAAATTAAATGGTTGAATGGATAAATGAATGCAATTATTGAATTATCTTCTACATCAGTATTACTTTTGGTTTTAAGAATTAGATCTATGGATTAGGAGTAAATGGTAGATAAGATAGATGCTATGTTTCTCTTATTAGGTCTTAACTAGTTAAAAATGATTCTTGGTCCATTTTTAGGAGATTAGACTAACTTAGGAACCTATCCTTCATTTAAAAATTCATTATATCCATTTAAATCTTTCATAGATTGTATATTCCTAGACATCAAAGAACAAAAATCCCCAAACAAACATAAAAATACAAAACAACAAAGTAAGAGAAAAGTTAAATAAGCACATATACTGCACCACACTTCATCAGTCTACAAACCTCGGTTGATAATTCATGCAAGAAATTTAGGACACTAAATTGACTAAAGATTTTGGTGTCATTTTCGAGGAAGTGTAATTAGGTAACCTTATCTCTCTCATTCAAAAACAAAATGATATGTGTATAGAAAGAGACTCCATGGGTAGATTTATAGCTAGAGGCAGGAGTTCAATTCCTACAACACCACCTACTCCACCAAGACTAAGAAGAGATACACCTCCATCTCAAGCTCATATTCCTAGCCATAGACCTCTTGAAGTTCTAAGGTTAGAAATTCAATCAAGAGGATCTGCTACTTCATCTACTAAGGCAGTCCTAGATGAGGAAAATCTTGGATCTCCAACAGAAGGAGTATCCTTTTTCACCTCCATAGTGGAACATATTTTAGTTGACAAATTAAGAATACCTAGTGGAGAAGAAGAAGTAGAACCCCTCTTCCACATACCATTAATATAGGAACCAGATGAAGAGAAATTAACCTTGCAGGTTGAATATTATATTGACTCTGAAGAAAATATAATGGGAGAAGAAGGAGAGGATGGAGAATTCTCACTGTTTGGAGGAGGAGGAGGTAGAGGAAATAATGGAGAAGTCAAAGGAAATAATGGAAGACATAGAGGAAATAGGGAACTTGATAATTCTTTTGGATTCCCTATAGTTGATGAAGAAACAGATGACACAATGAAAAATATTTCACCTTCTGTCCTCCCAAATTTTCATGGATTAAAAAGTGAAGACCTTGAAACCTTCTTATTTGAATTTCAAGTCTTGTGTAGAACTTATGATTATTTACAAGACTCTCAAAAACTCAAATTGTTCCCTTCAACGTTGAAAGGAGCTACTTTAAAATGGTTCATGGGATTGGTCACTCAGTCCATTATAACATGGAATGACATGAAGAAAGTGCTTTTGGATAGGTATTTGGATTATTGCATGCCTATCAATCACAAGGATGAAGTGTTCAAAATGATGCAAAGAGAGGATGAAAATTTAGAGGATTTAATCAAGAGATTCAACTATAACTTAAAAATAACAAAAATGGATAACTTAGATCAAGATACTTTAAAAGATCTTCTATTAAAAGCCATTAGAGATGAGTGGATAGATATCCTTAACATGATGGGGAAGGGAGATATCTCTCAACTCCCATTAAGTGACATTGGAGAATTATGTGTTCATATCTCAAGAGGAAAATCCAAAACTAGGAAAGGTCCAAGAAACGCTTCTCTTGTTAGGGTGAATAAATCTACAACTGGATTAGTGAGTAGGGCAGAAATTGGAAACATGCTTTATGAATTTAAAATAGATATTCTAGGGAGCCTTAGTGAAAAGATAGGCACCCTTAAGTTACAAAACAAGCAGAAAACTGAGACTGATGCTCAAGCTATTTTCTGTCCCAAATGCAGAAAGAAGCACACTTTAAGAGAATTCCCTTTAGATCCAAAAGTCATAGAGACTTGTGTGATTTGTTCAGAAAACCATGAGACCAAAATTTGTCCTTCAATTGTTGGTCTTAATGCTTTTTTTCAAGAGGAAACAATTTCAAATCCAACAGAGTCTCTTTTCTTTGTCTCTAAAAGACCTTGGCAAGGGCAACAAAATTAGGGTTTTAACAAACAAATGTATATGCATCCCCCTCCAAATTCGAATTCTTGGCAACAACCTTGGCCTCAATCTCAATCTCCAACTAAACCTTGCGCTAAAGGAATGCAAAATCCTTATGGAATATTCTCTCCATACTATCAACATCCTCCATCATATCAAAACTATCCTCCCCAACAAATTCCTCAACAAAATCAATAGCCCCAACTTCAAAACCAAAACCCTCAACTTTCACTGCCATTCCCACAAAGACCAAATCAATTACCTGCCCAACAATTACCTAACCCCAACAATAAAAATCCTCAGAATACCTATATGGTGGAAGGATGTCAATTTCCAATTTACATGACCACTCGATTAGATCTCAATGATGTCCAATTGAGATCTGGTAGGATATTAGAAAAGAAAAAACCTTCTATGTTTATTCAAGAACAAGACAATTCTGAGAAAGATTCTCTACAACAAAATAAAAGTTTTGAAGGAACATATCCTCAAAACCATAATACTGAAAATGAAAAACAGAAATAACCAATAAAGTCAACTCCTATCATAGAGCAACAACCAATATCCACTTCTACACCTCCTTTCCAGAAAGATTGCAAGTTGATAGAGGGGTAGAAAAGCATATTATGTTTCCTAATTATGATTTTCTAGATGAATAGGAAAATGTCTATATCAAAATCCCTTTGTTACAAGTCATTGAGGAGATTCCAATTCTATCTAAAACAATAAAATAGTTTAGCATGAAGAAACGAGGAAGAAAAACAAAAGAAGTAAAAAGAATTCAACTAGCAGGAAAAGTAAGAGACTTAATGATGGGAAAAAATGCCATACAAAAATATGTAGATCCACCAAGTCTAGTTGTAAAAACACATATCAATGGAGTTGAAATCCCAAATACATTGGTTGTATTAGGAGCAGCAATAAACATCATGAGCAAACAAACCATGGAAGAAATCAAACTTCCCAATCTTCTTTACACACCTACATTACCGCAATTGGCAGACAGACGTGTAATCAAACTAGATGGTGTGTTAGAAGATATTTCAGTATCCTTAGACTCTTGGGAGCACCCTGTTGATTTTATGATCCTAACCCCAAAGAGCAATCTAGGAGGACATCCACTTATACTAGGAAGACCTTGGTTGGCTATAGCTAATGTTTTCATTAGTTGTAGATCTGGTGATATGTATATCTCTGATGGTAATTCAACTAAGAAATTCACTTTATATCCTCCAGCAAGAAAAATCACAGAGATAGATGACAAAGAATGGATTGATGATGAAAATGATGTTCAACCTCTCTTTACTATTTCAACCATTAGTGAAGATAGTCAAATATTAAGTACAATGGAAAATTTTGAATCATCTCTAGAATATGAAAATGATAAGTTTCAAGAAAAATCTAATATTGAATATTTGTCATCTAGGTAGATGTCTCTTTATTCTATGGAATAATTTGGTAGCTCTACAGTTGAAACCTTTCCAGGGAAAACATTGAACATAAACAATAACTTGGAAAAATTACAACAGGAAAAGCTAATCAAAACTTTACAAAAACATTCTTCTACATATGCATGAGAATACACTGACATGAAATGAATTAGTCCTAAGAATTATATACATCACATCTACATTGAAGAAAATTGTAAACCTATCAGACAACCTCAAAGAAGGATGGATCCAAATCTTAGGGAAATTGTGAAAGAAGAGTTGCAAAAATTTCTTAGTGTAATATAATTTACCCAATTTCAGATAGCCAGTGGGTTTCTCCTCTAGTGATTGTGCCTAAAAGGAATGGTAAATGGAGGGTATGTATTGATTATCTAGAATTGTATAAATCTACCCTAAAAGATCATTTACCTTTGCCCTTCATAGATCAAGTATTAGATACATTAGCTGGTAACAAGTACTTCTCATTCTTGGATGGTTTTAGTGGTTACAATCAGATTCAGGTAGCACCTAAAGATCAAGATAAAACCACATTCACCGGCCCATAGGGAACTTATGGCTACCAAGTACTCCCTTTTGGATTATGCAATGCACCTGCAACATTTCAAAGAGCAGTACTAGGAAATTTTTCTGATCTAATACATGATTGTGTAGAGGTATATATGGATGACATTACAACTTATGGGAATGCATTTGAGGAAGCATTAGAAAATTTGGAAAAGGTTCTTAAAAGACGTAAGGAAGCAAACCTTTCACTAAGCCATGAAAAATGTTTTATGATGTTTACAAAAGGGATTGTCTTAGGACATCCCATTTTAGGAGATGGAATTACGGTTGATAAATCTAAAGTTGAAGTCATCTCTAAATTATCAATTCCAAGTTGTCAAAAGGATGTCAAAAGTTTTCTAGAATTCACAGGATATTATAGAAGTTTTATAGAAAATTTCACTAAAATAGCATCACCACTCTTCAAATTGCTCACCAAAGATTGTGAATTCAATTGGAATCCTGATTGCCAGTTGACATTTGAGACTTTGAAAGAAAAAATTTATGAGGCACCCATCTTAAGAGGTCCAAATTGGAAACTGCCATTTCATATTTCAACAGATGCTTTAGATACAACTCTAGGAGTTATAATAGGACAAAAAGATTTGATCCCTTATGCCATCTACTACACAAGAAAGAATTTGACTCCCACTGAGTTAAATTACACTATAACTGAAAAGGGATTCTTAGTTTTTGTTCATGCTATCAACAAGTTCAGACATTATATAGCAAGATATGAAACCTTTGTTCATACAGATCACTCTACAATTAGATACTTAATGAATAAATCAAATACTAATGGCAGAGTTACAATATGGTTATTACTCCTACAAGAGTTCAACATCATTGTTTTAGATAGGCCTGGAAAATAAAATACAGTTGCTGATTTCTTGTCTAGAATTCAAAATATCAAAGATAACACTCCAGTTGAAGATAAATTTACTGTTGAATATCTCTTTGTAATAACTACTCAAACCCCTTGGTTTTCACTTATTGCAAATTACTTAGTCACAGTAAAATCACCTTCACATATATTTCTTAAGGAGAAAAGAAAAATCATTCAAACAAGTGCAAATTATTCATGGATTACTAATGAATTGTATAAAACAGGTCTAGATCTGATGATCAGAAGATGTGTTCGAGAAGATGAAATGCCTGAAATTCTTAAGGCATGCCATGATGAACCTTGTGGTGGACACTTTGCTAACAAGAGGACAGCCTATAAAATCCTTCATTTAGGATATTATTGGCCCTCCATCGTCATAGAAACCGAAGAGTATGTCAAAAGGTGTGACAACTATCAAAGGGTAGGGAAACCTGCTCCTTCAAATGAAATTCCACTACAAACTTAGGTACTCAATGAACCTTTTGAAAAATGGGCCTTGGATTTTGTTGGACCAATTAATCCTCCATATAAACAAAAGAAGTATATTTTGGTATCCATTGATTATGTTACCAAATGGGTAGAGGGTAAAGAATTACCTTTTGCTAATGAGAAATTTGTAGTTAATTTTCTTTTTTAGGACATCTTCACTCGTTTCGTTGTTCCAAGAGAAATAGTGACAGATCAAGGATCTCAATTTACATCTAAAATGGTGGAAAGACTTGCGGAGGAATACAAGATAAAAAATAGGAACTCTACTCCTTACCATCCACAATAAAACGGTCAAGTTGAATCTACCAATAAGGTGATTGAAGGAATTCTCAATAAGACTGTACATTTACACATAAGAGATTGGGTAGAAAGGCTTCCTGAAGCCTTATGGGCCTACAGAACTACATGGAGGAACACAACAAGACATACTCCCTATGAGCTTGTTTATGGGAAGCAAGGTTTTTTTCCCTATTGAGTTTCAAATCAGAACCTTCAAGAAGGCAACCCAATTGGGACTGGATTTATCAGAAGCACAGAAACATATATTGGAGCAACTCAATGACCTTGATGAAATCAGGCAAGATGCAGTTCAAAGAACTAGTTTAGTCCAACAAAAAAGTGCTAAATGGCATGATAAGTATATGAAGGAGAAGAAGTTTCAAGTAGGATATTGGGCACTTTTGCTCAATTCAAAATTCAAAGATTTTCAAGGGAAGTTTCAGACTCATTGGCTTGGGCCATATGAAATTGAAGAAGTCTTTAATAATGGAGCAATGAGAATAAGGACAATAGATGAGAGAAAGGTACCTCTTCTTGTAATTGGTCATCGGTTAAAGCTACATCATAAGCCAATTTCAAGGGAGGATTTTCTTAGAAGTTTCCAAGATAACGCAGAGATGAAGTTGGTGAAGAAGAATTTTTCTTCTCCACTAACTTAGTTTTCCTGTATATAAATATATAAAATAAAAGATAAAAAATATAAATAAGATGTATATGTCTGAAAACCAATTGTTCATTGGCTTAATTATATAGGAAATACGGGTGAAAATCAGATATTTCTGACATCCTATATTTCCTATTTTCTTTTTGTAATAAGTAATGACATAAAGCTACATCCATTTGCAGTGCCTAACTTGCAAATTCATTTCATTTCATTTCATCTCACTTCACTTTCATTCCCTTTCACTGTTATATTCCATTTTCCTTTCATTACACTCCATTTTCATTTTATTTCACATCCATGTTCCATAGCCATATTCCATCTTTATCATGTTCTGTAGCTAATTCCATTCCGCAGCCAGTTTGATTTTACAGCCATATCTCATTCCGCGGCTTTGTTCCCAATAAATGTTGATTGCAGGGAATTGAAGAATCTTTTTTTTTTTAAGATTGATATTCTAAGAAGGGTACCTGTAGATCAACATCAAAGAAAAACAAAAAACAAATAGGTTAATCTCCAAGAGGTAAAAGTGAAAAAATTTATTTTAAAATAGCAAGGTTAGAACATAGAGTATGTAAAATATGGGCATTCATATGTTTCCATGACAAATCATCATTTGATTTGATTTCAATCTCTATCGTATTTCATATCCACCATACCATCCATCTTCCGTCACATAACAGTCCATAATTAACTCCCTCATTGCTTTTAATGGTCATGACTACGACGTGACATACTTGTCCACGTCTCTCCAAAACCCTTACCATCTACTTATTTCATGCAAACCCGGAGTTATTTTCACCATACTCACAGTCAATCCATTTCATAAACCAGGAAGGGTAATTATGAAGGTTAAGAATTTTTGTGAAGCAGAAGGCATGCGACTCATTGTCAAGTCAGAACCAGTAGGAGAAAAGTATATGGAAGGATACCCACAGCTCAAGGAGATGTTGCAGAAAGATGGATGGGTCAAATTCATCGAAACATTTCATGGTTTTTACAAAGAGATAACAACATCTTTTGCTAGATCTTTTGATGGTATAGAGGTAGAAATTGGAGATATTAAGTTTGTTGTAATAGAGTCATTCATAACAGAGGCTACAGAACTTCCAAGACATGGTGAAAGATGATTCAAAAACAAGGAATTCCACAGTGAATCATGGAAAGTAATCCTCAGGAACCTAGGTATGGATGTTTCTATTTTTAAACAAGGAATTCCCATTTCAGCTCTTAAAAATAAATGGAGTATTCTTTTGATATTACATAAATTTATCACCTGTGAGGGGAGATTCGGGTGCATGTATGTCTACCATATGCGTTTACTGATGAATCTCCTAGAAAATTTAGAAATCAATCTTCGTTTCTTCCTACTAAATAGTTTAAGAAGGATGGCCTCAAATGTGCAAAATGAAATAGAGTTCATAGACACAACCATGTACCATCATAGGTTGATAAAGATACTGATTGAGTTTCATTTAAAAGGCATAGGAGATACCTTGGAGGATTTCCTCATTAGAAATCATTTTTGAGAAGAACTAGAGTCACCCAAAGAAGATAATGTTAGAAAAAGCAGAAGAAACAAGATTAGTATAACCATTAAAGATAGACCTGAGTCTTCATCACAGAAAGATGATGAAAAATTAATATCTGAAGAACTGATACTAATCAGAAAGCAAATCAGAGCAAGAGGAAAGATAAGAAAAGAGAAAAAGGTCACAGAGAAAGAGAATATAAGTTGTCCACAACCTGGAATAAGCTCCAGACTCTGAGGGTTGGCAAATAAAACATCGTCAAAAGGGATAAGAGTTCATAAACTTAGAAGAGGAAACCTTAGAAACTTGTCCTGTTAACATATCTTCTACACATAGTCCTCAAAATTCTCTTGACCATCATTATGAAGGTATCCCAAGCAGAAGATCTCCAGGAATAGACCTAGTACAACAACAAATATAAGGATTATATAGAATCAATGGAGAAGAAAAGTGCCTCAATCAATCCATAAGAACCTCTAATTGACTCTCACAAACATGAAATTTATGAATTAGAGATATTGAATAGACATATCAAAAAGGAGAATGAAACCTTGAAGTAACAAAGTAAATTGAACAAGGCTATTCATGATAAGACCATTCTGCATCTAGGACTGTGGTATAAGAAAAGTAGGAAGTTGAAAAGAAAGAATAGAAGTCTGAACAGAACAGTCATCAACCTCAAATACAGGCTTCTTATGAAGAAACCCAAAATGACAGTCACTTCAAAGAAGAGCAAGAGAAGAAAATTGGATGTACTAGTAGAAGTGTCTGAGAAAATGCATAAGAGAAGAAGAACTCACATTTTTGGAAAACTGCATGAGGGCATGAAATGATTTTGTAGTGGGGGGTATGTTGAACCTCAAAATTACCTTCCCCTTGACATTTTTTCTCACCTTTTTCTCTTTATTTCTCACAAGACTACAGATCCAGTCAATGATAAATGCTAGATTTTGTCTTAGGAAAAATTAAAATGATCACCATATTATATTTTCATGTTCTTGCTATTTTAATATATTTTTGAAAATTAGCTACAGAGCGCAGCCTATCTACAGCTAACTGTTGGTTCTGTAGTTACTCTCATGGTTTGTGTTAGTGTCAGTGTCTTCACACTTCCATCAGTGACCAAATTGCACTTTTTCACGCATATTAGGTGTCTCATCCGATCATATGCATTCCATTAGGTCATGGATCAATTGATGGTAATGTTTTCATGTCAATTTCCCTCATGACATTCACATGCTAACCTGTTCACATAGTTTTTTTTACTCATTCACTGTCATCCTGTTTCATTTCATTCATAAAAAACCAGTTTTATGGTTTAGTCTCACTAGGTCATAGGGTTTGTAATCATGGTTATCCTAATTGAATGAAAAGGTCAGCAAGCACATGAGAAGGATAAAAAAGTTCATAAAGTCATAAATTTACTTTTTTCATGTTCAATAATTTTTTTTTTACCTCAAAGAAAACATAGTTTATTCCATTATTGTAAAACTTTCATGTAATTTAAATGTTTCTATATGTAATAAGTATTCAATAGTTGTTCTTGGTGACCTGGTGACAAAGTCAACTCTTGCCATTACAAAAAGTCAATGTATAAGTCCACCTGCAAAAAGGCAAAATTCAGAATGTATGTGAAATAGAGCATTTTTGAAAAAGTTGGAAAAACATTAGAAAAGTGGGTCTTGTTTAGTGAAAAACTAAATGAGAGGGATATAAAAGCCAATTCATGTGCTTTAAGTCTTCATTGTTGAAATTGAATGAGCCAATGGGAGAAAATCGCGTTTTTGAAGAAAGAAGGCAAAACAGGGGAAAAAATCTAGTCACCTTGTTTGTGTTGCGCACCTGTGCCTTGGCACTGGGCTTTAAAACAAAATTGTGCATCTGTTGCAGGTTTGCTATTGAAATTTGGTCTGGCATTGTGCATTAAAAGTGCATTGCACACCTGTTACAAGAAGCTAGAATCACCTCAAGACACCTCCAAACTTCCTAGAAAACAAATTGATGCCTGTTCCAAGTAAGTATATCACTCCTCCTTGCTTAGGAAATTTATTTTTGGTGGCTTGGATGTGTTTGGTTTCCTTGAGAGAAAACCCTAGCTAAATGGTTAACGCAAACCCTACCTAGTTGCTAAATCATATTGAAGGTCATTTTCTCTTCTTTCTCACTCCATTCATATTGAGCTTGTAAAATCCCATTCCCTCTCCCTAAATCATTAAAATTCACTCCCCAAATCCCACTCCCATTTACCAAACCCTAGCCCTATACACTATTCCCAAACCCTAACTCCCAAATCCTACATCCTCATTACACCTACTTCTTTAACAAACCCTAATCTCACATTTGAAAACCATACTCCCTCCCTCATTTCCTCCATTCCTTCATAAATCCTTTACCCTAATTCCTTCAAACATTCACCCTCACCTTACATTTCACTTACTTTATATTTCAAATCTCTTCATACTCATCTTTTTATCACTACAAGCCTTCATTTCACATCACCTCTCACATCACCAAAAAACCCATGGAGAGAGACATAGACTATGAGAGGGAGGAGACAAATTTTAGTGACACTTCCAAAGAAGCACATGTGCCAAGGAAGACACACAAAGGGGGAAAGGTCATCTAGGAGGAACCTATCAGTCTCATAGAGTTGCTTGCTTGTCCTCTTTCTATATCTTGTTTTCGACATCATTCTTGCTATGAGTTTTGTGAAATGGTGGGGAGGGTAAAGTTTCATCATGAACTTGCCTAGTTGTTTGTCACTCATCTACATAATGGCCAAGTGAACCTTGCTGGTGTCTCCTTCACATTTTCACCTACCACCATCTCAGAATCAACAGGCATTCCAAATGTTGGTGAACAATGGAACAAAGGACAATATGTTGACAGTATGATGAAGAGGCTTAAGGCTAAGTTCGAAAAGGCCTTAAGAAGCAAAAAAATATCATGATAAACTCAAAACATTGGCTGAAGCATCATTGGCCCATAAAATCACTTAACAAGGGTCAATCATGCCAAATTTCAAGAAATTTGGAGAAATTTTTGTCATTCTTGAAATTTTTAATGTGAAAAACAGGCTTTTCCAATAGGTGCACAGTGCCACTGGCGTTGCGCTTTTGTTGGGGAAATATTCTTGCAAAATGGTTTACATTTTTGGAATTAGCATGGAAAAATATGAAAGCTCAGAATGACAAGGAATTTTGGACAAGTTCTAGGTCTCCAAAAGGGTAAAAAACAACTAAAATGTGCCCTCTCTGCCACTTTTTTGCCACACAGGAAGCAGTCTTGGGAGAATCAATTTTTGGAGGGGAAAATGGACTCCAAATTTAAAAATTCAAGTTTTTCCAGAAAGTAGACTCGACAATATTTCCAACGAGCTATCCTACACCTGATTTGGACTTCGGGAAGCCTTCCAAAATTTTCCTATAAAAAACATTTCACATTAAACTGTTTTTGCCAATTTTGCGTGATTTTCCCGATTTTTCCTAGTTTTCTTGGAAGATCACTTTTTCGTCATTTCTTAGTAAATGTAAGCATGGTAAATTATGAATTCGATGTAAATATGGTTGAAAATCACTTCATAGGGTAGATACATCAAGTTCCAAGTGTTTTTGAGCTGTAATGAATTGGTTTCCTTGGTTTTAGAGGCAAGTTGTTCCATTGCCTATATTTCTGTTCTTAGTTTAGATATGGTTGAAACCACCCCTTTTCTCATGGATTCGACCCTGATAGCTAGCTTGAGTAGTTTCCTTGCCTATATCATGTACTTTTTGATTCATTTGTAAAGGTTGGACTTTGGCAGAAGTGTTGGACTCATTGAACATTTTGTATCAGCAGTTTGGCAAGGAATAAAACCAGGTTTCACAACTATTTTTGTGGGATTCTTGTGACAGTATATTTATGTATTGTTTCTTCTTTGTAAATGAGTTATTTCTGATGTTTTATATGTATCCAAATCTCCCTCTCTCTTCTAAACTAAATGAATCAAGGTGAATAGACAAAATACACTAATTTACAATGCTTTATCTTGGGAATGCATTTGGTTTTCAATGTTTCAATTGTTTGAAGAGGATTCATAGTTTTGTTATGCCCTCCTCAACTCCTCAGCTGTCTTAAAATACCATCTTAATCCATTGCTAGTACATAAACCCTTTTCTACCTTGCCCCACAGGACATGGTTGTATCCCTGAGTTGATTTCCCGGACCCAAGCTACCTTCTCCAATTAATCCAGCAACCAAAACATAAAATCAAACCAAAAACCCTAATATTCTATACCTAAACTAAAATCAGCATTCATTTCAGTCATCTCAAGCCCTAGTTTCAAATATCCTAATTAATATTGACAAGGAGAGAGCCCTCTCCTGACCTGGTAGGGCTAGCTACCAGGTTAAGCGTAGTTTGATGTTACCCTAGACATGCCTTCCTTCAACCTGGGGTAGATTTAGGCACTAACAGTTTGGTAGGCTGTAGGTGTCAAATGAAGAACTCGGCCACATGGGCATCTCCAAAATCATCTCCACATGGATTCTATCCTACCCACTCAATCTAGATCGACAAAAAAGCATGCCTAAAGTCATGGTCAATGATGGAGTCAAATATGTTATCTAGTAGTAGTAGGACTCTTGATTTTCTCTTTCGTAGCTACTCAAGGGTCTAACAGTTTTGTTGAAGAGTTAGTGCGGATTAAGCCACTTGTAGTTGATTTGAAGTGGAGCAGTTAATGCAGATCACGCCACCTATAGTTGATTAGAAGTTTAACAGTCTCATTACAATTCGAATTAAGCCACTTGTAGCATGTCTTCTTATAAATGGTCATATTAGATTCGGATCAAGCCACCTGTAACAAGATTTTCTCTTAGACAGTTATGTTGTTTTTCTATTAATATCAGTTAAATGAGACAGAGAAGTAGTCAGAAGCTAGAAGGGATCACAGGCTTTTGTTAAAAACTCTGTTCAGACTTTGTTTTGTTGATAATACAAACTCTGTTTTTCAATGGTGGTTTAAAAGTGCATATTTAATTAGTTTTTATCCAGCCACATCAGTTGCAAAGGGCCCCTACACTGAAGGAGGTTTTTCACTTGTTGTTTTCATTTTAATTTCTATTACTCTATTCTCTACAAGTTTGTTTTCTCTAGTTTTTGTTTCATTTCAGTTTGTAACCAATAGTGTAAGGATAAAAATCACAATTGTGCAAGTCTTATTCTTCTGAGATATTGTATGAGAAATGACTAAATGAAAAATGAAGTAATGAGAATACACAGTTGCTTAGCTTCTTATTGTTTTGATTACTCATTTTCTTAGCATAGAATTGTCAATTAGTTGTATTAATAGATGTTCTCAAAACCATTTCGAAATGATGACAATTCTAACTTAATTGGTTGAATATCTAATTCATGTAGTAATTGAGCTTACTCAGCACATTGTTAGTTTTACAAACTATCATCTTTTCTTTTTTGTTTTCGGGTCATTACTTAGTTGCATTACTTGACATTCCAAAAAATAATTTCAAGGAGATTGATTCTATCATGTTCCAAAATTGAATGGTTGAATGGCTAAATGAATGCAATTATTGAATTACCTTCTGCATTAGTATCACTTTTGGTTTTAAGAATTAGATCCATGGATTAGGACTAAATGGTAGATAAGATAGATGCTCTAATTCTCTTATTAGGTCTTAACTAGTTAAAAATTATTCTTGGTCCATTTTTAGGAGATTAGACTAACTTAGGAACCTATCCTTCCTTTAAAAACTCGTTAGATCCATGTAAATCTTTCATAGATTGTATGTTACTAGACATCAAAGAACATAAGCCCCCAAAATCATAAAAATACAAAACAAAGAGGTAAGATAAAAGTTAACTAAGAACATATAGTTCACCACACTTCATCAGTCTACAAACCTCAGTTGATAATTCATGCAAGCAATTTAGGACACTAAATTGACTAAACAATAATTGCACAATTATGTTCACTAGAGGATCCCACATCGAAATCATATATTTCTCAATATCTCCAAAACGTTTTGGACAATCATTCCAAGGTATTTGATCATGATCATGCTATTCATTTGATTCCAAGAAGTGTTCCTAAAGACATCAGGCCTTACATATATCCATATGCCCAAAGGAGTGGGAACTCATTCAAAAATTACAGAAGATCCTAGTTCAAAGATTATAGCGAGAACTTGACAAGGAAGGAAAAATCATATTGGAACCTGAAGCAGTCACAAAACTGAGAAATCGATAGCTACAAAATAGATCAATTTCAGAGTATCTCATCAAGTGGAAGAACTTACCCGTTGAAGATTCAACATGGGAGGACAAGAATTTATACAGAAGCATCAAGAGCTTCTCAAGCATTGAGGACAACACTTTTTGAAGGAGAGGGGCACGTTAGGTCCTTATACTACTAGTGTAATGCCTTATTGTTATTAGTACAATCCCCTTATTATATTCTTGTGCCCATGTAGTCCCCATATTATTATTTTTGTGCCCCACAGAAGCCCACTATTGTTATTATTGTGCCCTTACATTATTATTGTTATGTCAACTCTGATTATATTATGACCCCTTAGACTCCTATATATAGAAAGGAGGTCTTGTCATTTGCATCATCCAAGAATTGTTCATTTCTATAATGTAAAGTAGGTTTCCCCCTCGAAGAGGATTATTTCTAAGGAGTTTATCTATATTTTCTATCTTTTTGTGAGTTGGTTTCATAACAAATACTCATGAAATCACATCCAAATAAACCACATATAATCCAATATAATACTAATAGATTTATAAGAAGAAATAACCTCATATTGATCATGCAAAATCCAAACCAGGGATGGGACTTCCATGTTCCACCCGACTGTAGAATGGTTGAGATAAATCTCTCTTCAACCATTCACCTCTGTGCCATATTCCAAGCATGAATGTGGAATCTCATAGAACACATCAATCAAAACTCATCCAGGACTTCTAGAGGCCATCCACCTCAACCCATCAAACAATGATTCCACCTCACAGTCAAACATCACAAATCCATCATCAGATTGGTCACTATCCTAGCCATCCAGGGCTCTAGAGTGTTTGTTCCAACCAAGGCTCCAGGACTAGTAACTCAACCCAAATCTACGGTCGGGCTACAAAGAATTTGTCCAACCAAGGATTCCACGACTAGTAACTCAACCCACCAAGGGCTTCCAAAGCGTTTGTCCAACAAAGGCTTCCAGGACTAGTAACTCAACACAAGCTATTACATGGCTTCCAGAGCATTTGTCCAACCATGGCTTCTAGGACTAATAACTCAACCCAAGCTAAGGAAACACGAGAACCAACCAAAACAAAACAAGGAAATAAACCCACAATCTCCATGGCTATCCAAGAAATGGAAAGGCTAGGCAATCCACTATCAATGTAGGAAATCCTCCATGCCAGTGATAGATCATGACCAATAATCCACATGCATATGCCATTCATGCCAAAAATAGTGAGGAAAACATACATGTAACTCAACATCTACAAGAAAAACTCGTTGTAGTTTTTGACCTCTATGTCCTCTTGCACTTTCTTGCCCTTCCTTTACATTCTTTCTCCAAACTCCAAGTATTCCATAGTCTCCAAGAGTGCTCCAAGAAACTCTTAAGTATCCAAGAGTATTCGAGAGAGAGAAAAGACAAAGAGCTCAAACACTGAACTGAACAAACTTACCCACTAATCCTCACAAGCCTTTTTATTAATGCAGAATCTATTTTCTTAATTTTCCATTTTTTTCCTTCAATTTCCTCCTCACATGAAACATGTGACCTTTTAGCTTTCTTTTCTCCTAATTTCCATTGTTTTCATAAATAAAGTGTTAATTAATGCCTAATGCCTTTCCAAAGCCTTTTCCATTGCCTTTGCCAATTTCCTTAGCCATAATAAACCGAATGAACACCTACACTAGGATGTCTTGCCCAACATTCATGTTGGAATACATGTCCCATGACCATGGCCTTATATATTTTTACCAGGGTTGTTACAATAAAGTTGCATAGATACTGTCAACTATTTAAAGCATAAGTAAATTTGTTGAACTAAAAAAAAACTAGCAACTTCATTACACATTTTCCAAAGAAAAATTACATATAAATTACTTATAGAAAGATAAACAAAAACATGTCATAATCAATCAATAGTTGGAATGATCATGAATTTTCATTACTTATACAAGAAAATCTTGTACATTAAACAATAAAATTGTCTCTCTAAGGCCAAAATTTGGAACCCCAAAACCAATCCCTTGATGTCTTTTTAAAGAATTATTACATTGGAAACAATTATAAAAACTATCGAATATCAAAACTGCTTCTTAACGATTCAATCCTTAGAGAATTAAAAGACTAAACTATTTCTAATTCTTGATTTACAAAATGAGACATTTTCCAAAAATTAAAAATAAGTAATGTAATAATTTGATGACTTGGGACTCTTGTGCAACATCAAGCTCGCTTGATTAAACTCTTGGTTCCACAACTCGAACTTTCACTAGTGAATTCAAACTCTTACATTTCTTCCACAAATTCTACTTTGGAACTAGGCACTACATCATTTTGTTGTAGGCTGTTATTATATTGGTTACCTCGTTGTTTATTGGCTTCTTAGTGAATAATGTTTTGACTAACCATAGCAACTGGAAATCCCTCTATAAATAATTTACAATTTTTGTTCTCTCATGAGAAGAATTATTTTTACATTTTTCCTCTCCAACAATGTTTCATATTGTTGCCAAGGAAAGAGGTTTCCTTGTTGATCTAAACATGAAGATAACCCTTCTTGAACTCTTTTGTCAAAATTAGAATTAAAATATTCCATTGATTCTCTAACCTCCAACATCCATCTCTCTACACACTTCATGTAAATGATTTTATGTACCATCTTGGTGATCTATGACACCAAAGTCATTATGTCTATAATATCTATGGCCCTTAGTTCTTGTGAATATTTGGAATTCAAATAATCAATCATATTTTTGGCTAACTGTGCACTTTCCTCACATTCACTTTTATTCGTGTAGATAATGGCCTAATTTTCCCTAATAATTTCCATTTCTTCAGCCATGACCACTATATGATCCCAGACTACTTTGACTTGTTGAATAATATCATTCCAAATGATTTCTATTGCTTGAATAAGAGACATATTCCCCTTTAGTTTTTCTTTCAACTCCTTAATTTCATCACATGTTGACTGGTAATTCTTGTGATGTTGAGTTGCATTCTCTCTAGTCATGTTTAATTGTCTCTCCTTATGCTTCAATTTCTCCTTTGTATCATATATATTCTTTTTTAGTTTCTTCAATTGATCCTCCAAAATATTCAACTATGCACTACAACTGTGCAGGCATGTTTCTCTATTTTTTATTGTAAATATGCATTGATTTCCTTGAGAACTATTACCTCTTTATTTCTCTCCACTATCTCATGAGTTAAGGTTTATTTTTCTTTCTCAACGTGAGCCAACTCTTCAGCTTGGACATGTTTTATGGTAGGGAACTTTAATTTCCTCATTAAAGATTGGATCTCAGACTCTGCACTTTGGATCAAGGCTAGAATATATTATTTATCCTCTGGATTCACCTTGACTTTGATTATCAACTTTTTAAACTATTCCTTTTGAGTATGAAGAGATCGAGCATTAGCCCTCTCCAGTTTCAACTAATCTATTACATTTCCCAATAAATACTTTGTCTTGCTTAATACCAGTGATGTTTTGTTGAGATAATTGTATGTAAATTCCCTTTTTTTCCTGTGCAAGTTTATCTTGTTTGGAAATGCAATATATTTAGTGTTCATAGATGAATTGACTATCCTAAAATCAGCTCCAGGAGAAATCGATTGGGAAACAGGATGAGTAAAGGAAAATATCAATTGGTTCCTTTCCAAATCCATTGTTGAAAGAATTTTGGTTTGATAACCATAAATGGATTGAGCTTCCAATTGGATGGTTGCATTAGCCTTTATCTTCTTGTTCCGCTCCTCAATCTACTCATAACTATCCCTTAAAAAATTCAAGGATATTTGTTCTTCACATGGAATTGGAGATGATGGTGCACACTTCACTCCCATGACTTGTTCAAATTTTGTCTCACCTCCTTTTGTTATTTCTTTCTTACTACCTTGAGAACTTTCTCCCTCAATATCAATGACATCAATAACACTTCTTTTCAGTCCCTTTTCAGTGGGGAGAGGAGTTTCTAATTCCATGCTTTCATGTGTTTCTACTAGCCCACCATTTGTTAATTTCTCTAGTTCTAGATTTGGTTCATGGATATAAGGGGAATAAGATATTTCTAATATCCTCTTTGAAATGAACTCATGTGGGTCATAGCATAATTTTTCCCCTTTTTGAAAATCCATTTCTTGTAGCATTTTCTTAGCCTCCTCTGCAACTTGCCTATTATTTATAACAAATGAGCCAATAGTTCTTGGTAATTTGAACAAAAATCCTTTTATAGCTGAGAAAAAGTGTATTTGATCCACATTCAATATTTTTCTTATGAATTCTAATGCAAATATCCTCATAGGCACAGAAGAAGGAATCCTATATGGTGGGATTTCTACTCCATACAATCTAATTTCTACTCCATACTGATCTCCAACTTTCAAATCTTTACTCATTTGTAATAGAGATTAACCCTTTGTTAAAATTATTGGAGGGGTGGAATTATTGATAATTTTATACGCAATTGACAGGAAAGAAGCAATGTAATAAGAAAATCCTTCATTGTTTTGTTTGCTCCTAACTAGATCAGTCCAACTGAACATTATTTTCTTCTACTTATTTACATCCATAAAATTCAAACCGCAGTCCATAAATTGGTGAACATGCATATATAGGAAGAGGTATACAAACAAGGAAGGGAACCTAAAACAACTAGCAATACTAAAATTGAGGAGCTGTGAGTTAATTGAATGTTACCAAAAGGCAGGAATGTCCAGTACAACATCAGGTTACATCATTAAATGAAACAACCCTAAAGCTTTACAATCAACTACTGAGGTTTCATCTTTTCCCAAAATTCTCACAATTACTTATAAAAGAGCTCTGACACTATCAAAAAAATAAAAATAAATAAATAAATAAATAATAAAAAACAAAAAAATTGGGAAATTATGTTGAATCTAAAGGAAGAACTGCATTTGGAGGAAAAACAAGGTTGTGCAATTTATTTTATCCTTTGTTGACAGATTCTAGTAGACAAATAGAAGGGTTTCAACATAGAATGAAATATAATTGACAAATTGGGGAAAAGACAAGGCTTGTCAGATTAACAATGAATAGTCTTTTAGAATATTTTCTTCGAGGGAATTCATTACATAGCATTTATGTGGGTATAAGGATGAAGTCAACCAACCAATAAATTATAGGAAAAAATAGGTTTGTGGGATAATTGTAACAACTAAACCTGACTTAACCATTCAGAGAGATAATTTTTTAATTAACTTAGTTGGAAAGGGTATTCTGCTAGATTTCTGTTAATTTTATTAGATACAGAAGGTCAAAAATGCCATTCTCCATGTCCATGAGGGGTATATGGGTCGAAGAGCTAGATAAGATGGTTCTTTTAGTCATTTTGAGATTTTCTCTTGAAAAATGCAGAGTCGTCAAAGTCATTTAAATACCTAGTAATTTAGAGGAAATTGGTGACAGAGTTGAAATTGTCCTCGATAGTGGCAGCTAGAGTGAAACTGGCAGGTAAAATAAAATAAATGAGTGAAATATGGGTTTTAATAACAAAATGGTGGAATAACTGTAATGAAGACAACAAAGGAAAGTGATTACGGAAAGTTGTTGTGGCGGCCAGTGTGGAAAGTGACATGGAAGTAGGGTGGATGAGGTGAAGTGAGGAGGGGTAACTCAGAGGTGATGTGGAAGTGCTAATGTGGGATCCAGCTCATGCGATCTCACTCACTTGTCGAACAATCATTGTATCATCTTAAACCACCTACCACCCTGAGGGTCACCCTGGGTGGTAAGTCATTTCATCATAAACTGCCTACTTCCCTTAGGGACACCCTACCACATAAACTTTGAGTTGTTTGTGGTGTCGGGTTCAATGTGCAGGCGACCCATATTTATGCCATGACAACACACCATGAGAATTGTGTATCCTTTAACCATTTGTTCCAATCAGAATTTGCGGGTATATATATATATATATATATATATATATATATATATATATATATATAGAGAGAGAGAGAGAGAGAGAGAGAGAGAGAGAGAGAGAGACAGAGAGAGAGAGAGAGAGAGAGAGATGATCTGAACTTTGGGCCAGCACCATTTCTCAGAGAAAAACATCATTTTTTCAAAAGATAAGTACAAAGAGTCCCTTTATCTAAATTTTTCTCCTTTTCTTTTTTTGTTTTCTTCTCATATATATATATATATATAATTTTTATTTTTTCATGCATGCGTTTTACGAATTTTTATTTTTTAGAATAAATAGAGAAATGACTACAACAAGACCTATACCAAACCAAAGGAAGAAAAGATGAAGAATCACTACAATACCTCTCAGTCATTTGCACCAGGAGATTAGGCATACCCTTAAAAATAAGTTCCAGAGTAAAGAGCTACTCAAGAATCTAAGCAGATAAAAAAGCGCTCTCTAGTGAGTATTAAATATAAGAGGAAGGTTTCCCACAACCCCAAAGAGGAGAAAAGTAGCGAATTCAAGGTAGATCTAGCTATTCTAAAGGAAAATATGGTGGTAGAAAGGAAAAGGAAGCAGCAGGAGTTGGAGAGGAAATAGGAAGAAAAGTGGATACAAAAGGAAGAATAGGAAAGGAAGGAATAAGAGGATATGCAAGCGCAAGAAGATCTAAGAAGACAGGGGGGAGAAGAAGCTACACTGAAGAAAGTGGAAGAAGAAAGGAAGGAAATACTTGAAGAAGAAGAAAGTAAGCAGAAGTAGGATGAAGAGCTTGTGAGATAGATAGAGGAGAAGATAGTATCCCAAGACATGGAAATAGAATAAGGGGAGAAAAACCAAGATTTTGACCTCATGCCCAGTACATAATAGATTATTAGTTAGCCTTCACCTCCCCTCATAGACATGAATGTTTTGGATGATGAAGAAGAGATATCTGCTCTAGATGATGAGCCAATGATGGATGTCTCAAGCCTAACATTTAATGATCTCCAGAACAAAATTGTGCTGGAAAGAAAGAAATATTTTCTCGATGATATGAAAAATCCTTCTACCATTCAGACGGAGAGGGTGATAGTCATCGATACAAGAAGGGATCCTCAGAGCAATGTTGCAGCTAGCTTAGCATTTTCAAGTGCATCAAAAGCATAAATCTATTTCCTGATGGCTAAGAACAAACATATGGCAAAGAATCTAGAAGCTACAAAGTAATAAATAGAACAACTCCACGCAGAGAATCAGAGTTTTTCTTCTGCACATGCTTGCTTGTAGGACCTTAGAGAAGCTATCTATGGTAAGATCCAGGCATTGGGAGACACTATGAGGCATATTTACAAGGATTTGTTCATTGTGCATAAGGCAGTAGTTCCTCTACATGATATGCAAAAAAAATCATTGCAAAATGCAAAAGCCTTAAAAATAATTCATGTAGCCATTACTGTGATTCATTAGTGGGGAACTAAATACAGGAGTATAATAAAAAAATTGGTCAAGAAGACAAGGAAGGAAGTAGAGTTGGAAAAGGCTAAGGTCAGAATTCCTACAAAGCAATAAACAACTAAACACCTTCTTTGCCAGCATTTTAGTTTCTTATGCATGGTTATACGAAAACTTGGATTCCTTCGTTCAGGAACACAAGATCCCCTCAGTAGGTCCATATGCAGAAACAAAGGGCAGAAAGATGGTCAGGTAGGAGATTGAGAAGTACTTGGATCAACTAAAGCATATCACTACCAAAGAAAACTTGGAGGTTAACAAACATAACATGAAAAATTTCATAGGTAGTCATATTAAGATTAATATGAAGTTGATCCTGTTGTAGAAAGAAGTGAAAAATGGCTCCAAAACCATCTAACCAAATGTGATGGAAGTTATAGTTCACTTTTAGCCTAACCTTCAAACAAATTTTGAGGAGACCATCACACAATAAAAAGCTTTTCACCAATATGTAACCATAGAATTGCAAGTTTAAGTTGTCGACCTAGAGTTTCCTCAAACTCAAGCTTAATGTGTTTATTTTGTCTTATTATGCTCGACCCATTTTTTTTATGTGGGATTTTGTATTATTTTATTTGAAATAAAATATGTAAGTGGAAGTCCACGTGTCAATTATGGAATATCAAATGTCATTGGTTAGGAAAATACAAAAGAAGTCAAAGAGTCATGAGGGTAGCTCAAAGGTCATAAAGGGAGATGAAGGGTCATCTAATTTGCTATAAATAAACCCTCATAACTCAAGCAAAGGGCTTGGAACCAAAGTCTTGGAAGCTTTTATTTGGAGCCCTGGCTTCTCTAATTTAGCATAGGAGGAATATCATTATTTGGAGAAGCAAGTGTTAGCTTCATGTTCCACTATTGGGGCTAGTGTCTTATCAATGTAATTGTATGCTTGGAACTTTCACTCTATAATAAAAGCTCGGAGCCAACATGTCTTCATGCATATGTCATGAATGTAGTAAGATTATTATTTTTATATTTGTGATATGTGTTGTTTCACTTACGCTAGTGCTAATGATCTAATTAATTTTTGTTAGTATGTATCTTGTTGGATGCGTGTTGTTATGTTATTGCAATCATTGTTATATTGTGAACTATTTTGCAGGTTAACTAATGATTTTTTTGTATTGCTCATGCATCTCTTCTAAGTTAGTATTATTACTTGCTTCTAAGGGGCTCACTTATTTCCCTTCGATGTGATGGAACCTTTCATGCATTACATTTTATACTTCACAAAGTTCATACACTTGCTATCACCAAAGTCATGTATATATCATTCTATGTGTTTATTGCAGCTAAGGCACATCTTTGAAACCACCTCTTTGGCAACCAGTCATATTCTGGCTTGGGTTCCTATTCAAAACGGTGTGGGGTATCATTGGGACTTCACATCAGGGAGACTCCCTGCCCTGTTGACGACTTCCATCTTTACCAACATATTTTTGGCATTAGAAGGAAGGCCAGATGACAAGATGAACCCGTGAAGTATGTTTGAACCTTTCTTATCTTAAATGGCTTCTCTTTGGGGATAATTCATGACTTGTCAATCCTTACATTTGATGGTGAGGGTGGAACAATCATTCTTGAGCACACCCTTCACTTTCGTGAAATTTTCACTACTGCTGAAATTAATTGTGAGGGTACTTCTTATAGGTTGTTCATCCTTACTTTTGAAGTGTGTGTTAAGAAATGGTGTTACATATTACCGATAACCTCTATTAATTCCTTCTAAAATCTTATCAAGGAGATCCATCAAGCCTTTGACAGGTATGATTACGAAAGTGCTTATAGGAAAATTATTCATCTTAGAAAGGAACTTGATGAATCTGTTCAAGATTTTCATGATTGATTCATTCACTTCTATTATGATTTTTCTTAGGATGACTAAACTAGAATTTTATGAAATATAAATTAGAGTATCTTGTGCAAATTTGTTTGAATTCGCCTGAATCTAAATCCTTTGAAAGTCTCCCAACTTTTCTTGGTTGTGGAGCTCTCAAAACCTCAAGAGGAGAAAATATTGTTCCATGTGAATTTTTGTCTTCTTATGATTCTTCTGCAAATAAAGCAGCTCCATGCACCCAAGTCAAGGTTGGTAAATATGATAATAAATTTCCATTGCAACACCATCTTCTTCCTCCCTGCATATTCAAGATTTTAACTCAAGTTTCAATTTTGAATCCAATTTAATCACTGACATTGTTTCTTCTCATTCTCCATTCATTTTTTCCTCTGATCCTCCTGATTTTGAGTTGTCACATCAACCTATTAGAATGGTTTCAATGGAGATAGAGAAAATTGGGATATATTTTAGAATGACTATGTGTGGGATTCTGATTATGAACAATAATCTACAATTAAAGGTGATATTTCACCCGATATTTCCATTTCTTCCCTCTTCACCCATTATCTTGACATTTCACTATTTCCATCACACCTGTCACATATTTCATTGATACGGTTTAAAGTGGTATTGAATCTGATTACATTCAAGAATAGTGGAATGTTGATTTCAAATTGAAAGGAGGAAAGGAAGAATTCACTCATTATAATCTATTTCATCCCCTTTTTGTTGAATATGAAGAAGTAGAAAATGAAACTTCATGTTTCCAATCAGTCCCTCTCTATGATTCATTAGATCATGAGGATTCTCTTCCCTTGGACAAAAGATAAAACTCTGATAATGGTTGTCTTAATATATTCATTGATTCATCTAGTAATGATTATGTGTCTATAGCTATTGATTATTCAAAGCCACTGGTTTATGATGAGCTACCTTTAGATACCTTGGAACCATGTTAAGATGTCGATACATTTTAGTCTATGTTGATGTTTATGTTAGGATCTTGTGATCTTGATGGTCGTTCCAAGAATGATTAGGTTGAAGATCTTCCTTAGAAGTACCCCCATGAATCTATCACAAATGTTGGAAATGAATTTACCTCTTAGTCTCAAGATCCTACACCCATTTTTTGTGATCCCATTGCTGAATGGTTGTAGGAATCCTACTTGGCAATCCCTTTTGCTAACAACAAGTTCGTATCTTTCTTCATGTTTTCCAAGATTGAAATTTGGAATGGATGCTTTGATATGAGAGTTTTTCATGATGTGTATGAATATTATGTTTTGTCAGCCAAGTTTTTAGTTCATCCATTTTCATCATACTTATATGCTCGTGTTTCGTGTCTTCAAATTTTGGAGCATGTCGTGATTTATATTTCTTATCTTATGCTTTTCTTGATAACCTCTCTCATTATTGATCCCCTCGTTGGTTTAGTTTAGGAGATGATTCATTAGTTACATTGGAAATTTCTATTTGTAACAACTTCAATCATGAAGATTTTGAATGCAGGAGTAGGTTTCGGCAAACAACTCAGAAGGAGCAAGCTTCATTAAGTCCCAAAACATGGAGAAAGAAAGACTGCAACTAGAAAGATGTGGTATAGCCTTATATGCGAAAAGACATGAAAATCAGTGGTACATCGACAGTGGATGCTCGAAACATATGACAGGTGATAAAGATAAACTCCAGTCATATAGTGCCTTAGAAAAGGAAAGGAAGGTCTCATTTTGAAATGACACCCCTGCACTCATAAAAGGTAAAGGTTCTATTCTTTTGAAAGAAAAGGTTAAAGCTAGAAATGTTATGTATGTTGATGGCTTAAATCATAATCTATTGAGTGTCAGTCAAATGTGTGATCAAGGAAATGGGGTAATATTTTGATCAAAAGGATGTATTGTTCGTGAGCTTGATACAGGAGAAACAATGATCAAAGACATAAGAACTCCAAATAATTTATATGTACTTAAGGGAGGACAAAAAAAATGCTATCTAAGCAAGAATGCTGAACACTGGCTATGGCACAAAAGACCGGGGCATATAAGCTTCTCTCAGATAAGGAAAGCATGCAAATCTCAGGCGGTTCATGATCTCCCTAACATCAGAATTCCAGACAATACAATATGCAAATCATGTCAGTTTGGCAAGAAAACTAGAACTAATTTCCCTGAGAAGGAAGGATCAGCTAGTATGACACTTGAACTTGTCCATACTGATGTATGTGGTCCATCCAAGAAAAGGTCACCTCGAGGAGAAGAATACTTCATGCATATATAGATGCAGATTGGGCAGGAAGCGTGGATGACAGAAAAAGCACTAGTGGTGGTGCATTCTTTATGGGTTCCAGATTAGTATCTTGGTTCAGCAAGAAAGAAAGTTCAATTGCTTTACCTATAACTGAAGCAGAATATGTGGCTGTTGCATCTTGTTGCACACAACTCCTTTGGATGATGCAAACTTTGCAAGATTTTCAAATCACTTGTACTCCACCTATCTCCATTTTATGTGATAATACAAGTGCAATCAGTATTTCAAAGGATCTTGTCATGCATTCAAAGACAAAGAACACACCTATCAAATATCATTTTCTCCGAGAACAAGTGCTTGAACAAAAGGTCAAATTGGAGTATGTTCCCTCCAAGGAACAGGTTGCTGATATACTCACCAAACCACTGCCCAAGGAGACATTTTAATACCTCAGACAGAAGCTGGGAGTAGTTGATGCATCATCTTGCTATTGAAACTTGTTTGTCTCAGAGAAAAGTTGTTGTACGTAAGTTTCATGAGGAGGATCTGTGTACATACGTCGGTTTATGTGGATACAGTCGTGTATATGTTGGTTTGAAGACAACAGTGGGCCAACTTCAGGATGAAAAGAGTCTGATATGGGTCTGACAGAGACCATCTGGCATAGGTTCAGGGGGATCATATATTCTTCTAATAATGCGTTGTTGGCATTATCTTAGAATATCTTGGTTCAATTTCACAGTTGTTTTGGTTTCAGGTGGAATAGGTGCAGAGGGAGAACATGGTTGCTGGTCTGAATGATGATTAATAGATGTTGGTGATGATAGTTGTTGATAACTATCATAGTCTTGTTGTAGATATTTTGTCTCTATGTCATGTATTTCTTTTCTTATAAAGGTCATGTAACGGCCTATTTTGGTTTCCCCCCTATGCCTGGGATGTATGATGTAATGTTCTTGTCTATCATGTGTAAATTCTTGGTGTATCCCCACTTGGTTGGGAGATGGATGTATGTATGAGTCGTTGGTGATAGGAAGGTCATTCATGATGTATAAAGTCATGTTCTTTCTTGTAGATCATCTTTTTGTAGACCTTGCCTACAGTCAGGGGGAGCATGGATAGCACAGCAGAGAAAAGAATTCAGCATGTACTCAGGGGGCACATAACCCTTTTCCCTTGATGACAAAGGGGGAGAATGACCTTGAGTGACTTAGGGTTGCCATCAAGTCCAAAGGGGGAGATTATTGGCATTATGACATAGGTTTGGCACTATGACAAAAATGTTGTCCTTGATGGCAACTCACTCAGATGGCAGATCACAGTTCAGGCTCTCAGAATGAAAGAAAGAGAGATATACGCAGGTTCCTCTTAACCATATTGCGTATACATGTGGGATCTCCATTCAAAAGGCGCATTCTGTACATACGCGGTTTTTACTAACTGAAGTAGTGCATAAAAATCTGATTGTGAAATGAAAAATAATTGACCTGATAATACTGATTCATCCCCCCTCTCAGTATTATTTCCAACACTTTGATTTACTTTTTCTCTATTGCTACTCTTTCACTTGTTTCTGATACACTTTACCTGTCCACCAGTTTTCACCCTTTTTACCAAACTTTACTATGGTAAATATTTCTATTTACCTTTTTGTTACCATAGTAATTTAAAGGATGCCTGTCATGTTAGTCCACCATTCTTCCTTTAGTATTTTCGTCCTTATCAACTTCCTGTAAATTTCATCAGCCTCAGTATATTTCATAAAATTAGGCAGGACTGTCAATAAGTGCTTTACTTCATGTTCAATGAAGAAGAGGTTCTCTAAACCATTGTAAAGAACTTTTCCTGTGGGTAATGCCTTTGCTGAGGATGAACTAGCTTGACTTTCAACTTGCTGATGTAGTTTGTTTATGTAGTCTATCTGAACCATTAGCTTATCATTGATGACTAAAGGGCTTGGGAGTCTTTTACTCCTTAAGATGTCAAACTTTCTCATGAAATCATCTATGCCTTCCTGCATATTTTGAAATCTTCGCTCCAGGCCTGGCATTAAGTTCCTTTTTGTCAGAACTTTCTTCAATTCGAGGATAGTAGCAGTCCTATCCTCAATGTCTAGTTGCTCCAATTGTTGCCTATTTTTATTGTTTAGAAAATTTATTAACTGGACTACCTCTTCAAGCTTTCCACCCAGTTCTTCTCTGGTCTTCTGAATTTCCTCAAGAGAAAGCTTAACGAAATCAATTTGTTCAAAAATAATTTGAATGGATGACCAACTATCATTGATGGAATCAATGATATTGGTCCACAATATTTTCCTAATCTCTGTTAAAGGTCTATCAAATGTCAGGTCCTTCTCTAATGTCTTGATTTGTTCAGCCATGCATTTGTTTTTTCTTTTCTCCTCTGGATAATTGATCTTTGAAAGATCATACTTTTGTTGCAAGGTAGTAAATTTCTCTTTTACCTTCTATAGCTCTATTACTTGGAGCTTCATTTCTTCCATTGACTTAATTAAGACCTTTGTGCTCTATGTTGTACTTGTTTCTTCCATTGGTGTGGTTGTTGCCAAAGGAATGCTTGGTGCTAAAACAATTGCCATAGTGGAAGGGATTGCTGTGGAAACTATTGGCACTACGGTTTGAGGATGGGAGGTTGAGTCACTTTGCCTTGACTACAACGCTTTCTCTAATTCCTGCTTAGTTTCCTTTAATTGCTCATTCAACTTAAGGACCAAGTCCATAAGTTCCTCATCATTCTTTTTCTCAATAACCTCAGCAGTTTAAGGGTGTATGAGGGGTGGAAATTTCAGTTGTTTTCTAAGTGCAGCTATATCTTCATTTTTCTTTTTGATTAAGATTTCTGCTGCCTTAACATCCTTTGGGTCATTACCCAACTCAATTACTATTTCTTCCAATGATTTTATTCTATTATCTTTAGCTTATGATGAGGATTTCTCCAGCTGCAATTGCGCTGTAGTGTTGCTCAATGAATTTTGCAACCTATGAGCCATAATTGCTTTGCTAGTCAGTGTTGAGTAGACCATCTCACTTGTTTGCTTATGAAGCTCAATCTGGTCAGTTGGGTGGATGTCCTTAACTAAAACTTCAAAATCAGTTTTAAGATAATCATCCAAGGATTTTGGCTGCTGCACTATGGGCTTCAAGAAACTCATCTGCATTTTACCCTCTTTGATGTCAAAGGCTAACATCAGTCTAGTTTAGTTTGTGGGGGCCATTTTTAAGTATTCAGCATAGGCTTGGGCCTTCAGTTTCTCATTCTTTATTTTGATCTCCTTGTATTTCCCCTTTACATCTATGATCTTCTCTGAAGAAGACTTGAAAAATGATACTTCTGTGTTGGGTTTCCTTTCCAGTACCTGCCTGTGTGAACTAGAGGGTATCCCATCTGTTGTTAAATTCTGTAAGCTATATGTTTCTTCCCTCCTTATTCTCTCTGTTGTCTCTCCAATGAATTCTTCCTTCAAATAAGGATTCAACCGTTGCCTCTTAGCAAAGGGTTGATCTGTGGGTCTGGTAGAAGGGGTAGCTACTTCCCTTTCTCTTCTCAAGTTTCTTTCCTCATTTAGAGGAGTCTATATCACTGGAGGATTACCCATGTTTGTTTGAGCTGGTAGTGGCTGTGGTGGAGCCAATTCTTCCAAGATCTCAGGTTTCTCTGATTCCTCTGGTTGTTTTGTTGTTTTTGGTTGTTCTGATGTAGGGGCACTTATTTCCTGAGCTTGCCTCTGTGAAGGCTCGGCTGTGGGAGCACTATGTTCCGGTGATGGCCTTTGGGGATACTCTACAGGTACCTGTACAAAGGAGTGTAGGTCAAGTCTCTTCTCCAAATATTTCATCACATTTTCAACTTCAACCTCATCACTATCTTGTTCTATCAATATCCTTTCCCTCCATTCATTTAAATTGGCATATTGTTCTATTTCACGAATTTTGTGACGGATGTAGGGTGACAACTTGTGTTTTATCCTTATCTCACATATGAAACTGTGAGGATCATATGCCCAAACAAAGCTCTTCGTTAAATGCATCTTCTTCTTTAAGATTTCTTCTACTTCTTGCCTTGCTTTCCTATTGTTTCACACAAATGGGCCTAAGTGGTATTTGATCCTCAGCTGGGCTTTCTTTTTTGCTTTCATGAAGTGTATTTGATCAATGTTGATTATTTTTCTGTAGTACTCCAGGGCATATAATCTCAAGGGGACATATTTGGGCAATTTGAATGGAGGCAATTCACACCCATAGACTCTAATCTCAGTATGATTCTGGTATAAGTACTAGTCACGTATCCTATACTGCTTTGACACTTAAAGGATTCTTTTGATTTTATCACTGATTCTAGGGGGTAATTTCCTATTAGCATGGTAGTTATAGGATGGACAAATTGATCAATGAAATCTATATATGAATAGGGAGAAGAGGGCGAGTAGTGAAAAATAGAGGTCCAGAAAATGACTGACCTAGGGTTCCCTTTGGTATCAAGCTTATGCACAGAGAAGGGGAATTTGTCAGTTTGGTAGTAAAGGAAGAGGTGATACAGAACTGTGGAATATTTGAACACTCTCTCATTCTCTAGCCTCATGAATTGGTCATGCATCTTGTCAGCTATGAATGCAGCATAGTCATATTTGGTAGTAGGAGGCTGACCAGGGGTGAAGATAGTCATGTAGGCAAAGGTTAGTTCATCTACATACTCATCAGTTGTAAAACCTAGAATGCAAGCAATCATGGAGATAATGTCCCTACCCAGGCCAGTAAAAGCACATGTCATGTAAGGAGGGGGGTCCTTTGTTATGTATCTCTCTTCCATGAAGGTCTGACAGACTCGAGTGATCTCTGAGCTGGATAGTTTTGAGGATTTCTCAAGTAAATCAACAATGGATAGGGGGGTAAGGTCTTGGCCAGGTTGTAGTTGCAACATGTTATTGATAGATTTTGTTGTAATGATGAAAATGATTTGCTAGTTGGGGGACATCACAACTCTTATATTAGGATTATATTTTTCCTAGCATTGGTGGATAATCTCTGGGAAGATATGGATAGTGGGAAATTGGTATTTAGGGAGGTTTGATTCAAAAAGACTAATTTTATCAACATTATTTAGATAATTGTCCTAGTATTTGCAGTGCAGATTCAGGGGGGAGTCAACAAATGTAAGGTCTTTAATTTTGAAATCCTTATCAGCTAATGGAAGGTAGTCCAAATCCTTATGAGGAGTAGTTATTGGAGCAATGCTTAGGGCAACTGGGGTTTCCATCCCTGGTTCTTATGTGCTCAGGGAAGAAAATGGGGACTTTCAATAAATTGCTGACACAGAGGTGCCAGGAAGTATTGGGACTAAGCTAGTGACTCAATTGCACTGAAAACTTTGGGATTTTTAAAGCAATTTAGAGGAAGTTCATTTCACAACAAGGTTTCCAGGAAGAAAGTAAGGTAAATACCTATTTTCAGATGGTATAAGGAACAATTGGCTATGGTGACGGCTCTGTGGGTGCACATAGTAGACTGGACCAGTTTTGGAGTTCAACAACTGTTGGCAGTTGATGTTTGAAAGTTAGTTTCTGGACTGGGACGTACTCTGTGCATGCATGGGAGGCAGAGGTCGTTTTCTCAGACAAAAGGGTAAACAATGAACATTTTTGTTTTTATGCATAAGTCAATATTTTGGCAGGTTAACGACAGTGACAGTTGGTATCAATTGAATGACAGGACATTTTGTCGTTTATGGGAGGCAGTAAGCGGGTTTCATTGCACTGCTTCTGGGAGGCGAGTGGTTTTGGAGGAGGGTCGCACGATTCCATTGATCAATTGACATGTTGCATCGACGAGTTTTGGAAAACCACCCATATCGCACGCTTAACGTTTGTCTGAAGGGCACACACGATATGAGCAATAGCCGTCGGATCTGGTAGATCTGATCAGATGGTAGTCGACAATGGAAAGTGGTGGGGAGTTAAATGGAGGGGCCCGACCATAATTAAATGCCTTAATCATATCGAGGGTGATGTGATTGGATGATAAGTTATTAATTAATCCAAATGATTAATTAATCCTTTATTAGGATGGCGGGGGTTTTGGCTCCTAATTAATCGCGGGTCGATCAATTAATCCCATTTATCTAACTTTATTATGGTTATTTTGCAAACCAATGGGGTGGGATACATATTTTTGGAACTTTTAATAGTAATACAGGAAAAGGGTGATTTATTTTCTTTGGAGTTAAATAATAATACGAGTTAAAGTTAATATGACCTTGTAAGATATGAAATGCGCTAAGTTAAATGTTTCCGAAAGCATTTTCATCATATAACATTTATAACTTAGGCTAAATGAATATGAGGGTTTTTTATATACAAAATGTTTTAATTTTACTAAGTAAAATAGGGACTTCACTTAGGAAAAACATTATAAAGGAGATGAATGAATTTATGAAGGGGAAATATTGATGAAGGGGGCTTAAGTACTTTTGGCATTTCAAATTATTGGGCCGAGGGTCCAGTCCCTCTAAAAGTCAGATAAATGCTTCGAGCCCCTCTAACTTGTTGTAGGTGCCTTTAGTACTTAGGGGAAATTAGTAAAAATTAGGGGAAAATGAGTGAGGAAGTTAATTAATTTGACTTTGAATTCTTGATATGTAGTCTCTACTGTGTTCCATGCTTTGTCTAAGTGATGAAAGCAAAAGGATTAAAGCATTAAACTTAACCATTCATCACACCTTTGTCTGCAACCAATCATCTACTTACCCTACCTACTTAACCTAGCATTTTTACTTCTTTATTAGGGTGCACTTAAACTGGCAAACCCTTATCAAACTTTTCTTTTCTTTTACATATAGCAATCTATCTGAGTCTACACTTATTAAATTTTAGGGCTCAGATTAAACTGTTGAGTTCCTTTTATTCACTCTACCTATCTACTTATCTGCCAAGATTAAACAGATTGGTCACATTTTATTCTCTATCTCTATAAACATGAAATTGAAAACATGGAATAACCAAGTTTAAACTATTTAGCTACCATGGATTGTGGCATAGGTGACAAGTTGCACACAACCTTTATTACACAAAAGTAAAGCAGTGGAATTTGGACTTGCACACTTTCATGGTCTTTTCTTTTTGTTGGGGTTTATTTTATTTTAATTTTTTGACCGTTTCTTTATTCTGTTTGCCCTTTTATTCTTTTTCTAGGACATACCCTCTTTACATTTTTTAATTTTTTGTTTTTCACAAATATGGAAAACAATTGCAACAAGCAAAGGTATGAACATATTTCAGATTTAAACCAAGTCAATCATGATATATGACACCTATTGGTATAGGGGCATAATAGTGGCTCCACTTGGGGATGGCTTTCCCTGGTGGAAAGTCAAGAACAATAGATCAGTGGCCTTTGAAAAAACTTAGATTACTCTCTGCAATCTTCCTCTTGCCTGATGCATTATTTGTATGTATGATAGTAATACTTCTGAATCTTAGCTCCTTCTCTTCGAGCTTCAACTTCATAATTTTACCATCCAATCAACACTGAACATTATAAGGGATATAATATGTACAGTTAGAAATGTGGTAAGTTTAGTAACTAGGATCAAAGTAGTGTTTCAACATCCAACCATTGACTGGGCCTCCTTCAACTTCTGCACCATCTAATTCTTTCAGAAAATATGAATTATTTCCTTTGAAGGCATATATTATATATGGTCCTTTCCATAAGAAGTCAAACTTCCCATGTTTCCCTTTGTCCTCTCTTCTTGAATCCCACTTTAAAACCTTGTCTCCCAGATAAAAGTCTTCTGCTTTGGTCCTTTTGTCAAAGATTTTCTTGAGTTTTTCTTGTAGTACTTGGGATTTGTTGTATACTTCCTCCCTAGTTTGCTATAAATGGATAGTTTGGTTAATTCTCCTCTATATATCATTTGGTTCCACTTGGGCTTCCTGAAGTAACTTCATGACTAGAACTCGTAAGGATGAGGGGAAAACTACCTCCATTCCATACACTATCTCATAGGGACTGGTTCCAATGGACTTCTTGGTAGTAAGCCTATCTGCCCACATAGCATTGGTTAATTTCTTGTTCCAAGTTTTCTTATTATCTTCCAATAGTTTTTTGATAATATTTATTAGACTTTTATTAGAAGATTCTACAAGACCATTCCCTTGAGGATAGTAAGATGTGGAATGACCAAGTGCTATATGATACTTATGACAAAAATTGATCATTTTCTTTGACTTGATGGCTGCAGCATTATCTGTGATAATTTTTATAGGACAACTAAACCTGGACAAAATATTGGCCTCTAGAAATCCTATGATGATAGTGTTTGTGGCTTGTCTAGAAGGAATGGCTTCTATCCATTTAGTAAAGTAATCAGTTGTAGTGAGTATCCATTTATGTTGACCAAAAGGGAGTGGATGAATTTCCCCAATGAAGTCAAGACCCCATTGTTGAAAAGGTTTCTCGGTGGAAATAGGTTTCAATGGTAAAGGTAACAATTTTCTTTTGCCTTCAAATATTTGGCATTTATGGCATGAAGTTACAAATTTCTTTACATCTGCAAACAAGGTTGGCCAATAAAATCCAACTCTTAAAATTTTGTCAGCAATTGACTTCCAATAGAGATGTCCACCACAATCTCCTGCATGAAATTCTTGGAGTACTTTGTCAGATTCTTCTTTTAATAAATAGTTTAACAAAATTCCTTCATGATTTTTCCAAAATAAAGTATTATCCATAATGCAAAATTTTGATGCTTTCATTTTCAAAAACCTACTCTTAGTTCTAGATAACCCTGGAGGAGCTTGCAGGTTTTGTAGAACATATATTATATCATCATACCAAGGTGAGTCTAAAAAGGACTGGTTGATCTGTGGAGTCACCATCTCCTATTCGTTATCTAGCTCTGCAATAAGATTGATGTCTAGTGCTAGGAAAATTGTTTCTACCATGAGTTTGGCCAACCCCTGACCTTTAATTAACTTAGTAGGTTTTATCTCTATATCATATTATAAAATAGTAGCTATCCATTTACCCCTCTTTCCATCAACTCCATCCTGTGTCAGGATGTCTTTGACTACAACGTTAGGAACATAAGCTATTGCATGAGAATACAAAATATAGACCTTGAAATCCTTAATAGCCTTTGACAATGAAAAAGCTTGTTTCTCCATTATTTTATATTTTAATGAGGCATCTCTGAGAGCCTTACTGGAAAAGGCTATTGGTTTTTCACATCCTTGATCATCCTTTTGTAGTAAAACTGCAGCTATGGTGTGTTTTGATGCAAAGGAAAAGATAATGAAGTCTCTATCAAATTTTGGGCTCGTGAGGACTGGTGTTTGAGTTAAGGCTAGTTTTATTTCTTCGAATGATTGTTTAGCCTCTACAGTTCATTTAATGGTTGAATCTTCTTTCAACATGTTATTTAGTAATCTAAGTAATTCTGCTAAGTTAGAGATGAATCTTCTTAAAAAAAATATTTTTCCTAAAAATGCCTGAAGTTCTTTAATGTTTCTTGGGTGAGGTATTTGCAAAATAGCTTCAATCCTGGTTGGGTCAATCTAGATTCCATCTTTAGAGATAATGTGGCTTAACATTTTTCCTTCTTCCATCAAATAGATATTTCTTTGGGTTCAGAGAAATGCCATATTTTCTTCATTTAAGAAAAAGTTGCCTGAGATGATCCAGGTGTTGTTGATCTGACTTTGAAAAGGCTGTTATATCATCAAGATATATACCAATAAAATCATGAATCTCTTTTGCAAAGGAAATGTCCATTTCTCTTTGACAATTTGCTCTTGCATTTTTTAGTCCAAAGGGCATTTTAATGTACATGAAGGTACACCATGGTGTAGTGAATGTAGTTTTCTCTTGGTCATCAGGATGAACTAAGATTTGGTTATAACCTGAAAACCCATCTAAGAGTGAAATTCTAGAAGAACCCACTACCCTTTGCAGTATATGGTCCATTTTTTGTAAAGGATAGTTATCTTTAAGTGAGACCTTGTTCACATTTCTCAGGTCAACACATAATCTTATTTCCCCCGTTTTCTTCCTAGTAGGTAGCACGTTAGATACCCATTCTAAAAATCTAATAGGGGCAATAATTCTTGCTTCATAAATGCGTTTGATTTCTTTCTCAATTGATGGTAATAACACAGGGTTAATTCTTCTGAGTTTTTCTTAAAGGGTTTTTAATTTTCATTCAAAGGGATAGTGTGTTGAATGATAGAGGTGTCGTAGGATTTCAAATCTTCGTAACTCCAGGCAAATACATCCTGGAATTCCCTCATAAGTTCAACATAATTTAGCTTCTGATCAGGAGGTAAAGATTTTGACAATTTTATTAATTTGGGATTATCCTATGTCCCTATGTTATACTCTTCAATGTGTGCTTTTAAAGGCTCCATTTTAGGTTTCTTTGGAATGTCATTAGAGTCAAACAAATCCTCCAAAGGAGTCAATCCTTTAGGTAAATGATTATCCTTTAGATTTATAACCTTTGTTTCTTCTTCAATTATCTCATCTAGGTCCATTTGTTTCAGGTCTTTGATTTCTGCTTGTGAGAATTTAGTAGGGTGAAGCATGCTTATTAAATTCTCTTCCAAATTGTTAATATCTAACTCATTTGTCTGATTAAAACTAGTAATTGTATCAACATCTATATTAAGGTTAGAAAATTCCTTATTTAACATTAGAAAATTATTAATATCCTTATCACTATCAAAGACTTGCCAGTTCTTAAGATTATCTGGTATGGCTGGCCTGTGCCTAATCTCAGCAATATACTAGTGATTGGGCTGGAAAGGCAATTTGCAGTGCTGGCAAACATAGCCAGGCTATGAGCTTGCATATTATGTTTTCTAGGAATAGTTGCAAGCTGTGTTTCTAAAAAAGTGTTAAGGATTTCTATGACTGTCCCTCTGTAATTTCCCAATATAGGATCTTTGGTTATGTAAATGCTTTTATTTGTTTAATTATCAGTTCAAAATCTCCCATGATTGATACTCTTATGGCTCCTAATCTTTTAACTAACTTGAGGCCTAGCAAGAGTGCTTCATATTATGCCATATTGTTTGTACATTTAAAATTTAACCTATCGGCATGCCCTTATGCGTGATCATTCTCTAAGTTATAGACCCATACACTTGCCCCTGCACCTAGTTTGTTTATTGAACCATCAAATTCTAAATGCCATAAAATTTCATGTTCATAATTTGTATATGGGTTAGTGTAGTCTTTCTTCGCTAAGGTTTCTGGATTTTCTTCATGATCTTATTTTTCTTTTTCATCTGATATCTCTTAAATTTGAACAGTTGACCTTTCTTCTTTTTCAATTTCTTTTGGTTCTGCTGCTAAATCTTTAGGATTATCAATTTCTGGATTTATTTCAGCATTATAGAGAATAAAGGAATCCATATCAAAATGTAGTGAGTAAATGGGAAAATTTTGAGGCTTCTCCTGACTACTCACTATATATTTCATTAATGTTTCTCTATATAATTTATCGGTTTGTCCAAAAATAGATATAGTGGCATAAGACATCTCTAACTACATAGACCATTGAAGTTTGGCACCCCAGGATCTGGACAACAGCATGCCATACTTGGGTGGAATGTCAGCTACCACTATGTCCATAAGTATAGTTTTAGCAGGGTATTGAACCAATGAAACACATAAATCCTTTATATGACCCAAACATCTCACTTGATTGGAATCAAAGGAAAATAAATCCTTATAAGGTCTAGTGATGTCTAGGCTGAGTTTCTCCATAACAGATTTGGGCATGAGGTTGTGAGAAGCACCAAAGTCAAACATGGCATTATGCAAAATCTTATCATGGATATTGAGACTGACATAGAAAGGTGGTATCCCTCTTTCCAGTGGTTTCCCATTTACTTCAGGGCCAAAAATCAACTCAAGCTGGCCATCAAAGAGATTTACAAAATCAGCATTTTCTATGATATTTACTGATTTGTTTATTTGAGACCTGTAAACATCATTTTTTGCCAGTTTTATCAAAGGAACTGAAATTTTAAGCTTGGCTACCTCTGCTCCTAGATTAAAGGACAAGGTTGTTTTGTCAGTTTGAACTTTTGGGTTTCTGGCAGAAATGTTTCTACGTTTTCTTCTATTTCAGGATTTAGAACTTCCTTTGCCGATTTCTCTAATGTGATATTTTGAGGTTCTTCCACTGTTTCCTTGGAGGGAAGTGAAGTGGAAGATTTTTCATTACTGGGCTGGTTATTAGACACATCTTCTATGGTGGGGTTGGAAGGGTTTTGATTAGTTCTTGAAAGGATTTGAAGTGTTTTTGTTACTGGACTTGTTTTTCCCTTTATAGGTTGATTAGGAGTTGTTTTTTGGTTTGTTTCAGGATTATTAGTACTTTTTCTACTTCTTAAATTATACTGCTTATGTACTTCAAAAATAGCAGAGTCATATCCCTATCTGAAATCAAATGACTCTCCTGTTTGGGTTTTAAATTGTTGCAGCACATGGGATTCTTGGTCATCCTGAGTTAGAAATACATCTTCCTCCCCCTCTAGACCCATTAAATTTATCTGAGTGTCTTGCTCAGGGTCTTCTGATTGAGAGGCTTCTGCATAGTTTTCTTGGAATGGTGGTCTAATATTCTGGTCAGGAATATTCTTACCAGTGTTTTGATTCTGATTTTTCCTAAAATTAGGATTTATCCCTGAATTGGCCTGCTGACCATCCCAACGAAATTTCCTTTCAATTGTATCAACTCTTTCAAACAATTTTTCCATTCCTTTAACAATAGCATCAAGCTTTTGTTCAAAGGGTGAAATTTCATCTTTTGTAGGTATTATTCTCTTGTTTCTATCTTTAGCTCTTTTAGAAAGTAGATTAGCCTCAACACTTGCAGCTATGCTTTGTAATTCTTCCAAAGAGGGAGGGTTCCTTTCTCTTAACCGGAAAGCCATATATGAATCAAATCCATCAGGAAATTTGATCAGGGCTAAACCAGGAGGGGGTCTAAGGTCGAATGGAATGGCACTATAAACACTATTAAATCTAGTGCAATAGTTCTGGATGGTTTCATGGGGTCCCCTTCTAAGGTTTTCATATTCAGAGAAAATATGAAGGGGGTCTTTCCTTTTCTCCCACCTGTTCAAGAATTGTTAGTAGAGGGTTCTTAGGCTATGTATACTATTGGGTTTTAAGGCCCTAAACCAGATTCTAACCTCTCCAGACAAACTATGAACAAAGATTCTCATTTGAACATTAGGAGTGTCTATCTCATATATTTCAAAGTAATCAGTCATTTTCTTAGTGTGCTGCTGAACATTGTAGGTTCAAGTGCCATGAAAGGTGGTAATCTTACTCTGAAGTCTTGAGGCATTGCATCTAGGTTAGCAGGTAGCACCAGTGGAGCATATCTGTTGACCATTGTTCTGGGATGGGTGAGAGTAGAACCAGGAGTTTGGATAATGGGAGGTGTTTTTGTTGTGGAGGAGGAACTAGAAGTGGTGGTGGGATGTTGGGTGGTAATTGGTTGGAGACGAAGTGAAGGGATGAAAAGGGGAGTGGAATGGATCTCGGAAGAGGAAGGGAATAATGCTGAACTAGCGGAAAGTGAGGTAGTCTCAGAAAATTCAAGTATGCCTTCAGTGGTAAGGGATGACTGAGAAGAGTTCTGTAGATATTGATCGATTGACAAATTGGCTCTTTTGATTTCAAGTTCTCTGAGGAATTCTGGATCTTGGACTAGGTCTAATAATTCACTGTCAGATGAGGTTCTAAACAGAGAGAGTTCAAAGTGTTCATCAAAAGGAAGATCTTCTAGGGAAATCCACTTAACAGGATAGGAATGTGATCTAAACAAAGGTCTAGGACTTGTTGAACTTTCCTGTCTTCTAAGGATTCTTGGAATTAGGTTGGGATTTTCAAACACAGGGGAAGGATTTGGATCAGGATTAGTCCTAGTGTAATGAGTTCTTCTTGAAGCCAGATTTCAAGTCTTTAAAATGATTTTTTATGAATTTTCAAAATAGCTTCTAACAATCCTCTAAGATACTTTAAATCAAACTTTTAGGTTTCTCAAAGGTTTGTTTTAACTGAGGATTTTGTTTTTCCCTAGTGGAGTCATCACTATGTTATCACTCAGATTTTCCTTAAAAGTTATGGGAAGAAGGAAAGGGGTCTGAGGTAACCACAAACCAATATTTTAAGTACAGAATCTAGCCAATCTGTACTTAGAGAGGGCTCTCTCTTTATGATTTAGCTATGTTTGAAAAGATTTTAGGCTAGTTATAAATGTTCAGGGTTGTTTTGTTTGAGAGTGGTGGAATTTTGAAACAAATGGGAAAACTAGGCTTTAGGCCATTGGGCTATGGAGTCAATCAGGGATAATTCACTGGATTAAGTCAAATTGTTGAGGTATGAGTCCAATAGGTAGGATAACAGAGTAAAAACAAATTCAGGGCTTGAATGGATGATATTTCTGTTCAAAACAAGAGGGCAATTAAGAATCCTCAAGTTAGGATTAGAAAGAAGAGGGGAAGATAGGTCAACCAACATAAGGCAATTAAGAATCCTATACTAGGGACTTATTAAAGGAAACTATAGGGATAGAGGAGAAACTAAGAATTCCTTTACCGAAATATTTTAGAAGAAAACATGTAAATGGCATACTGTTTATAGCAGAGAGCAATAAAGCAAATTCTGGTACACTTTGACTATTTTACCATTTAGATTTAAGATGCATGAAACATTGAAACATGTAGAAAACACATAAATCACAAGGATAGAATACTTATTTTCAATTAGACTACACATGAAGTTGATGAAATGTCCTCAACTTTTATTCCTTTTCCAATAAAAATCCAGATTTGAGTACAAAGCTTTCTCCGCTTGATAGTATAGAGTTACAGAAATCTTATAGAATCCACACTTAATACTTCGAATGGAGAAGTATTTATACAAAAATTTACATAAAAAATATCTCATAACTATATGATATTTATTCTAGGAGTAAAAAATATCTTTTATAGAAATATAGAGATAGATGGTCTTAAATATAGAAATAGATAGTAAACTGATTGTTGCTATCCCCCTTTTTGTTGAGGGAGTTGGAGGCTTTTATACGGATTTGTTTCTTGTTGTTGCTTCAGTAAATCTGTGCTGGACTTTGATTTACTTTTTCTCTACTGATAGTCTTTCACCTGTTTCTGATACACTTTACCTGTCCACCATCTTTCATCCTTTTTACCAAACTTTACTGTGGTAAATATTTCTATTTACCTTGCTGTTACCATAGTAATTTAAAGGATTCTGTCATGTTAGTCCACCATTCTTCCTTTGGTATTTTTATTCGTATCAAATTCCTGTAAATTTCATCAGCATTGATGTATTTCACAAAATTAGGCTAGAATGTGAATAAGTTCTTTACTTCATGTTCAATGAAGAAGAGGTTCTCTAAACCATCGTAAAGAACTTTTCCTGTGGGTAATACCTTTGCTGAGGATGAACTAGCTTGACTTTCAGCTTGCTGATGTGGTTTGTTGATGTAGTCTATATGAACCATTAGCTTATCATTGATGACTAAAGGGCTTGGGAGTCCTTTACTCCTTAAGATATCAAACTTTCTCATGAAATCATCTATGTCTTCTTGCATATTTTGACATCTTCGCTCCAAGCCTTGCATTAAGTTCCTTTTCGTCAGAACTTTCTTTAGTTCGAGGATAGTAGCAGTCCTATCCTCAATGTCCAGTTGCTCCAAGTGTTGCCTAATTTTACTGTTTAGAAAATTTATTAACTGCACTGCCTCTTCAGGCTTTCCACCCAGTTCTTCTTTGGTCTTCTGAATTGCCTCAAGGGCAAGCTTAACCAAATCAATTTGTTCAAAAATAATTTGAATGGGTGACCAAATATCATTGATGGAATCAATCATATTGGTCCAAAATATTTTCCTGCTCTCCATTAAAGTTCTGTCAAATGTTAGGTCCTTCTCTAATGTTTTGATTTGTTCAGCCGTGCCTTTGGTTTTTCTTTTCTCCTCTACATAATTGATCTTTGAAAGATCATACTTTTTCTCCAAGGTAGTAAATTTCTCTTTTACCTTTTGTAGCTCTATTACTTGGAGCTTCATTTCTTCCATTGACTTAATTAAGCCCTCTGTGCTCTGTGTTGTACCTGTTTCTTCCACTGGTGTGGTTGTTGCCAATGGAATGCTTGGTGCTAAAACAATTGCCATAGCGGAAGGGACTACTATGAACCTATTGGCACCACAGTTTGAGGTTGGGAGGTTGATTCACTTTGCCCTGACTGCAACACTTTCTCTAACTCCTGCTTAGTTTCCTTTAATTTCTCATTCAACTTAAGGACCAAGTCCATAAGTTCCTCATCATTCTTTTTCTCAATAACCTCAGTAGTTTGAGGGTGTATGAGGGGTGGCAATTTCATTTGTTTTCTGAGTGCAGCTATATCTTCATTTTTCTTCTTGATTAAGCTTTATGTTGCCTTAACATCTTTTAGGTCATGACCCAACTCAGTTACTAATTCTTCCAATGATTTTAATTCTATTATCTTTAGCTTGTGATGAGGCTTGTTCCAGCTGCAATTGAGCTATAGTGTTGCTCAGTGAATTTTGCAACCTATGAGCCATCACTGATTTGCTACTTAATTTTGAGTAGACCATCTCACCCATTTGATTATGAAGCTCAATCTGGTCAATTAGGTGGATGTCCTTAGCCAAAACTTCAAAATCAGTTTTAAGATAATCAACGAAGGACTTTGGCTACTACACTATGGGCTTCAGGAAACTCATCTACATTTTACCCTCCTTAATGTCAAAGGCTAACATCAGTCTGGTTTGGTTTGTGGGGGCCATTTTTAAGTATTAAACATAGGCTTGGTCCTTCAGTTGCTCATTTTTTGTTTTGATCTCCTTGTATTTCCCGTTTACATCTATGATCTTCTCTGATGAAGAACTGAAAGATGATACTTCTGTGTTGGGTTGCATTTCTAGTACCTGCATGTGTGAACTAGAGGGTGTCCCATCTATTGGGAAAGTCTGTAAGCTATTTGTTGCTTTCCTCCTTATGCTCTCTGTAGTCTCTCCAATGAATTCTTCCTCCGAATAAGGATTCAACCTTTGCCTCTTAGAAAATTGTCGATCTGTGTGTCTGCTAGAAGGAGTAGCTACTTCCCTTTCTCTTTTCAAGTTTCTTTCCTCATTTAGAGGAGCCTATAGCACTGGAAGATTACCCATGTTTGTTTGAGCTGGTAGTGGCTGTGGTGGAGCTAATTCTTCCAAGATCTCAGGTTGCTCTAATTCCTCTAGTTGTTCTGTTGTTTCTGGTTGTTCTGATGTTAGGGCACTTGTTTCCCGAGTTTGCCTCTGTGAAGGCTCTGCTGTGGGAGCACTATGTTCTGGTGATGGCCTTTGGGGAGATTCTGCAGGTACCTGTACAAAGGAGTGTAGGTCAAGTCTCTTCTCCAAATCTTTCATCACATTTTCAACTTCAACCTCAACACTATCTTATTCTATCAATGTCCCTTCCCTCCATTCATTTAAATTGGCATATTGTACTATTTCAGGAATTTTGTGATGGATGTAGGGTGACAACTTGTGTTTTATCCTTCTATCATAGATGAAACTATGAGGATCATATGCCCAAACCAAGCTCTTCGTTAAATGCATCTTCTTCTCTAAGATTTCTTCTGCTTCTTGCCCTGCTTTCCTGTTGCTGCACACAAATGGGCCTAAGTGGTCTTTGATCCTCAGCTGGGATTTCTTTTTTTCTTTCATGAATTGGATTTGATTAGAGTTGATTATTTGTATGTAGTACTCTAGGGCAAATAATCTCAAGGGGACATATTTGGGCAATTTGAATGGATGCAGTTCACACCCATAGATTATGATCTCATTATGATTTAGGTATAAGTACCAGTCACCTATCCTATACTGTTTTTGAACCTGAAGGATTCTTTTGAATTCATCACTGATTTTAGGGGGAGAATTTCCTATCAGCATGGTAGTTATAGGATGGACAAATTAATCAATGAAATCTATATATGAATAGGGAGAAGAGGACGAGTAGTGAAAAATAGAGGTCCAGAAAATGACTAACCTAGGGTTCTCTTTGGTATCGAGCTTATGCATAGAGAAGGGGAATTTGTCAGTTTGGTAGTAAAGGAAGAGGTGATATAGAACTGTGGAATATTTGAACACTCTCTCATTCTCTAGCCTCATGAATTGGTCATGCATCTTGTCAGCTATGAATGCAGCATAGTCATATTTGGTAGCAGGAGGCTGACTAGGGGTGAAGATAGTCATGTAGGAAAAGGTCAGTTCATCTACATACTCATCAGTTGTAAAACCTATAATGCCAGCAAACCCAGGCCAGTAAAGGCACATGTCATGTAAGGAGGGGGGTCCTTTGTTATGTATCTATCTTCCATGAAGGTCTGACAGACTCGAGTGATCTCTGAGCTGGATAGTTTTGAGGATTTCTCAAGTAAATCAACAATGGATAGGGGGCAAGGTCTTGGCTAGGCTGCAGTTGCAACATGTTATTGATAGATTCTGTTGTAATGGTGAAAAGGATTTGCTGGTTGGGGGACATCACAACTCCTGATTAGGATTATAATTTGCGTGGCATTGGTGGACAATCTCTGGGAAGATATGGACAGTGGGAAATTGGTATTTAGGGAGGTTTGATTCCCAAAGACCAATTTTATCAGCATTATTTAGATAATTGTCCCAGTATTTGCAGTGTAGCTTCAGGGGGGAGTCACCAAATGTAAGGTCTTTAATTTGGAAATCCTTATCAGCTAAGGGAAGGTAGTCCAAATCCCTGTGAGGAGTAGTGATTGGAGCAATGTTTAGGGCAACTGGGGTTTCCATCCCTGGTTCTTGTGTGTTCAGGGAAGAAAATGGGGATTTTCAATAAATTGCTGACATAGAGGTGTCGGGAAGTATTGGGACTAAGCTAGCGACTCAGCTACACTGAAAACTTTGGGTTTTTTAAAGCAATTTAGAGGAAGTTCATTACACAACAAGGTTTCTGGGAAGAAAGTAAGGTAACCTGTTTTCAGATGGTTGAAGGAACAATTGGCTATGGTGATGGCTCTGTGGGTGTGCACAGTAGATTGGAGTAGTTTTGGAGTTCAGCAATTGTTGGCGGTTGACAATTGAAAGTCAGTTTCTAGACTGGGACATACTCTGTGTGTGCATGGGAGGTAGAGGTCGTTTTCTTAGACAAAAAGGGAAAACAATGAACATTTTTTTTTTATGCATAAGTCAATATTTTTGCGTGTTAACGACAGTGAAAATTGGTATTAATTGAATGATGGGACATTTTTTCATTTATGGGAGGCGGTAAGCGGGTTTCATCGCACCGCTTTTGGGAGGTGAGTGGTTTTGTAGGAGGGTCGCACGATTCCATTGATCGATTGACATGTTGCATCGGCAAGTTTTGGAAACCCGCCCATATCGCCTGCTTAATGTTCGACCGAAGGGCCTGCACGATATGAGAAATAGCCGTCGAATCTGGGAGATCTGATCAGACAATAGTCGGTGTTGAAAGTGGCGGGAAGTTAAATGGAGGGGCCTGACCATAATTAAATGCCTTAATCATATCGGGGATGATGTGATTGGATGATAAGTTATTAATTAATCCAGATGATTAATTAATCCTTTATTAGGATGGTGGGGGGTTTGGCTCCTAATTAATCGTGGGTCGATTAATTAATCCCATTTATCAAACTTTATTATGGTTATTTTGCAAACCAATGGGGTGGGATACATATTTTTGGGATTTTTAATAGTAATATAGGAAAGGGGTGATTTATTTTCTTGGGAGTTAAATAATAATACGAGTTAAAGTTAATATGACCTTGTAGGATATGAAATGCGCTAAGTTAAATGTTTCCGAAAGCATTTTCATCATATAACATTTATGACTTAGGCTAAATGAATATGAGGGTTTTTAATATACAGAATGTTTTAATTTTCCTAAGTAAAATAGGGATTTTACTTAGGAAAAACATTATAAAGGGGATGAATGAATTTATGAAGGGGAAATATTGATGAAGGGGGCTTAAGTACTTTAGGCATTTCAAATTATTGGGCCAAGGGTCCAGTCCCTCCAAAAGTCAGAGAAATGCTCTGAGCCCCTCTAACTTGTTGTAAGTGCCTTTAGTACTTAGGAGAAATTAGTAAAAATTAGTGGGAAATGAGTGAGGAAGTTAATTAATTTGACTTTGAATTCTTGATATGTTGTCTCTACTATGCTCCATGCTTTTTCAAAGTGATGAAAGCAAAAAGATTAAAGCATTAAACTTAACCATTCATCACACCTTTGTTTTGCAACCAATCATCTACTTACCCTACCTACTTAACCTAGCATTTTTACTTGTTTATTAGGGTGCACTTGAACTAGCGAACCCTTATCAAACTTTTCTTTTCTTTTACATATAGCAATCCATCTAAGTCTACACTTAATACATCCAAGGTCTCATATTAAATTGTTGAGCTCCTTTTATTCCCTCTACCTATCTACTTATCTGCCAAGATTAAACAGTTTGGTCATATTTTATTCTCTATCTCTATAAACATGAAATTGAAAACATGGAATAACCAAGTTTAAACTATTTGGCTACAATGGATTGTGGCATAGGTGAAGATTTGCACACAACCTTTATTACACAAAAGTAAAGCAGTGGCATTTGAAATTGCACACTTTCATGGTCTTTTCTTCTTGTTGTGGTTTATTTTCTTTTATTTTTTTGACCTTTTATTTTTTATTTTTGACCTTTTATTCTTTTTCTAGGACATACCCTCTTTACATTTTTTAATTTTTTGTTTTTCACAAATATGGAAAACATTTGCAACAAGCAAAGGTATGAACATATTTCAGAGTTAAACCAAGTTAATCATGATATATGACACCTATTGGTATAGGGGCATAACACTCTCAATAAGTCTGGATCCCTCTTATGCCCGATGAAATAAAGTGATTATTATTTTGAAGGAACAAGTGCAGAGCTTACATCATTCAATTAGAAATCATGTTTGCACCATTGTGGTTCTAACTGAATCAGATGACCCCTTAGATAAATTGACAAAGGCCATGGTAGAGTTTAGGAATTCAGAAGTTGAATTAAAGAAAACCCAAGATGATTTGGTCATTGCAAGGGAGAAGTTTAATGTAAAGGAGAGGTAGTTGAACATAGAAAATGAAAATAAAAATCATCTTACCGGTAAGTATAAGTGAGATCAACATGACATTAAAGAGTTGAAAACCAAGTTGAATGGTAATATTTCTTTAATTGAGGTTAGACAAAGTTTTTGGGATGGCATTATTTAAGAAGTTATTTCTATATGGGAATATATTAATTTAATTACACAACAGAAGATTATGATAAGAGGGTCAAAAATGAACATTAATGTATGCAAGAAACAATTACAAAAAGAAGAGCTCGAGGCCAAGAATATAAATATGTATTTGAATGAAAAATAATCAACTTAATTAAGAGAGGGAGTCACAATCCTTTCGACTATGTGCACCAGTGAAGAAATAATTTAACATGTGAAGGATAAAAAACTAACGTGAAGTTTAGGACTACATGATGGGAGATTTATCAAAGTATTCATTCCCAACACTGTAATATTATTTAAAGCGAATGAAAATGGTTGGGTGCATTTCTCAATCAAATTTTTGTTGCAAAAGATAGCATGTGAGTCGTCAAATTAAACCCTGGAATTCTGAGGCGTTGAACACTAATGAGGCTAATAACGAGGTAAAAAGATAAAATAAGTTAAGACTAGATGGGGGAATACATGTAGCATATCTGAACCATCGTATCAAGTTTATTTGAAGGAATATTATAAACGAAGTTTGTATAGACTCATAGTGATTCGAATAATAAAACCATAATGGTGGATTAAAGGTCACAATAATCCATGATGAAGTAGCAAGAAGTGTGAAATCTTATAAATTACCAACTAGGGGATAATTAAGGAATGAAAGAATCAGTGAAAGGAAGTCTTCGAGTAATAGAGGATTAGAGGAGACAAGGGTAGTTTAAGCTGGAACCAGGAGAAGGAGCGCAAGAGATGCACCAAACTAAAGGAGTATGAGGGAGCTCAGAAAGATAGTTGAAGGAAGGTTTAAAGAGATGGATGAAATGATGAGAGAAGGGGCCTTAAGGAGTAGTCATGGTAAGGTGACGCAATTATGGAAGAAGATATTGCGTTAGAAGAGCCAAAAGTAGCAGATACAGAAAAGAAGACTTTTTCCATGGGAGGTGGTTAAGTTGTGATAGATTGATAGGACCAGGGAGGGCCCCCTCCACTGATAGAGATGATGCTCACGTGATCCTACAATATCACCAGTAACTATAACTTGACACCCGTTGAAGGATGGCTTTTTTAGTCCATATGGAAGAACTGCATCAGGATAGAATTCCCACTTTGGGAGATATAGTAGTAAGACAAGATTATTCCCTCTCACTTAATGGTGGGCCAAGGGGACCTTACTCCTAACTATTACTTGAAATCAGGAAGAATCCCTATTCAAGAGGATAGAAGGATCTGGAATCACTTTGAGGAGATGGGATGGTTGGTTGAAAAAATATGAGCTACCTGACCCTAGTAACCCTAAGAGTATCTTGAGGAAGGTAGGAAGACCAAATATTTTCCACTACTCACCGAAGGAAGGAGAAGGTACAACAGTGAGAAGAAAGAAATGGTTAGGGATAAGCATGGACCTAGACTAGGAGCAATAGTGGTGGTCATGTTTCTCTTTCTGATAGCATTTTTGTGGGGAGGGGGAATGTGGCTAACCCCTCCTAGTATGTTCAAAGATCTCTAAGGAAAGTAGGTTCCATTTTTACCCCTATGCATGTTATACCAGGAGAAATAAGAAAACCTTCGTAAGAAAAGAGGTTCTAGATCCATGGGGATAGCATAAGTATTGAGTGGATCGAGGACAAGCCACATTTTTGTGTTGTGGTGTAGCAACACAATAGCTTTTTTTTTATGTTTTTTCTTCTCTTCAAGATCTATCTCTCAGTGTTTTGGCCACACCATAGAATGAGGGTTCTTAAGTTTTTAATGTTTAGCTTAAACAGTGTTCTAATGATGCATTGCACAAGGCTTGATTTGAAAATTCTAGAAATGTTCTTACGTTTCTCTCTCAAAGGGAATAGAACCTCGATGGGTGATGGAAGAAGACCTCCCAAGATATTTCACATGTACTCTATATATATTTCCATGTTAAAATAATGTGAATCTTTGACAACAACAAAAAAGCATACTCTAATGGGCATCAATCTTGTGGGATAACAACACCCTAATGGGCCCTAGTTCTTGGTTTTGACATTGACCTCTTTTGGCCTTCTTATCTATGATATCATAAAATATTATGATAGAGATATGTTGAGCCCTATGATAGAGATATCATGACAGACCTATGACAGAGATATCATGATAGACCTATGGCTATTCTTCTACATTATTATTTCTAATTTTCTCTCTACATAATTGCTTATGATGATGTGGGGTGAATGCAACTTGAAAATGTTTTAAATTGTAATTTTCTACAATAGAGACTTCTAGCCCTAAGAAAATTAACATTGTTACTACTCTACTAGTTAGTGAAGATATAACAATGTAAAAGTGTGTAAAACATTAAAATAAACAATCTACAATTTGAATCAATCAAATTGGCCAAGAAATGAAGCTTGGGCATGCATTTTACTTAAGGCAATTTTGGTGTGCTTCACAAATATATATGCCCAACCTTCATTTCAAGACCAAATTGAACGATTCAACTTGGAGAGTAATTTTTTACTCATAAGTAACATTAATACAATTAAATATTTTTTATTTTTCACATATATATTTATGTTCTTCAAGAATACTCCAAATTTCTTGGATTTCATAGGGTAGAAGGCAGGGTTTGTGCCTCAAATAAATGCACACTGGGACCTGTAAATAATTGAAAGTGACATCATGATCATTCCATCATATGGGTATATGAAATTGTACCTCGGTATTGTGTTGTAAAAATTCCTTAATGGGCCTCATTCTTGTGGTGTAACAATGCCTCAATGGGCCTCAGTTCTTGGGTATGATAGTGGCCTCTTTGGCCCTTTTTATTTATGATATGAGAAATGATTATCAACAAAGATATGAAGGAGATATTCTAAGTCATATGATAGAAATATCATGACAAACCTATGACTATTTCGTTGCATTGTTATTGCTAATTTTCTGTATACATAATTTCTTAGGATGATATGGAGCGAATGCAATGTGAAAATGTTGAAAATATTTTAAAATACAATTATCGACAGTAAAGACTTATAACCCTAAGAAAATTAACATTGTTACTACTCTATTGGTTAGTAAATATATAACAATGTAAAAGTGTGTAAACTAGTAAAATAAATGATCTACAATTTCAATGAATCATATTGGCCAAGAAATGAAGCTTGGGCATGCTTTTTACCGGAGCAAGGAAATTTTGGCCATCTTAACAAAAATTCATGCACAACCTTCATTTCAAGGCCAAATTGACTAATATTACTTGGAGAGTATATATTTACTCATAAGTAACATTAACACAATTAAATACTCTTAGTTTTTCATATATATATTTTTTTTGTTCAAGAATACTTCATTTCTAGGATTTCATCCGGTAAAAGGTAGGGTTTGTGTGCCTCAAATAAATGCACACCAAGACCTGTAATTAATTGCCAGTGATACAATTATCATTACATCCTATGGGTATGTGAAATTGTACCTCAGTATTATGGTGTAACAATGCCCTAAGGGGCCTCAATTGGGTATGATAACAACATCTTTGGGCCTTCTTATCTATGATATGAGAAAATATTATGATAGAGATATCAAGGAGATATTTTGGGCCCTATGATAGAGACATCATGAAAAACCTAAGATAGAGAAATCATGACAGACCTATGATTATTCCACTACATTGTTGTTATTAATGTTCTTTTGACATAATTTCTTATGATGATATGGGGTGAATCTAATGTGAAAATATTTTAAAATGCAAATATCGACAGCAGAGACTTATAGCCCTAAGAAAAATAACATTGTTACTACTCTATTATTTAGCATAAATATAACAATTTAAAAGTGTAAAATAGTAAAATAAACAATCTATGATATGAATCAATCAAACTAGCCAATAAATGAAGGTTGGGCATGCATTTTAGTGAAGCAAGGCAATTTTGGACTTTGTCACAAAAATGCATGCCCAGCCTTCATTTCAATGGAAAATTGAATGATACAGCTTGGACAGTATATTTTTACTCATAAGTAACATTAACATACTTAAATATTTTAAATTTTTGACATATATATTTTTGTTGTTGAAGAATACTCCAAATTTCTAGGATTTCATAGGGTAAAAGGAAGGGTTTGTGTGCCTCAAATAAATGCACACTGTGACTTGTAATTAATTGGAAGTGATATAATGATCATTACATCCTATGGGACTATGAAATTGTACCTCAGTCTTGTGGTGTAACAACGCCCTAATGGACCTCTATTTTTGGGTATGACAACAACCTCTTTGGGCATTTTTATCTATGATATGAGAAAAATATTATGACAAAGATATGAAGGAGATATGTTGATCCCTATGATCGAGACATCATGATAGACCTATGACCACTCCACTACATTTTTATTGCTAATGTTCTTTTTACATAATTTCTTATGATGATATGGGGTGAATGCAATGTGAAAATGTTTTAAAATGCAATTATTGATAATAAAGACTTCTAGCTTTAAGAAAATTAACATTATTACTACTCTACTAGTTAGTAAATATATAGCAATGTAAAACTGTGTAAAATAGTAAAATAAAAAATCTACAATTAGAATAAATTAGATTAGCCAAGAAATGAATCGTAGGGATTCATTTTAGTGTAGTAAGGAAATTTTGGTCTGCTTTAGAAGAATGCAGCCCCAACCTTCATATCAATTCCAAATTGAATGATTCAACTTGGAGAGTATATATTTACACATAAGTAACATTAATACAGGTAATTATTTTAAATTTTCACATATATATTTATGTTGTTCAAGAAGACTCCAAATGTCATGGATTTCATAGGGTAAAAGGGAGGGTTTGTGTACCTCAAATGAATGCACACCAGGACCTGTAATTAATTGGAAGCGATATAATGATCATTCCATCCTATGGGTCTATGAAATTGTACCTCATTATTGTGGTGTGACAACGCCCTAATGGGCCTGAGTTATTGGGTATGATAGTGGCCTCTTTGGGCCTTCTTATATGTGATATGAGAAATGATTATGACAAAGATATGAAGGAGATATGTTGAGCCTATGAAAGAGATATTATGATAGACCTATGATAGACATATCACAGCAAACCTATGATAGTTTCGCTACATTGGTTTTGCTAATGTTCTCTATACATAATTTCTTATGATTATATGGGGTGAATGCAATGTGAAAATGTTGAAAATGTTTTAAAATTCAATTATCTACAACAAAGACTTCTAGCCCTAAGAAAATTAACAATGTTACTACTCTACTAGTTAGTAAATATATAACAATGTAAAAGTGTGTATAATATGAAAATAAACAATCTATAATTTGAATCAAACATATTGGCCAAGAAATGAACTCTGTGTGTGCATTTTAGTGAAGAAATACAATTTTGGCCTTCTTCACAAAAATGCATGCCAAACCTTCATTTCAAGGCCAAATTAAATGATTCAACTTGAAGAGTATTTCTTTACTCATAAGTAACATTAATAAAAATAAGTATTTTTATTTTTTCACGTATATATTCTTGTTGTTCAAGAATACTTTAAATGGATTGGATATGTAAGAGTAAAAGGCATGGTTTGTGTGCCTGAAATAAATACACGTCAGGACTTGTAATTAATTGGTAGTGATATAACAATCATTCCATCATATGGGTCTATGAAATTGTACCTCATTCTTGTGATGTAACAACACCCTAATGGGCCTCAGTCTGGTGATGTAACAATGCCCTAATGGGCCTCAATGCTTGGGTATGACAACAACCTCCTTAGGCCTTCTTATTTGTGACAACACTATAGTGTCCTAATGGGCCTCAGTCTTGTGGTCTAATAGCTCCCTAATGGGTCTTAGTCTTGTGGTGCAATATCACCCTAATGGGCCTCAGTCTTGTGGTGTAACAATACCCTAATGGGCCTCAGTTCTTGGGTATGACAATGGTCTCCTTAGACCTTCTTATATGTGATTTGAGAAAATATTATGATAGAGATGAGAGTTTGGAGACTTCTGTGGTGAGGATTTTGAGAGATTTGAGAATTCATAAAATCCATAGTATCCATTTTTGCGTCGACATTTCGAGTCTATAACAAGACTCATAATCAAGACAAATTTGAAAAAAAGAGAAGGGGATAAAGGAAATAAATAAGGGATGGACGCAAGAAAAGAGAAAGGGAGAGCTGACCAAAAAACCCCGAACCTAAAATAATGAAACAAAAATATTTTATGAAAATGATATAAAATAGGAAATAAAAATAAAATTTGTATACTAATTTTGTAAATTAGAATAAATTCATTATTATTATGCACAATTTTATTAAGAATAATTATTAAAAGCTAAAGTTAATAATAATGTTTTATCATTATTAGTATTAATTATAATATTATTTGTAATAATTTTCTTATTACTAATAATGTTGTTAATTAATAATAATAATAACAATAATAATAATAATAATAATAATAATAATAATAATAATAAGATAATTATTATTAATTTATGGTCTAATAATATTTATAATTGATAAAAAAAATTGATACTAATAATAATAATGATCTAGGAATTTTATCATAATATATAGGATGAAAGAGGGATCATGAAAAGGAAAAATCATGATAAGGAATTATATGGAAGGGAATTATATGTTAATATAAGGATAGAAAGGGGATATTAAAATATTAATAGATTATAATTAATTGATAAGGTGGATAATGAATGGATTAAGAAATAGGATAAAGGAATGACAAGAGACAGAGGATCGAAAGTGAAGAGGGTACAAAATCAGGGAGGGTATGGAAAGAGGATTTATGGAGAGAGAAAGAGATCAAAGGGAAGAGGAAGGTAATGGTTTATGTGATTCAATTGTGCAGGAGAGTAAGGGTATCTAGTTTCTGTGTACTTCCAAATCCCCATCTCTACTGAGATTATGAGGATGCTTAATAATTTCAAGGGCTTCACACATTTTTCGCTCCTACTTATGGTTTTATTTAGCGATAACCTTAGTGTCTTCAAGGCATATATGATGACAAGTCCTTGTTGAATCCTCTACGAGTGCTGAAGGAGATATGTTGAGCCCTATGCCAAAAATATCATGATAGACCTATGACTATCTTGTTACATTGTTGTTGCTAATGTTCTCTCTACATAATTTCTTATGATGATATTGGGTGAATGCAACGTGAAAATGTTTTAAAATGAAATTATCTATAACAAAGACTTCTAGCCTTAATAAAATTAATATTGTTGCTAATCTAGTGGTTAATGGTTAATGACTAATTATAGGTCACCTTTAGAAGGTAATGAACATATTTTCCTTGTTCAAAGTATGGATAGGTTTGTAATTTTAGTTTTTTGTTTCTATTTCAATTTTAAACTGATTGTTGCATTTATTAGTCGTGTGAAATACTCAAAAATGATTTTTCCCTCCAATCCTCTTATTGTTTTCTTTTTCCTGTGTGGTGGTAGTCTTAATTCTAGAAATACTTTGATTCTTGGATTTTGGAAATTCCTAGATACAATCATGCCATGGTTAGATATCCTCCTTCAATAGGGTGTTAATGTGACAAGATGCACGAGATAAGGAAGGATATGAGACACCTAGCCATCCAATTGGAAGGCCTACATAAGGCCATTATCTACATTATTACCCAGATGGAATGGTAAAGAATTCAATGACCCTATTATTTAATGCAAGGTGTTGTAGTGAGAAAGTACGATATCTAAACAAGCCATTAACAAATTGATGACCATGATTCATTTTGATAGCCCCCCCTCACTTTTCAAAAATTGCTATGGGGACCCCTCAGAAGTGGTTAATGGTTTTTATGAAAACCATGCATCACAAGTTGATGATATCTCATGTACCTATCAGGTGAGCCAAGAAAGTGAGTGAGCCCTTACATATCATTAAGATTTTTTTATAAAATATTTTTCCACCTATTATTTTATATTTCCTCCAAATGTAGAGTTACGTCGACCAATATCCAGAGTGTACGTTGTTGATTCCACATCAACATTCGGCTATTCATTGTCTTTGGTTACTAGGTAACTCATAATTCAACATTTCATCATTTCCCCTTCTTTCAAATTGTAAACATGGAGAAAGCCAAAAAATCAACTAAAATACCTGCAATCTCTATGACATATGGTCATACACAATTTTTGGATAGAGAAGTGGAAGTATACAATTCGTGTTTCTCCTTGGACCTTTCGGATTTCCCACAAGATACTTTTGACCATTATAGTGACTCAGATAATATTTTATGAGTCATCAAGTATAGAGTTTATCATGTAGTTGTCCCACATACCTATAATTTCCCCAAATTTGTTAGTTTGTTAGTGTCTTCCCTTGTCCCAAAAATGAATTTGATTATGTATTATTTAGTGGAGAATATTTTTTAGGTCACTTCAGACCTAATACACAAAGATTTTAAATTTTGTACAATCAAGAATCCTAAGATATTTTTAGATGAGTCCTCACTGCTCACTTATAGACCTCTTTCTAAAAAGATTAGGGAAGGTCTATTTAGACTCATTTTGCCACAAAATTATGAAATTCCTCCACCTATAGTGAATTATCCAACAGCCTTACTTTTTGAAGCTGCACAACATGTCTTCGTTATAATTTTGTCTCTTTTGGGAGAAGATGATACCAAGATAGTAAGTGAATAAACCCTAGGGTTTTTGAGTTTGATGTTGCAACCAAATATTGTTTTGGATATCCCTTCTTACCTAGCCAAGTTTATCACTATTCAATTTTAGAACTATCATATTTATGGTTTTTTTAGATATCCCTTTGTCCTGGTCTATATGTTTTTATATGTACATGCTGATAAGTTTAGCCATCTAGGTATTAATATGTGGGAATCAAAGAATCAAATGAAATTTGTGATTGAATGAATTAGGTTGTTAGGAAGAATGAAAATAATGATGGTTTTTCTTATTACTTATCATCATTAATGGCCATTGTATATGCTATTTTGTACAATTAACAACCTTTAAGGATTTTTCTTGTAGAAAAAGATTTCTTGCAACTTAGCAAGGGCATCACAGTGGGGTACTAGAATATTTTTGAATATTACATTCAGATAAGACTGTATCGGGCTGAAGTACCACCATATCATTTGACAAACTTTTTTCCTATGAGGATATTTTCTCTTGAATTTATAAGTGAGAGTCTAAATGTTGACCAAGTTCATTTTGTTCCTACACGCAAAGGGAATATATTTAAGTTAGAATTTTTTTGGGCCATTCATCATGAATAAAAGATAAACCCTCCTACAAGTTGAAGAAATGATGGAGTTTGTCTTTGATCAACGAGAGAAGTGGAAATATGACCCTTATCATATAATTTCAATCAAAGAGGGAATATCAATTCTGTAAATTATATTCACGAAAGAAAGCGAGAACTTGAGAAAATGGAAAATCAGGAAACATGGACAGGAAGCAACTGCAACAAATAATAGATGTTAAAACCCATATAGTGAGGGATAAGAGCTTGAACAAAAATATACCTAAGCAAATTAATGTTTAGATAAAAGACTCACAATTGTAAAAGAGAGCAAAGGTTTAAACAGAAGAACTAGAGGTACAAGTTAAACTAATAGAAGGACCCTCAAATAAAACAACTTTTCATTTATAGTTGGGAAAAACATAGTGCTCTACCCCCTCCTCTATTTCCATTGATTTGGAAGTATCCTCAATTGAAGAAACTCACTCCACCACAGAAGTGTTACAGAGTAATTTAAAACAAATTTAAGAAAGAAGTCATAAGATGAGAAGAAACATGGGAAATTAGCTAACAACACAAGAAACTCCAACTTATCAAACAATACTAGTATTTTCTATGGATTTAGAAAGGAACCAACTAAAATTGTCCCTCATGCATATAGTTGTTCAATCTCTTCCCTCATGACCTAATTTTAAAGCATTAGATCTATCCATAAATGTAGCTAACATCCCGCTGCTTGACCAGATTAATTTGCATAGAGAAGAAGGGGAAATTATCTATAGTGACCTAATAAAAATATCTTTGAGAGTAAGTAAAGCACAAAATATTTTGGACAAAGTTTCAAATCAGCTCAAGCAAGAAAAGGAAAATTATAGAGCGCTACATATTCAAAATGATGCAGGAGCATGAGGCTTTAAGACAAAAGGCTTCAATTTATTCCAAAAATCCAAAAACAGTTTACAAGCAAAGGAGTGGGGTCCTTTAGCCATCAATTTACAAAGCTTTCTAGTTAGGATTTGAACTAGAATCCAGGATTTGGATTATCATGTAATAAATTCTAGTAGTTAGATGTAGTGGAGATTCTCAAGGAGAATATTAGGCAGATTAGATAGGATTAGTTAATTCTATCCTTCGATTTAGGATCTGGTTGTTAATGAACTAATACTTATGTAAGTTCTAAATCATTGGAAGTGGATTTTGACTGATTTGGCTTCTTTTGAATTATATATGATTAAGTTACAGGAAGCATAACTCTGTGTAATTTTAAGGTGAAATTGGTCTATCCCGGAGGTATCGTGTCCCTCCGTAGTGTCTCTATGTTTCTGTGTGTTTTTGAGTTTCCAAGTTTGGATTAATCCCAGGTTCTATTGTTCTGTGTGTGTTAGCATTCAACTTGATTTTTCCGTGTATTAACGGCTGCGGGGTTAGAAGTGCCTGAATTCTAGATCCAGGACTGTAGTCTTGTATTCTTTGTGAACTGTTGATTTTAGTTCAACGCATTGTGGCTTAGTCAACAACGGGGGTTGGCCCTGTGTTTAAACTTTGGGTTAATCAAAGTCCTGTGAGCCGTAGATCCTGAAAATATTTGTTATCGGTGTTAATCTCAAGTAGTGGACCTGAACCGTTATAAACTGGGGCTTATAATTATTTCGGCTCCACGAGGTGGTGTCATCACATATCTTTCCTTGCGATATCATAGTTACCGTTGGAAATGTGGACCGTCAGATGGACCTCACATCACATCGGTTATAATCTCACATCGCATTGGTTTTAGTGGGAAGGACCTTGGCCTGGCAGAGTTGTGAAATGTGACATGCAATTGAAGCGTGTCGATAAATATCGCATCGCAACATTTACAAATAAGAAACCTGCCGATGAGCCGCAATTGCGATATGCGATGGTTAGAAGGTTTGGTGGGTATTTGGTAGTTGTGGCTAAATTAGTGGTTCTGCTAATTTAGCAGAGTATCTAACTCTAGAGGTAAATGACCGAGACTCCGAGGGAAATCCAAGAGGAAATTCCGCCAGAAATAAGAGAAATTGTATCGGGTGTAGAACGTTTGTCTCTTACGCCTGCACCCCAGCCACCATTTGTGGTATCAGAGCAGCTTACTGACATTGAACAGGGTCGTAAGGATCAGAGAAAGAAATCCACCATGGCTTTCAGAGTTGGAAGAGGACGTGGTAGAAGAGGAAGACCTGTTGCAAATGTTGAAGTGATGGAGGCTATGCAACAAATGCAAGCTAGATTAGAAGCAATGGAAATAGGGAGAGGTGCAGATGCTGGTGATGTTAGTGAACCTGAAGCTGAAGCTGCAGAAGAGGAGGAACCTGTAGAATTTACTCCTGAGATGAGGTTCTTTAGGTTAGTGTTGAAATCCACATCTAGACCCAGAACTGAAGTTTCAATTTATGCAGGAGGATTAAATCCTGAGGAGCTGATAGATTGGATAAATGACCTGGAGAAATTCTTCGATTATGAAGAAACAGAGGATGAAATGAAGGTGAAGTTTGTTGTCACAAAGTTGAAAGGACATGCAGCACTTTGGTGGGATGGAGTGTAGGCAAAAAGAATAATACTTGGCAAACAACTAATTAATAATTGGTATAGGATGGTGGAAAAACTGGAACGTAAGTTTCTATCAAGTGACTACCAGCAAACATTATTTAGACAGATGTAGAACCTTAGATGGAGGTCTATGATAGTAAAGGAATAAAATTCTACAAGGTGAGCATAAGAGCTAGGCAAATCCAAGATATAGATGAGAAGGTTTCTAGATATGTGAATGGTCTTAGAATAGACATTCAAGATGAGATAAGTGTACTCTCTCCCAAAATAGTAGAAGAGGCTTATCAGATGGTACTGAAAGCCGAAGAAAAACTCATGAGGAAGCAGTCTTCCAGAAATAGAGGTACCTTCCGAGGAAGGGGAAGACAAGGTGGTAGAGGAAAATCTATGGCACTTGGTGATGGAGCTGGTAGCAGCGCAAGTCAGCATGCACCTGCAAGATCTGATGCAAGTGGCAGAGGGAGTTTTTCCAGAGGAAGAGGAGGCAGAGGTAGAGAAAGAGAAGTCAGATGTTATAGATGTAACAAGCTAGGACATAAAGCCTATGAGTGCCAAGAAAATGCAAGAACGTCTTAGAGAAATGCAATTTTTTCTCAGACTGAAGAGGAAGTAGAAACAATGACAAAAGAAGAAAATATAGCAGAGAGAGGAGAGTCTTTGGTAGTTAACAAAGTATTGCAAAAACCAGCAAAGGAAGTTGTTCAACCAACACAAAGGAAGGCCTTATTCAGGACTATGTGCAAGGTTCAAGGAAAATGTTGTCAAATGATAGTCGATAGTAGCAGCACTGATAATTTGGTCTCTACAGAAGTGGTGGAGAAGTTGAAATTGAAAACAAAGAAACATCCAACACCTTACAAGGTGTCATGGCTACAAAAGGGACATCAGTTGGTAGTAAATGAACAATGTGAAGTGGAGTTACAGTTGGGCAAGTATAAAGATAAAATTTTGTGTGATGTGATGCCTATGGATGTGTGTCATATATTTTTGGGTAGACCATGGTAGTATGATAGAGGAGCTATGCATGATGGAAAGAAGAACACCTACAAATTCAACAAAGATGGTATCAATCATACATTGCTACCAATAAAAGAAGAAGATACATCGAGGAAACCTGAACCAAAGACCCTTTTGTTGAGTGGAAAGGAGTACTTACAACAGATAGAGGAAAATGAGGTAAGTTTTGCATTGGTTTGCAAACCCAAGGTAATAATTACTTCCACAAAATATTCTGATTCACCAATTGAAATTCAAGAGATTTTGGACAGTTATTGTGATATTATTGTAGATGATTTGCTTGATGAGTTACCACCCATTAGAAAATTCAGTCATCACATAGATTTGATTCCAGGAGCAAATCTACCTACTAAAGTAGCTTACAGTATGACTCCCACAGAGAATGAAGATATCAGGAAACAAGTTTAGGAATTTTTAGACAAGGGACTGGTTAGAGAAAGTTTGAGTCCTTGCGCAGTGCCAAAAGTGTTGAGCCCAAAGAAGGATGGAGGCTAGAAAATGTGCACTGACTCGAGAGCAATCAATAAGATAACAATTAGGTATAGATTTCCTTTACCTAGAATCAAATATTTGATGGATTATTTTGAGTGGAGTTAGGTATTTTACAAATTTAGATTCAAAAAGTGGTTATCATCAAATCATAATTAGAGAGGGAGATGAGTGGAAAACTGCTTTCAAAACCAATGAAGGCTTATATGAGTGGATGGTTGTTAGGTCCCTATACTACCAGTGTAACCCCTTATTGTTATTAGTACAACCCCCTTATTATATTATTGTGCCCATGTAGTCCCCATATTTTTATTATTGTGCCCCATAAAAGCCCACTATTGTTATTATTGTGCCCTTACATTATTATTGTTATGTTGGCTCTGATTACATTATGACCCCTTAGACTCCTATATATTGTCATTTGTATCATCCAAGAATTGTTCATTTTTGTAATGTAAAGGAGGTTTCCCCCTCGAAGAGGCTTATTTCTAAGGCGTTCATCTATCTTATCTATCTTTCTATGAGCTAGTTTCATAACATTTGGCATCAGAGCTTTGGATTCTAGGGTTTCGCTGCTCCAAATAGGTCATCATGGAATTTTCACTATAAATTTTTATCCGCAACGTTTCAGAAGCGAATCGAAAAACCCATTTGATACCAACTTGTGCTGAACCTCGGATCTGATTTTCAGAGCTTGTCTTGCTATATTTGCGGAGATATGGTCTGAGGAAGTTATGGTTTTCGCAAGCTCTGGAATTTCAGCTAAAATAGGTCATTGGGGGATTTTCGCTATAAATATTTCTCTATGAAGGTTTAGAAGCTAAAACACAAACCCATTTGAGAATAAATCGGTCTGAACCGTGGCTCTAAATTTTAGATCTTGTCTCTCTATATTTCCAGAGATATAGTCTGAGGAAGTTAGCGTTTTTTTAGACCCCCGAATTACATTCCAAATAGGTCACCTTGGGAAAATCATTGTAATTTTCTCTCTAAGAATCAGATTGAAATTTCATCAAAAGTTATAGAAATAGGATGGATTTTAGTTTCATGTGTATATTTTTTAGATCCAAAGGTCAAAACATTGACACGTGGCGTTTCATACAAGTTCGCTCTTCTGAAAAGGTATATAATCAGGTCATCTTGGGAGATTGTGCATAACTCTTTCTTGGAGAATCCAATTTTGATTAGACTAGTGGAATTGCAAAGAGGACACAGAGTGCTACTGTAGGTTGCAATTTCAGAACTAGAAGTGTCAAAATTACAGAGTTATAGTTGTTTCAAGATCGAGCTCCTAAAATCAAGAAAAGGTGATATGAGGAAGTTTGATGGCAAGGATCTAGTAAATTAGATACTACAGATGGAGCAATATTTTGATCTACATGATGTGCAACTATTAAAAAAGGTACATATTGCATCTTCATATTTAGAACCAGATCAATTTTTATGGTATAAAGGGTTGTGTTCTCGTAAAGCACTTATCACTTGGTCAATTTTCACGGAGGAAATGATAGCACATTATGAGGATACAAAGAGAAACACCTTCTTTAGCCAATTGATAAATCTCAAACAAAAGTGTTCAATCATAGAGCACATTGAGGACTTTCAAAAATTGAATATAAGGGTAAATGAAATTCTATAGAAGCAAAGGATTGATGTCTTCATAGGTATTTTAAAGGATAACATTCAACATGAGGTTCGTCTTTGGGAACCTCATTCATTGGAGAAGGCATTCAGGTGGGCAAGAAAAATTGAAAGAAAAATTATGGAAACAAGGAATCCCATCACTCATGACTATAATTATGGAAGTGTTTCTTCTCCTAGCCTTCCACAACCTACAAAGTTTACACCACAACAATTGGAAGAAAAAAGAGAAAAAGGGCTTTGTTACAATTGTGATAGCAAATGCACTAAAGGTCATAAGTGTGCTGAGAAGAAATTATTTTACATAGAGTATGAAGAGGAGGAAGAAAAGGATCAAGAAACATCAAAAGAAGAGGATATATGCCAGGACCCAACCCTAGAGAAAGAAGAAATGAATCTAACCATATCTTGTAAAGCATTGGCAAGAATTACCACTCCTCAAACTCTCAAGATAGAAGGACATATCAAGAAGAAGAAGGTTCAAGAAGTGAAAGATCACATCGAGAAAGAAGAAATGAATCTGACCATATCTTGTAATGAACTGGCCAAAATTACCACTCCTCACACTATCAATAAAGAATGACATATCAAGAAGAAAAATGTTCAAGAATTGAACGATCACATCCAGCATCAGAAAATGAGTCTGACCATATATTGTAATGCATTGGAAGAAATTACGACTCCTCAAACTATCAAGATAGAAGGACATATCAAGAGGAAAAAGGTAATAATGTTGATTGATTTGGGTAGTACCCCTAATTTTATTCATTGTAAGATAGCCAAGGAATTGAATTTCTTCCTATATCCAGCACCAGAGTGTCAAGTGATGGTTGCAAGTGGAGGAACCATAAATTTCTCTAGAAAGTGCCATAATATCAAGCTATCCATGTGAGAATATGTATTGAATAGCCCAATGCTTTCCATTCCAGTGGGTGGTGTTGGTGTTTTACTAAGAGTCCAATGGCTACAATATTTGTGTACGATAGTTTTTAATTTTCAAGAACTTTTCTTGAAATTTTTTTGGGAAGGAAAGGAAGTTGAATTGAGGGATATCAAAGGGAAATCAGGAAATATAATCAACTCTAACATCATGACAAAGCTTCTAAATAAAGAACAATGGGGCGTAATTGAACAATTATGTTCACTAGCGGATCCCACATCGAAATCATGTATTTCTCTAGATCTCCACAATGTTTTGGACAATCATTCCAAGTTATTTGAGACTCCCAAAGGCCTCCCACCTATTCGTGATCACTATCATGCTATTCGTTTGATTTTAGGAAGTGTTCCTCCAAACATCAGGCCTTACAGATATCCATATGCACAAAGGAGTGGGAACTCATTCAAAAGTTGCAGAAGATCCTAGTTCAAATAGTATTGCGAGAAATTGACAAGGAAGGAAAAATAATATTGGAACCTGAAGTAGTCACATAACAAAGAAATCGACAGCTACTAAATAGATCAATTTCAGAGTATCTCATCAAGTGGAAGAACTTCCCCACTGAAGATTCCACATGGGAGGACAAGAATTTATACAGAAGCATCAAGAACTACTCAAGCATTGAGGACAACACTTTTTGAAGGAGAGGGCCATGTTAGGTCCCTGTACTACTAGTGTAACCCCTTACTATTATTATTACAACCCCCTTATTATATTGTTGTGCTCGTGTAGTCCCAATATTGTTATTATTCTGCCACATAGAAGCCCACTATTGTTATTATTGTTCCCTTACATTATTATTGTTATGTCAGCTCTGATTATATTATGACCGCTTAGACTCCTATATATAAAAAGGAGGTCTTGTCATTTTTATCATCCAAGAAGTGTTCATTTGTTTAATGTGAAGTAGGTTGCTCCCTCAAAGAGGCTTATTTCTAAGGCGTTCATCTATATTTTTTATCTTTTTGTGAGATGAAGTTCTGAAGGAATTTATGGGTAAGTTTGTAATAGTATATCTAGACGATATATAAGTTTATAGCAGGTCTAAGGAGGAACACATAATACATTTGAATTATGTCCTACAAAGGTTGCAGTAAGAGAAGTTACTGATAAATTTAAAGAAGTGTTAATTCATGAAGGAAGAATTGGTGTATTTGGGTTTTGTTGTTTCTGTTGATGGGTTAAAGATGGATCCAGAGAAGATCAAAGCTATCATGGAGTGGCCTTCACCAAAAAGTGTCTTTGAGGTAAGAAGTTTTCACGGTCTTGCTAGTTTTTATAGAAAATTCATAAGGAACTTTAATAAGATCAATGCTTCTATTATTGACACAATAAGGAAGGAGAGACAGCCATTTAAATGGATTGCTGAAGTAGAAAGGAACTTTCAGCTGTTGAAAAGGAAGATCACAGAAAAACCTATTTTGGTTTTGCCTGATTTTAATAAACCTTTCCAAGTAAAGTGTGATGCCAGTGGAGAAGCCATTGGAGCTGTTTTGAGTCAGGAGGATAGGCCTGTAGCTTATTTTAGTGAAAAGTTGAATGAGACCAAGAAGAAATATTCTTCTTATGACAAGGAGTTTTATGCAGTGGTGCAGTCTTTGAAGAAGTGGAGTCATTACTTGATGTCCAAGGAGTTTATACTGTGATAACCATGCATTGCAGTACATTATGCAACAACCAAAGCTTAATAAAAAACATGTCAAATGGGTAGAGTATCTTCAAGGTTTTATTTTTTTCTTGAAGCATATAAATGGTCAATCAAATAAAGTAGCAGATGCCTTAAGTAGAAGAAACATACTACTTCAAGAAAGTCAAATTCAAGTGTTTGGTTTTGATTTTCTTAAGGAATTGTATGAAAAGACTTAGATTTTAAAGAGGCATTTGAAGTTTGTAAAAATCCTGTTTTGTTAGACAGAAGTAAGTGGCTTGATTATTTCTTGCAAGATGGGTTGTTGTTAAAAAGAAATCAGTTGTGCATACCAAATTGTTCTATGAGGGGAAATTTAATCAAGGAGAAACATAGTGGTGGACTTGCAAGACATTTTAGTGCAGACAGGACTTATGAGCAGTTGAACAGGTTTTATTTCTAGTTGAAGATGAGGAGTGAAGTGGAGAAGTATGTGAAAAATTGTAAAACCTATCAATATGCAAAAGGAAGAAGACAAAACATAGGGTTCTATGCTCCATTACCTATTCCAGATAGACCTTGGGATATGGTAAGCATTGATTTTGTTTTGGGCTTACCAAAAACTAAAAGAGGAAATGATTCAATATATGTTGTGGTTGACATATTTTCAAAAATAACACATTTTATTCCATGTTAGAAAACCATTGATACTACTCACATTGCTAATCTGTTTTTCAAAGAGATTGTAAGATTGCATGGGTTACCTAAGAGTATTTTCTTAGAAAGGGACTCCAAATTTGTTAGACATTTTTGGAGGACATTGTGGAAGAAGCTTGGAACTAAACTGAGTTTCAGTTCTTCTTATCATCCTCAAATGGATGGACACACTAAAGTTGTAAATAGAAGCTTCCGTAATCTTCTGAGAAGTTTTACAGGTGAACATCCAAAACAATGGGATCAAGTATTGGCATAGGTTGAATATGCATATAATGACTCTCCTAATAGGAGCACAGGGTAGAGTCCATTCCATATATTTTATGGAATGCATCCAAGGGAAGTGTCTGAATTAAGAAATCTGGGAAAAGATGAAGGGGAGTATTTTTCTTTAGAGATGCAAGTCATACATGAAAAGGTAAAACAGAAACTACAGGACAACAACATAAAATACAAGGGTAGAGCAGATTTGAAGAGAAGAGAAGTTAACTTTGAAGTTGGAGATTTGGTTTTAGCACACCTAAGGAAGGAAAGATTTCCAAAAAGGGAGTATAATAAACTAAAGTTTAAGAAAATTGGACCATGCAGAGTCTTGAGAAAATTTTCTGCAAATGCATATGAAATTGAATTACCCCCTGATATTAGAATATCTCCAATTTTTAATGTTGCTGACTTATACATGTATGAAAAGGAACAGGCAGATGACACTATAGAGGATTGAGAAGAACAAGAGATTGATTGGGTAAAATAGTTACCTACAACAAAAGAATTACAGCTAGAGAGGATTCTGGACAAGAAATTGTTAAATAAGACAAGGGGATAGGAGTATTTTCAATATTTGGTCAAGTGGAAATATCAACCAATTGTTGATGCTACCTAGGTAACAGATGCCATGCTACAAAAAATGGGTAGTTTTGTAGAAGAGCTCATGGATAGGAGCCCATGAAGAATTTTTTCCTTAGGAGTCTGATGTAGGAGCATGAGACTTTAGGACAAAGGGCTTCAATTTATTCCAAGAATCCAAAAACAGTTTACAAGAAAAGTAGTGGGGTCCTTTAGCCATCAATTTACAAAGCCTTCTAGTTAGGATTTGAAGTAGAATCCAGGATTTGAATTATCATGTAATAAATTCTAGTAGCTAGATGTAGTGGAGATTCTCAAGGATAATATTAGGCAGATTAGATAGGATTAGTTAATTCTATCCTTCGATTTAGGATCTGGTTGTTAATGAACTAATACTTATGTAAGTTCCAAATCATTGGAAGCAGATTTTGACTGATTCGGCTTCTTTTGAATTATATATGATTAAGTTACAGGAAGCATAACTCTATGTAATTTTAAGGTGAAATTGGTCTATCCCGGAGCTATTGTGTCCCTCCGTAGTGTCTCTCTATTTCTGTGTGTTTTTGAGTTTCCAAGCTTGGATTAATCCCAGGTTCTATTATTTTGTGTGTGTTAGCATTCAACTTGATTTTGTCGTGTATTAATGGCTTCGGGGTTAGAAGTGCCTAAATTCTGGATCTAGGACTATAGTTCGATATTCTTTGTGAACCGTTTATTTTAGTTCAATGCATTGTGGCTTAGTCAACAACGGGGGTTGGCCCTGTGTTTAAACTTTGGGTTAATCGAAGTCCCGTGAGCCGTAGATCCTAAAAATATTTGTTATCAATGTTAATCTCAAGTAGCGGACCTGAACCGTTATAAACTAGGGCTTATAATTATTTTGGCTCCGCGAGGTGGTGTCATCACATATCTTTCCTTGCGATATCATAGTGACCGTCGGATCACTGAGGAATGCGGACCGTCAGATGGACCTCGCATCGCATCGGTTATAATCTCACATCGCATTGGTTTTAGTGGGAGGAACCTTGGCCTGAAGAAGTTGTGAAATGCGACATGCGATTGAAGCATGCCAATAAATATCACATCGCAAAATTTACAAATAAGAAACCTGCCGGTGAGCCATGATTGTGATATGCGATGGTTAGAAGGTTTGGTGGGTATTTGGTAGTTGCGGCTAAATTAGCGGTTCTGCTAATTTAGAAGAGTATCTAACTCTAGAGGTAAATGATTGAGACTCTGAGGGAAATCCAAGAGGAAATTCTGCCAGAAATAAGAGAAATTGTATCGGGTGTAGAACATTTGTCTCTTACGCCTGCACTCCAGCCACTAAAAAATTAGGACTATAAGAAGCTAGTTGTTAAATTAGGAATACATGAAAAATACAGCGAGCTATTAGAACCATGTTTCAAAATACAAAATTTGAGATGTTGTGATTAAGGAAGAAGTTGAAAATGCCTGGGTCTGAGCACACTCAAACAAATGAACTAGATTATGTTGAGAAAGGGAACAGAGTGTTGATGAGAGAGTTAGTGGACATAAACAAAGAAACTTCTATTTTGCAAAAACAAGTGTATGGCTTACAACAATTAAGAAAAATCCATGTTTACACTATTTTGGTCCCAAGTGAGTCAAATGACCCCTTAGAGAAGCTTACAAAGTGTGGAAGAGCTCATAATTTTATAGGTTGAACTAAGGAAAAATTAGGACAACCTAACTCAGATAAAGGTACAACTTGATATCAAGGAGAGGTAGCTAAATACAACAAAAGAAAAAAATGATCATTTGAACACCAAGAAAAAGAAAACACAAGATGAGACCGAGTTAAAAACCAAATTGAGGGGAAATATCTCTCTAATTGAAGCTAAACAATTTTTTTGGATGATATCATCTAGGAGGTCTGTTCTAAATGGGAGCCTATTCACATAATTTCTAAACATAATATTATGATGAATGGGTCTCAATTAAGCATTGATGCATACAAGTAAATTGTATAGAAAGAATAAATTAAGGATAAAAATATGATCAAATATTTAAAAGAAAAATCTTCAACTGAACTAATGGCATTATATATCAAAGACAAATTTAAAGTAATTATGGAAACCATTGAAATGAATCAGAAAAACCTACTTCGTATTCAGGCTGAGAACATATTGAAGGAGGTTCACAAGTTAGTATTTTTGTTTGATTCCAAATTTGACCAGAGGACTAGATATGGTCTACCTAGTTTTTGGGATCAACAACAAAATTTACTTTCTTCGGAACTATATGAAAAGGAACTAGTGGTTGTTAAATGCAAAGCAAATACAACACACGAGAAGATTGTAATTCTAAAGGGAAGTACTATAGTGAACTATTTTCATAGGGACTTCCAACTCTTTGGCTGATGAAGACATTTTTTGTTACAAATCCTGATTATACAAAGCTTTCAAATTTAAAAGTTGCATCACAAAAATGATACAGTGCAAGCTCCTAGATGAAGAAATTTGGAAGAAGTGTGAAAGGATGATTACTTCTATTGAAGGAGAAGTTCAAATGGAAGAACCAAGCACTAATCCTAAAAATTAATGTTCCACTAGTCATGAGACTTCTAAAAAATGAGAAATTTAATTTTGTAATGTTGTAAAAGACTTTTTAGTAACGAAGAGTTAAGTAGTTATAAATGTTTTGACATTTACCTTTGTAACAAATTTTGATGTAATATTTAAAAGACATGAGAACCACTAGAAAAGCATTCGAAGTTTTGGAATTTTGAGTACTGATGTAATCATTTTGGCTTCCTTGGAGATAATAATAAAAGTCACTAGGTTGATTCTAGTATGTATTGGTACATTGTAGTATGTGTTGTTTGTATTATGTGTTTTCCATATTCATTTTCCTTATTTTAATCCTGTGTATGATTGTAGTAGATTTATTTTCTATATCTTTAATAGTTACAATGAATACCTGTAAGTTCTATTCAAAGATATCTTAATAGGCTCTCCACTGCTTCTGCACTTCAATTCTTAATCTAAATCATTCAAACTTTCATCTTAGAGTTTTATATTTTGAATCTATTAAAGGGCCCAAGTTATAAACCCTAGCATCTAATCAATTCTACTTTCTAGAAAATTAATTAAATCCTTGCTAATATAAGGCCAATTTGGGAATAAAGATACATCTCCAAGATTAAATTTTGTTACATAAGGGAACATATCACCTCTGGGTGTAGTTTAAGAAACTTTTCATAATATTTTAAAATTTTTGAAATGGTTATTTGGATGTCCTAGGCATTGGTTCCCTTTCATCCATGAACTATCTTCAGCTTGACAATACAATGTATGGTGGGCAATGTTACCCACCAAAAGTGGGTGACTCCATAAGAGAAATTTTCTCCTAGATTTGTCTCCAGCCAACAGCCAACAACCCTTAACAACAACTATTATAGCCAATCTATTCTTCTATTTCATCTCTACTCCTTGAGTTGATCGTATGTCCCCTCACCAATCTGTCGAGAGCATGCATTCAAAGGTGAGAAATCTAATCCTAACAGTATGCTTTTCATTGTCCAATCAAGTTCTTATGCTTGTTTCCTTTTGGGAAAATTTGGCACAGATTGTTGGCTGACTTCGAACAAGGAATGGTTTTGACTATAGTATTTTCCCCTCACCTTAAATGGGGGGCTAATCCTCAACCCTAGTCTCGTGGGATGATCTGAAAATCACTCGTGAAAGATCTCAGTTAATTAATGAAGGTATTACAGACCCATGTGCTGGGGTGTGTCTATGTTATTTTAAGCAATAGATCGATAAGATTGCGAAATACATAGACACTTGAAACAGTAAGTGAAACACAATAAGCAAATACAAAACACAACAAATTTAATAAGGAGTTCACCCAATCCTCTTGGGCTACGTCTCCTAGTCCAACCTTCAATGGTGGCCTTTTTATTGTCTCTTAAAGAAAAGGTTTCACAATAAGGAGCTCAATTTGAGTCTCACTTAACAAAGAATGATCAATAGGATTGTGCTTGGATCCCCCAAGTCTCTAGAGTACATAGACTCCCCTTACTGAATCTCGACCTCAATTGGTCTCAGTGGTATGAGTCCAATTTGGTACTCAATACCGGATAGGTATACACAGAGGAGTTGGTTGAACCTCTCAAGCCTTCTCTAGAGTTCACAAACTCTCAGAATCTCTCTGTTCTGTTTGCTTGATGCTACCTTTGCTCTGTAGGTCAGCTCGGCTTCCCTATTCTCAGTAATTCGCTTCTTTCTGGCCTTTTCAGCTTTCTACTTCTCTTCCTCTCTTTGTCTCTCTCTATCTGTTCATGGCTTAAAGCCAATCTGTTGCCTAACTGCTCGTTTTGTCTTCTCGGCTCTCTAGATCGCCTGCCTCTATCCGCTGGAATTCCCTTACTTTGCGTCATGATCACTGTGTAACGATGCATAGAGAGGTGGCAACTTGTCGCCTTACGTACTGAGTGCCAGTTACCTTCGAAGGGTCATTATTTTCATTACTCCAGGTTTTTCTCGCGAAACTGATTCTCTTGCTAGCTCAGCAGTCATGTCGGACCTCAAACCTTTATGTGCCTCTGCCTATTTCCCCGTCAAATCTGGTATTCCATCCGGTTAAACCTCCATTATTGATCTGGAGCCTCCAGATCCTACGGTCTCCATCTATATCATGCGGGTGAGTTGCTTGACCATTACTCACGTGATATAAGCGGTTTTTCTCTCTCATCTACTAGACACACGTCCCCTAGTGTGTGGCATCGTGATGAACTCGGCCAAACCCACTTACCACTCAAAGTGCACGCAATATCCTACTAGTTTTGGATGCGGGACCCTCCTTCTGGCGCTTTCCGCACGGTTTCCCCGTTTTCCTCATGACCGAGCACTCGGGGCTTTCCTTCTTTGAGGATCTTGCCCTACGATACATGATTAGCATTAATCGTGTATCAGAAACTACCTCTGTTTCTGGATCTGGGCTTCCGATTGTCAATTTTCGTCCCTGTACAGACTCCATGGCCCAACAGTCAACGCCCTTTGACCGAGGGTCCTCGTTGTTCCTTGCAGGCCACAATTGCCATTTTCTAGAGGTCATTTATGATACTGGTTATTCACAAGATTTGATCTGACATAATTTTGAAACAGTCATGAGAAATGTTTAAGGATCCAGTTCGGATCATGGCCTTCCTACTGAAAAAAAATTGGACCACCAAAAGTTGGTTTTAAAGCATTAACTAAGTGAGGATATAACTGTCTCACTTGTCTAATCTCTATCCATTTTGCATTTCTTGGCTTTGAACCCTTGAGTCCAATTCTGAGGTACTCAACATCTCCCCTACGTGTCATCCTCACCTTCCTGTCCAAAATCTGTGTCTTCCTGTAACTCATTAAGATATTCAGGTAACAAATCATCAATAGAAGGCAACTAACTTTGCTCTTTGGGATCTTCAATTAATGAAGGCTCAAATAGTCTCAAGCTATATGCATTAATGACTGAGTAGATGTGCATAGAAGTTGGTAAATCAAGGCGAAAAGCATTCTCACCAACTTTCTCAAGTATCTTGAAAGGTCCATACCTGATGGCTTTTAGCATTTTACCTTCACCTTGCATTCTGTCCTTGCTGATATATAGCTAGACTTGATCACCAACTTGGAAACTATGCTCCATTCGATGCTTGTCATGCCTTGCCTTGTATTTGGCTTGGCTCTCTTCCAGTTCTTCCTGAACTACCTGGTGAATCTTTTGGATTTGTTCAATGAACTTGGTTTCCTTGTCCACATCACTGTGTCCATCAACTGCTATGTCTTTACCAAAGACGAAATCCAAGTGAGACTTTGGTGTGAAACCAAAACAGGTCTCAAAAGGAGATCTCTGTGTAGAAGAATGTTTTGCTTGGTTGTAAGCATGTTGCACATAACACAAATGTTCATCCCAAAGTTTGGGATGCTTACTGCAATAGCCTCTAAGCAACTGGATCATTGTCCTGTTGACCACTTCTGTCTAGCCATCTGTCTGTGGATGAAAGGTTGTGCTTTTCTTTAGTCTGGTGTCCATCAGTTCCCACAGACTCGACCAAAACTTCCCAACAAATCGGGTGTCTCGATCAGATACAATGGAAGTGGGTAATCCAAAATGAACCCATACATGCTGAAAGAACAACTTTTTAGTTTGTTCAGTTATAATCTATTTATTGCAGAGTATCAAAATACACATTTTGTTGAACCTATCCACAACAACATATAAATAGTCATGACCTTTCCTAGACTTAGGCAGTCCCCCAACGAAGTCCATGGAAACACTTTCCCAAGGATGAGAAGGAACTAACAGTGGAGTGTACAAGCCTAGTTTTCTATTGCTGGGCTTGCTTTTAGCACACATGGTACACCCTCTTACATATCTAGAAACTGTCTCATTCATTTTTGGCCAATAACAAAATCTTTGCAACTGTTTTACTTACCCCAAAGTGACCTGATATTAGAGAAGTGTGTGCTTCTTGAATTATCTTTACTCTTTCAGTTTCTAGAATGCATACCTTCCCACAATAATACAAGAGTCGGTCCTTAATATGATAATCCAGTTCTTCTACTCGTTTTCCCTGACTTAATGTTGCACATACATCCTTCAAATCTATATCTTGAGCATATTGTTCAATGTGGCTCTCATGTAGTACTGAATTATGCTTAAGTAGAGTGGATGCATTTATAATGGGTCTAGATAACATATCTGCAACTTTATTGTGTATGCCCTTCTTATATATGATGACTAAATGAAACTATTGTAGAAAACTCGTCCACCTATAGTGTCTTGATTGTTGCAACTTAATTTGGGAGTGTAGGTATTGAAGTGATTGATGATCAGTATGTATGACTATCTCTTTGCCCATTAAGTAATGTTTCCACTTTTTCACACTTTGTACTAATGCATACAATTCTTTATCATATGTAGGACAGTTAACTACTGCAAAATTAAATGTCTCATAATGATAACATATGGGTTTAACATGTTGTATCAACACTGCTCCCATGGCATAGTCATTTCCATCTATTTGGATCTCAAATGGTCTCTAAAGATCAGGTAGTGCTAGTATTGATGTTGTACTAATCTTTTCTTTCAAGGTGTCGAAGGATTTCTACTATTTTCCTCCCCACTAAAACACCTTGTTCAATCCTGTTAAAGCATGTAAGGGAGATACAATTAAGGAAAAGTTGGAAATGAACTTTCTCCAATATTGTGTTGCTCCTAAGAAGCTTCTAAATTTTGTAGCAGATTTGGGTTTAGGCCAGTTTAGAATGACTGCAACCTTAGAGGGATCTATCTTCAATTCACCACCCCCTACTATATGATCCAAATAATTCAAAGATGTTTTGAAAAATTCACATTTTGAGAGTTTAACATAAAGTTTTTCTCTTTTCAAAACATCTAGTGTTTTCTTAACATGCTTTAAATGTTCTTCCCATGTTTTTCTAAATATAGTAATGTCATCTAGATGTACAATAACAAAATCATCAAGAAGGGGTCTGAGTACATCATTCATTATTCTCATGAAAGTAGCAATTGGTTAAGCCAAAAGGCATAACCAACCACTCATACAATCCCTACTTTGTTTTGAAAGCAGTCTTCCATGCATCTTATTCTGCAATTCTGACCTGATGATATCCACTATGCAAGTCTAACTTGGAAAAATAAACAACTTCTTTCAATTGATCTAATAGATCATCTATGCGAGGAAGGGGATAACAATTTTTTATTGTTATCTTATTCAGTGCTCAGTAATCAATGCACATTCTCCACGAGCCATCTTTCTTTCTCACCAAAACGATTGGTGACCCACATGGTGATGTGCTAGGTTTGATGAACCCCTTCTTGAGCAACTCCTACACCTGCTTCTTGATTTCTGAATTCTCTAAAGCGGACAACCTGTACATACCAATGTTAAACAATGGAGCAACTTGCTGAAAATTAATATCATGCACTATTTCCTTTTTGGGTGGCAGACCTTTAGGTCCTTGAAACAAGATATCATATTCTGAAACAATTTTTTCTAAATCAGATTGCTGTTTAGCATCACAACCCTCAAATACATTGGTTTTATCAGGTTTCTTTTCCTTTACAACCATCAGTAAAAATTGTTTGCATGAATTTACAATTCGTTTCATCTGCCCTGCGTTTATGAGCGTATAATTATTCTTGAGCTTATGAGCTCTTACAAAGTATTTGATTCCATATTTAATGAGTAGATACTTGTTCTCAGCTCTATAGAAAATATATTTTCTGTCATACAAGGAAGGGATTCCTAAAACAATTCCACATATATCCAAAGGAACTACATCTAACTCAACCTCATCTACAAATGCTGACCCAAAAGAAAACTTAAATTTACATTTTCTAGTCACTTGTAGTTGTGCTTTATCACTTAACCAACCTAATGGGTATGGTTTCTTGTGAGGTGTAGTCAGTAATCCCAACCTCTTTACAATTGCTTCAGTGTTATGCTCTTAACCTGCAAAAGATACCCAAATACAGAATATGCGAAGAAAGATACCTAGAACATAGAATAGTTAGAGACAACAACAAATATTTTATTATTCAGATAGCAATGTTCACTGGCCTCTTCAAGGGGGCAACCTCCAGTAGAGCAGAGCTTGATAAAAAAATAAGACACGATGCTCCTCGCAGGGAGTCTCTATCCTTTATATATGACTCATACATGCAATACCATGGATCAATACCATGGGTTTTATTAATACCATCTATCTAATACCATGGCCCATTTGCAACTAATTATGGTCCCGTCATTAATTCCGGGTTAACCACTTACAATTATTAATATGGGCTTTATTGACTCTTTACTATGACTCGATCCCACTACATAAATAAGGGGGTTAGGGTGGGACCCTAACATTCAGAAATTAAATTTACTTGTGAGCCACTATCAAACAAAGTATCAATCTTTTGATGTTTGGAAATAACTCGAATATGGAAAAGCTCATGTCTTTTTCTCTCATTTTCTTCATCAATAGTAGATTGCACAAAATTACTAGTAGATGCTTTAGAATTTTTACCTTTTATACGTATGGCTACAATGGTTGTTTCATCTCCTGAGTCCAAACCCAAATCTTTCTGAATAGTTGCAACAGTCTTCTTCTTCTTGCCCTCAAACTTCTTAGGTCTTAGCTCCAGATGCAGAATCCAACAGTGCTCATCATCATGCCCATCCTTTTTACAGTGAGTGCATGAAGACTTTTTCATTGATGCAGTACTGGCCTTCCTTTCTTTCCATTTCTATTTTCTTTTCTCCTTATTCTTGCTTGCATGGGGTTTGGATGATCCCTCAACTTCTGGGTTCCCATTCTTTCCTCTGGCTTCTAGATGAGTAGCTTGAATAGATACCTCATCTATACTAGTGGGATTAAACATGAGGATAGTGTGCCTCATGTAACTATGTAGACCCCCTATGTACTTTAGCAGAGCCTCGGGTGAGTCTAATGAAATTCCTAGAATAAAAGCTCTTTTCCTAAATTCTTGGGTGTAACCCTACAGACTTTTCCCTTTCAATTGGCGAAGACTTTGCCAGCTCATCATGGCTTGCTGCATGTAAGCTAGTGGATAGAACTGCTTTTTGATTGCAGAAACAAATTCACCCCAGACAAAAAGAATCTTACCATGTTTCTTCATGTCAGCTTTTGTGTTACCTTCCCACCATACCAAGGCAGTGCCTCCGAGGCGTAGACTGGCTAGTTGAATCTTACTCTTGTCTGAGTTGATACTCTGCACTCTGCAATAAACTTCAATTTGTCTAATCCAATTATCCAGCTTCCCTACATTCAACTCTCCATCATATATGGGTAAATCAAATTTAACATCTAACTTAATCAAAGATGTCTTATTTTTATGTTCAAGGCTATTAGGAGGCATGAGAAAGCTTTCTTCTTTCCCTTTGCCTCTTGAGTGGTCATGGAGGAGAGATTCTTCCTTTCCTTTATCTTGTTTGGAGCCTGATGAATCTTCATCTTTATGTTTCCTAAAATCCTTATACATTTCCTCTACCATGGATCTCATGGCCAGGAAACTATCTATAAATTGAGGATTTGGTCCCAAGGGACTTTCTTCTAACATTTTCTTCTGAAGATAGATTCTTCCAATTTCCAGGTTAGCTTCAACCAACTTCCCTCCTCCTAATTTATGCTTTCATCTAGTTAGCATTCAACAACAAATCCAACACAAGCTTGTCTAACCTTAAACAACCTAGGAGCTCTGGTACCAATTGATTTGAAAATCACTTGTGAATAATCTCAGATAATTAATGAAGGTATTACAGACCCATGTGTTGGGGTGTGTCTATGTTATTTTAATCAATAGATCGATAAGATTGAAAAATACATAGACACTTGAAACAATAAGAGAAACATAGTAAGCAAATACAAAACACAACAAATTTAATAAGGAGTTCACCCAATCCTCCTGGGCTACGTCTCCTGGTCTAGCCTTCAGTGGTGGCCTTTTTTATTGTGTCTTAAAGAAAATATTTTACAATAAGGAGCTCAATTTGAGTCTCACTTAACAGAGAATGATTAGTAGAATTGTGCTTGGATCCCCCAAGTCTTTAGAGTACACAGACTCCCCTTACTGAATCTCGACCTCAACTGGTCTCAGTGGTATGAATCCAATTTGGTACTCAATACCAAATAGGTATACACAGAGGAGTTGCTTGAACCTCTCAAGCCTTCTCTGGAGTTCACAGACTCTTGAACTCTCTATGTTTGGTCTACTCGATGCTGCCTTTGCTCTGCAGGTCAACTTGACTTCCCTGTTCTCTGGAATTCTCTTCTTTCTAGCCTTTTCAGCTTTCTACTTCTCTTCCTCTCTCTGTCTCTCTCTCTCTGTCTGTTCGTGGCTTAAAGCCAATCTGTTCCCTAACTGCTCGTTTCATCTTCCTGGCTCTCTAGATCGCTACCTCTTTCCACTGGAATTCCCCTCCTTTGCATCATCATCACTGTGTAATGATGCACAGAGAGGTGACCACTTGTCACCTTACGGACTGAGTGCTAGTTGCCTTCGAAGGGTCATTATTTCCGTTACTCTAGGTTTTGCCCGCAAAACTGATTCTCCTACCAGCTCAGTGGTCATGTCGGACCTCAAACCCTTATGCGCCTTAGCCTATTTCCCTGTCAAATCCAGTCTTCCATCGACTTAAACCTCTAACATTGATCTAGAGCCTCCATATCCTACGATCTCCATCTATGTCACACAGGTGAGTTTCTCGACCGTTACTCACACGATATAAGTGTTTTTTCTCTCTCATCCACTGGAAACGCATTGCCCAGCGTGTGGCATAGTGCTGAACTCGGCCAAACCCACTTACCGCTCGAAGTGCATGCGATATCCTACTGGTTTTGGGCATGGGACCCGCCTTTTGGCTCTTTCCACACAGTTTCCCCATTTTCCTCGTGACCAAGCACTCAGGGCTTTCCTTCTCTGAGGGTTTTGCCCTGCGATATGCGATTAGTGCTAATCGCGTATCAGAAACTACCTCTATTTTTGGATCTAGGCTTTCAATCGCAAATTTGCATCTACGTGCGAACTCCATGGGCCAATGGTCAATGCGCTTTGACCGAGGGTCCTCGTTGTTCCATGCAGGCCACAATTTCCATTGTTTAGAGGTCATTTCTGATACTGGTTATTCATAAGATTTGATCTAACATAACTTTGAAACAGTCATGAGAAATGTTTAAGGATCCAATTTAGATCATGGGATCTCCCCTAATGGCTTATAACGTCAAAAATGGCATTACTAAGAAAACCCCAATTTTGGTAGCATTGTCCCAAGACTCGTCCCATTAGTGAAAGTTTGTAAATAGAAGGGGACCTTTACTAAAGTGGTAGTGGGTCATTGTGCCATTGTTGTCACTTATTTTACTAGTTGTCCCTTAGGTTTTCCCTTCCTTAGGTCCCTGCTATATTGTTTGTTAACAAGAAACATTCCATCGATATGGCAGGAAATATTCCACTGATATATTACCCTAGGTGGATTTCATTTATCCTATCATGTTCCAACCATCTTCCAACCATCTTCCAACCAATTTTACAAATAGAATATATAGCATTTTTCATTGGATAAATATGGAAAATAAGGCTATGTTGCCTCTACTCTATGTTGCAAGAAATGCCAATTGACATATAAATAGAACAGTATACAACTAACTTATTGAAAGTAAACTATTAATACCTCATTCTCCATAAAGATAACAAATCCAATCCACTTATGAGTATATAAGGAAACCAGTGTAGGGAACAATGGCAATCGTAACATAATCCTAGTGTCAACACTCTTCACGGCCTCCTCTGGCTCATCTGGTCTGGGCCACGTTGCACCCCGGCCAACATTGAGGAACCGTACTTGAACCTTGGTGCCCACTCATTCAATGACATGGTCACTGCTCGACCTCTATACTAGGATTCGTTCTTCACAAAGCTTTCCTCCAGCTCAACCTTCCACCCCTTAGGAGGAAATTTAGGAAATGAAGATACGAGATTCTCTCAGCAAAAAGAACCACCTCAGAGAAATAGAGAGACAGAGAAATGGAAAAACAAAGAAACTCACTCAAAAAGTAGAAAGGCCTCGAATATCCCCCCCTCCATGGACACAAACTCAACAAAGACTCAAGAGAAGATGCAAGAACAGAGGAAAAAGACAAAGAATAACTACAACCCCATAGCCAAGAAAATCCCGGAACTAGAAATCCAGGACCTAGGAGTAGCAATATATAGAGAATACATGCAAGAACATGCAGTAATATGCAAGTTTATGGGCATATGGCCAACTGAAAGAGCCCTGAACTGGTGGATACAAAGCAAATGGACACCTAAGGGGGAGATAAGACTTCAGCTAGGATCCAAAGGATTCTTCATAGTCATCTTTGACCTCCTAGAAGACAGAGATAGAATATTTGAAGGAGGTCCCTATTTCTACAACTCAGCCGGACTGTACATGAGATATTGGAAGGACAACTTCACACGAGAAAAGGATGATTTCACAAGAGTTCCAGTTTGGGTACACCTCTACTCCTTACCAACTGATTACTGGGCTCCTTCAGTTTTAAAAGGAATAGGAGACCAGCTGGGGGAGTACATCAAAAGTTTAGAAGGAACCAAAAATGGTCATTACGTTTCCTATGCCCATATTTGCGTATACATAGACATCTCTCGTTCCCTTCCAGAAGAAATAAAATCAATCTTCAAGGATGAAGTTTGGCTCCAAAGTATAGACTATGAACACATCCCCTTCAGATGCAGGAAATGCCATGAACATGATCATCTCTTCAAAGACTGTCCTCTAAACAAAGCCCCTCAACCTCCCGAGTAGGCAAGAAAAAAAAGATAGTGAAGGATACACTAAATTCAACTCCACGAACAATAGGAAAAAGGTGATCCCCAAGAAGAATCTACATAAGGAGGTGTTATAGCGGCTACAACCATCCTCCAAAATTTTGTCGTCGTCTATTTTGGAGCCTCCCTACCAACCTTTCACAGCACTTTGTCTTGCTTCATCAAGTACTCAAGCTTTAGTGTTTTTCATGCACAAAGGAAGCCTGTCAATCACAGTTGATCCACTCCCCTCACAAGCTACTCACCTGGACTTGGTCCAATTGAAGGCTGAGCAACTTCCCATTCAAAATTGCGCATTTCTGGAGGGCAACCAACCTTCCCTCCAGGAATTGCACAATCCTCTCTGACAGCCTACTGGTGATCCGGATTTAAACAGGAATGCAACAAATTACAGATATGACCATAAATACAGAGATGCAACAGAAATAATACTTCATTTCATTGATGTAAAATACTGAAATATGCTTACAAACAGAAATTGAAATAAAATAGCTCAAGCGATGGTGGCTTATATCTAAGAAGAGAAGTGGTGGCTACATGCCTCTGAACTATCTTACAATGAGGCTCGAAACCCTATTTATTGTTGAGAGAAAATGGAAAACCATAAATATCCAAAAACCTAACCCTCGGAGATGAAGCGCCAAACTATGGGCCCCGTTTTGGTTAAATTGGTACATCAACTTCTCGTGGTTGTAACTTTGGCATATGGTCTCTACTTGACATGCACAATACCTCATTAGAAGGATCTATCCGAGGACTAAAAATTTTGAGTGAAAAACATTGATCCATGGACCCATGCCGCTCTCAGTTTTTCCAAAAAATGTCATTTAGGGGCTCAAAATGGCTACAGAAGTTCAGGACCCGAAAAATTGCAAAAAATAGTAAATTGTGCTACAAATAAGGAAACTGAAAAACTAAAAGAAACAATGGTCAAGGTCCAAGTGGAATAGGATGGTGGCCACCAATATCCACCTAGATCATTCCTCCTCCCTTAGGAAGCAATGGTCCCCATTGAGTTGAGTTCCTCCATGAGATGAGGAAACTTCTATTGAACTTGGTCCCTGGTGAGCCACTTGCCCTGGTGAAGGAGTTGGTCTACTTTGACAACTCGATATAGTTGGATCCTTTGCTATTGAGTGTTCTTGCTCTGCGTGTCCATGATCCAATTAGTTGTGGCATGTTCCATGCAATCTGGATTTAACTCTGTAGGTGTGAGTTGTTCTGCAATGTCTGATGTGTCTAGCATTGGTGGGAAGTATGGTCGAAGGCGGTCCACATTGAACACTGGGTGCAGGTCAAGGAATGGGGGAATTTTGAGCTCAAATGAATTGTCTCCCACAGCCTTGGTAATGGTGTAAGGACCATATCAGAGTGGTCTGATTTTCCGATAGGCACCGGTAAGGTGTTCCTTTTGCAAATGCAACCAGACTTTGTTGCCCACCTAAAACTTGTTCGGCACCCGATGTTCATCATGTCACTTCTTGTACTTGGCATTTGATTTCTCAAGGATGTTGTGTACCTACTGGCAAATATGTTGGATGTGCTCAATGAATTTTTTTGCCTTATCGGTTTCAGACTAGACATGAGCCAAATCTGCTTCAGTAGATACAAATGGCATGGCCACATCAATGGGACATAGTGGCTGGAATCCCAAGCCCACCTGAAAGGGGTTGTGGCCAGTTGAGCTATGGAGAGCCTAGTTATAGTTGTGCTGGACATAGGGGAGGCTCTCATCCCATGTGCATGGATGCTTTGAGTTGTACATGCACAGAATATGTACGATCATCCTATTGATGACCTCTGTCTGGCCATTAGTTTGGGGATGGAAAGTTGTGGACTTAGTGAGCTTGGTGTCCAACATTGACTAGAGACTGGACAAAAATGTACTGAGGAACCTGATATCCCGATCTCAGATGATAGATTGTGGGATCCCAAAGTGTATCCACACTCGTTCAAAGAAGATTTTAGCAGTGGCTTCTGCTCTGATATTCTTCTTGCAGGCTGCCATAATGACCATCTTCGACAATCTATCGATGACCAAAAAAACACAGTAATTTCCATGCTTAGTAGAAGGAAGGCCTAACATGTAATCCATGGAGATGGATTCCCAAGGTCGACTAGGGGTAGGCAGTAGAGTATAGAGGCCTTGATTCTTAATGGTTGATTTGGAAATGGCACAGACAGTGCAAGATCTGATGTATTTGCCGACATCCTGTCAAAGATTCGACCAATAGAAATACTTCTACAGTATTTCCACCATTTCCTCGACCCTGAAATGCCCAACATCTTGACTATAGTGCGCTTCCAAAATCATCTTGGAATGCTTGCTTGAAGGAACACACAGGTGACCCAGGTGGCATAATAGGGTATCCTGGAGGAGGAAATATGGAACATGTTGACCCTCCAAGAGCGTCTAGTATGAGTGGCTAAATTCTGGGTCGCTTTTGTAGAGAAGTGGCCAATAAAAAGTCTCATGCCCACAAGAGTTGAGCACGGTGGTTAACACCATGATCGGTGGTCGGCTGAGGCAATCTGCAACATTATTGGTGTTTCCCTTCTTATACTTGATATTCAAATCGAATTGTTGCAGGTATGTGGACCACTTCTAATTGCGATCATTTTGCAACTTCCCTTGCATTTGTATGAACTGTAGGGCTGGTGGTCTATGTGGATGACCGTTTCCTTCCCCAAAATGTAATGCTTCCATTGTTGGCAGGCCTGCATAATGGAATGCATCTCTTTGTCATAAGTGGGATACTATGATATGCCACTATGCCATCTGAAAATGTCTCACTATGATATGCCACTGGATGCCTGTGTTGAGTAAGGACTGCCCCAATAGCATTGTCAGAGGAATCTGTCTCAACCTCAAATGGCTATTGCAAGTTTGGTAATGCATGCATTGGTGCCAAGCAGAGGTGATGTTTCAACTCTGTGAATGCCTTCTATTGAGATTTAGACCAAAAGAATATTGTTTTCGCTCCTCCATTGGTGACTTGACTCAAGGGCCAAGTGATATGAGAGAATCCCAACACAAACCTACAGTAGAAATTGGCAAGACCCAGAAAGCTATGGAGCTCTGTCAGAGTGGTTGGAACTGGCCAATCCCGAATGAATTGGACCTTGGCTAGATCCACATGCACTCCCTGTTCATCAATAATGTATCCCAGATACTAAACTTGGGTCATGCCAAAAGTGTATTTCTCCAAATTGGCACATAGCTTGTGTTGCTGCAGTGTTTGGAGAACTTGTCGAATGTGATGGAGGTGCTCTTCCAAAATTTGGTTGAAGATCAGGATGTCATCCAAGTATACCACTAGAAATGAGTTGGTGAATGGCTGCAAGATTTCATCCATTAGCCTCATGAAGGTTGCAGGAGCATTCATCAACCCGAAAGGCATAACAACCCATTCGAAAAGGCCCTCAGCTTTGAAGGTAGTCTTCCACACATCGGAGGGTTCAATTGGTACCTTGTGATATCCTAACTTCAAGTCGATCTTGCTGAAATATTTTCCCCCCTTCAGTTGGTTTATAAGGTCATCAATTTGTGGGATCAGGTACCTATTCCAGACAGTGATCTTTTTCAGTGCCTGATAGTCAATACAGAGTCTCCAAGTCCCATCCTTCTTCTGTACCAACACAATCAGGCTCCCACAGGGAGATGAACTTGGTCGGATGTGACCTTTCTGCAGCAGTTCCTGAATTTGCCTCTTGATTTTGTCGTTCTCCTAAATGGAGCACTGATAGATTGTTCCATTGGGAAGTGGTGCACTTGGGGTCAGATCGATGGAGTACTTGACCTGGGAGTGTAGAGGCACCCCTACGTGAGAGGTGAAGATGTCCTTGTACTCCTCCATGACCTTGCTCATCTGTTGTTTTCGTGAAGAGGGGCCCCTGCTAGAGGTCGTGGCCATCATCTTCTTCGTTCCTTGAGGGAATATCATCAGGAAAATAAATTTCGTGGTTTTGGAAATGATCCTACTGCATTGTTTTGTAGTAACCAAAGAGATGGCAGTAAGCGGTGCTACCTCCGGTATCTTGTACAACTTATTTCCCAAAGTAACAATAACAGCATGAGGCCTTGACTAATACACATCATGTCACTTCCACAAGTATGGTTGGCCTAATAATACATCACAAAATTCAAGGGGAGCAATGTCACACAATACCTCATCCATGAAGGGCTTGATGTTGTATGTAAGGTGGCACTACTGGCTCAAGAAAGGATCCCGTCCTTGGTGAAGCCACCCAATGGTGTACGGTTGTGGATGTGTTATGGTCGATAATCCCATCCGCTTCAGGACCTTTGTTGAAATGATGTTCTTTTTGGCTCCCACTGTCAACAATGAACTGTAGCGGGGAACCCTTTACCCACATGTGGGAGTGAAAGAGGCGCTCCTCTTCCTATGGATCTTCGGGTTCCTCCTTCTGGATCTTCATGGTGGAAACAATGGCATTGGGCTCCACATAGATAATCTGCTTCCCTTTGTCATTCCCTTTATCGGGTTCTGACTCAGAGTTGGAACATGAATATGATTCTGAAGGCTCGAGCTTGACCACCAATGACTGCTTGACACGACACTCACTTCTTTTGTGAGTGGAGCTCTTATGGAACTCACACCACTTTCTCGTGTGCTTCTTCGGCTTCACAGTGTTGTTCTTTGCTTACGGATTTGGCGGGTTTTTTTGGGTCGCCCTGCCTTGGCTTTGTCCTTTTTTCAATGGTTTGGGATCACCTTTCCCTTGCTTCAAATTCGCAGATCGAAAGTCTCGCTTCTTCTGTTTAAACTTCTACTCGATCTTGACAACATATCAGTACGTCGTGCCGAGCGAGGAGATGTCTAGGAACTCCATTTCATCCTAGATGTACCTGTGTAGGTAACCACAGTATTTGAGTACCAAATGCAACTCAAAATCCTTGATACCCAACTTTGTGCGAAGGGTATGAAAAATATTGGTAAACTCTAGCACGTCTTGGTCCCTTCCCTACCACAACGTGTTCCACTTTATGTATTTATCCTCATAGCTTCTAGCAAGGTAATAGTGCTCCTTGATGGCATTCTAGAATGAATTCCAAGTGGGTGTGGCTGAAAATAGTGAGGCCCTACTTTCATCCATCTTCTTGCAGTAGGTTTCCCACCAGTCCTTAACATGGGGGTCAGCTTTGAGAATAGCGAAAGTAATCTTTTCCCCACCAGAAAAATCATGAACAGAAAAATACCCTTCTAGCAGATTTAACCATTTATCTATAGCACCTACATCTATCTGACCCTTAAATATGGGAATACCGAAGTTAACTTGTACCTTAAAGGGTGTGGCACTTCCAGAGTAGCTGTTGTAAGTAGATGTGTCACCCCTGGGTAGTCACTGAAGGATCTGGGCAAGGTTGTCCATCATCGCGTTCCTTTGTCACTCGAGGGCCTATTCGAGCAAGATTTTGATAGGATCTCCTACCCCCTCATCTTTCTTTGCATCCACCATGGGAGGACGTCAAGATTTGTGAGGTTGGTCTTGCAAAGGATCGACCAGTTCAAGCTCTAACTCCTTACATCCTGACCTCGTTAGGGACATGCAAAGAAAAATAGAGAAAGAGTAGACTGCTCTGATACCATTGATCTAGTTTTAAACAAGAGCGCAACAAATTATAGATATGAGCATAAATATAGAGATGAAACAAAAATAATACTTCATTTCATTGATGTAAAATACTGAAATATGCTTACAAACAAAAATTGAAATAAACTAGCTCGACCGATGGTATCTTATCTCTGAGAAGAGATGTTGTGGGTACATGCATCTGAACTATCTTACAATTAGGCTCAAAGGTCTATTTATTGTTTAGAAATAATGGAAAAATGTAAACATCCAAAAACCTAACCCTAAGAGATGAAGCGACAAACTATGAGCCCCCGTTTGGGTAAATTGGTACATCAACTTCCCGGGGTTGTAACTTCGGCATATGGTCTCTGTTTGAAGCACACAATACCTTGTTAGAAAGATCTATCTGAGGACTACAAATTTTGAGGGAGAAATGTTAGATTGTGGATCCATGTTGCTCCCATTTTTCCCAAAGAAAAATCGTTTAGGGCCTCAAAACGACTATGGAAGTTCAGGACCCGAAAAACTGCCAAAAATAGTAAACTATGCTACAAATAAGGAAACTGAAGAACTAAAAGAAAAAATGGTGGAGGTCCAAGTGGAATAGGTGGGTGGCCACCAATATCCACCTAGATCATTTGGGCTCTAGGATTGCATAATCCTGCCAGCCAACCCTCCCAGTAGAATTTGCGCAAATTTTCCCAGCAGCAGGCTATTCAGCCTAGGATTTGCACAAATCTAGGCAATAGTCAGCTGCTCTGCCCAGGAATTGCACAAATCTCCTAGGAAGTCAGCCCACCTCCCAGCTAGGAATGCACATTTTCCCAAGTAGTTGATCACTTTCATGCATGTACAGTCCGATTAACGAGTTCCACCAGGACTTAGGAAACTTGACTTGCATGCATGCATGACTTGATCTTCCCGAAATAGCAAGAGTGAACATGAAAAATGCATCCCATGATTCAAGGAGCTATTTTTAGCAGTCAGGTGTTACATGCAAAGTTGTTTTAGAGGTTTTCCTCCAAGTGTTGCTTTTTCCTATATTTCTGGCATGCACATCATGAGACCAAACTTATTTGTTCGACACATTAGAGCTCATTCATTCACATTGATCTTGGAGATCTGACATCCCACAACACATCTAGGACTCTTTGACACATCTAGCTCAGCTATTCATGGGTAAGTGACCTCAACTTGTATTTTTCATCATTTTTTTTTCACTTTTTGTGTATTCACTTGTGTGTGTGTTGTTTTTCTTATTTCTTTGAACACCTATTGTCGTTTACATGTTTTCTAGATTTTTGTAGCTCTATTTCAGTTTTCGTTGCTATCTCACTGTTGTCGCATGCATGAAACTGTTTTGCATGAACGCTCACCCAACTAGAGAACGACCTCACCCACATGTATGTTGATCTGTTTGATGAATATTTCATTCATGTTTTGCATGCATTGTCAATCACTTTTTCTATCACTTAGTGTCACCATGCATTTTACTGTCTTAGTTTCTTTTAGTTTCCCATCAGCGAGTTGGGCCAACTTTGTCCTGGGATTTGCCTTCACCAAGGCTGCATTGCACAATATGGGGAAGGAAGGCTCACCCTCTTTTCCATAAATGTGCATTCTTGCCTAGCACTATCCTCCAAGACTATTTTGCACATTTATAGAGGATAGTGGCTACCTGGCCCAAGAAATTGTGCAAGTCTGTCCTTGGGTCAGTAGTACTTCCTAGATGGAATTGTGTATTGCACAATCCCAGTAGCCAGTTGCCTGACTGGATTGCACATTTCGTAGATCCAACATCTAGTCCTGCCTCCTAGATAGCCTAGACTTCCTTTTACGTAGTTCTGGCTACCTATCACCCAGCCTCCCAGTAAAATTTGTGTAATCTTGCTCATCAGTTTCCCAGGTATGTGTTGTGTCCTTCCCTCAATTTACTTTGTTTCCACTGAAATATTTCTTGCCATGCATGCTGCTTGTTTTCAAATATTTTGGGTGTTCATCTATCTCAATGGCTTCCAAGAGAATAGGATCTCAGGACACTAATGGTATTGCAGCTAGGGCAACAACTAAGAAGGTGTCCTCTAGTTTGCCATACTACAAAGATACAAAGCTATATCTAGACAAGGATCTCAAATTGAAGTGGCAAGAGGTGAATGAAATATTTGCAAGCACATTTCAGGAAGACCTTAAAGACCATCAGGTGTACATGAATATTCATAAGTCCAGCTTGTATCGGCTTCAATGCATATACCCCGTGTTCCCATGCGCGGACATGATTCACTAGATCACCTCTCACATTGACCCTGAGATGATGACCTTGAGAGGTGTCAGTGGGACAAAGCTTGCAACCTTTTGGGCATGAGATTACGATGAGATGTATCATATGTATGAGCCAGTGAATATCATGACTCATCCATTCAGCTTGCCCAACAGCAGAGCTCACTCCAGAGATATTATGAAGGATTGGGTAAAGGAGCCAGCTCGCCTTAGGATGACACCCAACCAGATCTACAAAAAAAATATATTGAGGAAGGCACACCAGTAATTGGTCATATTCTCATGTCGAATGAGTGGCCATGAAAACACTGAAACCTTTCCTTAGGGTTGGGTGATGACACTGGACCAACTAGCTAGAGAAGGAAGACCATGCAACAGGTCCAACATACTGGCTCATCAGCTGAAGGAACAACTCAGGAAGGTTCTACAGTCACCTGAAGGCATGCATGCAGAGATTTACATGTTCGGTTACATTCTAGATGCAGTCTGTGCTCGACATGAGTTCTTGGTCTTGGAGTGGGCATGGTCACTGGTGGAGATTGTTGTGAACAAGTATTTCAAGTTGTTGTCTGAATGTAGCTTTAAAGGAGTGATCATATGGTTGTTTGACCATTTTTTCACCCCAGTCTATAGGTTGATATTCAAACAGGATCCACCCTGCATGTTAGAGGAAGCGATGAAGGCATTGCTAGGCATCCCAGATTGGTATGCCTCACCATCCATCACATTCGTCTGAGTGTTCAGTGCAAAAACGTCTCCACATGTTCTGCTAAAGTTCACCATGGGTGTGCTTGTCATGCAGGAAGTAGCATACCACATCTTGGTAGGATTGACAGCTAGACTACAACAGAAGAAGAAGGCACCTTGGCCCGCTCTTCCATTGCGGATTGGGTTATATGATATTCAGAGTATCAAGCAAGTCAATGTCAAAGTAAAAAAGATGAAAAAATATCCTTTTGACCTCTGAAGCTTCAACCCGTATGACCCACATTGCATTGTGAAGGATCACTATGTGAGAGTTCAGTTCAACTAGTTCCATGGGGTATGTCATTGGGCTGAGGAGGCCTCATGGAGGTATTGCTACAATTCCTCCAGACCCAATGAACAAGTCGAATTCACCGTAGAGTGGTTAGCAAAGCAACATGAAGCAGCTTCATGGAGAGCACCAACAGTAGTAGCAGTAGCAGCAACAATAGAGCCAAGCATACCTGTGCTCGAAAATGGGAAGAGGAAGATTGTCGACCGCATGGAGGAGGAGAAAAGTTGCAAGTTTCGAGTAGATCCACTTGTAGAACAAGCAACTATGGCTATTCAAGCGAAGAGGCAACAACATGACAAGCAAATTCCTTGAAGGTAGAGGGATAAGAAGAGAATGGAAGAAGCAGAGGAGGAGTTGCATGAGTTAAGGGAGCAACTCCAGAAAGAACAAGAGCCTCGCCAACAGGAGAAGGAAGTGCAACATCAAAAAATTCAGCAAGGGCTGCATCACATCTAGAAAGAAAAAGTAGTGCTTGTACAAGTAGTTGATTCATTTGAACAACTGGAATCAAGCAAATAGGGTGAACCATCGTAGGGGTAAGACTTCACTCATGAGATAGAACAGGTGCTTGAACAGTTGGATGTAGACATGGAGCAATAGGAGTTGGAACAGGATACCGACCTGATGCCTCACCACAAAGAGGTCGACTCACCTGATTCATTGCATCCTGATGATGAGCAAGTCTCAAATGAATAAGGGGGAACTGAGATCCTTGGTGGTCAGCCAGAAGTAGAGATGCACAACATCTCCTTTGACGAATATCATCACAAAGTTGTGTAACTTAGAGAGCACCGAATTCGGAAGACCAAACATCCCCTGCGCAAGTTGAAGGAGATTGGATCATGACTGATGTGCACAAGCATCTAGCTTCTTTGGCTGATGCAACTAGAGTGTATGATGAAGCCACTAGCTCAAGTGTTCATTTCCTCATAGCTGAGATTGAGCAAATGGTGAAGGAACTACATGTGGCCAAGTAAGGAGGAGACTTGGTGACGATGTTCGCTCAAGCCAAACTAAAGAAGGCAATACTAGATGAAGTATTATCCCTAGATATAGATATGTGAGCATTGTACTCCAAGTTTGCTACCATGCACCAAGCAGTTATCCATATCCACGGATGGCAGCAATGATGTGCGAGAAGAGCATGCACTTGAAGAACATACATGATGTTGTTGGTAACATGCAAGCATGGATGATGAAGTACAAGGGAACCCCACTTCACTTCCCAAAGATGATGAAGTCCAATGCAACCGAGCTGTAAGCACGTATCCGGAGTCAGATCTGGAACTATGAAGACCTACTGCAACACATCACTAGCACACAGGCTTCCCATGCATGAGTATTCAAAAGCATGGATGTTATAGTGCACACTCATATGATCCCATCACTTGGGACTCTCACCCAGGCGAAGACAAAGAAGCAGGTCTGACAGGAGCTTGACTCATACTTCAACGAGTTGATGCGCACTACCACCAGCCCAGACTTTCCTATCAGTGTCGACATTATGTGCAAGTACGTTGCTAGTCCGACCACATTGAAGACAATGATGCACATGCTCAAATATGTGTTGGACAGAGGAGACCGAGTAGTGTACCCAGATGATGTGGAGGCAAGGTTCAGGTTTCAGACGGATGTCACAACAGAAAAAATGGACACTATCAAGGACTACCAATCTTGGCATAATTATGTCACTGTTGATTAACATGAGGATGTCAACAAGTTTGACTTCTATGGTTGTCTAAGTCCGAATGATGTCCAGCTTGGCTTGTCCCAACCATTGTTCACATGCGTACATGTGCATTGTAATGTTGAGTCATGTCAAGTGTAAGTCAAGTCCCAATAGTGGATGTAATATTCATAGAGTAGGTGAAGAGTCATGAGGGTAGTTGAATGGTCACAAAGGGGAATGTCAAGGGTCACCCCACCCTATGCTATAAATAGTCCCTCATAACTCATTGTCTAGGCTTTTGGTCAACCAAGCTTCTATTAAGACTATCTTGAAGAAAGCTTGGACAATATTGTAACACTCCTTGGCTTCTTCACTGCAGGGAACTGGTACATCTCTTTGGAGGAGCAGGAGGATGTGGCTGTAATGTTCCACTGTTGGGTCTAGCAAGTTTACATGGTGTATTGTATGATTGTGACTTACACTTCTTTATGTAGAGCCAACACATTTTCATGCATATGTTGTTATTGTAGTTGGACTGATCTAGTTTCATTAATGATATATGTTTTTTAACTTACGTACTTGTGTATGAACTAATTTGTATGAAATTATATGAATCTTGTTGTTAATGTGTTGCATATGTTGTCACCGTCAGTGTTGACTTCTCTATCAGACATCAGACAAACCTTTCACATGAACCTTATTGTAACAACCATCACACTCATCTCAGACTAATCCGTGATTGTTGTACGTGTTATCTTACCTTGTATGATGTGACTGCCACATCTTAGTGGACTGCACCGCCGAAAGTTGTGCATGTCATTTTTGTGTTGTGTGTTCCTAGATGAGTTGGGATTGATCCCTTTCAACCTAGAAATCACCTTCACCTCCTTCTCCCTTCGAAGTGTTAGAGCCTCTCATACACCTTCCTTGACTCACTGCTCAGTCACACCATTGCTTCTGATAGAGTTATCTTACTTGCCTCTGTGCAACATCGTCGTCAAGGCATGACCTTATGACCCACTATTGGGACTCCTACACAAAACAGTCTGAGGTTTAATTGGGACTTATTACCGGGGAGATCCCCTTGAAATGTTGGTGGGTCTGACACATCAACATTTCTGGTGCTAGAAGGAGGGCCTGATGACAAGCTGTGCCCTCTCATCCAGTTTTGAACCTTTGCATATCTTTCATGGAGTTTTGCAATCTTCTTCCCCTGAGGTGTTTTTTGAATCATGGATATGTCTCCGTCATGGAGAAGCTTTTTAATCTCTTGTGCACTCACATGTATGATGGTGAAGGTGAAGTGGCCTGGCCTGAACACTTACATAACTTTCTTTCCATGATTCATGAGGAAGATGAGTTTTCTGACGAATAGGCTGGTTTGTTTCTTGCATACACACTTCACGAATCTCCATTTTGTTGGGAGCTCAGCCTACTGGCAGACACTGTGCACTCATTTTATCACTTCTGTGATCTTATCGAAGACACATTCTATCATTTTGATCCAGACCATCTTGACTAGAAACTGTTACAGTCGCTGAGGGCTCTGCATGAATACATTATTGATTTTTGGCAGTGCTTCCGTGACTTGCAGTTTCAAGCTTCGAGGAAGCAGATGAAGTTTCCTTATCTTTGGGACTGGTTCGTGTATTGCCTTAAGAAATTTTCCGTCCTAATAGGAAGCTTGGGATCAAGCCTCGCTCAAAATTCTTCATTGATGGAACTGTGCAATCTCAAATGGGAGCGGGCACTGTCACAACTGACTATCTGCCTCCCTCTCATTCAACAACTCCACCACTACTCAATGATGTTAAGGATCATGCTCACACACCTTTTCATCCTTCAAACTCTCCTAATATCACTCCACTCCATTTTCGTGTAGATTTGGTGGTGATTCCTTCGAGTTCTCATATGCATTCTTTTCTTCGACCTCCGTCTTCGCACTTAAGTGTTCCTCTGGATGATCTTGTCTTGTGTTCGTCCATTCTAGGCCCTTCACTTGTTGTGAACAAGGAACAACCCACTGACGGAGTTGGTGTTGCATAACCAACATGAACTATCATTCATGAAGAGTATGAGTTGGACCTTGAACATCAACACTTGACGAAGGATGACTCCCTTCTGTCTGAGCCCCCTATGTTCTTTTCTAACCTATTTGGTGAGCCTGCCATACATGCTTTTGCATGTGTGTCTTTATCCACAGATGCACCCATTATTGATCACTCGCAGGACTCAACGGATGCTAGTCCATCATTCGAAAATGGAAAGGATAAGTTAATCATTGAAAATCCACTTGATCCTTCATCTTACTTTTCTAGAAAAACAAAGGATGAGTTATTTCTCTTTTCATCTACCCCTCTGTTCGATTCATCTGATCATGAGGATGCCAAAGAGTTCATTGATTTTTGTGATCATGGTGGTCGTGATCCATTTGCTTCCATTTTTTTATCACGATCATGAATCTATCGCAGTTGATCTTTTGAAGCCACAAGTGTATGATGATCTACCTGATGATCAAGTTGAGACACCCAAGACTTTCGAGGCACTTCAGCCCGAGCTGATGGTTATGTCAGGCCCTCGCTCTGTTGGGGTTAGTCTCACTTCCGATGATGAAGTTGTTCAATCACCCAAGGCTCCTCAACACTCATTTGTATGCATTGAGGATCCATCCCACACATAGATCACACTTCCTCCACTTCAACTACACGATCCCATTGCTCATGCAATCTTACATTGCAAGCACTCGTTTGCGAAGAAAGTTATCTTTGTTTATCTCGTTTTCTTTCTTGTCACAGTCAAGAGTGTGATTATGCTTCAAAGTTGCACGTAGTGTCACCCAGCACCATGAGAAGTCCATGGACTTTCCGCCATGCACTTGCACTCACTTATGTCTCATGGGCACTTTGAAACATGAAGTGTGGTTTTCTTCATTGTTATATCTTTGTTGCTTGTTGGTTCGCACAATTGGGTTTCTCACAGACCATGACTTCATCAAAATGGGTTTACCAATGCATTAGTGGCTGCATTGGAACTATCACTTCACATGATCAGGCCCATGCACCTTTAGTGTAGGAGTAGGGAGTAGTGTTTTCTCTTAGTTGTTTGCTTGCCTGCTTGTTTGCTTACATGCTTCGTTTTCTTGTTTGTTTACTTACTTTGATTTCACTTTCACTTCTTTTTATTTGCTTTGATGTTTTTCAGTTCACTTGTTTTTCTCATAGGATAGTTTTGCATGAAACCATGTATGACTCTTGAAACGAGATGGGTTGTACAACTATTACTACTTGCTAATTTGTCATCTTGCCTCTGTATGATGAGCTTGTTACTTTAAGTCCATGATACATTGAAGGAAAATACGTATTGTTTGAAGTGAACCTTGGTGATAACACAACGCTCGCTCGCTAACTAGTGTCACCTTCTCTAGTCAATTGTTTTTGGGTTAACCCTTGTCATCCTAGTCAAGTAGCGTAAGGTGAGGGGGGAAACCTTAACAGGCATGTTAGAGGTACAATAAAATAATTCTCAGTTGCAACAACCTCCTCTACTCTCAATAACTCGGGATCCCTCTTCCGCTTCTAAAATGAATAAGTTCTATGCATAGTGAAAATGAAAAAAATAAAAAAAAATGTCAAAAAATTCAAAATGAAAAATAAATAAGGCGAAAGAAGAGAAAGGCTTCCTATGTATGGAGGTGATGCTAGTAACTCTACCAGGGTACTAACCAGGCTTGCTAGCAGCAGATCCATGCTTGGGCTCCTATGTGACTCCACCGGGGTACTGTCCAGGCCTGCTGGCAGTGGAGCAACACTAGAGATGAAACTAAGACTCTGACGACTATACTGCTTGTGCACCTATATACCCCTCAACCCCAATCAAAACAACTGTGTTGCATTGGTTTGGAATATGTGTCAATAGAAAAAGAGTCTAGGAAATGCTACACCTTAAATCAAGCTAGTGTGAAGCCAAGATGAGCTAAGAACTAAACAATAATTCCAAAGGTGTTAGACATGCTTTTCACAAACAAGGTCCATGCAGAGAGCTGGAATTCTACCAGTGTGTTGCCGAGTGTTGTAGTGGCTACAACCACCCTCCAAAATTTTTCCTTAGCCTATTTTCTAGCCTCCCTACCAACCTTTCACAATACTTTGTCTTGCTTCATCAATTACTCAAGCTTCAATTTTTTTCATGCACAAAGGTAGCCTCTCGATCATAGTTGATCCATTCCCCTCACAAGCTACTCACCCGGAGTTGGTCCAGTTATAGGCTAAGCAGTTTCCCCTTCAAAATTGTGCATTTATAGAGGGAAATCAACCTTCCCTCCAGGAATTGTACAATCCTATCTGAAAGCCTGCTGGGCTCCAAGATTGTGCAATCTTGCTAGCCAACACTCCCAACGAGATTTGCGCAAATTTTCCCAGCAAGTTGTTCAGCCCAAGATTTGTGAAAATCTGGACAGTAGTCAGTTGCTCTTCCCAAGAATTTTTAAAACCTCCTGGGTAGTCAGCCCAGCTCCCATCCAATAATGCATTTTTTTCCCAAGCAGTTAAGCACTTGCATGCATGGATATTCTGGTTGACCAGTTCCACCGAGGACTGAGGAAACCTAACTTGCATGCATGCATGACTTGATATTCTTGGAATAGAAAGAGACAACATGAAAAAGGCATCCCATGATTCAGGTAGATATTTTTAGTCACTGGGGGTTACATGCAAAGTTGTTTTAGAAGTTTCCCTCCAAGTGTCGCTTTTTCCTAGATTTGTGGCATGCACATCTTGAGACCAAAATTATTTATTCGATGCATCAGAGCTCATTCATTCACATCAATCTTGGAGCTCTGACATCCCACGGCACATCCAAGACTCTTCGACACATCCGGCTCAACTATTCACAGGTAAGTGACCTCAACTTGTCTGTTTCAACATTTTTGTTTGTTTTTGTGTATTCACTTGTGTGTGTGCTATTTGCTTGATTTCTTTGAATGCCTACTATCGTTTACATGTATTATAGATTTTTATAGCTCTATTTTAGTTTTCATTGCTATCTCATTGTTGTCACATGCATGAAACTGTTTTGCACGGATGCTCACCCAACCAACGAACGACCTCACCCACATGCATGTTGATTTGTTTGTTGAATATTTCATTTATTTTTTGCATGCACTGTCAATCACTTCTACTATCACTTAGTGTCCCCACGCATTTTATTGTCTTAGTTACTTTCAGTTTCCCATTGGTGAGTTGGGCCAACTTTGGCCCGGGCTCTGCCTTCACTAAGGCCGCATTTCACAATCTGGGGAAGGAAGACTCACCTTGTTTTCCAGAAATGTGCATTATTTCATAGCACTAGCCTGCAGGAATGTTTTGCGCATTATTGGAGGACTGTGGCTGCTTGGCCCAAGAAATTTCACAAATCTGTCCCTGGGCCAGCAATCCTTCCCAACTGGTACTACGCAATCCCAGTAGCCAACTACCTAACTAGATTGAGCATTTCATTGATCTAATAGCCAGTCCTACCTTCCAGACAGCCTAGACATCCTTTTGCGCATTTCTGGCTGCCAGTCACCCAGCCTCCTAGTAAAATTTGCATAATCTTGCTCATCAGTTTCCCAGGTATGTGTTGTGTCCTTCCCCAGATTTTCTTTGTTTCCATTGACATATTTATTGCCATGCATGCTACTTGTTTCCAGATCTTTTAGGTGTTCATATGTTTCAATGGCTTCCAAGAGAACAAGATCCCAGGACACTGATGGTATTGTAGCTGGAGCAGCAGCTGAGTAGGTGTCCTTTGGTTTTCCGATCTACGAAGATACGAAGTTGTATCTAGACAAGGACATCAAACTTAAGTGGCAAGAGGTGAATGAAACATTCATAGGCACTTTTAAGGAAGACCTCAAGGACTGTCAGGTGTACGTGAATATTCATAAGTCTGGATTGTATTAGATTGCATGCAGATACCCCGCATTCCCTTGCACGAACATGATTCACTGGATCGTCTCTCACACTGACCCTGAGATGATGACCTTGAGCAGTGTCAGTAGGACGAAGCTTGCAAGCTTCTGGGCACGATATTATGATGATATGTATCAAATGTTTGGGATCGTGACTATCATGACTCCTCCATTTAGCTTGCCCAACAACAGATCTCACTCCAAATATATTATGAGGGATTGGGTAAAGGATCTAGCTTGGTTTAGGATGACACCCAACCATATCTACAAGAAAAGGATATTGAGGAAGGCATCCCAATACTTGGTCATATTTTCATGTCAACAGAGTAGCCAAGCAAGCGTTGAAACCTTTCCTCAGAGTTTACTAATCGCACTAGACCAATTGGCTAGAGAAGGAAGACCATGCAATTGGTCCGGCATACTAGCTCATGAGCTGAAGGAACAAGTCATGAAGGCTTGATAGCCATTCGAAGGCATGCATGCAGAGATTTACATGTCTGCCTACATTGTAGATGAAATCTGTGCCTGACATGAGTTCCTGAGCTTAGAGTGGGTGTGGTCACCGGCGGAGACTATTATGAACACGTATTTTAAGCTGTTGTCAGAATGTAGCTTTAGAGGAGTGATCATACGGTTGTTCGACCATTTTTTCACCCCAGTGTGCAGGTGGATATTCAAATAGGATCCACCCTACATGTCAGAGGAAGCAATGAAGGCATTGCTATGCATTGTAGATTGCTATGGCTCACTGTCCGACAAGTTCATCTGAGTGTTCAATGCAGAGAAATCTCCACATATTCTGCCAAAGTTCACCTTGGACGTGCTTTTCATGTAGGAAGTAGCGTACCACATCTCGACAATATTGATAGCTAGACTATAGCGGAAGAAGAAGGCACCTTGGCCCACTCTTTCATTCTGGATTGGGTTATAAGAGATCCAGAGTATCAAGCATGCAGATGTTGAAGCAGAAGAGATGAGGAACTATCTTTTTGACCTCCAAAGATTCAACCCGTATGACCCACATTGCATTGTGAAGGATCACTACATGAGAGTTTAGTTCAAATGGATCCATGGGGCATATCATTGGGCTGAAGAGGACTCATGGAGGTACTGTTACAATTCCTCCATACCCAATGAATAGGTCGGCTTCGATGTAGAGTGGTTAGCAAAGAAAAATGAAGTAGCATCATGGAGAGCACCAACAGTAGCAGTAATAGCAGTAGCAGCAAAGGCAGCAAAGCCAAGAATACATGTCCATGACAAAGGGAAGAGGAAGATTGTTGACCACATGGAGGGGGAGAAAAGATGCAAGTTTCGAGAAGATCCACTTGTATAACAATATGCTATGGATATTTAAGCGAAGAGGTAGCAATGCGACAAGTGAATCGCGTGAAGGCAGAGGGATAAGAAGAGAATGGAATAAGTAGAGAAGGAGTTGCATGAGTTGAGGGAGCAACTCCAAAACTAATAAGAGCTATGCCAATAGGAGAAGGAAGTGCATTAGCAACAGATTTAGTAGGGGGTGCATCACATGCAGACAGATGAAGCAATGCATGTACAAGTAATTGATTCATCTTAACAGTTGGCATCACGTGAATAGGGTGAACCATCATAGGGGCAAAACTTCGCTCACGAAATGGAACAGGTGCTTGAACAGTTAGATGCAGACATGGAGTAGTAGGAGTTGGAACAGGATACCAACCACATGCCTCATCATAAAGAGGTCAACTCACCCACTTCATTTGTCCTAATGATGAACAAGTCTCAAATGACCAAGGGGGCACTAATATCCTTAGTGGTCAGCCGGAAGCAGAGATGCACAACATCTCCTTTGACGAATCTCATCACATAGTTGTGAAATCTCAGAGAGTACCGACTCTGGAGGACCAAACATCCCCTACACAAGTTGAAGAACAAGTGATCATGATTGATGTGCACAAGCATCTAGTTGCTTTGGTCAATGAAAATAGAGTGCATGCCGAAGCAACTAGCTCAAGTGTTAATTTCCTCATAGCTGTGAATGAGCGAATGGTGAAGGAACTACAGGTGGCCAAGAAAGGAGGAGACTTGGTGACAATGTCCACTCGAGCTAAAGTGAAGAAGGAAATACTAGATGAGGTATTTTCCTTGGATACAATTATGCGAGCATTGTACTCCAAGTTTGGTACCGTGCATGAAGAAGTCGTCCATCTCCAAGGATGGCAACAACAATGTGCAAGAAGAGCACGCATATTGAATAACATACATGCTGTTGTTGATAACATGCAAGAATGGATGATGAAGTACAAGGGAGCCTCGCTTCACTTGCAAAAGATGATGAAGGCCAATGCAGTCGAGCTATAAGCATGTATCCAAAGTCAGATCTAGAACTATGAAGACCTACAGCAACTCATCACTAGCACACAGGCTTCCCATGCACAAGTATTCAAAAACATGGATGTTATAGTGCAGACTCATGTGATCCCATCACTTGGGACTCTCACCCAGGCGAAGACAAACAATCAGGTCTGATAGGAGCTTGACACGTACTTTGACAAGTTGATGCGCACCACCACTAGCCTAGACTTACCTATCAGTGTAGACATTATGTGTAAGTATGTTGCTAGTCTGTCCACATCAAAGACAATGATGTGCATGCTCACAGACGAGTTAAATAGAGGAGCCCAAGAAATGTACCTAGATGCTATGGAGGCAAGGTTCAGGTTTCAGATGGATGTCACAATAAAACACACTGACACTATCAAGGACTACCAATCTTGGCATAAATATGTCACTGTTGATCAACATGAGGATTTCAAGAAGTTGGACTTCTATGGTTGTCTAAGTTCGAACGATGTCTAGTTTGGATTTTCCCAGCCATTGTTCACATGGGTACATGTGCATTGTAATGTTGAGTCATGTCAAGTGTAAGTCAAGTCTCAATAGTGGATGTAACAGTCATAGAGTAGGTGAATAGTCATGAGGGTAGTTGAAAGGTCACAAAGGGGAATGTCAAGGGTAACCCCACCCTTTGCTATAAATAGTCCCTCATAACTCATTGTATAGGCTATTGGTCAGCCAAGCTTCTATTAAGACTATCTTGAAGAAAGCTTGGACAATATTGTAACGCACCTTGGCTTCTCCACTACATGGAACTGGTGCATCTCTTTGGAGGAGCAGGTGGATGTGGCTGTAACGTTCCACTATTGGGGTTAGTAGGTTTACATGGTGTATTGTATGATTGTGACTTACACTTATTTATGAAATAAGAGCCAACAAATTTTCATGCATATGTTGTTATTGTAGTTGGACTGCTCCAGTTGCCTTAATGATATATGTTGTTTAACTTACGTACTTTTGTATGAACTAATTTGTATGAAATTATATGAATCTTGTTGTTCATGTGTTGCATATGTTGTTAATGTTGTCACCATCCATGTCGACTACCCTGCTGGACATCAGATAGAACTTTCACATGAACCTTGTTGTAACAACATCACACTCATCTCAGGCTGATTCATGAGTGTTGTACGTGTTATCTTACCTTGTATGATGTTATTGTCGCATCTGAGTGGACATCACCGCTGGAAGCTGTGCGTGTCCTTTTTGTGTTGTGTGTTCCTAGCTGAGTTAGGATTAATCCATTTCAACCTAGAACTCACCTTCACCTCCTTCTCCCTTCAAAGTGTTAGAACCTCTCATACACCTTCCTTGACTCAGTGCATCAATCACGCCCTTTATACTGACAAAGTTATCTTAATTACCTATGTGCAACATTTCGGTCAAGGCATTACCTTACGACCCACTGCTGGGACTCCTACACCAAACGGTCTGGGGTCTAATTGGGACTTATTAGTAGGGAAATACCCTTGACATGTTGACGGGTCCAGCACTATCAATAGGAGATAAGTCATAAATTGTTTGATGCATTGAACATCACTCAGGAAAAAATGGAACCAAACTATCCGATAGAAGATGAAGCAGGAGAAGAGGATCCAACCCATGCAGACAGAGAACATGATGGCAGGGGTGAAATCATTAGTAACAGATAAAAGGATCAGTCATAAGAGGACACAGAAATGGAGAAAATAGTGTTAGAGGAAACACTAGAGGAAATCGCCATAGAAGAAGCTCTGGAGTCGGTAGACCTAGAAACCATTACTGAGGAATGGAAGCTAAATGGAATAAAAGCCATACCAAAACACCAATTAAAAAAAATTGAAGGTGCTTACCTCCTCCAAGAAGATTTAAAACTCAAGGCTCTCCACCCCGCACAAGAAAGAACTTCATCAAAGGGCATCTTAGCCAACATTCTAGTAGGAGGATTCAACCTTAAAGGTCCAAGTTAGAAAAGAGGTCGAAAGACCACTAGTCAGCTCCTCCAAGAATTGGGAGCCAAGTTAATCAATGAAGGAAAGGTAAAATATTTGGCCCTAAACCCTTCTCCATGCTTATGAATTGCATTTCTTGGAATATTAGAGGACTTAATAGTCTCGGGAAGAAACAAATCTTGAAAATAGAATCCTGCCTCACATTCTTGATATCCTTCTAATTCAAGAAACTAAACTTGAGTCGGTTCACCCTTCTCTCCTTCTCAACTCCTGTTTTAAGACTTATAGCTTCTTAGCTAACTCGGCCACAGGTTTGATGGGAGGGATAATGAATCTATGGAAAAACTCTAAGTTTGACCTCATATCATCTTTGGCCACTCATCATTCTATAACAACGGTCTTGAGAATTATTGGCAGTGAGGAAAGTACTGGCATAACCAATGTCTACTCCTCTCATAAGGAAATACACACAATTAAAATGCTTCAATGCATATCTAATCTACTTGATCCCATATATCTCCCTTTCAAAATTATAGCAGATGATTTTAATATGATAACTAATCCAGCAAAGAAGAGACTTGGTATCCAAAAGCTAGATAAGGACTCAGAGGCTTTCCCTACAACCATATAAAACCTCAACCTCATAGACATGACCACCAACAATGGTACTTTCACCTCGAATAGTTAAAGAGGAGGAGATCGACAAATTACCTCTCGGCTAGATCGCTTCCTCTTATCGGAGGTAACTTATCTTACCTCTTGGGAAATGGAAGTGCAAATTCTCCCACAAGTAGGTTTAGATCACTGGTCTCTCTCCCTCAAGATTCAAATATCCAATGGTCCTAAAAATAAGCCTTTCAAATTAGAAGCCTTCTAGTTCAATCACCTAGATTTCATGGATAAAATGAAACAATGGTGGACCAACCCTCTCACCAGATCTGGCAAAAATATGTTCACTTTCCAACAAAAGCTAAAACATATCAAAGATGAACTCAAAAAATGCAACAGAGAATCATTCGGCAATATCATCATTAAAAAAAAAAAAAAAAAAATTGGACCTCAAGCTAGAGATTCTCCAGCAAAACATTATTGCAGAAGGGCTCACAGAGAGTAGCAAGATAGAGGATCAAAGATTACAACAAAGCTGAAAGGAAAGAGCCATCCAGGAAGAGAAGTTGTGGATAAAAAAACTAGAATCAATTGGCTGAAATGTGGGGAAAAGAACAGTGCATTATTTCATAAATCAATGATACATCATAGGAGAAAGAATAGAATTCTCGCTCTAAAGAACTGAGAGGGAGAAGTCATTCACTCTCAAGAGGAGTTGTAAGCATATCTCACACACTACTCCATCTCTCTTCTCAAATACCCAAGGAATGACTAGGATTAGGATATTAAAAAAATCAACAACCACATCACCAAAATCGTTACTGCAGAGCACAACAAAATGCTCCTAAGAAAAGCATCCCTCTAGGAGGTGGAAGAAGTGGTTATGGATATGCCCAATGGAAAAGCCCCCGACCCAGATGGTTTTACGATATTTCTATAAATCTTGCTGACCCATCCTTAAATTGGAAGTCCATGCGGTTGTGGAAGAATACCGCATTTAGAATTTTTTCCTAAGATCCCTCAACTCCACATTCCTAACCTTGATTCCCAAGGGAAAATTGGCTAACTCCCTAGACAAATTTCAGCCCATAGCCCTCTCCAACATCATTTACAAAATTATCGCAAAAGTCCTTTCCAATCGGTTGAAATCCATCATGCCTCTCCTTATCTCTCATCACCAATCTGGTTACATGGAAGGTAGGCAAATCATGGATAATATCATCCTTTCTCACAAGCTCATCCACTCTCTCAAAACTCAAAAGAAGCCTGATATGATGATCCAATTAGACATGTACAAAGCCTTTGACAATATTAGTTGGGATTACATGAGACAAGTTCTTGTTGCATTTGGTTTCCTCAATATCAAATGGATCATGGTAATGGTGTCAGGAGAATTCTTCTCCATCCTAGTGAATGGCTCCCCTTCGACACCCTTCCATCCTTCCAGGGGCATCAGAAAAGGGGATCTTATCTCTCCGTTCCTCTTTGTCCTCATGGTTGAAGGGTTAAGCCGCTCAATAACTATTTCTTTTCATGCTAACAAGCTCTCAGGTCTACAACCTCATGCCTCAGCTCCCCCCTCCACACACTAGAAATTCGCGGATGACACCATTATCATGGGGTGCCCTACCATCATAGAAGCTTCCTATTTCAATTCCATTATGTCTGACTTTTATGCACCCTCTAGCACCACCATCAGCCCTGAGAAATCTAAGCTTTTCTTCTTTAACACTCCTTTTCCTATCCACAAGAGCATTTCCAGACACCTTGATTTCCCCATTAGCACCCTCCCCTCCATATCCCTTCAGGTCCCCCTAATAGATAGGCCTCTCTCCCAAGTGACCTGGGAAGACCTGATCAAAAAGCTAGAAAAAAAATTGCCAATTGGACCTTCAAATCTCTCAATCTGGCCAGCTGTCTCATCCTTGTTAAATCAGTTCTTTAGGCAATCTCGCTCTACTTGTACTCAACTGTGGCAGCTCCAATAGAAATCTCTAACAAAATTAGAAACTTGCAGAGAAATTTCTTATGGAGAGGTGCATAGGTAAAACAAAAATGGGCTCTTGTTGCTTTGGAAAAAAATTGTAAGCCCAAAAACGACGATGCACTTGGTCTCAAAGACACAAAACTCCTGGGGAAGGCCCTAGGAGCCAAAAATCTATGGAGATGGTTTGTAATCCCCAACTCCCCTTGGAGAACCTTTGGAAAGCTAAGTATACCCCTTCCCTCTGGTAGGAACAAATTGTTAGGCTAAATGGAAGCATCAAAGGATCAATTATATGGAATCAAGCATGGGAGAACAAGGAAATAATTCAAAAACATAGTTTCTGGGAGATTGGAAATAGAAACAAGGCTCTCTTCTAGGAGGATGCTTGGCAACAAAGGTTTGAACTCGATCAAGATCAATACCAAAAAATCAAGATCGATATGCAAAATAAAGGGAGGACTAGAGTTAGCCAATATTGGAAACCAAGGGCGGATGAGGAAAAATAGAGAATCTAGCGGGATGAAGAGGAGTGGGCTCCCCACATTAATCCTTAGGCTTGGTTTGATCTCTCATCAAAACTTCAAAAAAGACAAATCCTCCATGACTCCTTTGAGGATAAAATCTGATGGGGCAAAAATTCAGCAGGTCTCATTAATTTAAGAGAAGCCTACAGATACATAGCCAAGCTAGGTCAACTTCAACCAGACCCAAAATCAAATTCTATCTGGGATAGGAAAAACTGGCCTAAAATTTCAATCTTTCTATGGCTCATTCTACACAGAAAGATCCTTACCTGGGACAATCTGAGGAGAAAAGGCTTTGTTGGCCCCTCAAGATGCCATCTTTGTTAGCTAGAAGAAGAATCCCCCAATCATCTCCTGAATGAAGGTCCATATGCATCCAAACTATGGCATTGGGTTTTCCTAGTATTCAACAATTCATATTGGGATACCTCCTATACAGAACACCATCGTGAACTGGAGACCTTCTTTCTCCTCTCATCCTTTGGTTAATCATGCATAGAACTTAATACTAGGTCTAGTCTGCTTGGCACTATAGAAGGAACGTAATGCCAAAATATCTCGAGGCATCTCTACTCAGGAGGAAATTATATTATCGAATATCAAAAGCACTATTGAAGAAACAACTATATCTTCACCCACTCATACTTCCAATGCCCCTCCAACCAATTCAAAAGCGAGAATTCTATCAATGCTAGACCTTCTCCAAATTAGAGTTCTTGAAGTCTCCTCCCCCTCCAGGAATGACGAACATAAAGAAATATGGAGGCCACTAGAGTTGGGCACCATAAAGCTCAACTACGATGGTGCAACTAAAGGTAACTTGGGCCAAGATAGTTTTGGAGGTGTCTTTAGGAACACAAAAGGAAAAATAATATGGATTTACGAGGGAAACATAGTTTCAACAAAAATCAATGCCACTGAACTTCATGCTCTAGAAAATGGCATTACCATCATGCATAAGCTAAATATTAGTCCTTTGATCATGGAAGGGGACTCTACTCTAGCCACTGAGATTGGAAAAAACCTTTAGCAGGGTATCAAGGTGGCTAAAGTTTCGTACAACGGGCACCTTAAAAAATCATACATAGAATCAAACACAAAATAGACAACATGGCAGCCCTACAATTTCAAGCCATTAGAAGGAACGATAATAAGCTCATGGATAGATTATCAAATGAGTGTACATCGAGGACCCTACAGCTAAACTCTAGATCATGGGATGACCTTGAGGATAGTGACCTCCATCAGCATTGCATAGCCATCAATGACAAAGACAACTAGAATACCGAACAAGAATTGTTTGCATACCCTCCATAAATTCAAGGATGATACTAAGTACTGGAAGAAGGATGACATTGTGGTGCACACGCCCAGACCCATCCTTAGCACACTAGATGTGCTGGCCTTATCTTCCACATCCCTCTTCCCCTACACAATCACTGTCATCTTGTCACATCCTCTCTACATGGCTCTTCCCCGACTTCCCCTCTTTAATTCTTCACACACTTCTCCTTCTCGCCCCCCCCCTCTCTCCGTGCCTCACCTCCCTTAATCCCCTAGCTATATTTATTTCCCCCTCACCCTCCTTTCTCCCATCATTCCCTCTACTCTCACCCCCCCCCCCCCGTTTCCCTCCGCTCTTTGGCTCCTCTCACCCCCAGTACCTCTAGTTTACTCATTGCCCTGAAGTGCAGTTCGATCCCTACCTCCAGTCAGGAGTCATGCGTATTCGCACACCTTCTTGATGTATTTCTCTGGGTTCGCCCCCCACTACGCATGTTGAGGCCTCCGAAGGCATGCAAATTTGGAATACGCAGCGACCATCAACCCGAAAATGAAAGAATGCATCGCAAATATGGAAGCCCAACCTAATATTCTTCGTAGAGAGGTAACATCTGAGGAAGTAGATGTGGACTTTTCCTGGATCCTTGATCCCACCCTCACTAGAGTGCATGAGAATATTTATGCACGCACCACTGAAACATGGTGGTAGATGAAAACAATTATGGGTCTTTTAATGTAGGAGTAGGAGGAGCGCACTAAGGCACTAGAAACCAAGATTGGAAGTCTTATTGAGAAGTTTTTTATCTATGTTGAAGCCATCCACCATTGTCCTTTCATCACTCAGGACTCTCCGCAATACACTGTCATCAGAAATAAATCAACAATGAAAGTCCACTATGCAGCTACAGGCTCACCAATTATCAAGAAAGAGAATGTTGGAGCCTCCTCCAATCGTTTAAACACCACAACATCGTAGGAGGGGATCACTCAGGAGGCTCCCATCAGCCTGGATGAAGACCCAGTCTCCACCAACCAATAATGACTTTGACAAGCCCATTTTTGTCTTTCCCCCATGGAGGCCTGACTGTTGCAGACTACCTAGTCTCGAAAATAAACACCCCATGCCTAGTCTATATTGCAATGGCTATAATCTATACTCTCTTTTTTGAGTATGTTGTAAAAAGGGTTCCTTTTTGGTTACTCTATTGTATCTACCTTAGGCTACAGAACCCAATTTTGCCAAGGTTTCAATGTAAAAGGAAAAATATTGAAGCTAGATCAAACTATTCTGTTGGTCCTTGTGTCGGGTTCTCTCCCCCGCACAAACCAACAAATGTAATTACTCACTTCTTTCAGTAATATATTATATATTATTCACAAAAACAAAAACAAATACAATCCAATTTTTGTTTTTGTAACATGTCCTTTTTGAAGTTTGTTGGATGATTTCCATAGTTTTCCTCATGTCAAAACATGGCACATGGGCTAGTTAAACTAATTAATATGCAATCATTCTTTTTCTAGGAAATAAAAAAATTATCATTTCACATATTAAATATACCTACAAAGGTACAAATCAAGGTCTGTAGACCTTTTTGGCCACTTTGATGTGTGGCACTTTGTTTTACAAGCCTAGCTTTGGAGGCCTTATCCTAAAACATATACTAATTGAATTTAACTATGTACAAATAAACTTTAAGAATTGTTTAAGAAATATAATATAATATTATGAGAGAATTCCAATACCTAAATATTCTCCTCACCAATTTCATTTGTTCATCCAATGTCTCATACATTTTTACAAGTACTTTCCATAGTTTTATACTTACATCAATTGGCATTATTTTGAGCCTTTTCTTGGGCGATAGTTTTTCTATCTTCTTTGCTTTATTGCACCTAAATCTCTTGTAGTTTTGAGACATTTGTAGTTTAACCTTTTTTACAGACCAACCTATGACAAATTCAATATCTTTGTCATGAATTACTTCTTTTTGTAGGTGCAACGATATCTTTGAGAATGGAAAATGGAGATATTATTTGAACCATTGAAGTCATGAATCCTTCAACCTATTCACAAAAACATTCCTAGCACCTGATCTAAAAATTTCACTTGAAACCATGTTGTATTGTATCCTTGTATCATAGCTACCAATGCAAGAATCATAATGTGGCATAGAAGATGAGATTTCTATCCCATGAGTGGATTGGGCATTGGAAGTATATGTTTCCTATTCCAAATTATTAGTGGTTATGGTTAATGATTTCCTCCTCGATCTTTTGCTGATCTTCTGCTTGATCCAAGGGTGGTTGGGGAATTAATTGATTCCATTTGAGTTAGTTGATGTTCTTGCAATGTTTCAGTGGTTTTAGTTGATCGTTTTTCTATGTATCTAGCAACTATTTCCAAGTCCACACCATCAAGTTTGTTAACTTCCTCTATTCCCAATATCGAAGCCAAGGCCTATTTCTCCTTGTTAGTATCATGTCCCTAGATATATAAAATAAAGTTTTATTTTTAAATTTTGGAATAAATAAATGAATCAAACTAAAAATCAAATAACGAATTTAAACACTTACATCTCTATAAATTCAAAATGACTTAACTCATTCTTTCCACTGTCTTCTCCATTCCCCTTGCTCAACATTTTGAGGTTGGGCTAGAAAATCTTGTTTATCGAGGCAAGCGAAGGAAAATGACGTGCAAGTAAACAAATAATATAGCTTTCAAGGAAGGCAAATAACATGTGCAAAGGGAAACAATTTGAACCGAGGTAAGGAATCTGACCATCACATACACACAATCTAACTAAATTTTCAGCACACCTTTATGATAATCAAACCATTTTTCACCAATACATGAATAAATATCTTGCAATTTAACCCTAAATCCACTCCCTATTCATGAAACCGACAATGTCGTACTCTACAACTCCAGTTTCTAGACCAAAAGTGAGAAAAACAAAAATCCCGTGTAAGCTTCATTGAATCCTTAAGTTTACTTTGCAACTCCAATTTCTGGACCAAAAAGGGATAAAAATAAAAATCATGTGTGAGATCCATCTAAATCCTTAAGATCCTTTAAAATCCATTAAATATCATCAAAATCCATCATTTTTTTTTTAATTATTCAAATTTCCTCCATGAATCCAAGCAAAACAAGGCAATATTGAAACTATCCATCCACAACATAACATATGTACTTGGAAGCTTTCATATTGAGATCCGGGTGATAGCAGAGGAGCCTATTATTTTCCTTCCTAGTTCTGTACGTATCAACAATGAGAAAAATTCCAGAAGAGAAATGAGTCTGATTTTTTTTAAGTTTAATAGTTGGTGGGTATTTCACTTTGAAGTTTTGGCCCACAGTAATTTTAAAATTTCGACTCACCCATCGTTGAATATTTATGTTCACCCAGTGATGACTTTAGCACTGACTCAAGTGACATAATGTGATCAAGTTGGGGCATCAAAGTCGGCGAAAATGGCACCTAGTCTAGCGCCATCAAGTTATTTTTTTCCATAAAAAATAGATATATAAATGCTACAAGAATATAACATTATGTTGGAAATAATACTGAGAGGGGGGGGGGTGAAACAGTATTATCAAATCAATAAAACCTTTTCATTTCCATACTTAGATACATATATGCTACTTCAATTAAGGGAACCCACGTGTATACGCAACTGTGTCTAATGCAACTAGTGTATATCCAGAATACTTATGATTCAGTTAATCCATTAAAGGTTGATCTTTAGTTAGTGCATCAGAACTTCATTAACCATATGTACAGTAAGCAGGTGCAGTAAAACAGAACAGATCATCGCACACAAGAAGCACATGTGAACACCACGATATAAGGTGGAAACCCAATGTGGGTGAAAACTGCCTGCTGCAAGTCGTCTCTATCTTCTTTTAATAAGAAACTTCATTTTACAATAGTTCTGTACTGGTGCAGTCTTATACAAGTACGTAGGCTTCTACCTGCAGAGGGCTACAACCCTCTCTCGTTTTACAAACTCTCTTGGATGGGAGCTACAACCCCCTTAGCTCTTATACTAGCTGATCCATTTATTAGTATGTAGGTGCCTGCCTATTGAAAGCTCCAATCTTCACTTGTTCTCTAGCTGCTACTGGAAGGGAGCTACTAGCCCCTTTCCTCTTGTACTAGCTGATGTACTAGTACGTAGGCGCCAGCCTACAATCTCCGTTCACCCTCCAGGGACCACATTTAATACATTTTCAGACTAGATACTCCTGAAGCACAACACTATAATCTGAAGGTCACGTTTCATCAAATTTTCATACTGGACCCATAAATATCATTGAAGCACAAAACAGTCACTACTAGCATCATCAATTTCTGAATCACTTAAACACTGAAACCCTGTCAACAACATAGTCACCAGAACACAGAGCAGAACACTGAACCCTGCAACAATATTCAGAACCAACTGTATCATCGAAATCATGCATCAGAGTGCATACGCTACTTGGAAGTGCTGAACCAGCGTGTATACGCAACTTCACCAAGGTGAACCAGCATATATGTCATCAATTGCTTACTTATAACTTGATGCACTTCCTGTCTTCAGACATATCCAGATTATTACATATACAAGGATAGTATGTGTGTTATCACCCAAATCTAGTCCATCAGATCACATAAATATGAGTCATTATGATCTTGATCCAATATTAGTTCTCATCCATCAATACTGAAGCTAAACACAATAAACCAAACAGGATATGCATAATACTGACACCATTAAACTGTCATCAGAACTCATCAACAACCAGAACCTCCTGTAACTTCAAACATCATAGCTCAAATGGTATACGTTACTACAATGAACCAAACCTGCGTACATACGCTCTTACACCAAAGCCAACCCACGTACAGATCTATAAATATTCAATCATGACTTGCAGCGATTGCAAACTTAAGTTATACCCAGTTCAGATCATTACATGCGTCAGTATACAGATCTAGAATAAACATAATCAATCATATAGAGATAGTTCATTTCAAACCATTTGATCTCGATCTATCCTTAGATCTTGTTCTCCATCAACCGGTGAGATCCCTCCTTAGCTCAGATCAAGCAATGCATCATCAACCCATAACCTGCATACTGGATCTCATCATTCATCAGATATTCAAGACTTTTTCGATTGCACTTGCCTAATGATCTTCTTCTCCTTTTATAGTCTTAGGCCTTGCTTAATACCATGGTCCAAAACCATAACAAACCAATACCATGGACCCAATACTTGGGATCAACACGTCTGACGAGATACTATGGTCCAAAACCATAGGTTCAAATACCAAGGACTAACTACCACGGACCAAAAGTAAGTTCTCCAACATATACGCACTTTTCCTTGCATGAAAGTGCGTGTATATGCATACACGCCTTTGTAATGTCTAACCTGCATATATACGCGGCTTGGTCACGATTAACCTGCGTATATATATTTTCTCTTCATTCTTGTAGTCTGATCATCAAATCCTTGCTGCTGACTTGCTGTACTATGATCTGTCATCTGTTTGATTTGCCATCAAGGACAACACTTGTCTCATAATGCCAACAATCTCCTCCTTTGGACTTGATGGCAAGGCTAACTTATCACACTTAGAACTATCATCTGATTCCTTTGAGTTGTCCTGCATCCCATGCATTCAGTCACATCTGATATCTCTTCTGAAGATTCATCTAGTTATAAATAAGTGATATGTTCTTCTATGAGTGGGTTACCATCAAGTACAACACATGAATCATAATTCCAACACATTATTCTCAAATAAAATCAAAGATCAATACAATACATTTAGTAGAATAACCATAATTTCAATAATATACTACATCCACTATAGAGTAATTTAATTAGCTCTAAAATGATTGCATAAACTAAGTTATAAATGAGGAATGAAATAAAATTGATATACACACTAGTGTTAAAGTGTGTTACGTGGGGAAAAATGCTAAACTCAATTAATATTTATGTTGTAAGGATAAATTATACTCTATTCAAAATATAATCTTCCATTAATGTTGCTTCTACATTTATTGTTTTCATTATTGATAATTGGATTTGATTGATGTACTAAAAAATATTGTCATTGTTGTGTATTATAGGATCTAGAGGAGGCCATGGACATATGACGTGTGTAGTGTAGAACTCTTAAATTATAGAGAGGAAAGTTGTTCAATGAATATATGACAATGGAATATGTAGATACTATACAGGTAAGAAAACAAAGAAACCTCAACCAAAGGAGGAAGGTATTTATGATTTCACAAATACTACAACATAGAGGAGAGAAAGCCAACTTTTTTTCCATAACGCCTTTCAGGTCAAAACTATTTGTTGAAAATGCACAAGAATGGTGATTAAATATGATTCTATGATCAAGGAAAATGTTTGAAAATTAGGGTGGCCATGTGGAATAGGGATGTTGGATACTTTTCTTATCGAAATTTTGGCTCAATGTTTATAGCTAGGGTCATAATTTATTTTTTGTTTTTTCAACTCCAAATTAACATGATATCAATATGTTAAATATATGAATAAGTTGAAGTTTTTTGTTTGATATAATATTCATTGAATTAATGGTGTACTGAACATGATTGACTATATTGTGTATTACAAGAGCTAGATCAGGCCATGGCAATAAATTGTGTCATATCTAACGAGGACATTATGGATAACACAAGACATCAGGTACTCAAATTTTGAGTTAACCTAGAAAAATTGTTATAATGGTATCATTTTGTACACCCATATTTTTTCACAATATTATTAAAATTTATAGTTTACTATCTAATCTTGAAAAAAATATTGAGGCACACAAACCCTGCCTTTTACCCTATGAAATCCATCCAATTTGGAGTATTATATATATATATATATATGAAAAATTAAAAAATATTTAATATTATTAATTTTATTTATGAGAAAAAAAATATTGTCCGAGTTGAATCATTCAACTTGGCCTTGAAATGAAGGTTGGGCATGCATTTTTGTGAAGCATGCCAAAATTGCCTTGCTTCACAATAATGAACACCCAAGCTTCATTTATTGGCTAATATGATTGATTCAAATTGTAAGATTGTTTATTTTATTATTTTAAACACTTTTACATTTTATATCTTTGGTAAATAGTAGAGTAGTCACATTGTTAATTTTCTTAGGGCTAGAAGTTTTCGTTGTAGATAATTGCATTTTAAAACATTTTCAACATCTTTACATTACATTCACCCTATAAAATCATAACCAATAATGTACAAAATTAGCAATAAAAATGCAGCAAAACAGTCATAGGTCTGTCACGATATCTATGTTACGGGGCTCAACATATCTCCTTCATATCTTTGTCATAATGTTTTCTCATATCATAGATAAGAAGGCGCAAAGAGGTCATTTTCATAGGTCCCAAGAACTAAGGCTCATTAGGAAATTGTTACACTATAAGGCTAAGGCCCATCAAGGCAATTTTACACCATAAGACTAAGGCACATCAAGGACTTGTTACACCATAATACTAAGGCCCATTAGGGCATTGTTACACCACAAGACTAGGGTCCATTAACATGTTGTTACACCATAAGACTGGGGTAGAATTTCGTAGACCCATAGGATGGAATGATCATTATGTCACTTCCATTAATTACAGGTCCTTGTGTGCATTAATTTTAGGCACACCAACCCTGCCTTTTACACTATGAATTCCATGCAATTTGGAGTATTAGTGAACAAAAAATATATATATGTGAAAAACTAAAAAACAAAATTCTTATTAATGTTACTTGTGAGTAAAAAAAAACACTTTCCAAGCTAAAACATTAAATTTTACCTTGAAATGAGGGTTGGGTGTGCATTTTTTTGAACCAAACCAAAATTTCCTTGCTTCACTAAAATGCACATGCATGCCTAATTTATTGGTGAATTTGATTGGTTCAAATTGTAGATTATTTATTTTATTATTTTACACACCTTTTCATTGTTATATTTCTACTTTGAGCTTAGTTATTTATAATTCATATTTCATACAACATTATAAGTTTTTCTTTGACTTGCCTTATCTAAAAGTTGTGTATAAGTGGGAAACATAGATGTGTAGGATATTTGTCGGACATGATGCAAGGTTATATGTTAAGGTTAGGTATTGTACAATCATGTCCCATTTCAAATTTAATTACCAGGAGTGTAATTGGTTTGCCTTGGGAGTGGAGAAAAAGTCAATTTTTTTTCCATGGGGCATTTCAGATCAAACTTATTGGTTGAAAATGCATAGGAATGGTAATTAAATGTGATTCTATGATCAAGGTAAATGTTTGAAAATTAGGATGACCATGTGGGATAGGGATGTCAGATACTTATTGAAATTTTGGCTTGATGTATATACTATTGTAGCGGCTACAACTACCCTCCAAAATTTTTCATTAGCTTCATTTTAGAGCCTCCCTACTGACCATCCTCAACAACATGTTTTCCATTGTTAAGCACATCAACTTCAGTTATTTCATAGACTCATGATAGCCTATGCATGCAAGTTTGTTCCACCCCATTCACAGGCCGCTTTCCAGACTTAGTGTCAGTTACTGGTTGAGTAGCTCCCTCTGGGAATTGCACAATTCTGGAGGGGAACTAGCCTTCCCTCTAGAAATTGTACAAACCCAATTGGACACCCATCTGGGTTCTAGAACCGTGTAATTCTTCCTAACAACCTTCCTCTTAAAAATTGAACAATTCATCCCAACATAGCAGCTCAAACCAGAAATTGCGTAATCCTGGGAGACAATCACTTGTTCCTCCCAGAAATTGAGCAAATCTAACCAAGCAGCTTGTTGGGCTCAGAAATTGCACAATACAGTTAGACAGGCTTCCTTTAGAAAATTGTGAGGCCTAACCCAGGGAACCTGTTGGGATCATAAATTGCGCAATACTGTCAGACATGCTTCCTTGAGAAAATTGCACAGTCTGACCTAGGACAGTAGCTCAGCCCAGAAATTACGTAATCCTAGGAGACAGTCACCTGTTCCTCCTAGAAATTGCGTAATCCTTCTTGGACAACCATCTCTTATCAACCCAGAAACTGTACAGATTTTCATCCCGGGCTCACAGACTGATGCATGTGCCTTCAGGTTAATCGGTTCCCTCTGGGACTGAGAAAAACTGATTTGCATGCATGGACTGCTTCTCCCAAGGCAACATGCAAAGCCATCCCTTGATTTAGGGATCCACTTTTAGCAGCTGGATGTTCCGTACAAGGATCATTTCAGAGACCTCTCGCTAAGTGTCGATTTTCCTATATTTTTCGCATGTGCATGACAACCTCGATTTTATCAAAAATAATCAATGGAGCACTATAGAGCTCATTCCAAACATAGACCTTGTAGCTTTGACATCCCACATTGCATCTAGGAGTCATCGACACATTCAACTCAACTGTTTCGAGGTAAGCATGCTTCTCATGTCTTGCGTTCCGTTTCCGTCACTTTTTGTGTTTCTCTTCGTGTGAGTGTTGTCTACTTGATTTCAGTGAGTTCGTGTTGTCATTTTGATGTATGTTAGCTTATAGAAGCATCATTTCAGTTTTCATTCGCATCTTACTATCGTCGCATGCATGACATTGTTTTTGCACGAACGGTCACCGTTGCGGCCACTCGCTTCAGACACATGCATGCTTTCCCATTTTCTAAATATTGCACTTGTTGTTTGCATATATGATCATTCACTCTTGTTTGCACTCATCTCATCATGCATTCAAACTTCTCATGTTTTCAGTCACTCGTTGGTTAGTCTGGGCTGCCTTGGCCTGGACCGTGCCTTGCCTGGTTAGCACTGCACATTTCCAGAAGAAAATGTTTTTCATTCCCTACAAAAATTGCACAAGTTTGGCCCAACACTAGGTTCCAAGCTTGCATTACACAATTTTTGGAGGCAGTGTCTTGCTAGCCCTAGAAATTGCGCAATGCAGTTTACTGGTTGGATGTCACTACTGATTGAAATTGTGCATTGCGCAGTTTCAGTCCTCAGCAAGCTAGGATGTAATGTGCATTGTGCAGTTCCAGTAGTCATCCAGCCCCCTGATAGCCCAGACTATGCCTTGCGTAATTTTGGTAGTCAATCTCCTGACCTCCCGATAGAAATTTCGCAACCTTCATGATCAATCACACAGGTATGTTCCATGTCAGTCCTCAAGTTTATTTTGGTTTTCAACTAATAGATTTCTTTCCATGAGTGTTTCTATGTATCTAGGTATCACAGGTGTTTGTTTGCCTCTCAACAACACATGTACAATGGCTTCCAGGAGAGCAGAGTCAAAGAAACCGTTCAGAGCACACTTGGGGATGCAACCGCTCAAGTGTCTATGAATTTGCCTATCTATGAAGACATCAATTTTTTCATGGACAAGGATATAAAGATGAATGGAAATGACATCACAGTGAGCAACACCATCAGTAGCAGCAAAAGGTAGCACACATGCACCCGAAGAATGCAAGAGGAAGGCTATTGACAACATAGAGGTGGAGCAAAGCTAAAAGTTCAAAGTAGATCTGCTCATGATGAAAGCAGCTTTGAATATTGAGGCTATGAGGTGACAATGTGACACGTAGATCACACGAAGGAATAAAAAGAAACAAATAAGGATTTACATGTGCTGAAGTGAAAACTTAAGGAAGAATAGGAGTTGCACAGATGAGAGAATGAGTTGGAGTAGGAACAGGTACAGTTGGGGGTGCAACATGCACAGATGAATGAAACTATGCCCACACAAGTTATAGATCCATCCCAACAACTGGCATGGAGCAGACAATGTGAGTAGTGTTGTTGATCGCATGCAAGGGAATCAGTAGCATGCATGTCATTGTGCGCATGCATGTGATGCCACGCATTTGGCACACTCACCAAGGTGAAGACAAGAAGCAAGTCCGAATAGAGTTGAACATGTACTTTGACAAGTTGATGCACATGGTCACCAGAACCCACTTGGTGATTAGCACAAACACTATGCATTAGTATGTTGTTGGTCCAACCACAATTAAGACTATGATGTGCATGCTATCAAATGAGTTGGACAGAGGGGCCATATCAGTGTACCCGGATGCAATCGAAGGCAAGAGTTTGCTTTTAGCAAGATGTCACCATTGAGCGCACGGAAACCATCACGGAAGACCAAGATTGCCATCAGTTCACCACCATTGACCATCACAAGGATGTCAAAGGGTTGGTATCACCACAACGGTCTGAGCGTTAGTGATGTCTTGCATGGCTTGACAATCCATTTTGTCTCACATAGTTACATGTGCAGATTGTATGTAACGTCTTGTCAAGTGAAAGTTCAAGTGTCAATAGTTGAATGTAACAATCATAGAGTAGTTGGAGAGTCATGAGGGTAGATGAATGGCCACAAAGGGGAATTTCAAGGGTCACCCCACTATTTTCTATAAATAGTCCCTCATAACTCATTGTAGAGGCTTTTGGTCAGCCAAGCTTCCAATAGGAGTATCGTAGAGAAAGCTTGGACAGTATCGTAATGAGCCTTGGCTTCTCCATTGTGCAGAGCTAGTATATATGTTTGGAGGAGTAGGTGGTTATGTCTAGAAGTTCCTCTATCGAAACTAGTGGTTAGACATGGATGTATTGTATGACTGGAACTTACACTTCTTAATATAATAGAGACAACACATTTCATGCATATGTCATATTGTATTTCAACTATCTGTTTACTCTAAATGATATATGTATATGTTTTCTTACGCATGCATGTGTAGCTATTTTCTGTATATGTATGTATGAATCTTAGTAAAATGTGTTGTTGGTTTAACCATCACTTTGGATTGCTAGCTAACTCTCCTTTCATGTTGTGGTGCATCTTTGCTCGTGTGTTTCCTTTTTAACTTTGTGCTATCAAAGGTTTCCAAGGGGTGCACTCACCTCACCCTCCATGTGTTAGAACCTCTCATGCACTTTCCTTGACTTACTGTATATGTCACACCCTTGCTATCAACAGGGACATCTTTCCTCTGTGCGAAACAGTGGTCAAGGCGATACTGTATGACCTACTGTTGGGACTCCTACACCAAATGGTTTGAGGTATAATTATGACTTCTTATTAGGGAGATCCCCTGACATGTTGGCGGGTACAACACTGTCAACATTTTGGCACTAGAAGGAGGGCCAGATGATAAGCCAAGTCCTCACATCTATTTTTAATCTCTGCATATCTATCATGACTAACTACGGAGTTTCTGTTCTGGATCATATGCCTTATGGAAATGACTTCATTATCTTAGAAAATATCTCTGATAACTTGTCACACAAAACACACAATGGTGAAGGCTACGTAGCCTTGGGTAGGCATGTGGCCAACGTTGTAGTCTCATGTGAAAGACATGGAATATTTGAAGAGTACATGAGATGTGCATTGTTCATTTACAAGCTTCAAGGCCACCCAATGTGCTAGTGTGCCACGCTACCCAGAAAATATATTCATTCTCATGCTCATCTGGTCACATAGATAGACCGTGCTTTCAATCACTCTAACTGTAAAGCACTCCATAAAGAAATTCTCTAATTACGAAAAGCACCCAATGAATTTGTTGAACAATTTTCTATTGATCCTATTGAAGCACTGAAATTCAACCTCTGTCCCCATGTTCTATTGATCCTCCGGATTATACTGTCTTGTGTTCTTCCATTTTGGACTTCTCACCTTTTATGAATGAGTATCAAGTTGTCGATGGAGTTGGTGTTATGTAGAAAACCTATGCCATCATTCATGATGAGTGTGTGCGGGAATTTAAAGAAAAACCCGTGGTGAAGGATGACTCCCTTCCAGCCATGCCTATTCTACCTTATCCTGACATCCCTTGTGATTTTCCCACTATTGATTTCCCCTATGAAAACTCATTTCTGGATGTTTCTACTTCCGATCCTCAGCGGACACATCGGATGTCAATCTATCATTACATTATGGAGAGGACACATGTTCCTCCAAAAATCTGTCCAATCTATCATCTATCATTTCTAAAAACACAGAGGGTGAACATCCTTTCTTTTCATCTACCCCTTTGCACGATTCATCAAATCATGAGGATGCTGACAAGCATCCTGAATTTTCTGATCTTGGTTGTTGTGATCTCTCTACTTCTTCATCTGATCATGATGTTGATTCAATCACTGTTGATATGTCTAAGACACTGGTCTACGATGATCTATCTGTCGACGAAGTCAAAACCCCCAAGCCTATCGAGGCACTTCAACCTGAGCTGATGGTTATGTCATGTCCTTGTTGTCCTAATGTTGGTTTCACTTCTGATTAGGAAATTGTTGAAACATGAAATACTCCTCATCACTATCTGCTTTAAATTCAAGATCAATCTAACACTCAGATGTCACTTCCTCCACTCGAACTACACGATCCCATCGCTCATGCATGGGAGGAATCTTACACAGCAAGCACACTTGCAAAATGTAAGTGGTATACCTTTCTCATGTTTTCTTGCATGCCACATTCAAGAGAATTCATACACTCAACATCTGCACGCAGTGTAGCACAACACCATGGCAAGTCCATAGAGTGCATGTCATGTGCTTTGACTCATTTTTGTTCTGTGGATGCTTGTAAGTTCAGAGTGTGTTGGTATTCATCATTATATCTTTCATGTTTGTTGGTTTTCACAGTTGTGTTGTTCCCAAAACATGCCTTCACCAACACGGATCAACCAATGGACCCGTGACTGCATTGGAAGTATCACTTCACGTGAGGCGACCCATGCACTATTAGCTTAGGAGTAGGAGTAGTGTTTTCTTTTGATTTTTTTGATTGCATGCATGTTTGCTTCTTTCTTTGTGTGTTTTCTTGCTTGCTTTCTTGTTTTCTTACTCGCTTTTCATACACATCTGCTTATTCTTCTTGCTTTGCATTTTGTTTTGTTTTCTTATTTATGTCCATAGGTTTGTTTCACATGGACCGTGTGAGGCTCTTGAAACAAGTTGTGTAAAGTACAAGAGGACTTATACAACTATCAACATTTGGTTATCTATTGTCCGCTCTCTTATGTAAGAACTTGTTGGCTTCAGTCCATGATACATCAGTGGAAAATACGTACTGTTCAAAGTGAGCCTTGGTGAAAACACAATGCTTGTGCGCTGACTAGTATCACCTACCCTATTCGGTTCTTTTTGGGTTAATCCTTGTCTACTCAGTCAAGTAGAGTAAGATGAGGGTGAAAACCTTAACAAGCATGTCAAAGGTATATATAAACAACTTCTCTGAAGGAAAAACCTCTTCTTCTCTCAATAAGTCAGGATCCCTCTTTCACCTCTGAAATGAATAAGTTTTATTCACAGTTATGAAAATGAAAAATGAAAAGATGAAAAAGTGAAAAAATTTGAAAAAATGAAAAATGAATAGGGAAAAAGAAGAGAAAGGCTTCCTATGCAGAGAGGAGATGGAAGTAACTCCACCGGGGTACTGTCCAGGCTCACTGGCAGCAGATTGATGCTTGTGTTCCTGCATGACTCAACTAGGGTACTGTCGAGGCCTACTGGAAGTGGAGAAACAAGGGAGAAAAAACTAAAACTTTGACGAATAGACTGCTTGTGCACCAATATACCCATCATCCCCAATCAAAACAACTATGTTGGCTTGGCTTGGAATGTATTTCAACAGACCAAGGGCTTGGCAGATGCTACATCTTATAATAAATAAAGTGTGGAAACCAAGACAACCAGAGAACTGAGCAATACTTCCGAAGGTTTTAGACTTTCTTTTCACAAACGATGTCCATTCAGAGAGTTAGAGTTCTACCAATGTGTCACCAAGTGTTGTAGCAGTTATAACCACCGTCCAATTTTTTCCTTAGCTTTGTTTGGGAGCCTCCCTACCAACCATCCTCAACAACATGTCTTGTACTGTCAAGCACATCAGCTTCAATTTTTTCATAGAGTCCTGTTAGCTTGTGCATGCAAGTTTGTTCCACCCCCTTTAGAGGCTTCTTTCCAAACCTAGTGTCAGTTTCTCGTTGATCAGCTCCCTCTGCGAATTGTGCAATTCATGAGGGGAACCAACCTTCCCTCTAGAAATTGTGCAAACTAAATTGGACACCCAGCTAGGATCCAGAATTGTGCAATTCCTCCTGACATTTTTCCTCTCAAAAATTTCACAATTCATCCCAGGATAGCTACTCAGCCCAGAAATCGCACAATCCTCAAAGACAATCACCTGTTCCTCCTAGAAATTTCACATTCCCTCTGGGATAGCTAGCAGAAATTTCACAAATCTAGCGAGGCAGCCTACTAGGCTCAGAAATTGCACAATACATTTAGAAAAGCTTCCTTGAGAAAATTTTGAGGTCTGACCCAAGGCAGCCTACTGGGTGAAAAAACTGTGCAATATTGTTAGACATCATTCCTTGAGAAAATTGCGTAGTCCGACCCAAGACAACTACTCAGCCCAAAAATTGTAGAATCTTAGGAGACAGTCACTTGTTCCTCCCAGAAATTATGCAATCCCTTTGGGACAACCATCTTTTCTCAACCCAGAAATTGCGCAGATTTTAATTCAAGGCTCACAGATAGATGCATGTGCCTTCAAGTTGACCGGTTACCTTCGGGACCGAGCAAAATTGATTTGCATGCATTGCATTCTTCTCCCAAGGCAACATGCAAAGGGATCCCCATATTCAGGGATATATTTTTAGTAGCAAGAGGTTACATGCAAGGATCATTTCAGAAACCTCCCACCAAGTGTTGTTTTTCCTAGATTTGTCGCATGCGTGTCACAACCTTGATTTTATCAAAACTCATCAACCAAATGCTGCGTAGCTCATTCCTCACATCGACCTTGCAACTCTGACATCCTACATTGCATCCAGGAGTCATCGGTACATTCAGCTCAGTTGTTTCAGGGTAAGCACACTTTTCATGTCTTGCACTATGTTTCTATCTCTCTTTATGTTTCACTGCGTGTGAGTACTGTCTGCTTGATTTAATTGAGAACTTGTTGTTGTTTTAATGTATGTTAGCTTGTAGAATCATCATTTTAGTTTTCATTTGCATCTCACTATTGTCGCATGCATGACAATGTTTTTGCACGAACGGTTGTCATTGTAGTGAATCGCTTCACAAAAATTCATGGTTTCATGTTTTATGAATCCTACACTTGTTTTTTGCATGTATGATCATTCACTTTTGTTCACACTCATCTCATCATGCATTCAAAATTCTCATGTTTTCAGCTACCCGTCGGTCGGTCTGGGCTACCTTCGCCCAGATAGTGTCTTACCTGACTAGAACTACACATTTCCGAAAGCAAAGGCTTTGCCTTCCCACCAGAAATCACGCAAGTCTGGTCCAACACTAACCTCCAGGCTTGCATTGTGCAATTCTTGGAGGCAATGTCCTGCGGGTCCCAGAAACTGCACAATGCATTTTGCTGGTTGCATGTCACTACTGACTAAAATTGTGAATTGTGTAGTTTCAGTCCTCAGTAGGCCAGGATGGACTATGCATTGCATATTTATAGGAGTCATTCAGCCTCCTGATACCCCGAAATGTGCCTTGCATAGTTTTGGCAGTAAGTCTCCCGACCTCCCGGCAAAAATTGCGCAACCTTCATGATCAGTCACAAAGGTATTTTGCAAGTCAGTCCTCAAGTTCGTTTTGGTTTTCGACTGACAAATTTATTTCCATGAGTGTTGGTATATCTCCAGTTATAGTAGGTGTTTGTTTGTCTCTAAGCAGCATAGGTACAATGGCTTCCAGGAGAGCAGATTCAAAGACACAGTTCAGAGCACACTTGGGGATGTAGCCGATCAAGTGTCTATGAATTTTCCTATCTATGAAGACATAAATTTGTTCATGGACAAGGATATTAAGATGAATGGGAACAACATCACAGTGAGCAACACCATCAACAGCGACAAAAGGAAGCGCACCTGCACACGATGAATAGAAGAGGAAGGTTATTGACAACATAGAGGCGGAGCAAAGCTGCAAGTTCAAAGTAGATCCACTCTTGATGAAAGCAACTTTGGAGATTGAGGCTATGATAGTGTGACACGTAGATCACGCAAAGGAAGAAAGAGAAACAAAGAAGGAGTTGCATGTGTTGAAGTGGCAACTCAAGGAAGAACAAGAGCTATATAGATGAAGAGAATGAGTTGTAGTAGGAACAGGTACAATAGGGGGTGAGACATGCACAGACGAATGAAACTTTGCCCACACAAGTTATAGATCCATCCCAACAGTTGACACGGAGGAGGAAAGGTGAGCAGTGTTGTTGATCGCATGCAAGGGAATTCAACAACATGAATGTCATTGTGCACATGCATGCGATCCCACCCATTTGGCACACTCACCAAGGTGAAGACAGGAAGCAAGTCTGACTGCAGCTGAACATTGACTTTGACAAGTTGATGTGCATGGTCACCAACACACACTTGGAGATCAGCAAAGACACTACACATTAGTATGTTTCTGGTCCAACCACACTCAAGATGATGATGTGCATGCTATCAAACAAGTTGGACAGAGGGGCCATATTAGTGTACCTAGATGCAACGTAGGCAAGAGTTTTCTTTCAGCAAGATGTCACCATTGAGCATACAGACAACATCACGGATGACTAAACTTGGCATCAATTCACCACCGTTGACCATCACAAGGATGTGAAAGAGTTGGTCTCACCACAATGGTCTGAGTGTTTGTGATGTCTTGCATGGCTTGCTCAAGCCATTTTGTCTCACATGGGTACATGTGAAAATTGTGTGTAACGTCTTGTCAAGTGGAAGTTCAAGTGTCGATAGTTGAATGTAACAGTCATAGATTAGTTGGAGATTCATGAGGGTAGATGAATGGTCACAAAGGGGAATGTCAAGGGTCACCCCACCCTTTGCTATAAATAGTCCCTCATAACTCATTGTAGAGGCTTTTGGTGAGCCAATATTCCAATAAGAGTATCTTAGAGAAAGCTTGGAATGTATCGTAATGAGCCTTGGCTTCTCCACTGTGTAGAGCTAGTTTATCTCTTTGGAGGAGCAGGTGGTTGTGGATGTAATGTTCCGTTATTGGAACTAGTGGGTAGACATGGATGTATTGTATGACCAAAACTTACACTTCTTAATATAACAGAGCCAACATGTTTCATGCATATGTCGTATTGTATTTCAGCTATCTGTTTATTGTAAATGATATATGCATATGTTTGCTTAGGCATGCATGTGTAGCTATTTTCTATATATGTATGTATGAATCTTATTGAAATGTGTTGTTGGTTTAACCATCACTTTCGATTTCTAGCTAACTTGCCTTCCATGTTGTGGTGCATCTTTGCTCGTGTGTTCTCTTCTTAACTTTGTGCTATCACATGTTTCCAAGGAGCGCAATTATCTCACCCTCTATGTGTTAGAACCTATCATGCACCTTCCTTGACTTGCTGCATATGTCACACCTAATGAGCACTAGTATTGCAGGAAGAATGATGCAACTCCTGGGGCTACCAAAATTACTTTATCAACCTGCAGTTCGTACAAACTTGGAGATGATAGTTTTGTATACACAAGTAAAAGTGATGGTTCTGATTTTTGTCACTGTTTAGGTGGTGAGATACCACTAGGGTTTTCAATCCACACTTCTATGGATTCAAAAGAAGCTTGATTACTGATGAAAGAAAGAGAAATCTACTCTAGGAGAAAGCTTGTCTACTGCAATAAGGAAAAGGACTGAAATCCAATGCTAAAAACAAACAATTTCCTAACTAACTACTGAGAAACTATGATTTACAAGAATGCTAAGCTAACATGCATGAAATTCTACTGTCCTATGCATGAAAGTTCAAAACATCAAACATCACTATTGTGCATGTAAAGGACTGAAATAAATCTGTTTTTTTCTTGTTATTCTTTTTATGGATAAACAAGTGTGAAAGCTAATCTCTTTTGGTGGTGTGGTAGGTGGCTTAGGGATGTTGGTGGATGGTTGGAAGGTTTGAGATACCCTTAGGTGACCTTTTGTGGCTTCTTGAAGGTTTTCCCTCAATTCGGCCTCAAAATGGGCCACTACAAGAAAACCTACAGGATGCCCTAAAAACCTACAAGATTCCCTGTATTTCTACAAGATACAACTGAGAGAAAAACGATGGGTGTTGAAGGTGATGGAAGTATTAGGGAAGGTTGTTGGTCAATGGAATGGATTGATAAAATGCCTAGGATCACTCAGAACTCAAAACCAGGGTTGGGAGATGGTTGGATTTGTTCAACATGCTTGAAGAAGTTTCCTTGGAGAATGATGAAATTGGTGAGGGTCTTAGTGAAAGTCAGGAATGATCATGGATGGATGAAGTTGGAAGGAGGTTGCTTGCTATGAAATCTTTTTCTACTTATCAAACACCTGCACTACATCAAACAATTATATTTTCCCAAAAATCATGTAAACAAGAAGAATTTCAACGAGCTAGAAAAACAGAGTTTAATGAGCTAGTTGTCTACTTCATGCATGAGGAAAATTTGCAAAATAAGATGAAGTCATTGATGAGATCTACTGTAAGACTGAAAATGGAGGAAATGGAAATTAAATCCTACACATGAAAACTGATCAAATGTTGGTTCAAGTACAGTAAACTCTAAATTCTATGAGAAAGTAGAAATCTCTCTTTTTGGGGCTGCATATGGGTCCTTTCGTCAAATCATGATCCATGAAGGAAGAGGTGAGGCCAAGACATCTACTGATAGATTTTTAATGCTATTTTTATCACTTCTAACCTACTTTTGAATTAAATCACAAATGAAAGCAAACTAATAACCAAACTAAACAAATCTACACTACTTGCATTGAAACACTTCCAAGGGAAATTTAACCATGAATCTATGAAATTAATCTAAGCATACAGATACAAGAAGAGGATCCTTTGCTGCTAGGGTTGGGCCCTAACCCGAGAGCTTCAGCCCTCTAAGTTAACTTAGTACTTGATCATGAAAATTCTCATTCTCATTATCAAAATAGAAAATTACATAGCAATGTCTTCCACAAGTCTGGAGCTCAAAAATAACTAGTGCTTTTACAACAAAATTTTGAATCCTAATGAGGCTTTAGGCCTATTTATTTATAAAACTGAAATATCCAATGAATTCCTTAAATCTAGGGAGGCTCGGCTGCCAAACTTGACATGAACTAACTCTTTGACTATCACTTGCTCGACTCCCTTTTGATCTTCATGACTTGGTTGCTTGTACTCCGAGTTGTTGTGACTGATGGAGGAATATTCGAATGAGGTAGGAGTAAATGAAGAGGATTTACCTCCTACAATTTCTCTTCCTTTTCCCATTCGAGTTTCAGCCCTTAATCTTGCCAAAATTCCATGATTTTCTCTCACAAACCTGCATTCAATGCATATTAGTCCACTAGGCATAATATCGCACTTAATTCATCTCATTAAACAAAATATAATCAAAACATGTAATAAGTTGTGATAAGAGTTGATTTTACTAATCTAGGAGGTGAATGAAGGTCCATATAGTTACCCAATGATGAGGCTCATCATCACCCCCCTACTGAAAGTGTTGCTAATTCGCTGAGGAACTCAATCAATAGCCATGTCTTTCATAGCTCTAGTGGCCTCCCTAAGATCCCATGCTTCTATTGTGATTTCCTCTTCTTGTGCATAAAATCTTGCCTTCCTTTCTACCTCCTCCCACTGCTTTCATTCTTCATCTTCCTTCCTTCCTTCTAACATCCCCAAGAGCAATGGTGGACTGAGTCTCAAGCCAATCCAATTGATTTTGAGCCTTTGGATGGTTTTTTTGTACATGGGTGTCTTGTTTAGTGCTTCTCTCATCCTTTGAGGAGAATGGTACTCTCTGATTTTCAAATTGTATGGAAAAGTAATCCATCTCCTTTGGCAAGTTTCCATGCTGTCATCCCCTAACAATATGAACATATCCTCAAAATGTGTAATTACTTGCTCTTGGAAAACAAGATACCTAGGTGCAAGTTGAGGATCATTTGCAATTAAATTATGTGTGCTGATGACAGGCACTGGATTTGACTACTCACCCCTTATCATGAGAGGCTCTGTTTGTTCCCTCGCCAATATATTATTCATTTCTGTGGCCCTTGCTTCCTCATGGTTCATCCATGATGCCAAAGCCATCAACTGTAAATCCCCTAGATTTGCATTAGGGTCCCATAAATTCATATCTATCAAGGCCTTGCTATGCAAGTAGAACTCATACATCTTAGCCCTATCTTCCAATGTGCTTTGATCACAAAGATCAATGAACTATCTATGATCCTGGAATGGCATAGTGCCTCTCTATGCTAGGGTCTTTATTTGGAATTCCAGCCACTATTCCTTAAGCTATAATGCATAGGACTTGGCTAGAATCCTTCATTGGATTGCTTCCAAAGATAGACTGGCCATGGATGCCAATTAATTTTCTCTTTTTTGCAGTTGTCCATTCAACCATGGATTTTGTACCTCCAACTGAGTTTTCATTATGGCCTCTCTATCCCTTAGGCTACTTAGTTCTTTGCCCATATCTTTGAGCTTCTCCTCCATGTGACCAATGTCCTCCACTCCCTTGGACTTGGCAATCTACATCCATCTATGGGTTTTGGCTCTTTCTTTCTCAAGCTCAAAAAATAATGGGATGGAAATTTTTTGTTGAATGACCTTGCCCCCTTCAATAAATATATAGTAGGAGTCAAGGTTAGGTTGAGGACTAGGTTCCCTTAGCTCTAAGTCATCTCTCTTTGTTTCTTACTGCATACTTCCTGCCTTATCCAATTTTTGAGTTTCTTGTAGGTTTAGTAGAGTTCCCTGTAGGACTACCACTGCTTCCTGTAGGTCCTGCTATGTGTACGATGTCTTTTCCTTTGGATAAGGTAGATCTAGTCACAGACCTTCTCTCATAAGTGATAGGATACTTAGGGGAGGTTTGTGCGGAGGATCCTTCTCCTTGAGTTTTTGTAAGGGGAGCCATCTTCTCCTATTGTTTAGATGAGTCCTCAATAACAATGGGAACCTTGGTTGGATTTTGAGGATTTCCCCACCTTATCCTTGAACTTTTTCTTGTTTTGAAGTATAAGGAGGTTTGCCTCTATATTTTTCATTTTTGTTTGATAGGGGTGCTAAGGGTAGTGAGGCCAGCTGCTGCCTCTTTCTCAGTGGGTTCTGGAGACACCCTGGGTGGCTCCTCCTTTTCCTTTGCCTCCTATTTTCCAAAGCCCTTTTCACCTTTGTTATTCTCCTCTTCTTCTCCCTCTAGATCCTCATCTTGTTTATCAATTTCCTCCTTGACATATTTCTCTGTTTCTTCATCATTTCCCTTCTCTTTGTCTTCCTCTTCATCCTCATCTATTTCCTCTTCATCCCTCTCTACTTCTTCTTCATTTGTTTCAGTCTCTTCTTCATCCTTCTCATAGATAGTAGGGCTAATATCATATGTGAGGGCTTTGCACTACAAGAAAAAAGGTCATTAGTGAGGGTCATCCCTGTGATGGACCTTTAAGGTCTGTCACCAATGTCGCATATGGTGACGATCTTTAAAAAAGTATTGTTGTAAGTGTATATAGTGATGGTCTTATAAGGTTTGTCACCAAAGCCATTTTTAATGATACTTTTCTTAAGGGTCGTTAAAGGCTTGTCACTAATTCTCTCTTTGGTGACACTTTTGGTGAGGGTCGTTAAAGGCCCATCACTAATTCTCTCTTTGGTGACACTTCTAGTGATGATATTTTATTGACCGTCACCAATTATATTTTTGGTTACTTTTGGTGACGGTCAATAAATTTTCATCATCATCGATCATTTCAATGAGTTTCTGGTGACGCTTCATGCCTGTGATAAACCTTTAAGGTCCATCACGAATGTCGCATATGGTGACGGTCTTTAAAAAATCATTGTTGTAAGTGTATATAGTGATGGTCCTTTAAGGTTTGTCACCAAAGCCAATTTCAATGACACTTTTGGTGAGGGTCGTTAATGGACTGTCACTAATTCTCTCTTTGGTAACACTTTTGGTGAGGTTCGTTAAAGGCCCATCACTAATTCTCTCTTTGGTGATGGTTCTAGTGACGATATTTTATTGACCCTTACCAATGCTCTTTTTGGTTACTTTTGGTGACGGTCAAAAAATTTTCATCGTCATTGATCATTCCAATGAGTTTTTTATGATGCTATGTACCTGTTACTATATTTTTTATCAAAATATAATGATTTAATACCATTGTTGTGGAGTGTTTTTCATTATGTGTCCAAGGTCATAGTGGTTATAATAGTCAGTCAATTTGTTAAGAAATAATTAGTGTGTATCATTTCCCTTCAGTCATAAGAATATAGTCTTCCTATGAGCCAACACATGATTCATCTCTATTAGTTTTATTATCTAGCAAATTTCCTTTAAATAAAGTTCCACTAGTGTGTGTTGGAGCTATATTATTTAATGCATAATAAAGCTCTATCAATTCTATTAAGGAGAGAGACCTAGCACTCCTTAACACTCATGACACACCTTAACATGCTTTGGAATAGTACAATAACATTCTTTGGCACATCACATGTCTTGGAACATCTTTGTACCTGGAACATCTTTGTACCTAGAACATCTTCCCATGAGTAGGACGCCCAAGCACATGTTGGCATGCCATAGCATAACATAACACTCACCTATCATGTGTTGGCATTCCCTGCAGTCCCTAGCATTCCCTGGAACTCCTTGAAATAACATTGCATTGACAAAAATTAGCACTTGGCACACATTGGCACTTGGTATTGGAACATATTACTAGTGTGCCTAGGATTCCCCTTTTGAAAAACATAAAGTCCCTACTTATTAACCCTCTTATGTGTTCATTTCCTTTCATTTTAGCTTGGTTATTCCTTTTGCTTCCTTGAAACTCCTTGCCACATATTGGCATACTTTGGCACCCTGCACACCCCAGCATGTCTTAGCACCTAGCATGCCTTGGCACTATTTGGCACATGTTAGCACACCCCGGAACTACCTAGCACACTTTAGCACTTCTCGACATTCCCTGGTATTCCATGGAATGCCTTACCCATGTTAGCATACCTTGTCACTCCCTCCTTGGCATGATATCTATAACTAATTGACACTCCCCGACACTCCCCGACACTTCCTTCACTTCCATGCATTTTTATCTATTGCTCCCTTGTGTTGTCGTAGTACTTCCTAACACTCCTTAGCATGCATTGGCACTCTCTAGCACACCTTAGCACTTATAAGTCAAGAATGAAACTTGTAACCAATGTTACCAGACACAAAATATAAATAAATAGGTGAGGCAAAAGAGCTAGGAGTTTTGATCAGATTGGGAAAAAATCGGGAAAAAATCAGTGAATTCAATAAATAAAAGTATACACATATATTGAATTAAAAAAACATTTTTCATTCATATTCAATAAATGCATGTCCAAAAAATTCATAATATCAATAGATGTCCAAAATATCATGAATGAATAAGCATCTCATATATGTTATGAGTCCAAACATGATCCAAAGGATTGAGTCGTGACTCCTAGCTAGTGATTACGTAGAACTAGAAGCAACCGGTTCTAAAAGTTTACAAGCAACTGCATACTAATTAAAAAAAATCAGTAACTAAGAGTCTAATACTCTTAAGAGTGAGAACTAGAAGAAATTCCTCCAACTCCTTCGCTTGCTTGACTCTCAAAGTTCTTCAAGTCATGTAGGCTTAAAAGAGGAGCCTCCTCTAATTGGACCCAATCTACTGCGTTTATAGTTTGCAAATCTATCTCTTCAAGGTCTATTGGTGAATAGTCCAACCCTATAATTATCATGAGACATTGAAATGTGAATTTAAGTTTGACTTTGAACTTTAAGTTTAAACTTTAAATTGCAAATCATATTATGAAACCTTCAAATTCAAGCTCTCACCTAGTATTTGTGTGTTGCGAAGTCATAGATTGTAATGGAAAAATGCAAGGTTATTTAAGAGATTTTGTGTCAATTAGTTGCGCTTCTTAGAAGGTATTTTCTCAAACATTATCCAATTGCACTCACAACTTGAAGCATTGCATGCTTGGTTTAAGATTCGAATGGTGAATCTCTTCAAATCTGGTGTATCACTACAAAATTTTTGCCACCAAAATCCTAGCAAGTGGCAAGGGTTCGTGAGTAGATGTACTAAATACTAAATAGTAAAAAATTAAAAAGACAACAAAATTTAATAAAACATTTAAAATACAAAATAAAATTTAAACAAATTTAATGAATTGATGAAGCCTTCAAGCCTCAAAGGGTACCCAGCAACATCTTAGACCTTTCTCGTATAACAATGGTATAGGAAAATAATTTAGTTGGTGCTCTATAATCCTATAGCTGGGAAAAGACATGACTTTGAAATTATGGATTAAGGAAGAACCTTTCCATGCATGTCATAAGTCTTTTGCGAACCGCCCCATCCTCATTAAATTTACTCTTATCATAAAAATATTGTGGGTTTAAGAAGTACCTAGTAGCATGTAAGGGGGAAAGCAATTTCCTATCCCAATGTGCATCAATAATGTCCCAAAGAGGCATATACTTTTCCTCCTCATCCCCATATCTTCTTTTGATGGCCTCCTTTGCAAAATCCATCGCCTCATAAATGTAGCCCATAGTGGGTTTGTCACCATCAACCATCTTGAAAGTTCAAGCTTTCAAATTTAAATAAATATGAAACATTGAAAATAAAAAGAAGCTTGAAATGAAATTTAAAACATGAAAAAGTTAAAAGACTTGAAGTTCCTAAGATCTCTAACAAGGGACTCCATCACAACAATAATCTCTTTGGCATCTTTCCAAAAATCGTCATTAAAAACAAGTGCAACAACTTCAATGCATTCAAGGGTCTTGGAATTTTTAGATGCCATCCACTCAGGTTCCAAGAACATCCTCTTAAGATTTATCTTTTTCTCAACCACAAATTTCAAAGATATGAAATTTGTTGCAAATATATTCACCGTAGGTCGAACAATTTCTCTACCTTCAATGTATTTTCCCATATTGTTTAGGAAAATAGTGTGGTTGTATAAGTATTAGGTTATGGATTTTTCCTTCTCCACAACCTCATGTATCCAATGAAGCTTACCATTGTCCTCAAGCATTAAATCTATGCAATGGGCAACACAACAAGTCCAAAAAATAGTGGGGTGCCTAATATCAAAAAGTCTACCAAAAGCCATATAATTAGCTGCATTATCGGTGACAATTTGTACAACATGTTCTTCTCCAACTTTTGGAATGACTTCCTCCATCATTTCACAAATAAGTTGTGAAGTCTTAACCTTGTCTAAGGCATCCACTGATTTGAGAAACATTGTACCTATTGGAAAAGATACAAGGAGATTCATTAAAGTTCTATTCCTTTGATCTGTCCATCCGTCACTCATGATGGTGCACCCTATTTCTACCCATGATGAACGAAACTCAAATAGCACAAGCATGACATCTTCAACACTTTCTAATAGAAAATTTGTCCTAATTCTCTCTGATGAAGGGGCTTTGAAGCCTGGACTTGCAATAGCAACTGCATCAATCATAGCTTGCTAATAAGGACTTATGACACAATGGAAGGGTATGTCAGAATAGTACCAAAAGTTAGCAATGGCCATCCTTTCCTGACTATGGATATTTTTTTCCCAACTAGTGGTATCCAAGGTAGGTTGGGAACTAGGTTTTGTGCCGGGAGAAAAAAAGGTGTTTATGTTTCCACCTCCAATGTTGAATGCAGGAGGATTCATTTGGCCTTGAGTTTGACTTGGACTTGGAGGCATGTGTGGGAAACTTGGGAAATGCATTAAGGATTCAATAGAGGGAGATGACAATGGGATAGTGGAAGAAAAATTGTCAACTCCAAGAGTTCTTGTTTCTTGTTTTTTCTTTTCTTTCTTTGCATTATGCTGACTCAACATATTAATGGCCAAGGTTGTTTGGTGTTTGATATTTTTGTCAACTTTTTTGCAGATACCTATATCATGATCGAGTATTTGTAAAAGGCGGTACTTGAATTTATAAATGCCTCCACTACATTTCGCTTTGCAAAATTTACAAAGGAGCTTGGGGTCTCCAAGAACCTTGTCACAATAAACCTAAGAAAAGTCATTCTCCCTCAGCATTGTTGTTGTTTTGGACTTGTGTTTAAATTGTGGCTTCTATTTAGATTTGGAGTTGTGAATTCTATTTAATTTGGCTCCTGTGAAACACAATAAAAAAATAAAATTAAAAATGCCATATATAACTTTGCAAAAAAGAGGGCTGGTTTTAAAGGATATAAGTGTTTGTTAAGGATCAAAGAGGAGTTTGTCCAGTAACACAGGCACATTTCGACCTAATAAATCATTATGACCTTGAAACACAATTAGGTATTTATGAGGAAATGCTACCTAAAGGAAATATTATCAACATATATTGCATTGTAATCTTGAATTTGAAAGTTTTTTTAGCATAAGACAACTGAACCAATACATCAATAATAGATTCTGGAAGAACGAAAATACCCAAAGTTGTGAATTCATGGTTAAAGCTTTTGGAGTCGGCAAGACATTGACAAACGAAGGAATTCTTGATGACTTGACCAGTGGTTGGTATGAAACCATTTCTTAGTGAATTTTTTAAATCTATTTAAGCCCCATTTATAGGGTTGAAAAGTCATAACCAAAGGAATATGCCGAACATTTGATTGCTGAACAATGAAACTTGAAACTTGCCATTGAAAATGACATTGAAACTTCAATATAGTAATATACCTATTATTTAAGCCAAGTGTCAATGTACCTTGATTTTTGAATAGTGAAGTAGCTAAGCCTGAAGGTAACACACACTGAAGGTGATGCACGACTGCCTGAGGGTCGATATGGAGTATGGATAGAGCACATGTTGGCGATTGCCCGATATGGAGTCTGGACTTAGGATCATGCTGGCGGTTCCCTGATATGGAGTCTACACCATGTAATAGTGAGTAGTGATTGATTACTGAAGGTCTCGACGTATGGGTTGCGAGCCTGAGAAATGATAAATAATTTTTGGAATGACTGACGTTTAGCTTTTAGTAATGTGACATACCTAAACTTGAAAAACTCATGCTCATCAAGTTAAGGCCAAAAATCGAATAAATCGGAATCAATCATAGAAATCTTCTTTAATCGGAAAGTCACAAGTCAAACTTGCATTGACCATGAGTTAAACATGGTCAACGTGAGTTTTACTCACAAAGATTTGGATCATATCGCTTGGAGAGCTAGTAGATTCTAACTCATGATTAATCGCGATTGATTGATGAGTGTTGTTTCACTGCTTGTAATTAAAATCTGAACTAAAAATAGAAGAACTTACAATCGAAACTAATTGTGAATTTTCTAAACTGAAATTGGCCCATCGACATCATTTCTATTTGCAGCTAGGTGTGTCAATGGAAGAGATTCATTTTAAATCAGGTTCATGGAGAAACTATTTTATGGAAGGGAAGACATAGTAATATTTTTCATTAAATTCGAATAACAATAGTATCTAATCTGTATCTCTCGTATCTCATTAGTTTTATCTCCCACAACTCATATAGAAAGTGGGGTAATAGTGGACATGTAGCATCAAGCTCCACTCCTTTTAATCCAAAGGTCTGCATGCAAACCTTTTGTGTCACTTGCGCCACAAAGCCTTCGTTGTAGAGTGTGGAGTTAACACCTACCACTGCATGACAAAATCTACACATACCTCTTGACTTGGCCTTTTCACCTTTTTTCCATTCTTTGTGTGGAGTCTAGGACAACAAGCTCCACATGCTTTTCTTGCATACCTCTATGTGAGTGTAACTTAGCACATTTTCTTTGCTTCAACCAATATCAAAATCATTTGTGAGCTTCTTTCAAGGCATGAATACGTGCTTTTCTAAAGCAAAAAATAACCATTGAGTTAACCTTTTCCATTTCAAATATGTTAGGATTCTATTGATAGTTTTTAGAGATAATTAATAACTGGCCCTCTACTTTTTCCTTTTTCTTAATATAAACTGCATCTCTTATTACATTTCTAATCAAGAGATTTACATCAAATTTTTTATCAAAGGGCCAAGGACTTTTCATAAACGCTTCCTTGTCCAGTAGAAGAATAAATGGTCAACATGTCAGCTTGGCTCCAATTTCTTGGGAATTAATAATTGTTCTGAAAAATGACTACTCTTATTTGAATCTAGAACCATGTTTAAGCTTTGAAATGGATTTTCCTCCAAATTGATCTTGGAAAGGTCCTTATTAAAGGCTTCTCTATATCTCCTCCACTAAAATGAATGGCTTGTATGTTGAAAAGTATAGCAGAGCTCCCTTCTTAAAATCCTGATCATCCCATTCTCACCAAGAGCTCCTCCTTTTCCCCAAATTGGACCAAAAAAACATTGAGTACTTAATTATGATCCAACCTGAGAAATTTTGATTGAGACTGCAACTCAAGAGCTATTCAATTTAAAGTGCGCTAATAGGATTCATCATTCTTTCATTGAATAAGTGTATTGTTTTTGAATTTTTCATTTGTGCTTGTAGTATGTAGTACTGACCTTGTTTCACGTGAAATGGTTTTTATTCTTGGACTATGCCAATGCTAGTAAGATTTAGGCCTTTTGTAGTATTTTTACCCCATGATCATTTTTGCAAGATGTATGTCCTGTGTGGAAAGAAATAAACATTTATTTATTACCTCCTAAACTAAAGCGTTGTTTCTTTTATTAGGTGCCATGTACGTCCTCTACAAATTGAGGACAAATGGGACGTAATATCCTATCCATCCCTGTAGGCTATAGTCCTCCATAAAGGGGAAAAAACCCTAAAATTCCCATTGTTAGGAAATTTTTGGGGAAGCTAGGCTTAAAATACCCAAATTTGGGGTTTGGAGTAAGGTTTACTCAATCACTTAAGAATATGAAACCCCTCTAGAAAATCTATAAATAAAGAAGGATTGAATTCATTTTGGATCACCAAGTGTGGATTAATTCATTTTTTCTTGAGCATTAGGTCTGATAGTTTTTGACCCCTTCTATCTCTTATCAATTTCAGTGGTGAAAGATTCCACCCTAGTTGAAATTCCCTTATTATCTCTATATTTGGTCACAAGGGTCTTTGGCTGGTCAACGAATTCTGTTGGATATTGGTCTCTTGTCTTTTTCTGGGCATAAGATTTTTGTTAAAGGTGAATGAATTTGGAGGATAGTGCAAGATAGCTTAGTTATGTTTGGCATACACCTCTCTTGAAGGAAGCAATAAAGTTTTTGAGTCCTTAATATATTGTTCTGGGAAAAGCACTTACCTTAGGAAGTGGATTCGTTTCTAGCACCTGGAGTAGCTAAACTATTTGTTTTATTTAGTTTTTTCATGCACAGTTAAAGGGAGAACTTCCCTAGTTATTAATTCTCAGCCTTAGCTAAGGAAGCATGTTTGCATATCCCATATCTTATTCAGTAGAGGCAGACTTTAATTGTATTTTCTATCCATACAAGGAAGGTGCATTAATATTAGGAGTTAAGAAAGTTGAGAAATTGTTGTACCAATTGGCTGCATGTTGACATGGCATGCTAGAATGACTTAGCACTGCTTATAATACCATGTCACTCCCCTCTTACCACACCTAGAACTCATTGACACTCCCTGTCACACACTCTTCTTCATTCATTTCCATGCATTTTGACCTAGTGCTCCCTTGTGTTTCCCTAGCACTCGCTAACACTCAGCACACATTGGCACACCTAACTACAATGAGCTTCACTAACAGTCAATCCAAAAACCCTTCTAGAGTCTAGCTAGTTACTTGTTCTTCAATAAGATATTAGGGTTAAGTTTATTGTATAGTGTTCACTGTGAAAACTCGCTAACACTCAGCACACATTGGCACACCTAACTGCAATGATTTTTACTAACAATCAATCCAAAAACCCTTCCAGAGTCTAGCTAGTTACTTGTTCTTCACTAAGATATTAGGGTTAAGTTTATTGTATAGTGTTCAGTGTGAAAATATTATTAGGTGTTTTTATCAAATTACTTGGAAGGTGGTTAAGCCACAAGCATGATGGTAAGGTTCCTGAATCTTGGATTGTAAAACTAACCAACAAATATATGACTATAAGATCTTTCAGAAATTGTAGTTCTCTAAAGAGATTCATGGTAGTGATTTTCCCATTGCGCTAGATCCGAGAACTCGATTTTTAATTAGATGCAGAGAATTGGTAGTTTGATGCCGTAAATGTCAAATGTATAGTTCAACAACATGATGGAGTCTTACCTTTGACATCATAATTTAGTTTGTTATCTTCATGGTGCATGCCCCACGATGTCCAAGTGTGACACCCTCCTTGCAACAACACCCTTCGAATAGTTACCGAGTGACTTCCTTACCTTTGATTGCCCTCTCCTCATCTTGTTCACTCTCAGTTCCTTCTCCCTTAATCTCATCTCACTATTCTCTTTTGCTTCATATTCTCCTTATCCCAATTTCTATTCTCTTTCTACTTCTCACTCAATCCTTCTAGTTAGTTAGGGCTTGGCTAACTCGATTTTCCCTTTCCTACCATTTGGCCCCCCATTTTCTCCCCATCTGTCATTTTCCCTCTTCCTAGGTTTGTTCTAGAATCGACAAGGTGTGAGGAAGGAGAAAAATCCATTCAAGTGTGGTTGCAAAATATCTCCTTGCCCTCATTCACTACATCAAGGCTTGTAAATATTATTCTTGTGAGTGTCTGTGAGTCTCTTCTTAGGTCTTGGGTTGAATTATTTTTTCTCTTTCAACTATATGAGTCAAGCTATATGCTCTTTAGCCCCCCCATTAATAGAGTGTCTTATACTTGTATCATGCCCCTATTATAAATAAATATGTATAGGTTATTATGGTATATGTTTAACTTTTGTTATAGCCCTCACCTTGAAGTCATTGAGCTTCCATCTAACTCCCCTAGTTAAATCAAGGTTCACTGAGTTAGAAAAATGTGCCATCAATAATTATAAGTGGTTACCTTAAGGAAGGACCATTGGTTGAAGCCTCATCAATGGAGATTGGGTCAATGGTTAGGGTTTTGATTCAATTAGACACTATTCACTATTATATTTGTGGGCATAGAGTAATTATGATCTTCCCCATGTACACAACGATAACTAAGAAGTGTTTCCCATAATCATGCAAGTGGAACTTCAACATGTACATTATGGTAACCACAAAATACTTATCATATTTATACAATGCAAGGTGATAGGAAAATATTTACATTATATACATGAATGTACTAAGATTAGGACCATTAACATCATATCTACATATATACCACAGGACGAGGGTCATTACAACCCCTTAAAAATAGCCATATGGCCTTCCTCTTTTGCAGCTCCTTGACCACAAGGGTTTAGTTGAAAAACACATAGTTCCTTTAAGTATTTGTAGGTTGAGGCAGCCACTTCAAGCCCTTGAAATTAAATATAATCAAATATTTGCAATTTGTTACAATAATTAGTCCATTGTGCACACTCCTCATCTTGGAGTTGGATAGAGAGGGGGAATACTTGATTGATGCCAACCTTGTAAATAAAAAACTTTGCCTACTCATTGGTTGGACTCTCCACCACTAGTTGACACCACTAACACACACCAAAAGTCCAAGATACCCATAATATGTGCCCTACACCCAAGGGCTTAGACTACACCATAAAATGTACCCTCAACTTTAAATGTCCCGAAATAGTAATATCCTAACCCTAGCCTATTTGTTAGATTTTTGTAACTTTCTTCTTAACTAACATTTGTTTTTAACTATTGAATCCACTTACCATATACTCTCTCTTGTTTGCACCCACCTAGTATACAAGAACACTTATGTTTTTAATACAACCAACTTAAGAGGGCATGTTTGTTTCTTACACTTAAATGTTTTCAGTACAACGAAGTTAAGAGCACGTATTTCCTTTTCAAATTCCAAAAGTATAACATGTATATCTCTATAAACTAACAATAAAATCATTGCGTAAAAAAGGTAAGCTTAAAATTAAATTAAAATTAGACTATTATTATTATGATAAATACACCAAATATGGAAAAAATGTTTTCAAACACAACCATAAAAAAAGCGTTAGTTTATCAAATACAACTACAAACTTATTAAGCCAACCTCGATCCATCTTAAACTTGATCTATCAAGTGCTGAGAGGGACCCAATCTCTCAATGTGCAAACCACTTTTTTGGCACTTGATAGATCCAGGTTAAGATGGATCTAGGCTAGTTATATAATGCTATATAATATCTATATTTGTATCTATGTGTCTCTTTCTTATTCCCTTTCTCTATCTCACCCCACAAACATACACACTCTCTCTCCCTGCCTCTTCCTCTTTGCCTCTCTCTCTTCCCTCTATCTCTCCTCTCTCCATCACTCCATTATCACTCCCTCTCTCTACCTTTCTCCCTTTATGTCTTTCTTCTTCCTTCCCTCTCTGCCCCCCTCCAACTTCATCTCTCTCTCCTCTCTCTTAGTCCTCTCTCTCCCTTTCTCTCTCACCTCCCTTTGTCCCCCCCATCACTCTCTCTGTCTCTCCCCCCTCCATCTCCATGCCTCCCTCTGTTTCTCTTTCCCTTCTCTCCCTATCTTTATCCCCACCTATTCTCTCTTTTCTCTCCTCTCTTCTCTCCCTCTCTCTCTATCAATCTATCCCTTGTCAATCCCTCTCTTTATCTACCTCTATCTCCATATGCCTTAGTTATTTCCTCCCTCTCTCCCCCTCCAACTCCATAACTCTCTCCCCCCTCTCTTCTTCTCTATCTCCCCTCCCTCTCTTCCTACCTCCTTCTCTCCATCTCCCCCCATCACTCTCTCACTCTTTCTTTCTCTCTCTTTATCTCTCTCCACCCTCCATCTTTGTCACTATCTCGCCCCCCCACTCTTCCCTTCACTTTCCGTGCTATCATCACTTGGATCCATAGTTAAGATAGGCCTATGTTGGTTCTTACTAATAATTGTATTATATAAATTTCACATATTTAAATACAAAAGTATTGTCATTTTTTATTTTATTAAAACCTTAATTTAGTTTATATTCGAATGATTTTAGTAGTCGTGAGGATAGAGGGTTTATATATCTCTCAAAACTAATTAGAACCCTTTTCCTATTAGCTTCAAATAAAAAATGTTATAAAATTAAATAAAATTAAATTATTTTTATTGTGAAGTAAGTTATGGTTTTTGGGCTATTGTAACAAAGCCTATTTACAAGTTAATAATATCCATGGTAAAGTTGGGGTGAATATTGATGGTTAAGAATCTTGTCATATTGTTATAAAATATTTAGATTGTGAAATAGATATGATTTTTTGGCATGTGGTATTGATAAGCCATGGTATTAGCCCATCCTATTGTAGAAAAGCCTATTCACAAGTTCATAATATCAATGACAAAGCGGGGGTCAATATCCATGATTAATAATCATATCATATTCTTATAAAAAAAATTGATTTTGAAATAAGTTATTTTTTTTGGGCATGTGATATTGATAAGCCATGGTATTGGCCCATGGTATTGTAACAAAGTATATTTCCAAGTTAATAATATGCATGTAGTAAAGTGAGAATGAATGTCCATGATTAAGAATATTTTCATATTGTTATAAAATATTTTGATTGTGAAATAAGTTATTTTTTAAGAGCATGTGGTATTGATAAGCCATAATATTGTCCCATGGTATTTCTGCTGTCATCCCCATACTTTTTACTTTTATTATTATTATGTTGTGGCCAGCAACAACCCCCCTTCATATTTAGTGTTATTCCTAATGCAAAATAAGTGGGGACCCTTAGTTAAAAAAATTAAAAAATCAAAGTAGTGGTTAAATTTTCTTTTCAAATAAAACTTACCATCATAAGCTTAGGAAACCTCCCTTTGAAAACCTAAAAAATCTAATTTTTTTGATAAGGTAAGATAAAATCTTTCCTTAGGAAAATCGCATCGCAAAAAGATAGCGGGATGCCTCCTTGCAAGTCGAAGTTCCAATATAGCAAGATCGCGATACGCGATAGTATCGCATCGCACCCAACAAATACAACTTACATGAAACACTTTAAAATTTGCCAATATGTGATATTGTCGATCGCATTTCGCAGAAAATAGGTTAACAAAGATTGTCATACATAACATTCCTGTGATCTGCGATATTGCGATTTCGTGATACAGCGATACATCGATAAAGCGATAATGTGATGTCATAAGCGATCAATGTTGTGATGTTACGATTTTGCGATTCTGCGATTCTGTGATGTTGCGATGTTGCGATGTTGCGAAGCGAATTGAAAAATCGCTTCATCGCATATCTTTCGGGCGTGTTATTCAAGAGAAGTATTTTCCATAAGCTGACACATGGTTATGCGCTTTAATGCTAATAAATGAGGTAGTTTCAAGTTATAATAGAATATGGGTTCGTGCTTATCGAAAGAATCATTTCACGTAAGGTGATATACTTGATGTGTCTGCGGCATTTAAAAATTTCCCATCACCCTTCTTTTTCATTCATTTTTACTTCACTTGTGAATTGTAGGAATGGAGTACAGAGGCTAATACAAAGCAATACACAGGTTGAAATGGGAAAGAAAACAAAGCTCCGAGCTCTGAGGAAAAGGAAATGGCACCTTTGTATACAAACATGGCCTGTAACAGAGACGCGGGTCAAGATAAAGGTGTTCTCTGGAGAAAAGGATTTATTCGATGATATATTCCAACAGAAAAGCACACTTGACAAAATTCTGCATGCAGCCCAATTGCAATTCTCTCCAGAAGAATTTCAAAAGTTCAAAATATACAGGGAAAGAAGGTTAGCCAGTATTCCTTTAGAGAAACTACACCTAAAACCCGCAAGAGAACCAAATCCAAGTGTTAGTCTTAGTGGGAGTTCAAGCACTAACGGATCTAAATCTAAGTATGGAAAAGAAACATTTGAACATTCTAAAAGATCCGGAAATGAACAGGATAAGAGCGAAGGGTCAGTAAAGGATACTGCCCAGTCAATGGAACTTCTACACCAACAGGTTATTGCCTCCCCACAAAGAGATCCTCCCCCTCTCGTCATTCAAGCACTGCCAGTCATAATCGAACTAGACAAAGAATGGGAAACCTTCAACGACTTGATCAACCTTGAAGGACAAACCATAAAAACACCTGTGAGAAATGCACAGGTAGAAAAAGGAAGAGTCACAAGAACAATCAGCGATGTCTCAGATATGGAGCATATTCCTATTGCCCCATCCTCTGAGCTTATGCTCAAAATAAAAGAAATTCCTCCTCTGGATATATTTTATAGCCCACAACACAAAGCAGTAGTAAGAAGACAGAGGAAGAAAAGGAAATTGGAGAACGTGCTCTCTCAAGACGCAGAACAATTAGATGTCCTGTGGCAAGATCCCACTAGCAATCCTACTGAGAATCTCACCAAACTATCTTAGATCGCAGGAGCATATGCCTCTACGACTATTGATAAAGCATCTGAGGTACAACAATTGCTGAAAGAAAGGGAAGACTAGATACAAGTATTGCAACAACAGTTGCAACAAGCTAATGCCAACAATGAAGCACAAAAACAACTTGAGAGGTTGCAGCAGGACTTCCAGCAAATGCAGATAGGATATCAGAAAAGTTTGGATGAGAAAGGAAAGTAGTTACAGGATTTACAGGAGATGCACAAGGACAATCCTAAACTTACAGAATTTATCACAGAGTCCATTTCCTTCAATGAACACTTACTACAGTAGCAAGAAGCGTTGGGCCAAAAGATATCACAGTGGACTTCTATGGTTGTCTAAGTTCGAACGATGTCTAGTTTGGATTTTCCCAGCCATTGTTCACATGGGTACATGTGCATTGTAATGTTGAGTCATGTCAAGTGTAAGTCAAGTCTCAATAGTGGATGTAACAGTCATAGAGTAGGTGAATAGTCATGCGGGTAGTTGAAAGGTCACAAAGGGGAATGTCAAGGGTAACCCCACCCTTTGCTATAAATAGTCCCTCATAACTCATTGTATAGGCTTTTGGTCAGCCAAGATTCTATTAAGACTATCTTGAAGAAAGCTTGGACAATATTGTAACGCACCTTGGCTTCTCCACTGCATGGAACTGGTGCATCTCTTTGGAGGAGCAGGTGGATGTGGTTGTAACGTTCCACTATTGGGGCTAGTAGGTTTACATGGTGTATTGTATGATTGTGACTTACACTTATTTATGAAATAAGAGCCAACAAATTTTCATGTATATGTTGTTATTGTAGTTGGACTGCTCCAGTTGCCTTAATGATATATGTTGTTTAACTTACGTACTTTTGTATGAACTAATTTGTATGAAATTATATGAATCTTGTTGTTCATGTGTTGCATATGTTGTTAATGTTGTCACCATCCATGTCGACTACCATGCTGGACATCAGATAGAACTTTCACATGAACCTTGTTGTAACAACATCACACTCATATCAGACTGATTCGTGAGTGTTGTACGTGTTATCTTACCTTGTATGATGTGATTGTCGCATCTGAGTGGACATCACCGCCGGAAGCTGTGCGTGTCCTTTTTGTGTTGTGTGTTCCTAGCTGAGTTAGGATTAATCCATTTCAACCTAGAACTCACCTTCACCTCCTTCTCCCTTCAAAGTGTTAGAACCTCTCATACACCTTCCTTGACTCACTGCATCAATCACACCCTTGCTACTGACAGAGTTATCTTAATTACCTATGTGCAACATTGCGGTCAAGGCATTACCTTACGACCCACTGCTGGGACTCCTACACCAAACGGTCTGGGGTCTAATTGGGACTTATTAGCAGGGAAATCCCCTTGACATGTTGACGGGTCCAGCACTATCAATAGGAGGTAAGTCATAAACCGTTTGATGCATTGAACATCACTCAGGAAAAAATGGAACCAAACTATCCGATAGAAGATGAAGCAGGAGAAGAGGATCCAACCCATGCAGACAGAGAACATGATGGCAGGGGTGAAATCATTAGTAACAGATAAAAGGATTAGTCATAAGAGGACACAGAAATGGAGAAAATAGTGTTAGAGGAAACACTAGAGGAAATCGCCATAGAAGAAGCTCTGGAGTCGGTAGACCTAGCAACCATTACTGAGGAATGGAAGCTAAATGGAATAAAAGCCATACAAAAACACCAATTACAAAAAATTGAAGGTGCTTACCTCCTCCAAGAAGATTTAAAACTCAAGGCTCTCCACCCCGCACAAGAAAGAACTTCATCAAAGGGCATCTTAGCCAACATTCTAGTAGGAGGATTCAACCTTAAAGGTCCAAGTTAGAAAAGAGGTCGAAAGACCACCAGTCAGCTCCTCCAAGAATTGGGAGCCAAGTTAATCAATGAAGGAAAGGTAAAATATTTGGCCCTAAACCCCTCTCCATGCTTATGAATTGCATTTCTTGGAATATTAGAGGACTTAATAGTCTCGGGAAGAAACAAATCTTGAAAATAGAATCCTGCCTCACATTCTTGATATCCTTCTAATTCAAGAAACCAAACTTGAGTCAGTTCACCCTTCTCTCCTTCTCAACTCCTGTTTTAAGACTTATAGCTTCTTAGCTAACTCGGCCACAGGTTTGATGGGAGGATAATGAATCTATGGAAAAACTCTAAGTTTGACCTCATATCATCTTTGGCCACTCATCATTCTATAACAACGGTCTTGAGAATTATTGGCAGTGAGGAAGGTACTGGCATAACCAATGTCTACTCCCCTCATAAGGAAATACACACAATTAAAATGCTTCAATGCATATCTAATCTACTTGATCCCATATATCTCCCTTTCAAAATTATAGCAGATGATTTTAATATGATAACTAATCCAGCAAAGAAGAGACTTGGTATCCAAAAGCTAGATAAGGACTCAGAGGCTTTCCCTACAACCATATAAAACCTCAACCTCATAGACATACCCACCAACAATGGTACTTTCACCTCGAATAGTTGAAGAGGAGGAGATCGACAAATTACCTCTCGGCTAGATCGCTTCCTCTAATCGGAGGTAACTTATCTTACCTCTTGGGAAATGGAAGTGAAAATTCTACCACAAGTAGGTTCAGATCACTAGCCTCTCTCCCTCAAGATTTAAATATCCAATGGTCCTAAAAATAAACCTTTCAAATTCGAAGCCTTCTAGTTCAATCACCTAGATTTCATGGATAAAATGAAACAATGGTGGACCAACCCTCTCACCAGATCTGGCAAAAAAATGTTCACTTTCCAACAAATGCTAAAACATATCAACGATGAACTCAAAAAATGCAACAGAGAATCATTCGGCAATATCATCATAAAAAGAAAAAAAAAATAAAAAATAAAAAAAAAATTGGACCTCAAGCTAGAGATTCTCCAGCAAAACATTATTGCAGAAGGGCTCACAGAGAGTAGCAAGATAGAGGATCAAAGATTACAACAAAGCTGAAAGGAAAGAGCCATCCAGGAAGAGAAGTTGTGGATAAAAAAACTAGAATCAATTGGCTGAAATGTGGGGAAAAGAACAGTGCATTATTTCATAAATCAATGATACATCATAGGAGAAAGAATAGAATTCTGGCTCTAAAGAACTGAGAGGGAGAAGTCATTCACTCTCAAGAGGAGTTGTAAGCATATCTCACACACTACTCCATCTATCTTCTCAAATACCCAAGGAATGACTAGGATTAGGATATTAAAAAAATCAACAACCACATCACCAAAATCGTTACTGCAGAGCACAACAAAATGCTCCTAAGAAAAGCATCCCTCTAGGAGGTGGAAGAAGTGGTTATGGAGATGCCCAATGGGAAAGCCCCCGACCTGGATGGTTTGACGATATTTCTATAAATCTTGATGACCCATCCTTAAATTGGAAGTCCATGTGCTTGTGGAAGAATACCGCATTTAGAATTTTTTCCTAAGATCCCTCAACTCCACATTCCTAACCTTGATTCCCAAGGGAAAATTGGCTGACTCCCTAGACAAATTTCAGCCTATAGCCCTCTCCAACATCATTTACAAAATTATCTCAAAAGTCTTTTCCAATCGGTTGAAATCCATCATGCCTCTCCTTATCTCTCATCACCAATCTGGTTACATGGAAGGTAGGCAAATCATGGATAATATCATCCTTTCTCACAAGCTCATCCACTCTCTCAAAACTCAAAAGAAGCCTGATATGATGATCCAATTAGACATGTACAAAGCGTTTGAAAATATTAGTTGGGATTACATGAGACAAGTTCTTGTTGCATTTGGTTTCCTCAATATCAAATGGATCATGGTAATGGTGTCAGGAGAATTCTTCTCCATCCTAGTGAATGGCTCCCCTTCAACACCCTTCCATCCTTCCAAGGGCATCAGAAAAGGGGATCTCATCTCTCCGTTCCTCTTTTTCCTCATGGTTGAAGGGTTAAGCCGCTCAATAACTATTTCTTTTCATGCTAACAAGCTCTCAGGTCTACAACCTCATGCCTCAGCTCCCCCCTCCACACACTAGAAATTCGCGGATGACACCATTATCATGGGGTTCCCTACCATCATAGAAGCTTCCTATTTCAATTCCATTATGTCTGACTTTTATGCACCCTCTAGCACCACCATCAGCCCTGAGAAATCTAAGCTTTTATTCTTTAACACTCCTTTTCCTATCCGCAAGAACATTTCCAGACACCTTTATTTCCCCATTAGCACCCTCTCCTCCATATCCCTTCAGGTCCCCCTGATAGATAGGCCTCTCTCCCAAGTGACCTGGGAAGACCTGATCAAAAAGCTAGAAAAAAAAATTGCCAATTGGACCTTCAAATCTCTCAATCTGGCCAGCTGTCTCATCCTTGTTAAATTAGTTCTTTAGGCAATCTCACTCTACTTGTACTCAACTTTGGCAGCTCCAATAGAAATCTCTAACAAAATTAGAAACTTGCAGAGAAATTTCTTATGGAGAGGTGCATAGGTAAAACAAAAATGGGCTCTTGTTGCTTTGGAAAAAAATTGTAAGCCCAAAAACGACGATGCACTTGGTCTCAAAGACACAAAACTCCTGGGGAAGGCCCTGGGAGCCAAAAATCTATGGAGATGGTTTGTAATCCCCAACTCCCCTTGGAGAACCTTTGGAAAGCTAAGTATACCCCTTCCCTCTGGTAGGAACAAATTGTTAGGCTAAATGGAAGCATCAAAGGATCAGTTATATGGAATCAAGCATGGGAGAACAAGGAAATAATTCAAAAACATAGTTTCTGGGAGATTGGAAATAGAAACAAGGCTCTCTTCTAGGAGGATGCTTGGCAACAAAGGTCTGAACTCAATCAATATCAATACCAAAAAATCAAGATCGATATGCAAAATAAAGTTAGGACTAGATTTAGCCAATATTGGAAACCAAGGGCAGATGAGGAAAAATAGAGAATCTAGCTTGATCAAGAGGAGTGGGCTCCCCACATTAATCCTTAGGCTTGGTTTGATCTCTCATTGAGACTTCAAAAAAGACAAATCCTCCATGACTCCTTTGAGGATAAAATCTGATGGGGCAAAAATTCAGCAGGACTCATTAATTTAAGAGAAGCCTACGGATACATAGCCAAGCTAGGTCAACTTCAACCAGACCCAAAATCAAATTCTATCTGGGATAGGAAAAACTGGCCTAAAATTTCAATCTTTCTATGGCTCATTCTACACAGAAAAATCCTTACCTGGGACAATCTAAGGAGAAAAGGCTTTGTTGGCCCCTCAAGATGCCATCTTTGTTAGCTAGAAGAAGAATCCCCCAATCATCTCCTGAATGAATGTCCATATGCATCCAAACTATGGGACTGGGTTTTCCTAGTCTTCAACAATTTAGATCGGGATCCCTCCTCCATACAGAACACCATCGTGAATTGGAGACCTTCTTTCTCCTCTCATTCTTTGATTAATCATGCATAGAACTTAATACTGGGTCTAGTCTGCTTGGCACTATGGAAGGAACGTAATGCCAAAATCTCTCGAGGCATCTCTACTCAGGAGGAAATTATATTATCGAATATCAAAAGCACTATTGAAGAAACAACTATATCTTCACCCACTCATACTTCCAATGCCCCTCCAACCAATTCAAAAGCAAGAATTCTTTCAATGCTAGACCTTCTCCAGATTAGAGTTCTTGAAGTCTCCTCCCCCTCCAGGAATGATGAACATAAAGAAATATGGAGGCCACTAGAGTTGGGCACCATAAAGCTCAACTACGATGGCGCATCTAAAGGTAACTTGGGCCAAGATAGTTTTGGAGGTATCTTTAGGAACACAAAATAAAAAATAATATGGATTTACGAGGGAAACATAGTTTCAAAAAAAATCAATGCCACTGAACTTCATGCTCTAGAAAATGGCATTACCATCATGTATAAGATAAATATTAGTCCTTTGATCATGGAAGGGGACTCTACTCTAGCCACTGAGATTGGAAAAAACCTTTAGCAGGGTATCAAGGTGGCTAAAGTTTCGTACAACGGGCGCCTTAAAAAATCATACATAGAATCAAACACAAAATAGACAACATGGCAGCCCTACAATTTCAAGCCATTAGAAGGAACGATAATAAGCTCATGGATAGATTAGCAAATGAGTGTACATCGAGGACCCTACAGCTAAACTCTAGATCATGGGATGACCTTGAGGATAGTGACCTCCATCAGCATTGCATAGCCATCAATGACAAAGACAACTAGAATACCGAACAAGAATTGTTTGCATACCATCCATCAATTCAAGGATGATACTAAGTACTGGAAGAAGGATGACACTGTGGTGCACATGCCCAGACCCATCCTTGGCACACTAGATGTGCTGGCCTTATCTTCCACATCCCTCTTCCCCTACACATTCACCGTCATCTTGTCACATCCTCTCTACATTGCTCTTCCCCGACTTCCCCTCTTTAATTCTTCACACACTTCTCCTTCTCGCCCCCCCCCCCCTCTCCGTGCCTCACCTCCCTTAATCCCCTAGCTATATTTATTCCCCCCTCACCCTCCTTTCTCCCATCATTCCCTCTACTCTCACCCCCGCCCTTTTCCTCCGCTCTCTGGCTCCTCTCGCCCCCCAGTACCTCTAGTTTACTCATTGCCCTGAAGTGCAGTTCAATCCCTACCTCCAGTCAGGGAGTCATGCGTATTCGCACACCTTCTTGATGTATTTCTCTGAGTTCGGCCCCCACTACGCATGTTGAGGCCTCCGAAGGCATGCAACTTTGGAATACACAGCGACCATCAACCCGAAAATGAAAGAATGCATCACAAATATGGAAGCCCAACCTAATATTCTTCATAGAGAGGTAACATCTGAGGAAGTAGATGTGGACTTTTCCTGGATCCTTGATCCCACCCTCACTAGAGTGCATGAGAATATTTATGCACGCACCACTGAAACATGGTGGTAGATGAAAACAATTATGGGTCTTGTAATGTAGGAGTAGGAGGAGCGCACTAAGGCACTAGAAACAAAGATTGGAAGTCTTATTGAGAAGTTTTTTATCTATGTTGAAGCCATCCACCATTGTCCTTTCATCACTCAGGACTCTCCGCAATACACTGTCATCAGAAATAAATCGAAAACGAAAGTCCACTATGCAGCTACAGGCTCACCAATTATCAAGAAAGAGAATGTTGGAGCCTCCTCCAATCGTCTAAACACCACAACATCGTAGGAGGGGAGCACTCAGGAGACTCCCATCAGCCTGGATGAAGACCCAGTCTCCACCAACCAATAATGACTTTGGCAAGCCCATTTTTGTCTTTCCCCCATGGAGGCCTGACTATTTCAGACTACCCAGTCTCGAAAATAAACACCCCATGCCTAGTCTATATTGCAATGCCTATAATCTATACTCTTTTTTTGGAGTATGTTGTAAAAAGGGTTCATGTTTGGTTACTCTATTGTATCTACCTTACGCTACAGAACCGAATTTTGCCAAGGTTTAAATGTAAAAGAAAAAATACTGAAGCTAGATCAAACTATTCTGTTGGTCCTTGTGTCGGGTTCTCTCCCCTGCACAAACCAATAAATGTAATTACTCACTTCTTTCAGTAATATATTATATATTATTCACAAAAACAAAAACAAATACAATACAATTTTTGTTTTTGTAACATGTCCTTTTTGAAGTTTGTTGGATGATTTCCATAGTTTTCCTCATGTCAAAACATGGCACATGGGCTAGTTAAACTAATTAATATGCAATCATTCTTTTTCTAGGAAATAAAAAAATGATCATTTCACATATTAAATATACCTACAAAGGTACAAATCAAGGTCTGTAGACCTTTCTATCCACTTTGATGTGTGGCACTTTGTTTTGCAAGCCTAGCTTTGGAGGCCTTATCCTAAAACATATACTAATTGAATTTAACTATGTACAAATAAACTTTAAGAATTGTTTAAGAAATATAATATAATATTATGAGAGAATTCCAATACCTAAATATTCTCCTCACCGATTTCATTTGTTCATCCAATGTCTCATACATTTTTACAAGTACTTTCCATAGTTTTATACTTACATCAATTGGCATTACTTTGAGCCTTTTCTTGGGCGATAGTTTTTCTATCTTCTTTGCTTTATTGCACCTAAATCTCTTGTAGTTCTGAGACATTTGTAGTTTAACCTTTTTTACAGACCAACCTATGACAAATTCAATATCTTTGTCATGAATTACTTCTTTTTGTAGGTGCAACGATATCTTTGAGAATGGAAAATGGAGATGGTATTTGAACCATTGAAGTCATGAATCCTTCAACCCATTCACAAAAACATTCCTAGCACCTGATCTAAAAATTTCACTTGAAACCATGTTGTATTCTATCCTTGTATCATAGCTACCAATGCAAGAATCATAATGTGGCATAGAAGATGAGATTTCTATCCCATGAGTGGATTGGGCATTGGAAGTATATGTTTCCTATTCCAAATTATTAGTGGTTATGATTAATGATTTCCTCCTCGATCTTTTGCTGATCTTCTGCTCGATCCAAGGGTGGTTGGGGAATTAATTGATTCCATTTGATTTAGTTGATGTTCTTGCAATGTTTCAGTGGTTTTAGTTGATCGTTTTTCTATGTATCTAGCAACTATTTCCAAGTCCACACCATCAAGTTTGTTAACTACCTCTATTCCCAATATCGAAGCCAAGGCCTATTTCTCCTTGTTAGTATCATGTCCCTAGATATATAAAATAAAGTTTTATTTTTAAATTTTGGAATAAATAAATAAATAAAACTAAAAATTAAATAACGAATTTAAACACTTACATCTCTATAAATTCAAAATGACATAACTCATTCTTTCCACTGTCTTCTCCATTCCCGTTGCTCAACATTTTGAGGTTGGGCTAGAAAATCTTGTTTATCGAGGCAAGCGAAGGAAAATGACGTGCAAGTAAACAGATAATATAGCTTTCAAGGAAGGAAAATAACATGTGCAAAGGGAAACAATTTGAACCGAGGTAAGGAATCTGACCATCACATACACACAATCTAACTAAATTTTCAGCACACCTTTATGATAATCAAACAATTTTTCACCAATACATGAATAAATATCTTGCAATTTAACCCTAAATCCACTCCCTATTCATGAAACCGACAATGTCGTACTCTACAACTCCAATTTCTAGACCAAAAGTGAGAAAAACAAAAATCCCGTGTAAGCTTCATTGAATCCTTAAGTTTACTTTGCAACTCCAATTTCTGGACCAAAAAGGGATAAAAATAAAAATCATGTGTGAGATCCATCTAAATCCTTAAGATCCTTTAAAATCCATTAAATATCATCAAAATCCATCATTTTTTTTTGAATTATTCAAATTTCCTCCATGAATCCAAGCAAAACAAGGCAATATTGAAACTATCCATCCACAACATAACATATGTACTTTGAAGCTTTCATATTGAGATCCGAGTGATAGCAGAGGAGCCTATTATTTTTCTTCCTAGTTCTGTGCGTATCAACAATGAGAAAAATTCCAGAAGAGAAATGAGTCTGATTTTTTTTTAAGTTTAATAGTTGGTGGGTATTTCACTTTGAAGTTTTGGCCCACAGTAATTTTAAAATTTCGAATCACCCATCGTTGAATATTTATGTTCACCCAGTGATGACTTGAGCACTAACTCAAGTGACATAATGTGATCAAGTTGGGGCATCAAAGTCGGCGAAAATGGCACCTAGTCTAGCGCCATCAAGTTATTTTTTTCCATAAAAAAATAGATATATAAATTCTACAAGAATATAACATTATGTTGGAAATAATACTGAGAGGGGGGGGTGAATCAGTATTATCAAATCAATAAAACTTTTTCATTTCCATACTTAGATACATATATGCTACTTCAATTAAGGGAACCCACGTGTATACGCAACTGTGTCTAATGCAACTAGTGTATATCCAGAATACTTATGATTCAGTTAATCCATTAAAGGTTGATCTTTAGTTAGTGCATCAGAACTTCATTAACCATATGTACAGTAAGCAGGTGCAGTAAAACAGAACAGATCATCACACACAAGAAACACATGTGAACACCATGATATAAGGTGGAAACCAAATGTGGGTGAAAACTGCCTGCTGCAAGTCGTCTCTATCTTCTTTTAATAAGAAACTTCATTTTACAATAGTTCTGTACTGGTGCAGTCTTATACCAGTACGCAGGCTTCTACCTGCAGAGGGCTACAACCCTCTCTCGTTTTCCAGACTCTCCTAGATGGGAGCTACAACCCCCTTAGCTCTTGTACTAGCTGATCCATTTATTAGTACGTAGGTGCCTGCCTATTGAAAGCTCCAATCTTCACTTGTTCTCTAGCTGCTACTGGAAGGGAGCTACTAGCCCCTTTCCTCTTGTACTAGCTGATGTACTAGTACGTAGGCGTCGGCCTACAATATCCGTTCACCCTCCAGGGACCACATTTAATACATTTTCAGACTAGATACTCCTGAAGCACAACACTATAATCTGAAGGTCACGTTTCATCAAATTTTCATACTGGACCCATAAATATCATTGAAGCACAAAACAGTCACTACTAGCATCATCAATTTCTGAATCACTTAAACACTGAAACCCTGTCAACAACATAGTCACCAGAACACAGAGCAGAACACTGAACCCTGCAACAATATTCAGAACCAACTGTATCATCAAAATCATGCATCAGAGTGCATACGCTACTTGGAAGTGCTGAACCAGCGTGTATACGCAACTTCACCAAGGTGAACCAGCATATATGTCATCAATTGCTTACTTATAACTTGATGCACTTCCTGTCTTCAGACATATCCAGATTATTACATATACAAGGATAATATGTGTGTTATCACCCAAATCTAGTCCATCAGATCACATAAATATGAGTCATTATGATCCTGATCCAATATTAGTTCTCATCCATCAATACTGAAGCTAAACACAATCAACCAAACAGGATATGTAGAATACTGACACCATTAAACTGTCATCAGAACTCATCAACAACCAGAACCTCCTGTAACTTCAAACATCATAGCTCAAATGGTATACGCTACTACAATGAACCAAACCCACGTACATACGCTCTTACACCAAAGCCAACCCGCGTACAGATCTATAAATATTCAATCATGACTTGCAGCGATTGCAAACTTAAGTTATACCCAGTTCAGATCATTACATGCGTCAGTATACAGATCTAGAATAAACATAATCAATCATATAGAGATAGTTCATTTCAAACCATTTGATCTCGATCTATCCTTAGATCTTGTTCTCCATCAACTGGTGAAATCCCTCCTTAGCTCAGATCAAGCAATGCATCATCAACCCATAACCTGCATACTGGATCTCATCATTCATCAGATATTCAAGACTTTTTCGATTGCACTTGTCTAATGATCTTCTTCTCCTTTTATAGTCTTAGGCCTTTCTTAATACCATGGTCCAAAACCATAACAAACCAATACCATGGACCCAATACTTGGGATCAACACGTCTGACGAGATACTATGGTCCAAAACCATAGGTTTAAATACCAAGGACTAACTACCACGGACCAAAAGTAAGTTCTCCAACATATACGCACTTTTCCTTGCATGAAAGTGTGTGTATACGCATACGCGCCTTTGTAACGTCTAACCTGCATATATACGCGGCTTGGTCACGATTAACCTGCATATATATATTTTCTCTTCATTCTTGTAGTCTGGTCATCAAATCCTTGCTACTGACTTGCTCTACTATGATCTGTCATCTGTGTGATTTGCCATCAAGGACAACACTTGTCTCATAATGCCAACAATCTCCCCCTTTGGACTTGATGGCAAATCTAACTTATCACGCTTAGAACTATCATCTGATTCCTTTGAGTTGTCCTGCATCCCATGCATTCAGTCACATCTGATATCTCTTCTGAAGATTCATCTAGTTATAAATAAGTGAGATGTTCTTCTATGAGTGGGTTACCATCAAGTACAACACATGAATCATAATTCCAACACATTATTCTCAAATAAAATCAAATATCAATACAATACATTTAGTAGAATAACCATAATTTCAATAATATACTACATCCACTATAGAGTAATTTAATTAGCTCTAAAATGATTGCATAAACTAAGTTATAAATGAGGAATGAAATAAAATTGATATACACACTAGCGTTAAAGTGTGTTACATGGGGAAAAATGGTAAACTCATTTAATATTTATGTTGTAAGGATAAATTATACTTTATTCAAAATATAATCTTCCATTAATGTTGCTACTACATTTATTGTTTTCATTATTGATAATTGGATTTGATTGATGTACTAAAAAATATTGTCATTGTTGTGTATTATAGGATCTAGAGGAGGCCATGGAAATATGACGTGTGTAGTGTAGAGCTCTTAAATTATAGAGAGGAAAGTTGTTCAATGAATATATGACAACGGAATATGTAGGTACTATACAGGTAAGAAGACAAAGAAACCTCAACCAAAGGAGGAAGGTATTTATGATTTCACAAATACTACAACATAGAGGAGAGAAAGCCAACTTTTTTTCCATAACGCCTTTCAAGTCAAAACTATTTGTTGAAAATGCACAAGAATGGTGATTAAATATGATTCTATGATCAAGGAAAATGTTTGAAAATTAGGGTGGCCATGTGGAATAGGGATGTTGGATACTTTTCTTATCGAAATTTTGGCTCAATGTTTATAGCTAGGGTCATAATTTATTTTTTGTTTTTTCAACTCCAAATTAGCATGATATCAATATGTCAAATATATGAATAAGTTGAAGCTTTTTGTTTGATATAATATTCATTGAATTAATGGTGTACTGAACATGATTGACTATATTGTGTATTACAAGAGCTAGATCAGGCCATGGCAATAAATTGTGTCATATCTAACGAGGACATTATGGATAACACAAGACATCAGGTACTCAAATTTTGAGTTAACCTAGAAAAATTGTTATAATGGTATCATTTTGTACACCCATATTTTTTCACAATATTATTACAATTTATAGTTTACTATCTAATCTTGAAAAAAATATTGAGGCACACAAACCCTGCCTTTTACCCTATGAAATCCATCCAATTTGGAGTATTATATATATATATATATGTATGTATATATATATATATATATATATATATATATATATGAAAAATTAAAAAATATTTAATATTATTAATTTTATCTATGAGAAAAAAAATATTGTCCGAGTTGAATCATTCAACTTGGCCTTGAAATGAAGGTTGGGCATGCATTTTTGTGAAGCATGCCAAAATTGCCTTGCTTCACAATAATGAACACCCAAGCTTCATTTATTGGCCAATATGATTGATTCAAATTGTAAGATTGTTTATTTTATTATTTTAAACACTTTTACATTTTATATCTTTGGTAAATAGTAGAGTAGTAACATTGTTAATTTTCTTAGGGCTAGAAGTTTTCGTTGTAGATAATTGCATTTTAAAACATTTTCAACATCTTTACATTACGTTCACCCTATAAAATCATAACCAATAATGTACAAAATTAGCAATAAAAATGCAGCAAAACAGTCATAGGTCTGTCATGATATCTATGTTACGGGGCTCAACATATCTCCTTCATATCTTTGTCATAATGTTTTCTCATATCATAGATAAGAAGGCGCAAAGAGGTCATTGTCATAGGTCCCAAGAACTAAGGCTCATTAGGAAATTGTTACACTATAAGACTAAGGCCCATCAAGGCAATTTTACACCATAAGACTAAGGCACATCAAGGACTTGTTACACCATAATACTAAGGCCCATTAGGGCATTGTTACACCACAAGACTAGGGTCCATTAACGTGTTGTTACACCATAAGACTGGGGTAGAATTTCATAGACCCATAGGATGGAATGATCATTATGTCACTTCCATTAATTACTGGTCCTTGTGTGCATTAATTTTAGGCACACCAACCTTGTCTTTTACACTATGAATTCCATGCAATTTGGAGTATTAGTGAACAAAAAATATATATATGTGAAAAACTAAAAAACAAAATTCTTATTAATGTTACTTGTGAGTAAAAAAAAACACTTTCCAAGTTAAAACATTAAATTTTACCTTGAAATGAGGGTTGGGTGTGCATTTCTGTGAACCAAACCAAAATTTCCTTGCTTCACTAAAATGCACATGCATGCTTAATTTATTGGTGAATCTGATTGGTTCAAATTGTAGATTATTTATTTTATTATTTTACACACCTTTTCATTGTTATATTTCTACTTTGAGCTTAGTTATTTATAATTCATATTTCATACAACATTATAAGTTTTTCTTCGACTTGCCTTATCTAAAAGTTGTGTATAAGTGGGAAACATAGATGCGTAGGATATTTGTCGGACATGATGCAAGGTTATATGTTAAGGTTAGGTATTGTACAATCATGTCCCATTTCAAATTTAATTACCAGGAGTGTAATTGGTTTGGCTTGGGAGTGGAGAAAAAGTCAATTTTTTTTCCATGGGGCATTTCAGATCAAACTTATTGGTTGAAAATGCATAGGAATGGTAATTAAATGTGATTCTATGATCAAGGTAAATGTTTGAAAATTAGGATGACCATGTGGGATAGGGATGTCAGATACTTATTGAAATTTTGGCTTGATGTATATACTATTGTAGCGGCTACAACTACCCTCCAAAATTTTTCATTAGCTTCATTTTAGAGCCTCCCTACTGACCATCCTCAACACCATGTTTTCCATTGTTAAGCACATCAGCTTCAGTTGTTTCATAGACTCATGATAGCCTATGCATGCAAGTTTGTTCCACCCCCTTCACAGGCCGCTTTCCAGACTTAGTGTCAGTTACTGGTTGAGTAGCTCCCTCTGGGAATTGCACAATTCTGGAGGGGAACTAGCCTTCCCTCTAGAAATTGTGCAAAACCAATTGGACACCCATCTGGGTTCTAGAATTGTGTAATTCTTCCTAACAACCTTCCTCTTAAAAATTGAACAATTCATCCCAACATAGCAGCTCAGCCCAGAAATTGCGTAATCCTGGGAGACAGTCACTTGTTACTCCCAGAAATTGAGCAAATCTAACCAAGCAGCTTGCTGGGCTCAGAAATTGTGCAATACAGTTAGACAGGCTTCCTTTAGAAAATTGTGAGGCCTAACCCAGGGAACCTGTTGGGCTCATAAATTGCGCAATACTGTCAGACATGCTTCCTTGAGAAAATTGCACAGTCTGACCTAGGACAGTAGCTCAGCCTAGAAATTATGCAATCCTAGGAGACAGTCACCTGTTCCTCCTAGAAATTGCGTAATCCTTCTTGGACAACCATCTCTTATCAACCCAGAAACTGTACAGATTTTCATCCCGGGCTCATAGACTGATGCATGTGCCTTCAGGTTAATCGGTTCCCTCTGGGACCGAGAAAAACTGATTTGCATGCATGGACTGCTTCTCCCAAGGCAACATGCAAATCCATCCCTTGATTCAGGGATCCATTTTTAGCAGCTGGATGTTCCATACAAGGATCATTTCAGAGACCTCTCGCTAAGTGTCGATTTTCCTATATTTTTCGCATGCGCATCACAACCTCGATTTTATCAAAAATCATCAATGGAGCACTGTAGAGCTCATTCCTCACATAGACCTTGTAGCTTTGACTTCCCACATTGCATCTAGGAGTCATCGGCACATTCAACTCAACTGTTTCGAGGTAAGCATGCTTCTCATGTCTTGCGTTCCGTTTCCGTCACTTTTTATGTTTCTCTTCGTGTGAGTGTTGTCTGCTTGATTTCAGTGAGTTCGTGTTGTCATTTTGATGTATGTTAGCTTATAGAAGCATCATTTCAGTTTTCATTCACATCTTACTATCGTCGCATGCATGACATTGTTTTTGCACGAACGGTCACCGTTGCGGCCACTCGCTTCAGACACATGCATGCTTTCCCATTTTCTAAATCCTGCACTTGTTGTTTGCATATATGATCATTCACTCTTGTTTGCACTCATCTCATCATGCATTCAAACTTCTCATGTTTTCAGTCACTCGTTGGTTAGTCTGGGCTGCCTTGGCCTGGACCGTGCCTTGCCTGGTTAGCACTGCACATTTCCAGAAGAAAATGTTTTTCATTCCCTACAAAAATTGCACAAGTTTGGCCCAACACTAGGTTCCAAGCTTGCATTACACAATTTTTGGAGGCAGTGTCCTACTGGCCCTAGAAATTGCGCAATGCAGTTTACTGGTTGGATGTCACTACTGATTGAAATTGTGCATTGCGCAGTTTCAGTCCTCAGCAAGCTAGGATGGAATGTGCATTGTGCAGTTCCAGTAGTCAGCCAGCCCCCTGATAGCCCAGACTATGCCTTGCGTAATTTTGGCAGTCAATCTCATGACCTCCCGATAGAATTTGCGCAACCTTCATGATCAATCACACAGGTATGTTCCAAGTCAGTCCTCAAGTTTATTTTGGTTTTCAACTAATAGATTTCTTTCCATGAGTGTTTCTATGTATCCAGGTATCGCAGGTGTTTGTTTGCCTCTCAACAGCACATGTACAATGGCTTCCAGGAGAGCAGAGTCAAAGACACCGTTCAGAGCACACTTGGGGATGCAACCGCTCAAGTGTCTATGAATTTGCCTATCTATGAAGACATCATTTTTTTCATGGACAAGGATATAAAGATGAATGGAAATGACATCACAGTGAGCAACACCATCAGTAGCAGCAAAAGGTAGCACACATGCACCCGAAGAATGCAAGAGGAAGGCTATTGACAACATAGAGGTGGAGCAAAGCTACAAGTTCAAAGTAGATCTGCTCATGATGAAAGCAGCTTTGAATATTGAGGCTATGAGGTGACAATGTGACACGTAGATCACACGAAGGAATAAAAAGAAAAAAAGAAGGATTTACATGTGCTGAAGTGAAAACTCAAGGAAGAATAGGAGCTTCACAGATGAGAGAATGAGTTGGAGTAGGAACAAGTACAGTTGGGGGTGCAACATGCACAGATGAATGAAACTATGCCCACACAAGTTATAGATCCATCCCAATAGCTGGCATGGAGCAGACAATGTGAGTAGTGTTGTTGATCGCATGCAAGGGAATCAGTAGCATGCATGTCATTGTGCGCATGCATGTGATGCCACGTATTTGGCACACTCACCAAGGTGAAGACAAGAAGCAATTCCGAATAGAGTTGAACATGTACTTTGACAAGTTGATGCACATGGTCACCAGAACCCACTTGGTGATCAGCACAAACACTATGCATTAGTATGTTTTTGGTCCAACCACAATTAAGACTATGATGTGCATGCTATCAAATGAGTTGGACAGAGGGGCCATATCAGTGTACCCAGATGCAATCGGAGGCAAGAGTTTTCTTTTAGCAAGATGTCACTATTGAGCGCACGGACACCATCACGGAAGACCAAGATTGCCATCAGTTCACCACCATTGACCATCACAAGGATGTCAAAGGGTTGGTATCACCACAACGGTCTGAGCGTAAGTGATGTCTTGCATGGCTTGACAAGCCATTTTGTCTCACATAGTTACATGTGCAGATTGTATGTAACGTCTTGTCAAGTGAAAGTTCAAGTGTCAATAGTTGAATGTAACAATCATAGAGTAGTTGGAGAGTCATGAGGGTAGATGAATGGCCACAAAGGGGAATTTCAAGGGTCACCCCACTATTTTCTATAAATAGTCCCTCATAACTCATTGTAGAGGCTTTTGGTCAGCCAAGCTTCCAATAGGAGTATCATAGAGAAATCTTGGACAGTATCGTAATGAGCCTTGGCTTCTCCATTGTGCAGAGCTAGTATATATGTTTGGAGGAGTAGGTGGTTATGGCTAGAAGTTCCTCTATCGAAAGTAGTGGTTAGACATGGATGTATTGTATGACTGGAACTTACACTTCTTAATATAATAGAGACAACACATTTCATGCATATGTCATATTGTATTTCAACTATCTGTTTACTCTAAATGATATATGTATATGTTTTCTTACACATGCATGTGTAGCTATTTTCTGTATATGTATGTATGAATCTTAGTAAATGTGTTGTTGGTTTAACCATCACTTTGGATTGCTAGCTAACTCTCCTTTCATGTTGTGGTGCATATTTGCTCGTGTGTTTCCTTTTTAAATTTGTGCTATCAAAGGTTTCGAAGGGGTGCACTCACCTCACCCTCCATGTGTTAGAACCTCTCATGCACTTTCCTTGACTTACTGTATATGTCACACCCTTGCTATCAACAGGGACATCTTTCCTCTGTGCGAAACGGTGGTCAAGGCGATACTGTATGACCTACTGCTGGGACTCCTACACCAAATGGTTTGAGGTATAATTATGACTTCTTATTAGGGAGATCCCCTGACATGTTGGCGGGTACACCACTGTCAACATTTTGGCACTAGAAGGAGGGCCAGATGATAAGCCAAGTCATCACATCTATTTTGAATCTCTGCATATCTATCATGACTAACTACGGAGTTTCTATTCTGGAGCATATGCCTTATGGAAATGACTTCATTATCTTAGAAAATATCTCTGATAACTTGTCACACAAAACATACAATGGTGAAGGCTACGTAGCCTTGGGTAGGCATGTGGCCAACGTTGTAGTCTCATGTGAAAGACATGGAATATTTGGAGACTACATGAGATGTGCATTGTTCATTTACAAGCTTCAAGGCCACCCAATGTGCTAGTGTTCCACGCTACCCAGAAAATATATTCATTCTCTTGCTCATCTGGTCACATAGATAGACCGTGCTTTCAATCACTCTAACTGTAAAGCACTCCATAAAGAAATTCTGTAATTACGAAAAGCACCCAATGAATTTGTTGAACAATTTTACACACGCTTTTGTAATCTCGCATACCGATTTTCGGAAGATGAAATTGATTGGGAATTTCTCGATGGAAGATTTGAGTATCTTATTCACATATCCGAAAATCTGTAATTATTGAAGTCATTCAAACCCCACTCAGCACACTTTGGTGATGGAGCTACACAATCACAAGCAGGCACAGTTGTTGTTACAAGTAGCTGTCCACCTTCACCTCATCAAATAGCTCCACCACCGCAAAGTGCTGTGGGAGAACATGCATACAAATCTATTGAACTGTCACATCCTCCTCACCCCACCTGCTCTTGATATCTGCAAAGATTTGGCTTGGAAGCCTATTGGTTTTCATGTGGATTCATTCCCTCAACCTCTGTCCCCATGTTCTATTGATCCTCCGGATTATACTGTCTTGTGTTCTTCCATTTTGGACTTCTCACCTTTTATGAATGAGTATCAAGTTGTCGATGGAGTTGGTGTTATGTAGACAACCTGTGCCATCATTCATGATGAGTGTGTGCGGGAATTTAAAGAAGAACCCATGGTGAAGGATGACTCCCTTCCAGCCATGCCTATTCTGCTTTATCCTGACATCCCTTGTGATTTTCCCACTACTGATTTCCCCTGTGAAAACTCATTTCTGGATGTTTCTACTTCCGATCCTTTAGCGGACACATCGGATGTCAGTCTATCATTACATTGTGGAGAGGACACATGTTCCTCCAAAAATCTGTCCAATCTATCATCTATCATTTCTAAAAACACAGAGGGTGAACATCCTTTCTTTTCATCTACCCCTTTGCACGATTCATCAAATCATGAGGATGCTGACAAGCATCCTGAATTTTCTGATCTTGGTTGTTGTGATCTCTCTACTTCTTCATCTGATCATGATGTTGATTCAATCACTGTTGATATGTCTAAGACACTGGTCTATGATGATCTATCTGTCGATGAAGTCAAAACCTCCAAGCCTATTGAGGCACTTCAACCTGAGCTGATGGTTATGTCATGTCCTTGTTGTCCTAATGTTGGTTTCACTTCTGATTAGGAAATTTTTGAAACATGAAAGACTCCTCATCACTATCTGCTTTAAATTCAAGATGAATCTAACACTCAGATTTCACTTCCTCCACTCGAACTACACGATCCCATCGCTCATGCATGAGAGGAATCTTACACAGCAAGCACACTTGCAAAATGTAAGTGGTCTACCTTTCTCATGTTTTCTTGCATGCCACATTCAAGAGAATGCATACACTCAACATCTGCACGCAGTGTAGCACAACACCATGGCAAGTCCATAGAGTGCATGTCATGCGCTTTCACTCATTTTTGTTCTGTGGATTCTTGTAAGTTCAGAGTGTGTTGGTATTCATCATTATATCTTTCATGTTTGTTGCTTTTCACAGTTATGTTGTTCCCAAAACATGCCTTCACCAACACGGATCAACCAATGCACCCGTGACTGCATTGGAAGTATCACTTCACATGAGGCGACCCATGCACTATTAGCTTAGGAGTAGGAGTAGTGTTTTCTTTTGATTTTTTTGCTTGCATGCATGTTTGCTTCTTTCTTTGTGTGTTTTCTTTCTTTCTTTCTTGTTTTCTTACTCGCTTTTCATACACATCTACTTATTCTTCTTGCTTTGAATTTTGTTTTGTTTTCTTATTTATGTCCATAGGTTTGTTTCGCATGGACCGTGTGAGGCTCTTGAAACAAGCTGTGTAAAGTACAATAGGACTTGTACAACTATCAAAATTTGGTTATCTATTGTTTGCTCTCTTATGTAAGAACTTGTTGGCTTCAGTCCATGATACATCAGTGGAAAATACGTACTGTTCAAAGTGAGCCTTGGTGAAAACACAATGCTTGTGCGCTAACTAGTATCACCTACCCTATTCGGTTCATTTTGGGTTAATACTTGTCTGCTCAGTCAAGTAGAGTAAGATGAGGGTGAAAACCTTAACAAGCATGTAAAAGGTATATATAAACAACTTCTCTGAAGGAAAAACCTCTTCTTCTCTCAATAAGTCAGGATCCCTATTTCACCTCTGAAATGAATAAGTGCTATTCACAGTTATGAAAATGAAAAATGAAAAATGAAAAGATGAAAAAGTGAAAAAATTTGAAAAAATGAAAAATGAATAGGGAAAAAGAAGAGAAAGGCTTCCTATGCAGAGAGGAGATGGAAGTAACTCCACCGGGGTACTGTCCAGGCTCACTGGCAGCAGATTGATGCTTGTGTTCCTGCATGACTCAACTAGGGTACTGTCGAGGCCTACTGGAAGTGGAGCAACAAGGGAGATGAAACTAAAACTTTGACGAATAGACTGCTTGTGCACCAATATACCCATCATCCCCAATCAAAACAACTATGTTGGCTTGGCTTGGAATGTATTTCAACAAACCAAGGGCTTGGCAGATGCTACATCTTATAATCAAGAAAGTGTGGAAACCAAGACAACCAGAGAAATGAGCAATACTTCCGAAGGTGTTAGACTTTCTTTTCACAAACGAGGTCCATTTAGAGAGCTAGAGTTCTACCAATGTGTCGCCAAGTGTTGTAGCAGTGATAACCACCGTCCAATTTTTTCCTTAGCTTTGTTTGGGAGCCTCCCTACCAACCATCCTCAACAACATGTCTTGTACTGTCAAGCACATCAGCTTCAATTTTTTCATAGAGTCTTGTCAGCTTGTGCATGCAAGTTTGTTCCACCCCCTTCAGAGGCTTCTTTCCAAACCTAGTGTCAGTTTCTCGTTGATCAGCTCCCTTTGCGAATTGTACAATTCATGAGGGGAACCAACCTTCCCTCTAGAAATTGTGAAAACTAAATTGGACACCCAGCTAGGATCCAGAATTGTGCAATTCCTCCTGACATTTTTCCTCTCAAAAATTTCACAATTCATCCCCGGACAGCTGCTCAGCCCAGAAATCGCACAATCCTCAAAGACAATCACCTGTTCCTCCTAGAAATTTCACATTCCCTCTGGGATAGCTAGCAGAAATTTCACAAATCTAGCGAGGCAGCCTACTAGGCTCAGAAATTGCACAATACATTTAGAAAATCTTCCTTGAGAAAATTTTGAGGTCTGACCCAAGGCAGCCTACTAGGTGCAAAAATTGTGCAATATTGTTAGACATGCTTCCTTGAGAAAATTGCGTAGTCTGACCCAAGACAACTACTCAGCCCAAAAATTGTAGAATCCTAGGAGACAGTCACTTGTTCCTCCGAGAAATTATGCAATCCCTTTGGGACAGCCATCTCTGCTCAACCCAAAAATTGCGCAGATTTTAATTCAAGGCTCATAGATAGATGCATGTGCCTTCAAGTTGACCGATTACCTTCGGGATCGAGAAAAATTGATTTTCATGCATTGCATTCTTCTCCCAAGGAAGCATGCAAAGGGATCCCCATATTCAGCGATATATTTTTAGTAGCGAGAGGTTACATGCAAGGATCATTTCAGAAACCTCCCACCAAGTGTCGTTTTTCCTAGATTTGTCGCATGCGTGTCACAACCTCAATTTTATCAAAACTCATCAACCAAATGCTGCGTAGCTCATTCCTCACATCGACCTTGCAACTCTGACATCCTACATTGCATCCAGGAGTCATCGGTACATTCATCTCAGTTGTTTCAGGGTAAGCACACTTTTCATGTCTTGCACTATGTTTCTATCTCTCTTTATGTTTCGCTGCATGTGAGTACTGTCTGCTTGATTTAATTGAGAACTTGTTGTTGTTTTGATGTATGTTAACTTGTAGAATCATCATTTTAGTTTTCATTTGCATCTCACTATTGTCACATGCATGACAATGTTTTTGCACGAACGGTTGTCATTGCAGTGAATCGCTTCACAAAAATTCATGGTTTCCTGTTTTATGAATCCTACACTTGTTTTTTACATGTATGATCATTCACTTTTGTTCACACTCATCTCATCATGCATTCAAAATTCTCATGTTTTCAGCCGCCCGTCGGCCAGTCTGGGCTACCTTGGCCCGGATAGTGTCTTACCTGACTAGCACTACACATTTCCGAAAGAAAAGGCTTTGCCTTCCCACCAGAAATCACGCAAGTCTGGTCCAACACTAACCTCCAGGCTTGCATTGTGCAATTCTTGGAGGCAATGTCTTGCAGGTCCCAGAAACTGCAGAATGCATTTTGCTGGTTGCATGTCACTACTGACTAAAATTGTGAATTGCATAGTTTCAGTCCTCAGTAGGCTAGGATGGACTATGCATTGCATAGTTATAGGAGTCATTCAGCCTCCTGATACCCCAAAATGTGCCTTGCATAGTTTTGGCAGTCAGTCTCCCAACCTCCCGGCAGAAATTGTGCAACCTTCATGATCAGTCACAAAGGTATTTTGCAAGTCAGTCCTCAAGTTTGTTTTGGTTTTCGACTGACAAATTTATTTCCATGAGTGTTGGTATATCTCCAGTTATAGTAGGTGTTTGTTTGTCTCTAAGCAGCATAGGTACAATGGCTTCCAGGAGAGCAGATTCAAAGACACAGTTCAGAGCACACTTGGGGATGTAGCCGATCAAGTGTCTATGAATTTTCCTATCTATGAAGACACATAAAGTTGTTCATGGACAAGGATATTAAGATGAATGGGAACAACATCACAGTGAGAAACACCATCAACAGCGACAAAAGGAAGCACACCTGCACACGATGAATAGAAGAGGAAGGTTATTGACAACATAGAGGCGGAGCAAAGCTGCAAGTTCAAAGTAGATCCACTCTTGATGAAAGCAACTTTGGAGATTGAGGCTATGATAGTGTGACACATAGATCATGCAAAGGAAGAAAGAGAAACAAAGAAGGAGTTGCATGTGTTGAAGTGGCAACTCAAGGAAGAAAAAGAGCTATATAGATGAAGAGAATGAGTTGCAGTAGGAACAGGTACAATAGGGGGTGAGACATGCACAGACGAATGAAACTTTGCCCACACAAGTTATAGACCCATCCCAACAGTTGACACGGAGGAGGCAAGGTGAGCAGTGTTGTTGATTGCATGCAAGGGAATTCAACAACATAAATGTCATTGTGCACATGCATGCGATCCCACCCATTTGGCACACTCACCAAGGTGAAGACAAGAAGCAAGTACGACTGCAGCTGAACATTGACTTTGACAAGTTGATGTGCATGGTCACCAACACACACTTGGAGATCAGCAAAGACATTACGCATTAGTATGTTTCTGGTCCAACCACACTCAAGATGATGATGTGCATGCTATCAAACAAGTTGGACAGAGGGGCCATATTAGTGTACCTAGATGCAACGTAGGCAAGAGTTTTCTTTCAGCAAGATGTCACCATTGGGCATACAGACAACATCACGGATGACTAAACTTGGCATCAATTCACCACCATTGACCATCACAAGGATGTGAAAGAGTTGGTATCACCACAATGGTCTGAGTGTTTGTGATGTCTTGCATGGCTTGCTCAAGCCATTTTGTCTCACATGGGTACATGTGAAAATTGTGTGTAACGTCTTGTCAAGTGGAAGTTCAAGTGTCGATAGTTGAATGTAACAGTCATAGATTAGTTGGAGATTCATGAGGGTAGATGAATGGTCACAAAGGGGAATGTCAAGGGTCACCCCACCCTTTGCTATAAATAGTCCCTCATAACTCATTGTAGAGGCTTTTGGTGAGCCAATATTCCAATAAGAGTATCTTAGAGAAAGCTTGGAATGTATCGTAATGAGCCTTGGCTTCTCCACTGTGTAGAGCTAGTTTATCTCTTTGGAGGAGCAGGTGGTTGTGGATGTAATGTTCCGTTATTGGAACTAGTGGGTAGACATGGATGTATTGTATGACCAAAACTTACACTTCTTAATATAACAGAGCCAACATGTTTCATGCATATGTCGTATTGTATTTCAGCTATCTGTTTACTGTAAATGATATATGCATATGTTTGCTTAGGCATGCATGTGTAGCTATTTTCTATATATGTATGTATGAATCTTATTGAAATGTGTTGTTGGTTTAACCATCACTTTCGATTTCTAGCTAACTTGCCTTCCATGTTGTGGTGCATCTTTGCTCATGTGTTCTCTTCTTAACTTTGTGCTATCACATGTTTCCAAGGAGCGCAATTATCTCACCCTCTATGTGTTAGAACCTATCATGCACCTTCCTTGACTTACTGCATATGTCACACCTAATGAGCACTAGTATTGCAGGAAGAATGATGCAACTCCTGGGGCTACCAAAATTACTTTATCAACCTGCAGTTCGTACAAACTTGGAGATGATAGTTTTGTATACACAAGTAAAAGTGATGGTTCTTATTTTTGTCACTGTTTAGGTGGTGAGATACCACTAGGGTTTTCAATCCAGACTTCTATGGATTCAAAAGAAGCTTGATTACTGATGAAAGAAAGAGAAATCTACTCTAGGAGAAAGCTTGTCTACTGCAATAAGGAAAAGGACTGAAATCCAATGCTAAAAACAAACAATTTCCTAACTAACTACTGAGAAACTATCATTTACAAGAATGCTAAGCTAACATGCATGAAATTCTACTGTCCTATGCATGAAAGTTCAAAACATCAAACATCACTATTGTGCATGTAAAGGACTGAAATAAATCTGTTTTTTTCTTGTTATTCTTTTTATGGATAAACAAGTGTGAAAGCTAATCCCTTTTGGTGGTGTGGTAGGTGGCTTAGGGATGTTGGTGGATGGTTGGAAGGTTTGAGATACCCTTAGGTGACCTTTTGTGGCTTCTTGAAGGTTTTCCCTCAATTCGGCCTCAAAATGGGCCACTACAAGAAAACCTACAGGATGCCCTAAAAACCTACAAGATTCCCTATATTTCTACAAGATACAACCGAGAGAAAAACGATGGGTGTTGAAGGTGATGGAAGTATTAGGGAAGGTTGTTGGTCAATGGAATGGATTGATAAAATGCCTAGGATCACTCAGAACTCAAAACCAGGGTTGGGAGATGGTTGGATTTGTTCAACATGCTTGAAGAAGTTTCCTTGGAGAATGATGAAATTGGTGAGGGTCTTAGTGAAAGTCAGGAATGATCATGGATGGATGAAGTTAGAAGGAGGTTGCTTGCTATGAAATCTTTTTCTACTTATCAAACACCTGCACTACATCAAACAATTATATTTTCCCAAAAATCATGTAAACAAGAAGAATTTCAACGAGCTAGAAAAACCGAGTTTAATGAGCTAGTTGTCTACTTCATGCATGAGGAAAATTTGCAAAATAAGATGAAGTCATTGATGAGATCTACTATAAGACTGAAAATGGAGGAAATGGCAATTAAATCCTACACATGCAAACTGATCAAATGTTGGTTCAAGTACAGTAAACTCTAAATTCTATGAGAAAGTAGAAATCTCTCTTTTTGGGGCTGCATAGGGGTCCTTTTGTCAAATCATGATCCATGAAGGAAGAGGTGAGGCCAAGACATCTACTGATAGCTTTTTAATGCTATTTTTATCACTTCTAACCTACTTCTGAATTAAATCACAAATGAAAGCAAACTAATAACCAAACTAAACAAATCTACACTACTTGCATTGAAACACTTCCAAGGGAAATTTAACCATGAATCTATGAAATTAATCTAAGCATACAGATACAAGAAGAGGATCCTTTGTTGCTAGGGTTGGGCCCTAACCTGAGAGCTTCAGCCCTCTGAGTTAACTCAGTACTTGATCATGAAAATGCTCATTCTCATTATCAAAACAGAAAATTACATAGCAATGTCTTCCACAAGTCTGGAGCTCAAAAATAACTAGTGTTTTTACAACAAAATTTTGAATCCTAATGAGGCTTTAGGCCTATTTATTTATAAAACTGATATATCCAATGAATTCCTTAAATCTAGGGAGGCTCGACTGCCAAACTTGACATGAACTAACTCTTTGACTATCACTTGCTCGGCTCCCTTTTGATCTTCATGACTTGGCTGCTTGTACTCCGAGTTGTTGTGACTGATGGAGGAATATTCGAATGAGGTAGGAGTAAATGAAGAGGATTTACCTCCTACAATTTCTCTTCCTTTTCCCATTCGAGTTTCAGCCCTTAATCTTGCCAAAATTCCATGATTTTCTCTCACAAACCTGCATTCAATGCATATTAGTCCACTAGGCATAATATCGCACTTAATTCATCTCATTAAACAAAATATAATCAAAACATGTAATAAGTTGTGATAAGAGTTGATTTTACTAATCTAGGAGGTGAATGAAGGTCCATATAGTTACCCAATGATGAGGCTCATCATCACCCCCCTACTGAAAGTGTTGCTCATCCGCTGAGGAACTCAATCAATAGCCATGTCTTTCATAGCTCTAGTGGCCTCCCTAAGATCACATGCTTCTGTTGTGGTTTCCTCTTCTTGTGCATAAAATCTTGCCTTCCTTTCCACCTCCTCCCGCTGCTTTCATTCTTCCTCTTCCTTCCTTCCTTCTAACATCCCCAAGAGCAATGGTGGACTGAGTCTCAAGCCAATCCAATTGATTTTGATCCTTTGGATGGTTTTTTTGTACATGGGTGTCTTGTTTAGTGCTTCTCTCATCCTTTGAGGAGAATGGTACTCTCTGATTTTCAAATTGTATGGAAAAGTAATCCATCTCCTTTGGCAAGTTTTCATGCTGTCATCCCCTAACAATATGAACATATCCTCAAAATGTGTAATTACTTGCTCTTGGAAAACAAGATACCTAGGTGCAAGTTGAGGATCATTTGCAATTAAATTATGTGTGCTGATGACAGGCACTGGATTTGACTACTCACCCCTTATCATGAGAGGCTCTGTTTGTTCCCTCGCCAATATATTCTTCATTTTTGTGGCCCTTGCTTCCTCATGGTTCATCCATGATGCCAAAGCCATCAACTGTAAATCCCCTAGATTTGCATTAGGGTCCCATAAATTCATATCTATCAAGGCCTTTCTATGCAAGTAGAACTCATACATCTTAGCCCTATCTTCCAATGTGCTTTGATCACAAAGATCAATGAACTATCTATGATCCTGGAATGGCATAGTGCCTCTCTATGCTAGGGTCTTTATTTGGAATTCCAGCCACTATTCCTTAAGCTATAATGCATAGGACTTGGCTAGAATCCTTCATTGGATTGCTTCCAAAGATAGACTGGCCATGGATGCCAATTAATTTTCTCTTTTTTGCAGTTGTCCATTCAACCATGGATTTTGTACCTCCAATTGGGTTTTCATTATGGCCTCTCTATCCCTTAGGCTACTTAGTTCTTTGCCCATATCTTTGAGCTTCTCCTCCATGTGACCAATGTCCTCCACTCCCTTGGACTTGGCAATCTACATCCATCTATGGGTTTTGGCTCTTTCTTTCTCAAGCTCAAAAAATAATGGGATGGAAATTTTTTGTTGAATGACCTTGCCCCCTTCAATAAATATATAGTAGGAGTCAAGGTTAGGTTGAGGACTAGGTTCCCTTAGCTCTAAGTCATCTCTCTTTGTTTCTTACTGCATACTTCCTGCCTTATCCAATTTTTGAGTTTCTTGTATGTTTAGTAGAGTTCCCTGTAGGACTACCCCTGCTTCCTGTAGGTCCTGCTATGTGTAGGATGTCTTTTCCTTTGGATAAGGTAGATCTAGTCACAGACCTTCTCTCATAAGTGATAGGATACTTAGGGGAGGTTTGTGCGGAGGATCCTTCTCCTTGAGTTTTTGTAAGAGGAGCCATCTTCTCCTATTGTTTAGGTGAGTCCTCAATAACAATGGGAACCTTGGTTGGAGTTTGAGGATTTCCCCACCTTATCCTTGAACTTTTTCTTGTTTTGAAGTATAAGGAGGTTTGCCTCTATATTTTTCATTTTTGTTTGATAAGGGTGCTAAGGGTAGTGAGGTCAGCTGCTGCCTCTTTCTCAGTGGGTTCTGGAGACACCCTGGGTGGCTCCTCCTTTTCCTTTGCCTCCTCTTTTCCAAAGCCCTTTTCACCTTTGTTATTCTCCTCTTCTTCTCCCTCTAGATCCTCATCTTGTTTGTCAATTTCCTCCTTGACATCTTTCTCTGCTTCTTCATCTTTTCCCTTCTCTTTGTCTTCCTCTTCGTCCTCATCTATTTCCTCTTCATCCCTCTCTACTTCTTCTTCATTTGTTTCAGTCTCTTCTTCATCCTTCTCATAGATAGTAGGGCTAATATCATATGTGAGGGCTTTGCACTACAAGAAAAAAGGTCATTAGTGAGGGTCATTCCTGCGATGGACCTTTAAGGTCTGTCACCAATGTCGCATATGGTGACGATCTTTAAAAAAGTATTGTTGTAAGTGTATATAGTGATGGTCTTATAAGGTTTGTCACCAAAGCCATTTTTAATGATACTTTTGTTAAGGTTTGTTAAAGGCTTGTTACTAATTCTCTCTTTGGTGACACTTTTGGTGAGGGTCGTTAAAGGCCCATCACTAATTCTCTCTTTGGTGACACTTCTAGTGATGATATTTTATTGACCGTCACCAATTATATTTTTGGTTACTTTTGGTGACGGTCAATAAACGTTCATCATCATTGATCATTTCAATGAGTTTCTGGTGACGCTTCATGCCTATGACAAACCTTTAAGGTCCATCACCAATGTCGCATATGGTGACGGTATTTAAAAAATCATTGTTGTAGGTGTATATAGTGATGGTCCTTTAAGGTTTGTCACCAAAGCCAATTTCAATGACACTTTTGGTGAGGGTCGTTAATGGACTGTCACTAATTCTCTCTTTGGTAACACTTTTGGTGAGGTTCGTTAAAGGCCCATCACTAATTCTCTCTTTGGTGATGGTTCTAGTGACGATATTTTATTGACCCTTACCAATGCTCTTTTTGGTTACTTTTGGTGACGGTCAAAAAATGTTCATCGTCATTGATCATTCCAATGAGTTTTTTATGATGCTATGTACCTGTTACTATATTTTTTTATCAAAATATAATGATTTAATACCATTATTGTGGAGTGTTTTTCATTATGTGTCCAAGGTCATAGTGGTTATAATAGTCAGTCAATTTGTTAAGAAATAATTAGTGTGTATCATTTCCCTTAAGTCATAAGAATACAGTCTTCCTATGAGCCAACACATGATTCATCTCTATTAGTTTTATTATCTAGAAAATTTCCTTTAAATAAAGTTCCACTAGTGTGTGTTGGAGCTATATTATTTAATGCATAATAAAGCTCTATCAATTCTATTAAGGAGAGAGACCTAGCACTCCTTAACACTCATGACACACCTTAACATGCTTTGGAATAGTACAATAACATTCTTTGGCACATCACATGTATTGGAACATCTTTGTACCTGGAACATCTTTGTACCTAGAACATCTTCCCATGAGTAGGACGCCCAAGCACATGTTGGCATGCCATAGCATAGCATAGCACTCAACTATCATGTGTTGGCATTCCCTGTAGTCCCTAGAATTCCCTGGAACTCCTTGAAATAACATTGCATTGACAAAAATTAGCACTTGGCACACATTGGCACTTGGTATTGGAACATATTACTAGTGTGCCTAGGATTCCCCTTTTGAAAAACATAAAGTCCCTACTTATTAACCCTCTTATGTGTTCATTTCCTTTCTTTTTAGCTTGGTTATTCTTTTTGCTTCCTTGAAACTCCTTGCCACATATTGGCATACTTTGGCACCCTGCACACCCCAGCATGTCTTAGCACCTGGCATGCCTTGGCACTATTTGGCACATGTTAGCACACCCCGGAACTACCTAGCACACTTTAGCACTTCTCGACATTCCTTGGTATTCCATGGAATGCCTTACCCATGCTTAGCATACCTTGTCACTCCCTCCTTGGCATGATATCTAGCACTGATTGACACTCCCTGACACTTCCTTCACTTCCATGCATTTTTATCTATTGCTCCCTTGTGTTGTCGTAGTACTTCCTAACACTCCTTAGCATGCATTGGCACTCTCTAGCACACCTTAGCACTTATAAGTCAAGAATGAAACTTGTAACCAATGTTACCAGACACAGAATATAAATAAATAGGCGAGGCAAAAGAGCTAGGAGTTTTAATCAGATTGGGAAAAAATCGGCAAAAAATCAGTGAATTCAATAAATAAAAGTATACACATATATTGAATTAAAAAAACATTTTTCATTCATATTCAATAAAGACATGTCCAAACAATTCATAATATCAATATATGTCCAAAATATCATGAATTAATAAGCATCTCATATATGTTATGAGTCCAAACATGATCCAAAGGATTGAGTCATGACTCCTAACTAGTGATTACGTAGAACTAGAAGCAACCGGTTCTAAAAGTTTACAAGCAACTGCATACTAACTAAAAAAAAATCAGTAACTAAGAGTCTAATACTCTTAAGAGTGAGAACTAGAATAAATTCCTCCAACTCCTTCGCTTGCTTGACTCTCAAAGTTCTTCAAGTCATGTAAGCTTAAAAGAGGAGCCTCCTCTAATTGGACCCAATCTACTGCGTTTATAGTTTGCAAATCTATCTCTTCAAGGTCTATTGGTGAATAATCCAACCCTATAATTATCATGAGACATTGAAATGTGAATTTAAGTTTGACTTTGAACTTTAAGTTTAAACTTTAAATTGCAAATCATATTATGAAACCTTCAAATTCAAGCTCTCACCTAGTATTTGCTTGTTGCGAAGTCATAGATTGTAATGGAAAAATGCAAGGTTATTTAAGAGATTTTGTGTCAATTAGTTGCGCTTCTTAGAAGGTATTTTCTCAAACATTCTCCAATTGCACTCACAACTTGAAGCATTGCATGCTTGGTTTAAGATTCGAATGATGAATCTCTTCAAATCTGATGTATCACTACAAAATTTTTGCCACCAAAATCCTAGCAAGTGGCAAGGGTTCGTGAGTAGATGTACTAAATACTAAATAGTAAAAAATTAAAAAGACAACAAAATTTAATAAAACATTTAAAATACAAAATAAAATTTAAACAAATTTAATGAATTGATGAAGCCTTCAAGCCTCAAAGGGTACCTAGCAACATCTTAGACCTTTCTCGTATAACACTGGTATAGGAAAATAATTTAGTTGGTGCTCTATAATCCTATAGTTGGGAAAAGACATGACTTTGAAATTATGGATCAAGGAAGAACCTTTCCATGCATGTCATAAGTCTTTTGCGAACCTCCCCATCCTCATTAAATTTACTCTTATCATAAAAATATTGTGGGTTTAAGAAGTACCTAGTAGCATGTAAGGGGGAAAGCAATTTCCTACCCCAATGTGCATCAATAATGTCGCAAAGAGGCATATACTTTTCCTCCTCATCCCCATATCTTCTTTTGATGGCCTCCTTTGCAAAATCCATCGCCTCATAAATGTAGCGCATAGCGGGTTTGTCACCATCAACCATCTTGAAAGTTCAAGCTTTCAAATTTAAATAAATATGAAACATTGAAAATAAAAAGAAGCTTGAAATGAAATTTAAAACATGAAAAAGTTAAAAGACTTGAAGTTCCTAAGATCTATAACAAGGGACTCCATCACAACAATAATCTCTTTGGCATCTTTCCAAAAATCGTCATTAAAAACAAGTGCAACAACTTCAATGCCTTCAAGGGTCTTGGAATTTTTAGATGCCATCCACTCAGGTTCCAAGAACATCCTCTTCTGATTTATCTTTTTCTCAACCACAAATTTCAAAGATATGAAATTTGTTGCAAATCTATTCACCGTAGGTCGAACAATTTCTCTACCTTCAATGTATTTTCCCATATTGTTTAGGAAAATAGTGTGGTTGTATAGGTAGTAGGTTATGGATTTGTCCTTCTCCATGACCTCATGTATCCAATGAAGCTTACCATTGTCCTCAAGCATTAAATCTATGCAATGGGCAACACAACAAGTCCAAAAAATAGTGGGGTGCCTAATATCAAAAAGTCTACCAAAAGCCATATAATTAGCTGCATTATCGGTGACAATTTGTACAACATGTTCTTCTCCCACTTTTGGAATGACTTCCTCCATCATTTCACAAATAAGTTGTGAAGTCTTATCCTTGTCTAAGGCATCCACTGATTTGAGAAACATTGTACCTATTGGAAAAGATACAAGGAGATTCATTAAAGTTCTATTCCTTTGATCTGTCCATCCGTCACTCATGATGGTGCACCCTATTTCTACCCATGATGAACGAAAATCAAATAGCACAAGCATGACATCTTCAACACTTTCTAATAGAAAATTTTTCCTAATTCCCTCTGATGAAGGGGCTTTGAAGCCTGGACTTGCAATAGCAACAACATCAATCATAGCTTGCTAATAAGGACTTATGACACAATGGAAGGGTATGTCAGAATAGTACCAAAAGTTAGCAATGGCCATCCTTTCTTGACTATGGATATTTTTTTTTCCAACCAATGGTATCCAAGGTAGGTTGGGAACTAGGTTTTGTGCGGGGAGAAAAAAAGGTGTTTATGTTTCCACCTCCAATGTTGAATGCAGGAGGATTCATTTGGCCTTGAGTTTGACTTGGACTTGGAGGCATGTGTGGGAAACTTGGGAAATGCATTAAGGATTCAATAGAGGGAGATGACAATGGGATAGTGGAAGAAAAATTGTCAACTCCAAGAGTTCTTGTTTCTTGTTTTTGCTTTTCTTTCTTTGCATTATGCTGACTCAACATATTAATGGCCAAGGTTGCTTGGTGTTCGATATTTTTGTCAACTTTTTTGCAGATACCTATATCATGATCGAGTATTTGTAAAAGGTGGTACTTGAATTTATAAATGCCTCCACTACATTTCGCTTTGCAAAATTTACAAAGGAGCTTGGGGTCTCCAAGAACCTTGTCACAATAAACCTAAGAAAAGTCATTCTCCCTCAGCATTGTTGTTGTTTTGGACTTGTGTTTAAATTGTGGCTTCTATTTAGATTTGGAGTTGTGAATTCTATTTAATTTGGCTCCTGTGAAACACAATAAAAAAATAAAATTAAAAATGCCATATATAACTTTGCAAAAAAGAGGGTTGGTTTTAAAGGATATAAGTGTTTGTTAAGGATCAAAGAGGAGTTTGTCCAGTAACACAGGCACATTTCGACCTAATAAATCATTATGACCTTGAAACACAATTAGTATATATGAGGAAATGATACCTAAAGGAAATATTATCAACATATATTGCATTGTAATCTTGAATTTGAAAGTTTGTTTAGCATAAGACAACTGAACCAATACATCAATAATAGATTCTGGAAGAACGAAAATACCCAAAGTTGTGAATTCATGGTTAAAGCTTTTGGAGTCGGCAAGACATTGACCAACGAAGGAATTCTTGATGACTTGACCAGTGGTTGGTATGAAACCATTTCTTAGTGAATTTTTTAAATCTATTTAAGCCCCATTTACAGGGTTGAAAAGTCATAACCAAAGGAATATGCCGAACATTCGATTGCTGAACAATGAAACTTGAAACTTGCCATTGAAAACGACATTGAAACTTCAATATAGTAATATACCTATTATTTAAGCCAAGTGTCAATGTACCTTGATTTTTGAATAGTGAAGCAGCTAAGCTTGAAGGTAACACACACTGAAGGTGACGCACGACTGCCTGAGGGTCAATATGGAGTATGGATAGAGCACATGTTGGCGATTGCTCGATATGGAGTTTGGACTTAGGCTCACGCTGGCGGTTCCCTGATATGGAGTCTACACCATGTAAGAGTGAGTAGTGATTGATTACTGAAGGTCTCGACGTATGGGTTGCGGGCCTAAGAAATGAGAAATAATTTTTGGAATGACTGACGTTTAGCTTTTAGTAATGTGACATACCTAAACTTGAAAAACTCGTGCTCATCAAGTTAAGGCCAAAAATCGAATAAATCGGAATCAATCATAGGAATCTTCTTTAATCGGAAAGTCACAAGTCAAACTTGCATTGACCATGAGTTAAACATGGTCAACGTGAGTTTTACTCACAAAGATTTGGATCATATCGCTTGGAGAGCTAGTAGATTCTAACTCGTGATTAATCGCGATTGATTGATGAGTCTTGTTTCACTACTTGTAATTGAAATCTGAACTAAAAATAGAAGAACTTACAATCGAAACTAATTGTGAATTTTCTAAACTTAAATTGGCCCATCGACATCATTTCTATTTGCAGCTAGGTGTGTCAATGGAAGAGATTCATTTTAAATCAGGTTCATGGAGAAACTATTTTATGGAAGGGAAGACATAGTAATATTTTTCATTAAATTCGAATAACAATAGTATCTAATCTGTATCTCTCGTATCTCATTAGTTTTATCTCTCGCAACTCATATAGAAAGTGGGGTAATAGTGGACATGTAGCATCAAGCTCCACTCCTTTTAATCCAAAGGTCTGCATGCAAACCTTTTGTGTCACTTGCGCCACAAAGCCTTCGTTGTAGAGTGTGGAGTTAACACCTACCGCTGCATGACAAAATCTACACATACCTTTTGACTTGGCCTTTTCACCTTTTGTCCATTCTTTGTGTGGAGTCTAGGAAAACAAGCTCCACATGCTTTTCTTGCATACCTCTATGTGAGTGTAACTTAGCACATTTTCTTTGCTTCAACCAATATCAAAATCATTTGTGAGCTTCTTTCAAGGCATGAATACATGCTTTTCTAAAGCAAAAAATAACCATTGAGTTAACCTTTTCCATTTCAAATATGTTAGGATTCTATTGATAGTTTTTAGAGATAATTATTAACTGGCCCTCTACTTTTTCCTTTTTCTTAATATAAACTGCATCTCTTATTACATTTCTAATCAAGAGATTTACATCAAATTTTTTATCAAAGGGCCAAGGACTTTTCATAAACGCTTCCTTGTCCAGTAGAAGAATAAATGGTCAACATGTCAGCTTGGCTCCAATTTCTTGGGAATTAATAATTGTTTTGAAAAATGACTACTCTTATTTGAATCTAGAACCATGTTTAAGCTTTGAAATGGATTTTCCTCCAAATTGATCTTGGAAAGGTCCTTATTAAAGGCTTCTCTATATCTCCTCCACTAAAATGAATGGCTTGTATGTTGAAAAGTATAGCAGAGCTCCCTTCTTAAAATCCTGATCATCCCATTCTCACCAAGAGCTCCTCCTTTTCCCCAAATTGGACCAAAAAAACATTGAGTACTTAATTATGATCCAACCTGAGAAATTTTGATTGAGACTACAACTCAAGAGCTATTCAATTTAAAGTGCGCTAATAGGATTCATCATTCTTTCATTGAATAAGTGTATTGTTTTTGAATTTTTCATTTGTGCTTGTAGTATGTAGTACTGACCTTGTTTCACGTGAAATGGTTTTTATTCTTGGACTATGCCAATGCTAGTAATATTTAGGCCTTTTCTAGTATTTTTACCCCATGATCATTTTTGCAAGATGTATGTCCTGTGTGGAAAGAAATAAACATTTAGTTATTACCTCCTAAACTAAAGCGTTGTTTCTTTTATTAGGTGCCATGTACGTCCTCTACAAGTTGAGGACAAATGGGACGTAATATCCTATCCATCCCTGTAGGCTATAGTCCTCCATAAAGGGGAAAAAACCCTAAAATTCCCATTGTTAGGAAATTTTTGGGGAAGCTAGGCTTAAAATACCCAAATTTGGGGTTTGGAGTCTGGTTTACTCAATCACTTAAGAATATGAAACCCCTCTAGAAAATCTATAAATAAAGAAGGATTGATTTCATTTTGGATCACCAAGTGTGGATTAATTCATTTTTTCTTGAGCATTAGGTCTGATAGTTTTTGACCCCTTCTATCTCTTATCAATTTCAGTGGTGAAAGATTCCACCCTAGTTGACATTCCCTTATTATCTCTATATTTGGTCACAAGGGTCTTTGGCTGGTCAACGAATTCTGTTGGATATTGGTCTCTTGTATTTTTCTGGGCATAAGATTTTTGTTAAAGGTGAATGAATTTGGAGGATAGTGCAAGATAGCTTAGTTATGTTTGGCATACACCTCTCTTGAAGGAAGCAATAAAGTTTTTGAGTCCTTAATATATTGTTCTGGGAAAAGCACTTACCTTAGGCAGTGGATTCGTTTCTAGCACCTCGAGTAGCTAAACTGTTTGTTTTATTTAGTTTTTTCATGCACAGTTAAAGGGAGAACTTCCCTAGTTATTAATTCTCATCCTTAGCTAAGGAAGCATGTTTGCATATCCCATATCTTATTCAGTAGAGGCAGACTTTAATTGTCTTTTCTATCCATACAAGGAAGGTGCATTAATATTAGGAGTTAAGAAAGTTGAGAAATTGTTGTACCAATTGGCTGCATGTTGACATGGCATGCTAGAATGACTTAGCACTGCTTATAATACCATGTCACTCCCCTCTTACCACACCTAGAACTCATTGACACTCCCTGTCACACACTCTTCTTCATTCATGTCCATGCATTTTGACCTAGTGCTCCCTTGTGTTTCCCTAGCACTCGCTAACACTCAGCACACATTGGCACAGCTAACTACAATGAGTTTCACTAACAGTCAATCCAAAAACCCTTCTAGAGTCTAGCTAGTTACTTCTTCTTCAATAAGATATTAGGGTTAAGTTTGTTGTATAGTGTTCACTGTGAAAACTCGCTAACACTCAGCACACATTGGCACACCTAACTGCAATGATTTTCACTAACAATCAATCCAAAAACCCTTCCAGAGTCTACCTAGTTACTTGTTCTTCACTAAGATATTAGGGTTAAGTTTATTGTATAGTGTTCAGTGTGAAAATATTATTAGGTGTTTTTATCACATTACTTGGAAGGTGGTTAAGCCACAAGCATGATGGTAAGGTTCCTGAATCTTGGATTGTAAAACTAACCAACAAATATATGACTATAAGATCTTTCAGAAATTGTAGTTCTCTAAAGAGATTCATGGTAGTGATTTTCCCATTGCGCTAGATCCGAGAACTCGATTTTTAATTAGATGCAGAGAATTGGTAGTTTGATGCCGTAAATGTCAAATTTATAGTTCAACAACATGATGGAGTCTTACCTCTGACATCATAATTTAGTTTGTTATCTTCATGGTGCATACCCCACGATGTCCAAGTGTGACACCCTCCTTGCAACAACACCCTTAGAGTAGTTACCAAGTGACTTCCTTACCTTTGATTGCCCTCTCCTCATCTTGTTCACTCTCAGTTCCTTCTCCCTTACTCTCATCTCACTATTCTCTTTTGCTTCATATTCTCCTTATCCCAATTTCTATTCTCTTTCTACTTCTCACTCAATCCTTCTAGTTAGTTAGGGCTTGGCTAACTCGATTTTCCCTTTCCTACCATTTGGCCCCCCATTTTCTCCCCATCTGTCATTTCCCCTCTTCCTAGGTTTGTTCTAGAATCAACAAGGTGTGAGGAAGGAGAAAAATCCATTCAAGTGTGGTTGCAAAATATCTCCTTGCCCTCATTCACTACATCAATGCTTGTAAATATTATTCTTGTGAGTGTCTGTGAGTCTCTTCTCAGGTCTTGGGTTGAATTATTTTTTCTCTTTCAACTATATGAGTCAAGCTATATGCTCTTTAACCCCCCCATTAATAGAGTGTCTTATACTTGTATCATGCCCCTATTATAAATAAATATGTATAGGTTATTATGGTATATGTTTAACTTTTGTTATAGCCCGCACCTTGAAGTCATTGAGCTTCCATCTAACTCCCCTAGTTAAATCAAGGTTCACTGAGTTAGAAAAATGTGCCATAAATAATTATAAGTGGTTACCTTAAGGAAGGACCATTGGTTGAAGCCTCATCAATGGAGATTTTGTCAATGGTTAGGGTTTTGATTCAATTAGACACTATTCACTATTATATTTGTTGGCATAGAGTAATTATGATCTTCCCCATGTACACAAGGATAACTAAGAAGTGTTTCCCATAATCATGCAAGTGGAACTTCAACATGTACATTATGGTAACCACAAAATACTTATCATATTTATACAATGCAAGGTGATAGGAAAATATTTACATTATATACATGAATGTACTAATATTAGGACCATTAACATCATATCTACATATATACCACAAGACGAGGGTCATTACAACCCCTTAAAAATAGCCATAAGGCCTTCCTCTTTTGCAGCTCCTTGACCACAAGGGTTTAATTGAAAAACACGTAGTTCCTTCAAATATTTGTAGGTTGAGGCAGCCACTTCAAGCCCTTGAAATTAAATATAATCAAATATTTGCAATTTGTTACAATAATTAGTCCATTGTGCACACTCCTCATCTTGGAGTTGGATAGAGAGGGGGAATACTTGATTGATGCCAACCTTGTAAATGAAAAACTTTGCCTACTCATTGGTTGGACTCTCCACCACTAGTTGACACCACTAACACACACCAAAAGTCCAAGATACCCATAATATGTGCCCTACACCCAAGGGCTTAGACTACGCCATAAAATGTACCCTCAACTTTAAATGTCCCGAAATAGTAATATCCTAACCCTAGCCTATTTGTTAGATTTTTGTAACTTTCTTCTTAACTAACATTTGTTTTTAACTATTGAATCCACTTACCATATACTCTCTCTTGTTTGCACCCACCTCGTATACAAGAACACTTATGTTTTTAATACAACCAACTTAAGAGGGCATGTTTGTTTCTTACACTTAAATATTTTCAGTACAACCAAGTTAAGAGCACGTATTTCATTTTCAAATTCCAAAAGTATAACATGTATATCTCTATAAACTAGCAACAAAATCATTGTGTAAAAAAGGTAGGCTTAAAATTAAATTAAAATTAGACTATTATTATTATGATAAATACACCAAATATGGAAAAAATGTTTTCAAACACAACCATAAAAAAAGCGTTAGTTTATCAAATACAACTACAAACTTATTAAGCCAACCTTGATCCATCTTAAACTTGATCTATCAAGTGCTGAGAGGGACCCAATCTCTCGACATGCAAACCACTTTTTTGGTATTTGATAGATCCAGGTTAAGATGGATCTAGGCTAGTTATATAATACTATATAATATCTATATTTGTATCTATGTGTCTCTTTCTTATTCCCTTTCTCTATCTCACCCCACAAACATGCACACTCTCTCTCCATATCTATCTCTCTCTCCCTCCCTTTTCCTCTTTGCCTCTCTCTCTTCCCTCTATCTCTCCTCTCTCCATCGCTCCATTATCACTCCCTCTCTCTACCTTTCTCCCTTTATGTCTTTCTTCTTCCTTCCCTCTCTACCCCCCTCCAACTTCATCTCTCTCTCTCCTCTCTCTTAGTCCTCTCTCTCCCTTTCTCTCTCACCTCCCTTTGTCCCCCCCATCACTCTCTCTCTCTCCCCCCTCCATCTCCATGCCTCCCTCTCTTTCTCTTTCCATTCTCTCCCTATCTTTATGCCCACCTATTCTCTCTCTTCTCTCCTCTCTTCTCTCCCTCTCTCTCTATCAATCTATCCCTTGTCAATCCCTCTCTTTATCTACCTCTATCTCCATATGCCTTGGTTATTTCCTCCCTCTCTCCCCCTCCAACTCCATAACTCTCTCCCCCCTCTCTTCTTCTCTATCTCCCCTCCCTCTCTTCCTACCTCCTTCTCTCCATCTCCCCCCATCACTCTCTCACTCTTTCTTTCTCTCTCTTTATCTCTCTCCACCCTCCATCTTTGTCACTATCTCCCCCCCCACTCTTCCCTTCACTTTGCGTGCTATCATCACTTGGATCCATAGTTAAGATAGGCCTATGTTGGTTCTTACTAATAATTGTATTATATAAATTTCACATATTTAAATCCAAAAGTATTGTCATTTTTTATTTTATTAAAACCTTAATTTAATTTATATGGGAATGATTTTAGTAGTCGTGAGGATAGAGGGTTTATATATCTCTCAAAACTAATTAGAACCCTTTTCCTATTAGCTTCAAATAAAAATTTTTATAAAATGTTATAAAATTAAATTATTTTTATTGTGAAGTAAGTTATGGTTTTTGGGCTATTGTAACAAAGCCTATTTACAAGTTAATAATATCCATGGTAAAGTTGGGGTGAATATTGAGGGTTAAGAATCTTGTCATATTGTTATAAAATATTTAGATTGTGAAATAGATATGAATTTTTGGCATGTGGTATTGATAAGCCATGGTATTAGCCCATCCTATTGTAAAAAAGCCTATTCACAAGTTCATAATATCAATGACAAAGCGGGGGTCAATATCCATGATTAATAATCATATCATATTCTTATAAAAAAAATTGATTTTGAAATAAGCTATTTTTTTTGGGCATGTGATATTGATAAGCCATGGTATTGGCCCATGGTATTGTAACAAAGTATATTTCCAAGTTAATAATATGCATGTAGTAAAGTGAGAATGAATGTCCATGATTAAGAATATTTTCATATTGTTATAAAATATTTTGATTGTGAAATAAGTTATGTTTTAAGAGCATGTGGTATTGATAAGCCATAATATTGTCCCATGGTATTTTTGCTGTCATCCCCATACTTTTTACTTTTATTATTATTATGTTGTGGCGAGCAACAACCCCCCTTATTATTTAGTGTTATTCCTAATGCAAAATAAGTGGGGACCCTTAGTTAAAAAAATTTAAAAATAAAAGTAGTGGTTAAATTTTCTTTTCAAATAAAACTTACCATCATAAGCTTAGGAAACCTCCCTTTGAAAACCTAAAAAATCTAAGTTTTATGATAAGGTAAGATAAAATCTTTCCTTAGGAAAATCGCATTGCAAAAATATAGCGGGATGCCTCCTTGCAAGCCGAAGTTCCAATATATCAAGATCGCGATACGCGATAGTATCGCATCGCACCCAACAAATACAACTTACATGAAACACTTTAAAATTTGCCAATATGCGATATTGTCGATCGCATTTCGCAGAAAATAGGTTAACAAAGATTGTCATACATAACATTCCTGCGATCTGCGATATTGCGATTTCGCGATACAGCGATACAGCGAGAAAGCGATAATGCGATGTCATAAGCGATCAACGTTGTGATGTTATGATTTTACGATTTTGCGATTCTGCGATTCTGTGATGTTGCGAAGTGAATTGAAAAATCGCTTCATCGCATATCTTTCAGGCGTGTTATTCAAGAGAAGTATTTTCCATAAGCTGACACATGGTTATGCGCTTTAATGCTAATAAATGAGGTAGTTTCAAGTTATAATAGAATATGGGTCCGTGCTTATCGAAAGAATCATTTCACATAAGGTGATATACTTGATGTGTCTGCGGCATTTAAAAATTTCCCATCACCCTTCTTTGTCATTCATTTTTACTTCACTTGTGAATTGTAGGAATGGAGTACAGATGCTAATACAAAGCAATACACAGGTTGAAATGGGAAAGAAAAGCAAAGCTCCGAGCTTTGAGGAAAAGGAAATGGCACCCTTGTATACAGACATGGCCTGTAACAGGGACGCGGGTCAAGATAAAGGTGTTCTCTGGAGAAAAGGATTTATTCAATGATATATTCCAACAAAAAAGCACACTTGACAAAATTATGCATGCAGCCCAATTGCAATTCTCTCCAGAAGAATTTCAAAAGTTCAAAATATACAGGGAAAGAAGGTTAGCCAGTATTCCTTTAGAGAAACTACACCTAAAACCCGCAAGAGAACCAAATCCAAGTGTTAGTCTTAGTGGGAGTTCAAGCACTAACGGATCTAGATCTAAGTATGGAAAAGAAACATCTGAACATTCTAAAAGCTCCGGAAGTGAACAGGATAAGAGCGAAGGGTCAGTAAAGGATACTGCCCAGTCAATGGAACTTCTACACAACAGGTTATTGCCTCCCCGCAAAGAGATCCTCCCCCTCTCGTCATTCAAGCACCGCCAGTCATAATCGAACTAGACAACGAATGGGAAACCTTCAACGACTTGATCAACCTTGAAGGACAAACCATAAAAACACTTGTGAGAAATGCACAGGTAGCAAAAGGAAGAGTCACAAGAACAGTCAGTGATGTCTCAGATATGGAGCATATTCCTATTGCCCCATCCTCTGAGCTTATGCTCAAAATAGAAGAAATTCCTCCTCTGGATATATTTTATAGCCCATAGCACAAAGTAGTAGTAAGAAGATAGAGGAAGAAAAGGAAATTGGAGAACGTGCTCTCTCAAGACGCAGAACAATTAGATGTCCTGTGGCAAGATCCCACTAGCAATCCTACTGAGCATCTCACCAAACTATCTCAGATTGCAGGAGCATATGCCTCTACGACTATTGATAATGCATCTGAGGTACCGCAATTGCTGAAAGAAATGGAAGACCAGATACAAGTATTGCAACAATAGTTGCAACAAGCTAATGCCAACAATGAAGCACAGAAACAACTTGAGAGGTTGCAGCAGGACTTCCAGCAAATGCAGATAGGATATCAGAAAAGTTTGGATGAGAAAGGAAAGCAGCTACAAGATTTAGAGGAGATGCACAAGGACAATCCTAAACTTACAGAATTTATCACAGAGTCCATTTCCTTGAATGAAAAATTACTACAGTAGCAAGAAGCGTTGGGCCAAAAGATATCACAGTGGAGCTATTATTGTGAAATTAGTGATAAGACCACTAATCAAGTGGTAGATTTACGAAGTGACTATGATATAATTGACAAACGGGTGACTAAATATTTGGCTTGGAAAGAAAAAGACGAGGGAAAAAGAGCAGGTGCACCAAGGATCAATGAAGACCACAAAGAAATGCTCTTTAACAAATGGGACGAGCAAATCAGGGAGGCAGAACAAGCAGCAGCAGGAGCAACCACGGCAGCAAGAAGTATTATTGATTGTGTAAATGAAAATTTGCACAGGGAAAATTTGATCACAGAGACCACTCCAGGATATTTACCTAACGCACAACAACTACAGGCAGATTGGAAACAGAGAGCTCAAGAAAAGGCAAAAGTAATCCAAGGGTTAAGTTGAACTAGGATTATTACTAGGCATACTTGGTAAAGCCACATAGCCAGTGGATGACTGTTAAGTGTATCATCAATTCGGCCGAAAAAATGGCGCCAGCTCTTGTCGATTCTGTTTTATCAGCTCAGCTAAAAGCGGAAGTCAGCCATCCGACTCTTCTCAAATAGATGCTGCATGTGTGCAATTTCAAGGACCAAATATAGAAGTAGTTTAATTTTAGATTCAATTTTAGCTTTAATTTTGTTTTATTTTCCTGAAAGGAGGATGGTCATTTAAACCACATCCTACATTTTTGTAATAATTTATTTCTAGAATTGGTTAGTAGTATTTAAACCCTTCTCATGCATTTAGAGAAGGGTCCTGAAATTTATCAAAAAACTATCCCCAAAACATCCACTTCTGTACCCTCTTAGGAGGTTTTGATGAATGAATGGAACAATATTTATTGATGTTTTCATTTTATATCTGCTACTGATGTTGCACTTTTGTACTCTTAGTGGATATTTGATCAAGAAGAGATAAATCGTTATCACTTGAAGCTCATGAGTAGGACTAGTTATAAATGGTATTTCTATCTCCTAACTATTTCTGCCTTGTGTTAAAGTGATTTCCAGTTCAGTTATTTATATATTAATGTACGAATGCCTGAGTTATCATTTGGCACTTTTTACGGTGATAGCTATTTATTTATGCTTAGTGTATGAATAACTCATTATGTGATATGTTTTTCACAACTGTTTCGTCTAACCTTTTATATGAAGTGGTTCATCTTTATTGAATTCTTTTCTCATGGCAGCTGAATGATCTTTATTACCAGTTGTTGTTTGAAATCATTTTAGATCGCATTGAAGAAAGATTACACCCCGGGTTAGTGTAGATTTACATATTTCTGTCATTAGAATATAATTTCCTTATTATTATATTAGAATTTGATTAGAAGTATTCCATTTAGAAATTGTTAAAAATAGAAATAATCATCTTTCTCACACGCACACACACTGAAATTGGGAAACTGGTCCCATATCCCCAGTCGGACCCGCTATACCAAACGGAAAAGGAGCTGCCAACCAAGGTCCGGACCGGGCGGGTATCCCCCTTGTTGTAGACCCGATTTTCCGGGCTTCAACATATTTGGAGCTAGAAGGAGGGCCCCAAACTGTGAATGGCAAGAAAATCTAAATCTAAATACCATTCTGAGAGTATATCACCCTCACCATCTCCTCCAACTTCTCCATTCCATTCAGAAACCTTAAATCCAGGGTTAGAAGTCACTAGATCAACAGCCACTGCTACAAACCCTAACATTTCAGAACAATCTACTATTGAACCTCCTGAAGTTGAATATTTGATTCACAAACTTCAGCGATTTTCTATATCATCTCAGAAATCTGATAAATCTCAAGGCAGCATGACTTCGCAATATAATCCTGCTCATCCTCTCACCAGGTTAAAGAGCGAAAAGTTTGGTGTGCAGCCAACCAAATTACCTCTACCTACTAGGAAGAGAGCAAGGAAGTCTCCTAAAGGGTTCGATAGTGAGACTCTTTCATCATCATCATCCATCTCAACCTCTTCACCGTGAAGTCAACCATCCACTCCTCCACTTCAGATCATCATCCATCAGCCTATTGCAACTTCCTCAACTCCTTCTCAAACATCTGGAGTCATAATATCCTCATCTTCTCAACCGCAGGGATCATCTTCTGCACTTTCCTCTGTTAGTAGTTTAGCAATGGCCCAATCTCCATGGAATAACCCAGGGGCAGTCTTAATGCCTGCACCCTTGAGTCAGATACCGGCCCATCCTGAAAAATGGCTGCCTAAGTTTAACCCCGAGGCAGGCATGCTAGCAGAAGAGCATATAAATAACTTCATGTTATCTATAAATCTCAATGGAGTTGTTAATGAAGATGTTGTTGTTCGGCTTTTTCCTTATACTCTGCAAGGAACAACCGGATCATGGTATTTCTCATTACCATCTGGATCTATTACTAGTTGGGACATCTTCCAAAAACAATTTCTGACCAAGTTTGGTGATGACAGGTCTACAGTGTTGGCATTATGTTTCTGGTATGGCTATATGTTACAGATGTTGTACTTGATGGCAACTCCCGTGGCAAGGCTCTCAATATGATGAAAATTAAGAAGTACGCAGGAAATCAGTTCAGAAGGTGCGTACCCGCAGGTACACCATGCAGGGACCGCGTCCAGATACGCAGGCCAACCGTTCAGGAGGCGTACCCCCAGTGCACTCATTTCAAGGTAGAGAAAAGCACACGTGGGGTTTCTTATGTTTAATCCTTGGTATTTAGCCAACGGTATTTGTGTTATTACGGTTTTGGCGCGTGGTATTGTTCCATGATTTTAGGAGGAGCTTGCCTATATAAAGCAAAGGAGATCACTTGGCTAAGTATCTTTTGCAATTGAATATCTTTAGATCTGAAATATTGGGTTATGGTCTTAAAAGCTTGATCTATATGAAAGGGAAGTTGAAGGCGAATCTGTAAAGGGTGATCTCTCGAGCGCATGAACAGATCTGAGCAATTGTGCCACTCTGGTGGACTGCCTATTCGGCCCTAATCAGAAGTACGCAGGTGTTTAACAGAAGAGCTGCGTGGGTACGCAGAGCAGAAACAGAAGATCTGCGTGGGTACACAGAGCAGAAACTGGAGACCTGCGTGGGTACGCAGAGCAGAAGAAGGAGAGTTGCGTGGGTACGCAGAGAGACTAAGGTTCAGGTGCGTACGCATAGTAAAAGTACGCAGCGCGATAGTATTTCTGGGTGTGTACCTGCAGTAACAGTACGCGGCGCGATAATGTCTCTGGGTGCGTACCTGCAGTAATAGTACGCAGTGCAGTTGAAGGAACAGTGCCTGGGCACGCAGTGCGGCAGAAGGATCTCCGCGGGTGTACGCAGGAAAGCAGAAGGTGAACTGCGTAGCGACGCAGGCCACAGAAGGGAAAACTGTGTATATGTCTTAAGATGTTCTGTTGATTGAATTTTTCTGTTGATAAGGTGTTCTGGGTTAGTTCTGTTATTGCTGATCTGATAACTGTAGTGGACTGTAACTTTTATGTACTTGATGATCATTTTATGCTTTATGAAAAGAAGTAGGGGGTTGTAGCTCCCTTCCAGGAGAGACTGGAAAACGAGAGAGAGAGAGAGTTGTAGCTCTCTGCAAGTTGCAGCCTGCGTACTGATAAAGGACTGCACCAGTACAAAACCATTGTAAAAGAAGTTTCTAATTTGAAAGAAGATAGAGACATATTGCAGCAGGTGGTTTTCACCCACATTGGGTTTCCACCTTACATCTTGTGTTCTTTGGTGTGACTATCTGTTTTTCTATGGTACTGACATGCAAAAATAATTCAAAGAACAAATAAGGAAGATTTATTAAAAGAATTAGATAATACTGATTCACCCCCCCTCTCAGTATTATTTTCAACAATTGGTATCAGAGCAGGTCCTTCAGAGAAGCTTGATCGCTTGAAGGTAGATCGTTCATCATGAGCAACTACGAGAGAGAAGCATCAATCAGGCCACCAGTTTTTGATGGGACAAACTTCAATTATTGGAAGGTAAGAGTTACTTCCTATCTTCAATCTCTTGGTACAGAAGTTTGGGACATCGTAGAGACATGCTATGCTTTTCCTTCAACTACTCCTACAGATGCAGCCGAGAAAAAGAAGTATGAAACAAATGCGAAAGCAGTCAGTACTCTGTTAGGATGTATATCTAAATTAGAATTCATGAAGGTAATGCACTATAAATCCGCAAAAGAGATATGGGACAAAATTGTCACGAGCTATGAAGGAGACGAACAGGTAAAGCGTGCTAAACTTCAAACTCTCAGAATTCAGTATGAGACTCTCAAAATGTATAATGATGAAAGTGTGGCTAACTATTTTCTTCGGGTAGATGAGGTTGTTAACTGTATGAAAAATTTGGGTGAAGAAATAAAAGAGGCTATTGTGGTTGAAAAGGTCCTAAGATCATTGTCCCCCAAGTTTGAATCTAAAGTATCTGCAATAGAAGAAAAGGAAAATCTTCGAATTCTTACTATGTCTCAGCTACATGGAATTCTAACTGCTTATGAAATGAGAAAGGGAGGTCCATCAGACAGAAGAGAAGCTGCTTTCAAAGCATCAGGCAAAGGAGATTATTATGAAGCAAGCCACGTCCCGGAAGAAGAGGAAGAAGAATCAAATTTTGTCAGAAATCTTCAAAGGGGTTCTGGAAGGTTCAAAGGTAAGTTACCTTTTAAATGCTTTGCTTGTGGAAGAGTAGGTCATTATGCTGCAAAATGTCCTTATAAGAATAAAGGAAAGGAACCTGCTAGATGGAACAAGAAACAGAACGCAAATAAGAAAAGCTACTACACTCATGAAGATAGTGATGGTCTATCAAATAGTGATGAAGATGAACAAGGTAATGAATATAAGTTGTTCATGGCATTTGAAGATGATGATTATATGGATGCTATAGATGTGGATAAACTTTATGATGAAATTACTAGACTCAAGAGATGTATAGAAGAAAAGAACATGATCATTGATACTCTACAATTTCAAATTGATGAAAAGGAAAAACATCTTGAAAAATTAGAAGGTGAAATTGTTGGTCTTAGAAAAGAGATTGAGAAAACAAAAGCTATTAATCTCAAGTTTGTCAAAGGATCTGAAACTTTGGATGAGATTATCAATGTGTAGCGGTCTCCACTAAACAAGACAGGTCTGGGCTATAATGGAGAAACTTCTCAAGCATCCACCTCAAAAAGTTATCTTGATGCAGCAAGAAGAAATGAGCAAAAGAACAATGAAGATCATCAGGTAAAGCAGGGACGAATTACAAACAGAAACTATCAGGGGCAATCCATCTTAAGGGTGAACAAAAGCTACAACCAACCACAGGTAAAATCTTCTCAATTTGGTTCAAGAATAGATGAAAATAGAAATTACAATCAGTTGGCTGGTAGATTCGATAACCGCAGAAGTTTCTTCAATGGACAATGCTTTTCTTGCCATAACTTTGGTCACAAAGCAGCTCAATGTGTTGCATATAAAACGATCATGACTAGGGAAGCTCAAAAACAAAGAAGTATGACAGGGATTACAAAAAGGACCTATAACAACTTTTCGGTTCTTGAAAATGAAGTTGAATGTTCTATTTGCAATAACTTTGGTCATGAAGACTCTGAATGCAGGAGCAGGTTTCAACAGAAAAAGGAACAAGCCTCAAGCACCAAAACATGGAGAATAAAGAAACCTCAAACAGAAAGATGTGGGATAGCATTTTATGCAGAGGGACAGGAAAATCTATGGTACATTGACAGTGGATGTTCGAAGCATATGACAGGTGATAAAGAAAAACTTGAGTCTTATTCTGCTCTAGAAAAGGGAAAGAAAGTCTCTTTTGGAAATGATACTCCTGCAACTATAAAAGGAAAGGGCATTGCTCAGTTAAAAGAAAAGGTCAAGGCTGGAAATGTTTTGTATGTTGATGGATTGAAGCATAATCTTCTAAGTGTCAGCCAGATGTGTGATCAAAGAACCGAGGTTATATTCAGATCAAATGGATGTCTTGTTCGTGATCTTGATACAAGTAAAACAGTGATCAAAGGCAAAAGAACTCCAAATAATCTGTACATATTTGAAGAAGGACAACAACAATGCTATCTGAGCAAGGATGATGAGCACTGGCTATGGCATCGGAGGTTGGGGCATCTAAGCTTTTCACAAATAAGGAAAGCATGCAAATATTAGGCAGTTCGCGATCTTCCAGATATCAAAATTCCTGACAACACCATATGCAAATCATGTCAGTTTGGAAAACAAACCAGAACTAACTTTCCAGAGAAGGAAGGATCAGCTAGCATGCCTCTCGAGCTAGTACATACAGATACATGCGGTCCATTCAGGAAAAGAACACCTAGAGGAGAAGAATACTTGATATTATTCATTGACGATTTCTCCAGGTTTGTCTGGCTAGGACTTATGAAGCACAAAGATGAAGCATTCGAAAAATTCAAATCCTTCAAAGCTTTGGTTGAAAATGAATCAGGTCACAAAATTAAGTGCCTCAGATCCGACAGAGGTGGGGAGTTTACCTCAAATGAATTTTTCGATTTCTGTGAAGAACATGGGATAAGAAGAGAATTCTCTAAAACTAGAACTCCTCAGCAAAATGGAGTTGTGGAAAGAATGAACAGAACAGTCCAACAAATGGCTCGTGCTATGCTTGATGAATCAAGAACTCCCGCAACTTTCTGGGGTGAAGCTGCACATGCTGCGGTTGTTATTCTCAACAAAACAAATGTCAGGGTGAACAGCACTCAAACTCCTCATGAGCTCTGGAGTGGTAAGACTCCTTCGGTAAAGCACTTCAAAATCTTTGGGAGCAAATGCTATATCAAGAATACTGATGAGCAGCTTGGCAAACTTGAACCTAGAGCAGATGAAGGCATTCTTCTTGGTTACTCTCCACATAGCAAAGCATACAAATGCTACAATAAAAGACTTGGCAGAATTGTTGACAGCATTGATGTAGTGGTTGATGAGAAGGGATACATTCCTAGGCAAGTTCATCATGAAGACATCGGAGAAGATGAAGGCTACTCTCAAAGACAGAATGATGAAGAAGAAGAACCTCAAGAAGAATCTCAAGAAGAACCAGAGGAGCATACAAGAATAGAAGAGAAAACCCCATCTAGATATGTTCAGAAGAATCATCCAGAATCTCATATTGTGGGGCAGAAAGAAGCAGGTGTACAAACAAGAAGAACAGTTGCAGAAGCCTCAAGCTATTTGGCATTACTCTCCTCCACTGAACCACAAAATGTGAAAGAGGCATGCAAAGATGAATGTTGGGTGAAAGCAATGGATGAAGAACTTGAGCAAATCGAAAAGAACAACACTTGGGAGCTGGTTCCTAGACCAAAGGATAAGAATGTTATCGGAACAAAATGGGTCTTCAAAAACAAATTGAATGAAAATGGAGAAGTAATTAGAAACAAGGCCAGACTTGTTTGTAAAGGGTATGCGCAGCAAGAAGGAATAGACTTTGAAGAAACCTTTGCTCCTGTTGCAAGGCTTGAGGCCATCCGAATGTTCCTTGCTCTCTCAAGTTTTCAAAACTTCAAAGTATTTCAAATGGACGTGAAATCAACTTTTCTAAATGGAGACTTGGAAGAAGAAGTATACATTGAACAGCCAGATGGGTTCATTCTTGGAAATGATCCAAATCTTGTATGTAGATTGAAAAAGGCTCTCTATGGTCTCAAACAAGCTCCAAGGGCTTGGTACTACCGTTTGGAAAAATATCTTCATCAACAAGGTTTTTCAAAAGGATCAGCAGATAGCAATCTTTATATAAAAGTTGAAAATGACAAATTGCTAATACTTGTTGTGTATGTAGATGACATTATTTTTGGGAGCAATGAAGAAGCTATGAGTCAAAGCTTTGCCTTGGTCATGCAGAAAGAATTTGAAATGTCCTTGCTAGGAGAACTGACATATTTCCTTGGTTTGCAAATCCAACAAAAAGAAGGAGGAATCTTTTTATCTCAAACCAAGTATCTCAAACAGATTTTGAAGAAATATGGTATGGAAGATGCAAAACCAGTATGTACACCCATGGTCACAGGATGTAGCCTCAGTGAAAATGATGAATCTGCAGCAGTACATCAACCAACCTACAGATCTATGATTGGAAGTTTACTTTATTTGACAGGTACCCGACCGGACATCATGCATGCAGTTGGAATAGTTGGAAGATTTCAGGCAAATCCGAAGGAGACTCATCTTCAGGCAGTGAAGAGAATTTTCAAATATCTTCAAGGGACTCAAAATTATGGCTTATGGTATCCTAGAGATACAGATCTTACACTTCATGCTTATACAGATGGAGATTGGGCCGGAAGCGTGGATGACAGGAAAAGCACAAGTGGTGGTGCGTTCTTTATGGGTTCCAGACTGGTATCTTGGTTCAACAAGAAACAGAGTTCAATTGCCTTGTCTACAGCTGAAGCGGAATATGTTGCTGCTGCATCTTGTTGCACCCAACTCCTTTGGATCATGCAGACTTTGCAGGATTTTCAAATCACTTGTACACCACCAATCCCCATCTTATGTGATAACACAAGTGCAATCAGCATCTCAAAGAATCCTGTTATGCATTCAAAAACCAAGCACATACCAATCAAGTACCATTTTCTCCGGGAACAAGTACTTGAACAGAAGGTCAAGTTGGAGTATGTTCCTTCTAAGGAACAAGTTGCTGATATTCTCACCAAACCATTGCCCAGGGACACTTTTGAATACCTCAGGCAAAAGCTGGGGGTTGTTGATGCATCATCTTATTGTTGAATCTTTTCTGATTGATGGTACAGGTTCAGGGGGAGCATATAATGCATTGTTGGCATTATGGAGGATGTTTAGAAGGAGATCTTGGAAATAGCTGCAATATGTCTCTATCTCTTTCATGGTGGATTATGGTTCTTTGTTGCCGATCTGGTTCATATTCAGGGGGAGCATGTTCTTAGGGGGAGCATACCCCTTTGCCCTTGATGTCAAAGGGGGAGAATGAAGTTGAAGTTGCCATCAAGTCCAAAGGGGGAGATTGTTGGCATTATGTTTCTGGTATGGCTATATGTTACAGATGTTGTACTTGATGGCAACTCCCGTGGCAAGGCTCTCAATATGATGAAAATTAAGAAGTACGCAGGAAATTAGTTCAGAAGGTGCGTACCCGAAGGTACACCATGCAGGGACCGCGTCTAGATACGCAGGCCAGCAGTTCAGGAGGTGCGTACCCCCAGTGCACTCATTTCAAGGCAGAGAAAAGCACACGTGGGGTTTCTTATGTTTAATCCTTGGTATTTAGCCGACGGTATTTGTGTTATTACGGTTTTGGCGCGTGGTATTGTTCCATGATTTTAGGAGGAGCTTGCCTATATAAAGCAAAGGAGATCACTTGGCTAAGTATCTTTTGCAATTGAATATCTTTAGATCTGAAATATTGGGTTATGGTATTAAAAGCTTGATCTATATGAAAGGGAAGTTGAAGGCGAATCTGTAAAGGGTGATCTCTCGAGCGCATGAACAGATCTGAGCAATTGTGCCACTCTGGTGGACTGCCTATTCGGCCCTAATTAGAAGTACGCAGGTGTTTAACAGAAGAGCTGCGTGGGTACGCAGAGCAGAAACAGAAGATCTGCGTGGGTATGCAGAGCAGAAACTGGAGACTTGCGTGGGTACGCAGAGCAGAAGAAGGAGAGCTGCGTGGGTACGCAGAGAGACTAAGGTTCAGGTGCGTACACATAGTAAAAGTACGCGGCGCGATAGTATTTCTGGGTGCGTACCTGCAGTAACAGTACGCGGCGCGATAATGTCTCTGGGTGTGTACCTGCAGTAATAGTACGTAGTGCAGTTGAAGGAACAGTGCGTGGGCACGTAGTGCGGCAGAAGGATCTCCGCGGGTGTACGCAGGAAAGCAGAAGGTGAACTGCGTAGCGACGTAGGCCACGGAAGGGAAAACTGCGTATCTGTCTTAAGATGTTCTATTGATTGAATTTTTCTGTTGATAAGGTGTTCTGGGTTAGTTCTGTTATTGTTGATCTGATAACTGTAGTGGACTGTAAATTTTATGTACTTGATGATCATTTGATGCTTTATGAAAAGAAGTAGGGGGTTGTAGCTCCCTTCCAGGAGAGACTGGAAAACGAGAGAGAGAGAGAGTTGTAGCTCTCTGCAGGTTGCATCCTGCGTACTGATAAAGGACTGCACCAGTACAAAACCATTGTAAAAGAAGTTTCTAATTTGAAAGAAGATAGAGACATATTGCAGCAGGTGGTTTTCACCCACATTGGGTTTCCACCTTACATCTTGTGTTCTTTGGTGTGACTATCTGTTTTTCTATGGTACTGACATGCAAAAATAATTCAAAGAACAAATAAGGAAGATTTATTAAAAGAATTAGATAATACTGATTCACCCCCCCTCTCAGTATTATTTTCAACATACAGCGACACTGATCAACGACTTGTCTAATCTTAGGGCCGAGTCAAGAGAACCCATCAAAGATTTCAATTTACGTTTCAATAAAATCTTAAACAAAATACCTACTTCTTCTCAGCCTAGTGAAGAAGTGCGAAGTGAATGGTACATTACTACTTTACCATCAAACTTAGCAATCTTTGTTGATAGGGCTAACAAAACAACCTCAGTTGAAAACATGAAAGAAGCAATAACAGTAGAGAAACGTATTACAGCCTTAGAAAAGAAAAACGCGATGGAAGAACGAAAATATAAGAAGGTTTCATTCAAGGAAGATCCCAAGAAAAAACAACCGAAAGATCCATTTGATTTAGAAGGATTACAGAAAGTTTTGAAGACCATGTCTAACGAAATGGTTGACATCAAGAAACAGGTAGCAAAAACTTCTTCTAAAAATCCATACAAGACTTTTAAAAGAAATCCTTCAACCGATTCCAAACCCCCTAATGCTATTTCAAATGCTGAATCAAGAGAAGAAGAAGAGGAAAACACTACTGAAGAACATATTGATGAAGAAGAAGTTGTAGAGTTACAAGGTATGTGGGATTTCATCCTCCCAAATGAAGAGGATCAGGAGGCATTCCCAGTTAGTACGCGTAGCAGAAATCAACTTGATCCTCTTCAACCTACACCTAAGCCAAAGAGCGCAAGCTCAATGACTAAGGATAAAGTCGCAACCAAGAAAACATCACCTAAAGCGACTCAAACCAGCCCAGTCCAAATAGACACATCTACTCCATCTAAAAAGCTAATCATTTCGGATGAGATGGAGTATAATATCGTAGAAGACATGAAAAATACTAGGGCCAATATTACTCTTTTTGAATTGAGCAAGTTAAAACACCAACAGAAAGTAATTTTGAAAGAATTACATGCTGTTCCAGTCGCACCTTTACCAGCTGCTATAATCTCTCAAGCTTCCCATGATATGGGAAGACCTCCAACTAGTACGATGAATAAAGTTGATCCAAATGATATCGCATTAATTGGAGGGAGATCGAGATCGCATACTCCCCCATTTCTCCTTACTTATGAAATTTTCAATAAAAATGTGCATAATTGCTTAGTCGATTCTGGAGCTTCATCGAATATTTTACCAAGATCAATTTGCACAAAATTGAATGTTCAACCATAGAAATCCGTTGTACGCATAGTTCAGCTTGATCGATCGCAAGTCGAAGTGATTGGCGAGTTAAATCAGGTTACCATAAGGCTGTCATCCAACCCAAAGGTATGTCAAGTTATAGACATTTTAGTTGCTGATATTCCTGAATTCTATGGCTTAATTCTTAGCAGAGACTGGTCAAAAAAACTTCATGGATACTTTGCAACTGACTGGTCCCACATGTGGCTGCCTTATAATGGTAAACCAAATCAAATAAAAGTTGAACGCGAGCGACATCAGAAATACATAGTAACAGAACTCGAAGGAGAAAACGAACCAGTAGCATACAATTCTAACATTATTGGCAACTATTCAGTGGATTCTTTCTTAGGAAATTTTAATGCTCGCACTTCACCTTACTTAGAAAATTTTGTTTTATCTCAAGTAGAAAATTTCTCTCGAACAGATAGTTCTAAATGCATTAATTTTATAGATAGTCCTGTAAATAAATCTTTGTTTTGGAAACTATTTTTTGATGGTTCTAAGTCTAACGAAGGAGCAAGAGCAGGATGCGTATTAGTAAGCCCAGAGGGAGATAAAACCATGCTAACTTGCAGACTCGAATTCGAATGCATCAACAATACCGCAGAATACGAAGCTCTAGTCCAAGGGTTGTATAAGGCAATCGGATTAGACGTCAAATACCTGCAAGTTTTTAGAGACTCCGAAATTGTAATCAGACAGGTACGTAATACTATACACTGTTTATCAAGTCATTTAAAGCATTATCAATCTTTAGTTCAAGATCTGACTGAACATTTTACAACATTTAATATTTCCTCAATTCCCAGACTTTAGAATGCTAGCGCAGACCTCTTAGCCAACGTAGCTTCCAAGCTCATTCCTTCAGAATATTTTAGCCCTGACCGATTTTCAATTGAGCTAATTTTTAGACCATCTATCCCTGATAACATTACCAATTGGAGGATTTTCAACGACGATCCTGATATCGTGAGTTTTCTCACATCTTAAGGATCCTACAGCAATCAAATAATTGACGAAGACCAACATGACCAACAATTGCAATAAGATAGTACTAACAATGCTATACCTAAATCAGTAGTCAAATTAGAAGACCTTTATGATTTGAAAGATCAATTCAAAAGATCTACCAATTCAAAACTCCAAAGTTCAACTTTGAATTATGAATTAGTAAATCTAGGAACTGATGCTAAACCACAGAATATCAACCTAGGCCTTGGCCTAGCCCCTAAAGAGAAATTAGCATATATCCGTCTCTTCAAACAATACAAAAGTGTTTTTTGTTGGAATTATGGTGAACTCAAAACATACGACACCTCCATCATCCAACATACTATCCCAATGATCGATAATGAAAGACCTGTCCAACAAAAATTGAGAAAAATCCATCCAAATTTAGAAAATCAGATTAAAACTAAGCTCAATAAGTTATTGAAAGCCAAAATAATCTTTCCCGTTAGACATTATAAATGGGTTTCCAATATGGTACCTATTAGAAAGAAAAACGGAGATATCAGAATCTGCATTGACTTTCGAAACCTTAACAAGGCTTGCCAAAAGGATAATTTTCCTTTACCTCCCATGGAACAAATATTGCAGGCAGTTGCGGGCTCAGAATTAATGTCATTCTTGGATGGATTCTCAGGATACAACCAAGTGCTGGTACATCCCGATGACCAATTAAAAATGACATTCAGAACTAAGTGGGGCACCTACGCATACCAAAAGATGCCATTTGGTTTGATTAACGCGGGTGCCACATTCTAGAGAGCCATGGACATTGCATTCAAAGGGTTAGTTAATAAGTCAGTGGTAATCTATTTGGATGATATTACTGTTTATTCCAAGAAACGAAACAACCATCTCAGGGATTTAAAACAAATTTTCCAACATTGTTTAAGGTATGGGATTTCGCTTTACCCGAAAAAAATCCTTTTTCGCATTAAGTGAAGGAAAGCTTCTAGGGTTGATACTGTCAAAATCTGGAATTCACATTGATCCTGACAGAATCAAAGAAATTCCACAGTCCCCCTACCTCACAACAAGGAAGCTATGCAATCTTTCCTTGGCTAGATTAACTTTGTAAAGAGATTCGTTCTAGAGTTTTCGAGAATCGTGTCTCCTTTACAAGCCATGATTAAAAACAATGCAAACTTTAAATAGGGCCAAGATGAACTTGAGGCATTCAATCTGATCAAACAAGCCATTATCAATGCTCCATCGTTAGCAACTCCAATTTTTTCTGATCCTTTTATTTTGTACACTTTTGCCTCAGATATATCATATGCTGCGATACTCGCTCAAGCAAATCAAGAAAAAGCGGAAGCCCCAGTTTATTTTTTCAGTTCCAATCTACAAGGTGCTAAACTGATTATTCAGATGTAGAAAAACAAGCTTACGCTGTTTTTAAAGCAATTAAATATTTCAGACCTTTCTTACTCAAAACACATACCAAGATCATAGTACTGTTTCCAGTAGTAAGAAATCTTCTAGTACAAAAGGATGTGGGTGAGAAAAGGGCCAATTGGGTTACTGCCTTACAAGAATATGATGTTGAAATCAAACCGACAAGTATTGTAAAAGGTCAAGGCTTTTGCAAAATGCTGGCAGGAGCATTGCTAATACCCGAAAATCCATCTGAAGAGGTACAAGTGTATGAAGTAAGCCTAAACGATGCTGAATCATTATACGCTGATATAATTTATTATTTAAAGAATGGATATGCTTCTCCAAATCTTGATCACACCTAGAAAATATCCCTAAGGTTAAAAGCCAAACAATATCAACTTGTAAATGACATTCTTTTCAAAATAAATTATGATTCTATTCTACTTAGATGTCTTGAGAAAGCTGAAGCTGAAAAAGTCTTGCAGGAACTCCACGATGGGCCAGCAGGTGGACACTACGCTGGAGATGCAATTGCTCACAAAATTTTACGCGCAGGCTATTACTGGCCCACATTATTCAAAGATACACATAACTACGTAAGGAAATGTCAAGTTTGTCAAACTGCTGCTGGGAGACAAAAGAAACCATCCTTGCCACTGCAACCAGTTACCATTGAACAACCTTTCGATCAGTGGGGATTAGACATAATAGGTGAGATCGTTCCTCACTCTTCTAAACAGCATAGATACATTCTTACAGCAACAGATTACTTTACCAAATGGGTAGAAGCAGTTCCACTCAAGACGGCTAATGCTGAAAACATCATTGAATTCATAGATCAGTTCATAATCACCAGGTTTGGATTGCCTTCCGCTTTAATGTTTGATAATGCATCATACTTTTCTGGAAATGCAATGACTGAATTCGCACTCAAAAGAGGTTTCAAACTTAAATATTCTACCAATTACTATCCACAGGGCAATGGGTTAGCTGAGTCTACAAATAAGAACTTAATCAGAATCATCAAGTGAACCATTGACCAAAATCATAAAAATTGGCATAAGTCTTTAATATATGCTTTATGGGTAGATAGAATAATGCAGAAAGCCTCTATCGGCACTTCTCCCTTTAATTTGGTTTATGGGAAAGAAGTGGTTCTTCCAACACATCTGGCAATTCCCTCTTTAGCCTTGGTTCAGTACATTGATGAAGTACCAACTTCTTCTTTACAACTTAGGCAGCTGGAATTAATTAAATTAGAAGAACAACGAGAAAGGGCTAAGATTACTCACGCTCATCATCAAGCATTGGTGAAAGCCTCTTTTGATTCCAATATGGTATCCAGAAAAGATTTTCAACTAGGGGATCTAGTTTTAAAATGGGACAAGGCTCATGAAGAAAAGGGAAAACATACAAAATTTCAAAGAATGTGGCTTGGTCCTTTTCAAATTGTAGAAGTCGTAGGTCCGTCTACCTTCATGTTACAAGATTTAACAGGGAGAAGAGATTCTCTACCTGTTAATGGTCAGATTCTTAAGAAATATTTTCCATAGAAGAATATTCTTCTATTTTTTTTAGGGTAGTTGTTTTTCTTTTCATAATAAAACCAGTTGTGAATGGTTACAATAGGCATTTACGAAAAAGACACCAATTCTCTTTCAAATTTTGATCTTTCACTTGTATAAATAGAAAATCTTTTGGAAAATTGATCTTTATTATTGAAAGATACAGTTAAAAACTCTAGCCTAGATATGATACTAGTTTCAACTTCATAAAATTTGATGAAAACAACCTTTAGTGAGAAATTGTTTTATATCAGTACAATGAAAAGTATCAATAACAAAATAAAGATTCTCTGTAGAACAACTATTTCCAAAAAACTCTACTATTGTCGTCCAGAGCTATCTTAAGGAAACAATGACTACCTCCCTACTAAGAAAATTACAACTTTCAGAGGAACAATCCAAGTATACACTTTATCTTAAAGAGTAAGAGGTCTCATCACGAGCTGGCTTATCATAATCATATATATTATAACTTGCTGACTTTGCCAATACTGCATACCACAATAGGGCAAAGACTCAAGATTGTTGCAATCAAAAGACAAGGGGTCTCATCACGAGCCAGCTTGTTCAACAAAGTTATAAATCAGTGAATGACTGTGTCATAATTGGCTACCAAACCAAGACATTGCTCTTTAAGAATAAAAAAAAAATTAAAACAAGGAGTGTGGATGTGGATTCTTCTTTGAGAATTGTAGGTTTCTTTAAGTAGGATATAGGATCATTGCTGGATAACAGGTAACCCTGTCGAGGCTATAAACGCCTACTGGCAGCAGAGGCTCTACCTACGACAAATGAGCATACTTAAAACTGGTTTACAGAGAAGACTTTATTTTATCTTTACAAACCAAGTAATGACTTATGTAAATACAAGGACTAGCTTGAGGCAGCAAATAATCAAAGTTGAAAATAGCTGAAACAAAATGTCATTGATAGGTTAGAATATAATGTACTTTATCTTTCTATAATAAAGTTTAACTTTCTGGAAAATTTTCTGTTTTGGAAGTTTTGAAAATTCAAGAAAGTACTAGAGATAACTGGTTCTTCCAAGTGAATCGCCAATTGTTGTGGCCAGCAACAAGCCCCCTTCTTATTTAGTGTTATTCCTAATGCGAAATAAGTGGGGAACCTTAGTTAAAAAAATTAAAAAATCAAAGTAGTGGTTAAATTTCCTTTTCAAATAAAACTTACCATCATAAGCTTAGGAAACCTCCCTTTGAAAACCTAAAAAATCTAAGTTTTATGATAAGGTAAGATAAAATATTTCCTTAGGAAAATCGCATCGCAAAACGATAGCGGGATGCCTCCTTACAAGCCAAATTTCCAATATAGTGAGATCGCGATACGCGATAGTATCGCATCGCACCCAGCAAATACAACTTACATGAAACACTTTAAAATTTTCCAATATGCGATATTGCCGATTGCAAGATCGCATTTCGCAGAAAATAGGTTAACAAAGATTGTCATACATAACATTCCTGGGATCTGCGATATTGCGATTTCGCGATATAGCGATAAAGAGATAATGCAACATCATAAGCGATCAATGTTGCGATGTTATGATTTTGCGATTCTGTGATTTTGCGATGTTGCGATGTTTCGATCTGCGATGTTGCGAAGCAAATCGCAAAATCGCTTCATCGCATATCTTTCGGGCGTGTTATTCAAGAGAAGTATTTTCCATAAGCTGACACATGGTTATGCACTTTAATGCTAATAAATGAGGTAGTTGCCAGTTATAATGGAATATGGGTTCGTGCTTATCGAAAGAATCATTTCACGTAAGGTGATATACTTGATGTGTCTGCGGCATTTAAAACTTTCCCATCACCCTTCTTTGTCATTCATTTTTACTTCACTTGTGAATTGCAGGAACAAAGTACAAAGGCCAATACAAAGCAATACGCAGGTTGAAATGGGAAAGAAAAGCAAATCTCCGAGCTTTGAGGAAAAGGAAATGGCACCCTTGTATACAAACACAGCCTGTAACAGAGACGCGGGTCAAGATAAAGGTGTTCTCTGGAGAAAAGGATTTATTCGATGATATATTCCAACAGAAAAGCACACTTGACAAAATTATGCATGCAGCCCAATTGCAATTCTCTCCAGAAGAATCTCAAAAGTTCAAAATATATAGGGAAAGAAGGTTAGCCAGTATTCCTTTAGAGAAACTATGCCTAAAACCCACAAGAGAACCAACTCCAAGTGTTAGTCTTAGTGGGAGTTCAAGCACTAACAGATCTAAATCTAAGTCTGGAAAAGAAACATCTGAACATTCTAAAAGATCTGGAAATGAACAGGATAAGAGCGAAGGGTCATTAAAGGATACTACCCAGTCAATGGAACTTCTACACCAATAGGTTATTGCCTCCCCGTAAAGAGATCCTCCCCCTCTCGTCATTCAAGCACCGCTAGGCATAACCGAACTAGAAAAAGAATGGGAAACCTTCAACGACTTGATCAACCTTGAAGGACAAACCATAAAAACACCTGCGAGCAATGCACAGGTAGCAAAAGAAATAGTCACAAGAATAGTCAGCGATGTCTCAAATATGGAGCATATTCCTATTGCCCCATCCTCTGAGCTTATGCTCAAAATAGAAGAAATTCCTCCCCTGGATATATTTTATAGCCCACAGCATAAAGTAGTAGTAAGAAGATAGAGGAAGAAAAGGAAATTGGAGAACGTGCTCTCTCAAGACGCAGAACAATTAGATGTCCTGTGGCAAGATCCCACTAGCAATCCTACTGAGCATCTCACCAAACTATCTCAGATTGCAGGAGCATATGCCTCTACGACTATTGATAATGCATCTGAGGTACCGCAATTGCTGAAAGAAATGGAAGACCAGATACAAGTATTGCAACAACAGTTGCAACAAGCTAATGCCAACAATGAAGCACAGAAACAACTTGAGAGGTTGCAGCAGGACTTCCAGCAAATGCAGATAGGATATCAGAAAAGTTTGGATGAGAAAGGAAAGCAGTTACAGGATTTACAGGAGATGCACAAGGACAATCCTAAACTTACAGAATTTATCACAGAGTCCATTTCCTTGAATGAACAATTACTACAGTAGCAAGAAGCGTTGGGCCAAAAGATATCACAATGGAGCTATTATTGTGAAAATAGTGATAAGACCACTAATCAAGTGGTAGATTTACGAAGTGACTATGATATAATTGAAAAACGGGTGACCGAATATTTGGTTTGGCAAGAAAAAACGAGGGAAAAAGAGCAGGTGCAGCAAGGACCAATGAAAACCACAAAGAAATTCTCTTTAACAAATGGGATGAGCAAATCAGGGAGGCAGAACAAGCAGCAGAAGGAGCGGCCACAGCAGCAAGCAGTATTATTGATTGTGTAAATGAAAATTTGCACAGGGCAAATTTGATTGCAGAGACCACTCCAGGATATTTACCTAACGCACAACAACTACAGGCAGATTGGAAAGAGAGAGCTCAAGAAAAGGCAAAAGAAATCCAAGGGTTAACCAAGTTGAACTGGGATTATTACTGGGCATACTTGGTAAAGCCACATAGCCAGTGGATGAATGTTAAGTGTATCATCAATTCGGCCGAAAAAATGGCGCCAACTCTTATCGATTCTGTTTTCTCAACTCAGCTAAAAGCAGAAGTTAGCCAACCGACTCTTCTCAAACAGATGCTACATGCGTGCGATTTCAAGGACCAAATACAGAAGTAGTTTAATTTTAGATTCAATTTTAGCTTTAATTTTGTTTTATTTTCCTAAAAAGAGGACAGTCATTTAAACCGCATCCTACATTTTTGTAATAATTTATTTTTAGAATTAGTTAGTAGTATTTAAACCCTTCTCATGCATTTAGATAAGGGTCTTGAAATTTATCAAAAACTTATCCCCAGAACATGCACTTTTGTATCCTCTGAGGAGGTTTTGATAAATGAATGGAGCAGGATTTATTGATGTTTGCATTTTATATCTGCTACTGATGTTGCACTTTTGTACTCTTAGTGGATATTTGATCAAGAAGATATAAATCGTTATCACTTGAAGCTCATGAGTAGGACTAGTTATAAATGGTATTTCTATCTCCTAACTATTTCTGCCTTGTGTTAAAGTGATTTCCAGTTCAGTTATTTATATATTAATGTATGAATGCCTGAGTTATCATCTTTCTCACACACACACATACACTGAAATTGGGAAACTGGTCCCATATCCCCAGTCGGACCCACTATACCAAACGGAAAAGGAGCTGCCAACCAAGGTCCGGACCGGGTGGGTATCCCCCTTGTTGTAGACCCGATTTTCAGGGCTTCAACATATTATTACTATTATTATTTAACTAAGCCCATATTTAGAATTGTTTACATACGTACATTACACCCACAAATCTACTCTATACTCTATAAATATTGTATTTTTTTTTTTTAGGGAGGGAAATTTTAACATTTTTGAAAAAATTTAGCCTTAATTTTGATGTAACAAATTCCAATCTTCAAATTTATTTTCTAAAACAAGTAGTAAATTTTCACTTTTCATAGGGTGGGGGGGTGGGGGAGGGGGGAAATGAGATTGAAGAGATTTTTGAATTAAATTTTCACTTTTCATAAGCCGGAGGGAAAATGAGTAGCATATTTTCACTTTTCACAGGGCTAGGAGGGAGAAATTAGATTCAAGAGAGTTGTGAATTAAATTTTCACTTTTCATAAGGCCGAGGGAAAATGATTAGCATATTTTCACTTTTCACATGGATGGGAGGGAAAACAAGATTGAAGAGAGTTGTGAATTAAGGTTTTACTAGTAGCAGACTGATATCGAACCCCACCATTAGATCTTCATTCCATTAATGGCGCCCAGGTCTGTTTCATTCCTAACATCGTTGCATTTCCACCCCACTTTTAGTCTTCTTCCACATAGGGAGGAGTACACACACCTAAAATCTCTGGTTCAAAATTCACTATTTTTTTCATTCTTGCTTTTAAGTTTAAGAGCAGCATATTTTCACTTTTCACAGGGCAGGAGGGAAAAAGAGATTGAAGAGAGTTGTGAATTAAGGTTTTACTAGTAGCAGGAACCTCGCCATTGGATCTTCAAACCATTAATGGCTCCTGGGTACGTTTCATTTCTAACCTCGCTGCATTTCCACCCCACTTTTAGTCTTCATCCAATCTTCCACACAAGGGGGAGTACACACACCTTAGATCATTAGTTTAAAATTCACTATTTTTTTCATCCTTGCTTTTAAGTTTACAAGTAGCATATTTTCACTTTTCACAGGGTAGTAGGGAAAGCGAGATTAAAGAGACTTGTGAATTAAGATTTTACCAGTAGCAGAACCCCACCATTGGATCTTCAATCCATTAATGGTTCCCAAGGTATGTTTCATTGCCCCACTTTTAGTCTTCTCCCACACATGGAGCAGTACATATCTCACTGATGTTAAATCTGATGTTGATCAGGCATGGGCAACGATGGAACATACTCTAACATCAAGAGAAGATAATATAGGTTCAGCTCATTCTCATAAAGATGGAAGACATTGGCAAGGATCATCTTCTGGTCATAAAAAAATTATTTCTAATAATTTATGGCAAATGCAAGGTCAAATGTTGTGAGCGGAAGCATCTTAACTACTTATGTATGATCAAGAACTAGCTATAGTCAAGATAGATAAATTTGGGAAATGCAAGCTCAAGTGCTGTGAGCGGAAGCATCTTAACTACTCATGTACGATCAAGAACTAGCTATAGTCAAGGTAGACACATTCCTGCAACTACTAACTATTTGGAAAATCCAGAAAGGATAACAAAGGAGATCTCATGTAGGGATCTTGGAAATAATAAGCTGCCAGCACCTAGTGTTTCTAATGAGATATTTGGTATAATATTATTTGAAAGAACTAGCAGTTTATATCATCAGCTAAACAATCACACTTCATTTAGTAAATCTCATGAAAATGGAGTCTGCAAAGTTGAAGGTGCAAAGGAGAAGGTGATCTCCATGGTAAAATCTCATATGAAGCACACACTTACAAGGGAACATAGGTAAAAGCTTCTGTATTTTTCCTTCTTTTATGGTTTGTCTCTATAGAGTTGATTTTACTAGGTTTACACTATATGTATCTCAAAATTTCACTTTAAGAAATCCTATTTCTATTCATTCCAAGAAAAACTCTCTAGGGAATCACAATGGATGTTTCCCCACATTCATGGATGGCATCCCTGGTAAACCCATTGGCATTGACTAGTGCTCCTCACCTAAGGGATTTCGAATAGGGCACCTGCCAGGACAAAACTAGCGAAATACCTAGTAACATTAATGACATCCAGTTGGGCTAACCCCTTGGGCTCAATAAATCATAATCAGCTACACTATTTGCCATATCAACATATTTATCCTATTTAATATTTTGTTACAGTAACCATAACAATCCAAGCCCGTTCCTATTTTTATTTTGGTTTTTAATTCCTTTTTTGGTGTGGTGACAACTCTATATGACTATATAGATGTTTATTTTTGTCAGAGTATATGTTGAAAAGTGGATTCTCTCTTACATTCTACCTTGTCTGTTATGTATTGATGGAGTTTAGTTTCATTAGTTGTGACCAAAGAACCGTGTCAGGCATGTATACAAGGATTCTTGTATCACTATTTATAAACTAAACATTACCCTTAAACAAGCAAAGTAGATCCTTAATGCTACATGTTTTCATCTCAGGGAACTTCCAATCCCAATAAATGAGGTGAAATTTCAGTGTTTCCAGAATCCAAATCTCAAGTTTTGTGAATTCACTCATATATGGTCCCAGAAAAGCGAAGTGAAATCTAATTATTTCCAAATCTTAAGTTCTGTGAATTCACTCATATTTGGTGCTGGAATCTTTTGAGCGAACGGGAAGAATTTCTTTTAGTTGCATTCAATTTTTCCAAAAATAATACTAAATTTCTCCCTGACTAAAATTCTCCCTGAAATGGCTTTGGGCTTGAAAATTTTGTAAATATTTTTAGGGAAACAACCCAAAATACTGTTTCCAAATTAGATTTTTATAACACTAGGTGCTAAAACAGTGTTCTATTTTCTGCTACAAATGTCTGATAGAGTCTGCTCAGAAACTGATCAAAAAATTAGGTAGATGCATTGGACGGACTAAATAATTTTGAATGAATAATAACTTAACATAAATGATATATTAGGTTGCATAAATATATAACTTATAAGCATGAACTAAAGAAGAAATCTCAACGAGATTGACATATTGTTAATTAAGTTGAATGAGACTAGGAATAACTTTGACTAGAGGGTGTTGAAAATGGCATAATTTTTTTCTAGTTGGAAAGATTTAGAACTAAAAATCAGTAGTTTTCTTGCTTGCATAACTTGGGAATATTTTTGTATCTCAAGTCTCAACCTTATTGAATAGTATGATTTATTCCTTGCAGTGTTGAGATATGTTGTGATACCACTTGCTAGTAACCTAAATAGTTTTCATGAAAATTTTGTTGTTAATTTTACTTGCAAAAGATATAAGTGAAAATATAGATTAATTGTCCCTTCTGTAGAACTTCCTTGAAATTATACTACTGCTTGAATGAATAAATATGAAACTAATTGTTGCACCAAGACAAAAAATATCTCTACCAATTTGTAGTGGAATAGAACAGAAATTAAACATAGTCACACTATAGAAAAAAAACGAAATTTTCTAGGGAACCCAACTGGGAAAACCCTCTGCTAGCTGTAGAAATTTAAAATACTATCCATATTAGACTTTGAGACACCTTATTCAAGACCAGGTTCATCAATTCTTATTTCTTTCCATATTAATTTTCATAAGGGTTGTTGTTTATCAAATAAGAGTAGCTAGAAAGTGTCTCTTTGATTTTAGAAAGTAGATCAGGATCAACTTCATCCAAGAATCCCCTAGAAGGATCATTAATAGCAAGAACAAAGGTCTTTCTTTATTTTATTTCATCACATGCATCAATCAGAATCACTGATTTGTCTTTATTTCTTTTACAATCATTTTCAATGTTAGATGCAAAAGGTAATTTAGTATGATATAATCCTTAGGTAACCAACCACAAACATATTGTTGGTTAATTTATGTTGTTTGAAGTTTATTGAGTATGGGTTTTATCATGAAACTACTAGAAGCGTACTAGCATGGGTCTGTTGATTATCTTAATAGCAATGTTATGGTTTGATCTAGTCCTTGAAAGGAACTTATAGTTGACGGTCAAAATTTCACATTCCTTTCATTTTTTTATCTTCACATATAATAAATGTCTTTATGTTATAGCCTCTAGCTAGATATATACAGTAACTACCACTCAGAAGTTGGATTCCATCATTTTGGAGCTTGAGCTTACTCAATTTATCTTTGTTTGAGTTGAAAATGTCATTATATCTCATTATATCGTCTATTTTAGAGCGTGAATCCAATTTATCTCTGTTTCAGTTAGAAATGTAATTAGATCTTGCTATATCATCTTTTGTAGAGAATGAATCCAATTTCTCATAGTCCATTTTCTTGAGGTATAATAAAGCTACTTTAATTCATGAAACTTACTTTTCATATTATATTTGCTGATTGTGATTCTGCAGGCCACATCTCCATTGGAAAAGGGGCATATTTAATGAAGTGTGGAAGGAGAGGAAAGCTTCAGTTATGTCCTTTCAAACTTTCTAAGGTATGTAATAAAATTTAAAAAAAAATCTCCTAAGAATGTTGTGCTTTAACTTTTTCTTTTGATAATGGATTATTTATGTGATCTCCCCTCTCTTACACACAACCAAAGTCTAGACATACATGATTTTTTGGGATATGTGGACAATGGAAAGATTTATGCTAGCCATTTATCTAGAAATTTACACTGTAGAAGATCAAGCATTTACAGTTGAATATTTCCTTGCCACTAAATTAGCGTTGAAGAGTTGGACCCCTATTTGTCAGGCATATACCTCACTTTTAAATCAATTTATTGTTGACTTTGTGTAGATCTTCCATGGGAGGGAAAAGAGTGATCACTACCATTGCTTAATATTTTTGCAGATCAAGTAAAATTCCAAATGTGTATAAATTAATCGCTCCTTGGAGAATCCCAAGAGTGGCGCTATTTTAGCAACAAGAAATTTGTTTATTTTGAGTTCTTCCTTAGTGCATTCATAGTATATTGTTTATTCCATACAATACCTCAATAGTGTATGACCAAATTATAGTTAAGCCTATCATAATATTTTGACTTACTGTCTTTTATAGGGAAACTAAAGTGTGTGTCAATCTTGCACATCACAATTGTATCATGCAAAGTTTACCTGGGACAAGTTTTGTGGATCTAAGAAGCAAGATACCTATTGGAATTCAAGAGGCAAGAATACTACAAAGTGGGAAGAGAGGTTTCATAGTTAACTTGGCGTTCACATTATGGTTGGAGTTGGCTTCTTGGGAAGATGCTAGATACCCGAACTTCCTTTTTATGAATGAGTCCAAGATTGAATCCTTTGACATATTCCTCGCTCAATTGTCATTAAGTGATCGATTTTCTCAAGTGTGCTTCACACCTATAAACTTTACTAGAGTTGTTCTTAAGTCTTTGGAGGTGGTTAGATTTTCAAAGCACACATGTACAAGAAGAGGAGAAATAATATGCCCGACTAATTTGAAGTTATCTACCTGTGAATAGGGTGTTCCCATTCATAAACCTGACGACACACTCTACTTCTCTATAGTGAACAACTTTGGGACTTGCCATGAATCGTGAGACAATTCCAACCCCATAACTATAAATTTTATATTTAAATATATACCCAATAGATTAGAATGTGCACAAGGAGAACTCCATTCTTGTTTCGAAAGAACTTGCAATTGACTTGTACCATGCTATTTAATCTTTTCTGTATTTATTCACATCCTTGGTCTATGACATAATGATGCAACAGGCTACCTTGCATTTCCTATACTAACACTCCTAAAAAATAATAAAGTATGCACAAATCTATCACTTCAAATGAACTATGTGGCTCACCTTTTGGTTTTTCAATTATTGAAGTTGTTACCTATATTGATGAGATATTCTGCAACTGATACCACAGTGACAATATATATTATAGTTTTATCCGTGTTTCTCGGAAGGTGTTTCTCCTTCAGTAGAGCATTAATACACTGTAGTTTCCATTTAGGGGAGAAGTGTACCTAGTAGCAACCTTGGCCTGTGTGTAGATGGGTTGAATGTGCATTAGACTCTATTTTTTGTTTTGAAGGTGTTTCTCCTCCAACAATACTTCATCTCAATAGATCCATTCAGTCTTCACCTTTAGTAGATGCATGCAGCCTTGGGATACATGTTGTAGATTATAGTTTTCTTATGAGGTTGTAGTAGCGATTAAAGAAGTGCATCGATTTTAGGCATCTTGTAGTTTTGTATGAAAGAATGTTTGTTTAGTGTTTCCCAAAATTAGATACAGCCATATTTAGTATGCTTTTACAGTTTGAGTTAGATGCTCACTTTTCTTAATTTAGGTGTTTTTCTTAGTTCTGTTTTATGCACAGATTTATCTTTAAGAAAAGTGCACAACGGAGAAGGGTTCTATATTTTGAGCAGGTGACACACTTCTAGGTAGGAAGTACTCTATTCTAAGAGGATTTTTTGATGTTGGTTAGGTGCTTTATCCGATAATCCCAAGAGGTGCTAATGTAGCAATACTAAATTCGTTTATTTTGAGTTCTTCATTAGTGCATTGATAGTATATTGTTTATTCCATGCAATACCTCAATAATGTATGACCAAATTACAGTTAATATTGTCATAATATTTTCATTTACCCTCTTTTAGAGGGAAACTAGAGCGTGTGTCAAGATTGCACGTCACCATTGTATCATGCAGAGTTTACCTAGCACAAGTTTTGTGGATCTAAGCAGCCAGATACCTGTTGGAACTAAAGAGGGAACAATACTACAAAGTGGGAAAGAGGTTTCACATTTAACCTGCCTTTCACATTATAGTTGAATTCGATTTGTTGGCAAGAGGCTGGATACCCCAACTTCCTTTTTATGATTGAGTGCAAGATTGAATCCTTCGACATACTCCTCACTCAATTGTCATTAAACCATGGGTTTTCTCAGAAGTGCTTCACATTTGTAAACTTTACCATAGTTGTTATTGAGTCTTTGGATATGATTATATTTTCAAAGCAAACATGTACAAGAAGATGAGAAATAATATGCCCGAGTAATTTCAAGTTATCTTCCTATGAATAGGGTGTTCCCTTCCATAAACCTGACAACTCACTCTGGTTCTTTCTAGTGAACAAATTTGGGATTTTTCATGAATTGTGAGACAATTTAAACCCCATAACTATTCGTTTCTTATTTGAAGTTATACCCACTAGATTAGAACCCGCACAAGGATAATTCCATTCCCGTTTCAAAAAAACCTGCAATTGACTTATACCATGCTATTTAATATTTTATGTCTTCCTTCTCATCCTTGGCCTGTGACATAAAGATGCAACAAGCTACCTTTAATTTTCTATACTAACACTCCTAAACAATAATAAATTATGCCCAAATCTGTCATTTCAAATGATCTATGCATATCAGCTTTTGGTTTTTCAATTATCAAAGTTGTTACCTATATTGATGAGCTCATCAAAAACTGAGGCCACAGTGACAATATCTGTTATAGTTTTATTCATGTTGCACTAAAGGTGTTTTTTCTTCAGCATCACTAAAATACATTGCAGTTTCCATTCAGTGGAGAAGTGTACCTAGTAGCAGCCTTGGTCTACGTGCAAATGGGTTGAATTCACAATAGACTTTATCTATTGTTTTGAAGGTGCTTCTCCTTCAATAGTACTTCATCTCAGCAAATCCTTTCTATCTACACCTTCAGTGGATGCATACAGCCTTCGGGTACATGCTATAGATTCCAGTTTTGATGTGAGGGTATAGCAACGATGAAAGAATCACATCGATTTTAGGCATCTTATTGTTGTTGTATGAAAGCATGCTTGTCTAGTGTTTCCCAAAATGACATAGAGCCATATTTATTATACTTTTATAGTTTTACTTACATGCTCACTTTTCTTAATTTAGGTGTTTTTCTTAGAACTATTTTATGCAAGATTTATCTTTAAGAAAAGTGCACAGTAGAGAAGGGTTCTGTATTTTGAGTAGGGGACACTCTTCTAGGTAGGAGGTACTCTACTCTACCGAGCTTCTATCATGCATGTTAGGTGCTTTATCCTAGAAAAAGTTCCAAGTCATTTCCTCCTTGACAAAGTCCCCACCAGACAAGACACCGGTGGATAGAGTTCCAAGTCCCTAAATTTTCCAAAAACCCACCTGAGCTTAGCTATCTAGCCTAAAATCCTTTACATTCCAATCATCTCTTGGCTATGATTTCATAGAGAGAGCCCTCTATGGTTTGGTAGGGCTAGCCACCAAACTAAAATCTTGGTCGGTGGTTACCTCCATCGATCTCCTCATCAGACTGGGACATTATGAAGCATAATAGAGGACATGAATACTAGGGAGTGCTAAGGTGTTCTAGTGAATTTAAGGTTCCCAAGTCATGGAAAAATGCAATGCTAGTTGTGAGCTCATGACTGCCAAGGTGTGTTAGGGAATGCTAGGGCATGCTAAGATGTGCCAGATAGTATGAATACATGTCAAAAAAGCTAATATGTTCCAAGTGATAAGGCATGCTAAGATGTACAAGGGTTCCAAGTCCCTACCTCCTCTTCTTCCATATGATATTTACTTATGACATTTCCTTTGAAATATTTGGTGCATTTGATAGGTATAGGTCATTTATAGTTTATAAATGTCTTCAGAGTTTCACTTCTAATTGAGTATTCAGCTGAATATATTGATTCTCTTATACATAACTATTTTTACCTCCACCCAATTTTCATAACTTCAATATCCATTAGGTAGGGACCTACAACTTCAATGTTGCTTTGCTTGTTTAGTAAAATATTGCCAAGACTTTAATTTATTCAAAGTTGTAGAATTTACAATTTATGAAGTTTGAAGGTCTAATTTTTAAAAATATAATTCTTTAAAGGGTGCTAGCTCAATGGAAGAGCACCTACTTTACAAGCAGGAGGTTGGTGGTTCGATTCCATCACGCCATGACATCCATATGGAATGGTGATGACCAATTTTTGGGAGGCTCTTTTGACCATCACCAATGAACTTTGGTGACATTTTTCGACCCTCACCAAAAATATGAAATGGTGACAGTCAATGAACACCACCATATATGTGCATCAATAGTGACGACCCTCAAAGGTCCGTAACCATAAATGGTTGTTGTTGATATGAAATGGTGAAGTTCTTTGTCTGTCATTATAGTCATTATTCGTGACAGACCTTGAATGTCACCACAACACCTATACTTCTAGCAATGTGGCTTTTGGTGATGGTAAATGAACATCACCAAATATATGCACCAATAGTGACGTCCATTAAAGATCCATCACAATAAATCATTATTGTTCATATGAAATGGTGACGGTCGCTATCCATCATTATAATCAATATTCATGACAGACCTTGAACGTCAGAATAACACCTATACTTTTGGTGACGCCACCTTTGGTGACGTTCAGTTTTTGTTGACAGAGGCTATGGTCTGTCACCATTGCTCATATGCAATGGTGATAGTCACTATCCGTCATTACAAATCATTATTGGTGATAAAATTTGAATGTCACTACAACACCTATACTTTTGGCAACGCCACCCTTGGTGACATTCAGTTTTTGGTGACAGAGGCTATGGTCCATTACCATTGCTCATATGAAATGGTGACGTCGCTATCTGTCATTATAAATCATTATTGGTGACAAAATTTGTATGTCACTACAACACCTATACTTTTGGTGATGCCACCTTTTGTGACATTCATTTTTTGGTGATGAATGCTCTTTTGACCGTCACCAATGAGCTTATGATAACATTTTTCGCCCCTCACCAATGTCCTTTTTTCTTGTAGTGTTGATATCCTCCTCTATCTGCATGTCTCTGAAAATTGCCCATTGGATAGGAATTGTGAGGTTTTGGAGGGCATCTTCTATGATGATTCTAATTAACCCATGGTGGGTTAACTGTTGGTAGTTTCCTTCCTGCACCTTTATGCTCATATCTATCAGTGATTAGAGAAGGAAGTATGGTAGCTGAGCCTGTGGTAAGGAGGTGTTTCGGCTCTAAACCTCATTTCTTCAAGAAGCCTAAAGTGATATCTAGATACCACACTATACCTACCTTCTCATGATATACATTTTATAATATGGTAGCTTACCTCATTCCAGGGGTATGGTAGGCTTTCTCTCCTCACTCCATTTTTGTCTTCAATGGGCTCCTCTCCCTCTAGAAAGAATTTATTCTTGGAAGTTTGGCTATTTCCCTTGTCTTCCTTTCTCCAAGGCACTCCTAAGGGAAGTGTGATATTTCTTCTTATGAGTTCAGTGGTGAGATCTACGGAGAGGCCTCTCACCACAACAGTGGTACGGGTTCTGGTCAGTGGAATGAGGGAGAGAGCGAAATCTCTGGCTACTTCATCATCGTACCCCCTCAATTTATTAAAGTACCCCATCCAATTATGATTTGTGAATATTTGTAGCATGGGAGGGTGTTGGTGAATCCTTACAGTGTTAATGGGCTCCCTTCTATTAAACACCCTTGTCACTTTGTCTAGTGAATTTGAGGAGCAGATATGTATGATACAAAGTTTTAATGAAGGAGGAAATGGGACTGAAATTTCTTTGGATACAATTCCCTTATACAACTATCAATTTCAATCAAAATAGGATATTTTTCTATTCTTTTTACATGGAAAAATGGAAGGAAATGTAGAGCCTACCTCCTCATAGTGCTTGATGTAGCCAACCCCTGTGTTTCCCCCTCTGAAATTTCTCTCTGCAAATCTTGTAGACTGCCTGACTATATCCTGTAGGATTCATGTGTGATCATGTAGGATTTCCTGTAGGATCCTATAGGAATTCCTGTGCAGGAAAAAATGATTTTTTTCTCTCTTGTAGGTTGCTTGGGGATGAAAGCGAATTTTCTAGAGTGAGCCTCAAGAAGATGAATGCATGAGTGCATGGGCATCAACATTTATTTCCTCTTATGATCGAGTTAAGTGAGGTGGTGTGTTGGAATTCGAGGTACGGATTTCTATTTTTGGACTGTTGGTCCCCGCTACCACATCATCATTCCCCTCATGTCATAATCAAATCCCACTTTGAGCATCCATAGTCTTAATTAATTTCGACTTCATCCCCCTTTTCTTTGACTTGATTGTTGCCACATGTGGGAGGACCAACTATTTTTTCCTTGTTGACTGAACGAAGGTGGCCAAGTTAATTGGCCACCTTTCGCTTATAAACCAACCCATTTAGAACCTTTACATATTTCGATTACATTATGCAAATGAGAGAGTGAAGTGAGATACTTAGATGTGGTAGCAATACCTTGCTGCAGTTTCTTGAAGAAATGAGGTTTTTGTTTTATATTGGCTGCATGTGATCTCTCCTTCCTTTTTTTATTTTATTTTATTGTCCTTTGATGATTTCTTTGATGTGAAGGTACCTGGTGTTGAAGGTGACGGTGCTGCTATTGCTCTAGATATTCTTGTAACCTTGGATCTCCATGCTAGAAACTTACTGCAACTTATGATTTTTATTCTGTGGGATAGGATGCTATAGGATTTCCTACAGGATGTCTTGTAGCTGCTTCTCCCTCAGAACTTTTAATCATTTCTACTGTTGGGACCTGAGGATGATGAAAATATACAGAGAGGAGGAGGTCTAGGGGTGCGTGAATAATGAAAAATAACCTTCAGGTGTTGTTCCCCTTTGCTCCCTGTATCATTTTTTCTCTATGTTTTTTCTTGAAGACTATAAAAGTTTTTGAAAACTGAATTTTTTAACGATGAATGCAGGGGTGATCAAGGTGGAGAGAGGTATGGTAATGAAGTGGTGATGTAGGAATTTTATTTTTGTTACATGTGTAGGTCATTTCCTTGCCCTCGGGTTACATCCTTTAGGATTCCCAAGCCATTGTAATTCCTACAAGATCATCCTGTAGGTTTGCAGGGGATCTTATAGGTTTATAGGGAATCCTATAGAAAACACAGTACCCTTGAAAACTGAGGGAAGTGAGTGAAAAAGGTGAATGGAATGGTGGAATGATGAAGGATAATGATTGGAGAAATAAAAATATGAGTGGAATAGGTCCCTTTTGATTCTCCTTTTCTCTCTAATCATCCTCTTACTGAGGTGCAAACAATTTTTCATGATTTTTCTTTTCTCTCTTTTTTTTTTTTTTGAAAACAACTAGTCTGTGTCCAAGAGGTTTTCATCCTAGATGCTTGCCCTGGGTGCCTCGAGAGATGTTTTCACCCAGAGATATTTTTATTTCTCTCTTTTATTTTTGACACCATTGGGACACCCTAAAAGGTTTTCAACCCAATAGTGGGACTCAGGCACCTCCTGGAGGTTTTCACCTGAGTCTCCTTATTTTTTCCTTATTTTTTTTATTTTTCTCAGTGACTTGATGAGGCAGGAGCTGAGGCTTGCTCCACCACCATCATTGTTTTATTGATACCATCAATGAACTCTTTCTTTGAAAATTTCCTTTTGTAAAATTTCAATCTGTGTCCATTAAGAAGTAAAGGAATGGCCTCTTCAGCTATGGTTTTGATCTGCACTGAACCATTATCATGAGATCTCTCTATAACATAAGGCCCTAACCATCTTGTCCTTAACTTGCCATTAAAGTCTTTATATCTCAAGTCATATAACAAAGCCCAATCACCTTCTTGAAATTTCTTATCCTTGGTGTTATTTTCATGCCATATCTTCCTCTGAACATGAGCTACCTTTGTGTGTAGGAAGGCCTACATTTTGAACTCATATAAACCATTCAACTGGAGCCATATCTCTTTTTATGCACTGCTGAGATCTAGATCTAGTTGGGCTACCATCTTCAATGTTTTATACTCAAACTCAATGGACAACGGGGCCTTCTTCCTATAGACAAACTCATAGGGTGTGGATCCAATAGTGGTCTTCTAGGTGGTATTATAGGCCTAGGTGGCCTCAACAAGTTTATCTTCCCAATATTTCCTGCTGGTGATAACTACTTTGGTCAGGATGCCCTCCAATGCTCTGTTGATCACCTCCACTTGCCCATTAGCTTATGGGTGATAGGGAGTGGAGGTTCTATGCTTGATATTATGCTGGCTTAGCAAGTATTCAATCAAGTTGGAGGTAAACTGGCTACCTTGACCAATGACTAGTTCTCTAGGGTACCCAAACTTGTAAAATACATTATGCCTTAAGAACTCAGCCACCTTCTCCTGTTACACTAAAAAATGTCACCTTGACTACTTACAGTTAGTATGGCTCAAATCAACAGTCATGCTACCCTCTTAGGCAAGTCTCATGCCTCTGTTATCCATCTCAAACTCAAAGAAGAGAGAAAGTCTTGTAAAAACTATGTTTATCTCTGGGGTCGCAGGTTCTCTCTAGCCTTACCTGCGGGGACGCTGACCATGTTCACAAAATCTGCGTCCATGGACGCTCTGTATGTTAAGGGACAGGTGCGTCCCTCTGTAAAAGGCAAAATGCGCGAGTTTTATCTTGAAAAAGTTACTTGTGGTTACTTCTAGAACATTCTAGAGGTCGGTTTGATGAAATGGATGCGCCTCCAGTTGGTTCATGTATCTCTATTAAGGGGGAACTTATCCCATCAATAAGGGAGCTATCCCACCCAAAGAGGGGGATGATCCCATTGATAGTGGACCTGAATAACCTCTTTACAGCACTATAAATAAAGGCATTGAGCCAGAAGGAGAGGAGGTTGGAGCTATACATTTTCTTTGGGTAAATGCTGCAGGATTTAGGTCTTCCATTAGAGCCTTTGTGAGGAGAGATTGTCTTCACTTGATTCTACTTGGGAGAGGGTGAGCTTTGTCAAAGTAGAGGAAAACCCTTGATGGACCCTGGGAGGAACTTGCACAACACCAAGGCCAGGTTGTAAGAGTTTCTTTGTTTCGTTATTAATACAAACTGGTTTATTTTTCTCAATAGCTTGTGTTAATGAGTTATTTCATGTGTTCCTTGGTCTGCATGTTGAATATATGTTTTATTATATGAAATGCAAGTGCTTGGTAATTGTTTGATTGTTTGTGGTTGCAGGAATTGACTTGAAGGAGGAGCTCATCCGGATCGTCAAGAACGGACTTCAACAACAGCGTTTTGGAATAAGGTAAGCCTAAACACTTGTAGTTTTCATGTTGTAAAAGGTGTATTTAGAGAAAGATCACTCCATTTTGTCTTGTTTGTCATTAGAATGTCTTAGACTTCTAGGAAGGTCAGTCGTGTCCGCACCCTTGACAGATTCCGTGTGACAAATTGGCGACTCCGCTGGGGAATCCATTAATGAGAGAGTCTTTTCCTTTATATGAACTTTGCTTTGAGAAAATCATTTTTATTTTCTGGTTTTTGACTGTGAGAATTAGTATTTGGGTGGCTTAGCTTTAGATTTAGTTAGATTTGGTTTTTCTTCATTTTTCCAGAAGGACGCACCCTCTGAGTACTGCACAGTGCGTCTTTGGACGCGCTGTTGCCGTCTGCACAGAGCGGGGCCGCACCTGTGACAACGGGTTGCCTGCGTCTTCCTGTAAAACTTAAGAAAATTCCATTTTTGCTTTAAATTGCTTTTAGATTTTGTTTTTCCTTAGTGTTTTCTGCCCAGATCCTTTAGTACCCTGTCAAGAATTTTCACCTGAACTAGTTTTGTGAGCTTTGAGTGTTTTAGTGGTTTTCAACGAAGTTTAGACCTAGGGTTTGATTTTTGGAAAGGCTTTGTAGTGACTTTGATAGTAGAAAGTTGTCCAGCCTTAGATCTCTCTGGTTAGTCAACCTTCTTAGAAGTCGGGCCTGTCGTAAAGTCTCCTTTTGTGAGCAACTTGCCATTTGAGTTGTTTTGGGTCAAATTTCGAATTACTTGTTTATAAAGTATTGATTTCCATTTTACAAAAGAACAAAAAGATTAGAGTTTTGTTTTGGCTAGTTTTTGATTCTGCAATAAGCTAGTCCTTGATTTGATTGTGATCAAGTAAAACACCTTAGAAATAATCATTGTTAGTTTTGGCCTCGTTAAGATTGCTTAGAGTAAATTTGCCTTTAGTTTGCTTATGAGTGCATTTTCATAGATTTTAAGAGTTGTTAAGATTGATTTTTGGTTATATTAGATTTATTTGCTTTATTAAAAGAAAAATACAAAAACATCTTCTTAAAAAGTCTTGTTTCAAGTAGCTTTTTGTTTTCGAAAGAAGAAAAGAGTTTTTTCGTGCATGTAAAGAGAGGTTATGTTTTTATGCTTGGAAAAGACAAACGAATTGTTTCTTTGATTGTCTTCAATTAAGAAGTTGCTTTTATAAAGATTGCATTCTCTCAACTTTTTAGTTAAGCAATTCATCGAAAAAGTAAAGTAGTGGATAAATCATTCTAGGTGCATTTTGTAGTGGTTTCGAGTCGAGTCAACACACCACTAGTTTCACTTCCATCACCTTTTGACTTAAGAAACAACCTTAAAAGTAACGCTTAAATTAAAATCAATCTAGTAATCTTTATTTTTCTAGGGCTCTGAAGCACCAACATAGCTTAGGCTAGGGTCTTGGAGTAGGTGAGTACTTAACTCTCCAAGACTACAAAACCAAACAGATAGTCTATCTTGAGTAGAACAAATCCAATTGTTTCAGTTACATTCTGGGAAAGCTCCTCTTAAAGGAGAAGCACGAGCTCGTGTCCGAACCAGTGAGGGGATCATTCCTCCCTCGTTGGGAACGACGCCAGGCAGTACGTATTACAAACGGTAAACCTCGGATTAACCATTGTCGAGGAGCCAGGGGTCACTTATCGGTAAACCTTGGATTGTTGTCAAGGAGCCGGTAAGGGGATTGGAGCTTGCTACTCTGCCCTTGCGTGCTGTCGGAGTTTAGACTGTTCCCCCAGGTGTAATTGTTGTGATTGGTAACCTTAGTGGCCATAATATCTAGGATTCTACCCAAGGTGACGGTGGAGGGAAGGTCCCACTGTACCTGGAGCAGACGTCGGTTATACTCACTTGGATTTTCTGGGGGGTTCGCTTCACTTCGAGACGGTTAAAGTGGAGGAACTTGGTCCAGTCTATTCATTAAGCAGGTTGCCGGGGTAACTGTTCCACCCACCATTTCTGTACTGAATCCTGCGAGGTTGGGCCTAATCACCAACTAGCGCTTTTGGTCCGGAAGACTACTGTTTGTGTGTGGTTTGACGCTCTAGATTATTTAGGCGTGTGCTTCAAATTTGTTTGCTTCTTTAGAAGACTTTAGGTGGTTTGATTTGAAATTTTTTACTTTGTTTTCGTGTGTTGTAGTTAAAATCTTTAATTGTGGCGGAATTACCGAGACAGTCCCGTAGACTTCGGGGCAAGTCTCCTGAGATTGTTACCGGAATAGATTTGTTAAGAAAACTCCGTAAATCGCGGGGTGAATCTCCTGAAGACATTCCGGGTCATTTAGAAGGGTTAAAGGTCCTTGTAACTCCTCCTAGTGGCAGTAGAGTAGGATCACCTGAAGAAGGAGAATCTTCCTTGGTAGTCCATCCAGATTACCAAAGTTTAGAAACAGGTTACAATCCCGAAGCTGTTACAGTTTCCGAGCTTGCTGGTAGTTTTTCATCTGCCAGTGAAACAGGCGAAGAACCTGAAATTTCAGAACCTGTTACTCCAACTCCTAGTGTTCCTGATTCACCAAGAATAGAAAGAATTATCACCGAAAATCTTCCTGTTGGATTAATTGCTATAGAAGAACTTGTTCCAGAGGAAGAAATAGGCGTTTCTGATTCTGAAGATCTAATTACCCTTGATCTAAGGGAGCGTGAATCCATCTTTTACAGTCCTCCTAGAAGTGAATCTTGGTACCTTGCATTAACCAATTTTTTAGACAACTCAGTAGGTTTTTCTACACCTCGTACTCCGGTTCCACCTAGAGGAATTCATTCTCCTGTAAATATGTCTGGTCAGTCATCTGTGTTTTCACAAAGTCCTGAATCATTTTTACATGGCGGTCCTTCTGTTCCTACTGGGTATCAATCACTTTCTGGTACCTTTGCGGGAGCATCTCCTCAACCTGTTGATCATGGGTTATTAGTTGGAAACAGTGGTAATGTACCATTGAGTATAGGTGACGTTTATATGATGTCAGGTTCAACTCCCATTAACCAACCTCAAGGTGGCCAATTACCGCCTGGGGGGCAACCTTCGTTAATGCCTGGGGGGCAACCTCAAGGTACTTCATTCGTGACTGGGGGGCAACCTCAAGGGTATCAACCCCAGCCTCAATATGTACCCCAAAGTCAACCTCAGTATCAATATCAACCTCAAGGATGGCAACCTCAAGGATGGCAACCCCAAGGGTATCAACCCCAAGGGTATCAACCTCAAGGATACCAACCTCAAGGTCAAGGTCAACCCCAGTATTCGTATTTACCTCAAGGTTATCAACCTACGGGTCAATACCCTGGTCAAGGTTATCAACCACCTCAAGGGCAATCATATGGGACTGCACCTTACAGTTATCAACCCTATCCTCAATACGGCTATGGATCTCAGTATCCTCAACCTGTTACGAGTCAATACCCTGGAATGTTAACATGGGATCCGTCACAGGGTCAACAGATGTCGCAACCAAGTATACAGTCGGTACCTCAAGCAGGACAACCTGCAGTTCCTGGTCCACCCCAGCAACCGCAACCTGTCCAGTCAAGTGTTCAGACCCCTGTAACTTCTGTAGTTACTCAGCCGCCAATTGCACCTGGTACTCCACCTCACACGGCTGCAGCAACTACCGCTTCATCTACCATGCTTACTTCTGGAGTATCGGCAGCTCCGGTTTCTACTGTCCCTGTAACCACTCCTCAGACATCTGTACCGTTGTCTGGACCCACGGTTCAAACCACAGTCCAGATGCCTGCAGGCCAACCTGGTACAAGTACGGTTGTTACTACTCAACCTCAATTTGTTCAACCTCCGTACCAGGGACAGTATCAACCTGGGCAAGCTGCCCAACAACCGGTTTACCAGTATCAACCGTATCCTGGGTACACTTATCAACCACCTCAGCAACCCCAGTACGGTCCGGTTAATCCTGGTTTTCCAGGAGGATATAATATCCCAAATGCGACTCCTGTTCCTAGTTATCCTGGATATCCTCCTCCTGGGGCTGGTATTGTGACTCAGAGTTTTAGAGATCCTAACCGGCAGTTACCGTTTATTGCGACTTTAGATTTACCCGACTTGACGCGCCTAACGAACGATCCAATTCAATATCTTCAGTTCTGGCCGCCAATGCCAAATAAGTTGCCCAGCGATATACCCAAGTTCGAAGGTAAGTCTGGAGAGGATCCGTCTAATCACGTGATGACTTACCACCTCTGGTGTGCATCAAATTCCATCTCAGATGATTCCATCCGCTTACGTCTTTTCCAGCGTACACTCATTGGTCTCGCAGCCAAGTGGTACATTGAGTTACCACGGGCCTCTTTTTACAACTTTAGCCAGTTAGCTACCTCGTTCTTAACTCATTTTCAGTTACCAGTCAGATACGATAATGGTACAGAATTATTAACTTCGCTAAAACAATCGACATCCACGTACATTTCTGATCACATCCATGAGTGGAGACGTCGAAGAAGATTAGTGAAAGTTTTTATCCCGGACCAAATCTTAGCTGAATGGTTTGTCAAATCATTATTACCAAGAATTACTGAAGATGTAGCTAAGGCCGGAGTAGTTACTGAGGAGCAAGTCATTGCTCAGGCACAATACCTTGACTTAGTTTACACTCAGTCGGGTACGTTACACGAGAAAATTCCGGATCTTCCAAAGTCAAACCAAATCGCTGCTGCTCCTTCGGGATCTCATGCCGCTGATGGTATGATCGGTATCGTGACTACGAAGAGTAAGAAGAAGTCTTCCAAGACCTCCAATACTCCAATTATCACTTTGCCTGATTCTCCGACAGGAGAGTCTTCTCCTCCTGAACTTACCGCCGACATTCACGCTGTAGAGTCATCTACGGCCAAATCAAAAAACGGTGGAAAGAAGAAAGGAAAGAAGAAGGCTAAAGCAGACAAGGCTCCAAAGGAGAAAACGGAAAAGTCGGAAACCAATGACGAAAAACGCAAACCTCGATATCCTTGTCTTATTTGTGAAGAAGATCATTTTACGAGAGACTGCCCTCATCGGGCCGAGGTAGTGAAAATAGTCAAAGGTTCTCCCACTCCTGCTGTGTTAAAAAATCCATTTCCAGAGCAGGAGAATAAGATGATAGGTTCTTCTTCGAATGCCAGTGAAGAACCCATTTTGATGATGTCTCATGTCAGGATTGCGACTCGATCGCAAGATTATGGTAGTAAGGCTCCTGTTGATGGTAAGGAAGCAGAATCTTCTCACTCTAACCCATCAACCTCAGCTCCTGGTTCCGATCCACTACAGATCGAAAAACCTAACCCAGACTTAGTGATTAAGCCGCCCGCCAAGGGTGTACTTCGAAGGTCTGCTTTCAATCCACATGCGAGAGCAGCCCAGAATTACAACATTGTTGAAGACTTAGCTGTTTCACCTTCAGCAATGTCGGCACTCGAAGTGCTGCAATCATGTCCAGCGCAACGAAAATTGCTTTTGTCGGCTATTGGAGCTGTCGATGTTCAGGACCCGAACCTAATGATCTTTGATCTAGAAAGTAGTACACCGCGTCTCCCCCATCAAATGGCTTTCCAAATTCCAGTGATAGTCAAAAACAGGCCTATTCATCGGACTGTGATTGATGAGGGAGCTTCTACGTGTATTATGTCGATTCAATGTTGGAGATCGCTTGGTTCTCCTTCGTTGAACCAATCCCCCACCATCCTTAAGGCCTTTGATGGCCGTGGGTTCCGTCCGTTTGGTATTCTACAAGAATTGCCTATAGGGGTCGAAGGTAAAACCGTTAGTCTGGATGTGGAAGTGGTTGATGCCCCTCTAGACTACAACCTTCTTTTGGGTCGAAGTTGGTCATATGCTATGACAGCGGTCGTTTCATCGGTCTTCAGAGTCATTAAGTTTCCACATAACGGTAAGATCGTGACTATTGATCAGCTGACATACTTTTCATCCGACCCAACCTCTTTAGAAACTATCCAGCATGTTGGTAAAACGACAATCCCTTATAGGGACATTGGTGTAGGTTTAGTTAAGGATTCCGGTTTACTGGGAACTTTTCCTCTCCCTCCACTCAATGCAGACCCTTCGTTTGCAACAATTCATATGATCACGTCAGAAAACATTATTTATGATGATCCTTGGTATGTTCCCTCTGACTCTGAGCTAGACTCACTCGGTGATGTTATGCCGTTGAGTCCGTATGAGATTGCTTATGAAGCTCTTATGTCTTTTACCGACTTTCATTCAACCGAAACCGACCAAATGAATGTGGTCAGTGAAGAGTCACTTTTCACCTCACCCTTAGAACGGATAACGTTTCCCGAAGAAGTGTCATCTGACGAACAACTTCGCGAAATCCTAAGTGTAGATGATCTACCATGGGAAGATCTCCATCACAGATCTTCGTTTTTACCTAAGGATGATGCATTTGAAAATGATTTTTCATCTATCTTTACCGCTGAATATGTCAAAGACGCTCAGGATCCAACGAAACATTCTGATTCAGAGCTGAATTTAGGGAATATTTCTCGTACTATTCCCATTGATATTTCAGTGAAGCCCGGAATCGAGGAGAACATTCATATAGGTGCCGCATGTACTGAAGAAGAAATCCAAACTTACAAGGCCCTATTCCAAGAATTCCGCGACGTGTTTGCCTGGTCTTACGAGGAAATGCCGGGAATTGATCCTGCCATTGTTGTTCATGAAATCAAAACCTACCCGGATGCTAAACCCATTCGGCAACGGTTGCGTCAGATTCACCCTCGAAAAGCGGCTGCGATTAAAGCAGAAGTCGAAAAGCTGTTGAAAGCAGGTTTCATTTATCCGATCCCGTTAACGGATTGGGTATCGAATATTGTTCCCGTCAATAAAAAACAAGGAACAATAAGAATCTGTATCGACTATAGGGATATCAATCGAGCTTGTCCAAAAGACAACTATCCTACGCCTTATATCGATCAAATTATTGATGATTGTGCCGGAAGTGAGATGTTTTCCTTCATGGATGGTTTCTCAGGCTATAATCAAATCAATATTCTACCTGCCGATCAACCAAAAACGGCATTCATTTGTCCATGGGGGACATTTGCTTATTGCAAATTACCTTTTGGGCTTAAGAATGCCGGCGCTACTTTTCAACGGGCGATGTCTTATGCATTTCATGACATCAAGCACATTGTGCAACCCTATCTCGATGATTTGCCTGCTCATTCTTTACAACGAGCTGATCACCTTGTCCACCTACGAGCAATCTTTATGAGGTGTAGGCATTATCGAATTCGGTTGAATCCCCACAAGTGTGTTTTCTGTATAGAAACAGGTCGATTGCTGGGATTTGTTGTTTCAAAAGCCGGCATTCGCGTCGATCCCTCGAAAGTCGAGGCTATCATCAAATTGCCTCCTCCTTCGAGTTTGCGCCAACTCCAAAGTTTGCAAGGGAAAGCGAACTTTTTACGCCGATTCATCCCAAACTACGCCGAGGTCACTAAAGGTTTTACACGGTTGTTGAAACAGAACGCACAATTCTTTTGGGACGAGATTGCCCAACAATCTTTTGATGCACTGAAACACGCGTTGACCCATGCACCGTTATTGCATCCTCCCAACTACAACCAGGACTACTTCTTATACCTCGCAGCTTCGCATTCCACCATTGGAATGGTGTTAGTTCAAGAAGATGAATTCAAAGCAGAGCATGTGATATATTATCTTAGTAGAACCTTAAATCCCACTGAGTTAAAATATTCGCATGTGGAGAAATTGGCCCTGGCAGCCGTTCAAGCTGTCCAGCGTTTTCGTCACTACATTCTTCTCCGCAAGACTACAGTTATTTCGGATTGCAACCCTATGATTTATATTTTGACAAAACAACTGCTAGGGGGCAAGTACTCTAAATGGATTGTTATCCTGCAAGAGTTCGACTTGGAGTTCGAGAAGTCCAAGTCTAAGAAATCTTTAGTTTTTGCGGAATTGATGTGTGATTTCCCGAGTGCTGACACAGAGACTGTGGCAGAGGAGTCCATTGCGGACGAATCTTTGTTTCTTATTAGCACTTTAGATCCGTGGTATGGGGATATAATCATCTATCTCCAAACCCAAACCTTTCGGCCTGAAGCTTCCAAGGAAGACCGTCGAAAAATTCGGTTTCGATCCCAGCAATACAGAATTATTGGAGATACACTTTATCGCCGGGGGGCAGACTTAGTTTTTCGACGTTGTTTAACTCACGAAGAGGCTGAGAGAGTTTTGAATGATTGTCACTCTGGAGCATGTGGCGGTCATATGTCTGGGTATGCCACAGCTCAGAAGGTGTTGCGCGCTGGCTATTTCTGGCCGTCTATGTTTAAAGATTGTATCCTTGCTGTCAGAACATGCCACAACTGTCAAGTGTTTGATCGAAAGATGCGCGCTCCACCTGCTCCTCTCCACCCTATAATTGCCGCTGGTCCATTCGCCAAATGGGGCATTGACTTTATTACTTGTAACCCTCACTCGGCCGGGGGGCATGCGTATATCATCCTCGCGGTTGATTATTTTACAAAATGGGCCGAGGCGATGCCTACATTCGACGCAAGCGGCAAGACAGCTGCAGTTTTCGTATTCAATCATATCATAACTAGGTTTGGTGTCCCACAAGCAATCATTACTGACCATGGGAGCCATTTTCGAAACGTCATGATGACTGAGCTTACAAGCCAGCTTGGTTTGCGCCACGATAGCTCTACTCCTTATTATCCGCAAGCCAACGGTTTGGTTGAGTCAATCAACAAAGTTCTAGTCATCATGATTCGACGGATCATTGGTATCCATCGAACGAATTGGCATAACATGTTATTTTCGGCGCTATGGGCATATCGAACTTCAGTGAAAAATTCAACAGGTTTCACCCCTTTCCAGCTAGTTTATGGCTTAGAAGCTGTGTTACCTATTGAATGCGAAATCCCATCACTTCAAATGGCTGTCGAATTACTTCCAGCTACTTCCGAAGAGGAGAAACGGTTATTATACTTGGCTAAATTAGATGAGACTCGACGTGACGCTACTTTAGCTATCGAGACTCACGCGAAACGAATGAAAGCTCAGTACGATAAAAATGTAACCCCTCGAAGTTTTTCGGAAGGAGACCTAGTACTATTATATGATCAAGCTAACGATAAGCTAGGTGCCGGAAAATTCGTTCCCATGTGGCATGGGCCCTACATTGTAAAGCGAAAGCTAGCAAAAGGGGCTTATGAGTTAGTTGATTTTGATGGGGACTCTTTGGGTAAACCCAGAAATGGACTTTACCTAAAGAGGTATTATGCTTAAAATGATGGGTATGGAGAAATTTTTAGATAGGTTAGATTTTCTTTCTAGCTAGCAAGTGTGTTAGTTTAGTCAGTGTGCTTAGCTTAGCGAGTGTGGTTTTTCGTCATTATTCTGGCTTATCTTGGTTTTACTCTTGATATTGTAGATGTCGACGCCTCTCCAAACATACATTGGATTTGCTGATGGTGCTTGTCGTAGTACACGGAATATCTCTTCCGCAGCTTGGGTTATCTATTCGCCCTCTGACGAGTTAGTTTCTATGCATGGGGTAAGCCTCGGTCAAACAACGAATAACATTGCAGAATACAGTGCAGTGGTTGAATTATTATCCGAATCTATTTCATTTGGAATTCGACGTTTGATAGTGAGGTTAGATTCTGAACTTGTTGTATTACAGCTTAATAGAGTTTATGCCATTAGAAATCCTGTGTTATTAAGGTTGTTTTTGAGAGTGCGTCTCTTGGAACGTGAATTTGATTACATTGAATATCAACATATTCCAAGGTCTTTGAATACATTAGCAGATGCAATTGCTTCTCGAATGTTGGACAGACATTTACGATAATCATGCAAGTAAATTTAAAAACATTTCATCACATATGTTAAACAAGATAAGCCGGTAATAGTGATATATATAGATAGAAGTGTGTCAAAAAATATATACATCGTCTTCGATCATAGGTTTAAAACACCTTATGATCGGCAAAATGATAGTACAAAAAGTCAAAAATGTCACATGTGACTACAAAAGTGACTAGTCAATCACTGGTGGTGCTCTCTGTACGACACCACTGCGCGGGCTACCTTACGCAAAAATCTCCTAAACGGTCCAGGGACCGCGACTACGAAGCGCTGAAGCCTGATAGGAATGTCGTCCATAGTAGTCTCAGGTATATCTGCCGTGAGACGCTCTAGATCATGCTCCAACTCAGCTAGTACTTCTGCTGTCGCATCCTGTGGGGCCGGTACCGGTGCAGCTGGATGTAGTCTATCATAAGGCCGGAGGTTGGCTGGACGCTGTGGACCAACATCTGCATTTTGAAAAAGTTTACTATTAGTTTTGAGACGATATATATAAAAAATACAAAAAATACATAACTAGAAAACTTGTGAAAATAAAAAGTACCTCTGTCGTCCCATTGTTCTCCCTGTGGAAGAACCATGTCCGGATCACCTCTGAAATCCATTCCGGCATACGGAAAGTCCTGTATCACAAAAAGCTGGCCCTCTAACCAGTCAAAATAACTATCTGAGAATCGAACTACTGTCGCGCCCTCGTCAGGATGCCGGGCCATCACCGCAACCCATCGTATCAGCTTTGGCTGCTGAGGACCCAAGATATCAACAGTGAGTTGCTGAGGGATCAGCATTGGAATTCTCTCCAAGGCAAAGCTCACGACTATAGGCCCATATCCAAAAGTCTTTAGTCGTCCGTTCTTTGCCTTGGTCAGTTGGCTCTTCATATGAGCCGACACAGCTTCACACCAGTTGAAAATGGTGCCTTGGTAACAGTCAATTGCCATCCGCATTTGGGATCCGGAAGCAATGTGTAAAGCGGCCGCGCCGCAAATTCTGGTAACCGTGAACGCTATGACTTTGAGTTCCGGTAGAGTGATGTGTTTTATCTCTATGCCTTTTGAATGGTGAGCCCCAGGTGTGCACCAATCCTCGCGGAGACTATCAAGGGATTGGCCACCCGGCCTAGTCCCCGCAAGACTGAGTTGCTCACCTCTGTTTGGCAAGCCAGTGAGAAAGTATACATCCGAGGGCTCTATCTCGAGCTGGTGCCCTCCTATGTAAAAGCATTGTTCTTGTACGTTCCATCGCTCAACCAGCCATTCCAAGAATCTTACCTGGCCCCTCATGCCCGGTATGGTCCAATATTTGTATAATCCGCATGCTCTTAGGGCATCCAGGGAAGGTTGATGATTTATTGCAGCTTCATCTTCCTCTACATGCTCTCTTTCTCTCCAGTCTAACATGATTAATGCCCTGCATATCAAAAATAGCAATTAGAAATTAATTTGGGAATTTTTGGTGGTTTTTTGAGAGAGTTGGGGTTTTGAAATGCGCGTTTCTCGGAGGACGCACCCCGGCTTTGTAGCACAGGGCGCCCGGACGCAGCTGGCCTGAAGGCGGGCTGCGTCTTCCGACCGTTTTCCCGTATGAGAAAAAGTCGGGGGACGCAGGTCACCCGAAGGGCACCTGCGTCCGCCGAGAGGCGCATTCCAAAACCAAAACCCCCCAAAAAATGAAACTAAGACCTAAAAATTGATTCTAAACGGATAGAAATGCAGAGTAGGATGTGTAAAATACCTGGATGAGACGGCGTTCGATTCCGACGGTCAGATTTTCCGCAGCGACCACGGGAAGTTTCTTGTCAAAAGCTCCTTTTTCAACCTCAACAGTGAAACGGTAAAAATGACATGGTAAAAGGTCTTTTTATAGGTTTTTTGGATGAATTAGTTCATTTTTTACCATGAAAAGATGTTTTTGAATGTATTTTTGCCTATTTTAAACAGGTATGAGTAATGTGTTGCTTTTGTGCAGGACAAAGGGATTTCGAGGGAAATTGTAATTTTTCACAAACAAAAATATCAGAGTCATCTTTTAAGCCCTTTTCTGACTCCTAAAACATGAAAAGATCGCCGAGTGTTTCTTTTTCACTCGTTAAAACGGAATTAAAAGACGGTCCCCTTTTAGCTCTTTTCTGACCGCAAAATCAGGAAAAGATTGCCGGGTTTTTGTCGTTTCGAACTCGATAAGGAAATAAAACGACGTGTCCTTGATCGCTTTTTACTTTTCAGGTTAACGACACTATTATGAAAGTACTCCTTGGTCGCAAGATCAAGCGGTTCCCCCAGGTATTATTTTATACTTTTTCGGGCTTGAGGGACACAAATATACGAAAAAGTTCAACGTGGAGTCTCCTTTAGTTTTTTCAGACTCTCTAAAATTGAAAAACGCCGAGTTTCTCCTATACTGGGCTCGTTAAACTTTTACAGTAGAGGACCTGTTCAATTACAAACAGGAACGAACCACTCCTTCCTAGGGTTCGAATTTAAACTAGGTTGGACTCGTCCGAAGGATGAGCTTATAATCAAGCATATGTTATCCTCCTCAAGCTTGTTAAAAATAAAGAGGTACTTGCCAGAAATGGTGGGGGAAAAGAGAGAAGAATGAACCTGTTTGTCACCTTTTGTCTCAGAAGAAACTTTATTACCACTCTTGAACACGACACTTTTCATTCACCTGGGTTGGGAAATCTTTTACCTCACAGTTGACCAAATCACTTTGAAAGTCTTTAACCGGGTTTCGGGGATTAACTTTGAGTTATTCGTCACCAAGCCATCTGTTGTGTCGTTATGTGTTCAAGAGGTCTGCAAGCAAAAACTTTCATCTGCAAAATACTTGTCATCCATTTGACCATCCCTGAGTCAGTCCTTACAGCAACATTTCTTCAACTTGAACAATGATTTCGTGTTGCGGGCTTGCCTGCAACGGGTCGCTTTCTATCGACATCGACACATTATCTAGAAAGATGACTTAGGAATCGACAGTACCTTGAAGTCTGCATGCATCAATGGCAGGTTTCTCGCCTTTGACGTCAGTTTACATCATTGACTTTCGATCAGAGGATTCCGTGAAGTGTTCGACATCAAAACATCTATTCACATTTCACGGGTTGTGCTTGGTACTTTGAGAACCATTGACATTACTGGTGGTTTCTCTCACGCTTGTTAACAGTTTACATCATTGACTGGTAATCAAGTGGTTTCTACCATGTTCGACATCGAATCATTTAATCACATGGCTAGAATCGTACCAATTCGGGAAGTAGAAGTGAAGACCCTGGATCTAGTTTCTACCATCCAGGCTGCGAGGAGTTTTGTATTCATTATCTATGTAGACTAATCATAAACAGATGGCTGCGTCCATACTGTGTCTACAAAAGTCTATAAAAATGATGTACTGCAAGATCATTCCTGTATCAGAATAGTTAGTCCATTAGTTAAAGTTTTGAATCTGAGTATGGGAATGCCTACCTCAGTGATGATATAATCTTATCCATGTATTTTGTGTTGAAAATTGCAGGTTCCAACCAGGCCATCCACAAGGCAATCCTTGAAATGATAAAGCGCTTCACCCTTCCTAGAATTACAAAACCCTATTCTATTCCAGGCTTCGCACTTTAGGGGGCAATCTGTTACACTAAAAAATGTCACCTTGACTACTTACAGTTAGTATGGCTCAAATCAACAGTCATGCTACCCTCTTAGGCAAGTCTCATGCCTCTGTTATCCATCTCAAACTCAAAGAAGAGAGAAAGTCTTGTAAAAACTATGTTTATCTCTGGGGTCGCAGGTTCTCTCTAGCCTTACCTGCGGGGACGCTGACCATGTTCACAAAATCTGCGTCCATGGACGCTCTGTATGTTAAGGGACAGGTGCGTCCCTCTGTAAAAGGCAAAATGCGCGAGTTTTATCTTGAAAAAGTTACTTGTGGTTACTTCTAGAACATTCTAGAGGTCGGTTTGATGAAATGGATGCGCCTCCAGTTGGTTCATGTATCTCTATTAAGGGGGAACTTATCCCATCAATAAGGGAGCTATCCCACCCAAAGAGGGGGATGATCCCATTGATAGTGGACCTGAATAACCTCTTTACAGCACTATAAATAAAGGCATTGAGCCAGAAGGAGAGGAGGTTGGAGCTATACATTTTCTTTGGGTAAATGCTGCAGGATTTAGGTCTTCCATTAGAGCCTTTGTGAGGAGAGATTGTCTTCACTTGATTCTACTTGGGAGAGGGTGAGCTTTGTCAAAGTAGAGGAAAACCCTTGATGGACCCTGGGAGGAACTTGCACAACACCAAGGCCAGGTTGTAAGAGTTTCTTTGTTTCGTTATTAATACAAACTGGTTTATTTTTCTCAATAGCTTGTGTTAATGAGTTATTTCATGTGTTCCTTGGTCTGCATGTTGAATATATGTTTTATTATATGAAATGCAAGTGCTTGGTAATTGTTTGATTGTTTGTGGTTGCAGGAATTGACTTGAAGGAGGAGCTCATCCGGATCGTCAAGAACGGACTTCAACAACAGCGTTTTGGAATAAGGTAAGCCTAAACACTTGTAGTTTTCATGTTGTAAAAGGTGTATTTAGAGAAAGATCACTCCATTTTGTCTTGTTTGTCATTAGAATGTCTTAGACTTCTAGGAAGGTCAGTCGTGTCCACACCCTTGACAGATTCCGTGTGACATCTCCTCTATTGCTACCTTGATTTCCTTGGTTTCAGCCCACTTTCTCAGATAGTCAGTGCATAAAATGATATGCTACTTTTTCTTGGAAGGAGGGTCAATAGGTGTAAATAAGTCCATGCCCCACTTGTCAAATGGCTCGAAAGTCACTTGAGGTTGCAAAGGCATTTCATCTCTTGGAGTATGCTTTCCCATCCTTTGGCAATGATCACACGTACTAGTATATATTTTCACATACTGATTAAAAGTGGGCCAATCATAACCATCTTGTAACACTTTAAGTGTTGTTCTCTTTGCTGCAAAGTGACCTCCACAAGGCCCATCATGATAGGTCATAAGGATGTCAAAGACTTCCTCCTCCCTGACACACCTTCTCAGAATTTGATCCGGGCCTAGTTTGAAAAGGTTTCCCCCAATCCAAGTGAAGGTGGCACTCTTACTCACAATCTTTCTTTTCTCTTTGGAGGACAAATTTAGTGGGAATTGTGTAGGTACCAAATAGTTTTCTATGTCATCAAACCATGGAGAGAGAACTGAAGTGAAAATAGGTGCTCATCTGGTAACTGATCATCAACCATTCCCTCCTCACTTGTAGGCAAAGTTAATCTGGACAAAAAATATGCAACAACATTTTCCTTTCCAGGCTTATTAACAATAGTTAGATCAAACTATTGTAATAAAATTAACCATCTAATAATTTTTGCATTCACATTAGGTTTATTCATTAAGTATTTGATTACAGCATGGTCTACATGTACAAATGTTTCATAGCCTGTAATATAATTCCCAAATTTGGTCAATGAACGCACAACATCCAGGAGCTCCTTTTTGGTCATTGTGTAGTTCAATTTGACCTTTGACAAATTCTTACTGATAAAGTAAATGGAATAAGGAAATTTTTCATCTATTGGGCCTAGGGATGCTCCTTTTGATTTGTGTGAGGCATCAACATGTATATGAAAAGGAGGGGCCCAATTTGGGCCTCTGAGAATCAGTGCAGTAGTTAACTTGTCCTCTCGGGTGTCCAGGGCCTCTTGACAGCTTTTTGACCATACAAACTTAGAGTCTTTGGCCAACAACAAAAATAAAGGAGAAGACAACTTTTTGAAGTCTTTTATAAAGCTTCAGTAGTATCCAGCTAACCCTAGGAAACTTTTGACATCTCTCTGATTTTGTGGAGGTGGGACCCTTTGGATGATAGCTATTTTGTTTGGATCCACCTGCAGTCCTTCACTAGTAGAAAATGGTGAAGTTAGTGACTAGGTGACTAAAAACGTTAGTCACCACTACTTTTCCAAGTGAAATACTACCAAAAATTAGCAATATTAAGAGACCTAACTAAAAATGACTAACATAAATGACTATTTTAGTCACCAATTAAAATATATGACTAGCTAATAAGTAATACTACTAAAAATGACTAACATAAATGACTAATTTAGTCTACGAAAAAAAAATTTGACTACCTAACAAAAACTACAATGATATGAATTAGTTGTTTATGTTAGTCATTTTAATTGTGTCACTTCAACAATCTAAACTTACAAGTCATAGGGGATTCAAAGGCTCTTTTAGATTGGGTGAAAGGTTATACTTCCTTGTACACTTTTCTATTGGATCAAAGGATGATTAAAATTATGGAGCTTATTACAATCTTTAGGGTCATATCATTTAATCACATTCATAGGGAATCACATTCAAAGGTTGACAAATTATCAAAGAGGGGAGTGGACCAACACGTCCTTTTGCAACACAACATGACCACTTATTTATGTTGCAACAACCTTTCCAACTTATTTAGTTGGTTACAAGCCGCAAGGGTTAGCTTAGTTGGTCAAAAACCGTGCCTCGCCATCGGGAGGTCACAAGGTCGATTCTACCCAAAGCCCTTGGGGTTAGGTCTTGCCAGTAGGTCGAGGGGCGATTAGCCCAGATTTTTCCATGGGCGTAGTGACCACTCACTGACCAGGGTGTTCATGAACCACACTAAAAAAAAAAATAAAAATTAGTTGGTTTCACATATATTTCACATTTCTTCTTCGTCTTGCAAAGTGGTACTGCTAAGGAGAGGGTATGAACTTTGATCAAAGAATGTTCACTTAGTACCACTACCAAATTTCCTTCATGCAACTTGCATGATTATAAATGGATGAAATTTGAATGTTACAAACATGTAAGTAGTCCACATTCAACTTTGGTGTCTTCATTGTCCTTAGCAACAACGACAAGTTTGAATATTTCCTTTATTTGTCATCGCAAACACATAACTCTTTGTTGTCCCAAACATAGTTAATATTGTTGGTGTATGATCTCTTAATTGTGGAATGGTCCCTTGATGATGATAACTAACTCTCAATCTCCAATGGTCATGAATACGATGAATGAATGATCTAATGCCTTACTTGTATAGACAATTTATGATTCATTTTCTATTTTTATTGTGTCATTGTATATATGCTTCACTAGAATCTCATGCTATATATATGGTTAATTGAGCAAGCTTTATCTTTCATTTTTCAATTATAATTTGGTTGCATGAATAAGCATTGTTGTGTAATTAAAATCATTCAAAAAATTTTAATACTTCATGGTTTGTTTTACTATTCGCACACTTATCCATGACCTTTTACTTTGAGAGTGAGTAGTGTCAAATCACTAGCCTTCATTAAGGAACTTCCTTTCATTACTCAATGACCTAGCTTAGCTCGATATTTAAGGATTCCCCCCAAATAAGGATATCATTCTTGTGGTCTAAAGAGTGAGAGAAGGCCACCAAGGTGACATTGGGTGGCTTGCTTGATGGGTGGGGTCAAGACTTTTTTTTTCTATGAGTGTTTGAGTGGAGATACAATTTAGAAAATTATTACAAAAAAATCAGTTTCCTTTATTTCCATCACCTAAACTATTTCCAATAAAATCATGTGCTTTTAATAAAATATAATTTTGATAAATAATTAATTCAATAAAATTTTAAAAATAAGATTATTATTATTATTATTATTATTATTATTATTATTATTTTGTATATGAGAGAATAGACAACTATAGCATGTTTGTACTTAAATATCGATTCTATCCACTACCACAATCGCCTCCAAGTGTACCCACATTGCCTCACATGTGGCACACTGAGCTAATCGAAGTTTAAACCAATAGCATCATAAGAAATGCCTTAACAACTCATTCTATCATAAACTAATCTAGATCATTGGGCAAATTAAAAATAACTTTTAATATTAAAAAATATAGCCAATTTATTTGAAAATCAATTTTAACATCTAATTTGAGGAAACTCCATAAAATGAAATTTAATGTGAAAAATGTTAAGAAAAATAAAGTTGTGGTAAATTATAAAAATAACAATAAGTAAAGTGAAATAAAAAATTAATAATTATAATTATAATTAATAATTCAATCATATTACTCCTAATTTACCAAGTGTGAGAGGCATAAAATCTCACAATATACAAACCTTTTCTAAAGTGAAAAGAGATTTGGTCCCCTCTACCCTTGGTAAATCCAAAATTAAGATATAAAATTAATATAGATCCAAGCTAGTTTTATATCAATTTATGTAATTGAAAATAAAGAATTATTATTTTAATGAAAAGTTACTTTCAAAAATATTTATAATTTCCTCAATTTTAAAATAAAGCCAGCCTAGTTCCATGCTAACTCCGGATCTATGATGCCACGAGAGGGATCACTTCCATATTAACTCCAGATCTATCAAGTCACGTGAGGGATAACATCTCTTGAGGTGCAAACCTCTTTTTTGACTGCAAAAGTTGAGGAAATGTTTGTACCTGGAGAGATTTGTTCCCTCTTGGTGATTGATAGATCCAGAGTTAAGATGGATCTAGGTTGGTTTCATTCATGTGCGGCCAAAGAAAATCTAACGAACATATGATTAATTTTATCAATAATACATAAATTCATCTAATATTAATATAATCATTTTAAATATGCTAATATGTCTCAGATTAATCTGTGTATTTTAATTTTAAATTTGCTTAGTTGCCTCAGTTTGTTTTGATGATAATAACTTTAATGATGAAAAATGATGAAATATAAATTTTGAGTGTAAAGGGGCAATGTAATAGTGTTGAATGATAGAAAATGTGAATAATAAGAATATAGTCAATTACAAATAGTCTTCATTGTGGTTAATCTAAAACTATTTTCTTCTATTATTTTCATTGTCACCCTTTTTACTTTTGTCATTTTTTCATATTGATTGTCATATTTTCATATCAATTATATGAAAGCAACAGGTTAAACCGTAAACCACTTAAATCTTTAGTTCAATCTATTGTAGTAAATATTATTCCTTGTCTCTCCTTCTCTCCAATATTAATAGGTTGAATTACTATAACACAAAAACTAATGTACATTGTCAATAATTTTTTGTGCTTACAGTAAAATCAATGCACAACGTTAATCCAATCACTTTAACATTAATTTACCACCATACATCCAATTACATCAAAAAAAAAAATCAACATTTACACTGAAATTAATGAATCTAATGCAAGCAATTAAATTAGATTAGAAAATAGCATTTACGCTAAAATCACTGCATCTAATGAAAGCAATCAAATAAGATTAGAAATCAACATTCACTCAAATAAATTCATCTAGTGCACGTAAGAAAATTGGATTATAAACCAACATCTACGCTTAAATTAATGCACCTAGTGCAAGTAAGCAAATAGGATTGTAAAGCAACATCTACACTAAAATCAATGCATCTAGTGCAAGCAATCAAATAGGATTAGAAATCACCATCTACATTGAAATCAATGCATTTAGTGCAAGCAATCAAATACGATTAGAAATCACCATCGACACTGAAATAAATGCATTTAGTGCAAGAAATAAAACATTATTAGAAATCAACATCTACATTAAAATCAATGCATCTAGTGCAAGCAATCAAATAATAATAGAAATCACCATCTACATTGAAATCAATGCATTTATTGCAAGAAATCAAATAGTATTAGAATCATCTACATTGAAATCAATTCATCTAGCGAAATCAGTCGAATATCATTAGAAATCAACATCTACACTAAAGTGAATGCATCTAGTGCAAGAAATCAAATTGGATTAGAAATCATCGTCTACACTGAAACCAATGTATCTAGTGCAAGAAATATTCTTCCCTCTCCCCCCCATATATATCTATATCTCCCTCCATCTCTCCTTATTTTTCACTCTATCTTAACACCCCAAACACACATGATATTTCACTTCATATCTATCAATCTCTTTGTCCCTCCCTCCCTCTCTCCATCTCTCTCTTCTTTCCTCTCTTCACTTTCCATCTATATCTCTATCTCCATTTGCCTCTCTATATCACCATCAAAACGTACACTCTATTTCTTCAATCTATCTACCTATCCCTCCATCCTCATCCTCTCTCTCTCTCTCTCTCTCCCCCCCCCCCTTCTCTCCCCCTCCCTTGCTTCTATCTCTCTTCCCTATTTCTTTCCTCTCTCTCCATCCTCTTTATCACTCCCTATCTGTCTATCCACCTCTCTCTCTATATTTCTTTCTTCTTAACTCTCTCTCTCTCCCCCTCCAACTCCATCTCTGTTTCCCTCCCTCACTCCACTCTCTCACATCCTCTCCCTGTTCCTTCCTCTCTTTCTCTCTCTCTCTCTCTTACTCTTCAGCCTCCAACTCTATTACTCTATCCCTCCCTCTCTCCTTCTCTCCTCCATTCTCTCCATATCTCCTTCTTTATCTTTATCTCAACCCCAAACATACACACTCTCTCTCCATCTCTCCGTTGTTACTCCCTCTCTCTCTCCACTTCTCACTCTCTATGTATTTATTCTCCCCTCCCTCTCCCCCCCTCCAACTCCATCTCCCTATGCATCCCTCTCTCCTCCTCTCTCTCAAATCTTCTCTCTCATAATTCCTCTTTCTCCCTTTCTCTCCAACCTCCCTCTAACTTCCCCCATCACTCTCGCTCTCTCTCTCTCTATCTATCTATCTATCTATCTACCTATGTTACTATATCCCTCCCTCTTTCCTTCTGTCTCATTCTCTCTATCTCTACTTATTTATCTCCTTGTTTCAGCCCTAAACATACACTCTTTCTCTCCATCTCTCCCTTACCAGTCACCCTCTCTCTCCACTTCTCACTCTCTATGTCTTTCTTCTTCCCTCCTTCTCTCCCCCTCCAACTCCATACCTCTATTCCTCCCTCTCTCCTCCTCTTTCTCATCCTTCCTCTCTTGCCCTTTCTCTCCTATGTTTATCTCTCTTCCCTCCTCTCTCTCTCTCTCTCTCTCTCTCTCTCTCTCTCTCTCTCTCTCCCCTCCAATCCTCTCACTATCTCCCTCTCACTCTCTTCTCTCTTCCCCATCCATCTTTGTGTCTCCCTCTCCCTCTTTTACTCTTCTCTACCTCTCTCTCTTTTTATTCCTCCTCTCCCCTCTCCGTCAGTTTATCTCCATCTCTCCCTTGTCACTCCCCCTATCTCTCCACCTCTATAACTTTATGTCTTTGTTCTTACCTCCCATATATATAGAGTTAATATATATCATGATATAATAATATATATTATAATATAACAAATTTAATATTGGATTATAACAAAGTTATTATATTTAATATTATTAATATCATGATATATTAATATGAATATTAGATTTTATAATAATAATAATCTTTTAGTATTAATATTATGGTTAATAGTATTTTTTGCATGCTATTAATAATAATTTGGCCCATGGTATTTTTCCCATAGCCTTCACCTAAATAAAACATATTTTTCGAGTGTTAGTAAGTGTAAAGAGGTTTATGGAGCAAATATGAAAAGAGGTTTTATTTATTTACCATACCTCTTGTTTATTTATATTTTTATTTATTTATCATATTTCTTTTATTTACAATGGTATTTGGCCCATAGGGTTGGTATATAATTAGATGTTGATTTCTAGTCTTATTTGATATGTTTTTATTTATTTACCATACATCTTATACCTCTTTTATATTTATTTATTTATCATACCTCATTTATAATTATGGTAATTGGCCCATAGTATTGATAATTATGTGTCCCGAAGGATCCACCTAAATAAAACCTATTTTTTGAGTTTTGATAAATATAAAGAGGTTAATGGAGTTGGTGAGCTCCAGTATTGCAGCAGTAATGCTACAACTCCTGGGACTCCCTGCTTTACTTTTATCAACCCGGTAGTTTGTAACAAACTTGGAAGCGACAGTGCTATATGCACAAGTACTAGCTCTTGCCGTAGCTGTCACTTGGTCAGCTGGAACAAGTATGATAGGGGCTTAAGCCAAATTCTATGAGCTCTAAGAAGAAGTTTCTTAACTGATGGAAGAAAGCTAACTCAAAGAAGGCTGATCTACTTGCAGAAAGAAACTGGAAAGCTAAAAGGAAATGTAACCCTAGCAAACCCTAATTTTACTAGCTATCCCTACCGATGCAAGAAAGACGATGCAAGCTACTGAAAGAGATGCCATTGACTTCTAGGAAGATAAATACATGTATCTAAGCTACTTCTATAGTAACATCTGAAAAAACATCTTTTTGTAATTTTGAATAAGTTGTCAGAATTATCATGGATGCAATTTGACTGTTTTGACTGTGCAGAGGTGGATTAGCGAGGGGAAATGCTTGGATGAGATCGGGAAGGTTTAGAGAGGGCCTAAGGGGTCCCTAACACCCTTCCAGAGAGTTTCACAGAGTTTTGCTATCAAGAAACCTCATTCGTGAGCTTCTACAGGATGTCTGTGATTTTCTACAGGATGTTCTGTAACTTTCTACAGGATGTTCAGAAATGGGATTTTGGAGGATGGATGGATGGAGAAAGATGAAGGAGTGGGTATGGAGGTAGGATAAGGGTTGGAGGTGGTCCAGGACTTGGTGTATGGGGTTGAGGATAGAGGTAGATGGTTGGATTTGTTTAGGGAGGACTGAAGCAATAATGCACAAAAACTAGGGTTATGTGAGAAAATGGTAAATGTAAGGCTAGAAGTTGAGTTGAGGAATAGAGCAGATGGGTTGATGGAGTATGGGTAGGTAGAGGAGTGGTACAGGTGCTCTGCAAGTATTTTTTCCAACTAGACCGATGAAGACATGTAAAATAAAAAACCTAGTTGCGTTGACCTAATCTGATCTAACTATCAGTACAAAGAATGAACAGAAGTTTGAACTGCAATGAAACCATGTATACCAACTTATGCAACTAAGCAAGCAAAAGTCTAAACTTGTAACCAACTTCTACACATGAATATCAAACACTAGTGATTGCATGGCAAAGAAAAATCAATGTTTTTGTGGGCAGCAAGGTTATCCTGATTCCAGCTCCTAATCCCACTGAGGGAAAGGTGAAACCAGAGATGTTTGATGGCCCTTTTTTGAGGCTTTTCCCTGTTAACAACCTATCAGCTAAATCTGAACATCAAAAGTCTTTCTAACCATTAACAGTGACCTAGCTAATAAGCAAGATGTAATCTACTTAATAGAAATGATTTTTCAAATTCATAAAGAACAAATAACAATACATAAAGGAGGCCTTAGCACTCGGGTTGGGCCCAACCCCGAGAGCTGCAAGCTCCTATAAAGAATTCAGATCTAATGCCAAGTAAAACTACTTCTCATTACTCAAAAATAATCATCACAAGAAAGTTTGTACAACAGTAGCTAAGAAAAATGAGCTGAAAAAGGACAGCACTATAGGGCAAATACCAACAGTTCCAAAAGTAAACTACGAAGGCTGAGGCCTTCTTATTTATATAATACGAGGGGGCTAGCAGCCCTCCTAGATTCAAGGGACTCAGCTGTTCCAACTGCAGTAAAAAGTCACTCTTTCCAAAGCTGCTTGGCTGCCTTTAGAACTAGTTTTGGTGGTCTGTTGAGCTCGGAGTTGAGGGTGGAGATTTCAAGGAAGGGCCATTTAATGCCACAGACAACCTCCCTACGAATCCTCACCTCAAGCTTGGCTGTCACCTGGGCCATAATTGCTTGGTTTTGCTCCAAAATTTGTCCAAAAAACCTAAAATTACCACGTATTAGCCTCCTAGGTAGAGTGACCACCCTTATTCATTCAAATAACATAAACATACTAGAAAAACATGCATAATCTATGAAAAATGGAGGATTGAACAAGGACAATTAGGCAAAATTAGCCCACTAAGTTACCCAATTCGGGGCTCATGATCACCCCCCTGCTAAATGGGTTGCTCATCCTCTAAGCAACTAGTCCAGCTCATCATCCTTTATGGCTTTGATCGCTTCCCTCATGTCCCAAGCCCCTGCTATGATATCCTCTTCCCGGTCGTGGAATCGTGCCTTCCTTTCCACTTCCTCCCATTGTCTACCTTCTTCCTCTTCCTTCACTCCTTCTAGCAATCCCAAAAGTAAAGGAGGACTGAATTTCAAGCCAATCCAATTGGCCTGCAAGTTCTGCATCAACTGTTTGTAGAGGAGTACCCTTGCCAAGGCTTCCCTCATCCTGGTGGGAGAGTGGTATTCTTTTACCTTTAGGCTGTGAGGCAAGGTGTTCCACCGCCTTGTGCAGGCATGAATGCAATTTTCTCCCAACAGTCTCTCCATGTCCTCAAAGTGGACAATGGCTTGAGCCTGTTGCTTAATGTATTCCGGTAGATCCTAAGGATTGTTGGCCAAGTGCTGGTGGGTGCTTATCACTGCTGATGGGTCATCTGGCTCTGCTCTGATCATGAGAGGCTCACTGAGCTCTCTGCCTATGATACTGCAGACCTTTGCTGCTCTCTTCTCCTCATGGCTCATCCAAGAGGCCATGGCCATAAGCTGGACATCCCCTACCACCGTGTTAGGATCCCATGCGTTCATGTCCAGAAGGGAAAAGTTGTGCAAGTAGAACTTTGATAATTTGGCCCTATCCTCAGATGAACTACTGCCACATAGAGCTGCAAACTGATGATAATTTTGGAATGGGGTGATGCCCCTTTGAGCCAAGGTATTGATCTGAAACTGTAACCACTGATCCTTGAGGTATAGGGCATAGGATTTGGCAGGCTGCCTACACTGCAGAGCTTCCATTGCCCAGCTGGCCATGCAGGCCAGTTGGGCCTCCTTTTCTTGTATCTGTTGTTTCAGAGATTGTGTCTCCAATTCTTTTTCCTGTAGTTTCTGATTCAGTCTCTCAATTTCAGTCTGCACCCCTTCCTTTCTCTACTGTTCATTAGGGGTATCTTTGGCTGTTGTGGGCTCCTCCTGTTGCTGTTGTTCTCCCAAGATATGAGGCCTGTCTTCCTTCCTCTGTCCCTGTAATTGTAGTTGCTGTCTAAGCAGCTCATTTTCTTCCTGTAGCCTGACCCGCTGGCTGCTCTCCACATGCCGTACTAGAGCCAATTCCCTCCTTGCCTCTTTGAGCTGTTCCTCCAGAGGACCTATATCTACCACACCCTTGGACTTAGCGATTTTCATCCAAGTGTGGGTCCTCACTCTCTCTTCTTCTAGTGCAAAGAAAAGTGGCACTGTGAATTTTTGAGGAATGATCTTTCCGGCGAAGTTATAGTAGGAGCCCAAGCTAGGATGGGGGCTAGGTTCCACAATGTTCTGCACCTATTCTTCCTCCTGTGGTGATTTAGCCGCCTCACCTTCCATTGCCTCGGTCTCCTTCAACCTAGCCAGTGTTTCTTGTAGAATAGTCTCAGCATCCTGGAGAGAGGCCTTTGTGTCCATCATTTTCATTCTCTCCCTCCATGTGGATGTCTTTGGGCTTCCCCATTCATAAGTGATGGATGCCTTGGAGGGGGACCTCTCCTTTTGCGTGGTATGGGTGTCTACAATTGTGATTGGATCTTTTGATGGAGGCTGGGGTCTGCCAGTCTTAATCCTTACACTCCTTCTTGCTTTAAAATACAGGGGAGGCTCCCTCTTTTGCTTTTCCTCCTGCTTGGGAGATGTGCTTAGGGTGGCCAGCACAGCTGCTACCTCCCTAGCTAAAATTTCTGGTGATTTTTCCCTCTGTTGCTCTGTCTTCAGAATTCCTGTAGAAAGTCCTGTGCTGATTATTTTTTGTCTTCCTGTAAAAGCAGTTTTTGGGCTTCCTGTAGAAACAGTTTTCAGTATTTTGGCTTGCTTGGCTGGGGGTGTCTTCTTCTTCAATTTTGTTGTGGTTTCCTTGGATGTGCCCTCACTTGCTTGGACCTTTTCAGTCCTTTATGCCCTAATTTGCAACCATTTCTCCCTTGGCATTTGTGATTTTATTTCACCCACAGCTTTGGCCTCAGTAGCTTGGCCTTTTTCTTGTTTTTCCTGTGGTGGCCTGTCCTGGGTTTTCTTACCCTTAATTTCCTTACCCTTAGTTTGCTTCTCTGCCTCAATATGCTCCTTTTCCTCACTGCTAGATGAAGTGAGTTCTTCGGCCAGAATCCGGATATCATCATCCTTGGTCATATTGCGAAAAATATCCCAGGAGAGAGGGACAGTATAAGTATGGAGGGCATCTTCTACTAGAAGCTTGATAAGCCCATGATGGGCCAGCTGGTCTGGTGTCCCTTCCTTCAGTTTTGTGCCACACTCAATCAATGACTGTAGGAGGAAGTAGGGGAGGCTTAGCTTTTGTTCTGTGGGTAAATCCATCTTATTCCTGAGCTCAGTTAACAACCGGAAGTGATAACCATATACAATACTGAATCGCCCCTCACAGGTAATATATTTCATAATTTGAAGGCTGGCCTCGCTCCAAAATGGATGTAGGCTAGCTCTCGGGACCCCATTTTTATCCCCTGAAAACTGTTCTTCTGGTAGAAAAAATTCCTTTTTGGCCTTCTGGCCCAATTTCCTTTCCTCTTTATCCCAGGGTATCCCCAATAGCAAGTCAGTGACCTGACTAATGAGTTGTGGGGTGAGTCTTAAGGTCAATCCTTGGAAATTTACAATGGCCAGTATCTTGGATTTGGTTGCAGGGACCTTAGGAACTCCTCTATTATTTCATCATCGTGACCATGAATTCTGTCACAGAAGGTCATCCAATTTGCACGGGTAAATAGGTCTACCACCTCAGGAGTTTCTCTCAACTTCTTGGAATCCGAGGGTTCCTTTCTGATAAACCCTCCTGGCATGGTGAAAAATACTCAAATACTCTGTTTTGGCTTGTGTACTGATCAGAAGGGGAATTCTGTGTATGGTTTCCTCCTTTGATTCTCAGGTCAAGGTTTCTCAGATGTATGTGTCTCCCTTTTCACCAATTCCCTAGTTATAATACTGTTGCTTCCCCAAAACTTGACTGTCAAAATGAAATTAGGCTCTCATAGACAGAGTGTAGAGCTTAATTTTCACACCCACCATATACAAGTCACAATTTTTTTATGCATAGACCAGTCCTTACAGAGGTTTATCGTTTCTACAAGAGGGATTCGTTAACAGGCACCGTGGAGGAGAATGCAATACTGAACCAACTGAAAAAAATCTGTGTATCACCCAGGAAAACAACAATTCTTGACCCACAGGCAGACTTGTTTTAACTTTCCCTACTCCAAACAATTTAATTTACCACCTTTTGAAATTTCATGCATGGGTATGGTGTTTTTCGAGCCTACCCCTCTTTGAAACTCCAATTCTGACATAGAAGATCCAGGTTTCTCTGCTCCGGGAGACTATGTTGTGCTTCTTGTAGAGCTCCTTCCTATAGAGAGCTTTGCTGGCTCCTGGAGGACGTCACGACACTTTTGAGCAAGCTTGGGATGTGGGAGGAGTTTGAAACGGGCCAAGAAGCTCGGGCTAACGAAATACGGAGGAGGAGGACGCGTATGCCACTAAAAACCAATTGCAATAGTAAATGCCAGTGGTTAATGTGAGTGTTATGGCCGAAGAATTTTGAATTACGGCGCAATTCATGGCACAGGGGTAAGGTGTCCAAGCCAATCCATTGGCCAACCTCATGGCCATCATTCTCCGGCATGTCTCTGACCGCCATTTTTCTATCTTTGCCATTATCCACCGTCATCACTGCCCATCCGCCGATTTTCCTCAACTGGACACTTCCCATGTGTCGACTTCACGGCCCTTTGGCGGATTTGAGTGTAATCGAGCTTGTTTAGATCCCACAAGGCCATTTCGACGGACTGTGGGTGGCCAATTGAGTGGCCACCGAATTTGTTCAATCCGCACATTCACAGACATGCAATTTTCATAGTATAGTTCATGTGATTTGACGAAATAAGGTTAGGCACTTACCTGTGTGGTCGTGGACGTGCTCTGCAAGTTTCCGGACGTGGAATGATGGCTCTGCTCTTTGTTGCTTCTTGCACAGGTGCTGGAATTCCTTCGTTCATTGGCTGATGCTGCATGCAGGCTTAGGAATTCGATCCACTGGTAGTGAACGTTGCATGCATGGCTCTGCCTTTTCTCGGCTGTCGAGGAGGTGATCACGTTCAAGTGGAGCTGGTTGCATGCCTCCTACGTTGATTTCAACTGCTCTTGACTCCATAGTGTGTATTCCAGTTTCAACTGCTATTGACTCCATAGTGTGTATTCCAGGCGGATCAGCTGCTACAGGATTCCTGTAGGACATCCTGTAGTTGTTTCTCCTCCTGGGCTACATGCTCAAACAAACAGGGTTGTATTCACGATTGAAGGGTCCTAATGAAGCTTTAACAAGTAGATTATGTGGGCCTTCATGTACTTGATTTGTCCTTTGAGAAAAAAATTGCAATCTGAGGAAATCAGGACTTTTTGCATGATTGTGTAGGAAACAGGTCCAGATTGTGGTAATGGTGGTGGAAAGAGATGAAACAGGTGATGGATGGGAAAAAGGGGTGGCTACATGCCTTATCAATAGATTTCAGGCTTTAAATCCCTCTCCATAATCAATTTTGGCCTGCCCAAAGGTTCTACAGGATGTTTCCTGTAGAAATGCAGAACTTCCTGTAGAAAGCCCTGAAACTTCCCGTCGGAGGTCGAATCTTGACCCGAATGTGTCCAAATCCTGGAAAAAGTGAGTGGCCATGGAGGGAGTGTCTGTGAGGATGTCTGGTGACTTGGTACGGACCCCTGTCCTTGTTTTGTGCGACCTTCTTTCTCTACACTGTATTCCCTGCAACCTGCAATAATTTTTCAGAGATTAGACCTGTTTCTTTTCTTTTTTCTTCTCTCTTTCCTCTTTTTCTTTTTCTCCTTTTTTTTTCTTGAAAGACAGCAGGGGCGCCTTCATGAGGTTTTCACCCCCACTATCTGCCCTGGGCGCCTCAAAGAGGTTTTCACCCAAGGATATTTTTATTCAAATTCTTTATTTTCTGAGAGACAGCAGGGGCGCCTCCCTGAGGTTTTGACCCTCACTGCCTGCCCTGGCCGCCTCAGAGAGGTTTTTCATCCAGGGATCTTTTTATTCCATTTTTTTTTTGGATGATCAATGCGTGGCCGGAACAGAGGCAGAACCCTGCTATATTACCAACACTAATTTTTCCACAGTTTCAATGAAATCTTGCCTTGAAAGGGGTTTCTTGTAGATTTTCAATCGATGCCCATTGACAAGCACGAGGATGGCTTCTTCATCAATGGTCCTGATAAGGACTGAACCATTGTCATTGCATTTCTCCACTGTATACGGTCCTAACCATCTTGTCCTCAACTTTCCTTTGAAATCCTTGTATCTTGAGTCATACAGCAGCGCCCAATCTCCCAGCTGGAATTGCTTTTCATTAAGGTGCCGGTCATGCCATATCTTACTCTAGAGTTGAACTACTTCTGAGTGGAGGAGGGCCTGCATTCTTTGTTCATCTAATCCATTTAGCTGCAATAATATTTCACGTTGAGCATCGCTGAGATCTAGGTCCAGCTGAGCTGCCACCCTTAATGTATTGTACTCGAACTCTATGGACAGCAAAGCTTTCTTCCCGTAGACCAGCTCATAAGGTGTGAAACCGCTTGTAGTCTTCCACGTGGTGTTGTAGGCCCAGGTGGCCTGAACCAGGTGATTTTCCCAATCCTTTCTACTGCTGCTCACAACCTTAGTCAAAATCCCTTCCAATGCTCTATTAGTGACTTCCACTTGCCCATTTTCTTGAGGATGATAGGGGGTGGAAGTCTTGTGCTTGATCTTGTGATGAGCGAGCAAATCTTCAATCAGGTTGGAGGTGAACTGGCTTCCTTGATCTGTGACTAACTCTCTTGGGTAGCCATACTTGTAGAAGATATTTTCCCTAAGAAACTCAGCCACCTTTTCCTCTGTTGCTGCTTTGATTGCCTTCGTTTCTGCCCACTTGGTCAGATAGTTGGTGCACACAATGATGTAAGATCGTTGCTTTGAAGGAGGATTGATAGGACCCACAAAATCCATGTCCCACTTCTCAAATGGCTCGAAGGTCACTTGAGGTTGGAGAAGCATTTCATCCCTCGGAGTCGGTTTTCCCATCCTCTAACATCGGTCACACTGGCTGATGTATCTTTTGACATCTTGATGAAGAGTAGGCCAATAGTAGCCTGCTGTAGAATTTTGAAGGCAGTCCTTTTGGCTGCAAAGTGGCCTCCACAAGGTCCATCATGATAGGTTAGGAGGATGTCAAAGGCTTCCTCCTCCCTATCACAACGTCTCAAGATCTGATCTGGGCCAAGTTTAAACAGGTTGCCCCCGATCCAAGTGAACGGGGCACTCTTCCTTACAATTCTGCTCTTCTCCTTTGAGGATAGATGCGGAGGGAACTGTGCTGAGACCAAGTAATTTTCTATATCATCAAACCATGGAGAGAGCACTGAGATAGCAAACATATGTTCATCTAGCATCTGGTCATCCATTGTTCCTTCTTCACCTGCAGGCAAGTCCAATCTAGACAAGAAGTCAACAACAACATTTTCCTTACCTGGCTTGTCAACAATCGTCAAATCAAATTGCTGCAACAAAATTAACCATCTAATGATACAAGCATTGACATTAGGCTTATTCATTAAATATCTAATCATAGCATGATCAGTGTGTACAAATGTTTGATAACCAGTGATGTAGTGTTTGAACTTGTTTAGGGAATGGACTACAGCCAGGAACTCTTTCTCGGTTACAGTATAGTTCATTTCTGCCTTGGACAAGTTTTTGCTGACAAAGTATATGGCATATGGGAGTTTCTCCTCAACTTGTCCTAAGGCTGCCCCTATGGCTTTGTTCGAGGCATCAGTGTGGATGTGGAAAGGTAGGGCCCAGTTTGGACCTCTCAAGATCAGGGCGGACACCGGCTTATCTTTCAACTCATCCAGTGCCCCTTGATAGTTGTCAGTCCATTTAAACTCAACATCTTTCCCTAAGAGTCCAAACAAAGGTGAGGCTAGCTTACTGAAGTATTTAATGAATCTTCAATAATACCCTGATAAGCCTAGGAAACTCCGAACATCTCTTACCTTTTGAGGAGGTAGGACCTTTTGGATGATAGAAATTTTATTAGGATCCACCTGTAATCCTTGCCAAGAAATGGTATGACCTAGCACGGTCCCTTCAGTCATCAGGAACTCACATTTTTCAGGACTGAGGGACAGGTTCATCTCAATGCACTTTGTTAGAACTTTTCCCAGATTGGTCAATACTTCTTGGAAGTTGGACCCATAAGGAGTAAAGTCATCCATATATATTTCTACCGAATCATGGACCAACTCAGAAAAGATGCTCAATACTGCTCTCTGAAAAGTGGCAGGAGCGTTGCATAGCCCAAAGGGAAGGACTCGGTAGGTAAAGGTACCCCAAGGACAGGTTAAGGTGGTTTTGTCCTGGTCTTCCGGGCTAGTTTGGATCTGGTTATACCCGCTGAACCCATCTAGGAAAGAGAAGAACTTCTTCCCTGCCAATCCATACAACACCTAATCTATGAAAGGCAAAGGGAAATGGTATTTCTTGGTGGCTTTGTTAAGTTCTCGATAATCTACACAGATTCTCCACTTCCTGTTCTTTTTGGGCACCAGCACTAGAGGCGAGACCCAATCACTATCGGAGATAGGATAGATGGATCCTTAAGGGCTGGATTCATTCTCCTCTGAGGCTACTTGACAAGTTTACAATCTTCTTTAATGTAGATGTGATGGGTACAGACCGAATGATGGACTCCTTTCATCTTCTAATAGCTCCAGGCGAAAGCATCTAAATGATTGTTCAGTAAGCTACACAGCTCCTTCTCCTGGGAAGGAGATAGGGAGGAGCTGATCTTTAAAGTTCTTTCGGGACCAAACTCCACATTCTTAACTCTAGGAGAGGTTGGATCAGTCACACAGAGGTCCACTGAGGTGTTGTCTTGGGTATCCTCCACTAATTCCTCTTAGGACAGTGCACTGGGAGGTGGATTCTGAATCAAAGTGTCAATCAAATCATCCTCGGTTTGAGGACCTCCCCTAGTGGTTTCTACTGTGCACAATGGTGAAGAGTAGACCTCATCCTCATCTCATTCTTCCAACCAGAGTAGTAAGTCATGTTCTAGCAGAGGTTGGGCAGGAGGATATAGGACTTGCTGCTTGGACATAGGCCCATTCTTGATGGTCATGCTTCCAGCTCGGCAACTGATGTAAGCATCTGTAGTGGCTAACCAAGGCCTTCCCAAAATTAGGGGGTATCCAGTGAGCTTAGCCTTTGGCTGAAGGACCAAGAAGTTCGTAGGATATTCCCAAGAGTTAACAGAGACCAAGACATCCTCCACAATCCCTTAGGGAGTCACAACGGAGAGATCTACCAACTGCAGGACTGTCGAGGTCTTCCTTAAGGAATTCTAAAGGTTGAGTTTAAGCATGGTGTCCCTGGTCATCACATTAATGGCAGCCCCTAGATCAATCAAGGTATGGGAAATTATGGTGCCATTGATGTGGACATCAACTATAGGACTCCCAGGGTCCAAATACTTTGGACAGATTACTTGCCCCAACATTAGATCGGACAGTTGTTCGATGACATTAATATTCGAGGCATCTCTCTTTCTCTTGCCTAGGTGCCTGAAACACTTCTCCTTAATCAATTTGTTGTATATCAGTACATATTTGATGGCTTGGAGAAGGGGTATTTTCACACACAACTGTTTCAGTTCTCCCAGAAGTTCAGTCTCCTCTGGGTTTGGTTGCGTGGTTACTGTTAGTTGCTTAGGAAAGGGTGGAATGGCTTTGGGTTCACTTTCCTATTTCTCTTCCTCGTCCTCTGGGGGAGGAGGTTGGCGATCTGGAAGGGTCTTTCCGGATCGCAGGTTGATCTCCTGGATCTCCACAGCATAGGTAGGACATGTTGTCTCCCCAGTGTATACCTATTGGGCCTATCAGTTTTTGGGGTTAGGGTTTGGTTGAGTAGGCATATGGGGTTGTCTTGGAGGAGCAGGAGGTAATGGTTGTGGTTGAGCCGGTGGTGGAGGCAGAATGGTGGGAGGAGAGTTGTATTGGGGCCTCCACCCCTATTGAGGTGCATTCCACTGAGGCTGTGGCTAGACATGTGAGTGAAACGAATGAGTAGTGGGTTGAGTATGGTATTGAGGTGGATAAGACCACAGAGGAGGTGCAGACTAGGAAGGATGAGCAGGGGGACCCTAAGAAGGCATTTGAGTAGATTGGTTGGGGCTATAATAAGCTTGGGATGTCCCTTGCATCCCCTTCTGGTAAGGTCTGGGTCCATGCGGCCTCCTTTGGTTGAGGAAGTAGAGAGGTTCAATGGGTGCCTCAGTCCCTTGGTAGATGGCTTTGAATCTGGGCAAGGTTGGGCATTGGTTTGTAGGGTGGTTCTCCTCACAAATGAAACATACCTCTACTGAGTGCAATGGACACTCGTTCTTAGGGTGCTTCCTCGTACATCTGGGACAGAAAATGGCCAGAGCCCTCTCAGCTTCCTCTTTCTTTTGTTGGATTCGGAAAGTATCAAGTTGCATGGCAATGGTCTGTCTCATCTCACTTTTTAGGTCTTCCATCTGATTAGCAAACTCATGCTTGGAGAAGGTAGTATTAGCTGAAAGTGGATTCCCCCTTCCTCTTTCCCGGGCTACCCTAGAGTGATTTCTAAACATAGTCTTTATGTCCTCATAAGGTAGTTGTTAAATGTCTCCTCCAGCTAGCATGTGAAGGGTATCTTGAAGGTCTTCAGGGACTCCTCGGAGCAGAACCAGCTTTCGAGATTCAGGGTCAAGTGCGCACCTAGCCCGTTTATAGCTAAGTTGGAACCTTTCCTCATAGTCCTCTAAAGACTCATCATTTCCCATGGTCATCCGAAAGATTTCTCCCTTGGTTTCATTTGACCTACAGTAATCTTGGTATTTTTTGTTAAAGGCTTGCTGCATCTGAGCCCAAGTAGTGATACTGTTTCCAGGTAACCCCATGAACCAGCGTAATGCTGCATCCTTGATGGTAGAGGGAAAGAGTTTCAACTTTTGCTCATCTTCTGTATAGTCATAGGTTCGACAAAGGACAACAAACTCAAATAGGAAGGTATCAGGGTCTTCAGTGGTCAATCCATGGAAATGAGGTAAGGCTGAGGGACTTATGTTCTTCATTTTCATATCCCCGTTGGTCTCTCGGATGGGGAGGGTACCTTCTACTCTCTCGTCATCATCTCTACCATTTCTGTTGTCAGCCATGGTCTCAAAAGGAATGTTTTCTTGCTCTTCTTCTGTTATAGGATCTTCGTATATCTCAGGAGGTTCACCTATAGGTTCTTCTGGATCACTGCCACCAAAGAAGAGAGAAGGGTGACTCAGTGAAGTGGTGGGGGTGTTGGGTAGGAATTTTCCGGTATTATCTCTGTTCCTACGAGGCATGAAAGGATTTTTGGTTGTTTTTTCTTTTTTCTTCTTGTACTTGCCAAACTGAAACAAATGGAATTGCAACTAACTAAAATCTATCTTGCAGAAATGGAAATGCGGAATTGAAATGAAAGTAGGAAAGGACTAATCTACTTTGCTGAAATCAAATTGCTAGAATGAAATGCTAGACTACGCTTGCAGAATTGAAATTCTATTTTACGCTTGCAGAATTGAAATTGCGGAATTGAAAGGCTAATCTATGAAAGCAGGAAAGGTCTAATTTACTTTTGCAGAAATGAAATTGCAAAACGGAACTGAAATAAACTACTTAGCAGAAGCCTAGAGTAGGAAAATAGAAGAAAAGCGGCAATCACAAATACTCTGGCACTTCCCCAGCAACGAAACCAAAAGGAGTGGTGAGCTCCAGTATTGCAGCAATAATGCTGCAACTCCTGGGACTCCCTTCCTTACTTTTATCAACTCGGTAGTTCGTAACAAACTTGGAAGCGACAGTGCTGTATGCACAAGTACTAGCTCTTGCTGCAGTTGTCACTTGGTCAGCCGGCACAAGTCCGCTAGGGGCTTAAGCCAACTTCTATGAGCTCTAAGAAGAATCTTTTTAACTAATGGAAGAAAGTTAACTCAAAGAAGGCTGATATACTTGCAGAAAGAAACTAGAAAGCTACAAGGAAACGTAACCCTAATTTTACCAGCTATCCCTACCGATGCAAGAAAGAGGATGCAAGCTACTGAAAGAGATGCCATTGACTTCTAGGAAGGTAAATACATGTATCTAAGCTACTTCTACAGTAACATCTAAAAAAAACATCTTTTTGTATTTTTGAATAAGTTGTTAGAATTATCATGCATGAAATTTGACTGTTTTGACTGTGCAGAGGTGGATTGGTGAGGGGAAATGCTTGGATGAGGTCGGGAAGGTTCAGAGAGGGCCTAAGGGGTCCCTAACACCCTTCCAAAGAGTTTCACAGAGTTTGGCTATCAAGAAACCTCATTCGTGAGCTTCTACAGGAAGTTTGCAGGGGTTCTACAGGATGTCTGTGATTTTCTACAGGATGTTCTGTAACTTTCTACAGGATGTTCAGAAATGGGATTTTGGAGGATGGATGGATGGAGAAAGATGAAGGAGTGGGTATGGAGGTAGGATAAGGGTTGGAGGTGGTCCAGGACTTGGTGGATGGAGTTGAGGATAGAGGTAGATGGCTGGATTCGCTCAGGGAGGACTGAAGCAATGATGCACAAAAACTAGGGTTATGTGAGAAAATGGTAAACGTAAGGCTATAAGTTGAGCTGAGGAATGGAGCAGATGGGTTGATGGAGTATGGGCAGGTAGAGGAGTGGTACAGGTGCTCTGCAAATCGTTTTTCCAACTGGACCGATGAAGACTTGTAAAATCAAAAACCTAGTTGCGTTGACCTAATCTGATCTAACTGTTAGTACAAAGAATGAACAGAAGTTTGAACTGCAATGAAACCATGTATACCAACTTATGCAACTAAGCAAGAAAAATTCTAAACTTGTAACCAACTTCTACACATGAAAATCAAACACTAGTGATTGCATGGCAAAGAAAAATCAGTGTTTTTGTGGGCAGCAAGCTTATCCTGATTCCAGCTCCTGATCCCACTGAGGGAGAGGTGAAACCAGAGATGTTTGATGGCCCTTTTTTGAGGCTTTTCCCTATTAACAACCTATCAGCTAAATATGAACATCAAAAGTCTTTCTAACCATTAACAGTGACCTAGCTAATCAGCAAGATGTAATCTACTTAATAGAAATGATTTTGCAAATGCATAAAGAACAAATAACAATACATAAAGGAGGCCTTAGCACTCGGGTTGGGCCCAACCCCAAGAGCTGCAGGCTCTTATAAATAATTCAGATCTGATGCCAAGTAAAACTGCTTCTCATTACTCAAAAATAATCATCACAAGAAAGTTTGTACAGCAGTAGCTAAGAAAAACGAGCTGAAAAAGGACAGCACTATAGTGCAAATACCAACAGTTCCAAAAGTAAACTACAAAGTGTGAAAAAACATTTGGTAATTAATTTTAGATTTTCTAGAGTATTGCCATATTATTTTTATTTATTTATTAGATGACATTTTTCATCTATATCTGAAAGATGACGGTGGATGGTTCAAAACTTATATTTGACATGTTTAATTATTTAAATCATATTTATTTGATTTTTCTAGAAGCTTCTCTACATTATTTATTTTTCTTGGGAGATCAGATCTTCCATACATGTGTTCAAAACTTCGACCCAAAAAACCATTATCCTTTTCTCTCTTAAATTTGTTATTTTGGTTGAATTCAAATTTCATATATTGACAAACATGGTTGCGAATGAAAAAGGAAAGCATGGCGTAAAGGTTTATCAGATTGCTTCTTCGATGGTAAATCCCATAACAATTCAAGAATTTTTAAAAATAATATTTGAACATTTTAAATATAATCGTTACATTGATTGCAAAAGAAACCCAGTAAAATTGTTGAAGCAATTGACTTGCATTAATACTGTGGAGAATTATGGGCAGGCTCTAGATATGGTTAGTTCACCAAACATCAACATAAGTTGTAACGATACTCTATGTTTCTTACTCGAAATTTTGATGAATATAAGTGGAATTTGAAAAGTTAAAAATTTACTCATGTAAATTTTACTTTGCATATAATTTCTGCATATAATCTTTGTTCAAGGAGTAGATTCATTATTTAATCTAAAGAATTATTGATTCACCATAATTATAAAAAAATACATAAAATGAATCATTGCAAACTGATAGTCATATTGCAGATAGCGGGGTTATCAAGATCATCTACAAAATATATGTTACAACAATTGAAGCACCTGGAAAAGATCTACGAGCCATATGCATTCTACAAAGGAAGGTGAATTATGTGCAATGGAGATGAAATACAAATTTGTTGGTGTTGTATTGTTTTAAACATTTTGATTGGTAATCAAGCAGCATACATTAATAATTTTTTTAATATATTTGTGCATATTTGATACAATTCTAAAAAATTGTTTTAAGATCTCTCTGAAGATGAACGAGACAGTTTCAAATTTGATGTGAAGATGAACGAGACACTTTCGGATTTGATGTTAAGATTATCGAGTGGAAAAATTACATGGGAAATATTCATATTCCCTAACTTGGTGAATATATCTGAAATGGGTGAATATGTATCAGTGGATCACAATGGTTGCAGTGGCCGACATCAATTTTCACTTCAATGGGTTCACTATTCCTGGGAGAGTGATGGGGGCTGTTGGAGCAAAAACTTGTCCAGATATAAATGGAGGTAGTGTCAATGTGAAAGTTGAACTCATTTCCCTAAAATATAGAAGAAACACATTATAATATTTGTGGTTCCCTAAAATTAGTGATAAATGGCTATTATGGCAAGCATCAAGTTGGTTTGACACATGGGCCAAACAATGTTAAGCCTCAACTAAAGAGGATTGATGATATGGAAAACTTCTACTTCAAGGTTCAACCATGATAATATCGAATATCCCCACTGACCACAACAACAGAATGTGATTTTGGCCTTTAATTTTCACCATCACATATTGAGGTGATAGTAACTAGACCAATGTTTGGCAGTGAATTTATAAAGGCCATTGTTGGTATCCGTGGATTGGTGATATGCAAGGAAAGATGTGACTCCTTCGTTTCTATATCACTTACTTACTTACTTCTCTGGTTGTTGAAATTTGGGTTTAGAGACTCTTAACTCTTTAAGTTTAACAAATGAGAGCAGTGACTTGATATTTGAGAAAGTCCTACCTAGTGCATTGCGTCTTGAGGTAAAACATGGACCTTCATCTGATTTGTTAGATTCAGATGATGACTGGTGTTGGGAGAGAAAGGTTATTGATGTGAAAATTGGGGTTTCTGATCATTCAGAGACAGTGTTTATCCAAAAACGCTATTGGTTGCGTATTATGTCTACTCATCTTGTGGCTTCTTACATCGTGTAGCCAAACAAAGAACTAATGAATTTGTTAATTGAGAAGGAATGATAGCAAATCTGCTTAGAAGCTTCTTGTGTGCACATGCTTCATTTATTGAACTCGTGCATTTTCTTTGGAATGTCTTCATTAGAATTCAATGTATTGAACCATAATCCTATATATTTGATTAGTGAAAAAATCTACTGAGTGGTGAAATACATGTTGATTCAAGTTCTTATCCCAAAGAAAATGAGTTGTCTCGAAGCATTATTGTAGACATATGGAAAAAGAAGGGTGCATTTATAGATATGATCAATAACGTCAAACTTGTTTCAAGTGCTAATGAAGCAAGAAACATTTTTGTATATCAGTACACTCACTGGGCCAATATTGAAGATGAAATGGTCTTTGTTCTGATAGATAAAAGGAATGCTAATGAGAAAAATAGTTTTGAAAAGGTCTTGTTTTATCCAAGAAGTCGGCATGTTGCTGTTAAGACTGATGGGTGCCAACCTGCTATTCCTTCTTTTGTGGAGTGCCTAGGAAAGTACATTTAGGGTTAGTTTTGCCAGCAATCCCAGGTGTTGACAATAAAATAATTTCTCGAAATGACAGTAGCAATGGTCTTATGAAAAAGGGTGACTTGGTTCTTCAAACTTCGACAAGATTAGATGGTATGTTTTTGGGTGGTCCTTTGTATGATGATACTAAGGACTATGTTGAAGCTTCCAAGGGATATCATTTAAAAGCACTTGCATAGGACCCCTTTTGAAGCTTAGTTTATGCTCATCCAATTTGATGAAATGCCCCACTCGACTAGCCAAACCATAAATAATATTTGATCGACAGTATTTGACCTTCTGTGCACTCCTTGCATTTGTGGTCCTCAGTAGAGGAATCACTGAATTTCTCTCAAACAACCACTAGATATGGACAAAACCTCTTCAATTGCATTGCTTCAAACCAAAACCACGTAAGTCTGGATTTTACTATTACTTTCAATTCTTTACAATGAAACTAGTGTAAATGCAGGTTGTATGTGGATAAAATATAAACCATTGTAAACGTAGGTTGCCTTGTATGTGTATGTAGGGGAATACATGATAAAATATTTGAGACTGAATGGGATACTGTTTCAAGAGCTTTCATGCTCTATATTGATACTCAATATGCAACATGGAAGTAATTTGACCATATTGGAAATGGACTCATATCCCGATAATGCATACAATTTCTTTGTGGACATATTGATTGAGATGACAGGGAGCTTTAAATAATTAAAGGATTTGGTCATATGTATTGTGCCTTTGCTTAAATAAATATGTGTCTTCTCAATTTTTTGTTCGAGAGGCTTCCTAATCTCCAATGTTTGTTAATGGGTGAGAACTTTATCTTGGTAAAAACATAATTTATGATTTTCTTTTACATGTACAATGAACAACATATTTCAATGTTTAAGAATGTTTTCATTTGCTACTTAGTTGTCAGGTATAGCATAAAAAAAAAAAATTATACAAAGCATATATTGATGTAGCTTAGGTTGAGTATTATCTTTTGGTTCATTATTATGTCATGTTTGTAGATTCAGTATATTTAATAGATATGAAACAAAACCAAGTACCAAATTTGTTTCAGATCTATTCCTTAATGAAAATCTACACTACATAAATTAAAAAATCTAGCCTGTTATAAGTTGTGAAAAGACCATAAATTTCTTCCATGGTTTTTTTGATGATGTTCATAATGAATATTTATCTGTTTTACCTCGTAAATGAGTGCAGAGTTGGCTTATTCTGGTTTTAAAATGAAATGCAAGAACTTTCAAAATATACCATACCTCGATGTCTTAGATCCCCACTCTCTCATCTCCTTATATACAGGTTTATGTAGACATAACTGAATTTCATCATAGAGAAATCAATGTATTAGGTTGCTTTCTTCAGAGCACCCGTTCTCTAGATATGATAGAACTTTGTTTAATTGATGACTTGAATTATGACTATCCATGATATGTAAATTTAATGGAGGAAGTGATGTATTTGAATAGAGTTTCAAAGCAAGCATGGTTATTGGTATGAGAATCTTCTTTTTAAGTACACACTTCAAAATCTTTAAATCATTGACCAGTAAAAAGGCTTTCAAGCTTCATTTTCTTTTATTTTTTCTTTACGGAAGGGTATGACCAATGCAGGTTGTATGTGAATAAGAGAATGAATTATACTATGGATACGAGGATGTGGACACCAATGGAATGACCTACTTAGTCTTGGGAAACATCGAGTATCGAAGTATATGGTAGTCTTATGGAGTGGGTATGCGAAATTTTGCCCCATTTGCATTTTGTTTATCATTCATTGTTTGTGTTGGTTCTAATAGTCAGTTTTAATTATTTATATTTTTTTCATTTATATCATTAATATTCCATGTTTCCCAAGCAAGGTAACATCTTCGGTTGCTTTAGATGAGCAGCCTATAGGATTAGGATGTTCCAAATGAGTTTCGAACATTTGTCCAATATGCCTTGTCGATTTTGGATTGTCATTGCGGGTTATCACTTTAATTGTTATCCAGTTTCACATTTGATTGAAAATGAAATTCCATGCTTTTATAAATTGTTTGTATGTTAATTTTGAAAGTATTTAAGAAATTTGTCTTCAGTAGCCACACTTCAAAGAATGGATTTCATACTACTAGGTTTAACGTTTGGGTTATGTGTTAGGCCCCTATAATACTAGTGATTCCCCCATTACTATTATCATTATATCCCTTATTGTTATTATTGTGCCCCTATTGTCCCCATATTGTTATTAGTATGCCCCATAGAAACCCATTATTGTTATTTTTGTGCCCTTATGTTATTACTATTATGTGGGCTTGACTATATTGTGACCCTTTAGAATCCTATATATAGAAGGGACGTTTAGTCATTTGTATCATCCAATAATTGTTCATTTTTGTAATGTAAAGGAGGTTTCCCCTTCGAAGAGGTTGAATTCTAAGGCGCTGATCTATATTTTCTATCTTTATGTGAGAAGGTTTCCTAACATTTGGTATCATAGCTTTGGATCCTAGGGTTTCGCTGCTCCAAACAGGTCATCATGGAATTTTTGCTATAATTACTTTTATATGATGTTTTAGAAGCTACAAAAAAAATCCATTTGAGCCGAAATCATTCTAAACTTTGGGTCCAAATTTTAGAGTTTGTCTCGCTATAGCTGTGGAGATATGATATGAGGAAGTTAGGGTTTTTGTAGACTCCCGAATTACATTCCAAACAGGCGACCTGGGGAAAATCGTCATAACATTTTTTTTGAGCATCAGATTGAAATTTTGTAAGAACTTTCAAAAATAGGATGTCCTATAGTTTTCTGTGTATCAGTTTCAAGTACTAAGGTCGAAACAGTGACATGTGGCACGCCATACAAGTTTGCTCTACTGAGCTAGTCTATAATCAGGTCACTGTGGGAGATTTGTCATAACTATTCCTTGGAGAATCCAATATTGATCAAACTTGCAGAGTTAGAAAGAGGACTCAAAGGGCTACCACAGGACAATACTTCAGATATCTGAGGTCCACAGTTACAGAGATACAACAGATTCAATATTGAGATCTTACAAAGTGAAAAAATGGTGTGTAGGTTTTTTAAATTTTGCATAAGATTGGTTTGAAAAATTAGTTTAAGGGAATTCAAAGGGAATAGTGAAGAATTATTAGCAGTAATTAATTCCATAAAAAAAGAAAATGGAAACACCTACTAAGCAACCTGAAAGCTCTAGCATGACTCGTGAAGAAGAGGAAGAAATGCAACATGATATATCAAAATTACAAGACCAAGTACACCAAATTTCTCTCTCACTAAAGGTAAATGAAGCTAAGATGAATGGCGTGGAAGCTAATATGAATGGCATGCAAGTTAAGATGGATGGCGTGGAAGCTAAGATGAATGACGTGGAAGATAAGATAGATGGCATGGAAGCTAAGATGAATGGCATGGACAATAAGATGGAAGAATTGAAGATAAATTTGAATAAGTTACTACAAGAAATGGTCACTAATGGTGAAAAGCTAGTAAAGGAAACTCATGATGATAACAAAAGAAATGTTAATCATCATTTCATAGACTCTAATGTTGGATTGAAGACTCACCATGTTCCAAAAATTGATATGAGGAAGTTTGATGGCGAGGATCCTGGAACATGGATACTACAAATGGAGAAATTTTTTGATCTCCATAATGTGAAAAACACACAAAAGGTACGTATTGCAACATTATATTTGGAACCAAATCAGCTTGTATGGTATCGATGGCTTTGCTCTCGTAAAAAAATTATCACTTGGGCAATTTTAATGGAAGAAATGATAGCATATTATGAGGATACAAAAAGCAACACCTTTTTTTGCCAATTGATAAATCTCAAACAAAAGGGTTCAATGATGGAGCACATTGAGGACTTCCAAAAATTTAACATAAGGGTAAAAGATTTTCCAGAGGAGCATAGGATTGATGTGTTCATAGCGACTTTAAATGATAATATCCAACATGAGGTTCACCCTTGGGAACCTGATTCATTTGAGAAGGCATTCAGGTTAGCAAGAAAAATGGAAAGAAAATTTATGGCAACCAGGAAGCCTACCACTCACAACTATAAAGATGGAAGTGTTGATTACCCTAGCCTTCCACAGCCTACAAGGTTGACACCACAACAATTGGAAGAAAAAAGAGAAAAAGGGCTTTGTTACAGTTGTGATAGAAAATACACTAATGGTCATAAGTGTGCTGAGAAGAAATTATTCTACATAGATTGTGAAGAGGACGAAGAAAAGGAACAAGAAATTTCAAAAGAAGAGGATATACGCCAGGAATAAACCCTAGATAAAGAAGAAATGAATCTGAACATATCCTGTAATGCATTGACTGGAATTACCACTCCTCAAACTATCAATATAGAAGGACATATCGAGAAGAAAAAGGTAATAGTGTTGATTGATTCGGGATGTGCCCATAATTTTATTCATTGTAAGATAGCAAAGGAATTGAATTACTTCCTATATCCAACACTAGAGTGTTAAGTGATGGTTGCAAGTGGAGGAACCATAAATTTCTCTAGAAGGTGCCATAATATCAAGCTATCCATAGGAGAATATGTATTGAATAGCCCAATTCTTTCCATTCCAATGGGTGGTGTTGATGTTGTACTAGGAGCCCAATGGCTACAATCCTTGGGTACATAGCTTTTAATTTTCAAGAAATTTTCATGAAATTTTGTTCAAAAGGAAAGGAAGTTGAATTAAGGGTAGTGCAGGGAAACCGGGAAAGATAATTAGCTCTAATGGTATGACAAAGCTTCTAAAGTAGGAACAATGACGTGTAATTTCACAATTATGTTTGCTAGAGGTTCCCACATTGCAATCATCTATTTCTCTAGATCTTCAAAAAGTCTTGGACAATCATTCTAAGGTATATGAGCTCCCAAAGGTCTCCCACCTATTCGTGATAATGATCATGCTATTCATTTGATTCTAGGAAGTGTTCCTCCAAACATCAGGCTGTACAGATATCCCTATACCCAAAAGAGTTATATTGAACATATGGTTGCAGAAATGCAAGAGGCTGGTATAATTAAACCTAGTCAAAGTTCCTTCTCTACTCCAGTAGTATTGGTGCACAAGAAGGATGGATCATGGTGCATGTGTTCGGATTATACGAAGATCAACAAGCTCACTATTAAAGATAAATTTTCCATTCCTATCATTGATGAATTATTGGATGAATTGCATGGATCAATTTACTTCACCAAGTTGGATCTTTGTTCAGGATATCATCAAATCAGAATGAAGACTAAAGACATTCCGAAAACATCATTTAGAACTCATGAGGGTCATTATGAATTTTTGGTCATGCCTTTTGGCCTTACCAATGCACCTTCTACATTTCAAGGTTTGATGAATTCCATTTTCAAACCATTCCTTAGAAAATTTGTGTTAGTATTTTTTGATGATATACTAATCTACAGCAAGTGTTGGAAGGATCATGTTGAACATGTTGACAGGGTGCTCAAACTATTGGAGGAGAAACAATTATATGCAAAATGCTCCAAATTTTTCTTTGGATTACAAGAGGTGGAATATCTGGATCATATTATATCTCATGAAGGTGTTAAGGTAGACCCTAGAAAAATTAAAGCCATTAAGGAATGGAAAATCCCCACATCCATAAAGCATCTGTGAGGATTTCTCAAGTTGACAAGGTATTATCACAAGTTTGTTAAGAATTATTGGAGAATAGCAACACCTCTAACAACATTATTGAAGAAAGATGCATTTTCATGGAATCCAGAAGCAACAAAGGCCTTCGAACATCTTAAAGAGGCAATGTGCCAAGCACCGGTCTTAGCTATGACGGACTTCACAAAAACCTTTAATGTGGAATGTGATGCTTCAGGAAATGGAATTGGTGTTGTTTTAATGAAATATGAAAGACCCATTACTTTCGAAAGTCATCCAATCAAGGGAAAGTATTTACACAAAGCTATTTATGAGAAGGAAATGTTAGCAATACTACATGCACTTAAGAAATGGTGACCCTACCTAATGGGAAGAGAATTCAAGGTAAAAATGGATCATGATAGTCTTAAATACTTTTTAGAACAAACATTATCCTCTAAAGAGCAACAAAAATGGGTCACAAAGATGTTGGGTTATGACTTTGAAATCATCTACAAAAAAGGGAAGAAAAATGTTGTGGCAAATGCACTTTCAAGAAAGGATGAGGATGTGGAAGCATTATTATGCGTCATTTCTCTTATCTGAATAGATTGGATAAACAAAGCAAGGGAGGAATTGAAGAATGATGAAGAAGTGTAGGAACTCATTCGAAAGTTACAACAAGATCCCAGTACATCTGATACATTTAGCTAGAAAAATGATTGGTTATGGTACAAATATTTCTTATACCTATGTAAGAATTCCCAACTCAAACAAAAGATTCTTATGGAATTGCACACTTATTCCTTAGGAGGGCACTCAGGATTTTTAAAAACTTACCACAGGGTTAAGAAGGAATTTTTTTGGGATGGCCTTAAATCAGATATTCAAAAGCTTTTGGCAGAATGTTTGGTTTGCCAACAAAATAAAGTTGAAACAATTAACACCCCAGGTCTATTATAACCTTTATCCATTCCATGCCAACATTGGGAGGAGGTTTCAATGGATTTTATCATAGGTTTACCCAAGTCCGAAGGAAAGAGTGTCATCATGGTGGTAGTTGACAGAATTACCAAGTATGCACACTTTTGTGCATTATCACATCCATTTAAAGCTAGTATAGTTTCTACTGAGTTTATGGAAACAATTCAAAAGCTACATGGAAACCAAAAGATTATTGTAAGCGACAGAGATCCGATTTTAACTATAAATTTTTGGACAGAATTACTTTATTGTCTCGGTACTCAGCTAACTCATAGATGATCTTATCATCCTCCATCTGATGGGAAAACTAAGATAGTAAACAAATGTTTGGAAGGATATCTTTGTTGCTTTGTATCTGATAAACATACATAATGGGTCAAAGGTTGCCTCTAGATGAATGGTGGTATAACACTTCCTTCCATATTGTAGAAAAAATGACCCCATTTATTACACTTTATGGATATCATCCACCATCCATCACATCATATTTAAGAGAAAATTCTAAGGTTCAAGCAGTGGAACATCACATCGAGCATCAACAACAAGTTCTCAAACTCTTAAAGGATAACCTCACGTTGGCACAAAATAGAATGAAACGACATGCAGATCAGCATCGCAACGAAAGAAGTTTTGATGTAGGTTACTGGGTATTCCTACAGCTAGAATCATATAAACAAATATCCCTCAAATAAACTAAGAAGGATAATAAACTATAACCAAATTAGTATGGTCCGTACAAGGTGTTGCAAAAGATTGGTACTATGGCATACAAATTGGAGCCTCCTGCAGCTCCCCGAGTGCACTCAGATTTCCATGTTTCATGTTTAAAGAAGGTTATACATGGCAAGCTCCCAGTTCAAACAATATTTATAGAACTTGATGAAGAAGGAAAAATCATTTTGGAACCAGAAGCAGTCACAGAAACAATAACTTGATAGCTACAAAATCGATCAATTTCGGAGTATCTCATCAAGTGGAAGAACTTATCCACCGAAGATTCCACATGGGAGGGTGAGAATTTTATACAGAAGCATCCAGAACTACTCAATTGTTGAGGACAACACTTTTCGGAAGGAGACGAGCATGTTATGCCCCTATAATACTAGTGATTCCCCATTACTATTGTCATTGTATCCCTTATGGTTATTATTGTGCCTCTATTGTCCCCATATTGTTATTAGTATGCCCCATAGAAACCCATTATTGTTATTTTTGTGCCCTTATGTTACTGTTATGTCAGCTTGATTATATTGTGACCCCTTAGACTCCTATCTATAGAATGGAGGTTTAGTCATTTGTATCATCCAATAATTGTTCATTTGTGTAATGTAAAGGAGGTTTCCCCCTCGAAGAGGCTGAATTCTAGGGCGTAGATCTATATCTTCTATCTTTTTGTGAGCTTGTTTCCTAAAATTATGTATTTGGTTAAAATTTCCCAAGATTTATATCATATCTCAAGTGTCAAGTTTGGGTTATTTATTTGGTCAAAATTTCCCATGATTGATATCATATCTTAGCCTTTTGAAATTCAGGCATTCGTGCCATTCAAATGTAACACATCACGACAAGGATGAGCCCTATTAAGCTCACCAACTCAAATGGAATTTGAGTTTGGTTCTTTTCCTTGACTAAACAGTATTTAGAAAAATCCTCTCATTCAAACTCAACCCCAAGTCATACTCAAAATTTTGACATGTGAATAACATTGGCTCGACAGCAAGTTTGACACCCAAGTCCTTGTAAGTCAGACAAGACTATCCATTTAAAAAAAAATGATCATATCATTAAATTGTTAGCCCTTGGACTCTTTCATTAAAAAAAATATCATTCCATGATCTTGATAATTGGTCTATCAAAACGTGGATGGGTCAAAATATGAGTTAAGGAGTAGAGAAAGAAATTTTCCTTGACATTGCATAGAATTTTTTGAACTTTGGGGGGCACATCACGTGACACTACCATCACGACACCAACAGGTTTTGGTAAAGTTCCACTCCAAGAGGCATCCATTGATTCACGTTCCTCAAACAATGACCATAAAGATGATTCTTCCTAAACATTTTTCCTAGTTTATGATAATGATATATATTCCTAATCATCATAAAGTATAGATTTTATTTCTTCACTCGTGCTCCACCTTCCCTCTCCCAATTGTATATAAGCATCAGTTTCTCTTGCATGATTGCCTCTAATTGCAAAGTTATACCCATACCTGAAATCCTCATCTTGATCTTCGTTCTTATGCTTCTCTTCTTCTTCTAAGTTAAGCAATCAGAAAAAAATTACCTCCCTACCACCACAAATCGATAAACCATTTTTCCTACATTATCTTTCAGGCTCCACAAGAGGAATACCAAACAATTCTCGAGTTGTTTCTCCCTCTCCAATCACCATAGCAACATCTTGATTTGGACCAAATCCATTTGTTATGTTTGTAATATTGGATTTAGAACTATCAAGGTCCTTCAATGATGGGGCATCTCCACATATTGAATGAAAGGGAGGGACACTTGAATTTCCAAACTGAAGAAAGGTAGATCTTTGTCCATTCACATAAGCATATGAAAGGAGAAAATAGTCTGACCAAACCTGGAGAACTTTCATCACTCTCCCCTACAAGGACGCCATAATATAAATGTAAAAAAAATCACAAAAAGATCCACATAGTCATTACACTAATTATTATATATATTTTACGAGTAAAAAATACCAACCACCTTGCTAATTGATGACCAATAAGGGGCTTGATATTAATACATGATATATTTTCATCATTACTATCCTCAACGTGTTCTATTATTTAGAGTGAGATTTCGTGAATTGGCGAGCGTGTTTTTGCACATTTCTATTTTTATATACCATGCAATTGGAATCCTGCTACATTTGGCCTCCTCTACTTCCCTAGGCTACATGTCTTAAAGAGGGTAGAAAACACTAATGATATGTTCCCTTGCCATAAGTTATTCTCATTTTTTGGATGAATTCTGTGGAAATTTTACTCATGCCAATTATGTGGCAGGAAATAATGTTCCATTATTATTTTTTATCATCTCTTGTTTATGAGTTAGCATACTTCTATTGTACTAGTTCATTATGACTATGTCATGTAAAGATCAAGTTGGGTGGTTTTTACATTTGATTTCCACTGTATTCAACAATTGAATATATTTTTTTTCTGTTAGGTTGAATTATGGGACAACACACTTTGATTTCCACTAGTGCTCTCTTTTTCGTAGACTATCAAAAGTGCACAAATACAAACTCACTTTTCTTCTTACATGGATAAGAAATGATGACAACTTTGTATTGGAGCTAGACCTTGCACCCTTCAATTCATCCTTTCCTTACACAACATGACCATATCCTATTGGTAAAGGAGTTCAATTTATGAGCCAACATTTGTCTTCAATACTATTTCATGATAAAGAAAGAACACAACCATTGTTGGATTTCCTTCGAGCACACAAATACCAAAGCCATGCCATTTTTCTTTCCTTGGTTAATATATTGCATCATTGTGTTTGATAGTTAATTCATTATTATTCTATGCCAATAAATATCTATCAAATAATAGAAAAGGATTACCTGGTTCTTTTAGAGATATATAATATGAATTAATTAAAAATTCACACGGTTATTTCGATTCTCATCTTTCTATTTCACTTCTTTAGAGAAAACTGTATATTCAAATACCAATTCAACTCAACCCAAACTAAAATAGATAATCCTAGTTATGAAGATGTTCCTCTCTCCATACCTTATAATGAAATTATTTTTTCGAATTATACTCAAATTTCACTGATAATAACCCAGATTTATATATTTCTTTTAGCACCAAATTGAAATCATGGTAAAAATACTAATGTCCCATTAAATATGACCTAAAGATGATTCAAAGAATATTACCTTTAGTCTGAGCATGTGGCAGAGTAAAATCTAAGGTGTGAAGTTTTATTAGAGGCATTGTTTGTTTATCTGTTTTGGTTAGAAAATGGTTTTCTCTTGCTTTTATGTGACTTTCAATTTATCATATCTAGCATCTTGAGAAATGGAAAAGAATAATGCGTGACATTTATCTTGCAGAAATTGATGTTGAATGAAAGGATAAAGAGTTTAACCAAGCTACAATATGCTTTGGTAAAGGTAGAGGGACATCTTAAAAAGTTACCTAAGAATACACCATATACATAGTTTTAACATACTTAATATATGGCTTTTTTGTTTGCAGATATGCTCTTTTTTCTATCCAAGATATCACAACAAGACAAATATTGATATTGTAGAAATTGTTAGAGGACCTCATCGAGGTCAATTTTTCTAATGTTCTACTTTATTGATACATCCTCATGAAAGGAAGGCTTTAAATATGAATTAATATGTCACCAAAACAAATTATACTCAAAGTTTATACATATAAAAGATAAAAACAAATGTCAATTCCTTCATTTGATTGTTACTTGACTCTAGTGTGGGCAGGTTACATGAAATGTGATTGGAAAAAGGATGGGGAGACAATATAGATATCATGTCTTGCATATGATTCACTTGTTGTTGGAGATCCTTCAAGAACTTCATCCATCAAATTTGGAAAGGTTTCTAGTAAGTATTCCTAAGGTTTTTAATGCTTTGATTCTTTCACCTCATGGTTATTTTGGGCAAGAAAATGTTTTATGAATACGTGATAAGATATCAATGGATAGGTAAACAATTTTTTTATATTGCAATGTCCATTCCATGATATCCTCTCTTTATTGTTTGATTGTATTTTTAACATTTATTTTGATTTTTCTTTGTATTTTAACTAAGAAATTGAAAGTACTTGATATTATGTATGTTTAAACAATAGCCAAAGCTTGAAGATGAAATTAATATTACACGATATTGATTGAAATCCTTTTAACTATTTTGTATTAAAATATTTTCATGATTATTAGAAAAGTTTACTTTCATAATGTTAATTGAGAAAATGTTGTTTATATACTTGACCAAGTTCATGCATCAGACAACAAATTGTTGTTGCGAATAAAATGAAAAGGATTAGACATCACACCTCAGATGATTTGTTTTAACAAGTCATTTACAACTTGAGCTTTTTAGCATGTAACTTAGTTGGTATGATTGTGCCTAAGTTTTCCCTGAAGGTTGAATACTAAGTTACTAAGGTGTTATTTTATATGGTGACTTTAATTTGTTTATACAGGTCATTTGGCCACATAGTGGCCACTATCGCTCAACTGAAGAAAACTTGTTCAAGTTTCTTACTCTTATGGGGAATAATGGCTTTAACATTGTTGATGTTGAGGTATATGTAATATAACTCCTTTATAGTCTACATTCATTTATATTCTAGTGTTCATCGTCTTTCATGTCTTATACTCTGCATTCTAGGTTCTTTTGTTTTCAGAAAAGGAACTCCGTATTGATGGTAAGCAGCAGGATTTGAAGAAAGAGGAGAACACTAACACTAGAGCGACAAATGCAAAAAAAGAGAGAAGAGAACCGGTCTAGTGGTACCCTTAAAGCCAATATCCCACATAAGACATACACATAGAGGCTGATGTTCAAGTCTTCATAGTAGGTGGATTCACCTGCAATTACTTGACAACATAATCATAATGTTTTATAGTGATGAAAAAACATTTCATGTATAAATTGTAGTCCAACCAATGTTAATTTGGAAACTCATATTGTAATACTCAACATTTCATATAATATAATTTCTGTGGTTGAAATTATTTATAGCTTCACTTGATATTTTTTAGTATTTTAACTAACATATGTAAATTTGAATTTTCATATTAGATGAACCAATTCACATTGTATGATGTTTTTTTAATTTAGGCGCAAAATCATACTAATTAATCTATGTTGATTAATAATGAACACATAAAATCGATCTAAAACTACTAAATTAGTCGTTTATATAATGAATATGAAACTACCAAAAAAATATAAATGATTAATTTTTCATTACAAATGACAACTAAATTTTTCATATATATGACTATTAGTAGCTAATTTACAGTATATTATAACATGACCAACATTTTGGTCATATTTTTTTAGTCATTAACTGGTTTTCTCAGATGATCATATAGTTATATATTTTGTTGTATATTTGGTCATTAATTGTGGCAATTAATAACTAAATCAATAACTAAACTAATGACCAAATTTATGACTAAATATACTACTAAATGATAAAATTGAGACAATCAATTGATGACTAAGCTAAAAACGACTAAAAGTTGGTCACATTATATGATACTCTAAATTAGCTACTACTAGTCACTGACTGAAAAATAGTCATTTATATGAAAATTTTAGTCGTTCTTTTAGTAACTAATTATCCAGTTTGTACTAGTGCTTGCTGGGATATTGAATGACCTAGCACAGTCTCTGCAGTCATTAAGAAATCACATTTTTCTAGACTGAGAGACAGGTTCATTTCAATGCATTTGTGCAACACGTCACCTAACTTGGACATAGCCTCCTGGAAATCACATCCATAAGGTGTAAAATCATCCATATAAATCTCTATCGCATGATGCACTAACTCGGAAAAGATACTAAGGACTGCTCTCTGGAAAGTGGCAGGAGCATTGCATAGGCCAAAAGAAAGGACCCTATAGGTGAAAGTACCCTAAGGACAAGTGAAGGTTGTCTTATCCTGGTCTTCCGGGCTGATTTGGATTTGATTGTAGCCGCTCAATCCATCTAGGAGAGAGAAAAACTTTTTCCCTGCCAGGCCATCTAGCACTTCGTTGATGAAAGGTAAAGGAAAATGGTCCTTATTTGTGGGTTTGTTTAACTCCCTGTAATTGACACATATCCTCCACTTACCATTTTTCTTTGGAACCTACTCCAAAGGAGAGACTCGCTCACTATCTGAGATAGGGTAAATGAATCCTGCATCTAGTAGATTTTGTAGTTCTTCTTTGACTATCTCTTTAAGAATTGGATTCAGCCTCTTTTGGGGTTTCCAGACTAGCTTGCAACCTTCTTTGATAGAAATGTGGTGAGTACACATTGAGGGGTGCACTCCCTTCATTTCTTTGTAACTCCAAGCAAAGGAATCTAGGTGTTCCTTTAGCAAGTTGCACAAATTTTCTTCTTGGTGAACAGAAAGAGATGAGTTGATTTTCAAAGCTCTCTCAGGGTTGAATTCTATGGTTTTGACATGAATAGGGTTGGAATTAGCTAAGCATAGATCCATTTGATGTTTTTTTTGGGTTTCCTTTACTACTTCTTCTAAGTAAAATGTACAGGGAGTTGGACTTTGGAGTATGTGTTCAATCAAATCATCTTCATCCTGTTGTCCCCCTCCCATGGTTTTTTCCAAGGTACAGAGTTGGGCAGAATAAAATTCATCTTCTTCCTCCTCTTCCAGCCACAAAGGTAAGTCTTGTTCTAGAGATGGCTGAGCAGAAGGGTATAAGACTAACTTCTTGGACATATGCACATTTTTTATGGTCATATTTCCAACCCTGCAGCTAATGTAGGCATCAGCAGTGGCTAACCAAGGCCTCCTAAGTATGAGAGGGTAACTAGTAAGCTTAGCCTTAGGTTGGAGAACTACAAAATCTGTAGGGCATTCCCAAGAGTCAATGGAGACCATCACATGCTCCACAATCCCCTCAGGGTCACTGTGGAGCATTCTACAAGTTGTAGAGCTATTGTGGTCTTTCTCAATGAACCTTGGAGGTTGAGCTTGAGCATGGTGTCCTTGGTCATAACATTAATGGTAGCCCCAAGATAGATGAGATTGTGTGGGACAATGGTGCTATTGATGTGCACATCTACTACAGGGATTCTAGGGTCCAAATACTTCGGACAGATTACTTGCCCCAGCATTAAGTCAGACAACTTTCCAATGACATTAATTGAAGAGGCATCTCTTATTCACCTCCCTGGATGTTCGAAGCACTTCTCCTTAATCAAATTGTTGTTAAAGGTACATCCTTAATAGCTTGGATAAGTGGAATTATGGCACATAGGTTTTTCAATTCTCCCAGAAGTTTAGTCTCTTCTAGGGTAGGCTGGAGTGTTTGAGTTAATTTCTTAGGAAGATGTGGTGGATTTACTTTAAGCATACTTTCCTCTCTCTCTTCCTCAACCTCCCTAGGTTGAGGAAGAGTTTGGTTGTCTGGGAGTATTCTCCCAGATCTCAGGTTGATTTCCTGAATTTCCACAACATAAGCTAGATAAGATGTCTCTCCACTATATACTTGTTGTGCATGTCTGTTGTTTAGGTTCGGATTTGGCTAGGTAGGAATCTAGGTTTGTTTAGGTGGATCACAGTGTAAAAACTGTTGTTGATCAAGTGGTGAAGGCTATAAAGATGGAGAACTTTTGTATGGGGGCCTCCACCCCTAGGTCGGTGCATTCCACTGAGGTTGTAGCAAAGCATATTGTTGAAATCACTAGCTGGCTGGCTGGGACTGATACTGAGGTGCGAAGGACAAAGGAGGAGGTGTAGACCAAGAAGGATGAGCAGGGGGGCCCAAGAGGGTATGGATGTGGTCTAGTTGGGGTTTTAATATGCATGGGATGACCCTTGCATGCCCTACTGGTATGGTCTAGGCCCATGAGGTCTTCTTTGGTTTATGTAGCAGAGCTACTCAATTACCCCTTCAGCTCCTTGATATACAACTTTTAGTCCACATAAAGGAGGGAACTTATCTGTGGAGTGGTTTTCTTCATAGACTGAGCAGATTTCAATAGAATTCAATGGGCATTCATTTCTAGGGTGCCTCCTGGTTCATTTAGGGAAGAAAATGGCTAAGGCTCTCTCTGCTCCCTCCTGTTTCCTCTTAATGTGAAAAGTATCCATCTGTAGGGAAAGGGTTTGCAGAATCTCACACTTGAAATCCTCTAGCATGTTTCCATTTTCACCCTTGATGGATGAATTGGAAGAGGATGGAGTGACCATATGTTGACTACCCCTACCCTTTTTCCTAGCTACCCTAGAATGGTTTCTAAAGACAGTATTGATATCCTCATAGGGTAACTGGTAGATATCCCCTCCTGCTAACAAGTTTAGGGTATCTAGAAGATCTTCCCTTACTCCTCTAAGTAGGACTAGCTTTAGTGACTCGAGGTCAATTGTACACCTGGCCCTTTTGTAGCTAAGCTTGAATCTTTCTTCATAATATTCTAGGGATTCATCATTGCCTAAGGTCATCCTAAAACTTTCTTCTTTAGTGTCTTTAGACCTACACTAGTCTCAATACTTGTTGTTGAAGGCTTGCTGCATCTGAGCCCAAGTTGTGATGCTATCTTCAGGTAAACCCATGAACCAGGGTGTTGGGCTTAAGAATTATCCTTAAACTACATCTACTTTTACTCCATTCAACATCCACTTTCTCCCCATTCGTACATTTTCTCACCTCTATTCCACCACCATGTCATCACATTAGCTTCACTTCATCATTAAATGCGTTATCATTGTGTTTTCCAAAGCATTATTAGTTCATAGTATTTTTAAGAGAATTTGTGGTTAAACTTTAGAAAATAATATCCATATACTTATACCTAACAAATAGAATGAGTTTGTTGACATGTGTAGGTACAAAGGAAGCTTCTAAGGCACCCTTATGTGGCACTCTATGTTCAAATTCGAATTTGAGGAGATCATGGACCTCATGGAGAAGATCATGGAGGATAGGGTTATGTGTCACCATTGGTTGAAAGATATGTGGATTTGAAGAGGCAATAGTGGATCATAATTATGAGTTTGTTATCTCATCTTGTTGTATAAATAGGAGTGTTATCTCCTTCATTTGTAATCTAAATTTTTAGAATTTTAGAACCTAGTCCTTCATTTGTAATCTTAGTATCTTATAGGTTGGTAATGAGAAGATAGATTTGGAGAATCATTATAATGGTTGTAATTGTAATTTGCAATTGATGATGAATAAGACGGAGCTTCTTTGGTCCTCTACATTTGAATTCTCTTTTGGTGTGCATGTGAATCTTTGGAAGGATCCCCATTGCCTAGAAAGTACACTTTTATTTTGGTAGGATTTTGTTTTATGTTTGTTTGTGAATTTCATTAGATTAAATTATTAGGTTCATATGTTTGAAATATTAACAAATGACCTTTCATAAGAAAGTATTAATGTTTCCTTCAATGAATCTGATTTGTTATTTAATGTTTGATTTCTTTAGTTTAAGTTTCTGATTTATATGCTTGAGATATAACTGAATAGTCTCTTGTAAGAGAGCTTTAATATTTCATGAAATTAATCAGAATTAGGTTTTGTTGATTAAGATGATTAGAAATATTAATGAGAAATCTCCAGTAAGGGAGCTTTAATATTTCTTACACTTATCACAATGTCTTTTAATTTTTAGATTTCATTTTGTTAAATAACTAAATGGATGTTGGAGATCCCAATGAAAAACCTCCTGTAAGGGAGATTTGGCATTTATTCGCCTAGCTTAGTCTAGTTTGTCTTTAAGTCCACATACGGCGGATGTTCCTCAGCGTTTTACTTACTAGGGTTAATAGTAAATGAAACTCTAATTTGCATCCACATTTTAGAACCAACACAGCGCAAAGCTGCATCCTTGAAAGTGGATGGAAATAGTTTCAACTTCTGGTCATCATTGGTGAGTCATGGGTTTGGAATATGCCAACAAACTCAAATAAGAAAGTGTTTGGATCTTCTAAGGTTAGGCCATGGAAATGAGGAATGGAAAAGGAGCTTATATTTTTCATCTTAGTATCCCCATTGGTTTCCCTGATGAGGAAGGTGTTAACACCCAGGTTGTTCCCTTTGACTCCCAAGGGAATACGGCCGGGGTAACCACTAACCAATCTTTGGATTACAGCTTCTAGCCAAACTGTAATCAGAGAGGGCTCTCTCTTTGTGTTTTGTCTATGTCTTTGTGAAAATTTTAGGCTAGTTATGAGTTTCAGGGTTTGGTTTTATGTTTGGGTTGAGGGATATCTTTCTGTACCTAATGTGAAACCTTCAGATAGTTCTAATCCATTGGGCTATGGAGTCTGTGACTACAGGTTGTTTGAAATATTGAGTTGAGTTACTAAAATTACAGGGCCATTTAAATACTTCATGAAACAAATTTGAAATTGTGATGGTGAAGTGTGTATTAACCAGTGGAAAGCAATTGAGAATTTTCCACTAAGCTGGGAGTGTGAGAAAGAGATATATTGCACAGGAAGCAGACTTGAATTTCCTGAAACAATAATCACTGTGAAAGATACAGTGTAGAGGTACAACAATTAAGAATTACACCTTTATAACTGTAACTGAAGAAAACATTTATAATAGCATAGAATGAGTCTAGGGTAATCTGTGATTAAATCCTAGAACTATTCTTTTTCCTTGCCATTAACTGTAAAACACAGAACATGAATGAGCTATGAGAAGATGACAAAACACATAACGAAGAGTTTAAAGAAAACTTATTGATTCATGAAATACGCAGGAATCCTGTAACATTCAGCTAAACACCACAATGCATCACATAACGCAGAGCTTTGGAAATTCCATCACTTTTGTATTGATAATCTGGAAGTTTACAACATGAGAACTCTGGAAGAGAGATCAACAACAACCCCTGCAAGTTTATGCGAGGGGGGAATATATACAGACGGTGATACCAAAATATCTGAGGCGTTGAGTCATCTGAGAAATAAATACATTCACCAACTTGTACAGAAAGCAGATAAGAAGTTATTACAGCTTTGAATATAACATAAATGCTTCTTTAATTCTGTCAGAAAGACTTTTTGACCTTTGGAGGTCATTGAGTCGGTTGAACGCTCTGTTATAAATGATGAATGACGTGTCTTTGTAGCTCTGTCCCGCTGTAGCTTTTCGGCCCTGTCACCTGTGACTGTCACTACTGCTTAGGTGGCCGAAATAGTTTTGCTGAGTTGGCTCAGCCCAATCTTCTCCACGCATGCCGACTTTATCAAAATTTTTCCTGTGCATGATAACTTGTATTTTTTGATGAAAAAAAACTTAGTGAATGGCTTCTTGACTATAATATCATCTGTATTGCTTTAGTCCACCATTCCTGTGTAGGCAATTGATGTCTCAGAATTGCCTCTAAAGTCTCATCTGCCTCTGTGTATTTATAGAAGTTTGGAGGCACTTCAAACAGATGTTTAATTTCATTCATTATAAAGAATAAGTTCTCTACCCTGTTGAAGAGACTTCGTCATGTAGCTGGTCCTGTTTCTTCTGAGGTACTGGGCCTTTCAGTGATCTGATTAGTAGTGAATGTATTGACCCTCTTGGCATAATGCTCATGTGAGAGTAGTCTCCCTGCACTGTTCAGTAAGCTAGGAAGACCTTTGCCCTGTAGTGCTGTGAACTTGTCCATGAACTTATTCACCTCTGTCTGCATGTCCTGGCTTCTCCTTTCCAGCGTTTGTACCAGGCTTCTCAGTGTAAGGACCCTCTTTATCAGCTGGATGGTTTCAGTTCTTCTTGTGATTCCCATTGTCGCCAGCTGAGCACTTGTTCTATTATTAAGCACATTGATCATCCTATTGGCAACTTCAGGCATATTGCCTAGAGATGCCCTTGATCTCTGGATTTCCCTCTGTGCTTTCCCTATGAGCTCTATTTGCTCATGAATTGTCTCAATGTATTGCCATTGATCAGTTATGGATTGGCCAATGTTGGCCCATAAGACTGTCTTGAGCTCATCTGTCACTTTGTCAAGTGTGAGCTCCTTCTCCAGCTCCTTTATTTTATCCTTAAGGGCCTTTATTTCCCTGCCCTTTTCTGCTACAGTCTGCTTGGATTTATCATATCTTTCATTGAGCTTGGCTAGACTCTCCCTGGCCTCATTTAGCTCTGCCATTTGGGCTTCCAGGGCTTGTATTTCATTCTTGAGCTTCTGCATATCCAGGCTTGGAGCTTGCTCTGTTGTTGGTGCAGTTGCTGATGTAGATGGTGTTGTCTGTTCAGGAGGAGGAGGTATAGTCTGAGGAGGTTCCTCCAGGTTAATTATTTCTGGAGGAGGCTGAGATGTTTGTCCTCCTTCTTTTTCTTGCAATGATGCCTGCAGTGCAGCCTGTGCAGCCTCTGATTCTCCCAGTTTTTCTTGTGTTTGGATCAGCTGTTTGTATAGGGACACCAGCATAGCTGATGCATCTTGGTCATGTCTCAACTGGGCAACTTCTTCCATTTGTGGGTGAATGGTCGCTGGGACTTTCATCCTTTTCCTCAATGTTGCCATGTCTGCATCCCTCAATTTCAATAATGCTTGTATGCCCTTGATGTCCTTGGGATCATGCCCAATCTCTATGATTATATCTTCTAAGGCCCTAATCATGTTGTCCTTTGCTTGAGAGGATGCTCTCTCCAACTCCAGTTGGGCAGTGGTGTTGTTTAGGCTATTTTCTAGCCTGTAGTTCACCAAAGTCTTGTCTGCCAAGGAGGCATACACCATCTCACCTGTTTGCTTGTGTAGTTCAATCTGATCCATCGGGTGGATGTCCTTGGCAAGGACCTCAAGATTGGTCCTCAAGTAGTCTGCAGGGGACTGTGGTTGCAATGCAGTTGGCATGAAGTGACTCATGATCATTTTGCCTTCATTAACATCATATGCAGACATTAGTCTTTGCTAGTTAGTGGGAGCCATCTTCAACAAATGATTATATAGTTGTATTTTTATTGGCTCATTCCTCCTCTTTATGTCAATGAATTGCTGCTTGATGCCCACCTCAGCTCCTCTTTGCTGGCCTGAGGAGCTGACTTCTCCTCCCACTGTCCTCTCTTGTTCCTGCTGGAAGGAACTTGCAGATGCCTCCATGCTAGGTGGGCCCATGCCCAAAGATTGCCCTATAGGCATTTCTTCCTCTGAGAAGGGATTCATTCTATGTCTTTTCTCCCCATGAGTTTTTGATGTTGTGAGGGGAGTCTCTCTGTCCCTTTTTCTGCTTATGTCTTCTTTCTGTGGGGTTTGGAGGACTGAGGCCTCCACTGTTGTCTCCTGCCTAGGAGGCACAATTTGTTGGGGCTGCTGCTCAGTGGAAATTGGGGCCTGTGATATATTTTCTTGCTGCCCTGATTTCTCCTTTTCTTGCTGCTCCTCTTGTTGCTGCTGTATTTCCTGCTGCTGCGCCTGCTCATGCTGCATCTCTTCATGGTGCACCTCTTCATGCTGCTTTGGCTCCATTTCTTTCTCTTTGCCTTTGCTAGAGGTTTGATCAGTAGCTTTGGCTGTTTGCTGCTGTGCTGTGGAGGATGAGGCAGCTGCTCCCACTTGAGTGCCTGGAAGAGCAAATACCTGTGCACAAAGCTCCAAGTCAGCCATCTTTTGGATATTTTTAACTGCTCTCTGATTTAATTCTTCTTGTGTAGCAGCCTCCTCTAAGGTTCCTCTCCTCCACTTAGTTTGATTTGCATACTTTTCTATGTGAGGCAACCTTACATGGTCATACCCGGACAACCTATATTTGACCCTTCTTAAAGTTATGAAGTGATTGGGGTCATAAGGTTTCCAAAGGAAACTGGTCTGTAGGCCAAGGGATCCTAACATGCTGTCGGCTTCTTGCCAACCTTCCTCCCTTTTGTTGTAGATGAAGTGGCCTAATTGGTTTCTCACCTTGAGCTGTGCTTTCTTGCCTTTGCTTGAAAAATGTAGCACATCAGCATTCCCAAACTGCCTGAAATATTCAAGGGCAAATAATCTCATAGGCACATATCTGGGCAATCTGTATGGGGGCAGCTCACACCCATATATTCTGATGACTGTGTGGTGTTGGTAATAGTACCAATCCCCGATGCTGTATGCCTTGGACAGCTGAAGAATCCTCTGCATCTCATCAGTTAGCCTAGGAGGAGGTGAGCTCATGAGCAGAGACATGGCTGGGTGGATGAAGAGGTCTATAAATTCACAATAAGTGTATGGAGAAATAGATCTGCAGTGGAAAGCAGAGGACCAATACACCACTGACCTTGGATTTCCTTGTGCATCCACTCTCTTCATAGCAAAAGAAAACTTTTCATGTTGATAATATAGGATTAAGTGGTAGATGTAAGAGGTGTATCTGAACACCCTTTCTCTTGCCAAGTTCATTAATTGCTCATGAATTTTGTCAGATGTGTAGGTGGCATAGTCATAGCAGATTGGAGACTTGCTAGGGGCAAACATGAGCATCATCACCAGCACAGTCTCATCAACAAATTCAATTGAATTATAGCCCAAAATGGGACTAATCATGTCTGCAAGATCTCTGCCCAATTGGTTGAGGTATACTTGGTTGAGAGGAGGATACTTCACAGTGTCAGAGTCAATGTACAGCTGATTGAGTTTGGTGACCTGAGCATCTGTCAATCTAGCTCCTTGATTTATCAAATCTATTAGTGATAAAGGAACTAATTTATTCTCAGTCTTGAAGTGCAGAATCTCTTTGATAGCTTCAGGGGTGATATAGAAAACAATTGAGCCTGAAGGGTCAAGCACAGCCCTCTGAGTAGGGTCATAGCATTCAGCACATAGGTGGATTAAATTAGGAAACTGGTTGACCTGAGGGAGCTTGAAGATAGGGAGAAAAGAGTCCCATATGCCCAATACATCTGTTCCACTCTCATGTTTAGCCTTCAATTCATTTAGCAGGTGGATGTGGAACTTGGTATTCATCAGCATTTCCTCTGATATTTGATAATCCAGGTCTGCTAGAGGCTGCCAATCCAATTGTCTCTGAGGGGCATTTAAAGGGGCAACATTCAAGGCTACAGGTGCTACTGGAGTATCCATAGTTGGTTTAGGATTCTACTGTATAATCTGGTGTCACTGTGCAGAGCAATACAAAAGAGTATTCTTTGAAAAAGAAAGGTGAATTACTGAGGAACCAAGGCTGGAATGGTCAATTGCAGCAATTGAAATACTGCTCAAAGCTTTGATGAGACAAATGCTTGGCCTTAAACTCTTTTTCACGGAAAATTGGTGCAGTTTGGATTTCCCGTTCACAATTGCGCGAACAGAATGCAGGTTCTATGAAAACTCGGGTAAACAAGGCTTAGCAGGTGAATTTCGACCTTACAGTTGCAAATGGAGACTAGGTACAGGGGTTTTGCCGGTAAATTATGTGTTTTTCACTCTTTTAAGCTTTGTTTCAGACAATTCTGGATACAACCGAGCACAGGGGAGGTGAATTTGATAAATACCTGGTAAATTTGCTTAGCAATGGTGACAATGCAAGTGGATTCGGCGCGCCAATGGTATCCAGGTCGAATTCAGCAGGTTGGCGACAATTTGGACGTAAATTACATGCAGAGGAAACAACAGTTGTTTTTGCGAAAAGTGCAAAAAACACGGCTTTTTGGCCAAAATATGGATTTTTTGGAACATTGGCGCTTTTTTTGGATGAAGTCAGCAAGACATCATCAGGTGGGGTCAAGGTCGGATGACGTCAGCATGACGTCATCGGGTGACGTGGCGGCCTGTAAGCGGTCCATGGGTATGGTGAGGTGGCGGACAGGTGGAGCAAATGGCTAACGGGGGCGCTGACACGGTGATGACGTAGCAGTGACGTGGTAGTGACATTGGCAGGGCGGGTTGGCAGAAACCGGAAACAGTAAGCGGTATCATATCGCACCGCTTATTATACGGAGGCGGAATTGTTAGAGGAGGCTCCGATACAATTTGGGGGTGACGCGTGGCAGAGGCCTGACGTCACCCTCTGACAAATTTCGGAAGGTAATTCACAGACGTCGGGGCCGGTCCGAAATGCATGAGGGTCGTCAGATGAAAAGGGCCCGATCCGACGGTCGACGGATCATTGAGCTACCAGGTGGATATGGGTAAGGGCGGGGATTAAAATAATATTTTCTTTGGTAAATGGGCCCGGCGGGAACCTTAGAACATTGGCGCATTTGCGTGGTTTTTTCAATGTTTTTTATAAAATCGCGCATAGCGCCCAAACTTTGGATAAATTGGAAGAAGTGGGTTTTCATGTGTATTTTGCAATTGAGTGGGTTAAGGGTGAAAACGGGGTTTTTACAAGGTTTTTTAGCAAATGAAGGGTTCAATGGGTTAAATGACTTCTGAAGGGGAAAGAGGGGTAAGGCTTAGGGTTCTCAAACTGACCAGATGTCAATTTAATCCCTAACAGTGAACATATGGCTATAATGCCAAGGGGAGGGATATTTATACAATGCTTGGGGTTTGTACACCATAGTGTTATAATAGTAGGGAAAGGGTAACATAGGGGATTTAGATAATAGAAGTTAGGGGTTAATATGGATGGAAAAGGTGAATGATAGGTGAAATCACTAAGTTTATGTGAAGATAACTTAGCTTAGGGAGTAGATCAAAATGAAAAGATTTTTAGACAAGAAATGTGGCTTTTAAAGGAATAAGAACCACCATAAAACCTCAAATTCTTTCATGAATCTCAACTGATGAAGGGATGTTAGTGATGAATGTGAAAGGGGAAAATGTGAAGTTAGACATGCTCCTTTGCTTTGCTGTGTATTAGACCAGCAAGATTCATTTGAAAGAAATGCCAATTCTGCAACCCCATCTACCTACCCATCTACTTGCCTAGCATTTTTTGTTTCTCCTTGGAGGGTGCACTTAGACTTGCAGACCCTTATTTGCCTTTTCTTTTCTCTTGGCTTTTTCTTTTGATTTTCTATCTAGAACTACCCTTATTGCTTCCAAGGTCCCAGATTAAGCAGTTGGGAACCTTACTTCTCTACCTAAGCTACTGGTCTGCCAAGATTAAACAGTTTGGACAGACTTCTTTCTCTATTCTACAATAACAAACAAAATTGAAACATGGCATGATCCAGATTGGGCTATTGGACCATCCATCAAAATTGAGACAACATCAAGCTTGTGTACACACCTTGTCTTCTCATGGAAATATGGGATCTTTGTATCACCAAAGCAGAGCATATTTGGAACTTTCTTTGCCAATCATGAAATATGAAACCTATTGGTATAGGTAGCTAACAGTGGCTCCACATGGGGATGGTTTTTCTATTTGAAAGACCAAGAACAACAGGTCAGAATGCCTTGGCCCTTGACTTTTTTGTATCAAACCTTGGGGTATTGTTCTTTGAAATCTCAAAACTGTGCCCTTCCCATCTTGGTAGATCTCTGAACTTATTTGCCTTTTGCTGATAACTAATAAAACTTGAGAAACTGCATTTTTACATTTTAACAGAAAGTGATATATACACCTGAATATGTACAAGGGAAACTCAGGCTGCACTTATGGGTAGTAGTCAAAATAGTGCTTCAACATCCTGCCATTCACAGGACCTTCATCCAAATCAGATTCATCAAGACTTTTAAGGAAGTAAGTATTGTTTCCTTGTACTGCTTGGACAGCAAATGTTCCTCTCCAAAGGGAATCGAATTTTCCATGTTTTCGCTTATCTTCTCTTCTTGAATCCCACTTGAGGACCTTGTCACCAACTTTGAAATCTTCTGCCTTGGTCCTTCTATCAAAAGCTTTCTTTAACTTTTCTTGTAATACTTGAACTCTGCTGTAGACTTGGTCTCTAGTTTGCTGTAAACATATTATTTGATTGATCCTTCTTTGCACATCATTTGGTTCTGCGTGGCTTTCTTGAAGAAGTTTCATGACAGGGATCCCTAGTGATGAAGGAAATTTGGCTTCTAATCCATAAACTAACTCATATGGGCTGGTCCCAATTGATCTTTTGGTTGTTAGTCTATCTGCCCATAGGGCATTGACAAGCTTCTTATGCCAATTCTTCTTATTTTCTTCCAACACCTTCTTTATGATGTTCACAAGGCTTTTATTTGATGATTCAGCAAGGCCATTTCCTTGGGGATAGTATGCAGTAGAATGGCCCAAGGAAATGTGAAATTTATGGCAGAAATTCACCATCTTCTTAGATCTGAAGGCAGCATCATTGTCTGTTATTATCTTATCAGGACAACCAAATCTAGAAAGAATATTAGTCTCAAGGAACTAAATGATAGTGGAATCATTTGCTTGTCTACATGGAACTACTTCAATCCACTTAGTAAAGTAATCTGTAGCTGTTAGAATCCATCTATGTTGGCCTAAAGATGAGGGATGAATTTCCCCAATGAAATCCAAGCCCCATTGCTGAAAAGGTATCTTTGTTGCAATAGGCCTCAAAGGAAGTGGCAGTAACTTTCTCTTTCCCTCAAACACTTGACATTTATGACATGAGGTGGTAAATTTCTTGACATCAGAGAAAACAGTGGGCCAATAGTAACCAGCCCTCAGTATCTTATCCACAGTGGACTTCCAATACAAGTGTCCACCACAGTCACCTGCATGAAATTCTTCCATGATTTTGTTAGTTTCTTTCTCAATTAAGCAGTTTAACAATATACCTTCATGGTTTTTCCAAAACAAATTGCCATCCATAACACAAAATTTTGAAGCTTTCATTTTTAAGAACCTACATTTAGTTCTGGACAATCCTGGGGGAGCACACAGGTTTTGTAATACATACCAGATATCAGAATACCAAGGGGATTGTTCAAAGGCTACATTGATCTTTGGAGTCGCCTGCTCCGGTTCATTGTCCAGCTGGTTTATGTCTAAGGCTTAGAAGTTTTCTTCGGTCATTAATTTGGCCAAACCTTGCCCTTTTATTAGTTTTGTAGGTTTTATTTCAATATCAAATTCCAAAATGTTGGCAATCCATTTCCCTCTTATGCCCTCTAAGTTTTCTTGAGTGAGTATGTCTTTCACAATGGGACTTGGCACATAAGCTATGACATGGGAATAAAGGATATAAATCCTGAAGTCTTTAATGGCCTTGACTAGAGCATATGCTTGCTTCTCCATGATTTGATATTTCAGAGGTGCATCTCTAAGAGCTCTACTAAAGAAAGCAATGGGTTTCTCATTTCCTTGGTCATCTTTCTGTAATAAAACAACAGCAATGGTATGCTGGGAGGCAAAAGAGAAAATGATAAATTCTCTGTCAAATTGAGGATTTGTTAAGACTGGGGTTTGGGTAAGGGCCAATTTTATACCTTCAAAGGCTTGATTTGCTTCAACTGTCCATTTCACTTTTGAATCCTTCTTTAGCATGTTATTTAGCAATCTGATCAATTCTGCTAAGTTTGGGATAAACCTTCTTAAGAAATTGATATTCCCTAAGAAAGCCTGCAGTTCTTTGATATTTCTTGGGTGGGGCATTTGCAGGATAGCTTGTATCCTGTCTGGGTCAATTCTTATGCCATCCTTTGAAATGATATGCCCTAACAGCTTACCTTCTTCCAAACCGAATAGAGACTTCTTGGGATTCAAGGAAATTCCATATTTCCTATAGGTTAAGATGATCTGCCTTAAATGCTTCAAATGTTCTTGGTCTGATTTTGAGAAAGGTGTGAGGTCATCCAAATAAATGACGAGGAATTCATGAATCTCTTTGGAAAAAGCAATATCCATTGCTCTCTGAAATGTTGCCCCTGCATTTTTCAACCCGAAAGGCATTTTTACATATTTGAAAGTTCCCCATGGGGTTGTGAATGCAGTTTTGTCTTGATCATCAGGGTGTACTAGGATCTGATTAAAGCCTGAGAATCCATCAAGTAATGAAATCCTTGAGGCCCCTACCACTCTTTGGAGAATGTGATCCATCTTAGGTAAGGGATAGTTGTCTTTGAGAGACACTTGGTTTAGATTTCTAAGATCAACACAGAGTCTTATTTCACCAGTTTTCTTTCTTGTGGGCACTAAATTTGAGATCCAATCAGAAAACCTGATTGGTGCTATGATACCAGCTTTAAACATTTTTTGTACCTCTTGCTCCATTGCTGGGAGAAGCATAGGATTGATTCTCCTCAATTTTTGCTTAAAGGGTTTTTGATTTGGCTTGAGAGGGATAGTGTGTTGAATCACAGAGGTGTCATAGGATTTTAAGTCCTCATAACTCCATGCAAAAACATCTTGAAACTCTTTGAAAAGGTCAATGTATTTAGGCTTCTGATCAGGAGGTAGGGATGCAGATAATTTTATTATCTTGGGTTTCTCAATGGTTCCAATGTTGCATTCTTCAATGGCAGAGTTAAGGGGCTGCATTTTTGGTTTTCTAGGGACATCATTTGAATCAAAAATATCCTCTAGTGGAGTTAGGCCTGTTGGAAGAAAATTGTCTTTCAATTGTATCACTTCAGCCTCAGCATCAGCCACTTCTTCACAACTGATTTGTTGAATTTCTTGTATGTTGTTTTTGTTAAAAATTGTTGGATGTAGGATTTGGTGAGCTGTCTTAGGTGATATTGGCTTGCTATTCTGTTCATTCTGTATTTGTGATTGACTTTCTCTTTCAAGTATTTGTGATTGACTTGCTCCCTCAGTGTCAATATTTAGTCCTGCAAATTCCTCTTGTAAGGTCAAGAAATTATTTATTTGCGTATCATCTTCAAATACTTGCCAGTCCTTGACATTGTTTGGGACAGAAGGTCTGTGTTTTACCTCAGCTGTAAAGCAATGGTGGGGCTCAAAAGGTAGCTTGCAGGTACTTGCAAATGTGGCCAAACTATGAGCATGAAGATTATGGTCTCTAGGGATTTTGGTGATTTGGAATTCAATGAAAGAGTTTAATATTTCAGCAGCAGCAGATCTATAAGATCTCAATCTTTTGTCATTAGTGACAAAATTGCCCTTTACTTGTTGGATAACTAGGTCTGAGTCTCCTAGAATTGAAACCTTTGTGGCTTGTAAGAATTTTCCTAGTTTAAGGCCTAGTAAAAGAGCTTCATATTCTGCCATATTATTAGTGCATCTGAAATTTAGCCTATAGGCTCGACCTTCTGCATGACTATTCTGCTTGTTATGTATCCAAACTCCAGCTCCTGCCCCTAATTTGTTGACTGACCCATCAAATTCAAGGAACCATAGGACTTCTTGTTCTAGGGGAGATTTGATAACTTCTCTGTGATCTGGGTTTGTGAGTTGAAGTTCCGGTTCTTCATTTATTTTGTCTTTTAGGACAGTGTCATCACTTGATTGGATCAGCTTTATTTCTAGAGCAGCAGCTTGTTCATTAATGTCCTGATCTTGTTTATGTGTCTTGGTTTCTTCATCATTCGTAAGACCTGAATTATCATTGAAGAGGATATATGAGTCTATATCAGAATGGACGGCATATATGGGAAAGTTTTGAGGTTTTTCTTCACTGCTGACCATGTATTTCATAAGTGACTCTCTATATAACCTCTTCGGTTGACCAAAGACTGAGATGGTTGCATATGACATGTCTAATTGTAGGGAACCTTGGAGTTTAGCCCCCCATGACCTTGATAACAACATCCCATATTTGGGTGGGATATGAGCAACTACAACATCCATTAGAATTGTTTTATTGGGATATTGGACGAGTGAGACACAGAGATTTTTTATGAGACCTAAACACTTAACTTGGCTGGAGTCAAATGAGAATAGGTCCTTGTATGGTCTTGTAATATCTAGGTTCAATCTCTCCATGACTGATTTAGGCATCAAGTTGTGAGAGGCACCTGAGTCAAACATTGCGTTGTGTAGTATCTTGTCGTGAACATGCAGGCTGACATAGAAAGGTAAGATACCTGTGACTGCTGTTTTTCCATCAACTTCTGGACCGAACAGTAATTCTGGGGTGTCATCCAACACATTGACATTATCTTTATTACGAGTAATTTGAAGGGACTTCTTGATTTGTTGTCTATAAATGTCATGCTTGGCTAGTTCTGAAAGAGGAATAGCTACTTTTAGTTTGCCAATTTCAGCTTCTAAGTCAAAGGGTTTTTCAGATTGGATTTTGGGGTTGTGGATGACAGTCTTTTCCTTGTTCACTAAGTCTTCTTCTTGATTCTTATCTTGATCTTGAGGATTGTCCTTCTTACTCATCTCTTGAGGAGTGTTACTTGGATTAGGCTACAAGGGTGATGTAGCCATAGGCTGTTGTTTTGAAGAAAACGGTTCAGTGACTTCTTCAACGGTTACTTCCTTTGTAACTGAATCAGTTGTGTCATTTGGCTCTGTGACTATGGCTCTTTTGGGCTGCTGGTTATCCTTTGTCTTTTCAGGCTGTGTTTTATTTACAGTTCTGCTCCTTAGCTTGTATTGTTTATGAACTTCATAAACAGCTGTGTCATAGCCTTGTTTGAAATCAAATGATTCACCTGATTTGGTTTGGAATTGCTTGATGTCATTATCCTTATGGTCTTCTTGACTCAGGAAAACTTGTTGCTCATCATTCAGGCCCATCAGGTTAATGTGGGTGTCATCTACTTGCTCATTTGAAGTGGATGCTTCAGTATAGTTTTCCTGGAACGGAGGTCTTATGTCTGGATCAGAACCAGCCTTGCCAACGTTTGGGTTTTGATTTCTCCTAAAATTGGGATTTCTGATAGGGTTATTTTGTGGTGCTTCCCATGATGACTTTCTCTCAACTGATTCTACTCTATCACCCAATCTCTTCATACCAGTGAGTATTGCGTCCAGTTTTTGATCAAAGGCTGAGGGTTCTTCTTTGAAGGGGGTTCTCTTTTCCAATCTTGCCCTGTTTCGTTTGGCAATCAGGTTAGCCTCTACTATGACAGCAACCTTTTGGGCATCTTCAAGGGTTTCAGGAGCTCTTTCCTTCAATTGATATGCCATATTAGGGTCAAAACCATCCGGAAATTTGTACAAGGCTAACTCAGGGGGAGGTCTTAAATTCTGTGGTATTGCATTATATACATTATTAAATCTTGCACAATACTCCAACACGGTCTCTTGAGGACCTCGTTTGATTGTGTCATATTCACCAAGTATGTGCAGGGGATCTTTCTTCTTCTCCCATCTATTAGTAAAGGCTTGATAAAGGTCATCAGGAGTTGTGATGGTATTTGCAGCCAGTGATCTAAACCAAGTTCTTACATCCCCTGTGAGGCTCTGAACAAAGATTCTCATTCTCACACTGTCATCATCTATTTCATAGTTCTCAAAGTGGTCTTGCATCCTTCTGGCATGCTGAATTGCTGTGAATGGGCCAGTGGAGTCAAAATATGAGATCTTGGATTGGTAGTCCTGAGGTAGAGCTGGAGCATTGGCAGGTAACTGCAGGGGTGCATATCTATTAGCCATATTTGCAGGATTTATAGGGTTGACAGGGATAACTGGGATAGCATGAATGACTGGTACAACAGGGGTTTTGGGAATGGTAGAAACTAGAGTGTTGGTCAAGGGAATATGTGTAGTGGATGGAGGTGTGAAAGAAGGGCTTTAAGATGTGGATGGTGAACTGGGGGAGACAGGGGTAGACCGAAATAGAACCTTAATTGGAGTTGGAACTGGTTCAGAGTAAGCTGTCTTAGGACTCAAATTAGTAGGATCTTCCTACCTTTGCTGTTTCCTAACGATTTTGGGGATTGTATTTGGGTTTTCAAAAACAGCTGGTGGATTAGGGTCAGGATTTGACCTAGTGTGTCTAACTTCCCTTTTAGGAGCCAGCTTCTGAATTTCTTTTTGGTATTTTTAGGATATTTTAGGACTGTTTTAACTGCTCAAGCTTTTAGAACCACTGTCTATGGACAGACAACAGTTGAAAAATAATATGTTTTGTCCCCAGTGGAGTCGCCAATTATGTTAACACCCAGGTTGTTCCCTTTGACTCCCAAGGGAATACGGCCGGGGTAACCACTAACCAATCTTTGGATTACAGCTTCTAGCCAAACTGTAATCAGAGAGGGCTCTCTCTTTGTGTTTTGTCTATGTCTTTGTGAAAATTTTAGGCTAGTTATGAGTTTCAGGGTTTGGTTTTATGTTTGGGTTGAGGAATATCTTTCTGTACCTAATGTGAAACCTTCAGATAGTTCTAATCCATTGGGCTATGCAGTCTGTGACTACATGTTGTTTGAAATATTGAGTTGAGTTACTGAAATTACAGGGCCATTTAAATACTTCATGAAACAAATTTGAAATTGTGATGGTGAAGTGTGTATTAACCAGTGGAAAGCAATTGAGAATTTTCCACTAGGCTAGGAGTGTGAGAAAGAGATATACTGCACAAGAAGCAGACTTGAATTTCCTGAAACAATAATCACTGTGAAAGATATAGTGTAGAGGTGCAGCTTTTAAGAATTACACCTTTATAACTGTAACTGAAGAAAACATTTATAATAGCATAGATTGAGTCCAGGGTAATTTGTGATTAAATCCTAGAACTATTCTTTTTCCTTGCCATTAACTGTAAAACACAGAACATGAATGAGCTATGAGAAGATGACAAAACACATAACGAAGAGTTTAAATAAAACTTATTGATTCATGAAATACGCAGGAATCCTGTAACATTCAGCTAAACACCACAATGCATCACATAACGCAGAGCTTTGGAAATTCCATCACTTTTGTATTGATAATCTGGAAGTTTACAGCATGAGAACTCTGGAAGAGAGATCAACAACAACGCCTGCAAGCTTATGCGAGGGGGGAATATATACAAACGGTGATACCAAAATATCTGAGGCGTTGAGTCATCTGAGAAATAAATACATTCACCAACTTGTACAGAAAGCAGATAAGAAGTTATTACAGCTTTGAATATAACATAAATGCTTCTTTAATTCTGTCAGAAATACTTTTTGACCTTTGGAGGTCACTGAGTCGGTTGAACGCTCTATTATAAATGATGAATGACGTGTCTTTGTAGCTCTGTCCTGCTGTAGCTTTTTGGCCCTGTCACCTGTGACTGTCACTGCTGCTTGGGTGGCCGAAATAGTTTTGCTGAGTTGGCTTAGCCCAATCTTCTCCATGCATGCCGACTTTATCAAAATTTTTCCTGTGCATGATAACTTGTATTTTTTGATGAAAAAAAACTTAGTGAATGGCTTCTTGACTATAAGATCATCTGTATTGCTTTAGTCCACCATTCCTGTGTAGGCAATTGATGTCTCAGAATTGCCTCTAAAGTCTCATCTGCCTCTGTGTATTTATAGAAGTTTGGAGGCACTTCAAACAGATGTTTAATTTCATTCATTATAAAGAATAAGTTCTCTACCCTGTTGAAGAGACTTTGTCCTGTAGCTGGTCCTGTTTCTTCTGAGGTACTGGGCCTTTCAGTGATCTGATTAGTAGCGAATGTATTGACCCTCTTGGCATAATGCTCATGTGAGAGTAGTCTCCCTGCGCTGTTCAGTAAGCTAGGAAGACCTTTGCCCTGTAGTGTTGTGAACTTGTCCATGAACTTATTCACCTCTGTCTGCATGTCCTGGCTTCTCCTTTCCAGCGTTTGTACCAGGCTTCTCAGTGTAAGGACCCTCTTTATCAGCTGGATGGTTTCAATTCTGCTTGTGATTCCCATTGTCTCCAACTGAGCACTTGTTCTATTATTAAGCACATTGATCATCCTGTTGGCAACTTCAGGCATATTGCCTAGAGATGCCCTTGATCTCTGGATTTCCCTCTGTGCTTTCCCTATGAGCTCTATTTGCTCATGAATTGTCTCAATGTATTTCCATTGATCAGTTATGGATTGGCCAATGTTGGCCCATAAGACTGTCTTGAGCTCAGCTATCACTTTGTCAAGTGTGAGCTCCTTCTCCAGCTCCTTTATTTTATCCTTAAGGGCCTTTATTTCCCTGCCCTTTTCTACTACAGTCTGCTTGGATTTATCATATCTTTCATTGAGCTTGGCTAGACTCTCCCTGGCCTCATTTAGCTCTACCATTTGGGCTTCCAGGGCTTGTATTTCATTCTTGAGCTTCTGCATATCCAGGCTTGGAGCCTGCTCTGTTGTTGGTGCAGTTGCTGATGTAGATGGTGCTGTCTGTTCAGGAGGAGGAGGTATAGTCTGAGGAGGTTCCTCCAGGTTAATTATTTCTGGAGGAGGCTGAGATGTTTGTCCTCCTTCTTTTTCTTGCAATGCTGCCTGCAGTGCAGCCTGTGCAGCCTCTGATTCTCCCAGTTTTTCTTGTGTTTGGATCAGCTGTTTGTATAGGGACACCAGCATAGCTGATGCATCTTGGTCATGTCTCAACTAGGCAACTTCTTCTATTTGTGGGTGAATGGTCGCTGGGACTTTCATCCTTTTCCTCAATGCTGCCATGTCTGCATCCCTCAATTTCAATAATGCTTGTATGCCCTTGATGTCCTTGGGATCATGCCCAATCTCTATGATTATATCTTCTAAGGCCCTGATCCTGTTGTCCTTTGCCTGAGAGGATGCTCTCTCCAACTCCAGTTGGGTAGTGGTGTTGTTTAGGCTATTTTCTAGCCTGTAGTTCACCAAAGTCTTGTCTGCCAAGGAGGCATACACCATCTCACCCGTTTGCTTGTGTAGTTCAATCTGATCCATCGGGTGGATGTCCTTGGCAAGGACTTCAAGTAGTCTACAGGGGACTATGGTTGCAATGCAGACGGCATGAAGTGACTCATGATCATTTTTCCTTCATTAACATCATATGCAGACATTAGTCTTTGCTGGTTAGTGGGAGCCATCTTCAACAAATGATTATATAGCTGTATTTTTATTGGCTCATTCCTCCTCTTTATGTCAATGAATTGCTGCTTGATGCCCACCTCAGCCCCTCTTTGCTGGCTTGAGGAGCTGACTTCTCCTCCCACTGTCCTCTCTTGTTCCTGCTGGAAGGAACTTGCAGATGCCTCCATGCTAGGTGGGCCCATGCCCAAAGATTTCCCTATAGGCATTTCTTCCTCTGAGAAGGGATTCATTCTATGTCTTTTCTCCCCATGAGTTGTTGATGTTGTGAGGGGAGTCTCTCTGTCCCTTTTTCTGCTTATGTCTTCTTTCTGTGGGGTTTGGAGGACTGAGGCCTCCACTGTTGTCTCCTGCCTAGGAGGCACAATTTGTTGGGGCTATTGCTCAGTGGAAATTGGGGCCTGTGATATATTTTCTTGCTGCCCTGATTTCTCCTTTTCTTGCTGCTCCTCTTGTTGCTGCTGTATTTCCTGTTGCTGCGCCTGCTCATGCTGCATCTCTTCATGGTGCACCTCTTCATGCTGCTCTGGCTCCATTTCTTTCTCTTTGCCTTTGCTAGAGGTTTGATCAGTAGCTTTGGCTGTTTGCTGCTGTGCTGTGGAGGATGAGGCAGCTGCTCCCACTTGAGTGCCTGGAAGAGCAAATACCTGTGCACAAAGCTCCAAGTCAGCCATATTTTGGATATTTTTAACTGCTCTCTGATTTAATTCTTCTTGTGTAGCAGCCTCCTCTAAGGTTCCTCTCCTCCACTTAGTTTGATTTGCATACTTTTCTATGTGAGGCAACCTTACATGGTCATACCTGGACAGCCTATATTTGACCCTTCTTAAAGTTATGAAGTGATTGGGGTCATAAGGTTTCCAAAGGAAACTCGTCTGTAGGCCAAGGGATCCTAACATGCTGTCGGCTTCTTGCAAACCTTCCTCCCTTTTGTTGTAGATGAAGTGGCCTAATTGGTTTCTCACCTTGAGCTGTGCTTTCTTGCCTTTGCCTGAAAAATGTAGCACATCAGCATTCCCAAACTGCCTGAAATATTCAAGGGCAAATAATCTCATAGGCACATATCTGGGCAATCTGTATGGGGGCAGCTCACACCCATATATTCTGATGACTGTGTGGTGTTGGTAATAGTACCAATCCCCGATGTTGTATGCCTTGGACAGCTGAAGAATCCTCTGCATCTCATCAGTTAGCCTAGGAGGAGGTGAGCTCATGAGCAGAGACATGGCTGGGTGGATGAAGAGGTTTATAAATTCACAATCAGTGTATGGAGAAACAGATCTGCAGTGGAAAGCAGAGGACCAATACACCACTGACCTTGGATTTCCTTGTGCATCCACTCTCTTCATAGCAAAAGAAAACTTTTCATGTTGATAATATAGGATTAAGTGGTAGATGTAAGAGGTGTATCTGAACACCCTTTCTCTTGCCAAGTTCATTAATTTCTCATGAATTTTGTCAGATATGTAGGTGGCATAGTCATAGCAGATTGGAGACTTGCCAGGGGCAAACATGAGCATCATCACCAGCACAGTCTCATCAACAAATTCAATTGAATTATAGCCCAAAATGGGACTAATCATGTCTGCAAGATCTCTGCCCAATTGGTTGAGGTATACTTGGTTAAGAGGAGGATACTTCATAGTGTCAAAGTCAATGTACAGCTGATTGAGTTTGGTGACCTGAGCATCTGTCAATCTAGCTCCTTGATTTATCAAATCTATTAGTGATAAAGGAACTAATTTCTTCTCAACCTTGAAGTGAAGCATCTCTTTGATAGCTTCAGGGGTGATATAGAAAACAACTGAGCCTGAAGGGTCAAGCAAAACCCTCTGAGTAGGGTCATAGCATTCGACACATAGGTGGATTAAATCAGGAAACTGGTTGACCTGAGGGAGCTTGAAGATAGGGAGAAAAGAGTCCCATATGTCCAATACATCTGTTCCACTCTCATGTTTAGCCTTCAATTCATTTAGAAGGTGGATGTGGAACTTGGTATTCATCAGCATTTCCTCTGATATTTGATAATCCAGGTCTGCTAGAGGCTGCCAATCCAATTGTCTCTGAGGGGCATTTAAAGGGGCAACATTCAATGCTACAGGTGCTACTGGAGTATCCATAGTTGGTTTAGGATTCTGCTGTATAATCTGGTGTCACTGTGCAGAGCAATACAAAAGAGTATTATTTGAAAAAGAAAGGTGAATTACTGAGGAACAGAGGATGGAATGGTCAATTGCAGCAATTGAAATACTGCTCAAAGCTTTGATGAGACAAATGCTTGGCCTTAAACTCTTTTTCACGGCAAATTGGTGTAGTTTGGATTTCCCATTCACAATTGCGCGAACAGAATGCAGGTTCTATGAAAACTCAGGTAAACAAGGCTTAGCAGGTGAATTTCAACCTTACAGTTGCAAATGGAGACTAGGTACATGGGTTTTTCCAGTAAATTATGTGTTTTTCACTCTTTTAAGCTTTGTTTCAGACAATTCTGGATACAACCGAGCACAGGGGAGGTGAATTTGATAAATACCTGGTAAATTTGCTTGGCAATGGTGACAATGCAGGTGGATTCGGCGCGCCAATGGTATCTAGGTCGAATTCAGCAGGTTGGCGACAGTTTGGACGTAAATTACATGCAGAGGAAACAACAGTTGTTTTTGCGAAAAGTGCAAAAAACACGGCTTTTTGGCCAAAATATGGATTTTTTGGAACATTGGCGCTTTTTTTGGATGACATCAGCATGACGTCATCGGGTGACGTGGCAGCCTGTAAGCGGTCCATGGGTATGGTGAGGTGGCGGACAGGTGGAGCAAATGGCTAACGGGGGCGCTGACACGGCGATGACGTAGCAGTGACGTGGTAGTGACGTTGGCAGGGCGGGTTGGCAGAAACCGGAAATAGTAAGCAGTATCATATCGCACCGCTTATTATACGGAGGCGGAATTGTCAGAGGAGGCTCTGATACGATTTGGGGGTGACGCGTGGCAGAGGCCTGACGTCACCCTCTGACAAATTTCGGAAGGTAATTCACGGACGTCGGGGCCGGTCCGAAATGCATGAGGGCCGTCGGATGAAAAGGGCCCGATCCGACGGTCGATAGATCATTGAGCTGCCAGGTGGATACGGGTAAGGGCGGGGATTAAAATAATATTTTCTTTGGTAAATGGGCCTGGCGGGAACCTTAGAACATTGGCGCATTTGCGTGGTTTTTTCAATGTTTTTTATAAAATCGCGCATAGCGCCCAGACTTTGGATAAATTGGAAGAAGTGGGTTTTCATGTGTATTTTGCAATTGAGCGGGTTAAGGGTGAAAACGGGGTTTTTACAAGGTTTTTTAGCAAATGAAGGGTTCAATGGGTTAAATGACTTCTGAAGGGGAAAGAGGGGTAAGGCTTAGGGTTCTCAAACTGACCAGATTTCAATTTAATCCCTAACAGTGAACATATGGCTATAATGCCAAGGGGAGGGATATTTATACAATGCTTGGGGTTTATACACCATAGTGTTATAATAGTAGGGAAAGGGTAACATAGGGGATTTAGATAATAGAAGTTAGGGGTTAATATCGATGGAAAAGGTGAATGAGGAGTGAAATCACTAAGTTTATGTGAAGATAACTTAGCTTAGGGAGTAGATCAAAATGAAAAGATTTTTAGACAAGAAATGTGGCTTTTAAAGGAATAAGAACCACCATAAAACCTCAAATTCTTTCATGAATCTCAACTGATGAAGGGATGTTAGTGATGAATGTGAAAGGGGAAAATGTGAAGTTAGACATGCTCCTTTGCTTTGCTGTGTATTAGACCAGCAAGATTCATTTGAAAGAAATGCCAATTCTGCAACCCCATCTACCTACCCATCTACTTGCCTAGCATTTTTTGTTTCTCCTTGGAGGGTGCACTTAGACTTGCAGACCCTTATTTGCCTTTTCTTTTCTCTTGGCTTTTTCTTTTGATTTTCTATCTAGAACTACCCTTATTGCTTCCAAGGTCCCAGATTAAGCAGTTGGGAACCTTACTTCTCTACCTAAGCTACTGGTCTGCCAAGATTAAATAGTTTGGACAGACTTCTTTCTCTATTCTACAATAACAAACAAAATTGAAACATGGCATGATCCAGATTGGGCTGTTGGACCATCCATCAAAATTGAGACAACATCAAGCTTGTGTACACACCTTGTCTTCTCATGGAAATATGGGATCTTTGTATCACCAAAGCAGAGCATATTTGGAACTTTCTTTGCCAATCATGAAATATGAAACCTATTGGTATAGGTAGCTAACAGAAGGCACCCTCAACTCTTTCCCTATTTCATTTGTCATTTTTGTTTTTAGCCATTGGTTCAGTAGGAATGGGTTCTTCTTCTTCTTCTTCCCCTATAGGTTCTTCAAATATGTCTGGTTTCTCATCTAAGGGTTCCTCCAGTTCACATCCACCAAAGAAGAGGGAAGGTTGGTTTTTTGAAGCAGTGGGGGTATTTGGCAAAAATTTCCCTAAGTTATCTCGATTCCTACGAGGCATGAAATTTTTTTTTTTGTTGTGTTTTGTGTTTTTTCAAACTTTGAAAGTAATTGCAGACTGAATGAAAACTACTGATTGAATGAAAAATTAACTACTTGATTGAAATCTTACTTGCAGAATGGAAAGAAAAGAAAAGGATGCAGAATGGAAAACGAAGCAAACTAAATTACTTTAGTAGAAATGGAACTACTCGAAGAATATTAGAAACAAGAAATGGAAGAAAGAAAGCAGTAAGCAAATATTACTCAGACACCTCCCTGGAAACAATGCCAAAAAGAGATGAGCACCAATATTGCAGCAAGAATTTTGTAACTCCTAGGGTGACCAGCTTTACTTTATCAACCCGGGGTTTGTACAAACTTGGAGGTGATAGTGCTGTATACATAAGTAAAAGTGATGGTGTTGCCTTTTGTCATTGTTTAGCTGGTGAGAGACCACTAGGGTTTTCAAGCCAAACTTCTATGGATTCAAAAGAAGCTTTAATACTGATGAAAGAAAGAGAAATATACTCTAGCAGAAAGCTTGTCTATTGCAATAAGGAAAAGGACCGAAATCCAATGCCAAAAACACACCATTTCCTAACTAACTGCTAAGAAACTATGCTTTACAAGAATACTAAGCTAACACGCATGAAATGCTACTATCCTAATAATGGAAGTTAAAAACATCAAACATCACTACTATGCATGTAAAGGACTGAAGTAAATCTATTTTTTTCTTTTTATTCTCTTTATCGAGAAACAAGTGTGAAAGATAATCTCTTTTGGTGGTGTGGCAGGTGCCTTAGGGATGTTGGTGGATGGCTAGAAGGTTTTGGGGACCCTTAGGTGACCTTGTGTGGCTTCCTAGAGGTTTTCCCTCAATTTGTCCTCAAAACAAGCCACTATAGGAAAACCTACAGGATGTCCTAAAAACTTACAAAATTCCCTATATTTCTACAGGAAACAACCTAGAGAAAAATGATGGGTGTTGAAGGTCATAAAAGGCTAAGGGAAGGTGGTTGGTGGATGGAATGGAGTGAGAAAATGCCTAGGATCACTTAGAACTCAAAACCAAGGTTGGGAGATAGTTGGATTTGCTCAACATGCTTGAAGAAGTTTCCTTGAAGAATGATGAAATTAGTGAGGGTCTTAGTGAAAGTGAGGAATGATCATGGATGGATGAAGTTGGAAGGAGTTTTATTGATATGACATCTTTCTCTACTTCTGAAACACCTGCACTGCATCAGATAATGATATTTTCCCAAAAATCATGTAAAAAATAAGAATTTCAATGAGCTAGAAAAACAGAGTTTATTGAGCTAGCTATGTACTTCATGCATGAGGAAAATTTGCAGAACAAGATGAATTCATTGATGAGATCTACTGTAAGACTAAAAGTGTATCAAATGGTAAGTAAATCCTACACATGAAAACTGATCGAATGCTGGTTCAAGTATAGTAAACTCTAAATTCTATGAGAAAGTAGAAATCTGTCTTTTTGGGGCTGCATCAGGGTTCTTTCCTCAAATCATGATCCCTGAAGGAAGAGGTGAGGCCAAGAAACCTACTGATAGATTTTTGATGCTCCTTTCATCCCTTCTAACCTACTGTTGAAGTAAAGCACAAATGGAAGAAAACTAATAACCAAACTAATCAAATCTACACTACTTGCAATGAATCACTTCCAAGGGCAATTTAACTATGAATCTATGAAATTAATCTAAGCATATAGATACAAGAAGAGAAGCCTTTGCTACTAGGGTTTTTCCCTAACCCAAGAGCTTCATCCCTTTGAGTTAACTCAGTACTGGATCATTAAAAATCTCATTCTCATTATCAAAATAGAAAATTACATAACAATGTCTTCAACAATTTTGAATCTCAAAAATAACTAGTGTTTTTACAACAAAACTTTGAATCCTAATGAGGCTCTAGGCCTATTTATTTATACAACTGAAGTCTCTAACAAATTCCTTAAATCTAGGGAGGCCTGGATCCCAAACTTGGATGAACTAACTCTTTGACTATCACTTGTTCGATTGCCTTTTGATCTTCATGACTTGGTTGCTTTTACTTCGAGCTATTGTGATTGATGGAGGAATATTTGAATGAGGGAGGAGTAAATGAGGAGGATTTACCGCCTACAATCTCTCTTCCTTGTCCCATTCAATTTTCAGCCCTTAATCTTGCCAAAATTCCTTGATTTTCTCTCACAAATCTGCATTCAATGCACATTAGTCCACTAGGCATAATATCTCACTTTAACTCATCTCATTAAGAAAACTATAATCAAAACATGTAATAAGTTGTGAGAAGATTTGATTTGACTAATCTAGGAGATGAATGAAGGTCCATATAGTTACCCAATGATGAGGCTCATCAACACCCTTGCTACCAACAGGGACATCTTACTTGGCTCTGTGCGAAACTACGGTCAAGGTGATACAGTACAACCCACTGCTAGGACTCCTACAGCAAACGATCTGAGGTATAATTGGGACTTCTTATCGGGGAGATCTCATGACATGTTGGTGGGTCCAACACCGTCAACATATACCTAGGGTCATAAAATTGTTTTTTTTTTCAACTCGAAATTAACATGATATCAATATGTCAAATATATGACTAAAGTGAATATTTGTGCTGGATAACATATTTGTTGAAAAGATATAATTGGTTTACTGAACATTATTTACTATGTTGTGTATTACAAGAGCCAGATGTGTCCATGGCAACAGAACGTGTCCTATCAAATGAGGATACAATGGGTGACACGAGACATCAAGTACTCAAGTTTTAACTTGACGTAGGAAAAATTGGTACAATGGAATTTTGTGATACATCCGTCTTTTTTCCAAATATTATTAAAATTTATAGTGTATTATCCAATCTTGACATAGATTAATGCATGTTATTTTTTATTTTAGATGGAGATTGGATAAAATGCGAAGCTTGAGCCTCAACTAGCAAAAGAAAAATATATATAAATGGATGTGGATGTAAACCTATTAAATTGCGTAGTAGACAGTGGGTGGAAGAGGGTATGACAATGGATCTTGAATACAAAAGAAATTATTGCACTGAACAAGGGATTGATGAAGACTATAGTACATGGGATGAATACTTTGAGAAAATTATTGTTTGTGGATGTTCTATATGTCGTTGAAATAAACAGTTAAAATAAGTGATTGTACAAAGACATTACATAGATGATTAAATTATAGTGTGTAGTATGCCTCCTACAATCTATTTGAATCTAATATTAATTGTGGTAATGAATTTTCCAATTTCATTTAAATAATAAAGTATTATTCTTTTAAACACTATTGTATATTACGTAAATAATCAATTTTTTTCTTCATGATTACTTGGAAGATGAAGTTCTTGGATTAATGTTTCCTGGAGCATCGACTTCCAGCTTAGAGTCTGATGTCATTTATCTGATGAAACATATAATGAAAATATGTGCACATATACTAGCTCGAAGATGAGGAATTGATGAAAACAAGTAACAGAACAAGAACCATTTTAAAGATGCATAATTTGCTTAAAGACAAGGGATTATTGACTACATACTATACGAGAATGAAGGTTATGGAGATGATGGCTTTCCCTTGAGTTTTAGATCAATTTACAAACAGACATTTTATCGTTGACTATATTGCGCTTGGCCCAATCACCAACGACTACCAAGAGTGTATGAGGTGTTTCAATTTTGGGGATATAACTACATGATACAAGCCTCCAATATTCATGGATCGAATCTAGGCCTCTTTATTGTCCAAAATGTCCATGTGGAATATAAACATAGAAACAATTCACAACAAAATACTAGGAGATTAATGTCATATTATGGTTTGTCATATTACAGCGGTGAATGGAGAAGGCTAGAAGAATATAAGCATAACATGTTAGCATATTTTCTAAATTCGAATATGTATACACTCTGTCTCCAATTGGAAAATGGAAAAGAAATGAATAGAGGTCATATTACGTATATAGATGGGCAGGCACACACACACACAAAATATTGTTGGATTTATAAATAGCATTAAGGGAAGGGACCCTAATATAAGACCGAATTGTCAATTTGTTGAGGTTATAAATGATAGAGATGGAAATATGGAAAGAGAGGTTGAAAATTGATAATGGTTGAGGTTATTTTGGGGGTGATTTATTGATTAATTATGCCTTCTTAAAATGCACTCTTGCATGAAATAAAATGGAAGAACAAGGTATTTGTAAGGATGTTCTTAAGGGAAGAAAACCAAAGAACAATCAATGAGTGTTGACTAACATTTATAAACTACATTGTCAAATTTGCGTTTTATTTTAAATTGGTGTATAAAAAGGTTGTATATAAAATAACTTTATGTTATTCAATTGATATATATATATATATATATATATATATATATATATATTACTTGTTAAGACATATTTCATTATATTTCTTTGAAATTGATACATTCATGATTTATCCAATTGTTTCCTAACATTAAATAATGGTTGGGTTTGTTGACATCTAGAAGATATTGATGATACTCCTACTAATATCCAAGGTAAAATTGGGTTATTAATATTTTTACAAGATGATTCAAACCATATGTTAAACCATACCAGGGTAAGAAGAGCATGATTGAAGAGAACACTACTAGCTGAGAAATTTGAAGAGCTGACGAGATTAGTACATTGATGACAAGACATCTAGCTTTAATGATGATGGTGATAGTGAAAATGAAATGCATGAAGAAGGATTGAATGAAATTCTTATAGGTTTATTTGAGGATGGAAAGAATGATGATGATAATGATCATATGGTTTAAATTAACGATGATAGCAAGGGTAATTGCCACCAATGTAATACTGGTTATAACAACCTGAGAGACTCAATAAAGAAAGAAGATAAGACACTCATGTTCAAATTAGGTGCAAGTAGAACCTAAACAAATGTTTTCACATTAATATTATTAGAAATCAATTCATTATTTGATTGGTCGGAAAAAGGATTCACTACCCTACTGAATTGATTTGAAATTTATTTCTTACTTTGCATTGTCAACTAGTGTACATAATTCATAAACATTCATCAACTTTGTTTATATTTCATTTAGGGGATTTAAAAGATATATATTATATATAAACAATCCTAGTATAGATAAACATGTCAAACATGTTCATCGTAATTCAAACATTCAATTGATTTAATCTCGGGCAATCTGACATGGCACTAGAAACTAAAATATTCTGTGAAGAGAATGTGTTGTCATCAACTTGCTGAGAAGTACATCAGTTATTCGTATAGTTTGGGATTGAATATAAGAAAATTCAGTCATGTACAATGATTGCATTTCATAAAGATATGAATATCAAGACAAGGTAGAATGGCTTGTATGCAAATAGAAGAGATATCGTAAAGATGTATAAGGACCTACAGTTCCAAAGAAGGTTTTGCGTCACATGCCAATTATACCTAGACTTCAAAGAATGTTTCATTGCAAATAATTTTCACAGTTGATGGAATAACATGCAAATAATAAGAGTAAATATGGATTCATGTGAATTTTGGCTGACTCCAAAGTAATGAAGCACATAGAGGAAAAATGGACAAGAAAATTGAAAGATGAACCCCATAGTATTAGGTTTGTTCTTCCAATTGATGGAGTGTTCCCATTCTCTTTCATGAGCTTAAATTATATTGTTTTTCTAGTCAAATTGATAGTATACAATATTCCCCCATGGATGGGTGTTAGAAAGGAACACCTTATGCTGACTCTCAATGCTCTACGAAAACATAAACTAAAAAAAATGGGCATTTATTTTGTGCCTTTTATTGATGATATTCAACTTCTATGGAAATTCCTAAGAATGTATGACATATCATGTCCTCCATCAAATAGGTCCTTCATGTTGTATGATGTGCTATGTTTGACAATTCATCATTTCCTAAGACTTGGTCTTTGTTCTAGTAAGATAAAATATTTATGTATTTACACTCATAATTTGTTTACATCCATGGGGGTTTCACTCAATGAACCTAATACAAGCACACGAATTCATGGCATACTAAACAATACCCTTAATTTCATTACATACTAGAAAATACCTCTAAAAATAACTTTATTTAATCCCCTACCAATATGAACGCAATACACCTTCCCAATATAAAAGGTCCCTACTTTCAATAGATATTGTAGGTATCGATTTTTCATTAACATTTTTTTATACCCCTTTATATTTTTCATTAACTTTGAGCTACATTTTTTATACACAACATACAATTACCCTTTACCCCCTATTATATGCCTAATATATTATGTCATTTTCTCCTCAATATTTATCCCCTAATATGAATGCATGTGGTATGGTATTCCTCTCCTAGTGAAGCTCTCATGTTATCATCCCAACTTTCATACTTATGTTTATGCTATTATTTTGATGCTATTAACATTATTTATTGAATTATAGGGCTTCAAAAAAAGAAGATATTTGCATGTCCAAGATGTGTAGAATAATTTCAAGAGTGTTATTCTAAAGATCTACATAAATTTATTTATGCAAAAAAAACATGGTTTTTATACCACCAGATCATAAGTTTAGAAATTTCCAGAAGAATCAATTTGATGGAAAATTTGAAAATAGAGGCCCTCCCCTAATTATGGGTCCAAGTGATTGGATTAAGAAGTATGAAGACGTTGAATCAAAATATTGGGAGTATTTTTTTGATTGGGGTGATTTAATCAAAGAACCTAAACAAGTTGTAGTTAATATGCCAGAATGAAATGGAATGGAAATCCATATTTTATGTGCTCCCTTACTAGAAAGATCTATTAATAGCTCACCTATTAGATCCTATGCACATGTTTAAAAATGTCCCAGATTCTATATTTTGACATATATCAGGTAAAGAGGACACAATGTCTTCAAGGAGAGATGTTGCTCTTTTGCGGACCAAACATGATATCTTACATTTGTTGCCAAACAGGGAAATGTTGGAAACCATGATAATATTGAGAAGGGTGGTGAATCAATATTGTAAAAAATTTACTAATTTTAAAAATTATATTACTTAGTGAACATCATTGAATACTTCAACAACCAGTTAAATAATTGTAACATAGATTAATATCAACAATCACATTGGAACACACAATAAGAAGTAAGTTTCAAAATTGTTCTTCAATTCATTCATAGGCTAAGCTATAAATTGCAATTACAAAGTTATGGCTTCAACTAGTAGGAAGGTACAACTTCCTATTTTATCAGCTAGAACGGAACTGGACCTAGAACCCCACCTATTCTCCAACACCCATTGGAAGGAGAACCAACCCTTAATCAACAAGATACAACTTGCTTTGACACTCACTCTTCCACTTTTCATCCATTTCCATACTAGGACCATGATTGCCTTCTCTGCTTTTCTAACAAATATCCCTGTCATCCCTGAAAATTTTCCCACAACAATCTCTGATCACTATGAAAAACACCACCTCACCATACAACCACCTCGTTGCTCTAGAATCTCTGTCTCAAAATCAATTGGTACATTCTTCTTGATCAGGCCTTCTTTTATAGATTTTCTTTTGCCATCTTTAGGTTTGAATTTCTACATGAAATATTTATCTTTTTCTTTTTCCTACTTCTTTTGCCTTTCGGATTGTTTTTTTTTTGTCCTAGACTCCATCTCTAAGTTAAACTAACCTTCTCTGCCTTTTCTACCACTTAAACTAAGTTTTTTTGCTAATTTTGGTAAGTTACATGTTTTAGCAATGTTCCTTCTAATTTTAATTGTAGTTCTATTTTGGCTTAGCTATAAGTTCCACATTTTTATCTTTAAACCCCTTTCCTTTTGTCCCTTTACCTTCTTTTCGCCACAGGAATGGTATTGGGGACCATGCCCTAAGCTATTGGGCACTTTGCCCTTTTGAGCCCTACATGTGCTTTTTTTTTCTTTTACTAATGGCTCCACACTATTGGTCATACCTCTATGCAAGGTGACCAAGGGGTAGTGGTTGACGGCTTCCAAGAGCCTTCGTGACTCTTTTCAACTATCACGCCCATGGTCACTCCTTGTGGCATAAGCCCTGATGTGGGTGCTTAGCCCGTAGCACCCGATCTCAGCTCTTCTATTTAATTTAATTCTTTAAACATTACTGGATCTCAGGATTTGGGGTTGGCTCCACCTTTTATTGTCGTCGTGTCTTGGTCCTCCACTGTTGCATGGAACCTATGTCCATCGCTAATTTTGGAGCTCCACTCAACCCTTCAAGGTCTTTCCGTCGAGTTGATGTGTTTTTGGGGACCGCCCGATGCTTTCTCTATTCGCTGCCACTCTACCTTCATGGCCCAGTCCCTTCTGCCTGGTTCCACCACAAATTGCATTCAATAATCTGCTAGGGAAATTCCTATAGGATGAGATGTCATGTGGGTCCTCCTGATGCCTTTTTAATTGGTTGTCGCTACTTTCAACAGGTCTACATGCTTCGACACCCACCACCCAGCAAAAATTGTTGTGCACCATTTTAAGTATTCCAAGTTTATCCTGTCAAGATGACATCAACATGACATCAATACTACCACATGTCATACTCTTAGTAGTGACACATGTCACATGGAAAATTGCCACTTGGGTGCAACAAACACCAAATTTTCCTGCCACATGTCCACCTCCTATTGGCTTATGCTGATTTCATCCTTTGCTATCATTCAGACCAATCATGAGCCACCATTTATCTTCCTGGAGGAGAAAGAAAATGTCTTATGAGGACTTATTTTGTGACCATTTCCTTTTTTATTTCATTTTTCTTAAAACCACTAGGTTCAAGCCTTTAGTCTTTGACACCACTCTTGAGTGGATTGTAGTTTTGGGATGGGTTCCCTCGGAGTAGCTCAATTCCATTAATTTGTGTGATCAATTGTGTGGTAAACTGCTTCAAGGAACATAGAGCCAATCTAATGGACTATCTCTAGTGCCCCCCAAAAATCCACAACGTGGACCGACATTTTCTTCCTAGTCCATCCCTTTGTGCACCCAAGGGTTCTGCACTGGGGTAATGCCTCCAGGCCAACATGTCAAGCGGGCTCCACCTTTGGCGAATAAAAGATTCTTCTTCGCTTCTGTGGCCTCCACTTAACCTCAGAGCTTCACGTCGAGGCTATGATTCTATGTTTGGAACTTGTGTCACCCTTGGTTGTGCACCAAAGGCTCCTCTAAACACCTCTAACCTTGTTATTTGAATTTGGTGTCATAGAGCTTTGACTTGCTCTAAATTTTGATCCAAGATGTACTTTAAGGACTTGCATATACCATTGCAAATAATTTTCAAATGTTTATCCATATGGGTGCTTTACCTCCATCTAAGATGATATACTGCCCCAGAATTGGATCCAAAACCTCTGCTCCTTTTTTCTTCCATTTTGTCATGTTGCTCCATCAGTTTGCTTCTTGAGACCATTTTTGACATTTGTGTTGCCTCTTGTCTGCAATGAAAATATTTTTTTCATCACCCTATTACCATCAATGACAACATATTTCAACATTATCCCCCTTTGGCATTGATGGCAACACCAAAGTCAAAACACCTTTTGCTCCAAACAAAACACCTTTTGCAATCTCATAAGTCTTTTAATTCCTTCTCCCCTTGAAATGCACACCTCTTTACTACGCTATTTTGTTGTGGTATTTGGTTCTAGTGTTGTTGTTGTTGTACATGATCATTAGATTACTCCCCCTTTGTTGTTTAATTTCATCTCCCCCACTTTGACATCAATGTAAAAAGACACCATTATGCTCCCCTTGTCACCATGCTCCATCTTTCAACTGTGTTTCTCTGTCATGTTGATCCCGTGGATTTGGAAGCTTCACCCTGATATGGTGATAATTTAACAACTAATTTTCTTCCTCTTAAAGAAAGAACTAGTGGATGGAGGCAAGAGACACAACTCCCAACCTTTGCCTCAAATACTCAAATTATTCTCTAGGAATTGGCTTGGTGAAGATATCATCAAATTACTCTTTGGTAGGTACATAATCTAGCTTAAAAATATGAGCTACAAATTTCTCTCTCAAGAAATGACACTTTATGAGAATATTCTTGGTCTTGGAGTGAACAATTGAATTCTTTTACATGCTTATAGCACTTGCGTTGTCACAAATGATGGGGATCAACTCCTCATAAACCACTTGCACATATTTCAAAGTTTGCTTGATCCAAAAAAGTTGGGTGGAAAAAACAATTGTTGCAATATATTCTTCTTCAACTGTAGATAAGGAAATGGAAGCTTACTTCTTGCTCAACTACAAAACTAGACTTGCTGCAAGAAAGGAAGCACCACCACTTGTTCTCTTTTTATCATCCACATCACCTACCCAATCAGCACCAATATTAATAGTCAATGAGGAATCTTTATCTCTTAGGTACCAAAGTCCATAGTCTATTATTGTTATAAGATATATGAGAATTATTTTGGCTGCTAACAGGTGGATTTTTTTGGGAGCTACTTGAAATCTTCCAACTATAGCAACAACCTGCATGATGTCTGGTCTAGTAGCTTTCAATTATAAAAGGTTTCCAATGATGTATCTATATAAAGTCTAGTCCACTACTATAGTTTCATCCATTTTACTAAGCTTGCAACCTTTTACCATTGGAGTGCTCACTAAAGAGAATTCTTCCATGAAAAATTTCTTCAATACTTCATTGACATACTTTCCTTCAGAGATAAAAATTCCTTTGGACTTTTGTGCAATCTGAACTCCAAGGAAGTAGGAAATATCTCCAAGCATGGATATCTCAAACTCTAGCTTCATATCATCTGAAATTCATTTCTCGGCAAATCTAAATTACTTGTAAGGATGATCAACATATACTACCAACACAATGAGTTTCCCATCCTTTTCTTTGACATATAAGTTACTGTTAGCTGCACCTCTCTTGAATCCACACATGAGTAGGTAGTTGCCTAGCTTGGAATACCAATCTCTAGGGGATTTATTGAGACCATACAAACCCTTTTTAAGTCTGCAAACATAATCTGGTTTATCTATCAGTTAAAAACCATTTGGCTACTCTATATACTTCCTCTTGTAGCTCTCCACTGATAAAAGAATATTTGACATCCTTTTGATAATTTTTTAGCTTCTTAAACCAAGGATATGCCAAAAAAATTCTTATTGCTTTGAATCTAGCAATAAGAGAAAATTTTCATCAAAATCCAAGCCTTCTATTTGAGCATACCCTTTTCATACCAACCTAACCTCATTTCTTACTACTTCTCCATGATCATTCAACTTATCCCTGTATACCCACTTTGTGCCAATGACACTCTTGTTTGCAGGTCTTGGAACAAGTTCCTAGTCTAATTTTTTTGTATCTTTTCTAATTCTTCATTCATGGCCTTTATCTAATGTTGATATTCACTAGTTTGAACAATATCCTATGTTTCCTCCATGGACAATAGGGAAACATGTGCTTGGGTGGGGGCTTCGAGAAGCTTCCTTCTTGTCTACACTTCGAAATTTAATTCACAAACTATTTTATTAGTTGGGTGATGTTTTTGTACATACCTTTGGGGATATGTAGCTTGAGGACTAGAGGGTTCTTCCTCATTTTCTTTTGCAGTTGCCTTATCATTCTCATTGACAATGCTTAATGGTTCATCAATGTTGTCTTTTTCGAGTTATTTCACTTCTTAGTCATAGTGCTCATCTACCTTCACATCAATGCAATCAATGATTCTATTTCTGAATTTATTGTAGCACGTGTAACCCTTGTTGTTATGTGAATAACCTTGAAAAATGCCTTCATATTCTCTAGCATCGAATTGCTGAAGTTTCTTATCATTTCTATTGATGTAGCATTTGTTGCCAAAAACTTTCAAGTGTTTGACCGTTGTTGGTTTTCCACACCATATCTCATAAGGCGTTATGTCACTGTTGGGTTGAAAATGACCCTTGTTGAGAATAACAACTTTTGTATAAGTTGTCCCTACCGAAAACCTTTGTTGAACTTTCTTTTCTATCATCATAACTTTGGATAACTACTGCACTCACTTGTTTTTTGTCTCCATGTTAGGTCCCTATAATACTAGTGTAGCCCCATATTGTTATTGTTGTGCCCATGTAGTCCCCATATTATTATTATTTTGGCCCATAAAAGCCCACTATTGTTATTGTTGTTCCCTTACATTATTACTTTTATGTAGGCTTTGATTAGATTGTGACCCCTTAGACTTCTATATATAGAAAGGAGGTTTTGTCATTTGAACAATCCAAGAATTGTTCATTTATGTAATGTAAAGAAGGTTCGCCCCTAAAAGAGGATAATTTTTAAGTCGTTGATCTATCTATTTGTGGGATGGTTGCATAACATTTGGTATCATAGCTTTGGAATCTAGGGTTTCACTGCTTCAAAAAGGCCATTGTGGAATTTTCGCTATCACGTTTTTTATAAGAAGCATCAGGAGTTGAAATTTCAAGCACATGAAGTTGAAATATTGATGAACATCATGTACAAATTTCATATCTTTTCTCCCTATGTTTTCAATGATATGATCCAAGGAATTTAGGGTTTTTGCAGGCTACAAAATTCCATCTCAAACAAGTGACCTAAGGAAAATAATCATAACTTTGTCTTTGACCATCATATTTGAATTTCGGAAAAAGTGACTTAAATTGGATTGATTGTAGTTTTCCAGGTATCATTTTTAGGGCCAAAGGCCAAAACCGTGACATGAGGAACTCCTTACAAGTTATCCCTACTGAACCAGTCTATAATCATGTCATCGTGGGAGATTGGGCATAACTCCTTCGTGAAGAATCAAATATTGGTCTGACTTATTGGGCTGGAAAGAAGACTTAGAGTTATAATACAAAACGTCATTTCAGATCTTCAATATACAAAATTATAGAGATACAACAACTACAATATCTAGCTCCTAAAAAGAAAAGAAAAAAGGTGTGTATTTTTTAAATTTTGCATAACTTGGGTTCGAAAAATTAGTTTGAGATGATTCAAAGGGCATAGTGAAGCATATATGTCATTGTTTGATTTTAAAATTCCTCAAAAAAAAATGGACACGCCTAGTAAGCAACCTGAAAGCTCTTCTATGACACATGAAGGAGAGGAAGAAATGCAACATGATATATCAAAATTGTGAGATCAAGTGCAACAAATTTTGATCTCACAAAGAGTAACCAAAAGTTAAATGGAATCTAAGACGGATGGTATAGAAGAAAAAATAAAAGGAAACATTGAAGATTTGAAGAATGATTTAAAAGAAGACATGGAAGGTTTGAAGGAGGGTTTGACAAAGTTGCTACAAGAAATGCTTTCTAATGGTGAAAAGGCATTAGATGAAACACATGATGACAACAAAAGAAATGTTAATAATGATTTCATAAACTCTAACGTTTAATTGAAGACCCACCATATTCCAAAGATCGATATGAGGAAGTTTGATGGTAAGGATCCGGTAACATGGATACTACATATGGAGCAATATTTTGATCTCCATAATGTGCAACACACACAAAATGTATGCATTGCAACTTTATATTTAGAACCAAATCAGTTTGTATGGTATCAATGGCTTTGTTATCATAAACCACTTATCACTTGGTCCATTTTTATGGAGGAAATGATAGCACATTATGAGGATATAAAGAGCAACACCTTCTTTAGCCAATTGATAAATATCAAACAAAAGGGTTCAATGGTGGAGCACATTGAGGACTTTGAAAAATTGAATATAACGATAAATGATATTCTAGAGGAGCATAAGATTTATGTCTTAATAGTGAGTTAAAAGGATAACATCCAAAATGAGGTTTGCCTTTGGAAAAATGATTCATTGGAGAAGGAATTCAGGTTGGCAAGAAAATTTGAAATCAAAATTATGGCAACAAGGAAGCCTACCACTCACAACTATAAATATGGAAGTGTTGCTTCTCCTAGCCTTCCACAGCCTACACTTTTGACACTACAACAATTGGAAGAAAAAAGAGAAAAAGGGATTTGCTACAATTGTGATATAAAATGCACCAAAGTTCATAAGTGTGCTGAGAAGAAATCATTTTACATAGATTGTGAAGAGGAGGAAGAAAAGGAACAAGAAACTTCAAAAGAAGAGGATATACACAAAGAACCAACCCTAGAGAAACAAGAAATGAGTCTGACCATATATTGTAATGCATTGGCAGGAATTACCACTCCTGAAACTCTCAAGATAGAAGGAAATATCAATGAGAAAAAGGTATTAGCGTTGGTTGATTCGGGTAGTACAAGTAATTTTATTCATTGTAAGATAGACAAGGAATTTAATTGCTTCCTATACCCAATGCCAGTGTGTCAAGTGATGGTTGCAAATGGAGGAACTATAAACTACACTAGAAAGTGCCATAATATTAAGCTAACCATGGGGGAATATGTATTGAATAGTCCAATGCTCTCAATTCCAATGGGTGGTGTTGATGTTGTACTAGGAGTCCAATGGTTACAATCTTTGGGTATTATAACTTTTAATTTTCAAGAACTTTTCTTGAATTTTTTTTGGAAGGAAAGGAAGTTGAACTAAGGGGTATCGTAGGGAAACCATGAAATATAATTAGCTCTAATTGGATTGACAAATATTTTAAATAAATAACAATGGGGTGTAACTGCACAATTACACTCACTCGAGGTTCAAACATTGAAATCATCTATTTTTCAATATCTCCAAAATGTCTTGAACAATCATTACAAGGTATTTGAGACTCCCAAAGGCCTCCCACCTATTCCTAATCATGAGCATGCTATTCATTTGATTCTAGGAAGTGTTCCTCCGAAGATCAGGCCTCACAAATATCCTTATGCCCAAAAGAGTGAAATTTAACATATGATTGTAGAAATGCTAGAGGCCAGCATAATTCAACCTAGTCAAAGTTCTTTTTTGGCTCCAGTAGTATTGGTGCAAAATAAGGATGGATTATGGTGCACATGTTTGGATTATAGGGAACTCAAAAGGCTCACTAGTAGAGATAAATTTCCCATTTCTGTCATTGATGAATTACATGGAGCAATTCACTTCACCAAGTTGGATCTTTGTTCAGGATATCATCAAATTAGAATGAACCTGAATACATTCTAAAAATAGCATTTAGAAATCGTGAGGGTCATTATGAATTTTTGGTCATGATTTTTGGCCTTACCGATGCACCTTTTACATTTCAAGGTTTGATGAGTTCCATTTTCAAACCCTTCCTTAGAAAATATGTGTTAGTATTTTTTGATGATATACTAATCTAAAACAAGTCTTGGAAGGATCATGTTGAACATGTTGACAAGGTTCTCAAACTATTGGAGGAGAAACAATTATATGAAAATTACCTCCAAATGTTTCTTTGGAGTACAGGAGGTGGAATATTTGGGTCATATTATATCTCATGAGCGTGTTAAGGTAGAACCTAAAAAAATTAATTCCATTAAGGAATGGAAAATCACCACAACCATAAAGCATCTGCAAATATTTCTCGAGTTGAGAGGGTATTATCAAGAGTTTATTAAGAATTATGGGAGAATAGAAGCACCTCTAGCAACATTATTTAAGAAAGATGCATTTTCTTGGACTCCAGAAGTAGCTAAGGCCTTTGAACATATTAAAGAGGCAACGTGCCAAGCACCAGTCTTAGCTATGACAGACTTCACAAAAGCTTTTATTGTGGAATGTGATACCTCATGAAATGGAATTGGTGTAGCTACACCAAACTTCGCAAAAACGTTTATTGTGGAATGTTATGCCTCATGAAATGGAATTGGTGTTGTTTTAAAGCAAGAAGGAAGACCCAGTGCTTTTGAAAGTCATCCAATCAAAGGAAAGTATTGACATAAACCTATTTATGAGAAGGAAATGTTGACAATACTACATGCACTAACAAAATGATGAACTTACGTGATGGGAAGACACTTCAAGGTAAAAACAGATCATGATTGTCTTAAATACTTTTTGGAACAAAGATTGTCTTCAGAATACCAACAAAAATGGGTCACAAAAATGTTAAGCTATGATTTTGAAAACATCTACAAAAAAGGGAAGTCAAATGTTGTTACAGATGAACTCTCAAGAAAGGTTGAGAATATGGAATAATTTCTTCGTTTCATTTCTATTATCCAACCAAATTGCATAACCAAAGCATGGCATCAATGGAAGAATGGAAAAGAAGTCTGGACACTCATTCAAAAGTTGCAGTAAGATCCTAGTACATATGATACATTGAGCTAGATAAATAATTCATTATGGTACAAATATCACTTATATCTTTGTAAGAATTCCCAACTCAAACAAAATATTCTTTCCGAATTTCACACCTCTCCTTCAGGTGGGAACTCAATATTTTTAAAAACTAACCACAAGGTCAAGAAGGAATTTTTTTGGTATGTCCTTACATCTCGTATTCAAAATTTGTGGTGGAATGTTTGGTTTGACAACAAAATAAAGTTGAGACAATTAAGACCTTGAGTCTATTACAACCTTTATCCATACCAAGTCAATGTTGCGAGGATGTTTCAATGGATTTTATCACAGGTTTACCAAATTCCGAAGGAAATAGTGTCGTCATGGTGGTAGTTGATAGACTTACCACGTATGCACACTTTTGTGCATTATCTCATCCATTTAAATCTAGTACATTTGCTACTTCATTTATGGAAATAATTCAAAAGTTTCTGGAAACCCAAAGATTATTGTAAGGGAAAAATATCACATTTTCAATGGAAATTTTTGGACGGAAATTTTTTCTTGCTTGGGTACTTAATTCACTCATAGATCATCTTATAATCCTCAATCTAATGGGAAAACTAAGATAGTGAACACATTTTTGGAAGGACATCTTTATTGCTTTGCATCTGGTAAGCAAACACAATAGGTTAAGTGGTTACCTCTAGCTGAATGGTGGTATAACACTTCCCTCTATACTATAGCAAAAATGACCCCATTTATGGCACTTTATGGATATCATCCACCATCCATCACATCATCTTTAAGAGAAAATTCTAAGGTTGAAGAAGTGGAAGATCACATCGAGCATCAACAACAAGTTTTTCAACTCTTAAAGGATAACCTCACTTTGGCGCAAAGTCGAATGAAACAACAAGCATATCATAATTGTAGTGAAAGAAGTTTTGATGTAGGAGAGTGGGTAATTTTATGGCTCAAGCAAGATAAGAAGGATAATAAATGATCACCAAAGTACTATGGTCCTTACAAGGTGTTGCAAAAGATTGGTACTATGGCATACAAATTGGAGCTTCCTACATGTTCCCGAGTGCACACAGTTTTACATGTTTCATGCTTAAAGAAGTTTATGGGTGACAAGCTCCCAGTTCAAACAACATTACCAGAACTTGATGAGGTAGGAAAAATCATATTGGAACCTGAATCAGTCATGGAAACAAGAACTCAATTTATACATAATCAATCAATTTCATAGTATCTCATCAAGTGGAAGAACTTCCCTAAAGAAGATTCCACATGGGAGGGTGGGAATTTTATACAGAAGCATCCAAAACTACTCAAGCGTTGAGGAAAACACTTTTTTGTTGGACAGGGGCATGTTAGGTCCATATAATACTAGTGTAGCCCCTTATTGTTATTGTTGTGCTCTTACATTATTATTGTTATGTAGGCTTTGATTATATTGTAACCCCTTAGACTCCTATATATAGAAAGGATGCTTTGTCATTTGAATCATCCAACAATTGTTGATTTATGTAATGTAAATGAAGTTTCCCCCGTGAATAGGATAATTTTTAAGTCGTTGATCTATCTATTTGTGAGTTGGTTACATAAATGAAAAATTATTGGTTGATTCAAATGAAAAACCTCCTTTCTATATATAGGAATCTAAGGATTTACAATATAATCAGATCCTACATAACAATAATAATGTAAGGGCACAAAATTAGCAATGATGGGCTTCTATGGGGCACAATAATAACAATATGGGGATTACATGGGCACAACAATAAGAATATGGTTACATTAACAATAACCATAAGGGGCTACACTAGTATTATAGGGACCTAACATGCCCCTCTCGTTCAAAAAAGTGTTTTCCTCAACGCTTGAGTAGTTCTGGATGCTTTTGTGTAAAATTCTCATCCTCCCATGTGGAATGTTCAACGGGTAAGTTCTTCCACTTGATGAGATACTCTAAAATTGATCGATTTCATAGCTATCAAGTTCTTTCGATGACAACGTCAGGTTCCAATTTTATTTTTCCCTCCTCATCAAGTTATTGAAATATTGTTTGAACTCGGAGCTTGTCACCAAAACCATTTATAAACATTCTTTTCTATCAACATAGCTTTAGCTAACTTCTACACTGACTTGTTTTGTCTCTCTATAACACCATTTTGCTGGGGAGTCTCTGCTATGGTAAAATGCCTCTTAATGTCATTTGATTTGCAGAAATCATCAAATTCCTTTGAAGTGAACCTGCCTCCATTATGTTAGTTATGTTTTTTTATTTTGAAATCAGTTCCATTCTCATCCATAGGTTTCAATTCTTTAAACTTATCAAAAGATTAAGATTTCTTTCTAAGGAATGAAACCCATAACATCCTGTTGAAATCATTAATGATTAGCATAAAATATAGCTTACCTATGCTTGATTGCATTCTAGATGGTCTACACAAATCCATATGTACTAGCTACAATTTTTTTCCTGAAGTGTTTTCCTTTACCTTGAAAGAAACTCGACCATTCTTTCCTAGTTGAAAATATTTGCAAATAATATTCTCTAGATTTGGAAGCCTAGGAAAATCCTTAACTCCAATTTTCTTGCGAATATTGACTATCTGGTAAAAGTTTAGATGGCCAAGCCTTTTGTGCCACAACTAGCTCTCATCTATATTTGATTAGAAACACTTTTCTATCTTTTCTTTGAGCACATAATCATTATTGTCTATTCTTACAACTTCGAAAACTCTTTCCCCTATACTTTTGGACTTCATTTGACAATTTTTAGCTTTGAAAGCCACATCATAGCCTTGATCACACAATTGAGACACACTCAGTAGATTATGTTTCTTCCCATCAACATACAAAGCATTCTTAGCTTTACCTTTTCCATTTGAGAGACTGGACACTCCTTTTGCAATTATTTTTCCTGGAGCATTGTTATCAAAGGTCACATTACCTTTGTCAATAGGTTTCCAAGTACAAAACTTGCTTCTATCTCTTGTCATGTGCTTGGAACAACCATTGTACACATACCAATGGCTCCCACCATTCTAAGCATACAAGGAAATGTCACATTGCTCTGTTTTCTCTTTCTCTTTCCAAACTTTGGGCTTCCCTTCAATTTGTTAAAAATGCAACAAGGAAATATATTTTTGACTTTTCCTTGGTCAAACTAGATTAAAATTCGTATTTCAACTTCAACAAAATACTTAGATGTAGTCAACTGAGGTGACATGGCTCTTGCCACTCAGTTAATTTAGTAAATTCGAGTTGGAGACACTTGATTTCAGTTCTACATGATTTATTGCTAATTTGTATCAATATATTTCAATTAATGAGTTATTGTCAGTTTAACTAGTTCTAATTGTCAAAAGAACTAGTGGAGGTCAAGTTGTCGATGTGTAAATTCAATCACACTCAGTGATCAACTAGTTAACTTATCAATCAAGCCAAAATAATAGTTGCATGCAGAGAATTCGAGTTACCTAGTTAATATTGGAGTTTAGGGGAAGTGTTCTATCAATTGTAAATTATTCCAAGTTGTACGGGTGGTGCACATAGTTGGAGGATTGACATATGGTAATTGAAAATTTCCTTTGTGTGAAATTACTAAATAATAGGGGTTGTTTCCTAAGGGAACAATGGAAGGAAATAAAATCTTGGAGGCTTGAAGATTTGGCTAAGTGTTGGGCTAGGTTCAGCCAGTCAAGTAGAGGGATAAACTATAATAGTGCAAGGTGTGCTTAGGCTTGAGCAAGCATTGTATTTCTTTTCTATTCTCTGATTAATGTAATACAAATAGTAAGGGGTTTTGAGCAATTTCTTTCCCCTAGATAAATTTGTGTCTATGTGTGATGTTTCCTTCTGCATGCCAATAATTCTTGTTTTAGATGGTGAATTAACCTTTTTAGATCAATAGAATAGCTTCAAATCTTGTGATTTTGTAATTTTCATGAGCAATTTTGAATCTACACATTAATTTATACACAATATTAGAGTTGGAATCACTGTAGAACAGATATTTCAAAGTTTTCATTGAAGGAGGTTTGAGGTTGCAGATCAGGTTGCAAGTTTTCTTCAACACTGAGAAGATGGTATTCAATGGACTAAGGATTGAGTATGAATTTAAGGGAATATTGAATTATTTTTCATGGAAGGACAACATGGAGGAAGTACTATAGGATAATGGGTTGAAGGAATTCATTGATAATGATATTGTGAAACCAACAGTAGTTGATGTCCAGGATCTAGTAGATTGGAAGAAGTGTGTTTCCAAGGAAAGGAGGATAATATTGGAGGGAGTATGAGATCATATTGTCTCCAATATCTATAGGAAAGAGAATTCATATGAAATGTGGGAAGTGTTGACATATTTTTTCTAGAATAGTAGTGATTGTAAGAAATTGGCACTCAAGGACAAGCTTCGAAATATCAAGATGTAGAGGAACAAGACCATTCCAAAGTACCTAAGCAATTTCACATAGTGTTGTGATCAACTTGGTCAAGTGGTGTTATTGTAGCAGAGGATTATTTGGTGAGAATATCCCTTCTAGGCGTTCCCTAGAGCTGGCACTGCTACCAAGATTCAGTGAATGGGAGGGAGAAGCTACCAAATTGGGAATGCATATGGTCTCATTTGGTATAGGAAGAGATGAGGCGGAGCACCAGAGATGGGACCTCAATTAAGGGTGAGAATGAGGAGAGCTTTGCCTTGGTGGAGAGGAAAAGAAAGGGAAAGGGAAGAAATCCAAATCCAAAGCAGATTCCAGTTAAGGAGACAAGAAGAAAGACTTGTCCAGAATCAAGTTATTTCATTGTCACTAACTCAGGCATTATGTAATGAAGTGTACATACAATAAATCAAGCAAGAAGACGATAGGTAGAATAGTGCATGAAGCCTTGGATTCACAGTTTGAACTTGATTTTACCCTAATTTCATGCATGGAAATCACAATGATGGGTAGTGTGTGGTATCTCGACAGAGGTGCCTCATTCCACATGATGGGAAACACAAAATTTTTCAGTGACTTGGAGGAGAAGGATCTCTAGATGCACACCATGATGGCAGATGATGGAATGTAGAGCACGACCAGTAATGTAAGAGTTTATTTTTAGAGGGAGTCTAGCTCCCATCTCAAGCTCAAGGAAATGTTTTTTGTACCGAGTTTGAGGAAGAATCTAGTTTCCATATCTTTGTTGGAGGACCATGGATACGATGCGATATTCAACAAAGGGAAGGATTTCCTGAGACATATCGCCATGGGAAAATTGAACCATATCGGGGTCCGTGTTAAAAACCTCTAAAAAATAGATGTGGAAGATTGTGCATCATTGAACAAAAAAGAAGAGAAGGTGCAGAGCCGAGATGTCAGTGAATTATGGCATAGAAAACTTGGCTATTTGCATCATGGAACTTTGAATATCATGCAACATATTACTACATGCCTCCCCAAAGAATCACTAGAGCAACGCAATATATGATAAGGGTGTACATTGTGGAAGTACACAAAATCAACCTTTAATGGTTTAGACAGCAGGGCACATACATTCCTTGAAAGGATCCAGTCCGATGTCTATGGACCTTTCTCGACAACCTTCACTGCCAAGCATAGGTCTTATGTTTTATTCGTATATAATTTATAACGAAAGTGTTGGATATACTTCATGCAGAAGAAATACCATACATTCCCAAAATTTGTTGAGTTTAAATCACTTGTTGAGAAAGAGACTGACAGGAAAGTGAAGGCTCTTAGGAACAATAATGGTGGTGGGTACGTGTCGAATGATTTTAAATTTTTTGGTGAAAAAGGAAGGCATTCGACAAGAGTTGACAACACGTCATAGACCACCACATAATGGGGTGGCTGAGAGGAAGAAAAAAAGTATTGTGGGAGAATCACTGGTGATGTTGCATGACCAAAGCCTACCTTTACACTTGTGGGTTGAAGCATGCAACACAACAATCTATTTTTAGAATAAGAGTCCTCAGAGGATTCTTGGCATGAGTACACCAGAGGAATCCATTTTAGGGAAGAAACTAGATGTGTCACACTCTAGGATATTTGGATCATTAGTTTACTGTCATGTTTCCAAGGAAGAAAGGAAAAATATAGAGCCGACAACATAGTTGGGTATATTTGTGGGGTACACAAACACACCTCACAACTAGTGTGTGTACTTTCCATCTCTCAAGATGACAATGGTCAGGAGGGATGTGAAATTTGATGAGGAGAAGGAAATGAGGTGTTCCCTTTAGAGGGAACTATAGTTGTAGCCTGATCAAGAGATTTTGGCTCCAAAGGAAAAACCTAAAGAAGTTGTGGAGGAGCCACAAGCTGAGGAGAAGAGAGTGGAGACATCCAGAGAAGGAAGGAAGTGAATAAGGGAAGCTAACATATTATTATAGGATTCTAGAGAGAATTTGGGATCACCCACATCAAAGCACAAGAAAATGAGTTCACTGGATCGGTACACTAGCTACATGGCTTTGATGAGCGAGCTTGTAGAGATAGAGCCATCCTCATTCAAGGAATATGTAGAGAAACTAGTATGGGTCGATTCTATGGTAGAGGAATATGATTCCATTGTTAGAAACAATGTTTGGGAAGTTGTCCCAAGACTAGCAAACAAATTAGTGGTTGGTTCGAGATAGATTTACAAGGTAAATCACGTAGCCGATGGGAGCATATAGAAACACAAGGCCAAATTTTTTTCCAAGGGGTTCTCTCAAGTGGATGAAATTAACTATGAGTAGACCTTTGCTCCAGTATAAAGGTACTCATCCATCAGGTCAATTCTAGCACTGTCAGTGTAGATGGGGTGGAAGATCCATTAAATGGATGTGAAGACAACATTCCTCAATGGATTTATTGAGGGGGAGGTTTATACTGAGCAAACATAGTGGTTTGAGACCATTGACAAAGATTCACATGTGTGAAGACTCAAGCAAGCATTGTATAGACTCAAGAAAACACCTCGTGCTTGGCATACCAGGATCGATAACCATCTCACTAGTTTAGGATTCACCAAAAGTGAAACAGATGCAAACCTTTATCACATTGTGGTAGAAGGTAAATTAATTATTATTGTTTTATATTTTGATGAATTGATCCTTAGTGGTGATGAGAAGTTGATCATATCTTGCACAAAGGATCTTGAAAGAGAGTTTGAGATGAAGGACATGGGCCTCATGCAATAATTCCTTGGTTTGGAAGTAAGGAAAGTAGATGGGGAATTGTTTGTCTCTCAAGGCAAGTATGCCAATGAGATACATCAGACGTTCTACATGGATAGGTGAAAACCCGTGGAGACTCCTCTAGCAATAAACTAGTGGAAAGAGGATGCTACTTCAGGTGAAGTAGTTCGGGCTACTATTTATAGGAAGCTTGTGGGTTCACTTATTTATTTGGAGAACACACAACCACACATGTGTTATGCAGTTAACCAACTTAGTCAAGCAAGGGTTAAGCCAACTAAAATATATTGGAAGGAAACAAAGCATATGTTGAGATACCTCAGAGTAACTACTCAATTTGATCTTTGGTAAAGACAAACAGAGGGAGTGAAGTTGCAAGTATTCACAAATGCAGATTGGGAGAGGGGTCCATGAGATAGGAAAAGCACATCAAGAGGAAATTTTAGTTTTGGGTCACCAAAAGTTTCTTGGTACAACAGGAAGCAAGGATCTATGGAAATAATCTCAGGAGAAGTAGAGTACATGTTTGCAATTCAAGCAGCACATGAGGTAATCTGGATGAGAAAGATTCTTGTTGGGTTATTTGGTCAGAATATGGATCCTATAGTGATTTATTGTGACAATGACAGTTGTATCAAAATCTTTGAGAATCCATTATTTCATGATCAATCCAAGCATATCAACATCTAGTATCACCATCTACGAGATCATGTACAGAGGCATATTATGTTGTTGCAGTACATTCCAATAGTGGAACAAGATGTAGATATTTTGACAAAGGCCTTGTGAGGAGAAAATTTGAGTTCCATAGAAGAAATATTGGGGTATTTGATAATCCCTTTCTTGTTGAGAGGGAGTGTTGAAAATGAAACAAGGAAATATAGTTTGACTTTGCCTTCATCAAACTAGATTAAAATTCAAATTTCAATTTCAACATAATACTTAGAGGTAGTCAACTAAGGTGACATGGCTCTTGTCACTTAGTCCATTCAGTAAATTCAAGTTGGAGACACTTTATTTCAGTTCTACATGATTTATTGCTCATTTTTATCAATCTATTTCAGATAATTTGTGTTATTGTCAATTTAACTAGTTCTGATTGTCAAAAGAACTAGTGGAGGTCAAGTTGTCGATGTGTAAATTCAATCACACTCAGTGATCAACTAGTTAACTAATCAATCAAGCCAAAATAATAGTTGCATGCAGAGAATTGGAGTTACCTATTTGAGATTGGAGTTCAAGGGAAGTGTTCTATCAATTGTAAACTATTCCAAGTTGTACATGTGGTGCATGTAGTCAGAGGATTGGCCTATAGTAATTGCACAATTCCTTGGAGTGAAATTCCTAAAATAGTAGGGGAAATGTCCCAAGGGAACAAGGAAAGGAGATATGAGCTTGGAAGCTTCAAAAATTGGCTATGTGCTAGGCTAGGTTCATTTAGTCAAGCAGAGGAATAGACCATAATAGTGGAGGGTGTGCTTAAGCTTGAGAAAGCATTGTATTTTTTCTCTATTCTTTGTTTAATGCAATACAAATAGTAAGGGTTTTTGAGCAATTTCTTTCCCCTAGATAAATATTTGTGTATGTGTGATATTTCCTTTTTCATTTCAATGATTCTTGCTTTAGATGGTGAATTAACTTTCACAAACTAGTAGAGTAGCTTCAAGTCTTGTAATTTAGTAAATTTCATGAGAAGTTGTGAATCTACACATTAATTTCTACACAATTTACTCAATAACTCGCTTTGTCTTCTTTTATTTAAGCATGCAATTAACTGCTATATGCCAAAAGAAATGGCATTTAAAACATTGCACTTTATAATTCATAGGAGCAAAGGAATTATTATACCTGGCTCTACTTCTTCTCTACTGAAATATTCTCTTGGATCTCAATTGTCTATGAGAGAGATTAACCCTAAAGTTTGTTTCTTTGTGGCCATAATTGGAGCATGTAAAAACAATATCCTAGGAAGACATCATTGTACCTAGATGGCTGCCTTCTTTTCTAAGCATAATCTTGGGTAGTTCAATTTGCATGGACAATGTACTACTTTTGTTGTTGTTATTGTGTTTTCCTAGACTTCTTATTGTCTTCTAGTTGCTTCATGGACCCTTCATTTGCTGGGGGAACAAAGGTAATTTACTTTTTACCTTTTAATTTAGCTACTACGCTAGACTCAACATCAAATTCTAAACCAATTTGGTATTTAGAAATGTGATGAGCCTCTAATATCTCATTTAAATTTTTAGTCCCTTTACTGAAATTTTTATTAAAGATTAGTTGTGTTTTGTCCTTCTCCAGCTCCTTTCTTAGAAATACAATCTCTCCTTCCAGCTTCACACATACTTGAACGTTTTCATTCAACTACTGGTTCAATGCTTGGATTTTTTTTCCTTCTTCTAATTGCACAATTAATGACTCAACAACCTCAACATTATCCGTCATTAGAGATTGCTTCTAGATTTTGTTTTTCTTTCTCAACCTCTCTATTTCCTCAAGATCACTTACCAGCTCTCCCTCAAGGTTGACTTATCCCTATGCATTATCAGAGTTAATAACCTCGACTTACATATTTTCAATGGCCATCGACATGAATTCCTTAGGGCTCTCATCATCTTCATCCTCATCTAAGCATTGTTTGGGCCCACTTTCAAAGGAGATCTCATCTTGAGCGTAGAAACCTCTCTTCTTAGCCTTCTAATCTTTCTTAAACTTTTCTTTAGAATCATAATCCCTTTTACTATTTTTTAGTACACTTTGATGCATAATGACCAACTTTGTCACAATTAAAACATTTAAAGGGAAAATTACCTTTGTACTTGCATGATCCTTGCTTGAGCCTCCTCACAAAGTTATATTCTTATTCATCTTATTCACAACATGTGTCAACATTCTCATCCTTGCACTTATTTTTTACTTTGAAGGTTAATTCTTTGGCTATAGATTTTCCTTTAGAACTCCTCATTTCATAGGCAGTAAGTATTCAAAGATGTTGATCTAGAGTGGGAGTGCTCAAATTTGGCACTTCTTCAATGGCTAACACCTTGGGATTAAACCTCTTAGGAAGAGATCTTAACACTTTTTGAATTATCACATCTTCATCTAGCCTCTCATAAAGCACTCTTTTGTTGTTCACAACTTCATCAAATCTTAAAAAGTAATTTGCAATATTTTCATCATCATGTTGTTTAATGATTCAAATTTCATCATAAAACCATGGAGTTTATCTTTCTTTACCTTGTTGTTTCCTTCATATTAGTTTCTCATATTCTCTTAGATAGCTTTGGAAGATGTGCAATCCATTACTTTGACAAGCTCTGTTTCAGGTACGCCAACAAGCAGGGCATGCATTATTTTATCATTGCATGAGAAATCCAATTTTGATCTTTGTTTATCAGTGTTTGAGGTCTTCTATATTCTTCTTTGACAACATCCCATACATCAACTCCAAGTGATTGAATATAGATCATCATCCTCACTTTCCAGAACACATAGTTTGTTCCATTGCACATAGGTTCCTTATTGGTAAATCATCCTTCCTAGTTCACTACAGTACTTGAACTCTCTTCTAGTTGTTAGACTGATTAGAAGTAACTGACTCTTATACCAATTGTTGGAAACCAGAATAATATCGAGACGGGGTGTGAATCAATATTGTAACAATTTTACCAATTTAAAAGTTTATTTTACTTAGTGCACATCATTGAATACTTCAAAAATAACTTAAATAACCATAACAAAGATTAAGATCAACAACCACAATGGAACACACACGAGCAACTAAATTTTAGAATTGTTATTCAATTCATTCATAGGGAAAGCTACAACTTGCAATTACAAAGTTCTGACTTCAACTAGCAGGAATCTAAAACTTCCTAGTTTATCAGCTACAATTGAATGGAGATAAAACCCTATTCTCTAGCACCCACTAGAAGGAGAACCAACCCCTTATAAAGAATCTACAACTTTCTTTGACACTCATTGTTCCATTTCTCATCCATTTTAATACTAGGACAATGAATGCCTTCTCTTATTTTCTAACAAACAATTTATTCTTATCATCCCTCAAAAATCACCTACAACATTCATGATTACTGTGAAAAACACTACCTCACCATACGAAAACCTCGCTCCTCCTGAAGCTCTGCCTCAAAATGAATTGGTACATTTTCATTGATCACACCTTCTTTTACAGACTTTCTTTTTCTATCTTTGGCTTTGAATTTGTGCATAAAGTCTTTAATTTTTCCTTTTTCCTACTTCATCTGTCTTCTGGGTTTTGTTTTCTATTATCGTCTCCATATCTAAGTTAAACTAACTTTCTCTGCCTTATCTTCCACTTAAACTGATTTTTTCTGCTAATTCTGGTAAGTTACAAGTTTTAGTAGTGTTCCTTCTAATTTTAACTATAGTTCTAAGTCCCTTTCCTTTCATCCCTTTACTTTCTTTTCGTAATAGGACTAGTCTGCACGACCATGAGCTAAGTTATTGGGTGCTTAGCCATTTTGAGCATTATGCAGGATTTGTTTTTCTTTTTCCTTTGCTAACGGCTCTGCGTTGTTGGTCATACCTCTATGCAAGGTGACCAAGGAAAAATTCTTAGTGTCTTCCAAGCTCCTCTGTGACTCTTTTTAACTATTGTGCCCATGGTCACTTCTTGTGGCACAAGGCCTGGTGCAAGTGCTTAGCCTGTAGCTCCTGAAACTGGTTGTTCTATTCAATTTAATTCTTTAAATGTTACGAGATCTTGATATCTGGGGTTGGCCCTACTTTCTATTTTCACCTCACCACTGGTCCTCCATTGCTGCATGCAACCTGTGTCTAGCACTAAGGTCAGAGATCCATTTAACCCACCTGGGTATTTATGTCGGGTTGAAGTGTTTGTGGAAACTTCCCGCTGCTCTCTCTATTGACTTCCCCTCTACGTCCATGGCCCGATCCCTTTTGCTTTGTGATGCCAAAAAATGCATTCAAAAATATCATCTAGGAAATACCTATGGGATGAATTGTCCTGTGAGTTCTCCTGATGAAATTTTAATTGGTGTCTACTACTATCAACAGGCCGACGTGTCCCAACACTCACCGGCCAATAAAACCTCATGTGTATCATTTTAAATTTCCAGGGTTATTGCACTAGGATGACATTAGTTGAAAATACGAGTTGAAAATGTAGTTTTATTATTTTATTATATTTTAATATATTTTTTTTTTACTCCAAACATGGTGAATCATCCCCGATGGTTGAAATCATCATCTTGAATCACATTGGTTCTTATAAAGTTTATTTTGGTTTTATATTTTTCTTAGGAGGCCCATTTTAGACCTCAAAATTCCACTAATGGCCCATGATATTGCACACTCTCGAAAGAGCCTGGTAAAGGCAAGAATGATAATTCATCTTGACCTTTCGAAGGAATATGATAAAATCAATTGGAAATACATAGAGGTATTTTAATGACCTTTGGCTTCGATAATAGATGGATCAGCTAGATAATGACCTTGGTCACTATTCCTAGTTTTTTATTATGTTAAATGGGGCTCTTGCTAAACCATTTTTCCCTTTCTGGGGAATACGCTAGGGTGACCCTGTGTCACCTTTCATGTTTTTCATAATGATGGAAGCTTTGGGTAGAGAAATTTAAGCACCAACCAAGGAAGGGGACATTAGAGGCCTCCAACTGCATAAAAGATGTCTGGCTGCCATACATCAATAGTTTGTGGATGATACCATGTTACATGGTATCCCTACAATGAAGGAAGCCTAATTGTTCAAGTTTTCCCTGGATACTTTGGCAGCAGCTTCAGTTATGGAGATAGACCACTCCAAATCTATGATTTTCTTCTTTAATACGCATATTTCTATACGAATAAATTTGACTGTTGTTTGGTAATTTAATTAGCTTTAAATTACTTGCATAAATTATCGACCAAGGGTAGTAAGCTGATGAACTGAAAGGGCATTGTTTGTGCCATAAGTCCTTGGTTATTCACATCTCTAGATTGAATTGAGTTATCTAAATATAGATTCTAAATTAATTTATTGAAATTCACATGAGTAGAGCAATTATTCCTAGAAACTAAAATGATCACACTCTTTTATCAAAGCCTACTTATGGAAAATCTCACACTCTTCTTCAAAAGAAACTTTTCCCACACCTACGAAAATTAATTGCACTCTTATAAAAATTATATCTAATTATGAAATCCACATAAATTATGAAAATATCAAACTTATAAATCAATCTCACACTTGTAAAATGAAATTTAACTCATAAAAACACCCACTCTCTCTCTGCTATAAGTTTGAATTACGCTTTGAAAGAAACTAAATTATCTATAGAAATCAAATCATCTATCATAATAACACACTCTTGCATGAAAACCAATATGAATTGAAAATATATTCTCACTTTCTCAAAGTCATAAATCACTCTTTCTTGAAATAAATCCTGTAATCAAATCCTCTGTTTTTAAGAATTGCAATTTTAATCTAAATCCAAACTCTCACTATTGTTATTGTTACTGATTAAAATCAATTCATGTGCTCCTAAATCAATAATGAAAATTAGTTAACAAGACAATCACACTACTTCTATTTAACTCAAAAATAGGCAAAAGACAACGTTCTACAGGATGCATCCAAAAAATAAGCTTACAAAATCAAATAAGGAAATTCTGCATAAAGACATAAAAGAACCTTACTACTTGAGGGGGTCCTCCACAAGAAGATGGTCATGCAATCAAATTTAAAAATCAACAACACATCGAAAGAAGAAGGATTCTTTATAACTGAATTGAAAACAGAGTTTTAATTCTCAATGTTGTATTATAAAATCACTGTGTTTATGTTTGCTTACGAATCATTTTTATAAATCCTGTATCATTAAATGTTCAGAGCTTCATGCCTAGCTTCACTTTAAAAAATACTAAAATTAACTATGAAATATATCATAATTAAATTCGCTAACTACTTTCTATTAACAAAGAAAATTGTTAGGCATATATATCATTCTTCGCTCGCCTGTGTCGCTGACAAAGTTGAATTTTTCCTTTGTTCACATAACTGGAAGCTTCCTTTGTTGATCTGGTTCATGAAGGTAGGAAGGAATCGTGGAGTTCATTGAACACCATCTTCCCATATATTTCTCGCTCCAGCTGACACCTTAGAACCTATGAAACAATGGTCTTAGATGCAGAAGTAGACATTAGCTGTAGAATCATCCCAATATGGCAGCTAAAACAAATATTAGACTAATAATAAAGAAAATTATTAACTTATGAAATACAAGACTTTTATATACTTATCTTCCATAGATTCTGTGATTTTTTTCCCATTGGGTGATTATGATGATAAAAAAAAGAGTGAAATAGATGGAAAAGGGGTGTCAAAAAGAAGCAATTATGAGGCTCAACAAGTGTTATCCTAGGTTTTCAAAGGAGAAGTATTCCTTCCAAATATTTGGGTATCAATATTCCTAGATCCAAAAGGGGTTTTGCAAAAAAATAGAGAAATTCCAAGGAATATTTTATGGAGAGTAGTCGAGGATAAGAGAAAATGGGTGTTAGTAGCCTGGAGTGCAATATGTAAACCAAAGGGTTTAGGTGGCCTAGGCTTACAAGCTCCAGAGACTATCAAAGAGCAAATGGAGGTAAAGTTTGGTGTTTATAGCTAAATGGAGAGTCATCACCATGGGCCCAGCTTTGGAAAGAAAAATATTCCCTCAACTAGCCAAAGCAAGACCTTTTTCGTATTTCAAGGTCAATTCTGGGTTCGGCGATATGGAATTTAGCCTAGGGTAATAGAGAGGTAGTACAAAAAAAAATGTTTTTGGGAGATAAGAAATGGTAGGTCAACATTGTTTTGGGAATATTCTTGGCAATAACATCCTAGTTTAAGAAGGGAAGAGTGGTTCCCACTCCAATTACTTATTGAGAACAGGGGTTGTAGGGAAGTGCGCCAATAATAGGAATAGGGGATGGAGTGCAATAAATGGTGAAGGTAGAACTTTAGCATGTTTAGGAAGTCTAGCCAAAATCAACAACTAGTCTCTAAGGAATAACAGAGGAATTAAATAACAAAAGAATCATTTGTAATGATGAATAGGATCAATTGATATGGGGGAAAAGAGAAGGTGGAGAATTTAATCTCAAAGAGGCAAGAGTTTACATTTAAGGTGTCCAAGGTGAGGCAACTGATTTAGTGTTGAAGAAATTGTGGGCACTACTCCAATGGACAAAAATCAAAACCTTCCTATGGCTGGTAGTATATAATAAATTTATTACATGGGAAAATCTGGTGAAGAGGGGTTTTATTGGGGTGTCATGGTGTTGTTATGTGAAAACAAGGAGGAAAAATTGAATTGTCTTTTAAACACCTGTAGTTAAAGTTTAGTAATATGGGTTTGGATAGCTTATATCTTCACGAAAACAAATAGAATTAGGGAAAATATACAAGAGACCATTAGGAAATGGTGGATGAATTAAAATAATAATGAAGTGGTAAACCTCACCTAGTTCTTGGTTCTTAGTTTTATCCTCTTTATAGTATGGAAGCAGTAGAACCATCATATCTTATATAACAAGAAACTCTCACGAGAACACCTGGTTGAAGTAATTTGACGCCAACTGAAGGAAATAGTAATTAGTATAGGACCCATTTTTTTTATGAGCAAACATATCCACAAGAGGAAAGAGTCCCAAAACTATTAGAGCTTAATAACAGTAATATGCAGGTGTCCTAGACCAAAGAACCCTAAATTCATGTGGGTTCATCAATTTGGATTCCTACCCCCCAAGGTTTTTTCAAGCTGAATTTTGATGGGGCGTCTAAAGGAAACCTTTGTAGCACAGTGTTGGCATTATCTTAGAAGATCTTTGTACAAATTCACAATTTTTTTTATTAAGGTGGAACAAGTTTAGGGGGAGATCATGGTTGGTGATCTAGATGGTGATTGACAGATGTTACTAATGATAGTTGCTGATGACTATCATGGTCTTGTTTCAGATATTTGGTCTCTATGTCATGTATATCTTTTAATGTCAAGGTCATGAAATGACCTATTTTGTTTCCCCATTGTGCATGGGATGGATGATGTAATGTTCTTGTTTTGACATTTATAAACAATTGGTATATCCCCACTTGGTTGGGTGGAAGAGTCAAACTTGGTATATCCCCACTTGGTTGGGAGATGGATGTATATATGAGTCATTGATTATAGGAAGGTAATTTATGATGTATGTATAGAGTCATGTTCTTCTTTTAGAACATATTTTTGCAGACCTTGCTTATATTCAGGGGGAGCATGGACTCGAGCATTGAGCTCAATCAACACTCTTTAGCATATCAGAGAATTCAACATGTACTCAAGGGGAGCATAATCCTTTGCCCTTGATGACAAAGGGGGAGAGTGACTTGGGGTTGCCATCAAGTCCAAAGGGGGAGATTGTTGGCATTATGACACAAATTTGGCATTATGACACAGGTGTTGTCCTTGATGGCAACTCACTCAAATGACAGATCACGGTTCAGACTCACAGAATGAAGAAAAAGAGGTATACTCAGGTTCCCCACTGACCAAGCTGCGTGTACACGCTGGTTAGCAGACCAAAAGGCGTGTATAGCGTACACACGCATTTTCATGGAAGGAAAGGTGCATACATGTTGGAAAACATAGTTTTGGTCTGTGGTATTTGGTCCATGGTATTTTGATACATGGTATTGGTCCAAGGTATCTTGTCTGAAGTGTTGACCCTAGGTATTTGGTCCAAGGTATTGGTTATAAGTGGTTTTGGTCCATGGTACTGAGTAAGGTCTAAGACTATAAAAGGAGGAGAAGATCATTAGGAAAAGGAACTCAAGTATTGATTATCTAATGAAAAGTAAGATCTAGAATACAGGTTATTGGGTTATGGTGCATAGCTGGATCTAAATCAAGGATGAACCTTAGTGCTTGATGAAGGATAAGATCTAATGATGGGTCAAGATATTAAGGCTTCAAGTGAAGTATCTTTGTGTGGTTTTGATCCTTTAATCTGAATAACTGGCGCATGTTGTAGGCTATAAATATGATTATCTCAATATAACTAAAGTATGGCATTGTTGTAAAGATTAAATCATCATTTATAGATCTGTACGCAGGTTCACTTTATAAAAGGTGCATATAGACACTACTTATGCATATCAAAATATTGTATACATCTTAAATTTGATTTGCGGATCTGTACGCAGGTTCGCCTTGAGAAAAGTGCATATGCATGCAGGTTCGACACATTGAAGTAGCGTATACCTCATAAAATATGCTTTAGCTACTTCTGGTTGCTGTTGCAGTGTTCTGGGTTTTGGTTATAGTTTTCTGGTTACTGTATTCTGGTTACAACATTCTGAAAAGTGATTGATTGATTCAGTTGTGGTTGGTGAAAAGGAGATTGGTTGATTGAATGAAATTATTAATGGATCCCGTCTGAAAATTTATGAAACATGGTCCCTAGAAGAAAAGAGAAGGTTGTAGCCTTTTGTAGGCCGACACCTACGTACTAGTAAACATATCAGCTAGTACAAGAGCTAGGGGGTTGTAGCTCTCTTCCAGGAGAAGCTAGAGAATGAGAGAAGGTTGTAGCCTTCTGCAGGTAGAAGCCTGCGTACTGGTATAAGACTGCACCAGTACAAAAATTGTAAAAAGAAGTTTCTTATTAAAACGAAGATAGAGACGATTGCAACAGGTGGTTTTCAACCACATTGGTTTCCACCTTATATCTTGTGTTCATGTGTATGATTGTCTATTTTGTTTTTACTGCACCTAGTTACTATTTATATGGTTCTGATCCACTGATTAACGATCAACATATGATGAATTAGCTGAATCATAACTTTGTAGGATATACACTAGTTTCCTTAAATACAGTTGTGTATACATGCAAGTTCCATTAACTGAAGTAGCGTATATGAATCTTTTTATGGAAATGAAATATTATTCACTTGGTAATACTGATTCACCCCCCCTCTCAATATTATTTCCAACACATAGGGGCGAGAGGAGTTATACGAGACTAGATAGGGAAAATTTTCAAGGTATTTTTTATAAATTTGGGACATGCCTCTAACAACGTAGCTGATTTCTGTGCCCTGGAACAAGGGCTAGAAATTTTGGCTTCAGAAAAAACTGTTAATGTTCCATGGAGGGAGACTCAATGATAGCCATCCAAGTAGCAAGGATGCTACAATGTGGCTTGTGAGTAATTAATGTTACAAGAAATTGGTGTTTGGCACAATTAATCTAGTGCATACAACACCACCTAGAGAATCTGATAACTGTGGAATTTAGCTTGGTCTAGAGGTTAGCAAACTCGATGGTAGACATGAAATTCAATGAGGGGGTGCCCATATCACATAATATCACTGATGTGACATTGTCAGAACTCTAGTAGGGACATCTCAAGGAAGCATGCCAAAATTTGGCACAAAAGGACAACTCCACGACAACAAGCAATGAGTACAATGCAGAGGAGTGCTAAGGCTTGGGCAAAGTTCCACCCTCTCACGTAATTGATACATCATAGATCACAAGAAGTGATAGTAATAAAAAACAAGGTAGGCAAATGAACACATGGAAGAGCTGCATGGATGAGGTGGTGGAAAATAGAGGTTAAGTTATGAACACCTCCATCAAGGCACGTCATGTAGGTTGGTTCATAAATGACAAGGAGGTGACTAAGAGGAGTACATGTACAATAAATAGTAGAGATATGTACGAGAGGTGGCATATGGTAATTATGAATCTATAAAAATCATTGTGCTTCGCTTATGCCAGGGAGTTCTGGAGTAGGCTCACAGGAATTGACAATCTTATCACTGACAGATCAGAGGGTGTGAAGATGGTGATGGAAAGTATTGAAAAGTCAATGAGATAGAGAAGCCTGGTAGACCAAGCTTTAAAATATTAGGTGAGAGGTCTCTTTTATGACCTGTGCTTGGTAATTGAGTAGTGGTGGATTAGTGGAGAATTAATAAGTGAATTTTTTTAGTTGGGGAGGATATCAAAGTTGAGGATGGGGAGAGTTAGGTATTCTATAGGAAGCCTGAGGGTGAGACCCAAATTGAAGGCACAAGGAGTGGCTTGTAGCAATAAAACTTGAATGGAGACAACTACGAGGGAAACAAAAAGTGCATTTCACACTACGGTCCCATAGAAGGATAAAGAAGAAGTGGATGTTTGGGAGAATAAAGTTTGTCAGCAATGAAGGCTATTCCAAATAAACATGTCTAGGAGGAAGCAGACTAGATCATTGATATAATTGAAACCAGGACCCACGTGACCCTCTACCACAAAACCCTAGAAATGACATGGTATGTGAATACCCTGGTAGGAAAATTACAAGTGGAAGGATCAAAGCAAAGGACCAAAGGTCAAAATGAGACCTTAAACAAATTGAGAACCATCAACCAATGGTTGGGAGGGATTGAATCAATCCTGAGGATGCTGGTGAATAATGAGAATTCACAGGATGATCACATAAGCCACCTAAACACTATATTCACTATTTATCTGAACCACATTCATAATATACATATTTATTTGGGGGAAGTGAAAGGTGAACTAGATCGCCCTCAGAAGTATAAGGCTCATGAGCTCGATGATTCTGATTATCTTGCAGCGACATCCCTGACGGTGGCTCTAGCGAAGGCTATGATTGGTGATGTTCGTATGGAATGAGATTTGCGAATACAGAAGCTTTGTTTGTTTGATTTACTTGGTCAATAGACTATTTAGTTATTAGTTTAAATTTGCAGGATAGTAGTTTTTTGGTTAATTGTACGTCTGTAAATCAGGGTTACAAGGGATACTAGCAAGTCAAACCTAGTAGGAACTATAGTCATAGTAGTAATTCAAGATAGTTTATTTTTGAATTTATTTTGGTTTCCAATCTGGGAGACCAACTACTATTTTGTATTATGTTTTGGTTGAAGTAATATAAATCCTCTATGTTAACTTAAAAAAAAAGAAAAACTGAATAAAATGGTTTATAAGGTGCTTTAAATTTATCCCATAGGATGTAGAATAGACAATAATGGGGTTTACTATTAAGTCACTCTGGGATGTGAAGGTCACCAGTTCCAAACTTCATGGGAAAAAATCTAGTCATGTTAAGGGATGGTGTGGCCTAGGTCAGGTGGGATCCTTGAGTAATTTTGATGGCTTAGATGACCATGGGTTACGGTTTCTCAAGCCATAGGTCAAGCCTAATGTAATCTCTAATTATTAATTTTAGGTATGTTCTATGCTAGAGCAATTTATTTCAATTTCTTTTCCACATTAGAAATCACATCAGCATAAAGTAAACTATAGATAGAACATAAATAAATCGCAGAAGACAAGCCAAGACAAGAGGACACAAGATGTGGTGCAAACCAGGGATAAACACCAATGAGGGGAACCCTTGATCAATTCTTCTTTTATGTTCTTTAAATTTGAGGAGAGAAAGTGAGAGAGAAAGTAAATTTACAATAGAATTCAATCGCTTTGACTTTTGATATTAGCATGAGATCAGTTGAAGACATATTGCTTCAACTGATTCTCTAAGGTGACTCGTTCACCTATCATAGTGCTACATCTCGTCTATTTGTTGCACATTATCATGTGACACCTTGTTGTATTGTCACACATGTTGAACCTTGATGACTGAGCTGCTATCATCTTCATGCTACTCAACATGCTGCATCTTCCATGGCCATATTCATCATCAAGCTGCCCATGCTCATGATCTCATTCATCATTATGTTGCCCATGCCCATATCATCATGCATCATTATGCCGCCCATGATCATATCATCATGCTGCTTATTATGTTGCCCATGATCTCATACATCATGATGCCTTCCTTCGGAGACAGATGCTCCGGCTGTTTCGGCAGTTCCCGGTAGTTCTGGTTTTTCCGGCAATTCCGACAGTTCTAGCATTTCTGGCTTTTATGGCTTTTCCGAATTTTTTGGCTTTTTTAGATTTTCTGGTATTTCTATCTTTTCCGATGTCTCCGGCTTTTTTGGCAGTTCCAGCTTTTCTGACAATTCCGGCTTTTCTGACAGTTCCAGTAGTTCTGGAATTTTTGACTTTTCTGGCTTTTCTGGTATTTCCGACTTTTCCAGTGTTTTCGACTTTTTCGGCAGTTCCAGATTTTCTAGCAGTTCCGAATTTTCTGGCTTTTCTGGCACTTTTGGCAGTTCCGATAGTTCTGACTTTTCTTGATTTTCTGGCTTTTCCGGCAGTTCCAACTCTTCCATCTTTTTCAGCTATTACGACTTTTCCGGCAGTTCTAGCTTTTCCAACTTTTCTAGCAATTCCAACTTGTCTAGCTTTTCCAGCTTTTCCTTAGGATCTCTCCTCCTACTAAAACCAAAAGACAAGTATAGAGAGGAAGAGATCCAAGTGTGCGTAGAAATGACTTGAAGTGCTCTTCTATTTATACTAAAATGTAGAGGTTGAATAGACATGACTGTTGGGCTTCTGAGGCTACATAAGTTGTTGGCTGACTTAATAATTTGTCCATAACATAAATAAATTCATAACTTCATAAATACTTATCAGAATCAGATGATCTTTAGATCAACCCTACACCTCTCAATGAGAGGGATCCAATAAAAATATCAGCTACCATAAATTATGACCCACATGGAGTTTGACCCTAGTTGCCAATTTTAACACTCCCTCTCAACTAGGGAGAACTCCATTCGCTGATCCATATGTCCAACTGTACTATCTCTGTTTTCAGTGCCCTTCAATGCTCTACTCAGCTCTGCTCAGCTTAGCTAGCTCTACTTAGCTCTACTAGTTCTGCTCTGCTCTGCTCAGCTCTACTGGATCTGCTATACTTTGTTGGCTCTGCTAGCTCTACTCTACTCTACTCAGCTCTGCTGGCTCTATTATGCTCTGTTAAGCTTTGTTGGCTTTGCTCTACTCTACTCAGCTCTTCTCAGCTCTGCTAGCTTTGCTCTACTTAGCTCAGCTTAGCTGGCTCCACTCCACTCAACTTAGCTCTGCTGAACCATGAAGAAGAAGAATTGATCAAGAATGTGTCATACAATTCTCCACTGACCCGAAGTTAGTCTCAGAGTGTGTACCACTGGTCCCAGACTAGTCCTCAACTGACCCAAAGTCAGTGTCATAGAAGGTACAACTCCTACCACTGGTCCCAGAGCAGTACTCTACTGACTCGAAGTTAGTCTCAGAGTATGTACCATTGGTCCTAGACCAGTCCTCAACCAACCCAAAGTTAGTGTCATAGTGGGTACAACTCCTACCACTAGTCCTAGACCAGTATCATTGGTCCCAGATCAATGAAGGTCATCCTAGCATAGGGAGTATGGTAGATACAATGATGCATCCATCGGTACTGCTATGGTCCCTATCCTCATTTCCCTACTCATTGATCAAATGAGAGGTACTTCCCACGAATCTCAGACTGCATGGGTAGGATGCCTCGACAGGAGAACTTAATCAATCATGTCCTCACAAGAGAACTAATCATCCTACTACATAATCGCCATGGAGAACACATCATCCAACCCTCATAGGAGAACTAATCATCCTGCTACACAATCGTCATGGAGAACACATCATCCAAACCTCACAGGAGAACTAATCATCCTACTACACAATCGTCATGGAGAACACATCATCCAGACCTCACAGGAGAATTAATCATCCTACTACACAATCATCATGGAGAACACATCATCCAGACCTCACAAGAGAATTAATCATCCTGCTACACAATCGTCATGGAGAACACATCATCCAGACCTCATAGGAGAATTAATCATCTTGCTACATAGGAGAGTGAATCATCCTGTCCCACAAGAGAGCGAATCATCTTGTCCCACAAGAGAGCGAATCATCTTGTTCACAGGAGAGCGAATCATCCTATCCACAGGAGAGCGAATCATCCTATCCCACAAGAGAGTGAATCATCCTGTCCCAGTGCACACCACCAGGGGAGGGTGAGTCACCCTGTGGTCGTATGTTGCTCCAGTAAGAACCACAAGCCCCCAGAGATCCCAGAGCTCAATGCATACAACATGCAGGACCCTTGTACAAGGGTGTCTTGATGACTCCAAGTCATTCGGGAAAATCATAGATTTGATCTTACCCCGAGGCTTAGACAAAGTGTAGCGACCTGTACATCATCTCATAGTGATGGAGCTTCCTTTCTCATAGACTTACCATATCCCAGATAAGGTAGTATCTGATGTCTATTTGCTGATGCAATTGTCGAAAATGGGATTCCTCAATAATCGAATCCCACCTTTGGTTGTCACAAATAATCATAGTGGTACAAACAACTCACTTGAGGAGCTTCCCCAACTAGGTAGCTTCATACGAGATCATACTTGTAGATATGTATCCAGTCTCAGTGGTGCTTATAACAACCAACTTCTGCTTCCTACTCATCCATGATGTCGAAGCAGAATCCAAAGAGAAACAACACTAAGAAGTGCTCTAGTGATCCTCCACACTGCCTGCCCAATCAACATTCAAATAATCATGTAGTTTCATATTTCTTGCAGTGTATCTCAATCCATGAGAGATTGTGCCCCCAAGACATCTCAGAAGATTCCTAGCACCAATCCAATGAGGTTCAACCAAATATGAGCTCACCAAGCTAACTGCAAAACATATGTTCAGATGGAAGTTCACCAAGAAAATCAACACGAATGATTTTATGAGATTCAGAGGCATTTCCCAAATCTAGTCCAACATCACTACCATATAACTTTTGAAAGTTAATATCCTTGAGGTAGTCACAGACTTGCAGTTCACCATTCCACATCTGGAATCCAATTCCCTCTTACTTCTACAAATGAGAGGGTTTGCACCTGTTAGAAGTAGGTCATCCTCATAAGGTGCTAGTATAAGAGGTCTATCATCCACAACCTTCAGATGGTTTGGATCTATTTCACTCCTAGTGAATCTCAGCTTTATCAGACAGCTATCAATCCTCTCATACTATGCTCGGGGTGTTTTGCTTCAAGCCATATAGGGCTTTCTTCCACCTGCATATGCGAAATTCCTGATTATCAATCTCAGACCCCTTGGGTTGTTCTAGACCTACGGACCTGCTACATGAGGGGAATGGTCCCCTTGTAAGATTTTCCTTTGGTACATCTCAGACATGTACTTTCATGCTCCTTTTGAATTCAGGCATCCCTGTCACCATCTGACTCATAGACCATCGGTGCTACGTGATAATGGACATGTTCCCCAGTGGACTTCCTGCAATTTGATACAACCCTGAACTCAAAAACATCTTTGAAAATTCTATTTCCAAACATGTACCTTTCCATTGATGATTACCACCCTGAAACCTTTGAATTCAATTTCCGGGATGGACACTAGGTTCTTCTTGCGATCAGGTACATAAAAGTGATTTGGGGTTCCTTACTTTCTTTTAAGAGTTGACCATTTCCTTAATGACCTGCATTACCTTTGGACACTCTGTCGCATAATGGCCGAACTCATTGCAACCAAGGCATTCACCTTTCCTTCCACCCTTAAATTCGAACTTCCTAAAGAAGTGATCTCTAGATGGGCCATCAGAAACCTCCGCTATGCCATTCTGATAATATGTTATGCTTTGACTTCACACTTTGTGAACTTAGAAGAGAGATGTGGAACCCATTGATCCTTTTGTCTTGTCCCTATTGTCTTTGGTGATTTCTCTTTCACTCTTGCTTGGGCATTGTCTTCACCTCACCTCTGATACCATGTTAATTTTAGGTATGTTCTATGCTAGAGAAATTTATTTCAATTTCTTTTCCACATTAGCAATCACATCAGCATAAAGTAAACTATAGATAGAACATAAATATAAATCGCAGAAGACAAGCCAAGACAAGAGGACACAAGATGTGGCACTAGCCAGGGACAAACCCTAATGTGGGGAAACCCTTGATCAATTCTTCTTTTATGTTCTTCAAAGTTCAGCAGAGAAAGTGAGAGAGATAGTACATTTACAATAGAAGTCAATCACTTTGACTTTTGATATCAGCATGAGATCAGTTGAACACATATTGCTTCAACTGGTTCTCTAAGGTGACTCGTTCACCTATCATAGTGCTACATCTCATCTATTTCCTACACATTACCCTGTGACACCTTGCTATACTCTCACATGTGTTGAACCTTGATGACTGAGCTACTCTCATCTTCATGCTGCTCATCATGCTACATCTTCCATGGTATTATTCATCATCAAGCTGCCCATGCTCATGATCTCATTCATCATTATGTTACCCATGCTCATATCATCATGCACCATTATGTTGCCTGTGCTCATATCATCATGCTTCTTATTATGTTTCCCATGATCTCATACATCATGTTGCCTTCCTTTGGAGACAGATGCTCCGGCTGTATCGGCAGTTCCGAGTAGTTCTGACTTTTCCAGCAGTTCCGACAGTTCCGACAGTTCCAACATTTCTAGCTTTTCTGGTATTTCCATATTTTTCGACGTTTCCGGCTTTTTCAGCAATTCCAGTTTTTCTGGAAGTTCTAGCTTTTCCAGCAGTTCTGCCAATTCCAACTTTTCCGGCTTTTCTAACTTTTCTAGCTTTTCTGGCTTTTTTGGTATTTCCAGTTTTTCCGACATTTCCGGTTTTTTCGGCTTTTCCGGAAGTTTCAGCTTTTCCAACTTTTCTAGTAGTTCTGGTTTTTTCGGTAGTTCCAACTTTTTCAGCTTTTCTGGCTTTTCCAGTAGTTCCAACTTCTCCAGCTTTTCCGACTATTCCAGCTTTTCATACAGTTCCAACTTTTTTAGCTTTTTAGGTAGTTCTGGCTTTTCTGACTTTTTCTTAGGATCTCTCCTCCTACTAAAACCCAAAGACAAGTAGAGAGAGGAAGAGATCCAAGTGTGTATAGAAATGACATAAGTCCTGTTCTATTTATACTAAAACGTAGAGGTTGAATAGACATGACTGTTGGGCTTCTGAGCTTACATAGGTTGCTGGTCGACTTAGCAATTTTTCGATAACATAAATAAATGCATAACTTCATAAATACTTATCGGAATCAGATGATCTTTAGGTCAATCCTACACCTCTCAATGAGAGGGATCAAATAAAAATATCAACTTCCATAAATAATATGACTCACATGGAGTTTGGCCTTAGTTTCCAATTTTAACAGTTAATACCGGAAAAGCTAGAAAAGCCAGGAAAGCCAGAAAAGTTGGAAAAGCCAGAAAATCCAGAAAAGCTGGGAAAGCTGGAAAATCTGGAAATGCCGGAAAAGTCGGAAATGCTGGAAAAGTCAGAAAAGCCGAAAAATCCAGTCATGTTAAGGGATGGTGTGGCCCAGGTCAGGTGCAATCCCTGATTAATTTTGATGGCTTAGATGACCCTAGGCCAGGGTTTCTCAAGCCACAAGTCAAGCTTGATGTAATCTCTAATGAACTCAGAACACTTGACAAACAAAAAGAAAAGGTGCTTTAACTTTTCTCCTTTACTCCCATTCTTTCTCAAACACATAATTAAAAATTCAAGTTTAATATTTAGATAGAAGATACAACTTATTAAAAATAACACTTTTAAAAATAGGGTTACAATATTTTCATGGCATGTAAGATGACCATCACTTCTTTCTCATGGGTAGAATTGACCAAATTTCCATCATGTAAGTGGTTATTCATAAATGATAGTAAATGTCCTTTTTGCATTAAAATGGCACCCAAACCTTTTTTATAGTAAATATCCTAACTAGGTTGATTAGCCTAATCTTAAACTTAAAACACTAAAAAGTATGTACAATATATAAAAACCCTAAAATAGACCTTGAAAACCCTAGGTGTTGTCTCTTTATCTATCTCTTGGCAATATTTAAACCTAATTACTACTAAAATAATGTCATCTGGCCTTACTTATACGGTTTTAACCAAGAAATTACAAGTTTCAACTATTAAAATTAAAGTTTGAGTTTTCTTTGTCCATCATCTTGTTCCCAAACATTCTTGGTGTGCATTTATTTGGGGCACAAAAACCTTTCCTTTTACCCTTTCAAATCCATGCAATTTGGTGTATTTTTTAAAAACACAAACATATATGTGAAAAATTAAAAATATTTAATTGCATTAATGTTAACTATGACTAAAAAAATACTCTCTAAGTTGAATAATTCAATTTGGACTTGAAATGAAGTTTGGGCATGCATTTTTGTGAAGCGGACCAAAATTTTCTCGCTTCACTAAAATTCATGCCCAGACTTCATTTATTGGGCAATCTCATTGATTCAAATTGTAGATTGTTTATTTATTGATTTTAAACACTTTTTCATTGTTACAACATTCTAAGTTTTGCTTGGACTTGCCTTATGTGAAAGTTGTGTATAAGTGGGAAACATAGTTATGTAGGATATTTGTTACACGTGATGCAAGGTTATATCCTAAGGTTATGAATTGTCAATCATGTCACATTTCTAATTTCATTAACAAGAGTGTAATTGGTTTAGCCTTGGAGTGCATATTTGTTTTGACTGTGATCACTGACAGATATGATCAATTACTATTCTAGCAGACTTGGATTTCAATGTATAACATTTCCTTTATGAAAATGACTATGATATGTTGCATAAATTGGCTTTATATTTAGGTTGGAATGGTCATTATCCATGGGGGATTCACTGGGGGAGCGATATCATACCACGTGCGTTCATATTGGGGATATATATTGAGGAAATAATGACATTATATATTGGGGGATATATAGGGGGTAAAGGGTTTTTATATTGGCAAATATAAAAAATGGAGCTTAAATTTAATGAAAAAATATAAGGGGTATAAAAAATGTTAATGAAGAAATGGATGCCTACAATATCTAGTGAAGGTAGGGGTTTTTTAAATTGGGAAGTTGTATTGGGCTCATATTGGTAGGGGGTTAAATAATGTGATTTTTAGAGGGATTTTCCAATATGTAATCAAATTAAGGGTATTGTTTAATATTCCACGAATGTATGTGATATGTCAGAGGTTCACTGAGTGAATCCCTCATGTCATTATCACACAATCAATTAAGTAAAAGTCCTAGTGTGCATTTATTTGATGAACAAACCTTACATTAACCCTATGAAATTGATCCAATTTGGCATATTCTTGCACAACATAAATTTCTATGTGAAAAATTATTGTTAATTATGAGTAAAAAAGTACTCTCAAAGTTGAATAATTAAATTTTTCCTTGAAATGAAGGTTTGGCATGCATATTTTGTGAAACAAGCCAAAATTTCCTTACTTAACTAAAATGCACACCCATACTTCATTTATTGGTCAATCTAATTGATTCAAATTGTAGAGTTAATATTTTTATTTTACACACTTTTGAATTATTATAGGTTTAATTTGACCCTTACATAATTATGCTTCAGATTTCATACAACATTCCAAGCTTTGCTTCAACTTGCATTATGTGAAATTTGTGTGTAGGTTTTTCTTCAACTGTCTCTTGGGTAGAACAATTGTCCTTTTAATTCAAATAAATAGTTCCAACTCTTCACTTTAATTGTCAATCCGAATAGATTTTGTTATTGCAAGGATATTATGAAAAATATATGCAAGGGAAAATGATGACTAGTGCTAATGAATCTCAAACACAATCTTTGTAATCATACTCAGCAGCTCAACACTTTGGCTGTTACAATCTCAAACATTGTTCACACTCTAAAGAAATAAATACACAATGCAGAATAAAACCTCTTTGTCACACTAAAACTCTTATTTAGAAAAGAAGAGCACTCCTAGAAACCATTCTCACAACAAATGCTGAAACACACATTCAAATGAAATGAAAACACCATCAAGTTGTAACATTAATTAAAAAACTTTCACACTATTGAAGGGACCGGTCCAAGACCTATGTTGTTAAAAAATATAGTGCTTCGACTTATGCAATCATAAAAGAATGAACACGACTAATAATAATAGTAACAATAAACAACACACAAACTAGTCAACAGAAATGTATGGCACCACCAATGATTGAGATTGCATTAATGAAAAATACAGGATTGCAATGCTGATGCTCTCCCCCTCTATCATTATCTATTTTTTTCTATATGTCTATCTCGTGAGGGTGAAGAGTACATCTCTTTATAATTTTAGATTACATTGAAATGATCATCATAAGAATCTCTTTATTCTCATGGGATATAATCTTAGAATACACATTAACAATTTGATAACAATTTCCAAGGTTATGACAAAGTTGTAACAACTTTTCCAAATTACATTAATTATCAATAGAAAATCGTAATTGTTTCATTCGTGTTGTCTATAAACTTCTCCTTTGACAGTCAAAATATATTTTGACTAGATTCTTTCCAACTTTATCTTCATAACTAAGTGAAGGAGGTCAGTGCATCCAAAATAGACTTCATGTGTTAAAAAATTCTCAACGAGTCCTTGTCATGTCCATGACAAGGAAAAATTGGAAAGTGTAATCCTATAACAACATCTCAACAGATCACAAACCCTGTAAAAGCCCAATTGTCAATTTTATGAGAAAAATAGCCTAAAATTGTAGTTCTCATGCCAATTTACAAGTATAATTAGATCATAAGGATGACATATAAAAATATACATACCTAGGTTGATAATGATTGTTACAATTGTAGTGTATGGTCTTAAGAATTAAAAAAGGTAAATAAAATGTAGGAAAATGAGTGAAAAACAATGTCAATTTCACATCCCAACATCTCCCCCCATCTTAAGTATCTGCATGCCCATTTCAACATGATTTCACATCCCAACATCTCCATCTCTCTCTACTTCAACTATTAGTTCTTGTGTAACAACAACATCTTTAGCAATTTCTTATGGAACATCGGTTTGGAATTCTTCATCTTGCTCTCCAACTTGAATTAAAATCGAAATAGTGGTTTTTCTTTCATAATCCACTTCGTCTGTCACTTCCTTACATCCATCACATAATCTAATTGACATTACTTATACCACTTCTCCCATGGTTTCTAATCTATTTTGTTTCGTAGACTAAAGTTGCCCTTCAACAATTGTAATTGGTTTCCTTAAATTCTCATTTTCCTCCAATTTTTTAATTTTTGGAATAAGGAGGTCAATTTTACACTTACCTAGTGAAGAGACATTTTATTATTCCTTTTCTAGCCCCTCCTCTTTCTTCTGTTCCTTAGGTTCCTTTGATTCAGGTGGACCAACATGAACTTCAGGTGTCGGGGTATGTTCTTTTACAAAAAATTCTTTCTCTTCATTCTATTGCCCCTCAGACTCCTTTGGTACTGATGTATCACTATATTCCTTAGATATTGGGGTAGTTGATGGTGTAATAATTACCCACACTCTCATCTTGGGATTCTTTCCACCCAATAGCTTCTTCAATTCCTATTTTTCACTACAACTTGTATAGGAGTAGTTTTTTTACATGCTTCTTAGATTCCTAAATAATTTTTGTTTTAGGAACCCCTACTTCAACTTATGTTTTTCTTGGTGCCCCTATCTGAAGAACTGCCACATGCCCTTCTTCCTTAATAGGGAATCCATGATAATGATCCTCATATTTTCCATAGGATATATCCACAGGTTCTCTAGTGCATGCTATTTCCTTCATTGTATCTACTAGCAAAATTTCTTATGGAACTCCATCTCTTAGGGTTTCTATGATGGAGTCTAAGAGGTGTAACTACTCTTAGTTCTATAGGAAGTGTAGCTACCCTACTGTTGGGTCTAAAATGCAGATGCAAATTACAGTTTCATTTGCTGTCAACCGGCGTAAGTAAAACTTTGAGGATCATCTGATATATGGACTCAGAGACAAACTAAACTAAGTTAGGTGAAGAAATATTAAAGCTCTGTTATAGGAGACTGTTCATTAATATTTCTAATCAACTATTTAAACTAATGAAATTGAAGCTCTTAAACATAATTCTGATTGATTGCATGAAATATTAAAGCTCTCTTACAAGACACTATTCGTTTATATCTCAAGCATATAAATCAAAAACTCAAACTAATGAAATCAAACATTAAATAACAAATTAGATTCATTGAAGGAAACATTAATACTTTCTTACGAAAGGTCATTCATTAATATTTCAAACATATGAACCTAATAATTTAATCTAATGAAGTTCACTAACAAATATAAAGTAAAATCTTACCAAAACAAAAGTGTACTTTCTAGGCAATGGGGATCCTTCCAAGGATTCACAAGCACACCAAAGGAGAAGTCAAATGTAGAGGATCAAAGAACATCCATTTTATTCATCATAATTTTCAAAGTAAAATGGCTATAAGCTCATATGATCCAAACCAAAACTATTCTAAATTCTATCTAGATTAATACTACTAGGTTACAATAAAGGACTAGGTTCTAAGACTCTAAAAATTAAGATTACAGATGAACGAGATAACACTCCTATTTATACAAAAGCTATAATAACAAACTCATAAATGTAGATCCACTATTACCTCCTTTGATCCACGTATTTCTCAACCAATGGTGACACATAACCCTATCCTCCATGATCTCCTCCATGAGATCCATGATCTCCTTCATGAGGTCCATGATCTCCTCAAATTCTAATTTGAACATAGAGTGCCACATAGATATGCCTTAGAAGCTTCCTTTGTACCTACACATGTCAAATTTCTCATTCCAATTGCTAGGTATAAGTATAAGGATATTATTTTCTAAAGTTTAACCACAAATTCACTTAAAAATACTAAGAATTAATAATGTTTTGGAAAACACAAGGGTAACCCATATAATGATGAAGGAGAAGCTTGATGTGATGACATGGTAGTGAAATAGAGGTGAGAAAATGTGTGAATGGAGTGAAACTGGATGTATTTTAAGGTGAAAGTGGATGTATTTTAAGGATAATTCTTAGGCCCAAGATACCCCCAAACTGAAAGTTTTTCATGTTCTCGTGCAATCTATTACATTACTTTTGATACTTGAGCTTTTTGGCTTATGCTTTTCATGATATCACTTACTGATTTTTGCAAAGTGTATTTGTTGAATTGCAACTTGGTTGGTTCTTGTGTTTCAACCATATTTTGTTTGTTGCATTCAATGTATGATCTTTGCATAATGATAATGTGATTTTTATTGCAAAGTATTTTTGTTGGAATGCATCATGGTTGGTTCTTGTGTGACAACCATGATTGTGTTGGCATCCAATTAACTTTTAAGTACTTTTTACAAAGCCATTTATATGCTCATGAAGATGTAATAGTAAATATATTTGGAAATTATGTGGAAAGTATGTGATATATGAATATGGAAAAATATGAATGTGACAAAGTATGAATGTAAATATATCCTCCCCCCAAACTGATGGTTTTGGCAGTTGTGTGAAATGAGAAATGGAAGTGTTTTTTTTCCAAAAATTATCATTCTAGTTTTTTTTCAAGGAATTAAATGGTTAAAAGTTAGAAAATATCATACCTCAACTTACCCTTTCAAAAATGGATGAGAGTTGTGCATGTGTGGCTGCAAAATTCTAATCATAGTCGTCTTCTCTTGGCTGTGAAAATGGTGGATGAAGTCAAAAAAGTGAATCTTTTATTGTTGCTGCATCTGCTACTAAATCTGTTGCTAGATCTTCTGTTGAATGTTCGGAATCTATTGTTGAATGCGGTTGAAAATGTATAAGGCTTGGAAGGTATACAAAATTTAGAATTTACACTTCCCCCACAACCTTATTTATTGACTTGTCCTCAAGTCATTTACATCAAAAATTGAAAAGTAATGAAAGTAAATCTACTTCCTCTGCTACAAAATGAAAGTAAATGTCTTCAAGTCTTCCACACTCATTGGCACAATTCTTGTCATGTGAATAAATGTTTTGGTGTCGAACATAACAAGAAATTGTTAACTTAGTGGCCATTAATGGATGCCACTAGTCAACACGAGAGCTCCCATCTTTGATTTGGATGAGAGTCAAGGTGCCCCTAACACATCTTTCTAAGCATGAATGAATTTGTTGTTGTCAAATACTTAGAAGATCTGACGAACAAGGGACATTGATGTATTCCCATTGTTAATCAGGATGATAGCTTGCCCTTAAGGCATGCAAGCTTCAAGGTGTTTTTAGAAAGATATTTAGACTCAAGGACTATGGACTCAGTGATTTACATAGAAGCAGGATTTTATTTGCAAACTTGTAAATGGAAATGGAAATGGAAAAGGAAACTGAAAACGGAAATGGAAAGTGGCGCAAAAAGCTTGTAAGTGAGCTACTTGTTGGGCACCAAATCAGGCTATCTTTCTGTTGCATTTCCATCCCTCTTTTTGTCCTTTTTGCACTTATTCATCTGTATTTACTATGCTAAATCCGCAAGGTAACTACCCCTTTCCTGTCTATCAGAATATTTTATTAATGAAGTAAAGTCGTGGGGTTATGCCTATTCACAGCACTAAAACACATGTTTGATCGCAGCTTTCGGAGAACAGGTACTGATCTTTCAACGTCCCACAACAGATCCATAATTCACAGCAATAGCCAGCCATAAGGAAGCTGTGTGGCTAAAGTCGTAGATGTCCCTAAACCATTCTTAGACCATTCTCTGATCTTAAACAATGTAAACTTTGAAACGAGAACTAATACGGTTACCCGTTTCATAGAGATAGCAAAAAAGTGACCCGATTTTGAAAAGGGGTGATGCAGAACGCACATGTTTTTTTTAGAGCATAGTTTTTGGCACTTTAATTTTTTTATGTACACTACGTTTTTGAATAGTAGTGATTTTCATGCTGATTTAAAAAAGTGAGTATTCTGCATCACCCCCTTTTTCTAAAAGACCTGTTTTTTGGCTTTAAATTTTCTAATGTATAAAATGTAAATAATTATTTTGTAAATTTGATCATTTTTGAAGTGGTCGTTTTCTTCACATTTTCTTGTTTTTTTTTTAATTTTAACTTTTTTTTTAGTGAGGTTTTTATTGTTTTGCATTTTTAATTAGGAAGTCAATATTTAGAATTTTCGATATTCTACATATTTATACATCCTTAATTAATTTTTCACTCCACATGAAATAATTGTTTCTAAAAAACAATATTTTTTAACAGTGGACATAAAAATAACCATTTTTAACATAAATATAACTAAAAAACTACATGTTTTGATAATTTTTTGCTAGAATTGACATGTCAAAATCACAATTTTTATACGATAATTTTAACTAAAAATGGTTAAATAATAGTTTTTTTTTATGAATTTCATGTCAAAAAAATAATAATAATCACTTTTTTTTTTCAAAAAATAATGATTAACTTAAAAATCAATGCGAAAATCACATATTACAAATATTGAACGTATAACAACCCTAATTGAGTGTTTATTCTTCTCATAAAATGTCAAAGTCAAAACATTGCAAAGCTTGATTTCCAAGCATAACTTAAATTTAATCAACAATGTCACGTAATCCAAACTCTTTGTCCTCTAGAGTTTCATCATTGTCTTCTTCCACAATATTTTCTGTTTCCTTTTGCTCATTTTCCTCTTCTAATGGGTCTTTGATGTCTGTGAATCTCCCAATGTATGTCTTTCCAAACATTCCATGTAATGGTGGTTGGGGTTCCTTTGCCTTTTTTGCCACACGTGATTCACTAAAGTCCCCTTTCTTCAACCCAATTTCTTGCATTGCATCTGGAAGAAATTGAAGAGCATTAATTCTTTGCTGAATGAAACGCTGAAATGTTTAGAAATTTTCTTGAATAACTATTTCAAATACCATTTAAGAAAATATGGTAATGCAAGCACATACTCAACGCCCATGTCACTTTTATAAAATAGAATGTATTTATCATTCTACTCAACATTCATTTTTATCAAAATTCAATATTTTCACAAACATGAAATCACTTTAAAACATTTTATATCAATTTTATACCAATTTTCAAAATTAATAAAACAAACTCAACTAATTTAATAATGGTGAATTGTAATATATAAAAAGAACTCACTACATATCATCCACTACCAATGTTAATCAAGTGAAGAAAAAAACACTATATTTCATCCAAACACAATTAATTTTATATTTATTAAAAAAAAATCAAAATTATATATGTTCAAGTCTACATGTGAAATTCATTTATATGATTAAGACTTTCTTACACACTTGTTTCCCTTGTAATCAATTCATCTCAACAGAATTATCAGCGAAAACAAATCTTATCTATGCAAAGAGATAAAAGATAAGCTTCTTTGAAAAACTTTTTTATTTCCACCAAGTGATTTGTCTATTTATCAATTTAATAATGATGTGTGGAATTAAACCATATCAATTTATTAGAAATTATTGAAATTTTTATTTATTAACACCAATCTAGTCAAAACGATCCCAAATCTCCCAAAAACGATTGTTTTAACCTCATGCATTAAAAAAAAATGAGCCTAACAGACCCTAAACAAAATGAATTAAGTGAGTTGTTGACTCAGCCTAACAAATACTAACTGACATAGCCTGATCACATTCCAACTTCAAGTCATTAACTAAAATAGTCGAAAGGCCCTCACCCTATATCTCAAGTCTTGAAGCACTTGGTTGCCTTCATTTACCAAACATTGCTTGCGTACATTTGGACTTGATTTGGTTTATAACAATTTGCTTAGCCAAAGAGAGCAGGGAATCCATTTGTGATTATTTACAGAGTTGCAAATGGAAAATGCAAACTATTTTATGCAATCAATGAAGAATTGCAAATTGCAAATTACAGATTTCCAAATGAAAAATATAAACTATTTTATTATGTTCTGATGAGATAAATAAATATTTGACATTTTCACCATTTATGACAATCAAATTTCCACCCTCCTCTATTCTTATTTCATTACCTTCTTTTTGAATCTTAAACATTGGTTTTGTCCCATCCTCTTTTTTCTCCTTAGATATTAGCACTTCTAGGTTTTCTTAGGCTTCCACCCCCTTATTTTATCATACCCATATTTCCTTATTTTCGCAATACACCTCTTAAAATATTGTGCCATGGAATATCAATCATCTAAAAGGAACTTTCCAATAGTCCAAATGTTGATTGAATATTTATTTTCCCCATTACATGGATATGTCCTTTGGATGGAGTTCCAAATCAACTAATAGTTGAATAAATATCCTATCCACCATGGTTCAATACTCTTATTCAAGGTTGATGTATTCCAATGAAGTCCATTTCCAATAATTTCCAATAAATGATTTCAATAAATGATAACAATCCGTCTCATAATCACCCACATCATATGATTTTCCATATTCATCAAATCTCGCTCCAATTCAAAATGTTATGATTGTAGAAAGTGACATTTTTGTAGTTGCTTTTCTTTTCTGTAGCCGAATCACAGGTTATCATATCTCCATACATGGTATACCAAAACTAAAAACCAAGGGATGTGGAAAAATAAGTTTATGGTTTTCCACCTAGAAGCCATGCATGCCATCATTGAAGCTTGGTCAATGTCACAGTAAAATAGTCCTAAGCGGTGGCAAAGTAATGTGATAAATAATAAATTTGTTGATGCAACATGAACGATTAGATCCCACAAAATCGAGTCATGTAATCTACCAGAGATATTCATGCTCTCGTCATGAATCTCTCATATCAACAACTCAATCCTTGTAACCCACACGATTTGTAATTCATTTATTTTGTCCCGAATTAAAGTAGTGGAACTCTCAAACAATTATTGTCTTCTAACTTTATAAATACTTGCGATTCCTTTTATGGAAGCAAGTCAGATGTTTGGTAACACTTTGAAGTTAATATAATATTTTTTGGTCTTTTAATTCCTCGGTGTATGATGCATTGTTCATGATCTATTTCAGAATTGTAGTTATAGCATTTTAAAATCTCTGAGTTTACTCTAATAATCTGCGACCCAACTAGGAAGGCCCCCTGTGATGAGGACACACATTGTCTTTATTAGTTTTATTTCTTATCATTGTGAATTTAATTTTATTTTCTTGCAGAATAGATTTCAATAAATGATAACAATCCGTCTCATAATCACCCACATCATATGATTTTCCATATTCATCAAATCTCGCTCCAATTCAAAATGTTATGATTGTAGAAAGTGACATTTTTGTAGTTGCTTTTCTTTTCTGTAGCCGAATCACAGGTTATCATATCTCCATACATGGTATACCAAAACTAAAAACACGATAAAGAAACATGTTTTCTATGGGAAGACTCGGCGAAGGCGATTCTGAGAATCGCCGGGTGGTGGGGCGATTCTGAGAATCGCCCCGCCACCACCCCGCCACCACCACTGGTGGTGAGGCGGTGGCGAGGCGATTCTCAGAATCGCCCCACCACCAAGCCGTAGCCGTAGCCGTGTGGTTATTACCACGAACATGCCGACGATTAATTTAATATAAATATTCGTTCATTTCTGTCGTCTGTAAAAAGCGTTGACTCACTCCATCCCACAATCGTATTGCTACGAGGGCGACCGATGAGCTTGAAAATCATTCTAACATTGCGAACGAAGTAACACGCAGAGGCAGGGAAATAATCCGCATAGCATTTTGCACACAGAGTTTCGGGTGGAGACGGCGCAGAAGTGTGAGGACGCGGATTGTGTTGTATGTGTTTAATATATACAATAAATAAACAACAACTCGGCCACTTTTCAATATACGCCGAAAGTGTAGTTGTTTATATTACTCAATATACACGAATAATTATTGCTGGTTCTTATCTGATCACGCGTCATCCGTTTAGGAAAATAAGAGAAGAAATTTCACGCAAAAATCTGAAACTTGAACGTCATGATCATGAATTTCAGTGACAAAGCCAACTCCCCATAACTAAGTTGAAATCCCTTTGGCATGCTCCCTTTGGCATGCTCCGTTGAGCCCAATCGGTGTTCAGAAGAGTAGTTTACACAAAGATTGTTCAATGCATTTCCTGCAACAAAGATTTTCGCAAACAGGGATATCGTTCAACAATAACAGGTTTCTTTTCGCAGCGATATTATTCAACAATAACAAAATTCTTTTTGCAGGGATATCATTCAACAATAACAAAATTATTTTCGCAGGGATATCATTCAACAATAAAATATTTGTAAAAATATTTGTATGGAAGTAAAGAATGTTAAACTAATTAAACCAATTGTTAGCGAGATAAAATAATCCTCACCAGAGCACAGTTGCAGTTGCAAAGCAATAATTAGTTTTAAGGTGGTGGGGCGATTCTGAGAATTGCCCCGCCACCAGTGGTGGTGGCAGGGCGGTGGCGGGGCGATTCTGAGAATTGCCCCATCTAACTCTATTTCCTCTTCATCAACTCCAGCGGCCAAAATTTCTCCAAAGAACTCGTCAAAGATCACTGCTATAATTTCACCATCTTCACGGCGCCAAATTAAAGTATTTGGAGTAAAAGCGACTCCCTCAGCTCTTCACGTCGCCAAATTAAAGTATTTGGAGTAAAAGTGACTCCCTCATCTTCACGGCGCCAAATTAAAGTATTTAAGTTACTATATCGGTCTCCTGGCCTCTGTCTTGTCAATACCTCTGGCAAACAGTGTACGGATAGCTTAGAATGTAATGCGATCTCTGTTCAATCAAACAAAACTCACTCCACTTCGAATGAATCTAGCCCACAAAGTCATCATGTAAAAAGCAAAATTCACTCACAAATCAGAATAGATTTCATTCAATCCCTCTGTTAAAAGCTTGAATAACACGATAAGGTACTCTATAAGAGAAGTGATGTATCCAGATTTCTCACAGAGAAGCGTCTGTAAATTTCCATTGGTGGATTTGAGAATTCTTCTCTGCTTTCGTAGTCGTGACTATTTCTTCGAATTTCGTTTTCGTGAAGGATTCACTTACCGAAATGCAAATACAGATTTCCATCAAAGAATGCAGTGTGTGTGGAGATTTGGGCATAGAGGAAGAACTTTTTCAGTGCCAACGATGTTTATATCGCCTTCAACACAGGTTCAATTTACTGAGTCATATCGCATTTTAATTTCCTTCTTTACCGGTAATATGCGTGTGTTTCTACATCTTCCAACAACCCTAACAATATAGATTAAAATGTTCTTTCAGAATAACTGTTAATTAATATTGATTGTCTATTTCCACAATAGACGAGACTAGTTTTTATGCAAAATCAGAATCTCTGTTTGTGCTACATCCAGATATTGCAGCAAATTGTATGGAGATGGAGACTTGAATGGGCTGATCTGCGACTGGTGCCTGCATGAACAAGAAAGCAGCAACAAGAAAGATCCAAACAGGAGGCAGATCAGGACTCTACAATATATTTCAAGAGAGGAACCAACTGATGTAAAACCGAGTCCAGACAATGTAAAAAGCAAAGGCGGAAGCTCAACTCACAACGTTGAAAATGTAAATGAAGCCCTAGCAGGAGCAATAAAAAACAATAAAAATCCACCACAACATTCTACACAAATGAAGGAAATGGTCGGAGGGAAAGAAAAAATGGTGAAACAGCGGTATAGGTATAAGTCTCTTTCCAAGATCGTGTGAGTAGCTTTGCGTAGCTAATCTTTCAAGTCAACCTCAGATTATGCATTTTTGTTAAAATTATTGGTAGTCTATCAAGTAAAGGCGCGATTTAAATTCACTCTGGAATCTAAAATGGGCATTGTACAAGGGTCCTTTATAGCATATTTGGTTTCTTCAATAGTCCAACTCACATGTGATTACATTGACTGCAACCATCTATTTTCTTTATTCGAGAGTTCAACTTGCATGCGATTACATTACCTTTAACGTCGGTTTCTTCAATAGTCCAACGTGCATGTGATTACATTGACTGCAACCCTATATTTGAATTGGTTTATTCAAGAGTTCAACTTGCATGTGATTACATTACCTTTAATGTCATCCATTTTGTAGAAACAAGAGAAATACCTAACGTCCATACCAAAATTCACATTATAAAATGGGTTTTCTTAAGGGACTTCTTATGATTATTAATATTGAAGTTCACTTTCCAAGGATCGTGATAACTTAACTTGGGTCTATAAACGTATTGTTTAAAGACAAGGAATCCAATATAAGTTGTTTTTGAACTTTAAGGGAATATAAAATGTGAATGTGATTACATTGACTGCAACCCTCTATTTGAATTGGTTTATTCAAGAGTTCAACTTGCATGCAATTACATTACCTTTAACGTCATCCATTTTGTAGAAACAAGAGAAATACCTAATTTTCATGCCAAAAATTCACATTATAAAATGGGTTTTTTCTAAGGGACTTCTTATGATTATTAATATTTAAGTTCGCTTTCCAAGGATCATTATAACTTAACTTGGGTCTATAAACGTATTGTTTAAAGACAAGGAATCCAATATAAGTCGTTTCTGAATGTTAAGGGAATATATAATGTGAATTTTTATTCAACTTCGCTTCGTCACATGCCCCTTCAAGGTCATGCATTTAGTAGAAGCAAGAAAAACTCCCTATGTACTGTTGTTGATCTTCACACCTTATAACATATTAAATAATTTTTATAAAAAAAAATGCATAATCACTTTTCGTTTTGAAGGTGTTTTTGGCACAATTTTTTCACATAAAAATTTGGTGTTACTGACATTTTTTAAAAATGTTGAAAATTGACCCTAAAAAAAAAGGCCATCATTCCAGTATCAACACTTTTCATTTTCAGGGTGCTTTTTGCACAATTTTTGCACAAAAAATTCGTTTTCACTGCCATTTTTAAAACATGTTCAAAATTGACCCTAAAAAAAACCATCGTTCCAGTATACACACTTTTCATTTTTAGCACTGTTTTTCATGTTTTTCTGGGTTTTTTGGCCAGAGTTCCTGTTTTGAGTTTATAGTTCCCGTTTCAAAGTTTACATTGTTCTTCTTCATCTGGTGTTGGTGCCGTTCCAAACCGATGTATATTTTTGGGTATACGGTTACCAGGTTTTGGGGAAGGATGTTGTTCTCCTTTGCTTTGTATAAAAGGCAGGTTATTCCTGTAAAAGGGGGACTCCCCATTGATATTGTAATAGTTCTCTTCCAAATTAATAATATATCACTTCTTTTTCTACTCCACTCTTCGTTGTGATAACGTAGCCCTGATCAGAGAGCTGGGCCCGCTCTTCTGATCAGGTGTTGCGTAGTTCTTGTTGTGTGTCATTTATTATTTCATGGTTGCTATTGTAGATTGTTATTTCTTGTAATTGCTTTTCTTGAGTACTGTAGTTAATTTCAGTTTACAACAATGCTTTGAGTATTAATCACGAACCCTTGGTCGGTGACGGATGGTAACCTTGCCCCTGCATATACTTTGCATGTTGCCTTGAAAAGGATATGCACCCAGATTGATAAATTAATGTAGGAAAAAGGGTGAATAGATTGTTCATACCTAGACCTCAACATTTTGGCGCCATTGCTAGGGATGCTAACAAGGTGCAAGACATGATCTGGACCAACCAGAGGGTCAATCTCTCATCCTTAGGAGAGAACGAGTTTTCTCACTCTGCTCCAGTTCCTAAGCGTAGGTGTTTCTTTCTGCTTATAGGGCTGACCTCTTTTCCTAGGGAGGGAGGAGTCTTTAGACACCCTGCTCCAGGCCCTGAGTTAGATTTATTTTTCAAAGCCTTTTGTGTTTTAATTTCGGGAAACCCTAGCTTTTACCCTGGAGAGGGAGGAGTATTTTGACACCGTAATTCAGATCTAGAAGTATTAGGTCTTCTTGGAGGTGTGTTTTTGTTTCTATTTCTTGTCTTGGGGAGGGAGGAGTCCTTTGACACCCTGCTCCAGGACCTGAACCTTAGATTCCTATTCTTTTCTGTTAGTTGTCTCTCTTTTCATGAGCTCTTTCGTCTTGGGGAAGGAATGGTATTTTGACACCTTACTTCAAGACTAGAGCATTGTAAGTCGACACCAAGACCTTCTGTCATATCATTATTTGTATGAACAGAGAACCAAATAAGAGGGGCAGAGGAAGAGCCCCAAAGAGGGGAGGACCAGATTTGGGAAGAAAGACTTACATCTAGAAAATTATAACAAAAGCCGAATCAGAAGCATCCTCTCGCGCAGCCTTGAGACTGGGTGCACGGAGAGTAAAGTCCGAGGGACAGTCGATAGATTAACCAGTTCTATCTACAACATTATTGGGTGATTCGACTTAGCATCTCCTTCTAGCAGTTGAGGAGACATCTAGCAGTATACTTTACCAGGGGAACCTTACGCTGATAATAGAAGGGGAAGAGGTTGCAAGAAGAATATCGATAGGGTCAGGCCAATCTAGCGAAGGAAAGGAGATCGTAGCCAAGGGATTAAGAAATCAGGATGCAGGAGAAGGAATTATAGGGGCACTTGCATCACCAAGGGACTAGGGAAGTACTGTTAAAGCGACTCGAACCTGAGTGGTAAGGAACCCTCGGCCATCTTCTACAAAGCTTGTTGAAATACCCATTGGTTATTGGAGGATATTTATGGCACCTACAACCTCCACTATTGATTTTCCGATCGGGGATCTGGGAGATGGCGCGCCCACGAAGCCCATTCCATTAGCAACCTTACCAAGCTTTCATGGGCTTATTTCAGAAGACCTCGACATGTTTTTGTTCAAGTTTGACATAGTGTGCCGGGGGTATGACTATATGACGGATGCCCAGAATTTAAAATTTTTCCCTACCACACTAAAAGGGATAGCTCTGCGATGGTTTATGGGCCTTGGAGGAAGTTATATTTCCACATGGGATGAGATGCGAACAACTTTTCTAGAAAAATACTAGGATTACTGCAAATCTCGAAACATCGAAGAGGAAATTTTTAAGTTCACACAAAAAGAAGACAAGATCTTGGAAGATTGTGTGGAACGATTTAAGTACACACTACGAAGGTCAGGTCACTCCAACCTGGATAAGGATATTTTAAAAATTATCCTCCTTCGGCTTTTCATGAGGACTCTTTGGAATTGTTGAACATCATGGGAAAGGGAGATATATCAAAGGAAAGCTTCGAGGTTATCTGTGAACTATGCATCCAGTGCTCGAGGGAACTCGCAAGAAATAGATAAGGGATTTTCCAAACAAGGGCATCTGGTGGGAGTGTTACGAAGGTAGAAATTGGAAACCTGTTGGACAACTTGAGAACTGATATCCTAAGTACTCTGTTGGTATAGATGGACACACTACAAGTGAAACATAAGCAGTTGGAATTGGACAGGACCATGGCTGTATTATGTCCAAAGTGTAGAAAGAAGCATCCAGAGAGGGAATGTCCATTAAACTCCATATGACAGGAGAAGCCATGGAGCAGTTGTACCTCATGGGGTCTAAAAAGCCATGGTAGCCTCGACCACCAATGGGAAATCAAGGTATGTAAACGGACCCATCTAAATATTTCAGTAATTTCAATATGAATCCTCAGTCAATGCCCTATCCACCCATGTGGCCCAATACCAGTTTTCACCTAGGCAACAGTGGAACCCTCAAGCTGGTTCGAGCTCCCCATGGGATCCAACATGGCCAGGACCTTCTCCTAGGCAGTTTCCTCAGCTGATGCCACAACAACAACTCCAACTACCCTCTAATGTGCCTCCTAGTAGTCAACCTATTCATCCCCAACTTCCCATCCAACCTAACCTAAATCCTAATAATAAAGGAGTTCATCAGACCGACACTCTCAACCTACCTTCGTATAGCATTTCCACTGCAGAATTGTATGAAATGAATTTACGATCAGGGAAGATAGTCGATGCTCAACCTCCACTAGTTATCATTGAACAACTTGATAGTGAGGGTAAAGAATCAAAATTAATTAACAAGGAACCAAAACAAATTGGCAGAAATCAAGCACCTCCTACAGAACAACATCAAGATGAACCACCCTATCCAGAAAGACTGACTTTGAGTAAATCAAGCACTCAGGTTGAATTCGACTTATTAGGTGAATTACAGAACTTATTTGTCAAAATTCCCCTATTACAAGCTATGAAGGATGTACCAATATATGAAAAGACCCTTAGGGAATACTGTTCTAAGAAGCCTACAAAGAAATCTAAAGACCCCCTTACTATTCACATCATGGGAAAATTATCAGATTTTATGATGGGAAAGTCAATGCTTATAAAGTATGGAGATCCAAGGAACCTAATCCTGATAGTGCAAATTAATGGGATAGAAATTCCAAATGTGCTGGTAGATCTGGGTGCCACCATCAACGTTATCACCACTCAAACCATGCATACATTAGATCTTTGTAACTTGAAGCACACACCTATAGTGTTAGAACTGGCAGATCAATCTACAGTAAAACCAGTAGGGAAGTTAGAAGATGTAACAATTTCAGTGGATTCATGGCACTATCCCATATATTTCCTTGTATTACACACGCAATCTTCGGTCAGCGGCCATCCCTTGATTTTAGGTGGGCCATGCTTGGCTACTACAGATGCTTAAATTTGGTGTCGTTCAGGGCACATGGTCATTTCAAATGGGCACAACACTAAGAATTTAGTGTTATACCCACCTACAGAACCAAACCCATCCACAAAACCAGCAGGTAGCAAGAAATTTTTACCTAAGAAGGAACCTGAATCGGAAAACGAGGAATTAAGACCAGTCCTTACTATTGGACAGGCCCTCCAATTAAAAATGGAATCGGAGGATGATGTAATCACCTCCTTTATGGACGATCCTTGCTCCATTTCAAAACAAAATCAACAAATCTTAGAATGCATCTTAAGCTGTGAAACTAGGGAAACTATTGAAACAACAGAGGGATCTTAGGAGCTACCTATAGTTGCACCCCATGGAAGTATCCTAGTGGAATTAGAACCAAGGAAGACCCTGAACATTAACCCAGACCTATCAGAATCCCAGAAGAAACAACTTTTAGAAGTCCTTCAAAAACATAAAGAAGCCTTCGCCTGGGATTACTCACACATGAAGGCGATTCATGCTAATTTATGTACCCACCATATATATATTAAGGAAGATTGTTGTCTTGTGAGACAGCCTCAGAGAAGGGTAAACCCTACATTAAAAAATGTTGTGAAAGAAGAACTTCAGAAATTACTGGACGTGGGTTTTATTTACCCCATTTCAGATAGCCAATGGGTTTCTCCATTAGTAATGGTCCCTAAGAAAAATGGTAAATGGAGGATATGTGTGGATTATAGAGAATGAAATAAGGCAACACAAAAACATCATTTTCCTTTACCATTTATTGACCAAGTTCTTGACACATTGGCTAGCAAAAAGTTCTTCTCCTTCCTAGACGGATTTAGTGGGTATAACCTGATCCAAATAGCTCCTAAAGATTAGGACAAAACTACTTTCACATGCCCCTTCCTTTTGGCCTATGTAATGCACCTACAACGTTCTAGAGGGCAATTTTGGGGATCTTCTATGATATGGTGGACGATAGTGTTGAAATTTACATGGACGACTTTACTCCATATGGGGATTCTTTTGTAGAAGGGTTGAAATATTTAGAAAAAGTTCTTGAAAGGTGCATAGAGGTGCATCTCCTTAAGTATGGTAAAATGCCATATGATGATGGAGGAAGGAATTGTTTTGGGACATTTTCTCTCGGCTAAAGGAATTCAGATCGACTCAGCTAAAATAAAGATAATTCTACACTTTCCAACACCCAAAACACCCACGTAGGTACGCAGCTTTATTGGTTGTGCCAGTTATTATAGGCTCTTTATAGAAAATTTTGCTAAGGTTGCACATCCACCTTTTCAATTGCTGACAAAAGATGCAAATTTTGTGTGGACAGATGACTGTGATGTAGCCTTCACAAAAATCAAGGAATTGGTCTGTAGTGCTCGAATCCTTAGAGGGAAAGACTGGGCATTACCATTCCATATTCACATGGATTCTTCCTAAATAGTGGTTGGTGCAGTATTGGGACAGCAAGAGGACAAGGTACCATATGCAGTTTACTATGTTAGTAAGAATTTGGCTCCTGTTGAATTAAATTACAGAGTGACTGAAAAAGAGTTCCTCGTTGTCATCTACGTCATCAACAAATTCCAGCATTACATTACCAGGTATCCTACCTTTCTACATATTGATCATGCAACGATCAGGTATTTAATGAATAAACCTATTACCCCTGGTCGCATTACAAGATGGATTTTGCTACTATAAGAATTTGACATTACTATAGTAGATAAACTGGGGAAGGACAATGTGGTTGCTGATTTCTTGTCTAGGATAGAAAATGATGGTAAGAATACACCCATTGAAGATAATTTTCTAGATGAACGCCTTTTTGCAGTCTCTGCTAACACTCTGTGGTATGCAGATATTGCTAACTATCTTGCTATAGGGAAGGTGCCTCGTCATTTACCATATAAGGATCAGAGGAAGATTACTCATCATAGTACCCGATATTCATGGATGGAAAAGTATCTCCTTCACACAGGGGTTGATCAACAGATTCAACGTTGTGTGGTAGAAGATGACATCTATGAGATATTAAAGGCCACCCATTATGAACCCTGTGGAGGACATTTTGCAGATAAGAGAACAAGGCACAAAGTGCTACAGATGGGATACTACTTGCCTTCCATCTTTCAGGATGTTCGGGATTATGTCCATAGATGTGATAGTTTCCAACGGATGGGACAACTTGGGAAAGCAGATGAAAGGCCTCTACAGCCCCAGATAGTCCTTGAACCTTTGTGATAGTTTCCAACAGATGGCACAACTTGGGAAAGTAGATGAAATGCCTCTACAACCCCAGATAGTCCTCGAACCTTTCAAGAAATGGGCCATCGATTTTGTTGGACCTTTCAATCCACCTTCTCATCAGAAAGTTCACATCTTCGTTTGCACTGATTATGTAACTAAATAGGTGGAAGCCATAATGATCGCGAGAGAAATAGAGCTTGTGGTAGACTTTATTTTCGAAGAAATCTTTGCTCGATATGGTACTCCAAGGGAAATCGTGTCAGATGGAGGAACACAATTCACATCTCACATGATAGGGAAGCTGATGTAGAAATATGGGATTAAACACAGAGTGACAACCCCTTATCATCTGTAGGTGAATGGATAGGTAGAAAGTACAAACAAAATATTGGAAAATATTTTGACAAAAACAGTAGCAAGTCATCGCCAGGACTGGGCATAGAAACTTCCAGAAGCTTTATGGGCATATAGAACAACATGGCGGAACACAACCAGGTTTTCTCCATTTGAGTTAGTCTATGGGAAATCCCCCTTGTTTCCAGTAGAATTCGACATCAGCATGCTCAGAACAACTTTATAAGTAGGCCTAGACTTACCATAGGCATAGAAACACGGACTAGAATAGCTCAATGGGTTGGACAAGATTCGATCAGTAGCGGTCCATAAAACTATTGTTGTTCAACAGCAGAGAATGAAATGGCATGATAAATTTATCAAGAGCAAGGTGTTTCAACCAGGGGATTGGGCATTACTTTACAACTCCCGGTTTAAAGATTCCAAAGGCAAGCTTCACACTCATTGGCTGGGATTGTATGAAGTGGACGCAGTGTTTGACAATGTAACACTGAGACTAGTTACAATAGATGGGAGTCATACTTCGTTCTTAATAAATGGACACCATCTAAAGCTATACCATTGTCCAACATCTAGAGATGCCTTCGTCAAACATCTTTCTGATTCATCTGGTTTAATGGTTTTTGGTATAAAGGAAACTCTCACTCTGCTCTAAAAAAAAAAAAAATATTAAAAAAAAAATTTAAAAACTATTATTGCTTACTTGTTTGTATCTTGTAGGAATAACAAAGGAATTAGCTAGGAGAAATGTAACACTCGGTACAGTTACTCCAACGTTGTTGTTACTACATTAGTGTTGTTACTCCACCAATGTTGTTACTCTTTCGGTGTTGTTACTCTGCTGGTGCTGCTACTCAGTTGTTGTTGTTACTCCGACGGTGCTGTTACTCCGTCGCTGTTGTTACTCCACCGCTACTGTTACTCCGTCGGTGTTGTTACTTCGCCAGTGTTGTTACTCTGTCATTGCTATTACTCTGCCATTGTTGTTACTATGTTGGTGTTGTTACTCTATCAGTGCTGTTACTCTGCCGTTGTTGTTACTCCGCTGATGTTGTTACTCCGTCGTTACTGTTATGTCACCAGTCCTATTCCTCTACCATTGTTGTTACTCTACCGGTGTTGTTACTCCATCGTTTTTGTTACTCTACCAGTGCCGTTACTCCGTCACTGCAGTTACTCCGTGTTGCTGCTACTCCGTCAGTCATTTTGCTATTACTCCACCATAAGGTAGGTCTCTAGGTACGTCTCACTGAATTTTACGAATTTAATTAAAATATTCCAAAAATACACCAATACGTGCCACAAACAGCTGTAACTAAGTTGTGGGGGAGTCGCGTCATAATAAACGATGGCGTACCAACAATCATACCACATGATTCACACCAAACTAAATCTAATGTGAACGAGAATCAAAAGATTACGATGATTTCGTAATCACGACCTTAACACATTGGAATTCATGTTCGTATGCAAAATGTACAACTGGTCACTTCCCCAACACGCCGCATTGAACCATTAAAAACATCCAACCATACTGCCATAACTCGCCATCATTCTCTGAAATTTCTTTAGACGTACCAGTACTGTTACCATCCTTTTTCTGAGGCAACCATGACATTATTACTATTACCAACGGTTTGGGTCCCTGTCATCTTCCCCTACTAGTTAACTATATTCGTTGTGTTGATTCTGCCTCTATAGCGATGTGTGGACAGTCTGTGTGGCATGAGCCAGAAGATACAAAAAGATTACGAAACAGTCGGGAAATATGACAGGTCTTTGAAAATGTAGGATGGGATGTCTACTTTGACAGGTTGAGGGGGTTCAATGAAGAAATCGCGGTGGAATTTGCACTCAATCTAGAAGAAGAGAATTCTCGGGTCTGTGGGATAGAAGTCCCTGTTACGGAGGAAGACATTGCAGAAGTTAGTGGGCTCCCTCAAAATGGACAAAGATGGTTTTCAAGGAGAACATCCCTCCCAGAGTTTCCTAAAGCCTTTTTGCAGGAAGGAGAAAACATTGCTCAGAAGGGGCAAGGATACAACCAAAACTCGTTATCACATCCATGGGGAGAGGCAACAAATTTTGTAATAAAGTATATAACATGCAAGGGGAGGCCCTCCATTGTGTTCAAATATCATCTCCGGATATTAGCTCACCTCCGATTCCCCCAAGTAGAGGCCTTCTCATTAAATTTTCCTTATTTCCTACTAAGGAGTCTTCAGTTGATGGCACATTCTGCTCAATAGTCGCAACAGGTGATGGCAGTCATTACCCACCACGGGTTGGTCCAGCTACTAGTGATGAATGCAATTAGATGGATTCCAATTCTGTGGGAGCTATTTTGGGATTCCATGGAAGAAGAAATAGCAGCCGCTGTGGCCGCCAGGGAAGATGAACCAGAAGCAATGGAGGAAGAATATGGAGAAGGAGATTACTATGTTGACCAAGAGGAGCTAGAGGAGATGGAAATGGAAGCTGAAGAACTTGAAGAAGAGGTTGCTCCTCAAGAGCAAGCCGCAAATGCAGAACCGATGGGAGACAGAGGAGTCAACATAGAAAAGCCCACTAGTACCACGGCCGAGGCTGTTCCACAAGAACCAACCTCGACTGTGGAGCTAACAGAGCAAGTTGACAACATGACAACAATAGAAGATGTACCACAACAGGCAAGGATGGGAGAATTGGTTGATATTGTGGCCAAAGGTACCCCACAAGAACCTCCCACCACCTTGGCACCAATGGAGGAAGACAGCCCGAATGAAGAAGAGGTCGTGGCTGCCCCAACCATAGAACTAATGGAGGAGGACGAACCAGGACAAGAAGAGCTCGGAGATGGGAGAACCACGAAAATATGGAGGAAGTTCTGGGAGAACTAGGGCATGAGGCTGGCACTGCTCCACAAGAACTAGTGTCAACCTCGGGACCAAAGACTATACAAGCAAGGAACGCGATCTAGGATAGAATTGTCAAATGCCAAAATGAAGATCCCTACCAGTTTTCCTTTTTCTCTTATATTCCAAGAGGAGCGATGGTATCTCTTTCCTCCTAGCGCATAGATTAAGATATCGTCGTTCCCCCTGCTTTGAAATTATCACAAAGACCACAACCGGGTGGGATAGATGTTGCCCAGGCAATAAGCATATCAAAGACCGAAAGGGAAGAAGAGGCAGACGTCCCTGAGGTAGGGGAACCTGGAGGGGTCCCAGTAGAAATACTAACGAATGATCATCTCACAAGGGCACCATCGGTCGAAGTGATCACACAACAATAGGAAGCAATTGTTGGCAAGGAGGAGGGACCAAGAGAAGCGGTCTTGACAAATGAGCTAGTGGTAAGGCCGGGCGAGAAGGTCGTAAAACAAGAAATAATCGAGGTAGAATGGGCGATGGAAGAGAACCTGGAAGTTGGCGTAGCAGAAGATGTCCCAGGGGATTTACCTCTAACTAAACCAGTTGCAGAAGCTGAAGAGTTTTTGGTTAAGCAAGAATGGGTGGAGTTGTGTGAACAACGAAGACCACCTATCAAACAAAAATACCAGCTGAAATTCAGAGAAACAATGTGGATTAAGACAGAGGTTAGGAAGTTGAGAAAATAGGTACATAAATTACAGAAGTGGGTGAAGAAATACAAGCGGTAGGCCAAAAAATCCCAAGCCACAATAGTGGAAGCAAGGACTCAGGTGGATCAGATAACCACAACTTCTACTACTACTCAAACAGACCCATTCGAGCAACTGTTTGAAGACTGTGAATATTCCCTAATAGATGAAGTGAAGACTTGGAAATCCACTGCAGCTCGATATCAAAGAGAGGTTAAAAGAACTAAGGAACGAGCCTCCACAACCATTTTTGAATATGTGGAGTGTATATATGTCATGAGGTTGAGGCATGCGAAGCAACAACTCAAGATGGAGTAGCTAGAAAGGCAAGTGGCAGAATTGAAAACTAATAAGGAGTAGGTGTTTAACTTGGAACAAGAGGTGAGTGGCATGTCGTTCCTCTACTTCTTGTTATTATTTATTCTAGCATGAATAGTTTCTTTTCTTCTGCATGGAGAGAATCAAGAATGGGATCAGTTATGAAATAGAGGACGGGGTATAATTCCTTTGTATATTGAGGAGCCATGACTTGCCAACTCAGCATTTGATGTGTGAGTTTTACATGCATGGGTATCTACTACACATGGACAGAGGATTCAACCCAGTCCCATATGTGGGAGACATTCATTTAAGGGCTCTCACCTCTTACACTTTTAATCAGATCATTTGGCAGAAGGCTTTTAATACATTTGAGTCCAATCAAGTTACAAAGCCATTTATAGTAAGAGGAGAACATGAAAGGTCAATAACCATGTTCACTAAACACAACACCTTTTTGGGAATTGAGGGAAACAAGGAAAGAATGCTAAGGACACAAAAATGGTGCCTTGATCTTTGTGTCAAACAATTAGTCACATTTCAAGATGAAGCCCTTGATTGCTGTCAGAAAAGATGGATGATGTCACCTACAACTATCCAGAATAGGGAACCGTTTGGAGCACTGAATTTTGCACGAGCACTCACCAGAGTGCCCAAGTATGTGGTGTGCATCCAAACATGCAGGGTCCAGTGGATGGGGATCCAATTCTAGTTCCCCACCATCTGGTTTCCAGTGTGGAAAATTACACCCCAACATATAATGTTCTGGGTGATTGGTGGAAGGAAATCCTCCTTTGAAAAGGTTTTAAGGTTCTAGGGACAGAGATGGCCAAAGTATGATCTCACTCAGCTCCAGGAAGCCAACAGTCTGTACAACCCAGACCTACGGAGGCGGCGAACTGCATGAGGACATGTAGAAGGCTAGTTGGGGGGAGATGTTGGGCACCAAATCAAGCTATCTTTCTGTTGCATTTTCATCCCTCTTTTTGTCCTTTTTGCACTTATTCATATGTATTTACCATGCTAAATCTACAAGGTAACTACCCCTTTCCTGTCTATTGGAATATTTTATTAATGAAGTAAATTTGCGAGGTTTTGCCTATTCACAGCACTAAAATGCATGTTTGGCTGCAGCTTCCGGAGAACAAGTACTGAATCTTTCAGCGTCCCACAACAGATCTGCAATTCACAACAACAACCAACCATAAGGAAGTCGTGTAGCTAGAGTCGCAGACGTCCCTGAACCATTCTTAGACCATTCTCTGATCATGTTCATCTGGTGCTAGTGTCATTCTGAACCGATGTATATTTTTGGGTATATAGTTACCAGGTTTTGGGGAAGGATGTTGTTCTCCTTCACTTTGTATAAAAGGCAGGTTATTCCTATGAAAGGGGGACTCCCCATTGATATTGTAATAGTTCTCTTCCATATTAATAATACATCACATCTTTTGCTACTCCACCCTTCACTGTGATAACGCAGCCTTGATCAGAGAGCTAGGCCCGCTCTTCTGATCAAGTGCTGCATAGCTCTTTTTGTGTGTCATTTATTATTTCATGGTTGCTGTTGAAAATTGTTATTTCTTGTAATTGCTTTTCTTGAGTACTGTAGCTAATTTCAATTTACAACAATGCTTTGAGTATTAATCATGAACCCTTGGTTAGTGATGGATGGTAACCTTGCGCTTGCATATACTTTGGATATGCACCCAGGTTGATAAATTAATGTAGGAAAAAAAGTGAATAGATTGTTCATACCTAGACCTCAACACTACTTGGTTTTGTTTGTGGGTTAGGAATGTATAATGACATGTATGTGAAAAAGAAGAAAGGATAATGACTCTTGCTGGGAAAAAGTGAATTATGGCATGCTTTGACAAGTGGTGGGATTTACAATTTTTCAAAAGAGGTCAAAAAATCTCAAGAATAACAAATAATATTTTTGGGATTTGTGCTGAAATAGCTGAGGTTGACCAGCGTTGACCAGCCACCTGTAGATGTCAAATTCAAGTGTGGATAGGTATTTCATCATCCTTGTACATTTAGGAACAACCCCCAAGTCTTCAAATTTGCTAATCTGTCATGCAACATATCAAACCATTAAACCCTTACAGGAAGTTACAAGAACTTGTAATTTTCTGGAAATTTCATTCTTATGATCATGGTCTTGCTCTTTAGAATTTCTCATGGAATTGGTCTTTTGAAGACCATTTGTTGTCACAATTGGATCTCCTTAATGATCAGTTGATCATCCGAAACTTGCTCAAAAAATCTTGGCATAGAGAACAGAAGTTTGTTCAAGAAGAGATGGCCATTCCCTTCCTAATTCTTACACAAAACTGTATGCCAAACTAAAACAGATTAAGGAATATCAAAAGCATAATTTTAGTCCAATTCATGATGTCAATAACAATCTATTTTTAATAAAAATAACCATGAAAAAGAAATCAACTCCATGTTTTTGTCCGATGATGTGCATGTAAAAGCTTGGCATTATAGATTTGTTGTATCGTGATTATTTGCAAGCATGTGAGTAACCTATCTTATTCTTGGAGTTGGTGCAATGTTCTTTTGAAACCAATATTCAATATTGTTCTTTCTCTCCAAGAAGTATCTATTCAACATTTTCAATTTTCTCATCTATAGATGGATTAGCAAGAAATGGGGGGTTTAAAAATTGAATTTGAAACTAAGTATGAAAAAATCAAAAAGCTCAAACTTGAACTCCTTTATGAAGATCCTATTGTCACCAGGTTTCATAAGTTAGTCCATAAAAGGAAATTTCAATAAAAATAACTTCCTAAGTCTATCTCCAAATCATCCTCCCCACAACGACACCAAAATGTTGGGTCTAAAATGCAGATGCAAATTAGAGTTTCATTTACTATCAACCCGGGTAAGTAAAACTTCGAGGATCATCCAATATATGGACTCAGAGACAAACTAAACTAAGCTAGGTGAAGAAATATTAAAGCTCCCTTATAGGAGACTGTTCATTAATATTTCTAATCAACTATTTAAACTAATGAAATTGAAGCTCTTAAACATAATTCTGATTGATTGCATGAAATATTAAAGCTCTCTTACAAGAGACTATTCGTTTATATCTCAAGCATATAAATTAGAAACTTAAACTATTGAAATCAAACATTAAATAACAAATTAGATTCATTGAAGGAAACATTAATACTTTATTACAAAAGTTCATTCATTAATAATTCAAACATATGAAGCTAATAATTTAATCTAATGAAATTCACAAACAAACATAAAATAAAATCTTACCAAATCAAAAGTGTACTTGCTAGGAAATGGGGATCCTTCCATGGATTCACAAGCACACCAAAAGAGAATTCAAATGTAGAGGATCAAAGAAGATCCATTTTATTCATCATAATTTTCAATGTACAATGGCTATAAGCTCATATGAATCATCCAAACCAAAACTATTCTAAATTATATCTAGATTAACGTTACTAGGTTACAATAAAGGACTAGGTTCTAAGATTCTAAAAATTAAGATTAAAAATGAAGGAGATAACACTCCTATTTATACAAAAGCTATGATAACAAACTCATAAATGTAGATCCACTATTCCCTCCTTTGATCCACATATTTCTCAACCAATGGTGACACATAACCCTATCCTCCATGATCTCCTCCATGAGGTCCATGATCTTCTCCATGAGGTCCATGATCTCCTTAAACTCGAATTTGAACATAGAGTACCACATAAAGATGCCTTGGAAGCTTCCTTTGTACCTACACATGTCAAATTTCTCATTCCAATTGTTAGGTATAAGTATAAGGATATTATTTTCTGAAGTTTAACCAGAAATTCACTTAAAAATACTAGGAATTAATAATGTTTTGGAAAACACAAGGGTAACCCATATAATGATGAAAGTGAAGTTTGATGTGATGACATGGTGGTGAAATAGAGGTGAGAAAATTTGTGAATGTAGTGAAACTTGATGTATTTTAAGCTGAAAGCAGATGTATTTTAAGGATAATTCTTAGGCCCAACACCTACTTTGTCTAATTGCTCTATCTTCTATTGTTGTTTCAACACTTACCCCATGTCCTTCACTTTCTGGCTTCTTTTATTTCCTCTTTTTCACTGTAGTTTGTACAAGAGTAGATTCTTCAGATACTTCCTTAGATTCCCTGGGCATTTATGTAAATTTAGGAACCCCTGCTTTAGTTGTTGCCATTCTAGGTACGCATATTTTAATAGTATCTACCTCAAGCCCTTCTTCCTCAATATGGAGTCCAGGATAACTATCCTAAGATTATCCACTAGATATATCCAAAGGTTATTTATTTCATGCTCTTTTTCCTTTAGTGGTGTACCATGAGATGTTCTTATGGAACTCCATCTCTTATTATTTATGAGACAGGGACTAGGAGGTGTAACCACTCTTCTTTTTCTAGGAGGTGTGGCTTCTCTACTTTGTCTGGGAGGTGTAATTTCTCAATATTCTAGTGTTGTTTCAACACTTACCACCTATTCTTCATTTTCACTTTCCTTTGTTTCAGTGGTTGGTGCATGTTACTTTGCCAATAAACAAGTCCATGTGATTTCCTGCTATTGCAATGAATGAATTATGATTAACTTGATGAGTTCAAGGTTGGATAAGCAATTCTTTGGATGTTTTTCCATATGCAACACCTCTACCATATGTTGTAAATATTTTAGAAAATAATAAGGAAAATTTATCAACGGTCCATTATGAAGATGTGTCAATAATGGAAAATGATAATTGAATACAATCCCAACATGTTCCTCACAAGTAATGAACTTCTGAATAAAGAAAGTCACATCATCCCAAGGGTGAGGAAGGGATTTTCTATCAATACCTCTCCCCTTGCTCCTTACTTCCTCTCCCCGATGTAAAAGCTTTTCCCCAGTTTTTGGAACTTCTCCTTCCTTAGAAAACCAGCGAGCCCCTATCTAAGGTAAACCTGTCACCCTAGAAATTATGTACTTTGTAACAAAAATTATGAATCCTCTAACCTATAAATGTTACTCCATTAGAGCCTGTGTGAATTACATAGCAATATCTTCGTTGAAACCTTGCATCTTCTCAAAGTAGACTAACCACCCTTCATTCCTAAATATTTCTAGGGATTCTGGATGGTGTAGCGACACATAAATGGAGTCTGTTTCATGATGGAATGTCGCTCCTCCCATGGTTGTTTCAGATACTGTTACTTCTCATAACTGCCTAGAGACAATTACAAAGCAACACTTTTTTAATACAAACACTTGGATAGAGAATATCAGTCGAATGAAATTTGGCAATGGGTAGGGAGATAACTAAGGTTACTATTTCAATGAATTTTGGATTTCAATCATAAATGACAAATACTAGGAATTATTACCAAATAGTCACATTGACTTTTAGAAATGACAATAGGAGTAAGGGCAACAATGGGTGATCACTGATTTAGGATAAGTGTATTATGTGTCCAAGAGATGGTAATTATTGAATTTTTCTACACTCATAATATATCATACAATAAATATTGTATACTCTTCCCCACAACTTAATTACAAAATGAATCCTCAACATGTGTAATAGAAAAATTCATATCGAATTCCATAACGAGGAGAAAAATATGATGTTACAGAAGAAGCTACAAAGGAAGCTAAAATAAATGCTAAAAACCATGCGATAACCAGGAGTAAAATAGGATGTTACATAGGAAGTTATACCTGAAGCTACATCAAGAGTGAAAGAAGAGGATAAATTGGGCACTAAATTTAGTGCTACTTATCACTGACTATCTGTGATTGGCGTAAAAGATGCCAAAATTAGCACCATCCCCATAAATAGAACCAATTTTCCAAAATGGTGGAGAAAAAATAGTAAAACAGTCAGTGGAGGTAAAAAAGGGAGCTAAAGAGGAAGCTAATTTTAGGGATTTGTTGTAGTGAGAGGAAAGTGGGTCGAAGAATATATGACAAAAAAATATGCATATAAAATATAGGTAATAAGACAAAGAAACCTAAACCAAAGGAGGAAGGCCATTATGAATTCACAAATATTATAACATAGAGAAAAATCATTATTTTTTTCCATGAGGCCTTTCAAGTCAAACTTATTGGTTGAAAATCCACAAGAATGGTGATTAAATGTGATTATATGATCAACATAAATGTTTAAAGATTAGGATGGCCATGTGGGATAGGCATGTTAGATACTTGTTAAAATTTTGGCTCGATGTATATGACTAGGGTCATAAAATTATTTTTTTCAACTCCAAATTAACATTATATCAATATGTCAAATATATGACTAAAGTAAAGTTTTGTGTTGGGTAGAATATTCATTGAAATGATATAATTGGTGTTTTAAACATTATTGACATCGTTGTGTATGACAAGAGCCAGATGAGGCCATGGAAACAAATCATGTCATATCAAATAAGGACACAATGGATGATGCAAAACATCAGGTACTCAAATTTTTACTTAACTTAGGAAAAGTGATATGATTGAATTTTCTAATACATCCATTTTTTTCACGACATTATTAAAATCTATAATGTATTATCCAATCTTGATAGAAACCTTGTGGCACACAAACCCTTCTTTTTCCACTATTAAATCGATGCAATTTGGAGTATTCTTGAACAATAGGAATATGTGTGTGTGTGATAAATGAAAAACATTTAATAATATTAATGTTACCGATGAGTAAAAAATTACTCTGCAAGTTGAATAATTCAATTTGGCCTTGAAATGAAGGTTGGGCATGCATTTTATGAAGCAGACAAAAATTGCCTTCACTGAAATTCATGCCCACGATCACTAAATTAGAAAAATTTAATTGTATTAATGTTAATTATGAGTAAACAAAAATACTCTTGAAGTTGAATCATGAAATTTGGCCTTGAAATGAAGGTTGCGTGTGAATTTTTGTGCAGCGGGCCAAAATTTCCTTGCTTCACTAAAATGCATGCCCAAACATCATTTATTAGCCAATCTAATTGATTCAAATTGTATATTTTATTTGATTATTTTGAATATTTTTACATTGTTATATATTTACTTTGAGCTTAAATATTTATAGTTCATATTTCATAAAACATTATATGTTTTGCTTCGACTTGTCTTATGTCAAAGTTGTGTATAAGTAGGAAACATAGTTATGTACAATATTTTTCAAACATGGTGCAGGGTTATATCTTAAGGTTAGGAATTTTATAGTCATGTCCCAATTAAAATTTCATTACCAAGAGTGTAAATGGTTTTTCCTCGGAGTGTGTATTTGTTCTAACCGTGATTCTGACAGACTTGGATTTTAGTGTATAACATTTCCTTTAAGAAAATGAATATGGCATGTTGCATAATATGGTTTTATATTTAGTTTGGAATTATCTTTATTGAACATTAAATTAAGTATAGGTCCTTGTGTGAATTTATTTGAGGCACACAAACCTTTGCTTTAACCCTACGAAATTGATCCAATTTGGCATATTCTTGCACAATATAAATTTCTATGTGCAAAATTAATGTTAATTATGAGCAAAAAAGTACTCTCCAATATGAATCATTCAATTTATCTTGGTAATGAAGGTTGGGTGTGCATTTTTGTGAGGTAGGAAAAAATTTCCTTGCTTCAGTAGAATGCATGCCAAGTCTTAATTTATTGGCCAATCTAATTAGTGTACTAAAAATTATTATCATTATTGTGTGTTACAGGATTCAGAGGAGGCCATGGACATAGGATGTGGATGACGTAGAACGACTAAATCATAGAGAGGAAAGTGGATCGAAGAAGATATGACAATGAAATATTTAGATACAATACATCTATGAAGACGAAGCAACCTCAACCAAAGGAAGGTCTTTACGAATTCCCAAATACTATAACTTAGAGGAGAGAAATTCATTTTTTTTCCATCAGGCATTTTAGGTCAAACTTATTAGTTGAAATTGCACAAGAATGGTGATTAAATGTGATTCTATGACCAAAGGAAATGTTTGACAATTAGGATAGCCATGTAGATACGGATGTTGGATACTTTTCCTATCAAACTTTTGACTCAATTCATATACCTAGGGTCATAAAATAAAATAAAATCAACTCCAAATTAACATGATATAAATATGTCAAATGTGACTAAAGTGAAGTTTTTTGTTGGATAACATATTCATTGAAATGATACAACTGGTGTACTAAACATTATTGACTATGTTGTGTATTATATAAGCTAGATGAGGCCATGGAAACAAATCATGTCATATCAAATGAGGACACAATTGGTGATGTGGGACATAAGGTACTCAATTTTTGACTAAACTTACGAAAAATTGATATAATGGAATTTTGTGATATGTCCATATTTTTTCACTATATTATTAAAATTTATAGTGTATTGTCTAATCTTGACAAAAAATAATGCATGTTATTGATTATTTTAGATTGACATTGGAGCAAATGTAGATCATGAGCCTTAAAATAGCAAAATAAAATTATATGTATGTGGTTATGGACCTAAAACTGTTAAACCACGTAAAGGACAGTGGTTGGAAGAAGTTATGGCAATGGATCTTGCAGACGCAATAAATGATTACACTAAACAAGAGGTTGGTCAAGAATATAATACATGGGATGAATACTTTGAAAAAATTGTCGTTTGTGGATGTTCTGTATGTCATGGAAAGAAACAATTCATACAATCAATTGTACAAAGACATTACATAGATGATGAGCTTCCAATGGGTAGTATGCCACCTACAATCAATTTGAATCTAATAGGAATTGTAGCAAGGAAGTTTCTAATTTTCTATAAATAATATGCATTCTTCTTCTAAGCAATGCTTATATTATTTAAATAATTAATTTTTTCGTAATGATTACTTGCAGGATAAAGTTCTTCGTTTAAAGATTCCTAAAGCACTGAATTCTAGCCTAGAGGGGGATGATCATTTATTTGATGATACATATAACAAAAATATGTGTACATATACCAATTCAGATGATGAGGAATTCATGAAAACAAGAAACTGAACAAGAACCATTTTAAGGATGCATAATTTGCTTAAAGACAAGGGGAAGGTGGAAAACACACCCTATGAGAATTAATGTGATGGGGATGATGAATTTTATATAAATTTACAAAGATACATTTGATTGTTGACTATATTTCGATTGGACCAGTGATCAAAAGCTGCCTAGAGTGTATGAGGTGCTCCAATTTTGGGGATACAACTACATGATACGACCCTCCAATATTCATGGAGTGAATCTAGACATATTTATTCTACAAAATTTCCATGTGGGATCTAAACATAGAAATAGTTTGCAAAAAACCACTAGGATATTAATGCCATATTATGTTATGTCATATTACAGTGGTGAAAGGAGAAGGCTAGGATAATATAAGCATGTCATGTCAGCATACGGTCTAAATTTGAATATGTATACACATCATCTCCAATTGGAAAATGGAAAAAGAAATGAGTAGAGGCCATGTTATGTATAGTTGGATGTGCATACACACACAAAAATATTACAAGATTTATAAATAACAATAAGGGAAGGGACCCTACTGTAAAACCAAATTCACGATTTGTTAAGGTTATAAATGATAAATATGGAGATATGGAAAGAGATGTTGATATATTAATAATGGTTGAGGCTATTATGGACCTTACCATTGGGTATGAGTTATTGAATAATCACCCGTTCTTAAAATGCGCTCCTGCATGAAAGAAAAGTGAAGAACAAGGTCTCCCTAAGGATGTTCTTGAGGGAATAAACCCAAAGAATAATCAAGGAGTGTGGACTGACATTTTATAAACTATGTTGTGAAAATTGTGTTTTATTTTAAATTATTGTATCAAAGAGGTATTCTAGAAAATAATGTTCCATTATTCAATTGATATGTGTTGTGTTAATACATTTTATATTTTTATTTGTTAAGACACATTTGATTATATATCTTTGAAAGTGATACATTTATGATTTATCCAATTGTTTCTTAACATTAATAATTCTTTCATTTATTGATAGCTAGAAGATATTGATGATACACCTACTAATACCCAAGATGAAATTGAGTTATTAAGATTTGGACGAGATGATCCAAACCATCATTTTAACCATACCAAGGTGAAAAGAGCTACATTGAAGAGAACACTACCAATTGTGGAATTTGAAGAGTTGATGAGATTAGCATACACTGATAACATCCCACCTAGTCTTAAAGATGATGATGATAATGAAAATGCAATAATTGAAGAAGGATTTAACGAAATGCTCAAAGGTTTCTTTGGGGATGGAAACAATGATGACGATAACGATCATATGGTTGATAGTAACGATGATAGTAGGGGTAGTTACCACCAACGTAATATTGATTATAACAACTTGGAAGACTCAACCAAGTAAGAAGCTAAGGCACCCATGTTCAGATCAGGTGCATCTCTAACCTCAAAACTTGCATGCAAATTAATATTATTAGAAATAAAGTCACTATTTTGTTCTTCATACAAATGATTCACTACCCTACCGAAGTGAGTTGAAATCTATTTCTTACTTTGCATTGTCAATTGGTGTAAGTAATTCATAAACATTCATCAAATTCTTTTATATTTCTTTAAGGAGTTTTTCAAACAACATACTGTATATACATATTCCAAGTATAGATTGACATATCAAACATGTTCATCATAAGTCAAGCATTCAATTGATTTAATCTCGAGAAATCTTATAGGGAACTAAGAACTAAAATATTCACTGAAGAGAATGTGTTGCCATCAACTTGCGGAGAAGAATGTTAGTTGTTGGTTGAGCTGGGGATTGAATATAAGAAAATTCATTCATGCAAAAATGATTACATTTTATATAGAGATGAATATAAAGACAAGGTATAATGCCCTATATGAAAAGAGGATATATCGTACAAATGTACAAGGTCCTACTATTCCAAAGAAGGTTTTACATCACATTCCAATTATACCTAGACTTCAACAAATGTTTCATTGCAAGTCTTGAACAATTGATGGGCTAGAATGCAAAGAATAGGAGTAAATATTTATTCATGTGAATTCCGACTGAATCCAAAGAAATGAAACACATAGAGGAAAAATGGCCAAGAAAATTCAAAGATGAACCCTGTAGTACAAGGTTTGGTTTTTCAATTGATGGAGTGTGCCCATACTCTTTCGCGAGCTCAAACTATAATGTTTTTCCAGTCAAATTGATAGTATACAATATTCCGCCATGGATGAGTGTTAGAGAGAAGCACCTTACACTAACTCACATTGTTCCAGGAAAATATCAAATAAAAAAATTAACGTTTATATTGCACCTTTTATTGATGAGATGAAACTGTTATGGAAAGGCATAAGAATGTATGACATATCATGCCCTCCATCAAATAGGTCCTTTATGTTATTTTCCATGTTATGTTTGTAACAACCCTAGTGACAATTCCATGTAATAAGGTTAATAAAGGAAAAAATAATAACCATGGTTGATGGGACACTTTTTCCAAATTGAATGTTGGGAAAAAAATCTTAGTGGGTGTTCATTTTGTTTATTATGGCTATGGAAATTGGCAAAGGCAATGTCTAAGGATTTGGAAAGGAAAATTGGTAATTTTTGGCATATTTATTTATGAAAATAATGGAAATTAGGGGAAAATGAAGGTGAAAGGTCACAGGTTGCATGAGAGGAAGAAAATGGAGGAAAATAATGGAAAATCAAGAAAATAGAGGCCTAATTGATAAAATTACTTATGAGGACAAATTGGTACCTTTTGTCAATTCAATTTTGGAGCTCTCTCATTTTTCTCTCTCTCTCTTTCTCAGTATTATACACTTAGATTTTTCTTGGAGCACTTTGGCATAAGGTCAAGAAAGGAAAAGAAGGTAAGAGGAAGGAAGGAGAAAGCAAGGAAGAGAAGGATCAAGTAGCTACAACATGATTCTTTGTAGGTATCGATTTGCATGTGTGTTTTCCTTGCTATATTTGGCATGCATGTTATTGCATGTGGTTCTTTGTTGTTATGGCATGGGTTTTCCAAGTGTGACAGTGTTTTCCACCTAACCTTTCCATTTATGAATAGCCATGGTGTGAGGGGGTTCTCATGTTTTGGTTGAGTTGGATTGTCAGATGGATTCAAAGTTGAGTGAGGTGGATCTTCGAATAATAGAAGACATGGCCTAGTAACCCTTGAACCAGGCTATGGGTTACGGTAAAGCCATATTTTGTGTTGCCTCGGTGGGCCTAGGAATCCTTGACCAGTGAATGGAAAGATATGCGTAAAGCCTAGAGGTGGGTGCTCTTCATCATGCCTTATAATCCTAGGATGGGATATGCAGTAAAGCCTCGAGAGTGGGTCTCGATTTAGGGCCTAGTGATCCATTGTGGATTCCAGTAAATCTCGAGAGACTAGGAGACAGGAAAATTCCTCACGGTGTAGGTGGAGAAATCCAATGGCATACATGCTTATTTTGCCTAGTGATCTGGTGGAGATCATGGCAAAGCCTGTTATTACATGTTCATTGTTTGGCCTAGTGATTCGGGATGGATTATGGTAAAGCCTAATTTCTATTAATGAGGGTGAGGTTGTTTAGACTCAGGATGCCCTAGTTGGTTCTTTTGGTTTCAGTCCCACATTCATGCTTGGAATATGGCATGTGGGTGAATGGTTGGAGAGAGAATTGGCTGAACCATTCTATGGTCAGGTGGAACATGCTAGTCCCATCCTCAGTTAACTTTTGCATTCATTAATAATAGGTTATTTCCTTGACATATTATGTGTAAATGCACTGGTATATATATGGATTCTATGGCTGATGTATAGATGATATTTTTGGTGTTATTATGATGGTTATATGTTTTATGATAGTGACGATGTATGGATCTCCTCATGTTTTTTTCTGTAAATTATTGAATAAGGTATCTATGACCTAATAGATGATAATTTAGTTAATGATATAAGGGAAAAATGCTTCTTAGCGATTCTCAGATAAGTATGAGAACCCTATGCTCAAATATGTTGTTTAACCCTATAGATTACATACTTGTGACATGTTTGACGAAATGACTATCATGGCTAGTGGGGGTCCATTCAATTCCTTTTTCAAGAAACTCCATTTGTATCATTTCTTTGTTGTTATATTTCATTCATGTAAGTATCATTGGGTTCTAGGCAGTGACCTAGCCTCTGGGCCTGAAAAATTGGCTCAAATGCCAAAGACGCAAGCACAACACTAGGCATAAAAGCCCCTGGATGCATGCATATCAATCTTGTGGGAGAGTCCAGACTCTCTTGGATGCATGAATTCCCATATCAAGGGAACGCCCAGGGGTTTAGTTGTCTAAAGCTTCAGTTGGTCTCAGAGGCTAGTTACCTGAGTGGTTTGGTTAGCTCCTAGGAGTCTTGTTGTTGATGTGGAGGGTCTGTGTGTTATGTTTCCGTCGATTCCGCTTCCTTAAGGTCACCTAGGAGGTTGAGTCTCACTGTAGTGGCCTCTCGTTACATATTTACCCCGGTTGGTCAGTTAATTGTGTATATGAAGGGTGTGCTTGTTACGTAGTGTTATCAGAGTGGATTGCGCACCCTTTCGTTCATATCTGATACCATAGAGTGGTATCAGAGCATGGTTCACCTAGTGGAATGGATGGACGGTATGTGATGGTCATGCATTCATGTTGATTGAACATGTTTTAGTCATCCTGTGGTCTATATGCTTGTTGCATGTGCATAGTGTCCGCCATGGTTGTAGTGATGTCACCATATGAAAGAGGATGATGTTGTTTTGAAGTGTGTCGTCATAAGTGTATGATTGTTTACATGTTTTTTATGCTTGTGTCTTGTCATTTTACATTGGTATGGTTGTTGTTTTCATGCATGAGGTTAGGGTATGTGTAGTTGATGTGGTCATGCATTGATGACTGGAATCCAGCTAGAATGATCGTTATATGGGTATGTGCTTATGTATTATATGTATATATGTTGTCATGATTATGTTGTACACGTATTACGCAAATTTGGATGATCTTGTAGATGAGATAGCCTCCCTGAATTTTTCAAAGGTACATTGGTTTATTGAGATTTGGTTTAGCTGACATAGTATTCCTTGTAGAAAAGAGATCATAAATTACTAGCAAGATGGTAGACTACAAATATTCTCCCTATGAATCAGATGAGTGGTGTGGTGTTGGGAACTCTTCTAAGTTTACAGACACATTGAGAAGATTGAAGGAAGAAAAAAGGAGTTGTAAGGCAAACAATGATAAAATCATGAAGGCACAAGAGAAACAAGGAGAGGTTAATGTAGTACTCCTTTAGAGTTCATAAGAATTGCAGTGATAGGGGCCACTTCGAATTAACCATGGATAGGAGGAAAAAGCTAATGGGGTATATGGAAGTAGGTCTCATGGTGGTCACAGGTCGAATAGAGATGACACAGTTAGATATGGCAGGTTGTTGGATACTCTAGATAGGAGAGGTGATGGACACAAGTATTACTCTAGTTTTGATTTTGATAGGGCCCATTACAACTGTCATCGTTATCAACCTTATAGGAGTGATAGGGGATACTTTATAGATGAATTTAAGAAAGAAAAGGAACCTACTTTTGATGGATATTTGAAGAAGTATGAAGACGCAAGGGATTAGATACTTGGGATGAAGAAGTTCTTTGAGTTACATAATTACACAGGTAATATGAAGTCCAGAGTAGTTATCTTCAACCTGAGAGGTAAAGAAGATATCTAGTGGGAAGATGTGAAGTGGGTCAGAGACCTCAGGATGGAGGACTTGAGTTGGCATGAGTTCAAGAAGCTTTTCAAGAAGAAGTACTTATCAGAAAGGTACTAGAATAGTAAGGCGAAAGAATTTTATGAGCTAAAGATGGGATCAATGATAGATAAAGAGTACATGACTAAGTTCCTATAGCTATTGAGGTATGTACCGTATCTTAAAGATGAGGAGGCTAAATTTCAGTGATTTTTCAATGGTTTTCCATTAGCATTTAGAGGTAGGATTGAGTATGATGAGCCTCAATCACTTGAGGAAGTTATTGGGAAATTGAAGCATCGTTATGAGCAGTCGAAGCATAAGAATGAATCTCAACAAGGATGGAAAGGGAAAGATAATTGTAAAGGTAAATGACAGTTGGAAAGAGAAAGGCCTTGGAATGCAAAAGAGAAAGAAAATGTGGCACACAAAAGAAGTTCAACATAGCTAGACATGGACATGGATCACAACAACAACGTAGAGGTGATGGAACTGGATGGTTGGAGTGTTGGACATGCAGTAAGGACACCTTAAGAGAGATTGTATACATAATCAGGGTGGTAGATATCAGATATATAGTGCACATGAGGCACAAACTATTGGAGATGTTGGTCAGACATTCCTCATATCAACGTAGCACTGGATAAAAAACAGGTAGACCATCAGGCATCTATCATTGATATGGATGGTAAGCTTTATGATCAAGTTGTTTCTACTTTGTTTGACTTTGGATCTAGCTATAATTATGTTAGTCCTAACTTGGTGGATAAGTGTAGTTTGAATAAATAAGTGCATGCATAATCTTGGTTATTGTAGTTGGCTCCATGTAAAAAGAAGTGAGTTCATCATTAGGTAAGAGATTTTGCATTTGAATTGAATGGTATACCTACCACAACACATCTGAATGTAGTAGCATTGGGATCATACAGTATGTTGTTGGGCATGAATTGGTTGTGCCTACATAGAATCAACGTGGATTGTTATGACAAATCCATTGAGTGCTTGAATGACAATGGGGACCAAAGAGTCTTACAAGGAATGCTTGAATGACAATGGGGAACAAAGAGTCTTACAAGGAAAGAAGAAAGCTACATAAGTTAGGATGGTGAAAACTATGAAGGCTAAGTACAGTCATAGGAAAGGGTGTGTATTATTTGCAGTGCACATTTCTAGTGACAAAGGTAGGGAAATTGAGGATGCAGATGTGTTGAGTAGGTATCCAGTTCTACAATAGTTTTAGGATGTGTTTTCCGCATAGATTTCAGAGTTTTCACCTTACAGGGAATTAGAATTTTCTATTGAGTTGGTGTTAGGAGTATCTCCAGCATCAAAAGCACCTTACACGATGAGCACTCAAAAGTTCGTAGAGCTGAAGTTGTAATTGAAGGAAATGTTAGACAAGGGATACATTAGGCCAATTTTATCACCATCGGACACACCTGTATTATTTGTGAAGAAGAAGGATGGTACTCTTAGGCTATTCATTGACTACAACCAGTTAAACAAAGTGACCATCAAGAACAGTTATCCATTTCCAAACATAGATGACTTGTTTGATCAAGTGAAGGGAGAAACAATGTTCTCAAAGATCGACTTGAGATCAAGATACCATCAGTTACACATGAAGGAATAGGACATTTACAAGACAAATTTCTGGACCAGGTATGGGCATTATGAGTTTTTTGTAGTTCCATTTGGTTTAAACAATTGTCCATCTACCTTTATGTGCTTGATGCATAGTGTGTTGCATCCGTATTTGGAAAAGTTTGTTATTGTGTTCATTGATGATATATTGGTATATTCTAAAAATGAAGAAGAGCATGTCAAGCATTTAGAAATAATATTGAGAGAGAATCGATTGTATGCTAATCTCAATAAGTTTAATTTCTTTCATATTAAGGTACACTACTTGGGACATGTGGTTTCCAAGAATAGAATAGCAGTGGACCCAGAAAAGGTAAGAGCTATCATGCAGTGGGCAACTCCTAGGAATGTGGATGAGGTGAGATATTTCATGGGGTTAGTAGGTTATTACAGGAGGTTCATCAGGAACTTCTCACAGACTACTTATCCTATCACATCATTACAGAGGAAAGGTAAAATTTTTGAATGGACAGAGGAGTGTGTGGCTAGTTTTGAGCAGCTCAAGCATTTGTTGACACATGCACCAATGTTAAAGATTGTCAATCCAGACAAAGAGTTTGTAGTAAGTACAAATGCTTGCAAGAGAGGACTTCCTGATGATCTAGGTGGATATTGGTGGCCACCTACCAATTCCACTTGGACCCCCACCATTGTTTCTTTCAGTTTTTCAGTTTCCTTAATTGTAGCACAGTTTACTATTTTTAGCAGTTTTTTGGGTGTTAAACTTCTGGAGCCATTTTGAGGCCCTAAACGACAATTTTTTGGCAATCTACCACTAATAATCTTTTGCAAAAAATCGTCTTTTTTGTCATAGTCCTAAGAGAGATCTTTCCAATGGGTTATCATACACGTCAAACAAAGATAATACTATAGAAATATCTCACCAATCCTATAAGATTAATTATTTATTGAGATTAAGTAATTGAATATATAAATTAAATAAAACCAGCTAACCAAATATAAATACTTTAATTGGTAAGAAAATAAATAAATATTATTGTATATTAAAATTAAGTTAATTTTTATTAATTAAATCAAATAAAGTAGTTAAGTGATTGATAATTTTTACACAAAAGTAATAAATATAATAATTAAATCAATAAATAGTAAAATTAAGTAATTAATTTATATCTCATCAATTAATTAGTTAATTAATCAAATTAATAAATCAATAAACATATTAAAAATAATAATAATAATAATAAATATATATATATATATATATATATATATATATATATATATATATATATATATATATATATATATATATGATTAAATACTATACAGATATATATGTATAGTATTTAATCAACTCTTTTAATAAAAAATATAGAATTAAATTAAAAATTAAAAATTAAAAAAAAAATAAAGTAAATAAAATAAATGATAATTAAGAATAATAATAAATAAATAAAACAAATAAATAATTAAATAATTAATTTTAACACATTAATAAATTAAGTAAATCATTATTCAAAATAATTAATTTTATATATAAATAAATTAGTAAACATAATAATTAAACCTATAAAATATAAAATTAATTAACCTATTTATTAAATTAATTAATTAATCCACCTATCTAACTTAATAATTAGCTAATTAAGCACAATAATAAATAAATCAATTAATTAAATAATAAATTAAAAATAATTAATTAATTAATTATTAATAATAATATTAATAGAAATAATAATACATGATATTAAAATAAAATCAAATAAAAAATGGCCGACCTAATTTCTCACATCATTCCTTAATAACCTATATATACCATAAACATAGCTCATGGATAAATCATTAAGGCTGAAGAATATCTATTGTCGCACCCCCTGATGATGGACTCACTTGGCAGTCCAAAACGTTGGGTTCACAAAACTCTATAACAGGTCATTCCTCCTCTATCTAAAACCATCGTCACCTATATGGATTCATTATTTAAAGATAATATGACCAAGTCGTGACCCCGGGAAGTTGGTTGTCCAACTCACCCCAACGGGGCCCATAAACTCTTGGTGTTACATCTCCTCGGGTTAGGGTTTTAGTTGTTTAGGGTTTTCTATTATTGTTCAATAATAAAAGGCCCTTGAGCCTCATTGTAATGCAGTTCAGAGGCATGTATCCACCACATCTCTTCTCAAAGATAAGCTACCATCGCCTGAGCTAGTCTTATTTCCATTTTGTTTGTAAGCATCTTTTAGTATTTGATATTAATGAAATGAAGTGTTATTTCTACTGCATCTTTGTATTTATGGTTATATTTGTAATTTTTTTCATTCTTGTTTAAATCTGGATCAGTGGTATCAGAGTGGTCTACTCTTTCTCTGTTTTTCTTTGCATGTTCCCAATGAGGTCGGGATATAAGGAGTTAGGGCTTGAACTAGTCAAACCTTTGCAAGACCAGCCTCACAAATCCCGACGACCTCCCATGGGGAATGAAAAGAAAGATGAGGGGGCAAGAGATCCTATCAAAATCTTGCTCGAGGAAGCCCTCGAGTGACAAGGGAACATGATGATGGACAACTTTGCCGAGATCCTTCAGCGGTTACCCAGGTGCGACGCATCTACTTCTGGCAGCTACTCTGGAGGCGCAATAGCCTTTAAGGTACAAGTGTAGAATTTTGTAGAATTTTCCTACAAATCAGCTAGCTTTGATACCATGTAGAACTTTTTCTACAAATCAGCTAGCTATGATACCATGTAGAATTTTTTCTACAAATCAGCTAGCTCTAATACCATGTAGAAATTTCCCACCTATAGATCACCTAGTAATGCAATGTACTAAAGCAAAACACTTGTTCTACTTCTACAAACAATTTAGCGAAAGCTTAATCGAATTAAGCAAGAACAATAAGAACATGTATGACTAATATGGAGAAATCAAACACACATAACATAGAATATATCACTGGGGAAATCACCAGCATAAAACCCCAACATTATATTATCAATCAAGTGGAAATATAGTCTGGATTACACAAAGCCTTAGCTCGGAAGCTATCCAGCTCTCAGTACAATCCCTCTGCTACTCATAGACAGTCAAAGGCTTCTCACAAACCTTCTATTCTACCCTCCAAGCCTCCTATTCCTTGTGCAGTTTTCCTTGGGGTCCAATGCTGCCACCTGTGTGAATTGGCCTCTTCACACACTCACTAACCTCTGATCTAACTGCACAAACCTGAAGGAGATAGATCCTCATCATGGATGAGATACCTTTATAGGAAAAATATTCATCTAACTGATAGTACACTGTCCCTTCTCTGATCTCAACTGGGTCTCTGTCTGAACTGACATGCATCAGTTATCCATGAGGGAATACTCAGTTATATGAAAATAATAGTTGTCACATGCATGTAAGCATCAAGAAATTATATCTCATTAATTTAACAACTTGTTAAATTAATCTAACTGAACTTGACTAAGTTAAACTAAGTCAACTGATCGTCTCAATATAGAACTCATCTTTAATTCCTCAATTAGTGTAGCAACTCAAGGACACATTCCCCAATCAGTGGAGAAATTATTGCATGTTCTCACAAAGACTTCAAGTTTGATTTTCCTTAACAAATTAACTCATGGAGAATTAATTAATTAATATTCAAATTGTTGGTAAGACCAAATTCAAATTTTACATCCTATTTTAGACCAGGGATTGTCTAAAAATAGGAATCCACACTGCAGTGCTAAAAATAGAACTTCTATTTTTAGCACTTCCATTTTTCATTCCCTATTTCCTAATCCAACACTGATGCCCAAACTACTATTTTTGGCAGTGCTATTTTTAGCAATTTCTTGTTGCCGATTTTCAGCACTCCCTCTCAACAAGAAAGGCTTCCTCTCGAACTCGATCTTGTACCTCTAGAATGTTCTACATGCAACACATCTACCAAGTGTAGTTGCTCCAACAAATCTCGAAACAAAAAAACTCCCAACTGACCTCTCTATTGGGCTAGAAACATACTCTGATGCTGAAGCTCTAGCTGCTACTGACAAGTGCCCCCTCTTTGACCTCTGCGCTACTACAACATCTCCATGCATCTCGCACCGTTGCACCCTTCTCTGTGCTACCCTACATTGTGCAACACACTTGTGCCTCTCACATTGTTGCAGCTTGCATGCTCTGCGCTATCCTGGGATTTCCTACACTGTAGCTCTCTCTGTCGCTCCATCTGCATCTGTCTCTACCCAATCAGTTAGTTCTTGCTACTCCACATCGGGGCTCCCATAGCAAAGTCTCATCCAAGAGGTTGGGTACCTCAAGGATCCTTCCCCTCCTCCTTGGGATGATCACTCTATATCACCCCACCCCCTACCTGGAGGTATGGCTACATGTGATCCCTCTTTCCACCTGGCTTGCAGTTTCCCCCTACTGGAGGTCTCTGCATGAGTAGATGTCTCTACTCAATCTCCACTCAGCTTCCCCTGTTGTGGTTGCTCCACAACCTCCTGAAGTTTCTGCACCAATCGTGGCTCCTCCACAATCGTCTGAGACTTCTTCTGGCGCTGCATGTTGAGAGGCAATTTCCTCTCCCTCTCAACCACCAAGTATTTAACCTTTGCCTTTCTCCTCAAGGCTTTGCATGCATCATGAACCTCAAGAGAATATAGGTTCTTAGCTGAAACGCCAATCTGTTTCATATTTCATGCCATCACGAAATTTTCTAGAAAAAGAGATGATTTTAAATTAGTGATATCTATCTCATCCGAACTTCGATTCAGCCAATTTTTTTTTTTGAATTTGGGTCTTTTTCCTCAAGGAATTCAAATCTGCTATTTGTTTCTGAAAATTTTGTACAGAAATTTTCAAATCCTCTCTGCAAACTCTCGGCCCAAAACTCAAAACTTTGAAATCTCCTCTCAGTGTATTGTTCTCTACTTTGATCACCTTTGCTCTGATACCATGTAGAATTTTGTAGAATTTTTCTACAAAACAGCTAGCTTTGATACCATGTAGAACTTTTTCTACAAATTAGCTAGCTCTAATACCATGTAGAATTTTTTCTACAAATTAGCTAGCTCTAATACCATGTAGAATTTTCCCACCTGTAGATCACCTGGTAATGCAATGTACTAAATCAAAACACTTGATCTACTTCTACAAACAATTTAGCGGAAGCTTAATCGAATTGAGCAAGATCAATAAGAACACATATAACTAATATAGAGAAATCAAACACACATAACACAGAATATATCACTGGGGAAGGCACCAACATAAAACCCCAACACTGTATCATCAATCAAGTGGAAATATAGTCCAGATTACACAAAGCCTTAGCTCGGAAGATATCCAGCTCTTAGTACAATCCCTCTGCTGCTAATAGACAGTCAAAGGCTTCTCAAAAACCTTCTCTTCTGCCCTCCAAGCCTCCTATTTCCTTGTGCAATTTTCCTAGGAGTCTAGTGCCACCACCTATGTGAATTGGCCTCTTCACACTCTCACTAACCTCCGATCTAACTGCACCAACCTGAAGGAGATAAATCCTCATCATGGATGAGCTTCCTTTTTAGGAAAAATATTCATCCAACCGATAGCACACTGTCCCTTCTCTGATCTCAACTGGGTCTCTGTCTGAACTGACATGCATCAGTTATCCATGAGGGAATACTCAATTATCTGAAAATAATAGTTGTCACATGCATGCAAGCATCAACAAACTATATCTCATTAATTTAACAGCTTGTTAAATTAATCTAACTGAACTTGACTAAGTTAAACTAAGTCAACTGATCCTCTCAATATAGAACTCATCCTTAATTCCTCAATCAGTGGAGCAAATCAGGGACACATTCCCCAATTAGTGAAGAAATTATTGCATGTTCTCACAAAGACTTAAAGTTTAATTTTCCTTAACTAATTAACTCATGGAGAATTAATTAATTAATATTCAAACTGCTAGTAAGACAAAATTTGAATTTTATTTCCTATTTTAGACCAGGGATTGTCTAAAAATAGGAATCCACACTGCACTGCTAAAAATAGAACTTCTATTTTTAGCACTTCCATTTTTCATTCCCTATTTCCCAATCCAGCACTAATGCCCAAACTGATATTTTTAGCAGTGCTATTTTTAGCACTTCTATTTTTAGCAATTTCTTTTTGCCAATTTTCAACAACAAGTTAAGTTTGGCATTCCCATATTTTAGGGACAGATAGATGCAGACATTGTAGATAAATGGTTAAATATGATAGAAGGATATGTTTCCATTCATGATTTTTCCAGCTGGGAAAAGATCACCTTTGCACTTCTCAAAGTAGTCCCCCACGTCAAGGACTGGTGGGAAACCTACTGCGAGCAGAAGGATGAAAGTACAAACTCACTATTTTCAGCCGCATCCACTTGGAACTCATTCTAGGATGCCATCAAGGAGTAGTACTACTCTGCCAGGAGCTATGAGGATAAATACATAAAGTGGACAACATTGCGACAAGGAAGGGACCAAGATGTGTCGCTGTTTACCAATGTTTTTCATACCCTTCATAGGAATTTGGGTATCAAGAATTCTCAGAACCATTTGGTTCTCAAGTACCTCAGCTTCTTGCATAGTTACATCCAAGATGAGATGGAATTCTTGGACATCTTCTTGCTCAGCATGACATACCAATATGTTGATAAGATCGAGAAAAAGTTTAAACAAAAGAAGCGAGACTTTGGATCTGTGAATCTGAAGCGAGGGAAAGGTGCTTCCAATCCGCAGAACAAAGGACAAAGCCAAGGCGGGGTGGCCCAGGACAACCTGCCAAAGCCGCAAGCAAGGAAAAAACACCGTGAAGCTGAAGAAGGACATGGGAAAGTGGTGCGAGATCCATAAGATATCCACTCACGACATAAGTGAGTTTCAGGCCAAGCTGTCACTGGTGGCCAAGCTAAAGGCTTCGGAATCAAATGCTTGTTATGACTCTGAGTCAAACCCAACAAGGGGAACGAAAAGGGGAAGCATATTATCAATGCAGAGCCCAACGCCACTGTTTCCACTACGAAGATCCAGAAGGAGGAACCTGAAGATCCATAGGAGGAGGAGCACCTCTTTCACTCCTAGATGTGGGTAAAGGGTTCCCTGCTACAATTCATTGTTGACAACAGGAGAAAAAAGAACCTCATTTCAGCAAAGCTTGTGAAGCGGCTGGACTTACCCACCACACCACATCTACAACTGTACACCATCGATGTCAGCCAGCAGTGCCGCCTTCCATACAACATCAAGCCCTTCATGGATGAGGTATTATGTGACGTTGCTCCCTTTGATGTTTGTGATGTATTATTAGGCCAAGATACTTATGGAAGCAACATAATGTGTATGATTCAAGGCCTCGTGATGTTATTGTTAATTTCAGAAATAAGTTGTACTAGATACCAAAGTAGCACCTCCTACCACCATCTCTTTGGTTACTACAAAATAATGCAGTAAGCTCATTTCAAAAACCGGAAAATTTGTTTTCCTGATGATACACCATCAGGGAATGAAGAAGATGGTAGTCACGACCTCTAGACAAGGCCCCTCCACATGACAAAAACAGATGGACAATGTTGTGGAGGAGTACGAGGACATCTTCACCTCTCCCACAGGCGTGCCTCTGCACTGTTAGGTCAAGCACTACATCGATCTGACCCCGGGTGTGTTGTTGCCCAATGGACCAATCTATCGAGGCTTCGTTCTAGAGAACGACGAAAACAAGAGGCAAATTCAGGAGCCACTGCATAAAGGTCACATCCATCCAAGTTCATCGCCCTGTGGGAGCATGATCGTGTTTGTACAAAAGAAGGATGGGACTTGGACACTCCATATTGACTATCGGGCGCTGAAAAAGATCACTGTCTAGAATAGGTACTCAATCCCATGGATTGATGACCTTCTAGACCAAATGAAGGGGGAAAAATATTTCATCAAGATTGACTTGAAGTCCAGCTATTACCTGGTACCGATCGAACCCTCTGATGTGTGGAAGACTTCCTTCAAAGCCAAGGAGGGACTTTTCGAATGGTTGGTTATGAATTTTGAGTTAACGAATGATCTTGCAACCTTCGTGAGGCTGATGGATGAGATCTTGTGGTCATTCACCAAATCATTTGTAGTGGTATACTTGGATGACATCCTGATCTTTGGCTAGAGTTGGGAAGAGTACCTTCACCACATCCGACAAGTTCTCCAAACATTGCGACAACACAAGCTGTGTGCAAATTTGGAGAAATGAACTTTTGGCATGACCCAGGTTTAGTATTTGGGATATATTATTGATGAACAAGGGGTGCATGTCGATCCATCGAAGATCCAAGTCATTCATGATTGGCCAGCCTTAACCACTCTGACAGCGCTTTGTAGCTTTCTAGATCTTGCCAATTTCTACCGCAGGATCGTGTTGGGATTTTGTCATATCACTTAGCCCTTGAGTCAAGTCACCAAGGGAGGAGTGAAAGAAAAATTCTTTTGGTCTGAACCTCAACAGAAGGCATTCACTGAGTTGAAACATCGCCTCTGTTCTGCACCAGTGCTCACTTTACCAGACTTGCAACAACCATTTGAGATCGAGACAAATGCCTCTGACTGTGTTGTTGGGGCAGTCCTTACTCAATAGGTGCATCTAGTAGCATATCACAGTTAGACACATTCATACATAGTCTTAAAGTATCCCAATTATGACAAAGAGATGTATTCCATTGTGCAGGCTTTTAGACAATGGAAGCATTACATTTTGGGGAAGGAAATGGTCATCCACACACACCACCAACCCCTGTAGTTCATATAGATGCAAGGAAAGTTGCAGAATGATCTCCATCAAAAGTGGTTCACATACCTGCAAGAGTTCCATTTGGATATAGTGTATAAGAAGGGTAGCACCAATAATGTTGCAGACTGCCTCAGCCGACCAACGATCATGGTGTTAACCACTGTTCTCAACCCTTGTGGACATGAGACTTCTGATTGGACACTTCTCTACGAAAGCGACCCAAATTTTGGCCACACATACTAGATGCTCTTGGAGGGTTAGCAAGTTCCAAATTTTCACCTCCAAGATGCCCTACTATGCCACCTGGGACACCTTTGTGTTTCTTCAAGCAAGTGAGCCAAGATGATTTGGGAAGCGCACTACAGTCGGGTCATTGGGCATTTCAGGGTCGAGAAAATAGTGGAAGTACTACAATAGTATTTCTACTGGCCGAATATTCAACAAGATGTCGGGAAGTACATCAGATCTTGCACTACCTATGCCATTGCGAAATCTACCATCAAGAAGCAAGGCCTCTGTACTTCGCTTCCTACCCCTAGTCGACCTTGGGAATCCATATCCATGGATTACATGTTGGGCGTTCCTTCTACTAAGCATGTCAATGGCTATGTTTTTTTGGTCATCAACAGATTCTAGAAGATGGCCATTCTGACAGCCTGCAAGAAGAATATCACAATAGAAGCCACTGCTAAACTCTTCTTTGAACGAGTGTGGGTACACTTTGGGATCCCACAGTCTATCATCTTAGATCAGGATAGTAGGTTTCTCAATACATTTTGGTCCAGTGTCTAGTTGATGCTGGACACCAAGCTCACTATGTCCATAGCTTTCTATCCCCAAACTGATGGCTAGACATAGGTCATCAACAGGATGATCATACACATTTTGTGCATGTACAATTCAAAGCATCCACGCACATGGGATGAGAGCCTTACTTGTGTCTAGCACAGCTATAACTGGGCTCTCCACAGCTCGACTGGCCACAGCCCTTTTCAGGTGGGCTTGGGATTCCAACCATTGATGTGACCATACCATTTGCAGCTACTTAGGCATATTTGTCTCATGTCCATTCGAAATCCGATAAGGCAAACAACTTCATTGAGCACATCCAACATATCTACCAGTAGGTCCATGACATTCTGGAGAAACCAAATGCCAAGTACAAGCAGCGACACGATCAACATCGGGTGCCACACAAGTTTCAAGTGGGTGAGAAAGTTTGGTTGTATTTGCAGAAGGAATGCCTTACCGAAGCCTATTGTAAACTCATACCACTCCGATATGGTCCTTACACCATTACCAAGGCTGTGGGTGACAATGCATTTGAGCTCAACATTCCCCCATTCCTTGGCTTGCACCTAGTGTTCAATGTGGACTATCTTTGACCATAGTTCCCACCATTGGCAGACACATCAAACATTGCAAAACAACTCACACCTACATAGTTAAATCTAGATTGCATGGAGCAAGCCACAACTGATCAAATCATGGACACGTAGATCAAGAACACTCACAAGTAGAAGATCCAACTATATTGAGTTGTTAAAGTAGGCCAACTCCTTCACCAGGGCAAATGGCTCACTAGAGACCAAGTTCAACAGAAGTTTCCTCATCTCATGGAGGAACTCAATGCAATGGGGACCACTGCTTTCCTAAGGGGGAAGGAATGATCCAAGTGGATATTGATGGCCACCTGCCAATTCCACTTAGACCCACACCATTGTTTCTTTCAATTTTTTAGTTTCCTTAATTGTAGCACAATTTACTATTTTTACCAGTTTTTCGGGTCCTAAACTTCCGGAGCTGTTTTGAGGCCCTAAATGACGTTGTTTTTGGAAATATACCACAAATAATTATTTGTGTAAAATTGTCTACTTTGTCATACTCCTTAGAGATATCTTTCCAACGGGTTATCATGCACGTCAAATAGAGATAAGATGACCAAGTCATGACCCCGGGAAGTTAGTTGTCCAACTCACCCCAACAGCGCCCATAAACTCTTGGTGTTACATCTCCTTGGGTTAGGGTTTTGGTTGTTTAGGGTTTTCTCTTATTGTTCAATAATAAAAAGGCCCTTGAACCTCATTGTAACACAATTAAGATTCATGTAGCCGCCACATCTCTTCTCAGCGATAAGCTACCATCGCTCAAGGTAGTCTTATTTCCATTCTGTTTGTAAGCATATTTCAGTAGTTGATATTAATGAAATGAAGTGTTATTTCTACTACATCTTTGTATTTATGGTTATATCTGTAATTTGTTGCATTCCTGTTTAAATTCGGGTCAGCTGGAGTCCTTATGCAGGATGGACAAATAGTATGCTAGGAGTCACGAAAACTGAATGAACATGAGAAAAACTATCCCACACTTGATCTTGAGTTGGCAGCGATCATACATGCATTGAGGATGTGGAGGCACTATCTTTTGGGTAGGAGGTTTGTATTGATGAGTGATCACAGTGAGTTTCGGTATCTATTTGACTAACAAAATTTGAATGGTAGACAGGTGTGCTAGTTGGCCATGATCAGTGAGTTTGATTTTGAGATCAGGTATATGAAAGGTAAAGAGAATAGGGTGGCAACTACTCTTAGTAGGTGGATACAGGTGAATAACATAGAAAATATGAGCTCCTGTGGGGCATATTTATAGGATAGGATTTTATAGGCAGGTCAGTAGGATGTCAGATATATGGAGGTTGTGTATAGGTTGTAGTGGAGTACATGTGTAGGTTCTAACCCTGTACAAAAATTATCTGCATATGAATTCTACAAATAGAAAATAAATAATTGCGAGAGAATAAAACATAAAACAAATATACAAAAATATTTTCCCATGGATCCCAAAACTAGGACTACTAGATTTATTTTTCATTATATTCCTTTCAATGTTACAATACATAAATATACATGTCGAAGCATCCATAAACCCCATTCTATTAACCTTGGATAAATACCATGGGTAGAAAACCATCATGCCCAAAACCATGTGTGAAATCCATGCACAAAACCATAGGTAGGTTTGCCCACCTAATATAGGGTTGAAAAAAATTCCCGAGGCGTTGCCCCTCTACAAACCGCCCGATAGGGGGGCTGATGCCCCCCCGGCCCCCCTATGACCCCCCTATTGTGCCTAGCGCAATGAAGGGGGGTCTGGCTGCCCCCCTCCAACCCCCCAACTTTGCACATTAGGCTAGTCGTGGAAAGAATATAACACACATCCAACATTCTCCCACTTGTTGTTTTCTTTTCCATAGAGGGGTTCACAAGAAAGATTAGTCATTGGTTCATTCGTGCAACTCCCATTCTTTCTCTACACCAAGATAATTTCTTAGTGCTCATAGACTTTGTCAATGCATTTATAGTATCCTTCAAAGTGTACACCTTTACATACAACACCTTTTTGTCTTAAACCATATCCCTTACAAAGTGATACTGAACATCAGTGTTCTTTGTCTTTGAATGATATGAAGGGTTATTTGCCAAGAAAATTTCACTTTGGCTGTCCCAGTATATCCTTATAGCTCATTGTATTAACCCATACTTGAACATAATCTATGAAACCAAACTACTTCCTTGCTTTCACGAGTGGCTACCATGTATTCTGCCTCTGTAGTTGAATGTGCCACTACAGACTGTCTCTTACTCATCCAACTAACTAAAACTCCAAATAGGTTAAACACATACCCACTTGTAGATCTTCTCTGATCCAGATCTCCAACCTAGTCTGCATAAACAAAGCTACGAATGTCCAAAACTCTGTCCAATCCTTGTCTTCCTCGGTAGCACAAACCATAATCACTAGTGCCACGCAAATACCTGAAAACTCGCTTCATTATTTTCCAATGATCCTTCCCTATTTTTGACATAAAGCTACTCAATACTCCCACTGCATGTGCAATGTATGATCTAGTACAGACCATTGCATACATCGGGCTACTAACTTCACCTGCATAAGGAACACGAGACATGTCCTCTTCCTCTTCTTGTGTCTTGGGACACTATTCAACAAATAACTTTACACCTATATGAATAGGAAACTTCACCGGTTTACTGTCCTACATATTAAAAATTTGCAGTATTGTCTTGACATACCTCCTCTGGTTTAACCAGATCTTCCTCTTCATCCAATCTCATTTAATTTCCATGCCCAAAATATAGTTTGCAGCACCAAGATCTTTCATGTCAAATTTGGAGGACAATTGGGACTTCAAATCCTCAATAATTTCTTTGTTATTTCCAATCAGCAACATATCATCCACACACAAGACCAAATAAATAACACAATCACCAGTTAATTTAAAATAGACACATTGATATGCTTTGCTTCTGGTTAATCTAAGTTCTCGTATAAATGTATCATATTTCTGGTACCACATCCTTGGCGACTTTTTTAACCCATACAAATATTTTTTTAACCTACAAACCAGTTCTTTCTTACCCTTCACCACAAATCCTTCAGGTTGCTTCATGTAGATCTCTTCTTCCAGATCCCCATGAAGAAATGATGTCTTCACATCCATCTCTTCTACCTCAAAAGAAAAAGCAACAACAACAGATAAAAGTAATCTAATAGAAACTACCTTGGCAACAGGAGAAAAAAAATCTGTTAGAAAATTATACATTACAGAGCAATGGAACACATAAAATATTGCAGAAATATAAACACATAAAATGCATAAAACAAGAGAGACACAGATATACGTGGTTCACCCAGTTTGGGCTACGTCCACGGAGAAATAGCTAGTCCTTCTTTTTATATTATCCATCAAACTGAAAAGATACAACCTACAGCAGATCCGGTGTAACTCCCTCTTCGCTCTCAATCTCCTCTCTCTTCATCACTCAGAATATAGATATACATAGACGCACTACAATTCCCTCATATATAGTGAGGGGTTACCTTCTAAGGAAGAAAACCCTAAATTAAACATAACTTCTATTGTCAAATCTCCGCCTAATGAACAACCCAGATTGACTACAAAATTACAACATTTTACAAGGCAATTTTACATCTATTCTTAGCTTCGGGGGCGCTGCCTCCAAAACCCCCCACCAGGGGGGTGCTCCCAAAAGGTCGCAGCCACCCCCCCCCCCAAACAACCCCCCTGCAGCAAATATTTTACAGGCAGCGTTGCCGCCCCATTTTGAAGTGGGGTCGAATGTGGCGATACCTTTGAATACCGAAGATAATCAAGCTCCACACCCAACAATCTCCCACTTGGATATTGATTATAGCAACTCCACCGCTGCTTCATTTGCTGGACAATGACTCCATTTTAGACCTGGATATTTCTCATCTTCTTCAGCATACTTGAAGACCAATTGAGACAGACTAGATTCTTAGTTTCTCCCTAGTTACAACTTTTGTTAACATATATGTAGGATTCTAGCTAGTGTGTATCTTTTCCAGCTTCAACTGTCCATCTTCCAATGTTGCCCATATGAAATGGTACTTGAGTTGTATATGCTTAGTTTTGGAATGAAATGCAGAGTTCTTTGCAAGATATATGGCACTCTGGTTGTCACTGTATAACTTGCCTAACTCCTGCTTCTTACCCAATTCATCCAGAAACCTTTGTAACCAAATCATTTCTTTACTAGCCTTTGTAGCAGCAACATACTCTGCTTTTGTTGTTGAGAGTGCAGCAACACTTTGCAGTTTTGAGACCCAACTGACAGTTGTTCCACCTATAGTAAACACATACCCTGTTGTGCTCTTCCTGTTATCTCTATCACCTGCCATATCTGCATCAACATATCCCTGTAGAGTAATGTTTGAACCACCAAAGCATAATTCTTGATTTGTGGTACCTCTCAAATACCTGAGAATCCACTTCACTGCCATCCAATGTTCTTTTCCTGGATTGTTCATGTACCTACTTACAACTCCCGCTGCATGTGCAATATCAGGCCTTGTGCAGACCATTGCATACATTAAGCTTCCAACTGCTAATCCATATGGAACTTGAGACATATAATCCATGTCTTCTTGGGTCTTTGGGCACATCTCCTTACTAAGTTTGAAATGGATAGCAAAAGGCGTACTAACTAGTTTTTCATTGTGCATATTAAATCTTTTCAACACCATTTGTATGTACTCATTCTGAGACAATGTTAATTTGTGATTTTTTCTGTCTCTAGTTATTCTCATACCAAGGATTTGTTTTACAGCTCCCAAATCCTTCATTGCAAATGAATTTGCCAATTTTCTTTTGAGCATATTTATTTCCTACATGTTAGACCCTGTAACAAGCATGTCATCTACATATAATAATAATATAATATAGCTGCCATCATTTTGCTTTTTCAAATAAACACAATGATCAGAGTGACATCTAGTATAACCTTGTTCAGATGTAAACTTGTCAAATTTTAGATACCACTGCCTTGGAGCCTGTTTTAAACCATACAAGCTCTTCTTCAACCTGCACACTAGTTTCTCCTTCCCTTTTACCTCATATCCTTATGGCTGCTGCATATATTTCTCTTCCTCCAAATCCCCATGGAGAAAGGCTATCTTTACATCTAACTACTCAAGATGCAAATCTTCAACTGCTACTAGACTTAAAATAGTTCTGATTGAAGTAATTTTAACAACAGGAGAAAATATTTCATCAAAACCAATACCTTTCTTATATGCAAACCCCTTCACCACAAGTCTAGCTTTATACCTTTTTCTACCTCCATATTCTTACTTCGACTTGTAAACCCATTCATTCTGCAATGCTGTTTTACTGTAGGTAACCTAACTAAGTCCCAAGTATGGTTATGTGCTAAGGAGTCCATCTCTTCTTTCATGGCTTGCTCCCACTTCTTCCTGCTTTCTATCTGCACTGCTTCTTCATAACATTCTGGTTCACTAGAATCAGTCAACAATACATACTATAATGAAGGAGAGTATCATTCAAGGGGTCTACTTATCCTGGTAGATCTTCTAACACCACTTTCAAGTGTTTGAAGTGCTTGTTTTTGTTGTGGTTGTTGTTCTGGCTTTTGATCATTATGATTTTTAGGCACCATCACTTTTCATGTGATATCGTCAAGCACTATGTATTCTCTGTTTTCTTTTTCCTGTTTCTTTTCCTATAGCTGATCCTTACACAAAACCTTTTCATTGAATATTACATCTCTACATCTAATGATTTTGTGCTTTTCATGATCATAAAAGCGATAAGAAAAATCATTAACACCATATCCAATAAAGGTACATTTCTTTTATTTTGCCTCAAGCTTTGTTCTATTTTCTTTATTAATGTGGACAAAGGATTCACAACCAAAAGTCTTTAAAAAAGAGTAGTTTACCTTTTTACCTGTCCGTGCCTCCTTTGGAATACCACCATCCAAGGAACTTGAAGGCCCTCTGTTTATTAGATAAACAATAGTATCGATAGCATCTACCCAAAATTGTAAAGGCAATCCTGCATGCAATCTCATGCACCTTGCACGCTCCATGATTGTCCTGTTCATCATTTCAGACACACCATTTTCTTGTGGTGTTCGTGGAACTGTCTTCTCTCTACAAATTCAATTATCTAAACAATACCTATCAAACTCTTTGCTGCAATATTCACCTCCATTGTCTGATCTGAGACACTTCAACCTTTTTCTTGTCTCATTTTCAACCAAAGCTTTCCGTTTCTTGAAAGTATCAAATACATCAGATTTATTTCAAATACAATAAATCCAGGTTTTTCTGGTTGCATCATCAATAAAAGTAACATAATAATGGGAGCCACCAAGAGATGATACCTGAGCAGGTCCCCATACATCTGTATGCACAAGCTCTAATTTTTCGCTCTTCTTTTCTTTCCCAACTCTAAGCAATCTATCTCTCTTCTTTTTTCCATAAACACAATTCTCACAGAATTTTAAATCAACATGCTTCAAACCTGGCAACAAATTTCTTGAGTGAAGAATCTGCATCCCCTTCTCACTCATGTGCCCGAGACTATGATGCCACAATGTTGTATCTTCTCCTATAGAGGTTAAAGCATTAACAAAATTAGAAATACCATTGCATAAATACAATGTACCAACCTTTCGTCCTTTCATTATTACCAGGGATGCTTTAGTGACCTTCCAGGTTTTATCTGTGAAAGTAGTTACGCAACCTTCACCTCCCAACTGCCCTGTTGAAATCGGTTTTTTCTCTAGATCTGGAACATGCCTTACCTCCTTCAATAGCCATTGATTTCCATTTGCTGTTTTATAAAAACTTTACCGATTCCAATGATTTTATAGGGTTTATCATCACCCAATCGAACCTGTCCAAAATATCCTTGAACATAATCATAAAAATGTTTCCTATCAGGTGTGGCATGGAATGAGGCCCCTGAATCTACCACCCAAGCATCAATAATATTTTCTAATGAAAGAATCAAGCATCTTGCAACACATCACCTATTACATTCACTTCATGATTAGTCTCTTGTTGCGTGTCTCCTTCTTTTCCCTTCTGAGACTTGCAGTCTTTCTTTAGGTGTCCTTTCTTCTCGCATTTCCAGCACATTATCCCCAATCTAGACTTGGATCTTCCTTTTCTTGACTTACTGTGATATCCAAGGCTCTTTCCTCTTTCCATTTTCCTTCCCCTAGTCTCTGCAGTCAAATTAGTACCTGATGTCTCACCGGAGCTTTTCCATCACATTTCCTTGCTAAGGATTGCACCGACAACATCATCAAACTTTAAAGTACTAGATCCAGAGACAAAGTTACTAATGTCCATAACTAAACCATTCCAACTTTCTGGCAATGAGCACAGAAATAACAGAGCCCTAACTTCATCATCAAAAGTTACCCCTACAGAACTTAACTAACTTGAAATTGTATTAAAATCATTTAAATGGTTTGCAACAGATCCACCTTCTGACACCCTCATATTAAATAAACGCTTCATAAGAAATACCTTATTTGAGGCCGAGGGTTTTTCATATATTTTTTCCAATGTTGACATTAAACCCTCTGTTGTCATTTCCTTTGAAATATTAAATGCTACCGACACCGCTAGGCGCAGTCGTACTATTCCAAGTGCCTTTCTGTCAAGAATATTCCATTTTTTGTCTATCATACTCATCGACTTCTTTGTCTTTCCTCTCAATGGTAGGTACAGGTCTCTCTGATACAGATAATCTTCCATTTGCATCTTCCACAGCTTGTAGTTTTGGCTGTTGAATTTTTCGACCCTAAACCTACCATCTTCTGCCATTGCTCCCACTTGAACCAGGAACCCTTCTCTCCCATGAGTTTATCAGCCAAATAAACCTTCGGCTCTGATACCAGATGTTAGAAAATTATATATTACAGAGCAATGGAACACATAAAATATTGAAGAAATATAAACACAGAAAATGCATAAGACAAGAGAGACACAGATATACATGGTTCACCAAGTTTGGGCTACATCCATGGAGAAACAGCCAATCCTTCCTTTTATATTATCCAGCAAATGGAAGAGATACAACCTACAGTAGATCCACTGTAACTCCCTCTTCGCTCTCAATCTCCTCTCTCTTCATTACTCAGAATACAAATATACATAGATGCAATACAATTCCCTCATATATAGCGAGGGGTTGCCTTCTAGAGCAAAAAACCCTAAATTAAACATAACTTCTACCATCAGATCTCTGTCTAATGAATGACCCAGATTAACTACGAAATTACAACATTTTACAAGGAAATTTTACATCTATTCTTAGCTTCAAGGGCACTGCCCTGCCTGGACCCCACCTGTAGCGAATATTTTACGGGCGGTGTTGCCGCCCCATTTCGAACTATGGTCCAATGTGGTGATACCTTTGAATACAGAAGATAATCAGGCTCCACACCCAACAAAATCACCAAAATCAATTCCTGACACCTGAGAATAACCTTTTGCTACAAATCGACCTTTGTATTTCTCCACCTTTCCTTCTGCATTCATCTTCTTCTTAAACACCCATTTTCTTCCAATGTGTTTCCTACCAGCCAACAACTCCACCATATCCCAAGCCTCATTTTTGCCCAAAGATGCCATTTCATCAAACATGGCTTCTTTCCAATATTTTCCATCCTTTGAATTTGCTGCCTTCTTAACAGTTCTATGATCATCATCAGTGGTAGAGAGAAAAATTGGAACACAAAGTAGATGTAATATACCTTTCTAGCTGCCTTCTTTCTCGAACTAATCTTCTCACTGCTAGAGTTTGTGGTTCTTCATATTTTGGTTCCTCTTCTACTGTAGAGTATGATTCTTCCTCCTTTAGCTCAAAGTCTATCTTCTCAGGTTCCTTTAGTAGGAGTTAATGTTTAATAACATCTTCACCTCTCTAAACACCACATCTCGACTATACACAACCTTCCTTGTTTTGGGGTTCCAAATCTTATAACCTTTTAAACCATCCTTATACCCAATAAAGATGCACCTTTCAAATTTACCATCCAACTTGGTTCTTTTCTCCTTTGGAACATGTACATATGCATCACAACAATATACCCTCAGATGTGAAAGAGAGGGTTTCTTACTAGTCCATACCTCATGTGGAGACTTATCCTTCAACACTGATGAAGGTGATCTATTAACCAGGTAACATGCAGTCTCCATCGCCTCTTCCCAGAATTCCTATCCTAACCTGAAACCACTAAGCATGATTTTTGCATTTTTTGTCAATGTCATGTTCATTCATTCTACAAATCCATTTTGCTGAAGTGTGTATAGAGTATTCCTCTATTGTGCTATATAACACTTCTTACAGAACTCTTAAAATTCCTTCTTGTATAAATCTCCACCGTTATCCTTCCTTAGCACCTTTATCTTCTTCTCTGTCTCGTTTTCCACCAGAGCCTTAAATTCTTTAAACCTGTCAAAGACTTCATATTTCTTCTTGAGAAAATATATCTATATATTCCTTGAGAATTCATCTATGAATGAGACATAGTACATAGACTTACCCAGTGATGGAAACAACATAGGTCGAGACACATCACTGTGCACAAGCTCTAATATCCCTTTCACCTTCTTAGCAACAGAGGGGAAAGCCACCGAATTATGCTTCCCATATACACAATGTTCACAAAAATTGAAACCCAGAAAGAAATTAGACATACCTTCTACCATAGCACTACCATGAAGTATTCAAAATCCCTTCTCTACAATATGACCAAGCCTTTGATGCCATAGCATGGTCTTTTCTCTAGAGACCACTAGACGTTTTGCTCCACTTTCAGGAACCACTGAATTGTTGCATTCATCAATAACAGTGCTACCTAAAAGCTTATACAAACTTCCAATATGAACTCTCCACATCAATATCAATGCTCCTGTTTAGTCAATTTAGTGTCCTAAATTTCTTGCACAATTTACCAACCAAGGTTTGTAGATTGATGAAGTGTGGTGCACTATATGTGCTTAGTTAACTTTTCTCTTACTTTGTTGTTTTGTATTTTTATGTTTGTTTGGGGGTTTTTGTTCTTTGATCTCTAGGAATATACAACCTATGAAAGATTTACATGGATATAATGAGTTTTTAAAGGAAGGATAGGTTCCTAAGTTAGTCTAATCTCTTAAAAATGGACAAGGAATCATTTTTAATTGGTTAATACCTAATAAGAGAAACAAAGCATCTATCTTATCTACCATTTAGTCCTAATCCATGGATCTAATTCTTAAAAGCAAAATTAATACTGTTGCATAAGGTAATTCAATAATTGCATTCATTAAGCCATTCAACCATTCAATTTTGGAACATGATAGAATCAATCTCCTTGAAATGATTTTTTGGAATGTCAAGTGATGCAACTAAGTAATGACTTGAAAACAAAAAAGAAAAGATGATAGTTTGTAAAACTAACAATGTGTTGAGTAAGCTAAATTACTGCATCGATTAGATATTCAACCAATTAAGTTAGAATTGTCATCCTTTTGAAATGGTTTTGAGAACATCTATTAATACAACTAATTGCCCGTTCTATGCTAAGAAAATGAGTAATCAAAATAGTAAGAAGCTAAGAAATTGTGTATTCTCATTACTTCTTTTTTCAGTTAGTCATTTATCATACAATATCTTAGAAGAATAAGACTTTCACAGTTGTGATTTTTATCCTTACACTATTGGTTACAAACTGAAATGAAACAAAAACTAGAGAAAAAAAACTTGTAAAGAACAGAGTAATAGAAATTAAAACGAAAACAACAAGTGAAAAACCTCCTTTAGTGTAGGGGCCCTCTGAAACTGATGTGGTTGGATAAAAGCTAATTAAAGATGCACTTTTAAACCACCATTGACAAAGAAAAGTTTGTATTATCAACAAAACAAAGTCTGAACAGAGTTTTTAACAAAAGCCTGTGATCCCTTCTAGCTTCCAAACTACTTCTCGATCTCATTTAGCCAACATTTATAGAAAAACAACATAATTGTCTAAGAGAAAATCTTGTTATAGGTGGCTTGATCCGAATCTATCATCATTGTTTATAAGAAGACATGCTACAAGTGGCTTGATCTGCATTAACTCCTCCACTCATGATCAACTACAAGTGGCTTAATCTGCATTAACTCTTCAACAGAACTATTAGACTCTTGATTAGCTATGAAAGAGTAAATCAAGAGTCCTACCACTACTAGATAACATATTTGACTCCATATTTGACCATGACTTTAGGCATGCTTTTCTATCGATTTGGACTGAGTGAGTAGGATACAATCTATGTGGAGATGAACCTGGAAATGCCCAAGTGGCCCAGTTCTTCATTTGATACATATAACCTACCAGACCATGAAAGTAGCTACGCAACTCATAGTTAGCTACAGAATAGGCTGTGTCCTATGGCTAATTTCCAAAAATCTATTAAAATGGCAAGACCATGAAAATATAATATGGTGATCATTTTAATGCTTTCCTAAAACAAAATATAGCATTTATCATTGATTGGATCTGTAGTCAAGAGAAAAGAAGGTAATTATGAGGTTCAACATACCCCCACTGCAAAATCATTGCATGTCCTCATGCAATTTGCCAAAAATGTGAATTATTCTTCTCTAACGCATTTTCTCATACACTTTTGCTAGCACATCCAATTTTCTTCTCTTGCTCTTCTTTGAAGTGACTGTCATTCTAGGTTTCTTCATAAGAAACCTGTATTTGAGGTTGATGACTATTTTGTTCGAACTTCTATTCTTTCTTTTCAACTTTCTATTTTTATTATACCATAGTCCTAGATGCAAAATGGTATTATTATGAATAGCCTAGTCCAATTTACTTTGTTCCTTCAAGGTTTCATTCTCCTTTTGATATGTCTATTCAATATCTCTAATTCATAAATTTCCTATTTGAGAGAGTCAATTAGAGGTTCTTGTGGTTTGACAAAGGGTTCTGGATTCATTGAGGCACTTTTCTTCTCCATTGATTCTATATAATCATATATTTGTTGTTGTATATGGTCTATGCCCAAAATCTTCTGCTTGGCCTACCTTCAAAATGAGGGTCTAGAGAATTTTGAGGACTGTGTGCAGAAGAGATATTAACATGAGAAGTTTCTAGGGTTTCCTCTTCTAAGTTTATGAACTATATCCCTTTTGATGGTGTTTTCTTTACCAAACCTTAGAGTCTAAAAATTCTTATAGGTTGTGGATGACTTACATTCTCTTTCTCTGTGACCTTTTTCTCTTTTCTTATCTTTCCTCTTGCTCTGATTTGTTTTCTGATTTCTATCGGTTATTCAGATATTATTTTTTCATCATCTTTCTATGATGAAGACTCAGGTCTATCTTTAATGGTTGTAACAATATTATTTCTTCTACTTTTTCTAAAATTATCTTCTTTGGGTGACTCTGGTGCTTCTTGAAAATGATTTCTAATGAGGAAATCCTCCCAGGTATCTCCTATGCCTTTTAAATGAAACTCAATCAGTATGTTTATCAACCCATGATGGTACATGGCTGTGTCTATGAAATCTCTTTTCTTTTTCACTTTTGAGACCATCCTTCTTAAACTATTTAGAAGGAAGAAAGGAAGATTGGTTTCTCCATTTTCTAGGAAATTCATCAGTAAACGCGTATGGTAGATATATATGCACCCGAATCTCCCCTCACAGGTGATAAATTTTTGTAATATCAAAAGCATACTCCTTCATTTATTTTTAAGAGCTAAAATGGGAATTCCTTTTCTAAAAACAGAGACATCCATACCTGGGTTCTTTAGGATTACTTTCCATGATTCACTGTGGAATTCCTATTTTTTTGAACCATCTTTCACCATGTCTTGGAAGTTTTGTAGCCTCTGTTATGAATGACTTTGTTATTACAAACTTAATATCTCCAATTTCTACCTCTGTACCATGAAAAGATCTAACAAAATATTTTGTGATCTCTTTGTGAAAACCATCAAATTTTTCGATGAATTTGAGGAATCTAACTTTCTGCAAATTCTCCTTGAGCTATGGGTATCCTTCCATATGCTTTTCTCCTACTAATTCTAACCTGACAATGAGTCCCATGCCCTTTTCTTCGCAAAATTTCTTGTCCTTCAGAATTACCCTTCCTGGTTTATGAAATGGATTGATTGCGAGTATGGTGAAAATAACTACGGGTTTGCATGAAATAAGTAGATGGTAAGGGTTTTGGACAAATGTGGACAGGTATGTCACATCGTAGTCATGACCGTTAAATATAATGAGGGAGTTAATTATGCATCGTTATGTGACAAAAGATGGATGGTGTGGCAGATATGCAGTATGATAGAGATTGCAATCAAATCAAATGATGATTTGTCATGGAAACATATGAATGCCCATATTATACATATTCTATGTTCTAACCTTGCTATTTTAAAATAAATTCTTGCACTTTTACCTCTTGGAACTTAACCTCTTTGTTTGTTGTTTTTCTTTGATGTTGATCCATAGGTACCCTTCTTAGCATATCAGTCTCTAAAAAAAAAAAAAGATTCTTCAATTCCCTGCAATCAACATTTATTTGGAACAGAGCTGCGGAATGAGATATGGCTGCAGAATCAAATTGGCTGCGGAATGGAATTAGCTATAGAACATGATAAAGATGAAATATGGCTATGGAACGTGGATGTGAAATAAAATGAAAATGGAGTGTAATGAAAGGAAAATGGAATATAAAAGTGAAAGGGAATGAAAGTGAAGTGAGATGAAATGAAATTAAATGAATTTGTAAATTAGGCACTACAAATGAATGTATCTTTATGTCACTACTTATTACAAAAAGAAAATAGGAAATATAAGATATCAGAAGTCTCTGGTTTTCACCCTGTATTTCCTGTATAAGTAAGCCAATGAACAATTGGTTTTCAAACTTATACATCTTATTTATATATTATTATTTTTTGATATATTTATATACAGGAAAACTAAGTCAGTGGAGAAGAAGAATTCTTCTTCACCAACTTCATCTCAGTGTTATCTTGGAAAATTCTGACAAAATCCTCCCTTGAAATTGGCTTATGATATATCTTTAACCGATGACTATTTACAATAGGAGGTACCTTTCTCTCATCTATTGTCCTTATTCTCACTACTCCATTATTAAAGACTTCTTCAATCTCATATGGCCCAAGCCAATGAGTCTAAAACTTCCCTTGAAAATTTTTGAATTTTGAATCGAACAAAAGTGCCCAATCTCCTACTTGAAACTTCTTCTCCTTGGTATAGTTACCATTCCATTTAGCCCTTTGTTGTTGGACTAAATTAGTTCTTTGAACTACATCTTGCTTGATTTCATCAAGTTCATTAAGTTGCTCCAATCTATGTCTCTGTGCTTCTGATAAAACTAGTCCCAATTGGGCTGCCATCTTGAAGGTTCTAATTTGAAACTCTATAGGGAACAGGACTTGCTTCCCATAAACAAGCTCATAGGGAGTATGTCCTATTATGTTCCTCCATGTAGTTCTGTAGGCCCATAAGGCTTTAGGAAGCCTTTCTGCCCAATCTCTTCTGTGTATATGTATAGTCTTAGTGAGAATTCCTTCAATCACCTTATTGGTAGATTCAGCTTGACCGTTTGCTTGTGGATGGTAAGGAGTAGACTTCCCATGTTTTATCTTGTATTCTTCCACAAGTCTTTCCACCATTTTAGATGTAATTTGAGATCCTTGATCTATCACTATTTCTCTTGGAACACCAAAACAAGTGAAGATGTCCTCAAAAATAAAATTAACAACAGATTTCTCATTAGAAAAAGGTAATGCTTTAGCTTCTACCCATTTAGTAACATAATCAATGCATACCAAAATATACTTCTTTTGTTTAGATGGAGGATTAATTGTTCCAACAAAATCCAAGGTGCATTTTTCAAAAGGTTCAATGAGTACTTGAGTTTGTAGTGGCATTTCATCTAAAGGAGCAGGTTTCCCTACCCTTTGACAACTGTCACACCTTTTGACATACTCTTTGGCATCTCTAAGGATGGAGGGCTAAAATATCCTAAATGAAGGATTTTATAGGCTATCCTCTTGTCAGCAAAGTGTCCACCACGAGGTTCATCATGGCATGCCTTAAGAATTTCAGGCATTTCATCTTCTCGAACACATCTTCTGATCATGAGATCTGGACCTGTTTTATACAATTCATTATATTTGCACTTGTTTGATTGATTTTTATTTCCTCCTTAGGAAACAGATGTGAAGGTAATTTTCCTGCTACTAAGTAATTAGCAATATCTGCAAACCAAGGGCTTTGAGTAGTTACTGCAAAAATATATTCATCAGGAAATTTATCTTCAACTGGAGTGTTATCTTTGATATTTTGAATTCTAGACAAGAAATCAGCAACTTTATTTTGTTTTCCAGGCCTATCTAAAATAGTGACGTTGACCTCTTGGAGGAGTAATAACCATCTTGTAACTCTGTCATTAGTAATTGGTTTATTCATTAAGTATCTAATTGCAGAGTGATCTGTATGAAAAAAGGTTTCATAGCCTGTTATATAATGTATGAACTTGTTGATAGCATGAACAACAACTAAGAATTCCTTTTCAGTTACAGTGTAATTTAACTCAGTGGGAGTCAAATTCTTGCTTGTGTAGTAGATGGCATAAGGGATCAAATATTTTTGTCCTAATACAACTCCCAGAGTTGTATCTGAAGCATCTGTTGAAATATGAAAAGGTAGTTTCCAATTTGGACCTCTTAAGATGGGTGCCTCAGAAATTTTTGCTTTCAAAGTCTCAAATGCCAACTGGCAATCAGGATTCCAATTGAATTCAAAATATTTGGTGAGAAATTTGAAGAGTGGTGATGTTATTCTATAAACCTTCTATAATATCCTGTGAATCCTAGAAAACTTCTGACATCATTTTGACAACTTGGAATTAATAATTTAGAGATGACTTCAACTTTAGATTTATCAACCTTAATTCGATATCCTGAAATGTGATGTACTAAGACAATCCCTTTTGTAAACATCATAAAACATTTTTCATGGCTTAGTGAAAGGTTTGCTTCCTTACATCTTTTAAGAACTTTTTCCAAATTTTCTAATGCTTCCTCAAATGTATTCCCATAAACTGTAAAGTCATCCATATATACCTCTACACAATCATGTATCATTTTAGAGCCTAGATTTGCCTCAGGCTGAAAAGGCAAGGTTCTAGGTCCACATCAAACCACGCTCAGCCTTGTAGCTAGCCCTACGAGGACAAGAGAGGACTCTCTCTGAGTCAATCTCAGCAAAAGATTATCAATGGGGCTAGAGATGACTAAAATACAAACTAATTTTAGGCTAGGTATGAAGTGCAAGGATTTGATTTGAGTTTTTGAGGGTTTTGTGTTGGAAAAAGGGAAAGGCAAATTTGGGTCCGGGGATGAGGCCTAGTTTTTGCAGAGTTCTAATTGGGGAAAGGAAGGCAATCATTTTGATGCTTTGGATTGAATGAATGGATGGATCAGACTGGTGAGGGGCTAAGGAGGGAAAGAAGGTCTCAAGAGTCCTCCTCAAATAGATGAAAATATGTACAATTGAACAAAATTTCAAGGTAGAGCACAGTAGTCCAATGAATTCTACCTCAATCACTCATTTGTTTAATTTCAGAAGAAAAGAGAAGGGAAAATGATACACATAAACATCAGTAAACTTACAATTACTTAGATAAAAACACCATCAAAACATAGAGCCACATGGATCCCAACAAGTGCTGCAAAACCCTGGTCTTTCCTTTGCCAAAATTGCAGAAATGAAATGTACAATAGAGTGCCAAGTAATCCCAAGTGTCCAACCATGAAAATGACTGAGAAATTACATGATATAGACAAGCCTAACTCCTTCCCATGCCTCTAAGGGTCAAGCTCATCATTCTAGGAGCTGTTTGAACCAATTTTAAACAACGAACTGAAATCTAGGTAGTCAAACAACTTACTCCTATATGCTAGGAAACTAATTCATTCAATTGTTTTTCACTTTTTAGTGAATGAATCTACCAAAACAAGTAAAAATGTGCCCAAAATTACATCATGGTCATCAAATTACATCATAAAAGATCAAGAGTAACATCAAAAAGCAAAACTACTCAAAACTGGGCGAATTTCTACGCTGTATAGTGAAAAATAGGCAAAAATCCTCTATGCACCACGCCTGATTCTCTATGTGTCATGCCACTTTGGAGCTGATTTTTAGGCACTTCCCGAAGTCCAAATTGAGCCCAAGTGTACTTTTTGAAATTCCCTACCTGTCTAGTTTCCAACCCAACTAGAATTTTTCAATTTGGAGTTCATTTTCCCTGTCATAAATCAAATCTGCCAAGACTGGTCAAAATGTGCCAAATGAGGCTGCCTCAAGGCAGAGTGCTGTTACAGACAACTTGTGAAGGTCTTCCTCAACTCGAAATTGAGCTCATGATAGCAAATTGGAAAGCTACTTGTGTCTAGTTATCATTTGAGTCATTAAGAAAGTCATTTGGCCAACCACGCTAGGAGAAATCTTGATTTTCCCAATGTCACTTTAGAGTTTCATCAATTCTCCTGAGGCAACTGTATTTTCGACATTTCTCCTAAACCATGACACCCGTGTAAAAAGTTAAGGAGTTTTTTCTTCCTTGGCCTATTTTGGATAAACACCTCTCTTAGTTTTCCAAAATTCATCTTTTCTTGCTCAGAAACATCATTTGAGTAAAACCTACCCCGATGTGTGGAACAGGGGATTTGTCAAAATGAAGCCAAATGAAGGGCATAGGGGGCTTCTAAATTCTTGAGGAAATTTTTCTAGGTGGGGAGGGATGTTAGGAAGTAGGGGAAATTGGAATCTCAAAAATTGAGTGAGGGGAAGGGGTCCAAAAGAGAAAAACATAGGCCCAACCTAGAAAACGGCCAAGTTGTAGCAAGAAACTAGGGTTTGTGCAAAAATAAGGAATTTGAGGGATCTCAGTGATGGGAAGTGTTTAATAAGGTACTTTAAGGATAGGGGAAGGTGTAGGAACATCAGGATACAAGTTTTGCTGATGATTTGACCATCCAAGAGAAATTGCCTTCAAAACCCTAGGAGAGGGAAATGAACCTTACCTAGGCACAACTGAAGCATGAACAAGGTGTAAAACGACCCAGTGTAACTTTGACATGATGATGACGACCCTTTGAATGATGGCACACTCATCTGAATGGTGACATGAACCGACATTTGGACAACTTTAACAAAATTAAGAGCAAACCCTAGACCTAATACCTAGTGACCAAATTTTGCTGGAAGACTCACTGAAATGACAAAATTTGACTTTGACACCTTAAAATCACTTTGTAAGAGCATATTTGATCACTGGAGGAAGGCTGCAAATACTGACACTAACATTGGATCCAATGGGGATGGTAGCTCCTTGGAGGTGCCAAGAACTACAGATCTTTGAAAGAGCAGACAAGTGCCTTCATCCATTGGGCAATGGGAAAAAAACTCAAGCTAAAATGCATGACTGAAAACTGACACAAACTAACTTAACAACAAGACTGAATGCTGACTCACAAATGACTCATGACTGACTTAACTAAAACAAGAACTTACAAAGCTTATTGAAGGGCAGCAGTCCATCAAGATTTCAAATCATGATGACAACCACCTACATATTAATGAAATATGTACACTCATGTGTAATGAGCTTTCCAATGTAACCAATCCAGCAGATGGCTACATACCAAATTTCTGCACTCGCTCTTCTTCAGTAGGCGGAACGATGAACCTGTAGGCAACTCACAATAACAATTGAAACCAAGGCTTATGCTAACAAACCAACCAACATTCATCTTCTCTACTGCGTGCAACAGAATGCCAAAAGGATCTTGAAAATCCTAAAGCACTAGCTTGTCTTGAGATCCAATAGCAAAAATACAAGTACTCCCTTCATTCTGACCTGAAAGAACAACTGGTTGCTGAGTGATAGGAAGGCACAGAGAGGTATAATTTTTTACCATCTGAGTGTTAGCTGTAAATTCCTTGACCATGAGAAATTCTAGCATATTGTCTCTCTCAAGTTCATATTCCTCAACTTCATGGCCTAGGTCATTCTTAAACAGAAAACAATCTTCAAGATCATTAAACATGACAGCCTTATCATCTTCATGAAAGAAAATATTATCGGTTTGCTGATCTATAAAGCTAATTACAAGACTATCATCATTTTCAAAAGAGGAAGAAGTTTCACCAACACTTTCTTGACCACGTGCACACTATAGACCTACATTAGCTTTGGTTGTAATCTGACCTTTCAAGAGTCGATCTATCTCATCTTCAGACAGAGGAGATAATACTTTCTATTTTTTTTTGCTCAAGTGATTTTTGTCTTCTTGAAATAACATGAGAAACATGAGAAACCTGAATGACAATCCTCAATTCCCTGATCTTCTGAAATTTGAAAACATTGTTGATCATCTTCATATGACATGGCAATCAAATTATCATTTATCATTGAGTTATTGAAAGAAGATTTTTCACTTACTTGAACAAAGATCTCATCTTGTTTTCCATGAAATGATTGGATTACCTCCTCATGAAGGCTTTGGTCAATAATTTTGTCTTCTTCATTCCATATGATCTCAACAGTGGAGCTCTCCTTCATGGGATTCAAAACAAGGTAGTCTTGATCATCACAATCTGAATCTAGATCTGAAATAGCTGACTTGACTTTGTCACAATGTGAAATTGAAACTTGACTTTCCTACATCTTATCTTCTTCTATGGACAGATCTGAAATAAACCTTCTCTTTCATCATTTTCCATTGTACCAAGATCATGATCCTGCTGCAAAGCCTCCTGAGCATCTTGATGGGAATCCTCTAGGTTCTCTTCATGTTGCTTAAATGGATTCTCGTACAAGGCTTCCATGATCTCATCATCCATCAAGTCATCATCTTCGTAATATTTCTCAAGGCTTTCAATAAAACTATAAGCATGTTTGCAACAGTTCTGAACTAAATTTAATGATGGATAATATTCTTTATACCTTTCAAATAACATGGCATGAAAATCCTTCAAACAGTAAATACAAGCAGGCGGAAAACTTTCATGCCAAGATTGGGCTTCACCTTCCAGAGTGGCCATGAATATCTTCATCAAGAAATCTTCAGGAAAATCAACCTTCAACTTGCGAATATGCATGTGAAATCTAACCAGATGTAAAGCAACATCCTTCCTATCATCATCTTTAAACGTAGGCAAATTCCTTGACCAATCTACCTTCAAAATTTTATTTGGAAAACCTGGAATGTGATATCGGCTCATGGGAGCATACCTTCGAGCAAGAAAATCCATTTTGATAACAATAAATTCACCAAGAGATTCTTCAAGCTACTGGTTCTTGAAGGGTAGAGTCGCCATAAAAATTTTGAACCTTGGGATTCTTCGACACTCGAGTTGCCAAGTGAATGATTTCAGCCTTGCTGTGTCTAATCATTGTTCACCATCAACAATCAGATCTGAACTTGATTCATGTACTGGGGTGATTGTTTAGATCAGATGTTCAGTTTATAAACTAGACCGGAGATTGACTGAAGCAACTTTTATCTACTTTTGCTAATGCAAAGCAAGAGTGTTTCGAAGGCTACCTGGCTAACTTCAGGCTCCGTCTGTAGTCTACAAAGCCAAACAATGAAAATAAAATTTCTTCCCCAGTATGGTCTCCACTATGTTAGAGCCTAGATTTGCCTCAGGCTGAAAAGGCAAGGTTCTAGGGCCACATCAAACCACGCTCAGCCTCGTAGATAGCCCTACGAGGACAGGAGAGGGTTCTCTCCGGGTCAATCTCAGAAAAATATTATCAATGGGGCTAGAGATGACTGAAATACAAACTAATTTTAGGCTAGGTATGAAGTGAAAGGATTTGATTTGATTTTTTGAGGGTTTTGTGTTGGAAAAAGGGAAAGGCAAATTTGGGTCCGGGGATGAGGCCTAGTTTTTGCAGAGTTCTGATTGGGGCAAGGAAGGAAATCGTTTTGATGCTCTGGATTGAATGAATGGATGGAACAGACTAGTGAGGGGCTAAGGAGGGCAGGAAGGTCTCAAGAGTCCTCCTCAAACAGATGAAAACATGTAAAATTGAACAAAATTTCAAGGTAGAGCACAATAGTCCAATGAATTCTACCTCAATCACTCATTTGTTTAATTTCAGAAGAAAAGAGAAGGGAAAATGATACACATAAACATCAGTAAACTTAAAACTACTTAGATAAAAACACCATCAAAACATAGAGCCACATGGATCCCAACAAGTGCTGCAAAACCCTGGTCTTTCCGTTGCCAAAATTGCAGAAATGAAATGTACAATAGAGTGCCAAGCAATCCCAAGTGTCCAACCATGAAAATGACTGAGAAATTACATGATATAGACAAGCCTAACTCCTTCCCATGCCTCTAGGGGTCTAGCTCATCATTCTAGGCATTGTTTGAACCAATTCTAAACAAGGAACTGAAATCTAGGTAGACAAACAACTTACCCCTATATGCTAGGAAACTGATTCATTTAGTTGTTTTTCACTTTTTAGTGAATGAATCTACCAAAAAAAGTAAAAAAAGTGCCCAAAATTACATCATGGTCATCAAATTACATCATAAAAGATCAAAATTAACATCAAAAAGCAAAATTGGTCAAAACTGGGTGAATTCCTGAGCTGTACAGTGAAAAATAGGCAAAAATCCTCTATGCACCACGCCTAATTCTCTATGCATCGCGCCACTTTGGAGCTGATTTTGAGGAACTTCCCGAAGTCCAAATTGAGCCCAAGTGTGCTTTTTGGAAATACCTACCTGTCTACTTTCCAACCCAACTACAATTTCTCAATTTGGAGTTCATTTGCCCTATCAAAAATCAAATCTCCCAAGACTGGTCAAAATGTGCCAAATGAGGCTGCCTCAAGGCAGAGTACTGTTGCAGTCAACTTTTGAAGGTCTTCCTCAACTCCAAATTGAGCTCATGATAGCTCATTGGAAATATATTTGTGTCTAGTTATCATTGGACTCATTAATAAAGTCATTTGGCCAACCAAGCTAGGAGAAAACTTGATTTTCCCAAGGTCACTTCAGAGGTGCATCAATTCTTCCGAGGCAACTGTATTTTTGACATTTCTCCTAAACCATTACACCTGTGTAAAAAGTGAAGGATTTTTTTCTTCCTTGGCCTATTTGGGACAAAAATCTCTCTTAGGTTTCCAAAATTCATCTTTTCGTGCTCATAAACATCATTTGAGTAAAACCTACCCCGATGTGTGGAACATGGGATTTGTCGAAATGAAGTGAAATCAAGGGGATAGGGGGCTTCTAAATTCTTAAGGAAATTTTGCTAGGTGGGGAGGGATGTTAGGAAGTAGGGAAAAGTGGAATCTCAAAAATTGAGTGAGGGGAAGGGGTCCAAAAGGGAAAAACACAAACCCAACCTAGAAAACGGCCAAGTTGTAGCAAGAAACTAGGGTTTGTGCAAAAATGAGGAATTTTGGGGATCTCAGTGATGGGAAGTGTTTAATAAGGTACATTAAGGATAGGGGGAGGTGTAGGAACATCAGGATACAAGTTTTGCTGATGATTTGACCATCCAAGAGAAATTGCCTTCAAAACCCTAGGAGAGGGAAATGAACCTTACCTAGGCACAACTTGTTGAGGCCCCGAAAATCAGGTCGACAACAAGGGGGATACCCACCCGGTCCGGACCTTGGTTGGCAGCTCCTTATCCGTTTGGTATAGCGGGTCCGACTGGGGATAATGGGACCAGTTTCCCAATCTAAGGGTTTGTGTGTGCAGAGTTGGATTATGTTGATCTAAGAGTTCTGATCTAAGCTATTTTAATCTAATTCTATGCTATTGTAATCTAATGAAAACAACACATCTAATCTATGCTAACCCGGGGTGTATTTCTTCTATTATGCGATCTAAAGAGATTTCAAACAATAACTGGCAATAAATATCATTCAGTCATCATAAGAATGGAAATCAATTAAGATGAACCACTTTGCATAAAAAGTTAGGCAAAACAGTTGTGAACAGCATATCGCATAATAAGTTAATTCATATATCAAACATCAATAAATGACTCCACCGTACAAAAGTGCCAAATGGTAACTCACACATTCATGCAATAACATATAAACAACTAAAAACTGTATATCACTTTAAGAATATAAGTAGAAATGGCCAAGAGATAAAAGTACCATTTATGACTGGTCCTACTCATAAGCTTTAAGCAAAAATGATTTAACTCTACTTGTTCTAACATCTACTAAGAGTACAAAAGTGCAACATCAGTAGCAGACATCAAATGCAAACATTAATAAACCTCGATCCATCCATTCATCAAAACCTCCTCTGAGGGTGCAGAAGTGCATGTTCTGAGGACAAGTTTTTGACAAATTTCTGGACCCTTCTCCAAATGCATGAGAAGGGTTTAAATACTGCTAACTAAATAACTTAATTACATGAATTTCAGATACGATTCAAAATGACCGCCCTTTATCTAAGTAAACTTATTTCTAAAAATTGAATCTAATTTCTAACTCTTTCTGCATTCGCTCCTTAGTGCTGTGAGTATGCAACATTTGCCTGGGAAGAGTCGGCTGGTCGTCTTCTGCTTTTGTTTGAGCTACGAAAATAGAAATGACAAGCGCTGGCACCTCTTTTTAGTAAACTGGAAGATATTTTTGAGAATTATCTCCTGGCTGAGCGAATTTACTGCGTGTATGCTTGGTAACAAACCAGATTCCTCTTAGCTACCTCTGCTTTTGCTATTTAGGCTTTCCGGACTCGTGGATGACTAAGCAAGTTAGGGACTTTGCTTTCTGAACAATTTTCTTAGCGATGCGCGATTAGCGCCTAGCGCTAATCGCGCATCAAAAACTGCCTCCGTTCTTCGATCCAGGCCTTTCTGGTGCGTTTTCCGTCTTTAGTGCTTTTTCCTTTACCGGGCATGAGCTTTCATAATTTTGTAAACATGCTTCTTTTGTGAGTTTCTTGACCTTGAGTGTCGAATCGCCTATTGATATCAGTATCTGTTCAGTAACACTCTGAAATCTGCGTTTCTGTTGTATGCGACATCCGTGTATGAGAGCATCTCTTCTCTGTATTCCGAGCATTTGCGCTTCCCCTTTTTCCTTAGATGTTTCCTGCAGTTCACGCAAAGGAAAAAGTAATGATAATAAATTTCGACATGAAAGCTTCAAGTTCTACGAATGTGTAAAATTATGACACCCATAGTGAACTGACTCTTTGAAAAACACAAAACTGTCCTCCATGAATACCTTGGCGTACATTCATTAATTTTCTTTAAGCCGTGCGCTCAATTTTTGGTTTAGGGATAGCTTTTCTTGGGTGCTGAGCCGAGGAAATTTGCAATGGGTGATTTCTACGACTCGCAGATCGCAGTTATCGCAGTGTCGCGGCATCGCAGATTGCTGCAATTTGTCAAGTTATTCGTGTGCTGCTTATGCGACGCTGCGATATGCGATATCGCATATCGGCCATCGGAGATTTTCTTAAGATTAGTCATTTATGGGCGCTTCTCAATGTATGCGATGTGATGAATTTCACGCCGCTTCTTCGCAGTTGCTTTAATGTGCTCATCAAGGAATGCTTGACTCTTCTCCGTGCGATGTATCTTTGAGGAGTATAATACAAAAAAAAATTATAAAATCTTTTTTGGATTTTTTATTACTAAGGGTCCCCACTTCTTTAGCGTTATTGCTAATACTGAAAAGAAGTAGGGGGGTTGTTGGTGGCCACAACAATGGCGATTCACTTGGAAGAACTAGTTATCTCTGCTTTTCTATTGAATTCTTTAAACTTCCAAAACAGAAAAATTTTCATAAACCTAAACTTTGTTATGGACAGACAGAGTACATTATGCCTTATTCTATCAATGATATTTTGTTTCAACTTCTTTCTTTTCTAATTGTTTGCTTCCTCAGTCTTGTCCTTGTATCTACATCAGCCATTACATGGTCATGTAAAGAAGAGAAAAGAAAAAAATAAATAAAGTTTTCTCTGTGTGCTAGCCTTAAAATATGCTCGTTTGCCGTAGGTAGAGCCTCTGCTGCCAGTAGGCATCCATAGCCTCGACAGGGTTACCTGTTACCCAGCAATGATCCTTTATCCTGTTTAAGGTTACCTACAACCCTCAAAGGAAAATCCATTTTGACACTTTTTCCTTTTTTATTCTTAAAGAACAATGTCTTGGTTTGGTAGCCAAATTATGACACAGTCATTCACTTGATTTACACTTTTGCTGAACAAGCTGGCTCGTGATGAGACCCCTTGTCTTTTGATTTTCAATAATCTTGAGTCATTGCCCTGTTTTGATGGACAGTGTTTGGCAAAGTCAGCAAAGTTATAATATCTGTGATCATGATAAGCCGGCTCGTGATGAGACCTCTTATTCTTTGAGATATAGTGTTTCTTGGATTGTCCCTCTGAATGCTGCGATTTTCTTTAACAGGGAGGATATCATTGTTTTCCTTAAGAAAGCTCCGGATGACAACAACAGAGTTTGCAAATAGCAGTTTTACAGAGAATCTTTATTTTGTTATTGATACCTTTCATTGTGCTGATATAAAACAATTCCTTCGCTAAAGGTTGCTTTCATCGATTTTTTTGAAGTTGAAACTAATATCATATCTAGGCTAAATTTTTTAACTGTGTCTGTCAATAATAAAGATTAGATTTTCAAAAAAAAAATTGTTTATACAAGCGAAAAGCTCAAAATCTGAAAGAGAATTGGTGCATTTTTCACGAATACCGATAGTAACCATTAACAACCGGTTTTATTATGAAAGAAAGAAAGAAAAAATGAAACTATTCTACAAAATAGAAGAATAATCTTCTATGGAAAATATATTTTAAGGATTTGACCATTCACAGGCAAAGAATCCCTTCTACCTGCTAGATCCTGTAAGACAAACGTTGATGGACCTATGACTTCAACAATCTGAAAAGGACCAAGCCACATCTTTTGAAATTTTGTATGTTTGCCCTTTTCTTCATGAACTTTATCCCATTTTAAAACTAAATCTCCCATCTGAAAAAAATTTATGGTCATTTTGTTTAAATCAAAAGAAGATTTTATTAGCGCTTGATGATGAGCATGGGTTCTTTTAGCTTGTTCTCGCTGTTCTTCTAATTTGATTATTTCCATTTGTCTTTGCTGTATGGAGGAAGTAGGTACTTCATCAATGTACTGTATTAAAGACAAAGAGGGAATGACTAAGTGAGTTGGAAGAACCGCTTCTTTCCCATAAACTAAATTAAAGGGGGAAGTGCCGATCGAAGCTTTTTTTGTTATTCTATCTACCCATAAAGCGTTTATCAAAGCTTTATGCCAATTCTTTTGGTTCTGGTCAACTGTTCTTTTAATAATCCTGATTAGGTTTTTATTTGTTGACTCAGCTAACCCATTACCTTGCGGATAGTAATTGGCTGAATATTTTAGTTTGAATCTCCTTTTAAGTGCGAACTCAGTCATTGCATTTCTAGAAAAGTATGATGCATTATCAAATATTAAAGCCGTTGGCAATCCAAACCTAGTGATTATAAATTGATCTATGAATTCGATAATATTTTCAGAATTAGCTGTCTTGAGAGGAACTGCCTCTACCCATTTAGTAAAATAATCTGTTGCCGTGAGGATGTACCTATGCTGCTTAGAAGAGTGAGGAACGATCTCACCTATTATTTCCAAGCCCCACTGGCTGAATGGTTGCTCGATGTTTACCGGTTGTAGTGGCAGGGACGGCTTCTTTTGTTTTCCAGCAGTAGTTTGGCAGACTTGACATTTCCTCACGTAACCGTGTGAATCTTTGAACAGCGTAGGCCAGTAATATCCTGCATGTAAAATTTTATGTGCAGTAGCATCTCCAGCATAGTGTCCGCCTGCTGGTCCATCGTGGAGTTCCTGCAAAACTTTTTCGGCTTCAGTTTTTTCAAGACATCTAAGAAGAACATAATCATAATTCTTTCTAAAGAGAATATCATTTATGAGCTGATATTGTTTAGCTTTCAATCTCAGAGCTCTTTTCTTAGTTTGATCCAGGTGTGATGGAGCATACCCGTTCTTAAGATAATAAATGATATCGGCATACAATGATTCTGCATCGTTCAGGCTTACCTCATACATTTGTACCTCTTCGGATGGCATTTCAGGGATTTACGATGCTCCAGCTAACATCTTGCAGAAGCCTTGACCTCTTACAATGTTTGCTGGTTTGATCTCAAGATCATATTCCTGTAAAGCAGTGATCCAATTCACTCTTTTCTCGCCCATATCCTTTTGTACTAGAAGATTTCTTACCGCTGGAAACGGTACTATGATCTTAATATGGGTTTTGAGTAAGAAAGGTCTGAAATATTTAACCGCTTTGAAAACAGCATAGGCCTATTTCTCTACGTCTAAATAATTGAGTTCAGCACCTTGTAGATTCGAGCTAAAAAACACAATTGGAGCTTCTGTTTTTTCTTGATTGGCTTGGGTTAGAATCGCAGCATATGATTTTTCTGAGGCAAATGTGTATAAAACAAAAGATTCTGAAAAATTCAGGGTTGCTAAAGATGGAGCATTAATAATAGCTTGTTTGATCAGGTTGAGTGCTTCATGTTCATCTTGACCCTATTTGAAAGTTGAATTCTTTTTAATCATGGTTTGCAAAGGAGACACAATTCGTGAAAAATATGGGACAAATCTTTTTACAAAATTGATTTGACAAAGGAAAATTTGCATGGCTTTTTTATTATGAGGTAGGGATATTTCTGATATTTCTTTGATTCTGTCAGGATCAATGTGAATACCAGACTTTGACACTATGAATCCTAGAAGTTTTCCTTCACTTAATGCGAAAAAAGATTTCTTCGGGTTAAGTGAAATCCCATACCTTAAACATCGTTGAAAAATTTGCTTTAGATCTCTGAGATGGTCGCTTCGCTTCTTGGAATACACTGTTATATCGTCCAAATAAATCACTACAGATTTTTTGACTAAACCCTTAAATGCGATGTCCATGGCTCTTTGAAATGTAGCGCCGGCATTAATCAAACCAAATGGAATTTTCCGATATGCGTATGTGCCCCATTTAGTTCTGAATATGGTTTTCAACGGATCATTGGGATGCACCAGCACTTGATTATATCCTGAAAATCCATACAAGAAAGACATTAGTTCTGAGCCTGCTACTGCCTGTAATATCTGTTCCATAGGTGGAAGAGGAAAATTGTCTTTTTGACAGGCTTTGTTAAGATTCTGAAAATCGATACAGATTCTGATATCTCCGTTTTTCTTTCTAACAGGTACCATATTGGAGACCCATTTGGAATGTCTGACGGGGAAAATTATTCTGGCTTTTAATAACTTATTTAGCTCAGCCTTTATATGATTTTCTAAATTGGGGTGGATCTTCCTCAGTTTCTATTGGACAGGTTTTTCGTTGTCAATCATAGGAATAGTGTGTTGAATGATAGAAGTGTTGTATGTCTTCAACTCATCGTAATTCCAGGAAAAAACATTTTTATATTGTCTCAAAAGACGAATATACGCTAGTTTTTCTTCAGGGGCCAGGCCTATGCCTAGATTAATGTTTTGTGGTTTATCATCGGTTCCTAGGTTTACTAATTCGTAGTTCAGAGTTGAACTGTAGAGCTTTGAATTGGTAGACCTTTTAAACCGATTTTTCAAATCGTACAAGTCTTCTAACTTAACCACCGATTTAGGTATAGCATTATCAGTGCTATTTTGTTGTGTTTGTCGATCGTGATGGTCTTCGTCAATTATCTGATTGGAGTAGGATCCTTCAGAAGTGAGGAAATTTACAATATCAGGATCATCATTGAATACTCTCCAATTTGTAATGTTGTCAGGGATGGATGGTCTAAAGATTAATTCTATTGAGAATCTATCTGGACTAAAATATTCAGAGGGAATAAGCCTAGAGGCTACATTACCCAAAAGGTCTGTACTCGCGTTTTGGAGTCTCGGGATTGAAGAGATATTAAATGCTATGAAATGCTCAGTCAGATCTTGTACTAAAGATTGATAGTGTTTTAAATGACCTGATAGGCAATGTATAGTGTTACGTACCTGTTTGACGATAATCTTAGAGTCCCCAAAGACCTGAAGATACTTGACGTTTAACCCAATTGCTTTGTATAGGCCTTTCACCAAGGCCTCATATTCTGCTGTGTTGTTTGTGCAATTGAATTCGAGCCTGCATGTAAGCATGGTCTTGTTTCCTTCTAGACTAATCAGAACGCATCCTGCTCCTGCTCCTTCGTTAGATTTAGAGCCATCGAAATATAATTTCCAAAATAAAGATGTATTTACAGGTTCATCTACAAAATTAACACACTTTGAACTATCAGTTTGGGAAAAAATTTCGACTTGGGACAAAACTGAATTTTCTAAGAAAGGTGATGGGTGAGCATTGAAATTACCGAGAAAAGAATCTACCGAGTAATTGCCTATGATACTGCTGTTATATGATACTGCTTCATTTTCTCCCTCTAATTCCGTTACTATGTACTTCTGGTGTAATTCTCGTTCAACCTTTATCTGATTCGGTTTACCGTTATAGGGTAACCACATGTGCGACCCGTCAGTTGCAAAGTATCCATGGATTTTCTCAGACCAATCCCTGCTAAGAATTAATCCATAAAATTCTGGGATATCGGCCACTAGAATGTCAATAACCTGACATACCTTCGGGTTAGATGACAATCTTATGGTTACTTGATTAATTTCACCAATCACTTCGACTTGAGATCGATCAGGCTGAACTATACGCACTGCGGATTTTTGTGGTTAAACATTTAGCTTAGCACATATTGATTTGGGTAAAATATTCGAAGAAGCACCGGAATCTACCAAACAATTGTGCACATTTTTGTTGAAAATCTCGTAAGTGAGAAGAAACGGGGGAGTGTGAGATCTTTATCTTCCTCCAATTAAGGCGATATCATTTGGATCAATCTTATTGATCGCGTTAGTTGGAGGTCTTCCCATGTTATGGGAAGCTTGAGAGAGTATAGCGGCAGGCAAAGGTACAATAGGCACAGCGTGTAATTCTTTCATCATTATCTTCTGTTGATGCTTCAATTTGCTCAATTCATAAAGGGTAATATTATCCCTAGTCTTTTTCATGTCATCAAAAATATTGTACTCCATTTCATCTGACACTATCAGTGTTTTTGATGGAGTTGTTTGATCTGCTCGGACTGGGCTAGGCTGAGTCGCTTTAGTTGTTGCTTTCTTTGTTGCGACTTTATCTTTTGTTGTAGGGCTTGCGCCCTTCTGCTTAGGGGTAGTTTGGGGAGGATCAAGCTGATTTTTGCTTCGTGTGCTAACTGGAAATATTTCTTGATCCTCTTCTTGTGGGAGGATGAAATCCCACATTCCTTGTAATTCCACAACTTCTTCGTCATCGGTTTTCCCTTCAGTGGCACTTTCTTCTTCTTCCTCTCCTAAGTTTCAGCATTGGAGATGGCATTGGGTGGTTTTGTATCCGTTGAAGGACCTATTTTAAAAGTTCTATAGGGCTTTTTTAAAGAAGTTTCTGCTACTTGTTTTTTTATGTCAATCATCTCATTAGACATGGTCTTTAATACTTTCTGCAATCCTTCCAAATCAAAAGGGTCTTTTGTTTATTTCTTCTTGGGATCTTCGTTGAAGGTGACTTTTTTAGACTTTCGTTCCTCTATCGCGGATCTCTTTTCCAGGGCTATTACGCGTTTCTCTACTGCTATCGCCTCTGTCATGTTTTCAACTAAAGTTGTTTTATTTGCTCTATCCACGAAGATTGCTATGTTTGATGGTAAAGCAGTAATATACCATTCACATCGTACTTCTTCGCTGGGTTGGGAAGCAGTAGGAATTTTGTTGAGAATTTTATTGAACCGTAAATCGAAATCTTTGATAGGTTCTTTAGCTTGGGCCTTGAGATTGGATAGGTCATTGATTAATGTTGCTGTTGATCTGTCATCACCAAACTTGATAAGGAATTGACTGTGGAAGATATCCCAACTTGTGATAGACCTGAAAGGTAATGAAAAATACCATGACCCGGTTGTTCCTTGCAGTGTGTAGGGGAAAAGCCGAACGACAACATCTTCATTAGTAACTCCGTTGAGATTGATAGAAAGCATGAAATTGTTTATGTGTTCTTCTGCTAGCATGCCTGTTTCTGGATTGAATTTAGGCAGCCATTTCTCAGGATGGGCCGGTATTGGGCTCAAGGGTACATGCATCAAGACTGCCCCAGGGTTGTTCCATGGAGATTGGGCCATTATTGAGCTGCTAGTAGAGAAAAGTGCAGGAGATGATCTCTGTGATTGGGAAGATGAGGATACTATGATCATGGATGATTGAAGAGGGATTATGGTAGACGGATGAATGATGGTTGGGAATGGAGGTGTGGGTGGTTGACTTCGCAGTGGAGTAGTTGAAATGGGTGATGTAGACGAAAGAGTCTCACTGTCAGACTCTTGTGGTGATTTCCTCGCTCTTTTCCTGGTGGGAAGAGGCAACTCAGTTGGCTAGATGCCAAATTTTTTGCTTTTCAATATGGTTAGGGGATGAGCAGGATTGTACTGCGAAGTCACAATGCTTTGAGATTTATCAGACCTCTGAGGAGAAATGGAAAATCCCTGAAGTTTGTGAATCAGAGATTCGACTTCGGGAGGTTTTATGGTAAATTGGTCTGAAATATCAAGGTGTGCAGCAGCGATTGATGCTCGAGTGACTTCCGACTCTGGATTTAAATATACTAGAGAAGTCGGGGGAGATGATAAGGGTGATTTACTCTCAGAATGGTATTTAGATTTTGATTTAAGTTCCATTCATAGTTCGGGCCCTCCTTCTAGCGCCAAATATGTTGAGGCCCCGAAAATCGGGTCGAAAACAAGGGGGATACCCACCCGGTCTGGACCTTGGTTGGCAGCTCCTTATCCGTTTGGTATAGCGGGTTTGACTGGGGATAATGGGACCAGTTTCCCAATCTAAGGGTGTGTGTGTGCAGAGTTGGATTATGTTGATCTAAGAGTTCTGATCTAAGCTATTTTAATCTAATTCTATGCTATTGTAATCTAATGAAAACAACACATCTAATCTATGCTAACCCGGGGTGTATTTCTTCTATTATGCGATCTAAAGAGATTTCAAACAATAACTGGTAATAAATATCATTCATTCATCATAAGAATGGAAATCAATTAAGATGAACCACTTTGCATAAAAAGTTAGGCAAAACAGTTGTGAACAACATATCGCATAATAAGTTATTCATATATCAAACATCAATAAATGACTCCACCGTACAAAAGTGCCAAATGGTAACTCACACATTCATGCAATAACATATAAACAACTAAAAACTGTATATCACTTTAAGAATATAAGCAGAAATGGCCAAGAGATAAAAGTACCATTTATGACTGGTCCTACTCATAAGCTTCAAGCAAAAATGATTTATCTCTACTTGTTCTAACATCTACTAAGAGTACAAAAGTGCAACATCAGTAGCAGACATCAAATGCAAACATTAATAAACCTCGATCCATCCATTCATCAAAACCTCCTCTGAGGGTGCAAAAGTGCATGTTCTGAGGACAAGTTTTTGACAAATTTCTGGACCCTTCTCCAAATGCATGAGAAGGGTTTAAATACTACTAACTAAATAAATTAATTACATGAATTTCGGATACGGTTCAAAATGACCGCCCTTTATCTAAGTAAACTTATTTCTAAAAATTGAATCTAATTTCTAACTCTTTCTGCATTCACTCCTTAGTGCTGTGAGTATGCAACATTTGCCTGGGAAGAGTCAGCTGGTCGTTTCTGCTTTTGTTTGAGCTACAAAAATAGAAATGACAAGCGCTGGCACCTCTTTTTAGTAAACTGGAAGATATTTTTGAGAATTATCTCCTGGCTGAGCGAATTTACTGCGTGTATGCTTGGTAACAAACCAGATTCCTCTTAGCTGCCTCTGCTTTTGCTATTTAGGCTTTCTGGACTCGTGGATGACTAAGCAAGTTAGGGACTTTGCTTTCTGAACAATTTTCTTAGCGATGCGCGATTAGCGCTAGGCGCTAATCGCGCATCAAAAATTGCCTCCGTTCTTTGATCCGGGCCTTTCTGGTGCGTTTTCCGTCTTTAGCGCTTTTTCCTTTACCGGGCATGAGCTTTCAGAATTTTGTAAACATGCTGCTTTTGTGAGTTTCTTTACCTTGAGTGTTGAATCACCTATTGATATCAGTATCTGTTCAGTAACACTCTGAAATCTGCATTTCTATTTTATGCGGCATTCTCTGTTCTCCGAGCATTGGCGCTTTCCCCTTTTTCCTTAGATGTTTCCTGCAGTTCACACAAAGGAAAAAGTAATGATAATAAATTTCGACATGAAAGCTTCAAGTTCTACGAATGTGTAAAATTATGACACCCACAGTGAACTGACTCTTTGAAAAACACAAAACTGTCCTCCATGAATACCTTGGCATACATTCATTAATTTTCTTTAAGCCGTGCGCTCAATTTTTGGTTTAAGGATAGCTTTTCTTGGGTGCTAAGCCGAGGAAATTTGCGATGGGTGATTTTGTGACTCGCAGATCGCATTGATCGCAGATCGCAGTTATCGCAGTTATTGCAGTGTCGCAGCATCGTAGATCGCAGATTGCTGCAATTTGTCAAGTTATTCGTGTGTTGCTTATGTGACGCTACGATATGCGATATCGCATATCGGCCATCGGAGATTTTCTTAAGATTAGTCATTTATGGGCGCTTCTCAATGTATGCGATGTGATGAATTTCACGCCGCTTCTTCGCAGTCGCTTTAATGTGCTCATCAAGGAATGCTTGACTCTTCTCCGTGCGATGTATCTTTGAGGAGTATAATACAAAAAAATTTTATAAAATCTTTTTTGGATTTTTTATTACTAAGGGTCCCCACTTCTTTAGCGTTATTGCTAATACTGAAAAGAAGTAGGGGGGTTGTTGGTGGCCACAACACAACTGAAGCATGAACAACGTGTAAAATTACCTAGCGGAACTTTGAAATGATGATGACAACCCTTTGAATGATGGCACACTCATCTGAATGGTGACATGAACCGACATTTGGACGACTTTGACAAAAGTAAGAGCAAACCCTAGAACTAATACCTAGTGACCAAATTTTTCTTGAAGACTCACTGAAATGACAAAATTTGACCTTGACACCTTAAAATCACTTTGTAAGCACATATTTGATCACTGGAGGAAGGTTGCAAAGACTAACACTAACATATCAGATCACAAAAAATTCCTAGTACTGCTCTTTGGAATGTTGCAGGTGCATTGCATAATCCAAAAGGGAGTACATGGTAGGCATAAGTTTCCCATAGGCAAGTGAATGTGGATTTATATTGATCTTCAGGTGCTACCTGAATCTGATTGTAACCACTAAAACCATCCAAGAAAGAGAAATACTTCTTACTTGCTAATGTATCTAATACTTCATCTATAAATGGCAAAGGAAAATGATCTTTTAGGGTAGCTTTATTAAACTCTCAATAATCAATACATACCCTCCATTTACCATTCTTTTTAGGCATAATCACTAGAGGAGGAACCCACTTGATATCTAAAATTGGGTAAATAAAATTTACATTCAGCAATTTTTGCAACGCTTCTTTCACAATTTGCTTAAGATTTGGATTCATCCTTCTTTGAGGTTGTCTGGTAGGTTTACAATTTTCCTCAATGTATATGTGATGTATATAAGTGTTAGGACTAATTCCTTTCATGTCAATGTTTTCCCATGCATATGCAGAAGAGTGTTGTTGTAAAGTTTTGATTAGCTTTTCTTGTTGTAATTCTTCCAATTTATTGTTTATGTTAAATGTTTTCCTTGGAAAGATTTCAACTGTAGAGCTACCAAATTCTTCCATATAATAAAGAGACATCTACCTAGATGACAAATATTCAATATTATATTTTTCTTGAGACTAATCATGTTCATATTCTGGAGATGATTCAAAATTTTCCATTGTATTTAAGATTTGACTATCTTCACTAATGGTTGAAATAGTAAAGAGAGGCTGAATATCATTTTCATCATCAATCCATTCTTTGTCATCTATCTCTGTGATTGTTCTTGTGGGAAGATATAAAGTGAATTTATTAGTTGAATTACCATCAGAGATATACATATCACTAGATCTACAGCTAATGAAAGCATCAGCTGTAGCCAGCCAAGGTCTTCCTAATATAAGTGGATGTCCTCCTAGATTGCTCTTTGGGGTTAGGATCATAAAATCAATAGGGTACTCCCAAGAATATAATGATATTGAAATATCTTCTAACACACCATATGGTTTCATTACAGATCTATCTGCCAATTGTAGTAATGTAGGTGTATAAAGAAGATTGGGAAGTTTGAGTTGTTCCATGGTTTGTTTGCTCGTGATGTTTATTGTTGATCCTAAGTCAATCAGTGTATTTTGGATTTCAACTCCATTGATATGTGTTTTTACAATTGGACTTCCTAGATCTACATATTTTTGTATGTCAATTTTTCCCATCATTGTCTCTGTTATTTTTCCTGCTAGATGAATTCTTTTTACTTCTTTTGTATTTCTTCCTGGTTTCTTCATGCTCAACTCTTTTATTGTTTTATCTAGAATTGGAATCTCCTTAATGGCTTGTAAGAAAGGGATTTTCTTAGAGACATTTTTCAATTCATCTAGAAAATCATAATTAGGCAACATAATATTGTTTTCTACCCCTCTATCAAGTTGTAATCTTTATGGAAAGGGAGGTGTATAAGTGGATATTGGTTGTTGCTCTATGATAGGAGTTGAGTTTATTGGTTCTTTCTATTTTTCATATTCAGTATTCTAATTTTGAGGAGATGTTCCATCAAAACTTTTATTTTGTTGTAGAGAATCTTCCTCAGAATTGTCTTGTTCTTGAATAACCACAGAAGGTTTTTTCTTTTCTAGTATCCTACCAAATCTCAATTGGGCATCATTGAGATCTAATGGAATGATCATGTAAGTTTCAAATTGTTGTCCTTCCACCATATAGGTATTCTGAGGATTTTTATTGTTGGGGCTAGGTAATGGTTGGGCAGGTAACTGATTTGGTCTTTGTGGAAATGACAGTGAAAGTTGAGGGTTTTAGTTTTGAATTTGGGGTTGTTGAATTTGTTGAGGAAATTGTTACGGAGGATAGTTTGGATATGATGGAGGATATTGATAGTATGGAGAAAATATTCCATAAGGATTTTGCATTCCTTGAGCCCAAGGTTGAGTTTGACATTGAGATTGAGGCCAAGGTTGTTGCCAAGAAATCCAATTCGGAGGGGGCTACATATACATTTGGTTGTTGAAACCCTGATTTTGTTGCCCTTGCCAAGGTCTTCTAGAGACAAAGAAAAGAGACTCTGTTGGATTTGAAATTGTTTCCTCTTGAAAAACAACATTAAGACCAAGGATTGAAGGACAACTTTTGGTCTCATGGTTTTCTAAACAAATCACACAAGTCTCTATGACTTTTGCATCTAAAGGGCATTCTCTTAATGCGTGCTTCCTTTTGCATTTGGAGATAGAAAATAGCCAGAGCATCAGTCTCAATTTTATACTTTTTTTGTAACTTAAGGGTGTCTATTTGTTCACTAAGGCTCCCTAGAATATCTATTTTAAATTCATCAAGCATGTTTCCAATTTCTGCCCTACTCATTGATCCAGTTGCAGATTTATTCACCCTAACAAGAAAGGGATCTCTTGGACCTTTCCCAGTTTTGAATTTTCCTCTTGAGAGATGAACACATAGATCTCCAATGTCACTTAATGGGAGTTGAGAGATATCTCCCTTCCCCATCATGTTAAGGATATATATCCACTCATCTCTAATGGCTTTTAATAGAAGAGATTTTAGAGTATCTTGATCTATGTTATCCATTTTTGCTCTTTTTAAGTTATAGTTGAAGCTCTCAATTAAATCCTCTAAATTTTCATCCTCTCTTTGCATCATTTTGAAAAATTCATCCTTGTGATTGATAGGCATGCAATAATCCAAATACTTGTCCAAAAACACTTTCTTCATGTCATTCCATGTTCTAATGGACTGAGTCACCAATCCCATGAACCATTTTAAAATAGCTCCTTTCAATGTTGAAGGGAACAATTTGAGTTTTTGAGAGTCTTGTAAATAATCATTAGTTCTGCACAAGACTTCAAATTCAAATAAGAAGGTTTCAGGGTCTTCACTTTTTAATCCATGAAAATTTGGGAGGACAGAAGGTGAAATATTTTTCATTGTGGCATCTATTTCTTCATAAACTATAGGGAATCCAAAATAATTATCAACTTCCTTATTTCCTCTACCTCTTCCATTATTTCCTCTCCCTTATCCATTATTTCCTCTACCTCTTCCTATACCTCCTCCTCCAAATAGTGAGAATTCTCCATCCTCTCCTTCTTCTGCCATTATAGTTTCTTCAGAGTCAATATAAGATTCAATCTACAAGGTTAATTTCTCTTCCTCTGGTTCCTCTATTAATGGTATGTGGAAGAGAGGTTCTGCTTCTTCTTCTCCACTAGGTATTTTTAATTCTTCAACTAAAATATGTTACCCTATGGAGGTGAAAAAGGCTACTCCTTCTGTTGTAGATCCAATATTTTCCTCCTCTGGGACTGCCTCAGTAGATGAAGTAGGAGATCCTCTTGATTGAATTTTGACCTTAGAACTTCAGGAGGTCTATGGCTAGGAATATGAGCTTGAGATGGAGGTGTATCTCTTCTTAGTCTTGGTGGAGTAGGTGGTGTTGTAGGAATTGAACTTCTACCTCTAGCTATAAATCTACCCCTAGAGTCTCTTTCTCTACGCATATCATTTTATTTTTGAATGTAAGAGATAAGGTTACCTAATTACACTTCCCCAACAACAACACAAAAATATTTAGTCAATTTAGTGTCCTAAATTTCTTGGATGAATAATCAACCAAGGTTTATAGACTAATGAAGTGCAGTGCACTATATGTGCTTAGTTAACTCTTCTCTTACTTCGTTGTTTTGTATTTTTATGTTTGTTTGAGGGTTTCTGTTCTTTGATATCTAGGAATATACAATCTATGAAAGATTTACATGGATCTAATGAGTTTTGAAAGGAAGTATAGGTTCCTAAGTTAGTCTAATCTCCTAAAAATGGACCAAGAATAATTTTTAACTAGTTAAGACCCAATAAGAGAAATAGAGCATCTATCTTATCTACCATTTAGTCCTAATCCATGGATCTAATTCTTAAAACCAAAATTAATACTGATGGAGAAGGTAATTCAATAATTTCATTCATTTAGACATCCAACCATTCAATTTTGGAACATGATAAAATCAATCTCCTTGAAATGATTTTTTGAAATGTCAAGTGATGCAACTAAGTAATAACCTGAAAACAAACAAGAAAAGATGCCAGTTTTTAAAGCTAACAATGTGCTGAGTAAACTCAATTACTACATGAATTAGATATCCAAGCAATTAAGTTAGAATTGTCATCATTTTGAAATGGTTTTGAGAACATCTATTAATACATCTAATTGACAGTTATGTGCTAAGAAAATGAGTAATCAAAACAGTAAGAAGCTAAGCAACTGTGTATTCTCATTACTTCATTTTTCATTTAGTCATTTCTCATACAATATCTCAGAAGAGTAAGACTTGCACAGTTGTGATTTTAATCCTTACACTATTGGTTACAAATTAAAATGAAACAAAAACTAGAGAAAACAAACTTGTAAAGAACAGAGTAATCGAAATTAAAATGAAAACAACAAGTGAAAAACCTCCTTTACTGCAGGGGCCCTTTTCAACTGATGTGGCTAGATAACAGCTAATTAAATATGCACGTTTAAACCACCATTGACAAAATAGAGTTTTTATTATGAAAAAAATGAAGTCCGAACAGAGTTTTTAACAAAAGTCTGTGATCCCTTCTAGCTTATAACTACTTCTCAGTCTCATTTAACTGATATTTATAGAAAAACAACATAACTGTCTAAGAGAAAATCTTGTTACAGGTGGCTTGATATGAATCTACCATGATTGTTTATAACAAGACATGCTACAAGTGGCTTAATTCGAATTGTGATGAGACTGTTAAACTTCTAATTAGCTACAGGTGGCCTAATCTGCATTAACTCCTCCACTTCTGATCAGCTACAAGTGGCTTAATCTGCATTAACTCTTCAACAAAACTGTTAGACTCTTGATTAGCTACAAAAGAGAAAATCAAGAGTACTACTACTACTAGATAATGTATTTGACTCCATATTTGACCATGACTTTAGGAATGCTTTTCTGTCGATCTAGACAGAGTGAGTAGGATAGAATCCATGTGGAGATGATTCTAGAGATGCCCATGTGGCCCAGTTCTTCATTTGACACCTGTAACCTACCAAACCATGAAAGTAGCTATGGAACCCACAATTAGCTACAGAATAGGTTGCATTATGTAGCTAATTTGCAAAAATCTATTAAAATAGCAAGAACATGAAAATATAATATGGTGATCATTTTAATGCTTTCCTAAGACAAAATCTAGCATTTATCATTGATTGGATCTGTAGTCTTGTGAGAAATCAAGAGAAAAAGGTGAGAAAGAATTTCAAGGGGAAGGTAATTCTGAGGTTCAACAGCTCCCCAAACCATATTGAAAGTATCTTTCTCAAACAATATTTTTACACCTGCATCATCCATCTTGCTTACAAAAATTAGATTTCTGGCCAATACAAGAATATGCGGAACACCCGAAAGTGTTCTAATCGTTCCACCTTGCAACTTTATTTTTACTTTTCCATGACTGATGATTCTAGCCTTCCTGTCATCCCCATAAGAAGACATCACCACCATCATATTTATCATACTCGCAGAACCACTCCCTGTGGGGAGTGAAGTGAAAGGATGCACCTGAGTCAATCAACCATGCCTCATGATATATATGTGTACTTGAAGAAGAAGCCGAGTACACATCGCCACTTTCATCTGAGGTGGTTTTCACCTATGCAGAAGGAGCATCATCAGATCCATTTCCTTTCTTAGGAGATTTAGATCTATAGTCCTTTTTGAAGTGTCCTTTCTTTCCGCATTTCCATCACACCTTTACAAGTTTTCCTGGAGATTTAGATCTCCCTCTACATTTAGGTCTCCCAATTGAGGACTTATTTTTGTTTTTGTTTTGGGACCGTCCTTGTACAGACAATGCATATCCATTCTAGCCCTCCATATTTTTCCATCTCATCTCCTCCAACAATAAGGATGAGATTATTTCATCAAACTGCAAGGTAGTTGTATTGCTACTTATTGCAACAACCAAACTATCGCATGGATTTGGTAGAGAACACAACAAACTGATGCACTTATCTACATCTGAAATTTTAATATCAATAGATAAAAACTGGATTACCACAATATTAAAGGCATTCATATTCCCTATCACAAAGTCTCCATCCTTCATCCTCAAGTTATACAAATTTTTCTGTAGGTATAGTTTATTCACCAAAGACTTAGATTGGTATAAAGTCCCTAAGTTGTCCCACAAATCCTTTGTTGAAGCTTACCCTAATACATTCAACAATACTGAATCTGAGATACACAACCATATTATTCTCTTTTCTTTACGATCCAACTTATTCCAGTCTTCATTAGACATTGTCATTAGTTTAGTACCCGGATCTACGACGATCCACCAATCTCTATCAACCAGGAGATACTCCATCTTGAATTTCCACAACTCAAAAATATGACCATTAAATTTCTCGATCTCTATCTTTCCACTACTCGCCATCTTATTTCACTAGAAGAATTAATCCAATAGATCTCGCACCGAACAAGGTATACCACAAGCCTAAGAAAAAAACCCCTCGACGACGAAGGCATCCCCTTGATTCCGAAACAACTCTGATACCAAATGTAGGTTTTAACCCTGTACAAAAATTATCTTCATACGAATTCTAAAAAAAGAAAAAAAAATTGCAAGAGCATAAAATATAAAACAGATATACATAGATATTATCCCATGAATCCCAAAACCAGGACTACCAGATCACTTTTTCATTATATTCCTTTAAATGTTACAATACATATATATACATGTTGAAGCATCCATAAACCCCAACCCATTAACCCTAGATTATAAAATAATCATAGTTCCCTTGACCAGATCTACAAAATATCATGGGCAGAAAACCAACATACCCAAAACCATGTGTGAAATCCATGAAAAAAAACCATAGGTAGGTCTTCCCACCTAATATAGGGTCCAAAAAAAATTCTCGGGCTACTGTCCCTAACCTTGTGCAGGGGGTCTACCGCCCCCCTAAAAACCCCCCGACAGGGGGAGTTGCCACCCCACGCAACAAAGGGGGGATCAACACCTCCCCTCTAACCCCCCAAATTCTTACGTGGGGTAAGTCATGGAAAGAATATAACACGCATCCAACGACATGTATAAGTATAGGTAGTGTTACTAGTATATGTACGAGTAGTGGTACATATCTGGGTGCAAAGGATGTGGACAATCTTCTCAAGACAAATGGATTAGTTAGATTTAGGGATAGGATATATGTGCCAGACAATAGTGAGATAAAGAATGTGATCTTGAGGAATTTTCATGCAAAACCATATTTAGGTCACCCAGGCTATCAGAAGACATTTACCACAGTGAAGAAGTTTTATTATTAGCCAAATCTGAAGAAGGATGTAGAAACTTTTGTGGCTAGGTGCTTGGATTGTCAGCAAGTGAAGGTAGAGTGTAAGCATCCAGGTGGACTGCTATAGCCAATTGCGATTCTAGAGTGGAAATGGGAAGTCATTTCCATGGACTTTATCATAGGTTTTCTGAGGATAGTGAGACAACATTATTCCATCATGGTCATTGTGGACAGGTTGAAAAGGTAGCACATTTAATTCTAGTGAAGTCTACATTCTCAGTGAATGATGTAGCATAGGTCTTCACCAGGGATGTGGTGAGATTGCATGGAGTTCCAATGAATATTGTGTCAAACAGGGATGAAAATTTCACTTCCATGTTTTGGAAGGAGTTGTTTGCAGGTTTGGGCACATAGTTGGCCTTCAGTACAACCTATCATCCACAGACAGATTGATAGACTAAGACGGTAAAAAAATATTGGAGGACATGTTCAGGATGTACGTGATGAATTAGTACTAAAAGTGGGAGGAGTATCTTCCACTGGTAGAGTTCGCTTACAACAATGGGTATTAGGAATCCTTGAAGCTAAGTTTGTTTGAGGAATTGTATGGGCAGATTTGTAATACTCCCATTAGTTGGAGTGATCCAATTAATAGGGTGTTGATTGGACCAGACATGTTGGTAGACATGGAGCGGGAAATGCATGTAATCAAGAAGAATATAAAGGCATCACAGGATAGGTAGAAGAGCTATGCATATTGGAATAGGTTTTTCAAGGAGTTCTAGGTTAGGGAACACATGTACTTGCGCATCAAACCGAATAAGATCTCTTTGTGATTTGGATCATGTGCCAAGATGGCACCATGGTTTTGTAGACCTTTCAGGATCATTGAGAGGATTAGGCCAGTAGCCTATTGACTTACGCTTCCTCTAAGAGTGAAATTCCATGATTTTTTCCATATGGCATTGCTTAAGAAGTATGTTAAATATGTTGATCATATGATTGACTAGTTTATATTACAGGTGGAGCCATATGGATAATTTCAATCGTAGCCTTAGTGTATATTGAAAAAAAATTGGTCATGCTCCAGAAACGAGAAATTGAGGAGTTTAAAGTGCAGTGGAAGCACTTTGGGCCCGATGAAGCTAGATGGGAGATGGCAAATGAGATGTGGGCTATGTATCCTTCCTTACTCGCTGGTTGAGCAAATGTTATGGCATATGTTTTTGGCACATGTCTTGGTGATGTTTGGTATATGTACAGATGTATGTGTATGTAAATACCACCATGACCTATGTTATAAAGCTCCATGGGACATATGTTTTAGTTTCAGTAGTTTTGATGAGGTATAGGTGTGGTTGAAAATCCAGGATGGTGTCCCCCAAGTGGGAGGGTTCTATAACAACCCTAGTGAAAATTATATGTAATAAAAGTTAATAAAGGAAAAAATAATAACCATGGTTGATGGGACACTTATTCCAAGCTGAATGTTGGGAAAAACATCCTAGTGGGTGCTCATTTGGCTTATTATGGCTAAGGAAATTGGTAAAGGAAATTACTATGGCTTTGGAAATGAAAAATGGAAATGTTTGGCACATTTATTTTTGAAATAATGGAAATGAGGAGAAAATAGAGGCCTAATTGATAAAAGGGCTTCTAAGAATCAGTTGGTACCTTTTGTTAGTTTAGTTTTGGAGATATCTCATTATTCTCTCTCTCTCTCACTCTTGGACACTTATAGTTTTATTGGAGCACTTTGGCATTGGATCAAGAAAGGAAAAGAAGGCAATAGGAAGCAAGGAGTAAGCAAGGAAGAGCAGGATTAAGCAGCTATAGTGGGATTCTTTGTAGGTATCAATTTCCATGTGTATTTCCCTTACTATATTTGGCATGAATGGTATTGCATGTGGTTCTTTGCTATTATGGCATGGGTTTTTCCAGGTGTGATAGTGTTTTCCAACTAGCCTTGCCATTTCTAGATAGCCATGGTGTGAGGGGGTTCTCATGTTTTGGTTGAGCTGGATTGTTGGATGGATTTGAAGCTGAGTGAGGTGGATCCATGAATAATAGAATACATGGCCTAGTAACCCCTGAACCAGACTGTGCGTTGTGGTAAAGCTAAATTTTGTGTTGTCTCGGTGGCCCTAGGAATCGTCAAGTGGTGTATGACGGGATATATAGTAAATCCTTGAGGTGGTTGCTCTCCATGAGGCCTAGTAATCCTGGGATGGGATATACGGTAAAGATAAGAGAGTGGGTCTCAATTTAGGGCCTAGTGATCTGGTGTGGATTGCAGTAAATCCTAAGACACTAGAAGAAAGGAAAATTCCTCATGGTGTAGGTAGAGAAATCCAGTGGCATCCATGCTTGTTTGGCCTAGTGATCTGGTGGAGGTCAGGGTAAATCCTGTTATGACATGTTCATTGTTTCTCCTAGTGATATGAGATGGATTACAATAAAGCCTAATTTCTATTAATGAGGGTGAGGTTGTTTACCCTTGGGATGCCTTAGTTGGTTCTATTGGTTTGAGTCCCACATTCATGCTTGGAATATGGCACGAGGGTGAATGGAGGAAGAGAGAATTGGCTCATCCATTCTATGGTCGGGTGGAACATGGTAGTCCCATCCTGGGTTGGATTTTGCGTTCATTAATAATAGGTTCTTTCCTTGATATCTTATGTGTAAATGTATTGGTGTATATGTGGATTCTATGGTTGATGTATCCTTGATCATTCTGTTATTATTATGCTGGTTATAATCATGTTTTATGACAAGGATGATGTATGGCTCTCCTCATGTTTATATTTTTAAATGAATGAATACTGTATCTATGACCTAATAGATGATAATGTAGCTAATGATCTAAGGTAACAATGATTCTTAGTGATTCTCAGATAAGTTTGAGACCCCTATGGTAAGATATGTTGTTTAAACCTGTAGATTACATACTTGTGACATGTTTGAAAAAATGCTTGTCATGGCTAGTGGTTTTCTATTCAATTCCTTATTAAATAAATTTCATGTGCATCATTGTTATGTTGTTATCTTTCATTCCTGGAAGTTTCATTGAGTTTTGGGAAGTGACCTGGGCTCTGGGCCTGAAAAAGTGGCTCAAGTCGCGGAGACACAGGCACAACACTAGGAAGAAAAGTCCCTGGATGCATGCATACACATGCCGTGGGAGTGTCCAGAGACTCTTGGATGCATGCATGCCCATATCAAGGTAGCGTCTAAGGGTTTACTGGTCTAAAAATTTAGTTGGTCTTAGGGGCTCGTTAGCTGAGTGGTTGGTTTGGCTCCCGGGAGTCCTGTTGCTGACGTGGAGGGTTTGTGTGGTATGTTTCCATTGATTCCACTTCCTTAAGGTCACTTAGGAGTTTGAATCTCATTATAGTGGCCTCTCATCACATATTTTCCTTGGTTGGCCAATTACTTGGGTAGATGTAGGATGACGGTGTTACATGTTGGACTATTCATGATTTCCCGGGACTTGGTGTTTGTTCAAGTAAGATAAAATATTTTCATATTTACACTCATAATTTATTTTCATCCCATATTTCATACTTACATCATTTATACTATTATTTTGATGTTATTAACATTACTTATTGAATTGTAGGGCTTCAAACAAAGGGGATTTTTGCATTTTCAAGATGTGCAGAACAATTTCAAGGGAGTTACTCTAAAGATCTACATAATTTTACTTATTAGAACAATAGGGTTTTTCTACCACCAGATCGTAAGTTTAGAAATTGCTAGAAGAATAAATTTGATGGAAATTTTGAAAATAGAGGCCCTCCCATGATTATGGGTCTAGGTGATTGGCTTAAGAAGTATGAAGATGTTGAATCAAAAGCTTGGGAGGATTTTTTTTTATCAGGGTGATTCAATTGAAGAACCAAAACAAGTTGTAGTTAATATGCCATAAGGAATGAAAAGGAAATCCATATTTTATGAGCTCCCTTACTAGAAGGATATATTAATAGCTCACCTATTATATCCTATCCACATCTTCAAAAATGTCCCGAATTCTATATTTCTACATATAATAGGAAAAGAGAAGGACAACTTGTCTTCAAACATATATATTGATCTTTCTCATACTAAATTTGATAGAAGAAATTTGTGGAGAAACAGGAAAATTCAAACATATGCAGAAGTTCCATGGATTTTGAGAAAAAAAGAGCTAGACTAACTAAAAAAAGTCATGTGTTCAATTAGGAAACCTAATGGCTATGGGTAATCATTGGAAAAATATTTTACAGTTGATGGACATGTGAAAGGATTTAAAACACATGATTTTATACTTTCATGAAGGTATTATCATCATTTAACTTTTACTAGTAATATTGATTAAGTGAAAAATATATTTTGATATTTTTCTTTGCGAGAAAAATGTCTAATTACCTTGGAGAAATTTGTTTGATAGCATATCATGCCATTCACAATTAGGGGGGATTCATGGCTTACCATTGACTTAAGGAATTCCATAAGTCAATTTTCAACATTTGCAGGGTATGTCATATGAAATTTTCATCTACGAGAGACTGTTGACATTGTTGGAAATATGTCAACTAAGGGGATCTCCCAGATATGAAGTCCCAATTAGACATCACACCATTTGGTGTAGGAATCCAATTCAATTTAAAGGTCACGTTGAAAACTCCTTAAAGATTTTCCTTGGCTCTAACTATCACCACATGAGAGATCCAATGTTATCTTCGAACAATAGGGTGAGTGTGTCTAATTAGTGTGCAGTGCAAATGTGTCTAGGTTATCTTACTCCAAAAAGGGGGGAGAAAAGTGAGACTCTTAAGTGAGAGGTAATAGTACCACCGAGGAAGAGACACACATGAACCAGAAAGACATATCCAACATATAGCCGAATAGTCCACATTGGATGCGACAATCATTACAGCCAATGAACACAGGAATATCCATCTACAATCCAACAGAATAGTCCATAGTGGATGTGACATTCATTATAATCGATGAGTAAGGAAAGGTATGTTTAGTATCCTACAAAATAGTCCATAAGGACAAGACAATAGTGATAACCATTAAAAAATATTCCCAACAATACAAGCACTACAATAACCGAAATAGTTCAACTATATTAGTACATGTGAAAGCCAACATGAAATACAAACATTCACATAATAGTCTTACAAACATCCATAAGTCATGCATGGAAACATGTTTGCGTTAAAAGGCTTATGTAATTAAGAAAAATTTCCAAGGCACATATTTACATTGTACATCAGTAGTCCTAGTAGTGGGACATTGGAGCCACTCCTTGAACCTCAAAGAACTAACTAAACTCTCTATGCTTTGTGGGAGATGCCAAGGTGAAAAGTCCTTTGCTCATACAATGATAGGGTATATATAACTAGAGGGGTGATTCTTACTGCTTGTGATTTTTTGACTACCCTCATGACTGTTCAACTTCCTATGACTTTTCAACTTACATGACTCTTCATATTCGTGTGTGTCCATTTGAATTTCACTTTACAATACATTTGATATACAATGTACATGACCCACAATAGTGATGTGGAATGTGACAACTCATGACACGACTTGACATGACACTGCTAACATGGACTGGTTCGATGATGTGGAAATGTCAAGCCGTTATTCCTGCTAAGTGACGAATGTGTTCTTGAATATGATTTCTCTTCTCCACCACATAACATAATGATGTGGGGTCTTCAATGATCTTCAGTCTTGGAAGGTGGTTGCATGTTTGTGTTCCTTTTTCTTTCTCTTGGTAGATCCACTCATCTTTTCGGCTATAAGAAATTCTTTAGGCATGCTTCCCTCCTTCTCCTCCTTCTTCATCATCTCACCATGTCTTGATAGTGTACTTGTTCCTATAATTCACTCATGACATGATGACATCAATCTAAAGAATCCCTATCCTAAGATGATGCATTATTATCCATGAAATGAACCCGACACAAGTGATGGGTTGGGAGAGAGGTCCCAGTAACTATGCATTGTACAGTTCTAGGTGACAGGGAGAGGGGCTTGATCACTAAGACTGCACAGAGCATAACTCAATATTGACTGGGGAACTTTTCAGCATAGTCCCCACTAGGGAAAGAAATCGTGCAGTTGCCACTGGGAGTCAAGGCTACGCAGTTCAGGAAGTGAAGGTTCAAGATTGATCATTGAGATTGCACACTACAGAGCTTAGACCAAACTAAGGGAAAATTTTGCACAATGACCATTGAGGGAGAAATTTTTGCAATGAACACTAAAGGAGAAATTTGCACAATGACCACTAAAGGAAAAATTTGCGCAGTGCCCATTGAGGGAAAAATTGGCACAATGACCACTAAGGGAAGATTTTGTGAAATGACCACTAAGGGAAAAAATTATATAGTGACAACTGAGGGAAAAATTTGTGTCGTTCAGGCAGGTAGTGGAGGCTACGAGATGGGGCACTGGGAGGAAAAATTGAGTAGCTTCAGGAGACATGGGGGACTAAGCAACAGAGAAACTTGTAGGGCAGATCTGCGCAGTTCTTTAGGTCAGGGAGCTCCAACTGTGGGAGGACACTAGGGACACTTCTCCGCATTTTGGAGGCCAAGGGAGGTTGGTTTCTCAGCACATTACTGGGTTCCAGTAGGAAAGTGGAGACGTTGGAGGAAGTCAGACTCGGAGGAACTATTTCACAATTCTAGGGTTGAAGGGAAGTTGTTGAGCTCTAGAATTGCATAGTGCAACTGCCCTGGGGGATAGTGACTTCGCACTACGCAATTCCAAGAAACAAGGTCACATCACTGAGGGTTGATACTATGAAATGTGAAGTTCAGTCGATGTCCAGTGAAGCTGAGTTTCTTGGTTGAGAATATATTCAGAAAAATGACTTAGTGCGGGAGGAATATGAACTCATGAATAACTTGAACTTGTGATCACACACTTAGCATAATTTGATGACACAACAACGTAGGCCACCAAAACAATAAGACAAAGAATAACCCTCTATGTGATTGTCTCATAGCAAGAAGTGACAACTACGACACTTTAGATATACTTTAGGACAACCGTGATGACACTTGTGCGACGGTGCTAAAAAAATTGTGCATGAGTGCGATGGGTGTTTGCATAGCTAGGAAAACTCGTATACACAAAGACCAACCTTCGAAACCACTATAAAAGGTCCGCAAGCATGGGAAAATAGTCAAACATGCCAAAATATGACAATTGATCCAACAAGCAAAAGGGGTCAAAGGACTCTAGGAAAGCTCATGAAATGAGCTTAAGTGTTTGCAACAATCAAAGGAAAGACCAAGGAAGGCTCCAAAATTTGAGTGCAAGCCAAAATTTTGGAGGGTGTTGCAGCCACTACAACACTTGGCGACACACTGGTTGAATTCCAATTTCTCTCACTTGGTTAGTTTCTTTTGTGCAGGGACTTGATTGTTCAAGGACTATTGATTCATCATGCATATTACTTTGGCTTCCCCACTTACCCCACGGGAAAACACATTCCCCTATGTACCTTCTTAGTTGAACACAACATAAGATTCAACATAATCACAATGTTTCAAATTGAGAAGGATAGTTTAGCTCATGAGATTAAGATTTTCAAAGTATAGTTTTTCATATCTAGTGTTGCTCCATTGTCAGTAGGCCTCGACACTACCTCGATGGAGTCATGCAGGAACACAAACATTGCTCCACTACCACCAAGCCTAGGCAGTACCCTGGTGGAGTTTCTTGCTTCACCTCTTTGCATAGGAAGCCTTTCTCTTCTTTTGCCTTTATTTATTTATTTAAAGAGAATTGTGCATGAAAACTCATTTATTTTGGGGCAGAAGAGGGATTGTGACTTACTGAGAGCACAAGAGGACTTTCCTTTATAGAAGCATATAAAGACCTCTGATTTAGGTTCTCTCGTTTACATTTTTCCCCTTATCCATTTCTACTAGTTGGATAGGCTTGAAAACACCAAAGCAGAAAACTGAGTATAGGCATGAAGTTTCCAGATTGGACACAGGTTCATGGTTGGACCAAAAATATCCCTACGGTGGATCATATTTTCTATCAAAACTTCATCGGCCAAAATATGAAACCAACACAAGGAAGACAAACAAAAGAGTAGCCAATCATTGCAGTGTCACAATACTCTTTGAACTTCATCCACATAGACACTTGGAAGCCACAACACAGTAAGGCACAACACTTATTTACATGATGAAAACAAAAGTAAAACTCACAAGAAAGAAAACAAGGAAGAAAGAAAGAAAACACAGAATGAGGAAACAAAATAAAAAGACAAGAGAACAAAATGACTAAAGAAAACTTGACGTAGAACCAGAATAGGAAAACCATGACAAACTATAGGGAAACATGTGCAATTTGAGTGCAAGGAAGGGAGAACTAAGATGCAACTAACCCTACCCTATCCTAATAGCTAGAAGGTCAGAATCACATGAAATGAAATTTCCAATGAAGCCACCATGATTGTTCCTGACCTACCTCCACAAAGATAAGAACAATTAAAATAGATAAAAAGTGATGTGCAACATAAGATATAAAAACTTGAAAAACTTGCACAAGAAAAGGAAGGTTTTTCCCTATGGGTGGAAAGGCGTATCACAACCACTACTTTCATCCAATTCACAAGCTTACCTTTTCAATGAATACCATTGTTAAATAAACCTCAGAAAATCCTTGCAGATGTGTTTTCATCTACACTGAGCTCCTTATCAAGCATGAGAAAATATTGGAACTTGTTGTTTGCTATAGAGATTTCCAAGTAAGATTGTTCCAACCATTTAACAATGGGATCATAAAATTCATAATGGCCCTCTTGAAAACCCTAAAAAGAAGAGCTTTCAATTAAAATCATGTGATTATGCTGATAATATTGTATGGAAAAATAGATATGATCATACTTGATAGTCATGTCAAGACAGTGGGGACCCGTCATAACCATTAGTGAAGGTTGAAGAGCCTCACTCGCTTGACAAAAAGCTGAATAAAGAGATGTTGAACAACGAATATCAAGGGGGATGGAATAACTGTCATTGGATGTGATGATGATAAAATGATAAGTTGAATGAAAGTAACCCAAGATAGAGAAATGATTAGATGAGATAATTGAAGCATAAAATTTCCAATTTGCAATAAATAAAGAAAAATCAATTTGATCAATCTTACGAAAGCTTTGAACAATCAGAAAAAGTTTCGCCAAATATGATAGACCACCTTCCTGGAACTCGTGATAAATTGTACAAGCATCATAGCCATCAAAAGATTTTAAAAAGGATGCTAGCACAAAAAATGCATGAGACCAGTTGGTACATGGTGAATGGAGAAGAACTTGATTCATGTGACAATTTGTACATCCATCATCACTCAAGGATATTTCTAGTGTGATGAGAGGACATATTTGCAATATGAAATTCACAAGAAAACTGAGGAGCTAACCATTAAGGGATAATTTCGATAAATATGAATCCTTCGGGCAAAGACAGTCCTTGAGATAATCAACCTCACAATTCCATGAATCTATGAGGGATGCACAATCCCAACCCGAGTTTGATGTGAGAGATTTGCATGAATACGAATGAACTACGACAAATCCATGAATTTAGTCATAACTAAAATATTGGAAATTTGAGAGGTCACACCCAGAATACCAAACATTTTTTTACATGGGAATTCACGTTGAGTGAAACCATGCAGATAGACAGATTATGCAAGAAAAACCAAATCTAATTTAGTTTGAGGAGGGCTTACTAGAGTCGCAAGATCCTGACATAACCATCAATGAAAGTTGAAGTGTGTCACCTCATTAGTAGGTCTCATCACTTTCTAGGATTATAGAATCACATTTGAAGCTTGAACCAGATCATGCATGTTTTGAGGATAGATGTTATTGTTGATTTCAAAATTGCTCATAAGATGGTAGCCACCTCTATCTCAGGTTTCACTAGATTTTTCAACTTCAACAATCATATTAATCAATTAGAGAGACTCTTCCGAAAGCATATTCAAAGAAAAACAAATCGGTGATATTTCATGATAAAGTTGATTTGAAGAGTTGTGTTCATTCAAGAAAAGAGATGACGGGAGATGGGAAGGGTACTCTATGACTTGACTATTTTTATTTTTATCATGGGAAAACTCACCTCCTTGTGTCAATCGAGGGGATAACTCATCGGATGAAGAAACTGAAGAGCATGAGTTATCTCCTTCGCAAGTAGATGCATTGCAAATGGTAAGACACAAGGGATAGTGAGGTGAAGAGGAAGTTTCAATATGAACATCTTCTTTGACTAAAGCAGATTCTAGATCTAAATTAAATTCTTCATGAGAAACTGAAAGATCACATGATGTGCTTGGGCATTTTTCACAACATATAGTAATATATTCATCATCATTAGAATGGTTACTGCCCAACGTTGGAGGTTGACTGACATAATTGATTGTATCAGATTTTCTATCAAGATTAGCATATTGACAATCATTCAAAAATGGAAACTCATTATTTCGACATGAAATATTTTGAAACAGAGAGGAAATATTAGAAGCATCTTCACCTTCTTGTTCCTCAACCTATGTAATGTGACTGTCTTGTACCTAACCGCAATTTGAATCAACAACACAAAATCAAGAGAGTGTGGAAGACTAGCTCGTGGAATAGATTTCTCAAGTGGATCATGGTAGACAGAGTCATCGAATGTAGATGATAGAGGATGGTGGAAATCTAGAGCATATTTGAGACTCAAGTTATGAATAGTGACATCATCTTGTAGAGTGGAAGAGTTAGTATTCACCATAGGCCTCATAAGCCATTCTAGAATTTCCTCCATTGAATCTGAATCATGAAAGGTAGGAGAAGAATGAGAAGATGGATTGGGAATTTGATTTGCAGACTTTTCAACTTTGTTACCATTGCAAAGAGGCACCCCTATTGGAATTGGAAAAGGAGGAGGATAAAGAACAAAAGGGATAGTAAATTCCTCCTCTGAAATTAGAGGTGTCTCATGATTCACAAGAGTTGGGGAAGCAGAAAAATTAGGGGGTTCAGGTTCACCGTGTGAAGCGATAAGAACCAAGTGCTCAAACTCTTGTTTCAAGAATTCCCAATTCAAATCTTCTTCCAGAATTTCATAGCAAAGGTGAAGGAACAGATTATAAAAATTCTCAACTACTTCATTACGCTCCATTCTTAAACGATTGATTCTCCCACAAACATCTCGGTAGTTATATTTATCAATGGATTGATGGAGCTCCCTAAGGAAAGGATGAAGGGAATAGATGGAGGTAGGTGGCAAGGTATGGCAACACTAATTAGCACGAACTTCAAGCGCAAGGAAGAAAAGCACACAAGAAAACTCATCATCATCGATTTTGTAAGATTTGCAAAACTTAAGAAAATAAAAAATGTGCTCAATTATGGATGTTCCAAATTCACCATCAAACTTTAATTGATACAAGTGATCATGAGGCTCATCGAGGACTGAAAATTGTTAAAGGGAAAAATTGGAGAAACACCCCGGGAGTACGATTTGTGTGAGCCATTTTAGATAAGAGATTCAAACTAGATGTAATGGGCTCAACTTATCATTTGGCCCTCCTTCTAGCGCAACTTTGTTGATGGTGCTGGAAATACGTCAACTAAGGGGATCTCCCTGATATCAAGTCCAAATTAGACCTCACACCATTTGGTGTAGGATTCCCATATGGTATAAAGGCATGGTTTCCAACTCCTTAAATATTTTCCTTGGCTCTAGCTATCACCACAAGAAATTGATTCAATGATAACATTGAACAACAAGGTGAGTGTGCAACGCAACTGTGTCTAGGTTCTCTTACTACAAAAAGGGGGGAGAAAAGTGAGCCTCTAAGTGAGAGGTAATAGTACCACCTAGGAAGAGACACACATGAACCAGAAAGGCATGTCCAACATCTAGCAGAATAGTCCACAATGGATGCGACATTCATTGCAACCAATGAACAATGGAAGATCCATCTACCATCCAGTGGAATAGTCCATAGTGGATGTGACGGTCATTATAACTGATGAGTAAGGAAAGGTTTGTCTAGTATCCCGCAAAATAGTCCACAAGGATGAGACAGCAGTGACAACCATTACAACACATTCCCAACAAGATAAGCACTAAAACAACCAAAATAGTTCAACTATCTTAGAAAACATGAAATACAAACATTCACGTAATAGTCTTACAAACATCCATAAGTCATGCATGGAAATGTGCTGGCCTTAAAAGGCTTCTGTAATTAAGAAAAATTTCCAAGACACATATTTACATTGTACATCACTAGCCCTAGTAGTGGGACATTGGGGCCACCCCTTGCTCCTCAAATAACTGATTGAACTCTCTATGCTTTGTGGGAGGAGCCAAGGTGAAAATTATTTTTCTCATACAATGATGGGGTATATATAACCAAAGGGGTGATGCTTACCCCTTATGACTCTTTGACTACCATCATGGATGTTCAACTTCCTATCACTTTTCAACTTACGTGACTCTTCATATTCATGTGTTTCCATTTGACTTTCACGTTACAATATGTTTGATTCACAATGTACATGGCCCATAATAGTGATGTGGCATATGACAACTAATGACACGACTTGACATGAAACTGCTAACATGGAATGGTTTGATGATGTGACAATATCAAGCTGCTATTGATGTTGAGTGATGGATGCGTTCTTGGATATGCTTTCTCTTCTCCTCTGCATAGCTTAACGATGTGGGGTCTTCAATGATCTTCGGTCTTAGAAGGTGGTTTCACGCTTGTTTTCATTTTTCTTGCTCTTGGTAGATCCACTCATCCGTTCAACTACAAGTGAGTCTTTAGGAATGCTTATGTCCTTCTTCTCCTTCTTCATCATCTCACCATGATTTGATGGTGTACCTACTCCTGCAATTCACTCATGATGGGATGACATCAACCTGAAATCTCCCTATCCTAAAATGATGCGTTATTATCTATGAACTGAGCCCGTGACATGTGTCTGGATGGTAGAGAGGCCCAATAACTGAGCATTGTGTAGTTCTAGCTGATAGGCAAAGGGGTTTGATCACTAAGACTGTGTAGAGCATAGCTCAAGCTTGACTGGCGAACATTTCAACAGAGTCCCCACTGTGGAAGGAAATTGTGTATTGGCCAGCGAGATTCAAGATTGCACAGTTCAGGCAGTCAGGGCTCAAGCTTGATCATTGAGATTATGTAGTTTGTAGCTCAGACCAGACTAAGGGAAAATTTTGCGCAATGACTATTGAGGGAGAAATTTGTGTAGTGACCACTAAGGGAGAAATTTGCACAATGACCACTAAGGAAGAAATTTCCATAATGACCATTGAGGGAGAAATTTGTGTAGTGACCACTAAGGGAAAAATTTGTGTAGTTCCCACTAAGGGAAAAATTTGTGCGGTGACCATTCAAGGAAGATTTTTCATAATGATCACTGAGGAAAAAATTTGAATAGTGACCACTTAGGGAAAAATTTGTGGAGTGACCACAAAGGGAAAAATTTTGTGTAGTTCAAGCAAACAGTGGAGACTGTGAGATGGGGCCCTAGGAGGAAAAAATGTGTGGTTTCAGGAGGCAAGGGGGACTGGGTAGAAGAGAGACATGGAGGGAAAATATTTGTAGTTCTTGAGGTTAGTGAGCTCTGGCTAAGGGAGGACACCGGGGACACTTATGCGCAGTTTTGGAGGCCAAGGGAGGTTGGTTTCACGATGCATTGCAGGGTTCCAGCAGGAAAGTGGAGATGCTTGAGGAATGAAAGTACGAAGTGTGTATTTCAAGTCAAACTCAGAGGAACTGTTGCACAATTCTAGGGTTGAAGGGAAGTTGCTGAGCTCTCGAATTCCATAGTGCAACTGCCCTGGGGGATAGTGACTTCGCATTGTGCAATTCCAAGAAACAAGGTCACATCACTGAGGGCTAAGACTGCGGAATGGGAAGTTCAGTCGGTGTCTAGTGAAGCTGATTTTCTTGGTTGAGAAGATATTCGGAAAAATGACTTAGTGCAGGAGGAGGATGAACCCATGAAGAACTTGAACTTGTGATCACACACTTATAAATATACTTCGATGGCATGACAACATAGGCCATCAGAGTAATAAGACAAATTATAACCCTCTGTGTGACTGTCTCATAGCAAGAAGCGATAAGTGTGACACTTGGGATATACTTCAGGACGACCGTGATGACACTTGTGCGACAATTCTCAAAACTTTGTTGATGAGTGAGACAGGTGTTTACATAGATAGGAAAACTCATATACACAAATACCAACCTTCGAAACTGCCAGAAAGGGTTCGCAAGCATGGAAAAATAGTCAAACATGCCAAAAGATGACAGTTGATCCAACAAGCAAAAGGGGTCGAAATACTATAGGAAAGCACATGAAATGAGCTTAATTGTTTGCAACAATTAAAGGAAATACCAAGGAAGGCTTCGAAATTTGAGTGCAAGCCAAAATTTTGGAGGGTGTTGCAACTGCTACAACAGAGACATAGAGATATTATATTGTTTTTTTATTTCTAACTAAATTTTCATACTAATTTGCTATTCTTATATTAGGTGGGAGACCTCCAAGGATGTGAAGTGCCAAAATGGAAAATTGAAATTGCAAAAATTGTGTGTATTTAAGAAGGAGCTCCCTACAAGTTTCATGAATCTACAAGTCCATTTACTTATACACCTAGTCGATGTCAATGAATTGGCGAGTGTTGCATCAATGAGGTGGATGTTTTTATTTAAGAGGTATATGAAAACTCTAAAAATATATGTCCTACAAAAGGCACACCTAGAGGGTTTCATGGTTGAAGGGTATGTATTGAATGAAGCATTTTTCTTCCTATGTGAATTCCTAGGTAAGGATTTTGAAGATGGGCCATGATTTTCTCATCTTTCACAAGTGAGGAAATATTCTGAAATGTGGGAATATGGTCATCATTATCATGTAGAAAGTGTAGATGTGAAGAGATGATCCTTTGATTTTGGCATCATGGTTTATCTCAAGCAATCCATTCGATCAAGTTCAAAAGTTAAGAATATTATTGAAGGGAAATTACAATATGTTGGGAAAGTCCAAGAAATTATTGAGTTAGATTAATGCTCTTTTAAATGTTGTATTTTTAAGTGTAGATGGTATGAAGAATTTGAGAGGACACAAAGACATGATACCCATAGTAGATCTTTTTCTATATATTCCTCAAGGTCCCTACGAGAGGATAAGGAGCCTTATGTTTTACCAATTCATTGTGAGCAGGTATTTATTTAACTGAAACAAGAAGTGATAGTGATTATTAATCTATCAATTCATAGTTTATTGTGAATATGTGTGTGTGTGTGTGTGTGTGTGTTTGTGATTATTAAACTTTTATTTTTTTTATGATGTAAGTCTAATATATCTATGTCATTCATGTGCATGTAATTTTATATGAAGATATTTTGGACCCAAAATGGATATTTTTCATACATTATGATCCAAGATTAAGTCATGTATATGAGAATGCATTAGTGTATACTGAGGAGAACTGTTATAGATATATTTGGCACTGTAACCCCAATCTTATAAGTCGATAAACCAAGGGCTCTTTAACCCCTAAAAGTGTTGTTTCATACCCTAAAGTATCATAGTCAACTGATAACATCATTCCCGAGAAGTTCTACCTGAAAAACCACTCAAAACTAGCCAAAACTGGATGCATACTGACTCCTACACTAGCCAGGTGTGATGCATACTGAAGAGGCATTCTGTGGGGTGCGACATGAGTGAGAATGGACAAATGGCTGAGACAGTTTGCTAAGTGGATGCTCATGGAATCTTCTAGAAACTTCTCCTATGACACTTGCCTCTCTGAATTCACTGAGGGATGAGTAAGAGATCCAAGAGATATCCAAGTGGAACCAAGAAATACAAGTGGAATGACACTAATCAAAAACCCAAAGATGACTCACACCGTTGCAGACATCTATAAATGGATCCCTCATCTGAGAGATCTGGAGGCTGGAATTTTGTAATTTGTAAGGAAGTGTTGTAAATTTGTCTTTGAGAAGGAGCATTGTATTGTTGGGTGATCTTGCTTTTCATGAGGTGAAGAGGGTTTTGATGCTGGATCAGACAGCTGGGTTGTAATTCTCCATTCTATTTTAATAAATTTCTTTGAGTTTTCCTCCATACAATCGTGTATTTATGAATATTGTTATTTGTTGTTATGAAACCAGCTCAAGAAAAGATAGAAAAGATAGATCAACGCCTTAGAATTCAGCCTCTTCGAGGGGGAAACCTCCTTTACATTACATAAATGAACAATTCTTGGATGATACAAATGACAAAACCTCCTTTCTATATATAGGAGTCTAAGGAGTCACAATATAATCCAGCCGACCTAACAATAATAATATAAAGCCACAAAAATAACAATAAAGGGATTCTATGTGGCACAGAAATAACAACATGGGGGTAATAGGGGCACACCAATATAAATAAGGGGTATAACTACAATAGTAATGGGGTAATCACTAGTATTATAGGGACCCAACATGCCCCTCTCCTTCAAAAAAGTGTTGTCCTCAACGCTTGAGTAGTTTCGGATACTTCTGCATAAAATTCTCATCCTCCCATGTGGAATCTTCAGCGGATAAGTTCTTCCACTTGATAAGATACTCTGAAATTGATCGATTTCGTAGCTATCGAGTTCTTGTTTCTGTGACTGCTTCCGGTTCCAATATAATTTTTCCTTCCTCGTCAAGTTCTGGCAATATTGTTTGAACTGGGAGCTTGTCACCTATAACCTTCTTTAAACATGAAACATGGAAAACTGGGTGCAATCGAGAAGCTGCAGGAAGCTCCAATTTGTATGCCATAGTACCAATCTTTTGCAACACCTTGTACGGACCATAATACTTTGGTGATAATTTATTATCCTTCTTAGCTTGCTTTAGGGACATTTGCTTATATGGTTGTAGCCGTAGGAATACCCAATCACCTACATCAAAACTTCTTTCACTGCGATGTTGATCTGCCTGTTGTTTCATTCTATTTTGTGCCAACACGAGGTTATCCTTTAAGAGTTGGAGGACTTGTTGTTGATGTTCGATGTGATGTTCCACTGCCTGAACCTTAGAATTTTCTCTTAAATATGATGTGATGGATGGTGGTTGATACCCATAAAGTGCCATAAATGGGGTCATTTTTGTTGCTGTATGGAAGGAAGTGTTATACCACCATTCAGCCAGAGGCAACCATTTGACCCATTGTGTCTGTTTATCAGATACAAAGCAACGAAGATATCCTTCCAAACATTTGTTTACTATCTCAGTTTGCCCATCAGATTGAGGATGATAAGATGAGCTATGAGCTAACTGAGTACCAAGACAAGAAAATAATTCTGTCCAAAAATTTCCAGTGAAAATGGGATCTCTGTCACTTACAATAATCTTTGGGTTTCCATGTAGCTTTTGAATTGTTTCCATAAATGCAGTAGAAACTGTACTGGCTTTAAATGGATGTGATAATGCACAAAAGTGTGCATACTTGGTAAGTCTGTCAACTACCACCATGATGACACTCTTTCCCTCAGACTTGGGTAAACCTGTGATAAAATCCATTGAAACCTCCTCCCAACGTTGGCTTGGAATGGATAAAGGTTGTAATAGACCCGGTGTCTTAATTGTTTCAACTTTATTTTGTTGGCAAACCAAACATTCCGCCACAAACTTTTGAATATCTGATTTAAGGCCATCCCAAAAAAATTCCTTCTTAACCCTGTGGTAAGTTTTTAAAAATCCTGAGTGCCCTCCTAAGGGAGAAGTGTGCAATTCCATAAGAATCTTTTGTTTTAGCTGGGAATTCTTACAGAGGTATAAGCGATCTTTGTACCATAACGAATCATTTTGCCAGCTAAATGTATCAGACGTACTGGAATCTTGTTGTAGCTTTCGAATAAGTGCCCACACTTCTTCGTCATTCTTCCATTCCTCCCTTGCTTCGTTTATCCAATCTGGTTGGATAATAGAAATGGCGCACAACAATGCTTCCACATCCTCATCCTTTCTTGAGAGTGCATCTGCCACCACATTTTGCTTCCCTTTTTTGTAGATGATTTCAAAGTCATAACCCAACATCTTTGTGACCCACTTTTGTTGCTCTTCAGAGGATAATCTTTGTTCTAAAAAGTATTTAAGGCTATCATGATCCGTTTTTACCTTGAAGTGTCTTCCCATTAGGTAGGGTCGCCATTTCTTAAGTGCATGGAGTATTGCCAACATTTCCTTCTCATAAATAGCTTTGCTTAAAAACTTTCCCTTGATTGGACGACTTTCAAAAGCAATGGGTCTTTCATCTTGCATTAGAACAGCACCAATTCCATTTCCTGAAGCATCACATTCCACAATAAAGGTTTTTGTGAAGTCCGGTGTAGCTAAGACCGGTGCTTGGCACATTGCCTCTTTAAGATGTTCAAAGGCCTTTGTTGCTTCCGGAGTCCATGAAAATGCATCTTTCTTCAATAATGTTGTTAGAGGTGCTGCTATTCTCCCATAATTCTTAACAAACTTGCGATAATACCCTGTCAACCCAAGAAATCCTCGCAGATGCTTTATGGATGTGGGGATTTTCCATTCCTTAATGGCTTTAATTTTGCTAGGGTCTACCTTAACTCCTTCATGAGATACAATATGACCCAAATATTCCACCTCCTGGACTCCAAAGAAACATTTGGATCTTTTTGCATATAATTGTTTCTCCTCCAATAGTTGTAGCACCCTGTCAACATGTTCAACATGATCCTTCCAAGACTTGCTGTAGATTAGTATATCATCAAAAAATACTAACACAAATTTTCTAAGGAATGGTTTGAAAATTGAATTCATCAAACCTTGAAATGTTGAAGGTGCATTGGTAAGGCCAAAAGGCATGACCAAAAATTCATAATGACCCTCATGAGTTCTAAATGCCGTTTTCGGAATGTCTTCAATCTTCATTCTGATTTGATGATATCCCGAACGAAGATCCAACTTGGTGAAGTAAATTGATCCATGCAATTCATCCAGTAATTCATCAATGACAGGAATGGGGAACTTATCTTTAATAGTGAGCTTGTTGAGCTCCCTATAATCCGGACACATGCGCCATGATCCATCCTTCTTGTGCACCAATACTACTGGAGCAGAGAAAGAACTTTGACTCGGTTGAATTATACCAGCCTCTAGCATTTCTGCAACCATACGTTCAATTTCACTTTTTTGGACATAGGGATATCTGTACGGCCTGATGTTTGGAGGAACACTTCCTGGAATCAGATGAATAGCATGATCATGATCACGCATAGGTGGGAGACCTTTGGGAGTCTCAAATACCTTGGAATGATTGTCCAGGACTTTTTGGAGATCTGGAGAAATAGATGATTCCAATGTGGAAACATCTAGCGAACATAATTGTGCAATTACACCTCTTTGCTCCTTTTTTAGAAGCTTTGTCATACCATTAGAGCTGATTATCTTTCCTGGTTTCCCTGCAATACCCCTTAATTCAACTTCCTTTCCTTCCGTAGAAAATTTGATGAAAAGTTCTTGAAAATTAAAAGCTATTGTACCCAAGGATTGTAGCCATTGGACTCCTAGTACAACATCAGCACCTCCCATTGGAATGGAAAGCATTGGGCTAGTCAATACATATTCTCCCATGGATAGCTTGATATTATGGCACTTTCCAGAGCAATTTATTGTTCCTCCATTTGCAATCATCACTTGACACTCTGGTGCTGGATATAGGAAGCAATTCAATTCTTTTGCTACCCTACAATGAATAAAATTGTGGGTGCTTCCTGAATCAATCAACACTATTACCTTTTTCTTCTTGATTTGTCCTTCTATCTTGATGGTTTGAGGAGTGGTAATTCCCGCCAATGCATTACAAGATATGGTCGGATTTATTTGTTCTTCATCTAGGCTTTGTTCCTGGAGTATATCTTCTTCTTTTGACCTTTCTTGCTCCTTTTCTTCTTCCTCTTCACAATCTATGTAGAATAATTTCTTCTCAGCACACTTATGACCTTTAGTGTATTTGCTATCACAACTGTAACAAAGCCCTTTTGCTCTTTTTTCTTCCAATTGTTGTGGTGTCAACCTTATAGGTTGTGGAAGACTAGGGGCAACAACACTTCCGTCTTTATAGTTGTGAGTGGTATGCTTCCTGGTTGCCATAATTTTGCTTTCCATTTTTCTTGCTAACCTGAATGCCTTCTCTAATGAATCAGGTTCCCAAAGGCGAACATCATGTTGGATATTATCCTTTAAAGACCCTATGAACACATCAATCCTATGCTCCTCTGGAATATCTTTTACCCTTATGTTCAATTTTTGGAACTCCTCAATGTGCTCCATTATTGAACCCTTTTGTTTGAGACTTATCAATTGGCTAAAAAAAGTGTTGCTTTTTGTATCCTCATAATGTGCTATCAATTCTTCCGTAAAAATTGCCCAAGTGATAAATTGTTTACGAGAGAAAAGCCATTGATACCATACAAACTGATTTGGTTCCAAATATAAAGTTGCCATACGTACCTTTTGTGTGTTTTGCACATTATTGAGATCGAAGAATTGCTCCATCTGTAATATCCATGTGGCGGGATCCTTGCCATCAAACTTCCTCATATCGATTTTTGGAATATGGTGGGTCTTCGATCCAACATTAGAGTCTATGGAATCATGATTAACATTTCTTTTGTTCTCATCATGAGTTTCCTTTACTACCCTTTCACCATTAGTGACCCTTTCTTGTAGCAACTTCTTCAATTCTTCCATGTCTGTCTTCAAATCTATCTTCAAATCTGCCATGTCTCTCTTCAAATCTGTATTTGAATCATCCATCTTAGCTTCCATGCCCTTTATCTTAGATTCCACGCCATTTATCTTAGCTTCTGTTAGCTTTTGTGAGCGTGACATTTGTTGCACTTGTTCTTGTAATTTTGATATATCATGTAGCATTTCTTCCTCTTCTTCATGAGTCATGCTAGAGCTTTCAGGTTCCTTACTAGGTGTTTGCATTTTCTTTCCTCGGGGCATCAGTTACCGATAATAATGCTTTACTATGCCCTTTGAATTCTGTTAAACCAAGCTTACACAAAAAATTTTAAAAAACTACACACCTTTTTTCACTTTATAGAAGCCTGATATTGAATCTGATGTATCTCTGTAATTTCAGATCATCCAGTTCTGAAATTGTGACCTGTAGTAGCCTTCTGTGTCCTCTTTCCAATGCCACAAGTCTGACCCAAATTGGATTCTCCAAGGAAGAGTTATGTGAAATCTCCCACAGTGACTTGCTTTTAGACTAGTTCAGTAGAGCGAACTTGTACGACGTGCCACGAGTCACTGTTTCAACCTTTGGATCTGAAACACACATACAAGAAACTACAGTCCGTCCTCTTTCTGTACCTTCTTACGAAATTTCAATCCGATCCCAAGAGAGAAAGTTATGACGATTTTCCCCAGGTCACCTGTTTTGAATGTAATTCAGGAGTCTGCAAAAAGACCAACTTCCTCAGATCATATCTCCGCAAATATCGCGCAAAAAGCTCTGAAATTCGGACCCAAGGTTCAGCGCGATTTCTTCTCAAATGGGTTTTTTTTGCGACTTCTGAAACGTCACAGAAAAAAAGTTATAGCGAAAATGCCACGATGACCTGTTTGGAGCAGCGAAACCCTAGAATCCAAAGCTCTGATACCAAATGTTATGAAACCAGCTCAAGAAAAGATAGAAAAGATAGATCAACGCCTTAGAATTCAGCCTCTTCGAGGGGGCAACCTCCTTTACATTACATAAATGAACAATTCTTGGATGATACAAATGACAAAACCTCCTTTCTATATATAGGAGTCTAAGGAGTCACAATATAATCCAGCCGACCTAACAATAATAATATAAAGCCACAAAAATAACAATAGAGGGATTCTATGGGGCACAGAAATAACAATATGGGGGTAATAGGGGCACAACAATATAAATAAGGGGTATAACTACAATAGTAATGGGGTAATCACTAGTATTATAGGGACCCAACATTTGTGAATGTAGTTGTATATTCAATGTATTTCTGATTTTGCATTGTTTATGATATAATAGATCGAAATGCTTTGCTAGTGCTTTGTTACTTTGTTTCTACGGGTATTCTCTAAGCGGGACAAGTAGGAGAGGAGTTGCAAGCTCTATCAAGGGGGAGAGAAATCAAGCAAGGAGTCAAGCGGAAGATCCAGGTTGGTCCTTTTGCTTCTCTCTTATCTATAATACATAGAGGAAATTGCAAATTGATTTGATTGTTTGTTTCTAAGATAGCTGCCAATCTTACTGGGACTAGCAGATCGAAAAGACACTAGTTTTCCCAAAAACAAAATGGCGAATCTCCTGGGGAGTGAATAGTTTGTCTATTTGTTGTTGATTGTTTGCTTTATAAACTATAGACGGAGCCTAAAGTTAGCCAGATAGCCTTCAAATTGCTCTTGCTCTGCAATTGCAAAGTAGATGAATGCTGCTTCAGTCAATCTCTGATTTAGTTTTTGATTTGAACATCTGACTTACAAGCATTCTAGATTCCCTGTGGGTAGCTCAATAACCTCCTAAGGTTATACCCTTGTACTTTGCTCTTTACTTTCCATAATAGCCAAGCTTAACTCACTAAAATTAGCTACAAATTTGAGCCAAAACGTACCTCAGTTGCGCTCCCTGGCCCATCGCACTGTCTGTAACTAGAAGCCTATATGCATCGCACCTCCCGATTGTAGTAGGTGAGATGGATCCCTGTTTCTGTGAAGCACAGGTGCGATGACTAAGTAATCTTATTTCTCTCCTTGAAATTTTGGTTTTTGTCTTTGTTTTCAGCTCTGCTTCGTTGTTTATGCTGCTTATGAACAGTATCTCATTGCTGAAGCCTCCTTGGTTTACATAGTTCAGCCTCCATTGAGTAGGATTAGTAAATTTTTTTTGTGTATTTGTCCATCATTTACGATCCTTTTTCAAAAAGTAGCTTAAACTGAGATGTCATTTTGATGCAAAAAAGTGTCGTAACTGTCGTTTTGTGTCAAAAAGAGGAGTGTCGTAAAGTCTTCCTTCTCTAGATAGTCGATTAAACTTTTTGTCGTGTATTTGATTTCATTTGTTGGTATTTATAGTGTCAAAAGAATCTTCTATTAGAAATTGAAAAGTGTCGTTTAAGTCTTCCTTTCATTTTGAAAAAGAAAATGTCGAAATGTTGCTTTGAAGAAAATATTTCAGATCTATACCTAGTTTTCCTTTTTGGAATTCTTCACATTAAGGGGAACGAAAAACAAATACATGAATTTTCATTTGCATTTATACTGGGTGCGAAAAATGATTTAGGAAAAGTGCATTTAATGTGTGCTCTTTGCTCTTTGTTTGAAAGATTCATAATTTTCTTTCCTTAGTAGCTAGGATTTTCATTGCTGATAATAAACAATGATTGTTTATCATTTTAGATTGCATATTTAGGAATTTTACATCTACATCACGCAGTGAATCTTGAAAAGGAAAACTTCTAAACAAGATCAACTCTAAAATAAATCTCAATGAACTGAACAATGCTTTGGAACCTAACGCAACACATCTAGAGGTCTAGGCTAGAGACGTGTTTTGGTGTCATAAAATCTAGTAATTATCATTTTCATCAAAGGTTGGGTGATTTCTCCTCTTCGATACGAAAAGTGCTAGCATGGACTTGTGCTCCCTGTACCGTCGAGTATATATTAGGACACCACAATAGGCTTATATCCTTTATCCATAGGAAGTCGTGTCTACCGCCCTATCAATCACAATGCACTGAACATAGCATTTGGGAAGATTGATTGTCGTACATAAGTCCTTGGTAATTTCTCTTTAATTTACCAGCAAGGTGTATATTACAGTTTTGCAATTATTTTGGTAATCCCTCTGTCTATATTTCTAGAGTAGTCACTTTCATTCCTTTTCGACTTCTTAAAAGAAAAGTTCAATGTGAGCACTTGTCACTTCAGGCTCATTAAAAATTGAAGGTGACTAGAGTCATCTTCAGCTTTTTCTCGACTCTTAAAAATTGAAAAAGAAAAGTTGTGTCAAAGCATCATTAAAATTTATTAATTTGGAATAACATCCCTATTCCTTCATTGGTCTTAGGTTGAGATAATGGAGTCTACCAATCAAGGAATCCCTCTTGAGGTGAAACCTAGTCCATTTTCTTCTTGGAGAAATATTGGTGCTTCGTATATGGCCACATTATCCCTTCCAGGAATCACAATCAGTCTATTGGTATGGCTATTCTCAACCTATATCATTCAAAATATTGTAATTCCTCAGCAATTGATTCAGCAACCATTTGATACTGAAGTTAACCCTTCACCTTCTACTTCGTTTGTTTCTCCCTCCCCTTCTTCCTCTTCGCTTGGTGAAAATAGTGATACAAGTAACAAAGTGGCTGAGAGGAAGAAGAAAGGGAAGGAGAATGTTATGAAACCAGCTCAAGAAAAGATAGAAAAGATAGATCAACACCTTAGAATTCAGCCTCTTCGAGGGGGCAACCTCCTTTACATTACATAAATGAACAATTCTTGGATGATACAAATGACAAAACCTCCTTTCTATATATAGGAGTCTAAGGAGTCACAATATAATCCAGCTGACCTAACAATAATAATATAAAGCCACAAAAATAACAATAGAGGGATTCTATGGGGCACAGAAATAACAATATGGGGGTAATAGGGGCACAACAATATAAATAAGGGGTATAACTACAATAGTAATGGGGTAATCACTAGTATTATAGGGACCCAACATGCCCCTCTCCTTCAAAAAAGTGTTGTCCTCAACGCTTGAGTAGTTCTGGATACTTCTGCATAAAATTCTCATCCTCCCATGTGGAATCTTCAGCGGATAAGTTCTTCCACTTGATAAGATACTCTGAAATTGATCGATTTCGTAGCTGTCGAGTTCTTGTTTCTGTGACTGCTTCCAGTTCCAATATAATTTTTCCTTCCTCGTCAAGTTCTGGCAATATTGTTTGAATTGGGAGCTTGTCACCTATAACCTTCTTTAAACATGAAACATGGAAAACTGGGTGCAATCGAGAAGCTGCAGGAAGCTCCAATTTGTATGCCATAGTACCAATCTTTTGCAACACCTTGTACGACCATAATACTTTGGTGATAATTTATTATCCTTCTTAGCTTGCTTTAGGGACATTTTCTTATATGGTTGTAGCCGTAGGAATACCCAATCACCTACATCAAAACTTCTTTCACTGCGATGTTGATCTGCCTGTTGTTTCATTCTATTTTGTGCCAACACGAGGTTATCCTTTAAGAGTTGGAGGACTTGTTGTTGATGTTCGATGTGATGTTCCACTGCCTGAACCTTAGAATTTTCTCTTAAATATGATGTGATGGATGGTGGTTGATACCCATAAAGTGCCATAAATGGGGTCATTTTTGTTGCTGTATGGAAGGAAGTGTTATACCACCATTCAGCCAGAGGCAACCATTTGACCCATTGTGTCTGTTTATCAGATACAAAGCAACGAAGATATCCTTCCAAACATTTGTTTACTATCTCAGTTTGCCCATCAGATTGAGGATGATAAGATGAGCTATGAGCTAACTGAGTACCAAGACAAGAAAATAATTCTGTCCAAAAATTTCCAGTGAAAATGGGATCTCTGTCACTTACAATAATCTTTGGGTTTCCATGTAGCTTTTGAACTGTTTCCATAAATGCAGTAGAAACTGTACTGGCTTTAAATGGATGTGATAATGCACAAAAGTGTGCATACTTGGTAAGTCTGTCAACTACCACCATGATGACACTCTTTCCCTCAGACTTGGGTAAACCTGTGATAAAATCCATTGAAACCTCCTCCCAACGTTGGCTTGGAATGGATAAAGGTTGTAATAGACCTGGTGTCTTAATTGTTTCAACTTTATTTTGCTGGCAAACCAAACATTCCGCCACAAACTTTTGAATATCTGATTTAAGGCCATCCCAAAAAAATTCCTTCTTAACCCTGTGGTAAGTTTTTAAAAATCCTGAGTGCCCTCCTAAGGGAGAAGTGTGCAATTCCATAAGAATCTTTTGTTTTAGCTGGGAATTCTTACAGAGGTATAAGCGATCTTTGTACCATAACGAATCATTTTGCCAGCTAAATGTATCAGAAGTACTGGAATCTTGTTGTAGCTTTCGAATAAGTGCCCACACTTCTTCGTCATTCTTCCATTCCTCCCTTGCTTCATTTATCCAATCTGGTTGGATAATAGAAATGGCACACAACAATGCTTCCACATCCTCATCCTTTCTTGAGAGTGCATCTGCCACCACATTTTGCTTCCCTTTTTTGTAGATGATTTCAAAGTCATAACCCAACATCTTTGTGACCCACTTTTGTTGCTCTTCAGAGGATAATCTTTGTTCTAAAAAGTATTTAAGGCTATCATGATCCGTTTTTACCTTGAAGTGTCTTCCCATTAGGTAGGGTCGCCATTTCTTAAGTGCATGGAGTATTGCCAACATTTCCTTCTCATAAATAGCTTTGCTTAAAAACTTTCCCTTGATTGGACGACTTTCAAAAGCAATGGGTCTTTCATCTTGCATTAGAACAGCACCAATTCCATTTCCTGAAGCATCACATTCCACAATAAAGGTTTTTGTGAAGTCTGGTGTAGCTAAGACCGGTGCTTGGCACATTGCCTCTTTAAGATGTTCAAAGGCCTTTGTTGCTTCCGGAGTCCATGAAAATGAATCTTTCTTCAATAATGTTGTTAGAGGTGCTGCTATTCTCCCATAATTCTTAACAAACTTGCGATAATACCCTGTCAACCCAAGAAATCCTCGCAGATGCTTTATGGATGTGGGGATTTTCCATTCCTTAATGGCTTTAATTTTGCTAGGGTCTACCTTAACTCCTTCATGAGATACAATATGACCCAAATATTCCACCTCCTGGACTCCAAAGAAACATTTGGATCTTTTTGCATATAATTGTTTCTCCTCCAATAGTTGTAGCACCCTGTCAACATGTTCAACATGATCCTTCCAAGACTTGCTTGTAGATTGGTATATCATCAAAAAATACTAACACAAATTTTCTAAGGAATGGTTTGAAAATTGAATTCATCAAACCTTGAAATGTTGAAGGTGCATTGGTAAGGCCAAAAGGCATGACCAAAAATTCATAATGACCCTCATGAGTTCTAAATGTCGTTTTCGGAATGTCTTCAATCTTCATTCTGATTTGATGATATCCCGAACGAAGATCCAACTTGGTGAAGTAAATTGATCCATGCAATTCATCCAGTAATTCATCAATAACAGGAATGGGGAACTTATCTTTAATAGTGAGCTTGTTGAGCTCCCTATAATCCGGACACATGCGCCATGATCCATCCTTCTTGTGCACCAATACTACTGGAGCTGAGAAAGAACTTTGACTCGGTTGAATTATACCAGCCTCTAGCATTTCTGCAACCATACGTTCAATTTCACTTTTTTGGACATAGGGATATCTGTACGGCCTGATGTTTGGAGGAACACTTCCTGGAATCAGATGAATAGCATGATCATGATCACGCATAGGTGGGAGACCTTTTGGAGTCTCAAATACCTTGGAATGATTGTCCAGGACTTTTTGGAGATCTGGAGAAATAGATGATTCCAATGTGGAAACATCTAGCGAACATAATTGTGCAATTACACCTCTTTGCTCCTTTTTTAGAAGCTTTGTCATGCCATTAGAGCTGATTATCTTTCCTGGTTTCCCTGCAATACCCCTTAATTCAACTTCCTTTCCTTCCGTAGAAAATTTGATGAAAAGTTCTTGAAAATTAAAAGCTATTGTACCCAAGGATTGTAGCCATTGGACTCCTAGTACAACATCAGCACCTCCCATTGGAATGGAAAGCATTGGGCTAGTCAATACATATTCTCCCATGGATAGCTTGATATTATGGCACTTTCCAGAGCAATTTATTGTTCCTCCATTTGCAATCATCACTTGACACTCTGGTGCTGGATATAGGAAGCAATTCAATTCTTTTGCTACCCTACAATGAATAAAATTGTGGGTGCTTCCTGAATCAATCAACACTATTACCTTTTTCTTCTTGATTTGTCCTTCTATCTTGATGGTTTGAGGAGTGGTAATTCCCGCCAATGCATTACAAGATATGGTCGGATTTATTTGTTCTTCATCTAGGCTTTGTTCCTGGAGTATATCTTCTTCTTTTGACCTTTCTTGCTCCTTTTCTTCTTCCTCTTCACAATCTATGTAGAATAATTTCTTCTCAGCACACTTATGACCTTTAGTGTATTTGCTATCACAACTGTAACAAAGCCCTTTTGCTCTTTTTTCTTCCAATTGTTGTGGTGTCAACCTTATAGGTTGTGGAAGACTAGGGGCAACAACACTTCCGTCTTTATAGTTGTGAGTGGTATGCTTCCTGGTTGCCATAATTTTGCTTTCCATTTTTCTTGCTAACCTGAATGCCTTCTCTAATGAATCAGGTTCCCAAAGGCGAACATCATGTTGGATATTATCCTTTAAAGACCCTATGAACACATCAATCCTATGCTCCTCTGGAATATCTTTTACCCTTATGTTCAATTTTTGGAACTCCTCAATGTGCTCCATTATTGAACCCTTTTGTTTGAGACTTATCAATTGGCTAAAAAAAGTGTTGCTTTTTGTATCTTCATAATGTGCTATCAATTCTTCCGTAAAAATTGCCCAAGTGATAAATTGTTTACGAGAGCAAAGCCATTGATACCATACAAACTGATTTGGTTCCAAATATACAGTTGCCATACGTACCTTTTGTGCGTTTTGCACATTATTGAGATCGAAGAATTGCTCCATCTGTAATATCCATGTGGCGGGATCCTTGCCATCAAACTTCCTCATATCGATTTTTGGAATATGGTGATTCTTCGATCCAACATTAGCGTCTATGGAATCATGATTAACATTTCTTTTGTTCTCATCATGAGTTTCCTTTACTACCTTTTCACCATTAGTGACCCTTTCTTGTAGCAACTTTTTCAATTCTTCCATGTCTGTCTTCAAATCTATCTTCAAATCATCCATCTTAGCTTCCATGCCCTTTATCTTAGATTCCACGCCATTTACCTTAGATTCCACGCCACTTATCTTAGCTTCTGTTAGCTTTTGTGAGCGTGACATTTGTTGCACTTGTTCTTGTAATTTTGATATATCATGTAGCATTTCTTCCTCTTCTTCATGAGTCATGCTAGAGCTTTCAGGTTCCTTACTAGGTGTTTGCATTTTCTTTCCTCGGGGCATCAGTTACCGATAATAATGCTTTACTATGCCCTTTGAATTCCGTTAAACCAAGCTTACACAAAAATTTAAAAAAAAACTACACACCTTTTTTCACTTTATAGAAGCCTGATATTGAATCTGATGTATCTCTGTAATTTCGGATCATCCAATTCTGAAATTGCTACCTGTAGTAGCCTTCTGCGTCCTCTTTCCAATGCCACAAGTCTGAGCCAAATTGGATTCTCCAAGGAAGAGTTATGTGAAATCTCCCACAGTGACTTGCTTTTAGACTGGTTCAGTAGAGCGAACTTGTACGACGTGCCACGAGTCACTGTTTCAACCTTTGAATCTGAAACACACACACAAGAAACTACAGTCTGTCCTCTTTTTGTACCTTCTTACGAAATTTCAATCCGATCCACAAAGAGAAAGTTATGACGATTTTCCCCAGGTCACCTGTTTTGAATGTAATTCAGGAGTCTGCAAAAAGACCAACTTCCTCAGATCATATCTCCGCAAATATCGCGCGAAAAGCTCTGAAATTCGGACCCAAGGTTCAACGCGATTTCTTCTCAAATGGTTTTTTTTTTTAGACTTCTGAAACGTCACAGAAAAAGTTATAGCGAAAATGCCACGATGACCTGTTTGGAGCAGCGAAACCCTAGAATCCAAAGCTCTGATACCAAATGTTATGAAACCAGCTCAAGAAAAGATAGAAAAGATAGATCAACGCCTTAGAATTCAGCCTCTTCGAGGGGGAAACCTCCTTTACATTACATAAATGAACAATTCTTGGATGATACAAATGACAAAACCTCCTTTCTATATATAGGAGTCTAAAGAGTCACAATATAATCCAGCCGACCTAACAATAATAATATAAAGCCACAAAATAACAATAGAGGGATTCTATGGGGCACAGAAATAACAATATGGGGGTAATAGGGGCACAACAATATAAATAAGGGGTATAACTACAATAGTAATGGGGTAATCACTAGTATTATAGGGACCCAACAGAGAAGAAGAAGAAGAAGTCAGTTAAGCAAGGGGGCAAGCATGAATCATCTGGTGAAAATCCACACATTAAATCTCCTAAATATCCTTGTGTAATTTGCAGAGGAAACCATTTTCATCGAGATTGTCCTAGCATTCTATAGATCTTTAGAGAATGGTCTTCCCATTCACACCGTCCAGTGTCATCAACCTTTGGCGACCATGTTGACAGTACACCATCAACTAGTGAAAATGAAGTTCCTGGACAGAAAGGAAAGGTTAAAATTCCATGTGGATTATGTGAAGGGGACCATCACCTTCCTCGTTGTCCTTTTTTGGATGAGGCCAAAATAGTTTTGCGTAACCATTCTGCTTCACCGCAGGAACTTCCACTTGGATACAAGAAACTCTCACCAATTCCTTTACTAGTTGAAAATTCGACTGACATAACTCAATCGTTGGTTGAAACACCTATCGTTGAGAGTGAACCTTCTGATTCCATACTAGACCAAAGTCAATAGGTCGAGATGGCAGTCGACCCATTCTTGCCTTCAGAAGGTCCGCCTTCAGATGATACAATTTCCAAGGAGAATAAGAACGATACCATTCAAATTCTTTTTGTTAATACAAAGTTTGATGAACTTGGGGGCAATCCACCCATTCCTTTACAATAGGAGGAAAATTCCCCAGTTCAAGGGGTTCATTCAACCGTTTATTTGGTACCCCCACTAAGTAGTCTAATCGCTTCCTTCTATTGCAATCGACTAGCAAGGTCTCGTCTTCCTTCTAATGTACCATTTCGGATCATAGTACTAGTGTACAAAATGATCATGTCTGGCACTATCATAGATGAAGGGGCTTCAATGAGTATCCTTTCCCCAACTGCTTGGAAAGCGCTTGGTTCACCATTGCTTATGCCTGTGACACATAATTTTTCAGGCTTTGACAAAGGAACCCTTCGACCATTAGGGATCCTTCCTAAGTTGCCGATAAATTTGGGAAGGAAAACCGTTCACTTGAACGTGATGGTAGTCCAAGGAATGTTAGATTACAATCTACTCCTTGGATGTGACTATGTTTACAACATGGAAGCTATTGTCTCGACGCTCTTTTGAGTGATGTGTTTCTCGCATGAAGGCAAAATTGTCACTATTGACCATCTTTCATTTCTTGGTTCAAACACAACTTCAAGACAAACATCATCCCCAAATTGTTGTAGTGCGTCAAGAGTGTCTCTTCAACCTTCATTCCATCCACCTAATTGCAGCGAGTAGTCCGGCGAATGTAACGGAGCTTAGGGGCCATGCACCCTGATCTACTTCGGCAGACAAACCTAGCTGAAAAGATAGGTTTCCCTATAGGTTATGTGATTAGAAGTGTAATCTCACACCATTCACCTTTGTCTATTTGATGGACAAAGCCAAGGAAGTGTTTCATTAGCTCCGCTGACAAAAACAATCCCACTTAACTGTAGTGATTTCCATATGGTTACCTGGAGACTCCTTTTCTCGATGTCTAGGGGCATGCAAACCTTTTTACGCAAACTAAGAGTGACCAATTTCATTTTTTATCTTTTTAGCATTTTTTAGCTTTTTAGCTTTTTAGTTTTAACTTCTTAAGTTAGGTGATTGGTCTGATCCACCATTCACCTTTGTCTGCACTACAGACAGAGCAAAGGAAGTGTTTGAACCATTCCGCTGATGAAACCATCCTACCTAACCTCAGTAGTTCCTTAGCTTTATAGTTTTTTTTAGCTTTTTAGTTTGGTCATTCCTAGCTTACATAAAAAGGAGAATGAGTAATGCTATCACATGGCTCAAGCTCGTTAAAAAATAAACCTACCAATGAGAAATGTTATCGCATGGTTCAAGCTCGTTAAAAAATAAACCTACCAATGAGCAATGTTATTGCATGATTCAAGCTCATTAAAAAATAAACCTACCACTGAGCATAGTTTCTCCTGGTTCAAGCTCATTAAAAAATGAATCCACCCTCGATAAATAACCTTTGTGATCACCCTACTATCAGCCTTTTAAACCTTGGTTGTGTTCCTGTCGTCACCTCCATTCTTTTGGTCGATCATATGCTACCGCTTGATTGTTTACCTTTTTGAGGAACAACTGCGATTAGTGGTTCTGTTAGCCACCCTCTTCACATCACCATGTTTTGAGAAATTCCAAGCTTACCCGAAACCAGTTGCTACCCTAAAATGCCACTTGTTCCTCAAAAACGAGTCTCCTTTAAACTCTTTTTAGACTCGTTAAATATGAAAAGATTATTGAGCTATTAGCCTTTCCAGCTCATTAAAGTAAGGGTAATTGCCATTCCTCCTATACATTTTAATATTTTTGGACCTGAGGGATTATCCCACAAAAAGATGGAGCGCTTGTCTTTTTCGGCTTGCTAAAGTGATTGAAAAGTCATCCCTTTCATATTATTTTAATCTTTTTTGGACTTAAGGGATTATGCTAGGAAAAGGAACTACTGGAGTTTCCTTCTCATCCCTTTTCAAACTCTCTAAACATGAAAAGGACCGAGTTATCCTTGTCATTAAACTCGTTAAAACGATAGCGACAAACTTGTCCACCCAGACAACAATGAGTTTCATTATTGCTAGGCTCGCTAAAACATAGCGCCAAGTTTGCCCGAAGGGAAAATGATAGAACAAGCATATGTTATCCTCCTCAAGCTTGAAAAAAATAAAGAGGTAATGGTTAGCAACGACAGGAAGAAAACTTGAAGAATTTTATTGGTAGCAAGTTGCTCGTGAACATGACACTTTCACTCCATCACCATGATTGAGTCGGGTTGGGTTATTCTGCTCACCTGTCATATCACCATTGGTCCTCCATACCATCCATCTTTTGGGGTTAACACTACCAATCCATCTCAATGTCACCGATATGTTCAAGAGAAGTCATTTAGAGAATTCACCATCCAGTTAACGCCTCATCCACTGCAATAATTTCACCCTTCATTTTTCATGACCACCATTCCTGAACCTTGTATCATCAGATCATTTTAACCTCTAGAAAATCATTTGCTTAATTTTGTGTCGTAGATGTGGGATACATTAAGGCCCTCCTACGATAGGTCACTTCTTGTCGACATTAGCTCATTATCCAAGAAGTTGACTTAGAAACAACCCTTTCAATACTTTGAAGCTTGCATGCCTCAATGGCAAGTTTCTCACTTCCAGTGACAGGTATACATCAATGGCCTTCGACCGAAAGATTTTACATGGTGTTCGACATCGGCTCATATATTCACACCACGTGAATTGTACTGTAGTACCTTGAGGGTCATTATCATTATCAGTGACTCCTCTTGCGCCTGTTAACAACTTACATTATTGGCTGGTAATCAAGTGACGTCTTTCCATGTTCGACTTCAGAACATCTTTTCACATGGATCGACTTGTACATTGGGTGAAGATTGAACGAGTTTGAAGACCCTGAATCTAGTTTCATCCATCCCGGCTACGATATATTCAAGAATATAAAGACATCAAATGTACATAGAAGTTGCACAGATGATCATGTAAGCTAAGGGATGATGACTCTACATATAAAGAATCACTAGTCTACAACTGCAAACAATTATTTGTCCTATGTACATGAAAATGAATTTATAAAGCTGAGCACGAGAATGCCCGCCTCAGCCAGGTCATGAAAATAATATGATTATGATGATGTATTGTAATGTATCTTATATAGGTCACCTTCTAGTTCAAATACCTCAGATCCTCATGATAAATCATTTCACCTGACATCAAAAGATTTACAACTTCATGCTTTAGGGGGCAACTGTTATAGACATATTTGGGCACTGCAACCCCAATCTTATATGCCGATAAACCAAGGGCTCTTTAACCCCTAAAAGTGTTGTTTCATACCCTAAAGGATCATAGCCAATTGATAACATCATTCCCGAGAAGTTCTACCTGAAAAAAAACCACTCAAAACTGGCCAAAACTAGACCATACTGACTACTCCACTGTCAGGGTGCGATGCATACTGATTCCTACACTAGCCAGGTGTGATGCATACTGAAGAGGCCTTTTGTGGGGTGCGACATGAGCGAGAACGAACAAATGGCTGAGACAGTTTGGTAAGTGGATGCTCATGGAATCTTCTAGAAACTTCTCTTATGACACTTGCCTCTCTGAATTCACTGAGGGATGAGTAAGAGATCCAAGAGATATCCAAGTGGAACCAAGAACTACAAGTGGAATGACACTAATCAAAAACCCAAAGATGACTCACACCCTTGCAAACATCTATAAATGGATCCCTCATCTGAGAGATCTGGAGGCTGGAATTTTGTAATTTGTAAGGAAGTGTTGTTAGTTTGTCTTTGAGAAGGAGCATTGTATTGTTGGGTGATCTTGCTTTTCATGAGGTGAAGAGGGCTTTGATGCTGGGAGGATGATGCTAGATTAGACAGCTGGGTTGTAATTCTCTCTTCTATTTTAATAAAGTTCTTTGAGTTTTCCTCCATACAATCGTGTATTTATGAATGTTGTTATTTGTAAATGGAGTTGTATGTTCAATGTATTTCTGATTCTACATTGTTTATGATATAATAGATCAAAATGCTTTGATGGTGTTTTGTTGCTTTGTTTCTACAGGTATTCTCTAAGCAGGACAAGTAGGAGAGGAGTTGCAAGCTCTATCAAGAGAGCGAGAAATCAAGCAAGCAGTCAAGCGGAAGATCCAGGTTGGTCCCTTTACTTCTCTCTTATCTATCATACATAGAGGAAATCGAAAATTGCTTTGATTTTTTGTTTCTAAGATAGCTGCCAATCTTAGTGGGACTAGCAGATCGAAAAGACATTAGTTTTCCTAGAAAAAAGAATGATGATGGGAAAAAAAATGAGAGGAATTAGAGAACATTGAAGAAATTGACTTGCATGATGATGTTGAATTTGGTTATATTCAAGCACATGAAGAAAACAATTCAAAGTTAGATGATGTTACAAAAGACAACAATATGAATGGTATAGAAAATGATTATCCAAATACATTTGGTAACAATAAAGACAATCTATAGTCAAATTTCAATGATGATGAAGATGATGCAAGTCAAGATGAGGATGATAATAATATTAAATACTTGAAAGAACATATGAACATTGAAAATGATGCACTGGATGGAATTGTTGCACAAAGTAATGTTAATGAGAAAGACTTCTAAATTTGTAGAATTATTTGTAATCCATGTTTAAAAAATTATGATTTTTATGGGCCAAACTTTGAAATGCTTTAGTATTATTAGTGTCAATACAAATTACATATTGCAATATCCTTAAAGTATTCAATATTTGGTATGAATTGCTAGCAGAAAAAATTAGGATTACTTGGATAAGAGTTATCATGGTTAGTGGTCATTTATTGGTTGATAATGGTTTAGGGGCGTTGTCAGCTTATTGGTTACACTCAAACTGAATTAAGATGAATAGCCTTTTGAATAACAATATATTAAATATGCAATTATTGAAAAGTATAATTACATATATCGTATATGTAAAGAAATGTAAATCCAAATCATTAGGCTAAATGTATGTAAATTTTGTTCATTAATTTATAGCATAAAGCAAACTGAAATATTTAACTAAAACTAAGTAAAATTCTATTTTATGTGCAAAATGAGAAAAAAATTATTTGTATAAATGTTCTTTACGAATAAAAAAATACTCTCCAAGTTGAATCATTCAATTTTTCCTTGTAATGAAGGTTTGGCATGCATTTTTGTGAAGCAGGCTAAAATTACCTTACTTCATTAAAAATACACGCCCAAGCTTCATGTATTGGTCAAATGTAGGTTGTTTATTTAATTATTTCACACACTTTTACATTATTATATCTTTACTTTGAGCTTAAATATTTATACTTCATATTTCATACAATGTTCTATGTTTTTCTTTGACTTTCCTTATGTGAAAGTTGTGTCTAAGTGGGAAACATAGTTATGTAGGAACATAATTCAAGGTTATAACCTAAGGTTAAGAATTTTCCAATCATGTACCATTACAAATTTCATTACCAAGAGAGCAATTGGTTTGGCTTGGGAGCTCATATTTGTTCCGACTGTGACCACTGGTAGATATGAACAGTTTTTATTCCAACAAACATGAATTTTAGTGTAGAACAGTTCCTTTATGAAAATGGTGATGATATGTTGCATAAAATGGTTTTATATTTAGGTTAGAATGATCATTATCTCACATTCAATAAAGTAGAGGTTCTAGTGTGCATTTATTTGAGGGACACAAACCCTAGCTTTAACCCTACGAAATCGATCCAATTTGGCATATTCTTGCACAACAAAAATTTCTATGTGAAAAATTAATGTTAATTATAAGTAAAAAAAAGTACTCTCCAAGTTTAATCATTCAATTTAGCCTTGAAACCAAAATTTCCTTACTTCACTAAAATGCACACCTAGACTTCATTTATTGGTCAATCTAATTGATTCAAATTGTAGACTATTTAATTAATTATTTTATACACTTTTGAATTATTATTTGTTTACTTTAATCCTTAAATAAATCTTCTTCAGATTTAATACAACATTCCAAGTGTTACTTCCACTTGCATTATGTGAAAGTTGTTTATAGGTTTTGCTTGATCTTGTTGTTGGGCATAACAATTGTCCTCTTAATTACCGTAGTAGTTCCAACTCTTCACATTAATTTCCAATCTAGGTAGGTTTTGTTATTGCAAGGCTATTATGAAAAATATATGCAAGGGAAAATGATGACTAGTGCTAATGAATCTTAAACTCAATCATTGTAATCACACTCTCAACAATTCAACACTCTGGTTGTTACACTCTCAAGAAATAAGCACACAATGCATAATAAAACCACTCTATCACCCTATCACTCTTATTAAGAAAAGAACAACACTCCTGGAAACTATTCTCTCAACAAATATTGAAACACACATTCAAATGAAATGAACACATGATAAAAATGTAACAAGAATTAAATAATTGTCACACTAACAAAGGGAATGATCTAGGACCTATGTTATTACACAATACAGAGGTTAGGACTATGCAATCATTAAGGCATGAACAAGACTAATAATAACAACGATAGCAATCACACATGAATTATAACCTGTGTTGCACGGGTACCCGCACCCGGGAGTGGAGTTCTCGAACCCGTCCCGGGTTCCCGCACCCAAGTACCGGATTCGAGTATGGGTTATTCCCAGACGAACCGGGTTCTTCCATGAAGAACCGGGTTCTTCCATGAAGAACCGGGTTCTTCAAAAAAAAATTGGGTTCTTTTCCTTTAACGGGTTCTTGGGTTCTTGGGTTCTTCGGGTGCTTGGGTTCTTGGGTTCTTTGGGTTCTTCGAGTTCTTCGTGTGCTTGGGTTCTTGGGTTCTTCGGGTTCTTCGGGTTGGGTTCTTTGGGTTCTTCATAAAAAAACTATATTAAAAATTTAATTTTCAAATAATTTTTTTTTATTGAAATTTAAAAATGATATGCCAAAAACGAATGATATGCCATAGAATATAGAATATATGCCATAAACGAATGATATCAGTTTTGGAGTCATTGATGGTCATTGGTCTGGATTGTCCTTCAAAGATGGTTGTAAGGTCTTTTGAATGTTTCTCAAGGAAATTTTCTACCATCATTTCCAAAGATTACAGTTTCCAAACACTGTCTTTGTTCACATGCCTTAGCATTGTTCTCTAGGCATGATGTGCTGCTCAAGGGTAATGAATCATTGTAAAAATTTATCAACAGTGATAAGTTTTTCAAAACTTATTAGCGACACAGTATGCTGAAATCATATATGATTATGATATCTCAGTATTATAAAAGGAACATTATGGGTGTACAATCCCACAAGCAGAATATCATATCATATTGGTTGTAGCTTTGTGGAAATATTTAATAAGGTGATGACCATAGTTGGAAAAAAAAGGGTAGCTGTTTGCACATTCATGAGTCCCTTCCTACCGCAGGAGACTCTCATGATCAATCTCTCCATTAGTCTTATGCTATAAATTTATAAAAACAATTTCAAAACTTATGCCCAAGGTTTGTTAGAGTCTCAATGTAGATTATGAATCTCCTGTATTTGTGGATCTTTAATGCCTTTAATATTATATGGCATCGAAACCAGAACTGGAAAAGAGACCTCTTACTCTGTAATTTGAGCTTGCAGATTCTTGTAAATCAATTTGGAATGAATTTATGAAACATTCATTCTCGAGCCAAATAAGTTAATAACCATCAAATTATAAACTGTAAATGCACACATACAGGTTCAGACATTTTCGGTCAAATAGAAAGTAGGATTGAGACCAGCCATAAGCTGTAATCAACTGATGTTGTTAAATGGCAAAGGGCTATTTTGGAAAATGGCTAAATTAAGTATCAAAATCTGCCAATTTCTCACATCATTCTGATAACATCATGTTAAGATTAAAACTAGGAAAATATGCCTAAATGAATAAGCGTGTTTTGTGGAAGGGTAAGGCTGCCACTGTTTTAACTTTTTGGGATTGCTTTACCACAGAGCACACCATGCATGGGGCAGGTGGATGGTTAGACATCAATAAAAGTCTAGACCACTATCAGGTTGAGAAGAATCTCCTATGAAAAAATTGTGTTTTTATATGGGAGAGACTAAACATGTTTAAATGATTATCATTAAAGTTTTCTTGTTTAAAGTTGAAAAAATATACAAATTGAAATTTCATATATTATTAATTATAAATTTATAATTTATAAAATATAATTATTAAAATTTAATATTATTATATTACCCGACGAATCCACGCACCCTGTTTCCAAAAATGTCTTCCCCGTCCCCGTCCCCGCACCCACGTTTCCTAGAAACATAGATTATAACTAAGGGGAAATAAATCAAACAACTATAGTACCTTCCTAACCAATGATCCATGCTAAGAAGGAGGGACCTTCCTTCCTAGTAGTGGTTGTTACACTACACAACACAAAAGCTAGTCAACATAAGGGTATGGCATCACGAATTATTGAGATTACATTCACGAAACATACATGATTACAATGTTGGTTATCTCCCCCTCTATCACTATTTATCTACTTCTATATGTCTATCTTGTGTGTGGATAGACCACACCTCTTTATAATTTCATATTACAATGATAAGATCATCATGAGAATCTCTCAATTCTCATGTGATCTAATTTGAAAATACATATTAACATTTTGATAACAATTTCCAAGGTTAGGACAAGACTGTAACAACTTTTCCAAATTACAAAAATTATCAATAGATAATCCTAACTATTTCAGTTGTGTTGTTCATGAAATTATCTCTCTCGCTCTCACTCTCTCTCTCTCTCTCTCTCTCTCTAGAGCACCAGCCAAATTTCCATTAGGGAATAGCAAAGCCTCCATGTAGAATCCATGTCAATGCAAACCCACTTTAAATGTTATCCATTCTTATATGAGAAATTTTCTCTTTGGATCAAAATATGGAAACTTTAACTTAGAGTTGGACAATAGATACCATGCTCCCAAAATCAACCAAGGGAAGTGTCACTCCAATCTCTCAATATTGTATGTGGGATCATTATAGGTAGAGTGATGAGGGAGACACTAAGGTATGAGTGATGAGGGGTGGATTAAGGTATGAGTGTTCATGGTATAAATCTCCATCCCATCGACTATGCATGCTAAGGAAATGTTGATTCAAGAGGTGATGGCCATAAAAACTATACACATCATGCGAGGTGGGAGTGGACTAACACTAGCCATCATTGTACCCTTCAGAACGCCCATGTTAAGGTGATGGGTGAGGCATTAAGGTAGGGGCATTGGTGGTATAACTTTCCATCCTATCAACTGTGAACACTAAGATTGTATTAACTCAAGAGGTAATCACTATAAAAACTATACACATCATGGAAGGGGGGAAGTGCATCATTTCCTATTTATGCGTGACCTTTTATCCATTCTAATGGTCTTGTTAGCTTAGTCTTCAGCATAAGACTTGAGGACATTGGTGTAAAATAATCTTTCTCATTTCTTATATTCCTTATAAAACATTATTGATAATAGTAATATTATTTCTACATTAGTTACCCTGAATATAAATATAACTTCACAAAGTAAGGATTCTCATAAAAGTAACATGTTTTGTGAACCACTTATCTAATTCTAACCAATACAATATTTCCTTTTAAATGCTTGAATATTTAAAATTCAAATGGAATAATAAAATTAATTTTAATTGAAGAAATAATTGTTTTAATCAATTTTCCAACTTTATTGAATTATACATTCTATAATGTGAGTTGAGTAGCTAGCCACCAATCCACCAGGTCTTTTCCTACTAGTGTCAATCAGATGAAAGTAAGTGATAGTCAACTCGGTGTATGTTGGTTTCATAATCAAGCCATTAATCATTAATAAAGATCAATTACTACCAATAAAAAAAATCAAACATCTCCTTTCATATATATATAACTAAAAAATACTTTTTCCATTTTGAAAATCCAAAAGAACAATCCCATTCTTTTTAATAAAAATATATATAAAAATAAATTAATCCTTAATCTCAAATTAGATTGTATTCCTTTAATTACAATAAAAAATAGGGTTATATATCGATACTAAGCCAGTAAAAATTATATGGAAAAAATTATATGTTAATAAATATCAATAAAGACAAGTAAATCAGTAATAACTAATCAGTACTATTAAATGGTTATTTGAAAAATTGCTGCAGTCATAACTAAATGTGTCATTTGTCGAGGAACATGAAAGCTGAATGCAATTTGTACACGTTGTCAATCATTTACCAACGTAAAACGAAAGTAGCTAATGTTGTATTCAGTTAGATCCTGTTCCAATCATTTTGTTTTCTTTGCCAAATGTGGGCATGAAATGATAACGAAATGTCACTCATGGGGTTGTTGAACTCAATAAAAAACCCTCTGTATTATGAGGAATCAAATAACGTAAACGTGATTGTCTCCTTTAAAAAAATAGAAGTATTTGTAAAAGAAAAGGATAAAGCATTGGAATCGAACGCTCAACTAAAACCAAAAATAAGGCACTGGAATCACCTCTCTCTGAAAGGTAGGAAAGGAATTAGATGAGAATGCCAAACTTTGCTGTCACGCAAACATTAGAATCACATTGCTTTTATTGCAGAAATGGAATAAGATGTGAAAGGGTAAGTCTCACTGTTGTGGAGGCAACCAATGTTGATATATGCAATGTTACTGTTAAAAGTGTTGCAGGGCGATAGGTGGGATACAAGCTTTTATTTATCGCAAATTTGGAAACTTCCGGACTGATTGTACTTTAAAATCTCCAATTTGGATCAAGTTCATTGAAATGGGTGTTTTCAGGTATGCGATGCGTTGGTTTTTTATAGAGGTAGTTTGGTGGTTGGGATGGCTGTGTAATACTGTTTATTCAGAGGGTCAATTAAGTGAATCGGTAACGGGTTCTGCTAGTTTTCCTGATCTGGGAATAACCTGCATAGGCAATGCAGCAGTTTTTATTACAAGCTTATTAAGAGGGAGGCTTGATCTGGAGATGGGGGCCAGAGATGCTCTGGCCACCATAACAGGTCCCAAGCTCAACGACATAAAGGGGTTTGGAATCACAACATGCAGGGAAGGGGAATACAAAAAAGCTTCAGTTGTGATGCTATCAACCCATACACCCAATTCTTCTATCAAGCAATTCATCAAGTATATGTCCAGTGCCCATCATGTAGAATCCATCTTGCTACATTGTGTTCCTTTCATAAATTCAGAAGTTCCGGCTCTGAGATGTGAATGCATCCTCCTCTGCCGATGCATCATATTCTTCACAGTAGAAGAGGTCACAAACCTGCTTGCTCTTCGGATGCCCAAAACCCTAAAACGACTGTCTGATTCCCAGTGCTTATTGCCATGTCTGCACTGCTTAACAGAAGGCTGCCATGGATACAACCAGGAACTGGACCTGCTGCATGGGGAGGAACCAGATGAGGGATTGCCTGAGGACCTGATGCATGTGGAATACCGTGCTGCTGCAGTCTGCGAAGCACTTAATTATACTCTATGGAATTCTGTGCATGAAGAGCGTATTTGCATCTGCGTCCCTATGCATCCCAGTGATGACTGGACAAAGGTGCTCATCAGATCTTTAAAGTCTAAAGATAAAGAAGAGAGAGGAGTCACAGTCATGGCATCCGATGCCCTACAAAAATACATGGATCGGAGTGGAGGAACACCATTCTTGGAAACAGAAGAATACAACAATATCTCCCTGATAGTGCCCAGATTGACAGAAGTAGTGGTTAACTTGATACTAACTGGTTGGTTCAGAGTGGACGGCTTCTCTAGTTCCCTCGTGGCCAGAAGGGCAACTCGAGACTATGTTGTGGATAGCAAAGGAAGTGGGTTGGCGGCCAATACATTTCTAACGAGAGCTATGGTGAAATCTAATTTCAATAACACAGATGTTTGCCAGGTGCTGACATTCAGAGGTGATCTTCTCGGTATCAGAACCTTATCCCTTATGGTGGGTTCGGTGAATTTGATTTGTTCTGTTATTTGGGCCTTGCTTCTTGTATTCGAAGGAGGTGCCACCAAATGGTATGATCATTCCATGCTGCCCTCTAAACCTAGAGTTGCTGTGATGACGGCGGCCATTCTTATTTCGTTGGCCATGGATTGCTTGGATTTGCTTCTGGTGAGACTTGGTGATGGATACAGATGGAGAGTTAGTCCGCAAAAGCTTCATATGCTATGGTTAGCGATCTTTTTGGACATAACATACATTGTAGTAGGAGCTGCAGTACTGGGAGCTTTGGGTATGAAAGCCTTCGGTAGATGGATATATAGTGTTATGGAGGGTATTGTTTGGGTGAAGTGGGGAATAGGCAGTTATCTTCTTGGTGAGTATTCAATAGAATATGACAATTCCAGATGGAGTAGGGAGAGTGAGGGTGGATTTAGACGGAACTGGGGGAGTCAGGGTGGAGTTCTGGTGTATACTTCTTCTTTCCTTCTCAATGCTATCTTGGCTGGAGTTCGGGCTAAGTGGCGGTACAGGAAAGCTGTGGCCGATTAAATATTTTGTCAAGCTTGTCATGATATAAATGCATGTTTTTTCTGGAAATTCTTTCCATGGATTGAATGGATTGAATGAAACGATTTTCATTGAATGGACTGTAAATCTTGCGAATTTTAGTGATGCATTTGAATTTTAAATGGTTGCGTGTAACCATTTTGCATTTCAGATACTTTCCTTGACTTCTATTTTATGCCTTGATCTTCGTCCTTTCCAACAATAAATACTTTTATTTTTCTTTCAATATATCGACTCCATTCAATTTCACAGGAACTGTGACAAATACTTTCCTTTATTCCATTATACCCATTCCATTAAAGGAGGCGACTCCGTTCAATCTATACAGCATCTGTAACGAGTATTTTTTTCCTTCCAATATTTCCCGTCTATTATTAAAGTAGATGACTCCATCGAATCTTCACGATCTCTTTTTTTGGAAGAATTTTTTTTTTTTTTTTCATTAAAAGGTGAGTACAAAATACATAGGTCGGTATTTTCAAAATTTCATACAGTTTGTTGTTCAATGTTATTCTAAAAACCAAAGATTCACATTTTACAACTTTCAAACAGTACTCTATTGTGGCTCCTATTTCCTCTTCTTTTCTTGTCTATAATGTCCCTCCTAAAAATATAGAATTCCACCTAATTTCATAGAAAATTATATATCTAACTGAGATACATAGAGTCTCACTAACAATTTATAATCTCATTGATTTATCCTAAAGTCTACATGCAATATCTTTTCAAACATATACTGAAATTCTATTCCTTTTAATAATAGTTAATGCTCCCAACATCTGTCAAGGAGTCCTGCACATGCTATAAAATAAAACCTCCAAGGGTCCTTGTCAATGCCTCTCTTGGATAGGAGATCCACAACTTGATTTTGCTCCCTATATATGTGCCCAAAAGATATAGACCGGAAAGAGCTCACCATAATTCGAATACAATGCATCCAGATTGATAAAATGGGAGGATTGAAATGTGTATGACCTTTAACTAATTCAGGTGGCTTCAGAGACACACACAGAACAAAGAGGACTCAGGGAAGCTCAAAAATCAAAGTGTTTGAATTATGCTCAAATAAGGACCAGAGCGTAGATCTCGTCGTCCTGATCGTGGTGGTGTGAATAGTTCGTCAAACCGAGTCCGTATGCGAATGTTAAAAGCAGTCAGAGTTGGGTTCACTTTCGCTGACTAGGCAAGCTTAAGGAGGCCACAATTTGAACTTTTCCGGCCAAGAGAATCCGGCCAACTCCGACCGGATTTTGGGAAAAATTGTCGCCTTGTTAGAATCCGAATTGTCAAATCGTTGTGGTTTGATATTTTTAATAAAAACATATATATAAGGGAGGTAGTGGGCCACCACCCCCACCACCCACACCTCACATAATATATGGCACATTAAAGGGGCCGGTGGGAGTTGAACCCATGGTCGGCGGGAGGGTTGGCCCTGCCCATGCAGCGGCCCCACATTGAAGCCATAAATATAACGCAACCATAACAAACGAACATTACGTACCATAAACAACAAGCGTTACACCAAGTTAATGCACCCAGTGGATTTGCGGTTAGTGCGGGGGACATGGGGTGGGCCACCCAATGCAGACCTAACCACCTTCCTAATTCATGTTCGTTTTAAAAAAAATTATAACATGCAAAAAATAGGAGGGGTGGGGTTTGACCACTTGACCCCTCCTCAACTAATGCCTAATCTTATCATTAGGCCTAGCCAACTCATTGGAATATCTGCCCGAAAAATAATATAAACCCAGTATTTGCCCAGTGCACCCAAGCATGGAGGAACCAGGAGCAAGCATGGAAAACAAGGCAATTAATTTTTAATTATTTTTTTAATGCAGGAGAAACCATGATTGAGTGAAATTTCCAGGAGGGTGAAATTTTCGCATTGTCCAAATTGGACAAATTTGATGTTGATCTTACACCTCTCAACGACACGAACCCAATGGCACATCCAATTTCCTGATCTGAGAAGCCAATTTGCAGAGGACCCAGAGGAGGTAATCTTTGAAGAATCAAGGGGGAATCTAAAAGATTCCTTGAGCCCCAGATTCTCAATTTCTTAGAATTCAGAAATTCGAGAGTCGATTTTGTACTGTTCGATACCACAAATCTGATGGTGCATTCATATTTCTCATTTTCTCATTTCATTTTCCAGCCACTTTTCTAAGTGGAGTGCAAGTGTCAGCATTCATGTGCGAGCAGTGATTTTCATGCAATTGATGTCGTGAAATTGATGGTCCAAACAGCTTCAACAGTTTGACATCAGCTTCTTCAAATGGCCCATAGTTGTGAGGTATATGCAGTGCGTTCATGTACTTCTTTGCTATGCATTGTGCTGCACAGATCCATGTTTGATGTTGATTAGGAATCTTGTTTATTGCTTGTTTTTATGATTCATGCTTGATGTGACGCGAAATCGTCTATGTGATATACTTGTTGTCATGATTTGTTATGTTATGTTTTGAGATCCATTTGTTGTATGTTGATGGGATACTCAAGTTGTTGTCATGCATGTTTGGATTGAGATCCCTTTTATGCCATGTTAGCGGGATGCTCATCATGCATGAGTTTGTGTCATACTAATAGGAGTCTTTTGACTGAGAGTTCCTGTAGTGGAACATCTCTTGGAGCCACTCCTGCGTGAGGGAATTTTCCTTGTATGATAACGACGCCACCTCTTATGTACATCATCACTATTGACAACATTTAATGCAGCGGTCTACACCATCTTGACACTGAGGCCCATAGACGTAGTCCCTCGTGGACGAACTCCGTTATCAACGTCTTATGTTTTCATGTGTTGATGATTGTTATGTTCCTCTTCTTTACAACATGCGCATGTATTCACTTATGTTCTTTTAAAAATGAAATTTAACACATCATGAAAGTAAAAGGTCTTGGAAAGGTCCTTTGTCACACCCGAACCTAGATCAAGTGGTATTGGAGCAGTCTTTGCGTTGATGTGAATTGTAGCGTGAACAATGGAACATGCAGCGACAGAGGATGAAAAATTGATGTACGAGACCATGCTCAAAATTTTCAAAAGAGTGGAAATAATGTATGAAACTCTATAGAAAGAGATAGAGGAAAAGGAGTGATTACAGTTTCAGTTGCAAGCCACAGAAGAGGCCCTGGAAGAACTGAAGCACAACAAGCAAAATCTTCAAACAAAGAACGTTGAATTAAAGATGCTTCTACATGAAGAGAAAGAGGAGAAACAAAATTTTCTATGACAGCTGCAAGCAAGGGACGAGGCCTTGGAAAAGCTGCAATGTGACCCATGTGAGGTAAAATGTAATTCTCTAAATTCATTTATGTGCCCTGATGATGATTTCGCTGTTTTCGAAAATCATACCATAGGAATTGGCTCCAAACTGTTGAAGAAAATAGGGTATGAAGGAAAAGGCTTGGGCATTAATGGCCAAGGCATTATTAACCCCATCAAAGCAGAAGAATTACCTCGCCAGACAGGACTTGGATATGTCAGAAAGGAAGTTGGGGAATGCACCGAGATGGCTAGCGAACCACTAACAACAGATGATGAGAAGCCCTCATCAATTCTTTCCAAATTGACAGAGGAAGTAAAAGATGTTGATTTCCTTTTGGTTTCGTCTTCACATAGTATGCTTTCCATTGGAGATTTGGAGATCCCAATAACAGGGACAAACATGAGGCTCCTTACTAGGATGAGACACGAGGAGGAAAAAGAACTTGGCGTTAATAACCAAGGCATACTTCAACCTTTGGAGGTTCTGCAAAGACGTCAATTTGGAGCCTTGAGATACACCAAAGGAGAATGCTTGAAGGTGTGAGATTCTTCCAAGACATCGTCGAAATCATCGAGGAAAGAGAATGATGGGAACACATCCCCATGGTAGTGCCCATTGCAGGGAAAGAGCTGAGGCAAGCTCTCATCACCGTACTTACACCAGAGACAACGAGGAAAGGTATAACCACTCTCGACATTCGAATGTTCATTTTGATTAAAATCATGTTGTTAAATATGAACGTAAAACATGGCATCAAAAAACATGTACCTTTTGTGGATTACATAACCATACATTTTCTAAGTGTTGGAAAAGAATAGCAGCACACAAAAGGAGGAGCCATGAAAATCCCCCTCAACAGCATGTAAAGAAGCATGTTAAGCAAATATGGAGGAAGAAAACCTACTGCAGTCATTGCGATAGAAGTGGTCATCAAAGAGCCACTTGTTGGAGGCTCCATCCAGAGCAGCGCCTTAAAGACGAAGCGTCAGTGCATGAACCAGGTGAAACGATTGTTCGACAAACAAAACCACCACATGGAGGTGACCCATTCACATTGATAAGTGAAAAATGGTTTCTAGATATGTTAGCGTTTCATGGTCGTGCTTTTGTAAACCATTTGTTGCATTTTAAAATGTAGAAGTGGTGATGTGTTTTCCATCACTTGTTCAGCAACAATGATGTCTAATCTTATTTTGAGTTGCATTTTAAACTCTAAAAGTGAGGTCATGTTTTCATCACTTGTCAAAACAAAATAGTGTTTCGTCTTATCTTTGTAAATCATGTGTTGCAGTCATGATGTATTTTCCATCACTTGTTGAAGCAACAATGATATGTTGGTCTCGTTTTCGTAGTTGTGGTATTTTTTCCATTTCGATGTAAACTTGACCACTGAGTATGTGGTATAAACTCGTGACAAGTGCGAGATGATTGGATCATTAGTTGGTCATGTAAGTCAAGCATGTACTTTGTAAAACAATGTACTAGAGGTTGCAGGGGTCGGCTCATCGCTTAAGGCTTCGAAGAATAAAGGTGAAAGAGATGGAAGTGAGACCTTTCAGGACGCTTGTGATGCAGACAAGGTACAAAGAAGTTGCAGATTATTTTTCATGCTTTTGGAGGACCAAAAACTCCTTAGTACGGAGGATTGATCCAGGTGGCTCCAGAGACGCACATAGGACAAAGAAGACTCAGCGAAGCTCAAAAATCAAAGTGTTTGGATTATGCTCAAACTAGGACTAGAGCATAAATCTTGCCGTCTTGATCGTGGCAGTGTGAATGGTTCATCAAACTAAGTCCGTATGCGAAAGTTAGAGGCAGTCAAAGTTGGGTTGAATTTTGTTGACTGGGTAGGCTTAAAGAGGCCACAATTTGAACTTTTCTGGCAGACGGAATCTGGCCAACTCCAACCAAATTCTAGGAAAAATTATTGCCTCGTTAGAATGACTCCTATGGTCAAAAATCTAAATTTTCAAATCGTTGTGGTTTGATATTTTTAATAATATATATATATATATATATATATATATATATATATATATATATAAGCGAGGTGGTGGGCCACCATCCCCACCACCCACAACTCACATAATATGCGGCACATTAAAGGGGCCGATGGGAGTTGAACCCACCCCGCCCAAGCAGCGGCCCCACATTGAAGCCATAAATATAGCACAACCATAACAAACACACATTACATACCATAAACAACAAACAGTACACCAAGTTAATGCGCCCGATGGGTTTGCGATTAGTGCAGGGGACATGGGGTCGGCCGCCCAATGCAGACCTGACCCACTCTTTAATTCATATTCATTTAAAAAAAAAATATAACGGGCAAAAAATAAGAGGGGCGGGGTTTGACCACCCAACCCCTCCTCAACTAATGCCTAATATTACCATTGGGCCAAACCAACTCATTGGAATATCTACTCGAAAAATAATATAAACCTAGTATTTTCCCAGAGCGCCCAAGCATGGAGGAACTAGGAGCAAGCATAGAAAATGAGGTAGTTTTTTCTTCTTCTTTTTTAATGTAGATGGAACCATGACTGAGCGAAATTTCCAGGAGTGTGAAATTTTCGCAGTGTCCAAATTGGACAAATTTTATGTTGATCTTATACCTCTCAGCGACACAAACCTGATAGTACACTCAATTTCCTAATCTGAGCAACCGATTTGCAGAGGACCCAGAGGAGGGAATCTTTGAAGAATCTAAGGGGAATCTAAAAGTGTCCTTGAGCCCTAGATTCTCACTTTCTTAGAATTCAAAAATTCGATAGTTTATTTTTTACTCTTCGACGCCACAAATCTGAGGGTGCATTCATATTTCTCATTTTCTCATTTCATTTTCTAGCCACTTTTCTAAGTGGAGTGCAGGTGTCAACATTCATTTGTGAGCAGTCATTTTCACGTGATTGATGTTGTGAGATTGATGATCCGAGCAGCTTCAGTAGTTTGGCATCCGCTTCTTCAGATGGCCCCTGGTTGTGAGGTATATGTAGTGTCTTCATGTACTTCTTTGCTATGCATTGTGATGCACAGATCCCTGTTTGATATTGATGAGGAATCTTGTTTATTACTTGTTTTTATGATTCCTGCTTGATGTCATGTGAAATCATCTATGTGATGTACTTGTTGTCATGATTTGTCATGTTATGTTTTGAGATCCCTTTGTTGTATGTTGATGGGATACTCAAATTGTCATCATGCATGTTTGCATTGAGATCCCTTTTATGCCATGTTGGCGGGATGCTCATCGTGCATGAGTTTGTGTCATACTGATAGGAGTGTTTTGACTAAGAGTTCTTGTAGTGGAACATCTCTTGGAACCACTCTTGTGTGAGGGAATTTTCCTTGTATGATAGCGACGTCACCTCTTATGTACCTCATCACTATTGACAACACTTAATGCAGCGGCCTACACCATCTTGACACTGGGGCCCGGAGACATAGTCCCTCCTTGACGAACTCCGTTATCAGTGTCTTATGTTTTCATGTGCTGATGATTGTCATGTTCCTCTTCTTTACAGCATGCGCATGTATTCACTTATGTTCTTTTAAAAATGAAATTTAACACATCATGAAAGTAAAAGGTCTTGGAAGCGTCCTCTGTCACACCCAGACCTGGATCATTAACCCATTCAATAATTCCTTTTTCATCTCCGTGAACATCTCCAACCCCAACCATCTAGAGGATATCAAAACGCCCCATAATGCTATGATTTCGGCCCTACTATTTGTGCCTCTGCCACCCTCCCACCAGAAGTGATAATATCTGCGACGCTTTAACAAAATAAATGCTCCACAACCACAGTTCCTTTGCAGACACGTACCATAAGAAAAACCTAACAAAAGATCTTTCTAGATATCCTTAAACACAATCTATCTCTTTTTGTTGTGATTATTTAGCAGACCAATTTTAGAGAAATATATCGATGCCTTAATGATAACAACTCTGACATTGGCATCAATCAGATCAAACAATAGAGAATTCCTACTTCTCCATATGGACCAATGATGCATAAAGGAAGGGCCATGTATTTCTTTTGAGATAGAAACCAAGAAGATAAGAAAGATTTCAGAGATTGAGATTCCCATACATGTACGATGTTCAATGCATCCATGACACCTTCCCACACTGCCACTACAAACAGACTTCTCAAGAAAAAGTGAGAGACAACCTCAGACCACTGTTTACACATTGGACAGATACTTGGACCAATGAAGCCCTCCCGCAGAAGGTTGTTCCACGTCAAGATTCTATCGTGCAACACCAACTAACGGAAACATATAAGTTTTCTTGGAACCTCCCATTTCCATACACATTGAAACCATTTATATTTCTCTTGAGGTACCTTCGTCATAGGAAGCATGTTTTATATTTCCCGAACAACCACTTGCCCCTTCTTCATTTATATGCCCCATACCATCTTATCCCCATTTGCATTGATATGAACACTAGCAACACGTAAATTTGAAAAATATTCTTCCCTTTCTAGAGCCAAGCCTCTCATAAGACTCAGCTCATCTGCCTTATACCATTGTTGGGAGAAAATTCCTTGATTGTGTGAATGATGAATTTGTTTAAGAAAGTATATACCTTTCTCATCAAAAAAGTTAAGAAGAGGTACAACTAATGAATGATTCCCAGAGAGGCCCTTTAGTTTGTCTAATCCGATCTTAATCTATGAACCATCTCCAGTGTCCCACTTGAGGAACCAAAGCAACCAAGGTAAGTTTTTCATCATACAATTCCATATGTGAGAGGAGCCCGATAGATGCCTTTCTACCATCCTTATCCATTAAGAAAAAAGTTCTCGCTTCATATATTTTTCTCTTATGATATTCGCCCAATTACTACTACCCTCCATCGCCCTCCATTGATTTTTAGTAAGGAGGAATATGTTGAAAGAAAATAAATCCATAATGCCCAACTTCCATTAGAGATCAGACATGCAATCAGATTCCATTTAACCAAATGCATCTTGATCTTTTCAAGGTAACCAACCCACATGAATCTAGCCATAAAATACTCTATCTTATGGATAATCTCCTTGGGGAGCTAAAATAAGTGCATCCAGTAAACTGAAATGTGAAGTAAAACTGACTTAATCAAAGTCATGTGGCCCCCTATTATTAGCCATCTTTGTGTCCAACCATCGAACTTCTTATTAAATCTTTCTAACAACCATTTCCAATACTTAATACCATATATATTTGGTTTTAATCTAAACCCTAAATATGTGAATCCCCTCCTTTAGATGACAAGAAGTAATCTCAAATAATTTACATATGTCAATAATTGTCACATGCTTAGGTTCTCCAGAAATAAAAATAGACTTCATTTTTCTCACCTACATTCCAAAACCATCTCTAAAAGACTTTATTATACTGTTTATTTGAACCCACTCATTCAAATCAACATCTCCCGCAGATAGTAGATCATCCACGAACATCAAATGTGTGATGGCAATGTTTCTTGAAACCCTGATTGCTAATACCTTACCTCTGTCTCTCTCAACCCCGATCTTACGACTCAGAAAATCTATGAACAATAAAAATAGTAAAGGGAAAAGTGCACAACCTTGTCGAAGCCCCCTGAAGGCCCTGAAAATTTGTGAAGGGAGGTCATTGATAATAACAACGAAATTCAAAGTTGTTAAGCATGACATTATCTAGCTCATGTTCCTTGACTCCATACCCACCTTAATAAAGTGGATGGAATCTTCAAACCATCTCTAACAAATATTTCCCTTTCTTCTAATATATCTACTCTACTAAAGGATGCGGCCAGTCTGAATCTATCATGACTTGAGAAGTATAATATATATGTATATAACTTGAAAAATATCCTTGAGTTCAAAGAAATCTATCTTTTCACTACATAATACATCTAAAACTATATCAATCAGAAAAAAATAATTTAATATTAACAATATGATTCATAAATAAAATAATTCATTTCAAACAATATACATAATATATATTATTTAAAAAATGTATATGTATATTTATTAAAAATTAAAAAAAAAATTATTATCGTTAGGACTTTTCAAATAATCTCACTATTCAACATTTTGATCCTTTTTCAAGTGTATTTTTTTTTTATCAATTTCATCTAAAATCTAGAAAATATATATTTTAACATAATAGGTTATGTACTTTACACAATGCACAAGGTAATTTTCAAGACTTTGAATTCATTTATACTCTAATCTATCAAGCTTTGAGAGGGGTAGGGGTCAAATATCTTAAGGTATAAACATTTCTTTAAGTTTTGCACTCTAAAAGGATTTGTATCTCAAGAAATTTGACCCCTTTCAGAACTTGGTAGATTAGTTGTTAAGATAAACCTATACTTATCACAACCCAATATGAAGAGATGTTTTAGTATCAATCTTAGTCATAAATAAAATATTTCAATCTTCATGTTAAATCACATAATTTTATACATGTGACTTCACTCGTGGCATACTAAACAATACCCTTAATTTGACTACATAAATACCCCTAAAAAACACATTATTTAAGACCCTACCAATACAAACCCAATAGACCTTCCCAATTTAAAAAACTACTCCTACTTTCACTAACATTAATATTTTTTATACCAATATTTTGTTCATTAACTTTGAGCTCCATTTTTTATACCTATCAATACAAAAACCCTTTACCCCCATTATATGCTCAATATATTATGTCATTTTTTCTCAATTTATATCCCCCAATATGAAGGCTCGTAGTACGGTAATGCTCTACCAGTGAATCCCCGTGATTTTATATCAATTTTAAAGAGAGATACAATTATTGAAAGTGAAAATCACTTTTATCTATGCGGAAGATGTAGAATTTTCTAAAATCACTATTTAATATCTTTGTCAATTTATTTCCATATCAACTTCATATATAAAGTAAAAGTGTGTATTGATTATAATAAAAAAAATTAAAATAAACACATTGATAAAATGGAGATTTATAATTCATTTAATTTTAAATATAAAATGTCTCGAGGGAAACTCAATTGGTTAATATGAGAAACGTGAAATTGTTGAAAATCGAAAGACCTAGGTTAAAATACCCCTATTATGACCCGGGTTATGGGGAGGAGGACATGTCATAGCCCCCTACAGTATCAGGTGGGCTACTGGGTTCTTCTGGGTTACTAAAAAAAAATTAAATATAAAATATGTGTTGCATTTGAAAAATATTATTAATGGTAAAAAACATTCAAAAATAAATTATTTCAATATATGATGTTAAGTAATGTTGATGTGTATTTAAAAACATATTAATAAAAAAAATTAATGCATAAATTGTCGTTATACTTAAAATATCTCAATACTCATTAAATATATGTAACAACCATAGTGAAAATTCCATGTAAAAATATATAAATACCATGGATGATGGAACACGTATTTCAAGACGAATGTTGGGCAAGACATCCTAGTGCATGTTCATTTGGTTGTTTATGGCTAAGGAAATTGGAAAATGCAGTGGCTAAGGCTTTGGAAAGGCATGAGGCATTTATTGACATTTTATTTATGAAAATAAAGGAAATTAGGAGAAAAGGAAGGTGAAAGGTCACAAGTTGCATGTGAGGAGGAAATTAAAGGAAATTAATGGAAAATGAAGAAAATAGAGGCCTTGTTGATAAAAAGGCTTATGAGGATCAATGGGTAAGGCTTGATTAGTTCAGTTTTGGAGCTCTCTCACCATTCCCCCCCCGCTCATACTCTTGGACACTTAGATTTTTCTTGGAGCACATTGGCAATGGAGTAAGAAAGTCAAAGAAGGCAAGAGGAAGCAAAGATCAAGTAAGCAAATGTAGGATCAAGCAAAGACAATAGGCTTCATTGCAAGTATCGACTTGCATGTGTGTTTTCCATGCTCGATTTGGCATGAATGAGATTGCATGTGTTTCCTTTCTACTATGCAACAAGTCTGACAGTATTTTCAGCATAGTCTTACCATTTCCTGATAGATTTGATGAGATGATTTCTCTCATTCCGTTTATGTGGGATGGTCCGATTGGATTCGATGATGAGTACGTTGGATCTTCGAATTGACAAACACATGGTGTAGTGGTCCCTAAACGAGACTAAGGATGCACAAATCCAATGGCTTAGAACCCCTGAACTGGACAATGGGTTGCAGTAAAGCCAAATTATGTGCCTCGATGGGCCTAGGAATCCTTGTTGGTGAATGACGAGATATACGGTAAAGCCAAGAGGTGGATTTTATCTCTGTTGGACCTAGTGATTCCAAGATGGAATGGATAGTAAAACCTAGAGAGTATGTCTCAGTGTAGGGCTTAGTGATCCCTGGATTAGACTGCGGATGCACAGTAAAGCCTGAGACACTAGCAGGCACTCAAATTCCTCACGGTGTAGGTGGAGAACTCCGATGGAATCCACATTGATTGGTGTTTTTGATGTGTTCTATGAGTCCCACATTCATGATTGGAATATGGCACGGGTTGATTGGCTAAAGAGAGACTTGGCTCATCCAATTTATGGTTGGGTGGAACATGGTAGTCCCATCACCGGTTGGTTCATTTCATTAATTAATGAGAAATTCATTCCATTAATTTTCATGTGTAAATGTACTAATATATATATGGATTTGGATGGTTGATATGTTTATTGCATATATGTTCCTATTATGCTAGTTATATGCATATTTTGTGACAACAGTTATGTTTGGCTCTCAGTATTGTTTTACTTGTATATGAATGGATAATGTGTCTATGACATAATAGATGAATATGCAACAAATGACATGAGGGAACAATGGTTCATAACAATTCTCAGATAAGTATTAGATCCCTATACTTAATTCTTTTGTTTACACCTATAGGTTACATGTTGAGAATATGTTTGATGAAATGTATGGCATGGTTAGTAGGGGTCTGGTTAAGTTCTTGTGTGAGTTTATTGCTTTTTCTTCATTGTTTCCCTGTACCTTTCCTGATTTCAAGCTTTCATTCCATTCTAGGCAATGGCTCGAGATCATAGTGTCTTAAATCTTAGGGTCAATGGCACATAACTAGAAAATTTGTTCCATAGTTGCTAGCATGCAAGCCTATGAGAGCAACTTTAGGTCTCTGGTTATTCCCTTGCCCATAACATGAGAGAGAGTATGGTCTCAGAGGTTGAGAACAACAGCGGGACCCAGGGACAGGCTGTCTAAGTGGCTGACTTGTCTCCTAAAGGTTATGTTGATGATTTTGGATAAATGTGTGTGATGTTCTATTCATTCCATTTCCTTAATGTTACCTAGGAGGTCGAATCTGATCATAGTAGCCTCCATCTCATGTTTACCCTGGTTGGCATGGTTACTTGGGTGGATGTGGGAGGAGGGTGTTACAAAGTGGTATCAGAGCATTGTTAAACTCTCGGACTGGATGGGTAGTGTGTGTTGGTCATGCATGCATGTCAGTTGCATGTGTGTCTCTTACACTTGCATTTCATGTTTTTGTGGCATTTTCTTAATGATTGATTATGGTTGTAGTATGGTTGTCTTTGAAAGGATGATGTTGATTTTGTGGAATGCAATTGTCATGAGTATGTGATTGGTTGCAAATGGATTATATGTTGCTTACATGTTGATTTTATGTTTCCTACATACATCCTTGTATGTTAGGTTACACTTTTGAATATTTTGATTACATGTATTAGTCTTGTAGGTTGATTATGAGAACTGATTGTTTATGCTTGACTACATGCATTTAGGCATATGTGTAGTTGGTTAGGCATTGCTTATGCATATTGTTGGTTGCATGTGGCAATATGTACAATGGAGTAATGGTTTTTGTCATGCATGCGGTCATGGTTTGTGTAGTTGATATAGTCATGCATTGATGACTAGAATCTATCTAGAATGATGTGTATATGTTTTGGTACTCATTTGTTATATGTATATATGAAATTGTTATGATGCATGGTCTTGGTTATGGTTATGCATGAATAGTAGGTCAAACATTCCTTGTGAAGTCAGGGTATGCAATTTAGGTAATCATGGTACTATTGTTTGTTATAATGCTAATGTGTTGGCCGAGATAGAGCAGGAGATGCATATCACCATAATGAGGTTGCAACATCAGACTTTGGGATAAGAGCATATCATCATAGAGGTATTTTATGTTTGGCATGCAGGTATGTAAGTTAAGGATTGTCATATGCATTAGGTTTATGTACATGACTTTTAATGTTATTGTTACATTCATGATAGATGATAGTTAATTAGTATAGTCATATGCACAAGTGTCAGATAGTCAAGAATGATAGTAAATTGTAGTTGTATGCGTTGTTATTGTTGTTTTACATTAGATAACTTGATGATTAGGTTATATGTTATTGATGGGCATGATATATATCTTATCATTGTTATATGTTATTAACTTGATTATTAGGGTTATTGCATTGAGATATTGATATTATAATTTGGATTGGTCATATGCGTGATGGTTATGTTCATTGCATTGAAGATATTGATGTTATATGTATTATGTTAACCTGGTTTGACCTATTCAGATGGTTATCGTTACGATATTCAGGTATGAGCTGACATATTTGTGATATGGTGTTGTACTAATATAGACTGATCATACATATGTGATTCTTATGCATGAAAGATAAATGCTTATGAGTTTATGATGTGAACGTGTTAGCTAGTTAGTGTTATGGATATCGTGATATTATTTATGTTTGAGTTGACATGTTCTAAAGTTATATCTTGGTAACTAGATTGATTGTGCAGACAAGATATCCTCCCCCGAGGTACACTAAAGTATGAGTTTGATTATGTAGTATACTTGGTGCTTGACTGTTTGGTTATGTCATCTATTTGATGTTGAGTGTTTGGTGTCTACCATGTCATCTATTTGATTTATTTAACATGGTATGTTTTCAAGTTGGTTAAATTCTTGATGAATTACATAATACGAGTATGTGTTGCAATGATTTTGTTTTAAGATGATTTTACTAACACGTATGTGTTGAGACAATTGATATGTACTCGAATGTAGTTGATAGTTGTAGCATTATGTCTAATGACTATGAGTTGATTATGGATTATGACATGATTGTTTGTGAAGGTTGATTTTGAATTGATAGATATGATTGTCTTGATATTTGAAACATGTGGTTGACATGTGTGAGAAGTTGCTGGAAGCATGTCGGTATTAGGCTGAGAAGGTAGTTGTTGATGTGTTTATATCACTAACAGTCAGGTGATCTGATAACACATAGTAAGCCTTGATTGCAACAAGGTAAAAATGTAAAAGAAAGGAATTGGGCAAGAATTCATTTGGCTATGTTTGGAAAACCTAATTCCAAATGAATGAGTGCTTTTCATGCAATCAATATTCTTAACCTTGAATTTGTTTGACATTATGTAGATATATGTTATATTCATGAACATGTACTTGATAGGTATATTAGCTAGTCTCCAGTTACAGGTGGATTTGTCAAGGGAATTGGAGTCCCTTGAGAGATGGCATGGATGTGTTAAGATAAAAGGCAATGTGTGCGACACAACAAGATAAGGTAATTGGTGTATTTTTATGTTTATTTATGCACTAACAGTTATGTGTCTATGGAAGTGTGATGCCGGAGTTGCATGGCAAGAGAGGTTGCCACGAAATCTTGAAGAAGGCTTAGGTTGAGATTTCCTTGGGAGCTATGGGGATTGAGTCATCGTGTCTATTGTTAGTCTTGTGATTTTTGTCTTTTGCGATGGTTGTGCTTGATTTTTGATTTTGTGTGGCTAGTGCATATATATGCCACTTTGTTCATAGTGTCGTATTGTTGTTGGTTTTCCATGGTTTTCTTATTGTTGTTTCTTGCCTTGCCTTTTATTGTTTTGAGTCTCAGGAATTGGTTGGGAAAGAGGAAGTTAATGGAGCTTTGGAAGAGTTGTGTGGTCCCCAACATGTAATGTAAGACATGGATGAAGCTCGATGCATGAGTAAGCACAACAGAAGGTAAGACTATGACACACGGTTGGACTGGTTGGGTCCATTGTGGTAAATGGACAGTGGTAGTAAATTCATGAGAAAGGTAACGAGAAAGGTGAAATAAATGGATTTTAGATGTCAAATGCCTAGGCTATGTTGGGAGTGTAGCACTGCATATGCAATAACTACACAACACTATTTATACCATCTTGTACATAACATTGCATAAACAACATGTAGACATGCTATGTATACACAACACCTCATGTGCATAACATCATAGATGTAACATGTACAACATATACAACATATGCACAACAATAGTACCTCAGATCCAAAAGCACGCTGTCTCTACCAAGAAACCTTACTCCCAGTGTCTTATTTATGCTTATCCTAGAATGTCGTAGACCACACTGCTTTCATTTCGCTGATGTATCCTTCCACATTACCTGTCATAATCATCTGCATAATACAGGTATACAATATCAATTCATATCTACATGATACTGACCTCATATATTTGTCGTGACTACTCCTCCCACTTAATTTCTCACGAACCAAGAATCTCTTCATGCCATTCACCTGCATAAGAAATCATTCCTCCACAACGATGGTTCCTGATAATCATGTCAAACAATGACATGGATACATATATACATACATATATAATCATTAGCATAAAACAATCATGATCCTATTATACAACGATATGCATATATACATATAAACATTAGCATTAAACCACCATGATCCATGACCACCCTGTCAGACATGACATACATACATACCTACATGTATTCATAAATAAACATTGGCATAATCATGACCATAATATAATTACTATATAGAATAAAGTATAATTTAAGAAAACTTCCTTATTTGTGCACAACATTGAGAACAAGGTATAGATGGTTCCATGTAGATGTTGGATACGCAGTGTTGTGTACATATTGTACCATGCGCATGACGTATATAAGGCTTTGTGTGCATATGATGCTTTGTGCATGTTGGATATGCGGTGTTGTGTAAAGATGATGTTATGTAGATGTTAGATATGTAGTGCTATGTACATGTGGTGTTGCATGTATGTTGCACATGTGGTGCTAGGTAGATATGGTGCTGTATGCATGATTGTACAAGTGGTGTTGTGTGCATGTTGCATTGTGTATATGTTGTACAAGTGGCACCGTATGCAGGTGGTGTTGTATACATGTCATGCATGTGGTGCTGTGTACCTATGGTGTCGCATATATGTCGTGCATGTGGTACTGTGTACATGTGTTATTATGTACATGTTATACAATGGTGCATTGTACATGTGGTGTTGTGTACACGTTGTGTAGGTGGTGTCGTGTACATGTGATGTTGTGCACACATTGTGTAGGTGGTTGTAGTGTATAGGTGGTATTGTGTACATGTGGTACATATGGTACTCGTGCACATGTGGTATTATGTGCCTGTCATACCTGATATGTTGAGGTCATGTGGTACTATATACGTGCATTATGTAGGTGCATGTATTATATGGTGTTGTACATAGGGTATAAATGTAATGTGTTGTGTTGTATGTTTGGTGTAGGTGCATGTATTGTGTGGTGTTTTACATAAGGTATAGATGTAAAGTGTTTTGTTGTATGTTAGGTGTAGGTGTATGTATTGCATGGTGTTGTATGCAGTGTGGGATTGTATGTGTGTGACGCACACTATGTGTATGTGAACATGGTTGAGGAGAAGGTATTGGGTGATTGTCGAGTGTGGAAATTGATCTAGGGTGTGTACAAAATAAGAACAAAGGAAGAAGTAAGGATCGATGAAGGATACGTATCGATATTGTATTTTAGTTTTATTATGCATGTGATTTATGATTCTAGTATATGATGATTATATGCGATCTATGATTTTTGTTTATGATGGTTACATGTGGTTTATGATTGTGGTATTTGTGTTTGAGCTAACCTAATATGATATACTTATGAAGATTTGGTAAAATATTCTAGTTTGACTTGTTGTGAAAGGTAGCGAACATAATTGCAAGTGTAGCTTATGGACGAGCTACTAATGAGGTATGATGTGAATTTATTTCAATTTATTCTAAATCTGATGGAAATTATGTTCTTGGAATAGGAAGCACGGAAATTCATGGTTGGGTTCTTGAAATTGACTGCAAGAATCAATAGCAACATTGAAAAGAATTGGAACATACAACAGTATGTTGGTAAATCACTTCAAGAACAGGGTCATTGTGGGACACTGGTACCCAATTGTGTCTGTTGATTGCCATGAGCATGCTATGACTGGTATGATGGTTTTGAGGCAGATATATGTCTTGGTTGTTTGATCTTCCGATGCAAGGAAGACTTTCTAAGGGATGGATTTCTCGGGATGGGCGTGCCAACGGATCTTGAAAGGTGAGTGATTGCACGGAAGGGGTGACTGAGGTGCCTGAGGGACTGTGTAGCAGAGAAGGGAAGGTCGGGATGTATTTGTTTTGGTCATTAGCATTGCCAAATGGGATCAGATGCACATTGGGAGTCCACCCTGGAACAATGAGTCAGTAACAGTTCGATGAGAGAATAAGTGGCGTGTGATTATAACGCTAGACATTGGATGCAGATTTGACTTGCAGTAGATTCTAGACTTCTTGAAAAGGAGGTGAATCATGGTATTAATTTGAAGGTGGAGGTGTGAACCTTTGGATTCCCTTGTTGTGAATGCAGGCACCATATCCCTTTATTTGTTGGTTGAGAAAATGTACATATGCGTATATGTGTACATTATTGTAAATATTGTATCAAGCTAGATATAGAAAGATCGATAGATAGTATGGTTATTTGCAGGTTAAAGAAAATGTGTATGTGTGTATATGTGGTTATTATTGTAAATACTATAATAAGTTGTGTTATAAAGCTCCAGTAAATGGTAAATTTGTCATGTTTTAGTAGTAGTCATTGTAAATACTACAATGATCTATGTTATAAATCTCCATGGGTAGTATGTTTTTTTTCAAAAGTCTTGTTGGTTATAGGTGTCATTGAACACCAAGGATGGTGTTCCCCTTAGGGGAAGGGTTTTGTAATAGCCCTAGTGAAAATTCCATGTAAAAATATATAAATACCATGGATGATGGGATATGTATTCCAAGCTGAATGTTGGGTAAGACATCCTAGTGTGTGTTTATTTGATTATTTATGGCTAAGGAAATTGGCAAAGGCAATGACTAAGGCTTTGGAAAGGCATGAGGCATTTATTGTCATTTTATTTATGAAAATAAAGACAATTAGGAGATAAGGAAGGTGAAAGGTCACAAGTTGCGTGTGAGGAGGAAACTGAAGGAAAATAATGGAAAATGAAGAAAATAGAGGCCTCATTGATAAAAAGGCTTCTGAGGATCAGTGGACAAGGCTTGACTAGTTCGTTTTTGGAGCTCTCTCATTATTCCCTCTCTCTTTCTCATACTCTTGGACACAGATTTTTCTTGGAGAACTTTGGCGTTGGAGCAAGAAAAGAAAAGAAGGCAAGAGGAAGAAAATATCAAGCAGGGAAAGGCAGGATCAAGCAACTACAACAAGCTTCATTGCAGGTATCAACTTGCATGTGTGCTTTCCTTGCTAGATTTGGCATGCATGGGATTGCATGTGTTTCTTTTCTACCATGGCATGGCTTTCGCCATGTGTGATAGTATTGTCAGCCTAGCCTTGTCGTTTCCTGATATCTTTGATGAGATGGGTTCTCTCATTCCATTTATGTGGGATGGGCGGTATGGTTTCAAAGCTAAGTGGGGTGGATCTCTGAATTGACAAACACATGGTGTAGTGGTCCATGAACCAGACTGAGGATGCACGAAGCCACTGGCCTAGTAACCCATGTGCCAGACTGTAGGTTATGGTAAAGCCTGATTGTGTGCCTTGGTGGGCCTAGGAATCCTTACTCGTGAATGGCGAGATATACAGTAATGCCAAAAGGTGGATTTTCTCTCCATTGGGCCTAGTGATTCCGAGATGGAATGCATGGTAAAGCCTGAAGATTATGTGTTAGTGTAGGACCTAATGATCCTTGGATTGGACTATGGATGCATGGTAAAGCCTGAGAGAGCAGGAGGCACTCAAATTCCTCACAGTGCAGGGGGAGAACTATGGTGGCATCCAAATTGATTGTTCTTTTTTATGTGTTCTATGAATCCCACATTAATGCTTGAAATATGGCATGGGGGTGATTGGCTGAAGAGAGACTTGGCTCGTCCAATATATGGTTGGGTGGGACGTAGTAGTCCCATCACCGATTGGGTTAATTGCATTGATTAATGAAAAATTCATTCCATTGATTTTCATGTGTGTGTGTGTGTGTGTGTGTGTGTGTGTGTGTGTGTGTGTGTGTGTGTGTGTGTGTGTGTGTGTGTGTGTGTGTGTATATGGATTTTTAAGGCTGATATTTTTATTGCATTTATGTTCCTATTATGATGGTTAGATTTATATTTTGTGACTGCATCTATGTTTGGATCTCAACATGTTTTTACTTGTATATGAATGGATAATGTGTCTATGACCTAATAGATGAATATGTAGCAAATGACATGAGGGAACAATGGGTCGTTGGCACAAAAATGGCAAGTTTGGTCAACTTTCACTAGCATGCAGGCCTTTGAGAGCGAATTTAGGTCTCTAGTCACTCCCTTGCCCATATCATGAGAGAGACTATGGCCTCAGAGGTCCAGAACAACAGTGGGACCCAAGGACAGGTTGTTTGAGTGGTGAACTTGTCTCCTGAGGATTCTATTGATGATGTTGAATGGTTGTGTGTGATGTTGCATCAATTCCATTTCCTTAAGGTTACCTAGGAGATTGAATCTGATCATAGTAGCCTCTCGTCTCATGTTTACCTCAGTTGGCATGGTTACTTGGGTGGATGTGGGAGGAGGATGTTACAATATATATATATATATATATATATATATATATATATATATATATATATATATATATATATATATATATATATATATATATATATATATATATATATATATCAATTAAAAGAAAATAAAAAGTATGGATAAAACATTTGAAGTAGTCTTATTATTCAACATTTTGATGTTTTTAAGGTCTATTTTTTTGTCAATTTTATAGAAGATACAACAAAGATTTGTTGGAATTGAATCTAAGCATTGTAATAAACACAGTCCAAGTACCCAAGAATATTTTTCAAGGAGTGAATACATTTATGCATTCAAAAATACTATTTAAACATTGAAAAATTACACATGGTGTGTGTATGTATGTAATTAGCATAGATGAATTTTAACTATGGATCCATTAAGTACCCAAGGGGATCAAATCTCTTAAGCTACAAACTTTTTTTATTGCACTCTAAAAGTTGTTTGCACCTCAAAAGACGATCCAATTGGTGGCTTGCTACATTTGTGGTTAACATGGATCGATACTATTATAATTAAGAATCAATATAGATGCATCATAGATATAGATTTACCAAGTCCTAAGAGGAATTAAACCTCTCAAGGTACAAACCTTTCTTCAAATTTACACTAAAAATTGATTTGATTTTGAGAGATTTAATCCCTCTTTATGTTCGGTAAATGTGGAGTTAATATGAATCTATAAGCGTACTACTACCTCTTAGGGCACAATAATATGGCATTGAATATTAAATTAATTTTACTTTAAATGAACTAAGATCGATATTAACTTTGGATCTATCAAGCATCTACAAGTTTCAAATCTGATTACACTGTATAAGAGGTTTGTATCTCAAGAGATTTGATCCCTTTTTGTGCTTGGTAGATCCATAGTTAAGAGAGATCTAGGCTACCATATTCTTAAACTAAAATAAATGATATTGCGTATTTACCTTACTACACCCATTTGATGCAGTGTCGATGCATATCAATGTGTAAACCATTTTCAAGATAAAGTTGTCACTTACCCACAAGCACTTAGGATGCGATTTATTTTTAATATATAAATTTATCATTATCCTTTTAATATATTACATTTATTAAATGTAACTTAATGAATTCGATTGATGTAAAGTGATTTTTTTTTAATTTAATTTTTTATTAAATATTGGGAAATAGAAATTAATTGATAGATTAAAAAAATTCAGATAACCTATTGAATTTTACAATGTTGATCACAATATTTCTTTTGAAAAACTTATTTTTCTATTCAACATTAAAAAAAACAACAATCATATTTCACAATCCCATTAACAAAATCTATATTTAATAAATATTTTTTTTTCAAATTATAATTATAAATGAATACAATTTTATGCATAAATGGTACTTAAAAATAATAATAATGAAAAAAATATTAAAGATAAAAGTAAAGAAAATAAATATTAAACATGAAAATAAAGTTACACATACGTTTCAACTTTGGAGGACATTTGTCGCTCATGAATGCAAGCTCTTAGATGAAATTTATTTGTTCTTAAGAAAATAGTTTATGAACTTTATTGTCATATAATAAAGACACGTTTAGTTATATTTTCACACACAAATTCTATATATTCACCCATGAATTCAAAGCTTTTTAAGTTCAAAAAGTCACGATAAGGTGACCCACTTACTGCTGGAATTTCAAATTAATTCTTCCTTTCAATTTTTTATTGATAGTTACCTATTGATAGTTACCTATTTTTAATCCTATCGTTTTCAGTTTTATTTAAGGTCTTTACTATATCAACAAATGTAGTTATTCCAATGATATTTTCAGATATACAGAATTCAATCAACTCATCGGTTCATAGGTTTAACTAAAAACAAACCTGGGATGATGATTCATACATCCCAAGTGTACATGAGAGGACCCAATATTATTATTCTATAGGAAAATTTTGATGATTGGAATCATACATTTAAAGCGGTGTAAGTTATTGAGAAAAAGAATTATGTAGTAGGTAATTTTAAAAAAGGAAAAATATATATATTTTTAAATTATATTCAAAATATATATATATATATATATATATATATATTTTTGACAAACATATTTTAGGAAGGAAATATATGTGCTTAATATTATATGTTACAAATACTTAAGTACACCAATTTTAATTTTAATATAAAAATTACATAATATTAAGTTGAACAAAGTTTAGGAAAGGTAAAATACATGCAAGTAAATTAGGTAAAAAATTGTTGAATGGTCTCATAGACGTTAAAAAGGATAAAAATTAATTGCCTTATTGAAATATTTGCACAATCTTCATGTTTAGCAACTAAACAAAATAAATATGTTGGAAGTTCCAAGATCCAAAACATCTACAAGATAACAACTTTTGTGTATGTCGAAATCTTTATAGAAATCCTAATTGCACAGAGTTAGCATAGAGCTTGGATATGTTTTATTCTCAGATATAATGATTACATTACTTGAGTTTTTCACAGTAAAATTCCACCTTTTTCAGAATTTCTCTCTAAACCCTTAAGCCCAATTTAAAATTCTACTCTGAACTCCCTTTTACTCCAAAATTGAAAATGTTTGATTGATTTGATTTGTATGATGTGTTTAATTGGTTTTTATGTTTTATTTATGCATAATTATATTTTTCTATAGTCGCCATTGTTTAAATATGTAAGAAGGTTCGGTCTTCATAATGACGTGCTAAACTACCTCTACCAGAAATAGGCTTAATTGTTCAGCCGATCCCCACCACTATGTCAATGTCCATTTGTTTTATTTGATATCAAACTAAAAAGAAAATTGGATCAAATTTGATATATGAATTACATGGAACACTCTTTCTATGAATTAAAGTTCCTTCTACAACATCATCCTACATTATTAATTGATTAATAATATGTATTGTTGTGTCAGAGAGACATGTGCGGGAGGAGGACCAAAACATTGCGGAATATAATCTATGTTCATTGCTTCATACACCCATTGTCATGCACAACACTACTTGTTCACATTCATTAAAGAGGCACTTAATTTAAGATTTGATAATAAGTATTTGAAAGCATATGGAAGAATGAGTGTGCGAAAGAAATTTGCCATAAAATTTTATGTTACATTACAAAAGCAACTGATTAAAGTTAAGAAACTACATGTTCTCACATATCTTATACAATCTCTATCTAGGTCTGGAGGTGCTTCACCGCACTTCCTTACCTCCACACAATCATTCATTCCACCCATAGGTGTGTGGAGTACGAATGTGTAGAAAAAGCTTCCACTGTGCTTCTTCCGCAATTGCGCTCAATTGCACATGTTCCTTGCTCCACACACCCATTCTCCCACACAACACTTCTTCTTGACATGCATTGAAAAGACATTACATTGAATATTGCATAATAAATATTTAATTCACAAATTCATTGAAAATAGTTTTGAAAAATGCACATGGAATTGTCAAATCATCTCTATATCAAATAGAATGTCCTCATGTCGATCCACCCTTAAGAGAAAATGTAGTTGGAGATCCTGAACATTACGAATTAAACTATGTTCCCTCCTCCACATATTAAATTAGACTTAGACAAAGTGCGGAGAAGAAAGATCAACTCGATATAGTCCCTACTCTTTAGCAAATTACACCACACATAGTTTCTTCGCACACCCCTTCTCCTTCCTCCACATATCACAAAATTAGTCTTTATTATCCATGACATGATTAGGCATAATCAACGACAAAAAATTTCTTCACTTCCGCATGCATTCTCCTTTTGCACAGTTCCCCCATCGATCCACCCTTATGAGAAAATGTAGTTGAAGATGCAAAACATTTTGAATTATCTTTTTTGTTCCATACTTCACATATTAAATTAGCCTTCTCTAGAGTGCAGAGCAGAATGCTTGACTCGATATAGTCCCTACTCTTTAACAAATTCCACCACACACACTTTCTCCACACACCCTTTCTCCTTCCTCCACATATGAAAAATTAGTCTTTGTTGTCCATGCCTCGACTCGGCATACCCAACAACAAAAATATTCCGCATTTTTGCATGAATTTTCCTTCTACATAGTTCTCATGCACACCTTCCTTCCGCAAAACACTAGTTATTAAACTACGTGTTAGGCCACGCATAAAGCAATTTTGCAAGATCTCTTTTGCATCTCGATATCCAATCAAATGAGCCCACCTTGACATATTAATGTGCACCTTTGCTACAGAGTTCCAAAGATGTTATATGTTGTAAAGATATACACGTAACCTAAACCTTTTATGCTCCAAACTTTTGTAGTTCTCTCTGATATAGAAGCAGGTATGCAAAAATATATGCAAAGATACCAAACAACCTGCTTCGAACCTGATATATCCCTGTCTCCTTCAAACATGTTATATCCATTTTCTCTGCATCTATCAAACAAAATAGGGAAGTACAATCCCTCTGCAAGTTCCCACATATTCTCATACAATCCCTCTGCAAGTTCAAAGGTGCTTCTATGCACTCCCTTATCTCAACACATACCCCTTCACCTACACATCATTCACTCTACACACATCCATGACTCCATGCACCAGTTCTCCTACACAATGAAATCTGTCAAAGTTTAAAATGAAAAAAAAAATTAAATGAAAAAAAAAAAGTTTAAAATGGAAAAGAAAAGTTTAAAACAAAATAAGAGAAAAATGCACTAGTCGTACATGTCATACTATTAGTGTCAATGTTAATGTCAAAGCAATCATTGATGAAACCTAGCACCCTACCCTGCCCCCCGACATAAAGGACCTACTTAGAGAACTGTGTAAATGTCAGTGTTAGAGCACTCACCGACAGAATGGCCACTCAGAAAATTAGCCTTTTTTAAATTTTAAAATGATTTTTCCCACACTGAAAAACAACAAAAATTAAATCGCCCTCCACAAGGGGAATTATGTCCCATCACAACTCACTTAGCCAAACTTAAATTAGAAATAAGATTTTCATAATTTAGAAAAACATATTTTAATTTAGGGAAGAATAGAAATATTCAGCAGTTCCCCAAAACTTTGGTTAAAATTGCAAAAGCATAGCAAAATAATGTAGAGTCAATGCACTTTGACTGTGAGGCGAATGTTATGGTCCCTCGTGAGGCAAGGACTAATAAGCTCTCATCATTGGATTATGCAAATGGTAGGTAGTTTCATGTTATATAGCACATGTTCACATTATTTGTACACATGCATTTAAATCATTTTTAAATTGTTTCAATTATATTTTATTATGTTCTAATGATAATAAATTTAGTATGAGAGTGATTTGTGATTTTGACTATGTTTAAAGTGGAGTTGAAATGTCTCTCTTTTAAAATAAAATTAAAATACATTCTACATAAAAAAGAACAATGTTGACTATAATAAAAAACAAAAATGAATATAATTAGTGATTATGAAGGAGGTAGTAAGAATATTTCACTCCCACTCTCAACCATAAATAACATATTTCAATGTTCATATGAAGTATCATGGGTTTATATTAACTTTGTAGAGATAACATAGCTAAAATTAAAAAAATCCTTATATTTTCACTTTCAAATTTAAACAAGATGTATAATTCTTATACTTTTTAAAAATATTTTAATAAAATACTTAAATACACTATTTGAATATTTATACTAAGTAATTTATTTCAAGATCAATTATATATATATATATATATATATGGAGAAAATGTATAAAAAATAAAAGACATTATTTTAATGCTAACCATAACATAAGAAAACATTTCAATGTAGAAAGAGAAAGTAATTGAAAGTAAAAAAATTGTCAAATATATCCTAATAAAACTAATAAGAACACATATGTAATTTAATTCTTAATAAAAAAATAATATGTAACATTTCAAAAATATAATTAATGATAAAATAAATTCAATGTGGATCATAGATAAAATAAATATTTCAATGTCTATATGTGTGTGTGGGGATATGGTTAAAGAAAAAACCTATGTATATATTATATAAAGCAATTGAGAAAAACAAAATTTTATGGTTAAAAATATTTTAAGTAGTCTCACTATTCTACATTTTCGCTTTTTTTCAAGGTCAATTTTGTATGAAATCGAGCAATAAAAGCTTAATCTTTGTAATCTGCACAATCCAAGTGGCCAAGGAAATTTTCAAGGCATGAATTCAAAAATGATATATATATATATATATCTATATATATATATATATATATATATATATATATATATATATATATATATATATATATATATATATATATATATATATATATATATATATATATATTTCTCTGTGTGTGTGTGAGAAAGAGAGATAATGAAGGGGGCCCAATTCTCACTATTTTCAAATCTTTTCTCATGTTTTTCATTCTAAAAATATTGCACCTTTAAAAATTTGATCTCTCTTGATGCTTGCTACATTTGTGATAAATATGGACCTATAGTTGTGTCAATAAAACCCTCAACTTAAACCTTATGACCGCACCAAAAAATAAAGAGATTTGGAAAAATAATAAAGCATTCTAATTGAACATGACTACTCCTCCTCCTCTCCCTCCCCCCCAAAAAATGGAAGAGGAATAAAGCATTGGAATCAAACGCTCTTATCTATAAAACTTTAAAAAGAGGTGTCGAAATCACATAAAATAGAAAGACTGAATTGAGGAATGGATGCAACTCTCAAGTGATATAATCACTCACTTAGGAGACTGCACCACACACACAACTTATATTCAGCAAGCCAGCAAACTATTACATCGATAGGATTAGATTATTGTTGGACAACTTCCTAGAATATAGAAACTCCCAACCAACAAAGTTTAATCAAGGTAAGCAATTCTAACAACTCATAAGAAGATCTAATTATCAGAGAATATTATACGGATTTCTCCATTATTCTAACACCCCCCCTTAATGGAGAAATGTGTTTTCTACCACACCCAGTTGATTCCTACATACTTCAAAATTTTCCATTCGAAGAGGCTTAGTAAAGATGTTAACCACATTTTCATTGGTATTACAATTGACTAAATCAATTTACTTGGATTGAATCTTTTCCCTAAAAAAATGACAATATGCCTCAATAAGTTTTGATCTTGCATTGTACATAGGATTGTTGATTAGATTGATGGTGCTTTAATTGTCACACTTGATAGTGGTTGGTGTTTTATGTATTTCTCTTACATCTTCAAGAAGTCACCTTAGCAAAATTGTTTCACACATAGCAGTGCATAAATCTTTGTACTCACCTTTAGTGGATGATAAAGAAACAATTTGTTGTTTCTTACTGCTCCAAGCCACAATCCCAAATCCAAGATTGAATGAATAACCTGAATTTGATTTTCTATCATTGATATTTTTGACCCAATCTCAATCAAAGTATCATGTCATCTCAACGTTGAAATCATCAATATAATTAATACCAAAGTTAACCATTCCTTTAAGATACCGAAGAACTCACTTTGCTTCTCCCCAATGGATTTCAAGAGATTGAACTGACTTAGAATGCTAACTGATTATGCTATATTTGGCTTGGTTGTAGTGAGGTAGTTTAAAATTCCTGCCAGCTGATATTACATTGTACCATCCACATCTCTTGTCCCATCAATACTACAAAGTTTGGAATTTTGTTCTATGGTATTGATACTTCCCTACATTAGTCCATTTTGAATCTTTTCAGTGACTCCATTGTATACTTACTCTATGTAACCATTGTCTGTGAACCTTCTCTCCATATCTCAAGACCTAAGCAATAGTGCAATTCACTAAGGTATTTCATTTCAAATTTCTATGACATTTGACCTCTAACTTCATCAATTAACTTATAGGCATTGTATTTTATAGCAAGATCCTCAATGTACAAAATAATCATAATAACATACCCCTCTTATCTAACTTGATATACAAATTAGGGTCACTTTTGTTTTTCATAAAACCTTTTTGAAGAAATAAATAATCGATCTTCACATACCATGATCTTGGCACCTGTTTCTATCCATATAATTCTTTCTTTAACTTACAAACAACATGCTCTTGGCCATTTTTAACAAACCCTTCTGCCTAAACAACATAAACTTCTTATTTTAGTTCCCCATTCAGGAAGGCATACTTAAGATCTAGTTGATGTGGTTTCCATTTAGTTTTTGTAGATAAATTAATAATTAATATAACTGTATTTAACTTAGCTATAGGTAAAAAAAATATTCATAATAAATTTATGCTTTATGTGAGTAGCCTTTTGCAACTAACCTCGCCTTATATTTATTAATACTTCCATCAACTTTAAATTTAGGTTTGAACAACCATTTGGATCCTATGGGTACCATGTTTTCAAGAAATTTTGTTAGTTCCCAAGTATCATTCTTCATTAAAGACTCATATTCTTCCTTCATTACATCTCTCCACCCTTTATTTTCATTAACTTCATAAAAATTTGAAGATTCTATGGCATTCATGACTTTAGATATCAAGGAATAATCTTTAAATATTATTGTTGGTTGAATTTGATGAGATGACCTTCTTGGTACTTCCTTCCTTTCATCTCTTCTACTACTTCAAGGTGAATGAACTCTTCCTCTTGGTGTGTTGTGACTACTAGAGGTGTCCATGTCACTAGATTCTTCCTCATACTTCCATTCCTACTTATCATTTTCTTCCACTTTGACATCATCATACTCATAAGGGATATTCCATGGATAATACTTGTCATTCTGATGGCCTTCATCTACAAGCTCATGAAATAATACATCTATACTTCCAAATATTTTATGAGTTCAAGGATCAAACAACTTATAAGATCTATGATCAAAACAATAACCTACGAAGATACATTTGATAGATTTCACATCAAGTTTCCCCCTATCTTATTTTGGAACATGAGAGAATTATTTGGTATTGAAGATTCTCAGATGGCTTACTATTGGTTTATAACATAAATGCTTCAAAATGAGTCTTATGATATAAAATTTTAGTTGGACTTGTATTTTTCAGGTAAACAATAGTATTAACAGCTTCAATAAAAAAATAATTGGTAATATTTTTACCTTTTAACATCCTCCATGCACATTTTACCAGTGTTTGGTTCTTTCTTTCAACTTCTCCATTATGTTTTGGAGTAATGGTATTGTGTATTGTTGTACAATTCCATGGAATTTTCAATACTTGGTGAATTCATTTGAGATATATTCTCCCCCTTGATCAGATCAGAGGATCTTGATGTACTTTTTTGTTTTCTTTTTAACCATAGTTTTGAAATCCTTAAAATATTCAAATATAACACTCTTCTTTCTCATGAATCATACCCATATATATTTCATACAATCATAAATAAAAATCAAGAAGTAATGTGTTCCACCTATTGATCTAGTTTGCATATCACCACATACATCCATATGCACAAGTTCTAGAACATCCCTTTTTCTTTTATCTATATGAGTAGGGAACCCTTCCCTATGAATCTTCCCTAATGCACACCCTTCACATGCATAATATTATTTCTTAAGTATTGGAAGCCCTTCTATAATTTGTAGTTTTTGTAGTAGTAATAGATCACGAAAACTAATGTAGCCATATCTTTGATGCCAAGGAGTTTCTATTGACATTTCCATGGATGCCAATTCTTGATGCCTTTTGGTTGTCACATTGAGCTTATAAAATTTTCCAATTCTAAGTCATGTTGTGATAACCTTGAAGTGATCCTACATCTCTTTCACCACACAATGTGAATTTACAAATTCAACCTTCAAGCCTTGATCTATTATAGTAGAGAATGAGATTAGATTTTTCTTAATATGAGGAACATACATCACAGTATGGATTAGCTTAACACAAACATTAGGTAATGTCACTAGCATGTCACCATAGCCTTTGATTCCATGTGAAAAATCATCTCCAAGATATATATTCCTACCATTGTTAGTTTCATGAAATTTATCAGACTAGTGTCTATTACAGGACTTATGTATGGAGGCTCCAAAATAAACAAACTAAGTATTTGGATCGTCTATTTCAGCAGATAGTGCAACATATGTAATAAAGAGTCTAAAGTTTTTTATGTCATCATTCATTGTTTCTCCTTGATCAATAAAATTACCAGTGTGCCTCTTATTTCTATGTTTGGACTTATGGTATTTGCTTTTCATGGAGTTCATCGAGTAGTGTCCAAACTTGCCACAATAATGACATTTAAAATCGAACTTTGGAGATGTCATACCTAGTTGTGATTTTGCAAATGGTGGATTACCAAATGATTGATTTCCTTGTGGTGACTTTCCTCCTTTATTACCTTCCCAAGACTTCCCTTTTAATTGTGGTTTCCCTTTTGTGATCAATTCGAAATTAGAATTTTGAGGCTTAATATTCCTTCACCTTTCTTCCTCCTGCATAAGTATACCTACCAACTCATAAAAAGTGGGAGTCTTCTCCCTTGTGGTAGGACCTGTGATGAACATCTAATATTCATATAAGATCCCATTTATGGTTATAGTGACTAAGTTAGTGCTAAATATTGTTTCACCTATGTCTCCAATTTTATCTTTAAAATCCTTAATTCTTGAAATAAAATTTATCATACATTCATTTTCTTCCATTTTAACAGACATAAGCTTACTCTTTAAGGACAAGATTCTATTTCTATTCTTTGATTCATACAAGTCCTTGAGCATTTTCCAAGTCTTCTTTGACGTCTTTTAGTCTCTAATATGTGGTATAATGTTTCCTTTTACGAACATTTGTAGCAACACTTCCGCCTTATTCTCTCACTTCTACTGATCTTGAATTAACGAAATTGTAGCTCTTGCAACTGCCTTTGCCTTCACTTCATCACCACTTTATATTGACCAAATATTGTATCCTTCCATCAATTTCTGCATCTTAAACTTCCAATTCATGTGATTGGTGCCATCCAACTTAGTTGCTTCATCCATGTATGATTCTGCTAGGGAATTAGCCATCTCAATTTGCTTTTAAGATACTTCTCGAAAAACAAAAATACACACCAATTTATGCACTTCCATAGTATATCATTCCATAGAAAATGTAGCACTGTCACACAACACTTCAATTATAAATCAGAGGATAAAAAAAACCGTTCATGCGATTTGCAAATCATTTGAATGCACTGATTTTAATAGCCGTTAATTATGGTGGAAAATCCCATACACAATGGTTGGACCGAATGTCCCAAAAATTCCTTATGCTACTTCAGTATGCTACATCACACTGATTCCACACTTTGATATGTGGGCTTTTTGTTTGCTGAAAGTGTCAGCTTGATGGATTACTATCCAATTATTTTATGACAGTATGTAGGTTGAAATTTTTTTTGTCAACAATCACTGCTTACAACTCCAATAAATTCACAATACTTCCCATGTCAATCACAGACATGAAGGCTGGCACCGTAGTAACAATAATTAATCTAATATTGAGTCGATGGAATCACCAGATCAATAAAACGAGGTAACATAGTCAACATACACATATGATATTCACCTTTCTAACCAATTAAAGCTTCCCGGAGAGCTTTGCATTAAGATTTGGTCCAACCCCTCACAAACTTCCATGACTTCTTACTATAGGCAGCAATCCTTTCCACTCCACAATTCATACAACTCCAAATTTTCAAAGACTCCAAAATCTGCATGTGTTGTTCAACATCATGTGGCTATTCAACCCATTTGATCTACCTCATCATGCCAAGCTCAATATTTAGAATTAGCCTCTACCCAGTGCATGACATATAGTTATTTCTCCACGCTCACCACACCATCGAACTCATCTCTAGCCCAATGACCTTCAAGATGGCTTTGATACTGACACAGAAAATAGAAAGACATAATTGAAGAATGGATGCATTTATCTAGTGAGAATAGCTCATTTATGAGATTGCACCACACACAAGTCACATTCATCATGCCAAAAAACTATTATATATATTGGATTGGATTATTGTTGAACAATTTTATGAAAAATAGGAACTCCCAACTAAAAAAGTTCTAATAAAAATAAGCAAGTCTAACAACTCGGAGAATTCCCTAGATATTTCTCCATTATTTTAACAGACCACACCAAAAAAATGAATATATTATATATATTTGGAAAACAATAAATCATTGTAATCAAATATGGCAACTCCTCCTTGAAAAAAACATTAAAATTGGAAAAGGAATAAAGCATTGGAATCTAAATATATTAACCTCTTATGTTAACTGATGAAGATTATTTTAAAATCCCATAAAGATTTGCAGTCACTGCAGACTAGTTGGAGATGATAGGTAAGCATAGCTTGTGTGTAAATATTCAAGTAAAATGGTGTGGCTCGAGTGGGAAGACTGTGGAGAGAACCTCAAAAAGCCTAAGCTCCATAACCATTTCTGGATTTTCTCTACAAACAGGCTTTCTTGTATTGATTGTGGATTCATATTCAACTGAGAAAGTGTTCAATCCCACACACAACGTCTCTCTAAAGTGTAGACCCCATGTGAATATTTGGACGCGAATGTTTCATTGGAACCTTCCCGAAATCCAATCAGGCAGTTCAAATTTTTGGCCATTTATGATGTATGGATAATCTTGTCCATTTCGAAAGAACATAGTGGTCGATGGTAAGTGCCATATTTTTCTATGAGGATGGATGCGGCATGCTTGGTAGAATACGAGCTCTACGCATCCAGAGGTGTTCACGTTTCTAGCTTTTATAGCTTAGGTGGTGCAAGTGCGGTTTGTTAAAGATTGTGGCTCGAGTGAAGGATGCTGGCAATGTTAGGTCCCTATAATACTAGTGTATTCCCCCATTATTATTTTCATTGTAGCCCTTATTATTGTTGTTGTGCCCATGTTGTCCCCATATCATTATTATTGTGCCCCATAGAAATCCACTATTGTTATTGTTGTGCCCTTACATTATTATTGTTATGTCAGCTCTAATTATATTGTGACCCCTTAGACTCTTATATCTAGAAAGGAGGTTTTATCATTTGAATTATCGAAGAATTGTTCATTTATGTAATGTAAAGGAAGTTTCCCCCTCGAAAAGACTAATTTTGAAGTCGTTGATCTATCTTTTCTATATTTTTATGAGTTGTTTGCATAATATTTGGTATCAAAGCTTTGGATTCTAGGGTTTCACTGCTTCAAACGGGTCCTTATGGATTTTTTTCAATAACATTTTTTTTACAGAGCTGAAAAAGCTGAAAAAACAAATTTGAGAAGAAATCATGATGAACATCGTGTCTGAACTTCAGATCTCATCTTGCTATATTTACGGAGATATGATACAAGGAAGTTAGGCTTTTTGCAGGCTCTCAAATTCCATCTCAAATAGGTAATAAGGTCAAAACAGAGAAACGTGACACTTCATACAAGTTCGCTCTACGAAACCAATCTATAATTAGGTCATTGTGGGACATTGGGCATAACACTTTCTTGGAGAATCCAATCTCGATCATACTTGTGGGGTTGGAAACAGGACTCAAAGGGCTACCACAGGACAAAATTTCAGATCTTGGAGATCTGTCAATATAGAGATACAACAGATTCAATATCGAGCTCCTACAAAGAAAAAAAGGTGTGTGCTTTTTTAAAAATGTGCATAAGTTTTATTCAAAAAAATAATTTGAAGTGATTCAAAGGGCACAATGAAGCATAATACTCATTAATTGATGCTCCAAAGAAAGAAAATGGAAATACCTAGTAGTCAACCTGAAAGTTCTGCTATGATGCATGAAGAAGAAGAAATGCAACATGCTATATCAAAATTACGAGACCAAGTGCAACAATTTTTTCTCTCACAAAGAGTAACCAAAAATGAAATGGAAGCTAAGATGGATGGTTTGAAGAATAGCTTAAAGTTAGACATGGAAGGATTGAAGAATGGGATGAAAGCTAATATGGATGACATGAAAGTTGATATGGTTGACATGAAATATACTAACAATGTAAACTTTGAAACAGGAACTCTAGCCAAAAAACCCAAAAAAACATGAAAACAATGCTAAAAACGAAAAGTGTTGATGCTGGAGTAACACCTTTTTTTCTTCTAGGGTAAATTTTCAACATGTTTTAAAAATGACAGTGAAAACCATTTTTTTGTGCCAAAATTGTGCAAAAAACACCCTCAAAACGAAAAGTGTTAATGCTAGAATAACTTTTTTTTTTCTAGGGTAAATTTTCAACATGTTTTAAAAATGGCAGTGAAAACCAATTTTTTTGCAAAAATTGTGCAAAAAAACACCCTTAGAACGAAAAGTGTTGATGCTCGAATAACACATCTTTTTTCTAGGGTAAATTTTCAATATTTTGAAATAATGGCGTAAAAGATTTTATCATAACTCTGAAAAACATTAAAATTTCAAAAAAAATTTGAAACATAAAATTAAAACTAAAAACAAAAATTAAAACCATGAAAAAAAACAAAATAAAAAAGTTAAAAAATAACAAAATATATATATATATATATATATATATATTAAAACAAAAAAAAATCAATTAAAAAATGTAAAAAAAAAACAAAATTAACCTCTAAAATTTAAGAACTAAAAAACTAAAAAAAATAAAAAAATATATATAAAGAAATAAATAATAAGAAAAGAAAAAAACCAAAAAAACAAAAATATACTCAAATAAAAAAAAAAAAACACGAAAACTAAAGAGCAATTAAAAATAATATATATATATATATATATATATTATTTCTAAAAAAACACAAACATTTAAATTATATATATATATATATATATATATATATATATATATATATATATATATATATATATATATATAATTTCTAAACAAAAATAAACATTTAATTTTTTTTGTTTTTAAATATATATTTTTTATTAAAAAAAAAAAAAAATTATGGGTTGTTAGGCCGCCCAGCCCTAGCCAGCAGAGCTGCATGCAGCCTCCGCCGCCCAGGGTTGTGCCCCCACAGGCGACCGGGTGGTGGCAAATCGATTCCTACATGCGACCTGTACCCCCTGGGGACGCGCCACCATGGGTGGCTAGGGGGCCCATAATTTTTTTTTTTTTTTTTTTCTAAATAATATATACATGTTTTCTAAATTTAAAAGTTTGTGGGTTTTAGAAATTATATATATATATATATATATATATATATATATATATATATATATATATATATATATATAATGATATATATATAATGTTTTCTTAATCGAAAACATATATTTATAAAATAAAAAAATATATATTTATTTTTAATTTTAAATGTTTTTTTGTTTTTCTTTTTAATTTGAAAAATATATATATTTTTTTTTGAATTTTAATATTTTTTTTAAGTATATATATATTTTATGTTTTTTTTAAATGTTTTTAATCTTAATTTTAGTATTTTTTTAATATTTTTTTTTTGCTTTTTATTTTAATTTTCTATTTTATTTTTTTTTTAATCTAGCTTCTTTTTATTTATTTTTTACTTTTGTTTTTTTTAATGATTTTTTAAATTTTTCTATTTTTATTTACTTAATTTTATAGGTTTATAAAAAAAATTATGGTTTACGAGGATTTTTTTTTTTTTTTTTTTACATTTTTTATGTTTTTTTTGTCTTTTTATATATATTTTTATATTTGCTTTTTTAAGTAATCAACATTTAAAAAAAAGAAAAATAAGACAACTAGAAAATTTGTTAAGTAATCATGATTTCAAAAAATATTGGACATAATAAACTTTAAAGTGTCAAAAAATGTAACATGCAAAAAAAAATATCCACACTTAATACATTAAAAAATTTAAAGTGTCAAAAATAAGCCCTCTGAAAAAAGGTTGATGCTGCATCAACACGTTTGAAAATCAACATGAAAATCACTAGCATTTAAAAACAAATATTTATATTTGATACATAAGAAAATTTAAAGTGTCAAAAATATGCTCCAAAAAAAAAAAAAACTGTATTCTGCATCACCGCTTTTCAAATCGAGTCACTTTTTTGCTACCTCTATGAAATGGGTAATCATATCAGTTCCCGTTTCAAAGTTTACATTGTTTAATACGTAATATTTTAAGAATGGTTTAAAAGGAGACATGTAAGGTTTATAAGGTTGCTACAAGAAATGCTTCCTAATGGCGAAAGGTATTAGATGAAACTCGTGGTGAGAACAAAAGAAATGTTAATCAAGATTTCATAGACTCTAACATTGCATCAAAGACCCACCATGTTCCAAAGATCAATATGAGGAATTTTGGTGGCAAGGATCCCGTAACATAGATACTACAGATGGAGCAATATTTCGATCTCCATAATGTGCAAAACATACAAAAGGTATGCATTACAACTTTATATTTGGAACCCAATCAGTTTGTATGGTATCGATGGCTTTGCTCTCATAAAAAAAATTCACTTGGTTAATTTTTGCGGAGGAAATGATAGCACATTATGAGAATACAAAGAGCAACACCTTCTCTAGTCAATTGATAAATCTCAAACAAAAGGGTTCAATGGTAGGGCACATTGAGGACTTCCAAAAATTGAATATAAGGGTAAATGATATTCTAGAGGATCATAGGATTAATGACTTCATCGGGACCTTAAGGATAGAATCCAACATGAGGTTCGCTTTCGGAACTTGATTCATTGGAAAATACATTTATGTTAGCAAGAAAAATTGAAAGTAAAATTATGGCAACAAGGAAGCCTACCTCTCACAACTATAAAGATGGAACTATTATTGCCCCTAGCCTTCCACAACCTACAAGGTTGACACCACAAAAATTGCAAGAAAAAATAAAAAAAGGGCTTAGTTATAGTTGTGATAGCAAATACACTAAAGTTCGTAAGTGTGCTGAGAAGAAATTATTTTACATAGATTGTGAAGAGGAGGAAGAAGAGGAATAAGAAACATCAAAAGAAGAGGATATACACCAGGAACCAACCCTAGAGAAAGAAGAAATGAATCCGACCATATCTTGTAATGCATTGGCAGGAATTACCACTCCTCAAACTCTCAATATAGAAGGACATATCGAGAAGAAAAAGGTAAGTGTTGATTGATTCGGGTAGTACCCATAATTTTATTCGTTGTAAGATAGACAAAAAATTGAATTGCTTCATATATCTAGCACCAAAGTGTCAAGAGATGGTTGCAAATGGAGAAACCATAAATTTCTCTAGAAAGTGCCATAATATCAAGTTATCCATGGGATAATATGTATTGAATAGTCTAATGCTTTCCATTCCAATGGGTGGTGTTGATGTTGTACTAGGATACCAATGGCTACAATCTTTGGGTATAATAGCTTTTGATTTTCAAGAACTTTTCCTGAAATTTTTTTGGGAAGGAAACGAAATTGAATTAAGGGGTATCACAGGGAAATCAGGAAATATAATCAGCTCTGACGGCATGACAAAGCTTCTAAAGAAAGAACAATGGGGCGTAATGGCACAATTATCTTCACTAGAGGTTTCCACATCAAAATCATCTATTTCTCCAGATCTACAAAAAGTCCTAGACCATCTTTCCAACATATTTGAGACTCCTAAAGGCCTCCCACCTATTTGTGATCATCACCATGCTATTCATTTGATTCCAGGAAGTGTTCCTCCAAACATCAATCCTTACAGATATCCTTATACCCAAAAGAGTGAGATTGAACATATGGTTGCAGAAATGATAGAGGCTGGTATAATTCAACCTTGGCAAAGTTCTTTCTCTGCTTTAGTAGTATTGGTGCACAAGAAGGATGGATCATGGCACATGTGTCCAGATTATAGGGAGGTCAACAAGATCACTATTAAAGATAAATTTCCCATTCGAGTCATTGATGAATTATTGGATGAATTACATGGAGAATTTTACTTCACCAAGTTGGATCTTTGTTCAAGTTATCCTCAAATTAGAATGAATACTAAATACATTCCGAAAACAACATTTAGAACTCATGAGGGTAATTATGAATTCTAGGTCATGCCCTTTGGCCTTACCAATTCACCTTCTACATTTCAAGGTTATATGAATTCCATTTTCAAACCCTTTCTCAGAAAATTTGTGTTGGTATTTTTTTATGATATACTAATTTACAACAAGTCTTGGAAGGATCGTGTTAAACATGTTGACAAGGTTCTGAAACTATTGGACGAGAAACAATTATATGAAGAAACCTCCAAATGTTTCTTTGGAGTACAGGAGGTGGAACATTTGGGTCATATTGTATCTCATGAAGGTGTTAAGGTAGACCCTATCAAAATTAAATGAAAATTCCCACATCCATAAAGCATTTGTGAGGATTTCTTGGTTTGACAGGGTATTATTGCAAGTTTTTTAAGAATTATGGGAGAATAGTAGCACCTCTAACAACATTACTAAAGAAAGATGCATTTTATTGAACTCTAGAAGCAACGATGGCCTTTAAACATATTAAAGAGACAATGTGCCAAGCACTAGTATTATCTACGCTAGACTTCACAAAAACCTTTATTGTGCAATATGATGCCTCGGGAAATGGAATTGGTGCTATTTTAATGCAAGAAGGAAGACCCATTTCTTTTGAAAGTTGTCCAATAAAAGGAAAATATTTACACAAAGCTATTTATGAGAAGGAAATGTTGGCAATACTACATCCACTTAAGAAATGGCGAACTTACCTGATGGGAAGACACTTCAAGGTAAAAATGAATCATGATTATCTTAAATCCATTTTAGAACAAAGATTATATTCAGAAGATAAAAAAAAATAGGTCACAAAGATGTTGGGTTATGACTTTGAAATCATCTACTAAAAGGGAAGAAAAATGTTGTTGTATATGCACGCTCAAGAAAAGATGAGGATGTGGAAGCATTATTTTGTGCCATTTCTATTATCCAACCAGATTGGATAAATGAATCAAGGGATGAATGGAAGAATGACGAAGAAGTGTGGGCACTCATTCAAAAGTTGTAGCAAGATCTGAGTACATCTGACACATTTAGCTGGAAAAAAGATTTGTTATGGTACAAAGATCGCTTATACCTCTATAAGAATTCCCAACTCAAACAAAATATTCTTCTTGAATTGCACACCTCTCCATTAGGAGGGTGCTAAGGATTTTTAAAAACTTACCACCAGGTGAAGAAGGATTTTTTTTTAGATTGCCTTAAATCTGATATTCAAAAGTTTATGGTAGAATGTTTGGTTTTCCAACAAAATAAAGTTGAAACAATTAAGACTCTAGCCCATGGAAAATTTTAGGGGCGAATTTTTTCCCTTGGGCTAAATTAAGGGGTTTTAGCCTCACTCTCATGTGATGAAAACAATTATACGTCCAAAACAATTAAATTAATTAAAATCAAGAAAGTTGGATTTAATCCTACCTTTCTAGATTGAGTTTGTTCCTCATGGTTAGGAGTCAGTTTAGGCTTAGTTGGTTGAGAGATTCTCTCCAACTAGTTAGTTTCCAATATTAGTGTTTGGTTGAGATATTTTCTCAAGCATAGTGTCCAAGATAGATGTACTATCTTGAGACAAAATTCCTCATGTATTTATATGTGTATCATAAACATTATGTGTACATTGCATTATGAGTGTGTGAGGAATATAATATAGTAATATTGAGGCCTTTTCTGCCATTTCTATGTCTCTGGCATTTTTTTATGTGTGTTAATTGTGTTTAATATTCTACATGAAGATTCCACATGGGAGGATGAGAATTTTATATAAAAGCATCCAAAACTACTCAAGCGTTGAGGAAATCACTTTTTTGAAGGAGAGGGTCATGTTAGGTCCCTATAATACTGGTGTATTCCCACATTATTATTTTCATTGTATCCCTTATTGTTTTTGTTGTGCCCATGTTTCCCCCATATTGTTATTATTGTACCCCATAGAAACCCACTATTGTTATTGTTGTGCCCTGTTGATGCCTCGAAAATCGTTGCAACAACATCGTCAAAAATCGCTGCAACAACATCGGGGAAAACCACCCGGTCCGGACCTTAAAGGCAACTCCTTTTCCGTTTGGTGTGGTGGCTCTGACTAGAAATAATGGGACCAGTTTCCCAATGATGGATAAATAGGATGGATAAGCGATTGATTCTCTAATATATAATGATAATGGATGAATGTTTTAATCTAAAAATGTAAAATTATGAACAACTATCCTATCCCGGGAAGTTTCTGCTTTAGTGTAACTTTTGATGATCTTTATCTACAAACAGGATATAGATGACTCTATTGATAAACAAAGAAATTTATTCATATGATAATTACTTTGTTCAAGTAGTTGAACAAAGTAATCAAGAAAATATTATTACACTATTCTTCTAATATATCATAGACATAAATATGATTGAAAGAATAACACTCCTTAGACATTCAATAGTGATAAGTATAAGGACTGTTGTTAAAACACATACATATATCCAATGATAGCAGGATTAAATAAATGTTGATTCACATGCAAGAATGAAGCAAGAGCATAGATAATAGTACCATATGTTATTTGGATCACTCCCGATAGAAATCGCATTCAAATTCCTTCTTCTAACTTAGAAACACTTCCACAACAAGGAAATAGTGCACATTTCATGAAAGCTTTCTTCATTAAAATTCATAATACTGGCCCAGTCTTCATAAAAAATATATCAAAAGCACAATAGTGTGACTTACTGATTTGAGTTCATACAAAAACTGAGGACCCTTTCTAAATGCATGAAAAGGCCTATAAATACTAATTAGGCTAACTAATTACAAAATAAAAATGCTATTAATTGGTACAACTATATCATGAGTATCTCCTCAAAAAGGCTTGTTTGCAGTCAGCAGCATGATTCATTATTTCGGATGATCTCCCTTTGGCTTGAGCTGGCAGATAGCAAGCATCGGTTGTAATTCTGGAGGGCGACTGAGACGAGAATGCCGTTGGGCTGAGTATGTGGCATCATGAATTTTTGGAATCATGTAACCGATCGCATCGGTTAAACATTTGAGTGCGGCCCTTTGACTGTATGGTTTAATTAAGAAAAACCAAAAGGTATCCCAAGTTAAACTTTGGATGCTGGCGATTAATCTTCCATTCTTCTCCAATTCTTGATTGCATGTTTGTTCCAATGCTTTGGCTGACGACAACTTACCTAGAGTGCATTGTGAAATCAAGTTAGACAGATAAAGAGTGTCATTGATTAACTTAATTAGATTACTGGTTGATAATCTGCATCTTGAGGTTTCTCTTTCTGCCTTCATCAGTTGTGACTGCCATTCTAGGAAAAGGATTTCTTTGTGTGATTCTAGAATTTTAGGCAAATTCACAGCTTGCCCTTCACTAGTGTCTTGCCAAGCAAGAAAATTAGTTAAAGTCTCATCAGCCTGTTCCAAATCCTGCCTGGCATCGACTGATTTTTGAACTATTGATGCAGTAATCTCACAAAGGGGCTCAACCAAAGAAATGTTATGACATAGCAGTTTTAGCTGTGTAATCAATGCTTTATTGATTTGGAGAGCTTCGAACCTGAACTCTGCTAGTTGCGGAAGACTCTTGAACTTTTCTACTTAGTGTGACAGTTGAGCGATTTGCTCATCTTTCATCTTACTCATTTGTTCATTCATTGTCTTCAATCTGGCCAATGCTTCGGATAATTCCTTTTGTTTCTGTACTACGCTTAAGTCTATCCTCTGCTTCTCCTTGAGAAATTGCTCATTTAATTGATTGTTTATCTGTTGCTGTGTTGATAGTTGCTATTCTAACTATTCTATTTTTTGTTGTCTTTTGGACACCTGTGACTGCAATGAAACAATTGTTTGGTCTCTTTCCTTAAGTAGATTGCTTACTTCTGAGGCTTTATCCATAGTGGCTGCCGAATAGGCTCCGACATACTGAGAAAGTTTTGTAAGGTCATCAGAAGGGTTAAATTCCTCCTTCCACACCACATTAGCCATCTCTGTTTGTGCTGGTAAAAGGGAAGATTGATCAAGTCTCCTCCTTTTCCTTTGTCTTTTCACTACAGCCCTGTGTTTGGGACTGTAAAAGACATCTAATGGTGGTATGTCTTCTATCTGAAAGACAATCTGATTGGATGGATATTTAGGAATTATTTCTGCATCTTTGCTAGTGGATAGGCCGCTGGTCCCTTCAATTGGAACCGTAGTTGTTGTTGTCTCTTGACCAACTGTTACTTGAGGTGTGCTGAAACCTTGTGAAGTCTTGGGATTGCTTATAATAGAGTCAAATTGTTGCCATTCTTTTAAGAGTTTGGGATCAATCTGAGTATCTATATCAATATATTCACTGCCCTGTTTCTTCTCTTTCTCCTGCTCTGTCTCCTATTCTGGCTCTTTTCCCTTTTTGGGAATTTTCTTTGTAGCAGGAGGTTTATCAATAATTTGTTGTTCAGGCTCGCTTGATTGAGTTGTTGGGGTAGTAGCTAATAAGTCCAGGGGTAGAGTTTGCAACCTTTGTTCTCTTAGCCTATTGAATTCTACCAGCCCTTCATCTTTATATTTAATTTTTGCCAATGTTTTTACCTGAAATAATGATTCTGATGAAGAAAACAGGTCAAATTCATCTTTTTCATGATCAAACTTTGTAAGTTTGGCTTGCTCAAGCACATTATAGGCAATTTTCCTTAGATCATATTGCCTGTTAGGGATGGTTGCAAGATTGAGCATATTTATTTTTTCTGCCTCCTTCTCCGCATGTTTGCAATCATGTAGAGTGTAAACACCGCATCTCAAAGGAAATGTAGGCCATGACTGCTTTTTAGAATTCCTGAGAGTTTTGGATGTTCCTGCTGTGGTTATTTGGTAGGCCAACTCTCGAGCCAACAGCTTATCAGGTACATACAAAGGAAGGACATGAGTTATTGCAAGACTACCATAAACCCTTATATATGTGAACTTGTCTTCCCCAAACCAATTCCTTATAGCAGTCAAGTCAATCGTTGCTTCCTCGGAAATCCTTGGAGCAGGCTTATCAAAAATGGCATAATAGATAGGTAACATGAAACCATTACAGATTTGGTACAAGTGGTCTTTATAGTGTGCCTTCCATAACATCTGATGATAAATGTGGATTGGCTTAGGGTCTTGTGAAGTCCATCTCCACCCGAGTACCGGGTATTCAGAATTAAAGCAAAGAGTATCCATAATATAAGCACTATAATAAAAAGGGGGAATGGTTATGGTGGTTTTACGTGCATTTGATCTGAAGTCGAGAATTGTAGTGGCTAATTTATCGGACAATATGTTTGTCCAATCCATCACCTAACTATTAACCGCCGCTTCCATTAAAGGAACCATTTCAATAGTAAACTTTGTAGAATCATGCATTCCCGACATTCTACACATCATTGCCCCAACATAACAGTAAGGAGATGATAATGAATCCACAGAGTACTTACCTGATGATTCATGTTTGTGCTTTGTGGGATTCTGTCTCCATTGCTTAATTGGGGCCGATTCAGTCTCGTTCTCTGCTGCGAATTTCTCCAGAAAGGCTTTCTTGTATTTCTTTTCAGGTTCGGGCAAGTGATACATCTTCCTTAACTCATCAAGCTAAAATGAACCAAAAAATTCTTCCGTCAGCTGTGCAAAACGTTTTATTTGAAACTGGAATTTCTTCAACCACCCATATGACTACATCATTGTATGGAAGAATTTTCTCCCGTGCTGCTATCCTATGCAAATATGAGTCAGCTAAATCTTTCAGGGAAGCTTTTGATTTATTAGTTGAGTCTGCAGTAGCTTCTTCCGACACTTCCTCGGGCTCCTCTGCTTCAATTAAATTGTAGATACTTTGCCAACTTGTATTTCCAAGGCCAAGACACGTAGTGTCTGAGATTAAACCTTTTTTACTTGGTCCTGGATCACTGGTGGGCTGCACTGTTGCTGTAGGAGCCGCTGCTGCCACGGATTTCTTGGATTTCTTTCCCATTTGTTTCAAATTTGTTATTTCGGCAGAGTTCTGCGCAAGGAATGAAACCAACGTGATACAGAGAATAGGTAGTATGAGCCAATATGAAAGAATTATATCAATTAGCGAATAATAAAGGATTATAGTGAAACTGCCGCAGATACAATCTAAGGGAAAATCTCGGCATAACTGCTTCATTAATTGGCCATTTAACCTGTCAATCATGGTAAAGGAGTTTTTAAATACCCATCATATCATTTATATGATGAATGATCCATTCAAGCGTGGCTTAGATTTTTTGGCAGATAATCAGAAGTAAATCGCAATCGGTGATTGGTAACGTGAACGGGAAGGTTTTAATAATAGTCCAAAATATCCTTTGATCACCAAAAGGTGATACAATGCATGCAAGCCTTTTAAATATGTTTCGAAACACGCACCTTGATTTAATGCATTGCAATCGGGGATGGGTTCGGGTTATATTACTTATGCCATTGCAAAATCGCCGATCACCGATGGCGATACACCTTATCGCATCGGAGGATTTGAAGGCGTCACAATTCATGTGTTGGGTTGTTACGGCCGACTACCGATGGCGATACCTTTTATCGCATCGGGGAAATGAGGGAGGCGTTTCCTCTATATTATCTGTTTTTGCCTTTCCCCGATATCCGATAGCGATTTCCTTTTTCGGATCGGAGTGAGTCAATGGGTCTTTTAGGTATGTTTTTCTTATTATTGCGATATGCGATCTTGCGATTGCTTTATCGTAATAATAAAGAGCTTTATAATTATTTAAAAGACCTATTTTATTATTGTTCAAAAGGTTTATTTTAAAATATATCATTTCCATTGGACCTTTTGATGAGGGTTTTTTTTAATGATCAGTTAATACCAATTTATTCACACATCTATGTTTAAAAGGGACCCATTTCATATTATGATTTTAAAGAAAAAATTTATGAAATGGGGGGTTGTTGTATAGCACAACATGCCCTTACATTATTATTATTATGTCGGTTATGATTATATTGTGACCCCTTAGACTCCTATATATAGAAAGGAGGTTTCTTCATTTGAATCATCCAAAAATTGTTCATTTGTGTAATGTAAAGGAGTTTGACCCCTCGAAGAGGCTGGTTTTGAAGTCGTAGATCTATCTTTTCTATATTTTTATGAGTTGGTTTCATAACAGGCAAAGTGTTTGATATAATGTCCAAGAGAGAATTTCACCAGGGATATGTTAAAATATGAACATTGTTTGACTTAATTACCCAGTATTTGACATTTCCAGGGATCGGAAGCTCCACTCCAGAAATCCTGGCAACCTAATGGTATCTGGATCAAAATGGTAAAGGGGAATTAGATCTTAAAAAATACCAATCTTTGTCAAGTCCTTTTCTGGAAAATCCATTTGCATTATAGTCAGTGAATTGGATGTAGCAGAATGGCCTGCAAACAACATATAAAAGATGGCAAGGACCCCCATGAGAGAATTGAGGTTCTTACAAGAGAGGAGACAATTGGTGATGGCTAAAATCCTTATAGATTATGGCATAAAGAAGGAATCTTCTATTTTGTTGGTTGCAAGTCTAAAAGGAGGTTCCAGGAGTGGTGGGACTTCCACGCTTTCAATCCTAACTCACACAAAGAGCTCTTGGGTTAGGCCTTTGCAGTGGAGAAATCATGAGACACTCCCACGCTAGAATTGAATGAACTCATAGGTAAGAAAAGGACAAAGGATTTTAAAATCTGGGCGATTATATGTCATTTCAATGGCTTTGAACTTCATCTTTTGCTTTGCGGGACTGGGTTCATCAGAGCTAGTCCCAAAATATTGATTTGTTGTTATGCTTGAAATGTTTCTTTGTAGTTTTCTTTAAAGATCCTAAAGATAGGAAGAGGTTTTTAGACCAGGTCCCTAGTTTTATGGTAGAGCAGGTCTTTCAATCCATCCATAGTTTCCAAAGTTATACGCTTACTATGAAGCCCTTTCCTATACATGTTTTGGTTAGGCTCCCAAACTTTCCCCTTCAATGGATCTCTCCATATATCTTAGAGGGCATCAAAGATTCTATAGGTAGTTTTGTGAAGGTGGATAGTGAATGATTTTCAAAGGGACTCATAAGCTTCATCCGCATGTGTGGAAGTGGACCTAAGTGAAGGTTTTCTAGACAAAATTAGCTTCAAGTGGGGAGACAAGGAGTATTCCCAACCGTTGGACTATGAAAACATTGTGTTAAGGTGTAGAACATGCCAACAATATGGACACCTTCAACATGCATGTACCTTTCCAAATGGGACTATGGGATCACAATAGATGAAGAGAAACAAATATGGTTGGATAGATCCAATGACGACAATAGGTGTCAAGAATTCTATAGATCAAAAGTAGAATAGCTCACGACAGTAGAAGACAACAATGAACAATACAACATCTCGAGACCTAGTGCAACCACCTATGGTACTACCACAGTCCTCGGCAGGAGAAAATATTTTACCAAAGGAGAAGGAGAGATCTGCAACTTCAACAACGTTTGCAGTTTTCCGACAAAAGGATAATCATTAATTAGACCAATTTGATGGTAAGAAAGATATTTCAATCCCAACTAGTCCAATTTCCATGACAATTTATCAAGAAAATGAGTATTCGGCTTTAGTCTTAGTTGTGATAGATGTTTTGCAAGATGGACTGATGTCTGCACAAGAAAGGGGAAAAAAGAAAAACCCATGGTTCACCCTAGTCTTTGAATCTAGAGATGTAGTAGGAATCCTTTGATGTAATTTTTTTATCTGACAGTGATGTAATCTTTATTTTGGATAATAAATACAAAATTCAACAATTAAAAAAAAACAAAGAAACAAACATATCAAATTCTCTTTTCTGTAGATGCAACAATTTACAAACAAAAAAAGCAGCAATTTACCAACAACAACAAAAACACAGCAGCATCAACATTGGAATCAGACACTCTTATCTGTAAAACTGTTAAACAAAATAACGCACCAGAATCACCTCCCTTGAAAGGTTGGAAAGTAAATTAAGTGAAAATGACAAACTTTGTTATCACCTAAACATTGGAATGATATTGCTTTAATAGAAAAAATGGAAAAATATGTGAAATGGTAAGTCTCATTGTTGTGGAGGCAAGCAATGTTGATATATGCAATGTTGTTAAAAGTGTTGCGGGGTGATAGTTGGGATACAATATTTTATCTATATATTTATTCTTATGGAGGCCAACAATATTGATACATGCAGTATTTTTGTTAAAAGTGTTGCAGAGCTACATAATAAGGATCCATGGTTAGGATACAAACTTTTGTTTATCTCCAATGGGCATTTTCAAGTATGTCATCCGTTGGTTTTTAATAGAGATAGTTTGATGGTTGGGATGGTTTTGTAATATTGCTTATTTAGAGGCTCAATTAAGTGAATCGGAATGGGTTCTGCTAGCTTTTCGGATCTAGGAATAACATGCATAGGAAATGCAATAGTGTTTATTGCAAGCTTATTTAGACAAAGGCTTGATGATCCGGAGATGGGTGCCAGATATTTTATGGCCACCATAACAGGTCCCAAACTCAATGACATAAATTCATTTGGAATCACAACATGTAAGAAATGGGAATAGAAAAGATTATGTTGTGATGATATCAATCCATACACCCAATTCATCTATAAATCAGTTCATGAAGTATATGTCCAATGCTCATCATGTGGAATTTATCTTTCTATAGTGTTTTTCTTTCAGATATTCATAAGTTCCAGCAATGAGATGTGAATGCATGGACCTCTATCGATGCATTATATTATGCACAGTGGTAGAGGTCACAAACCTTCTTTCTCTTCATATGCCTAGAATCATAAAACCACTACCTAATTGCTAGCGCGTATTGCCATGTCTGTAATTCCAAAAAAAAGGCTTTCATGGATACAACCAGGAGTTGGACTTACTGCATGGGGTTGAAGATGAGGGTTTCCTTGATGACCCGATGATGTGGAATTTCGTGTTGTTGTAGTCTATGGAACACTTAAATTATGTTCTTTGGAGTTTCGTGCAAGGGGAGCATACTTGCATCTACATTCCAATGCTTTGTTGTGATGACTAGACTAGAGTTCTCATCAGATCTTTGAAGTGTAGAGATAAAAAAGTAGAGGAGTCATAGTCATGGTATCCAATGACCTAGAAAAATTCATGGATCAGAGTGGAGGAACATTTTTCTGGGAAACAAAATAATATAACAATATCTCATTGATAGTGCCCAGATTGAAAGAAGCTATAGTTAGCTTGATACATACTAGTTGGTTTAGACTCGATGGATTCTCTAGTTGACTCGTTGCCAGAAGGGAAAATCGAGACTATGTTGTGGATAGTAAAGGAAGTGGGTTCATTTCCAATGCGTTTCTAATGACAGCTATGGTAAAAAATATAGATTTTTGCCAAGCATTAGAATTCAGAGGTGATCTTCTAGGCATCATAACCTTATCGCTTATGGTTGGTTTTGTGAATTTGATTTTCTCTATTATTTGGTCCTTGCTTCTTGTATTCGAAGGAGGTGTGACCAAATGGTATGATCATTCCATGCCGCTCTCTAAACCTAGAGTTGTTGTGATCATGACGGTCATTCTTATTTCGTTGGGCATGGATTGCTTGGATTTGATTTTGGTGAGACTTGGTGATGAATTTAGTTGGAGAGGTACATGGACATACAATATTATGGAGGGTATTGTTTAGGTAGTTATCTTCTTGGTGATTATTCAACAAAATATCGTAATTCCAAATCGAATTAGGAGAGCGAGGGTGGATTTAGACAAAACTACAGTAGTCAGGGTGGAGTTTTGTTGTATAATGTAAGACAATCAAAATGGAAACTAATTAAACTATATAATAATGATTATCTCAATCAATGATGTACAATGTATACATATTAATACATATAGGAAACAATTGAATAAGTTTTCAAGTGTTCTTGGACTCCAATATTTAACCCCGAGGATTAGTTGTTTAACATTTCCCCCTTAATCCGAACGGATGTACCAAATTCCGAGAATGAGAACTCAAAATGAAAAAATTCATCTCGGCAAAAAGATGAATGTCTCTCAAGAAATGGCTTTTAAGGATGACCACAAACCAATATGGGAGAACTCAAGGTCTCAACCAACACCAACTCTGGAACCTTCATAGAAGTTCTCAGAACAACCAAAAATATGGTTTTAAAGTGACCACAAACTCTGGAACTGTCACAACAGTGCCTTGAACAATTCCAAATATGGAAGTTCTCGTTCACAAACAACTCAATCAACTCAAATCTGACTCAGGATCGCTTGACATTTTGAACTCGAACCTATAGTAGACCATCAACAATTCTCCTCTTCTCGGATACAAGTTGAGAAGTATTCTTCATCACTACAAGGTTAGTCATCACTCTCAAACATATCCTTCGGTATGACCTATAAATATTCTTGGTTGTTTTCATCCAATCCCAAGAAGCAATCCATCTAAAATTTAGCTTTTGTCTTGCAGTGATCTTCTTTTTGGAACATATATTTGTATGGTGATTGCACTTTCCAAATTTCTCACATGGGTGAAGATAAAAACATTGATCTTTCAAATGTCCAACTCTATTACATTGTTGGCATCTATCAACTTGTTCTAGAACAACACCATCAAGAAATCCAACACTTCGGAATTGTAGAGGTTTAGCAAAATATAGAAGGTGAAAAGATACATCCAGGGCATTATATCCCAAACCAGATCTGTGTTTATTATGAGTAATCTCTTCCCATGGTCTTATAAATTTTTTGGTAACGACAAGATTCATATCTATATGCAAATGATTTTTTGTATACACTTGCCTGAACATGACCTTTTGCTGCACCCAAATTTTCTCTTGAAATCACTCCATTACTCTGATCATTTTATGACTGATGATCAGGCTTAAACAAACTATTGTTCTTAACAAGAACAGGTTCAAAATTATTCTTTTATAATTAATGTAGTT